>CM060918.1:679721551-681081551 GCA_030737875.1 Allium sativum | reverse complement strand
AACCTTTCTTCTTTGAATCATTCTCATTGCAGACTTTAAACTACATGTTGGAACCCAAAAGAGTGGGATCTTCACTCCACCCTAACTTACTCACTTTTTCCCTCTATGAAAACTAATATATGGAAGCATGCACCAGCTACGTCTTATAACAAAGACATAACTTTACCTTGTTAATAATTATGCCCGCCAAAATGACCTCAACTTATTAATTCATACCAGTTGGGCTAATTATTTCCAGATGCAGGTGCTGTTTTTTGTAAACTACAAGGTCGATTGGCAATGCCTGTTTAAGTCCTTCACTTACTCAACAACATATATTTTCAGACAATTCTTGAATATCCTTAAAACCAGGTATTTATTTGTTTATCTTTATCTTTTTTTTGTAAGTATTATATGTATTAATGTAGATACTGTACTAAGATTGGAGACTCAAAGCAATTTAAAGTCAGTGCAGTATGTAAATAAATAGAAAGATAAATAAGAGCTGGATGTGGGTACTGCCAACTATTTACAAGTAAAGAAATGCTAGGTTTGGTTGATAATCAATATAATATGGGCCACATTTAATTATGACCCTGAACTTTCTGCACTAGCCGATGATAAGTACTTCTGCCAGCATCTGGGAGCTGTTTAATTCATGCTGGCAAAGATAAAATGGCCCATTTAGGGAATGCAAGTTAACAATTTTGAGGTTTACTTAACATTGGCTTGTATGATAGATTTTAATTAACTTATTACTGTTATATATGCGTACAACCCTTTTATTTCCAAAACCTACCCATCGATATCACTTTAAATAACCTGGCGTGAGGGGTGGACTGTGTACAATATGCCCCTTCATAAAAGAACAGCAGCAACTTAACTCTCTGCAAATTTTTAACTGTATCCCCTAAGATATTCTGCGGATCAGTTACACTGGTCTATTATGATTTGCATACGCATGCAAGATGGAAAAGTGCGAACCAATTTTCACAATATATGTACTGTTTTGTAATATATATTTTATAAGCTCGGTAGTTCAGCTTTAATTATCACTAATAGCTTACGGTGTCTTCCAAGTCGCATGCTATATAATATATATAACCTATAAATTCAACTTAATTATGTCGGTTGTATTTTGTCATTAGGATTTGATTTTAGTGATAGAGACGGATGATGTTGAATAACATTTTCAAATTTGACTTGTACACGAAGGAGTTCAATTTCGCTAACACTATTGTTCATGGCATTAAGTCAACATCATATTTTGATTGTTGGGATTAGCAGCGTCCATTGGTCTTTATTATCACTGTTCCACCCATGGAAACAAATATAAGTTAACATCTTAAAAAAGAATGTCACTAGATCCTATTCAATACAAACAATTTATTTCACTTGGAATCCAATGATATTTTGAGAGCTTTACGATTGACTGAATAATTTGATTGTATTATAGCTATTATTAAAGCAGAAAAGAAGAAAAGATCATATATATATATGTATATATATATATATATATAGATTCCTATGTGTTTTCCCCTTCGTCCTCTCTGCCACTCTTTTGATATACCCAAAACCTTGCCACAACAGCTCCAAGCATTAACCAATCCATCTGCACACTCAAAATTACGTAACTCCTCTTTAATTTGATCAAAATCCAAACCCTAACTAAAGAGTGGCTCACGATTGCCACTATCAACACCACCAACACGGTAGAAGGCCTAAAGCATACAACTTAAATGACAAAGCCTCATAGTCTAAAGATCTCAGCTCTGCCATTTTCCAAGACTATGAATCCAATAAACATATTGTTCTCTCGGCTGTGTGGTGATTTGATGGGTTTTGGGTGATTATCCGATGCACCGAGGTAACATCGACCCAAACTTAATGCATGTTTGTAATTTAGTTTCCATGCAACGAATTTGCCACATAATTGCAGTACAACGCTGACAAGGTAATATAGTTCCATGCAATGGTTTTGGTTCGATATACTCACATGCAAATAAATCAAGCTAAACGATATCAAAAGCACAAGAATCATCATCAACAGATGAAAACCTAAATCACATAATCGAAACCCTAACTTTTCGCATAATCACATCATCAACAGATAGAAAACCTAAATCACATAATCACATCATCAACAGATAGAAAACTGAACTAAAACCATACCTATTCGTAGCGAGAGAAGTAGATCTGGATCCCGATTTCGTTTGCCCTAACTTCGAAGCGAGAGAAGTAGATCTGGATCGTAGATTCGGAGAAGTGATGCGGTTGCTATGGAAAAATCAAAACGCTGGAGCCGCCATGATCGATTTTGTGGGAAGATTGATTTTCGAGAGGAAATTATGTTTTTGTTAATGGGATACCGTATGTGTTGATCGAAAGACAGTAATGGGGAAATGAACGACGGCAACGCACGAAATTATGTTAAGTATTGACTATAATAAGTGTGTAACCTTTCAAACTAATAACAATCACTTAAAATTTGATCATCATATTTGTAAGTTAATTAAGAATGTCATAATATTTTAAGAATTGAAATGGATGGCTACTGCATAGGCTAAGAATTGAAATACATTTGATCATCAAATGTTGGTACGTTACCGTCCAGTGATGAAACAGAAGCTTACGGTGGCTTGGAAACTGACCAATGATTGGACGGAAGGGGACTAAGGCAATCGGAGGTGGTGATAGCGATGAGGGAAGGGCTATAAAGGCATGGAGGGAGGCTCAGTTGAAAAGTTTTAGGTTGAGCGATGAGTAATGTGGTTGTAAGTGGCGGCGAAGAGACCAAATTTCAACTATTGTATAGTATTGATTAAGTACTGTTTCTTTTAAAAAAATAAAAAAATAAAAATATAGTTAGGTAAAAACTTTGATAAATATATATCCTACCTGATAAAATTACCACAGTGATATCAAACAAAACTGTTAAAATTAGTAATATATATGATTATTACTTATTAAGTATTACTTAATTATAAGTATAAATTAATTAACACCATAATTAAACTATGACAGCATACATTTGTTCATATAATATTATTAATGATAAGTAACAAGTACTAAAATATTATAATTAGCAATTAATAGCATATATGATTAATATAATATCATTAATGATTAATTATAAAATATTAATAAATAATAAAATAATAATATTAATGATTAATAACCTATGATTAATATAAGTAATATAATTAGCGATTAATTACCTATGATTAATATAATATTATTAATAATTAGTAATAAGTACTAAAATAATATAATTAGCGATTAGTAGCATATGATTAATTAATATAATATCATTAATGATTAATTATTAAATTAAAAAAAATTAATAAAGCGTTGTAAAAATAAATTATTGACTATCAAAATTGATAGCATACATTTGTTACAACGGACATCTAATTATCGTTAGGTATAATAAGTTGTAAAAGTATATATACATATATATATAACCTAGTAGTCAAACTGAATCCTATTACAACGGGCAAAAGCAGCCCGATGTCAAAATGAGATTACACAGAACTCTATTACAAGTGGCTGGAGACCGTCGTAAAATAATCCTATTACAACGGGCATGAAGAGCCCGCTGTAAAATATGCAAATGGTGATCTAAACCTGAAACCTATTACAACGGGTTGCTAATGACACTTGTAATAGAATTTATTACAAGGGGCGACAGAAGCCCGTTGTCAAAAAGTCCTCCTATAGGCCAGTGATTACAAGGGTCTGGTAGAGAACCGTTGTTTTTTGTCACTATTACAACGGGCATTATTTGCCCGTTGTAAAGCAGACGTTGTTATAGGGTGTTTTGTTGTAGTGCTATTTAGCTGAATTAATGTGATATTCCTAGTTTTAGAAGTCATTTAAAGCAACATTCTAGCAAATACATGTAGAGGTGACCACATGATTAGAAGCTGCAGCAGGGCAATAGTACAAGTATTGAAGATACCTTATTATAATGAAATGTCCTTTGGATCTAGTATTATTATTCATATAGGACCCAATATCTCAACGTGGTCATATCAGAATGAAACCAACCGACAAAGGAATGCAAGGATTCATAATTATTTTATAAAGGGTTTTAAACGAAAAGTAATTAAAAATAGTATAATTTTAGTTTATATTTAAATAGCATTTTGGGGTACAATTTATATAAATAGCTTTTATAATAAATAAAGATGTTCAATATTTGTAAAATTAATGAAGTTGGAAAACAAAGTTACTATGAAAGAATACAAAGTTGGAATAAAGATGTTCAATAATTGTGTTTACTGCTCATTATCTGTCTGACATTGAACTGTAACGTTAATAACCCATGGTCTCAAAAATAAACACTAGGTACAAGATTAGTTCTACATGACCAAAGTGTCAACAGTTAAATGCCTAACCAAGTATGGATAAGGAGGTCATGCTGATTGGGTAAATATGCATCTAAAGAAATCTCACTTATACATAATTAATTTTCATTTTTGATCAACGGTTTGTTCTTATGACTGAAAAAACAGGTATCTAAAAGTACCAAATAAAACATATGCATACTTAAGTAAACTCTGTAATTATATTCATAATCATAACGCACACATGAACATTAGAAACATATGCATATACGTAAGTTGTCTTAACTTTACTGCACATATAAGGCCAAAACATAACAGGAAATTATGAAAATAGAAGTGCAAAGTACCTCTCCTTGATCTTGCACCATTTTACCTACAGATGTTTCAAGTTCAACTATCTTCAACTAAGGGAGAAACCTAGAAAAAAAAATCATAATATATATAAATAATTAGAACATCATACTAATTAGTCATTATTGCAAAATATGAAAATCCTAACATACAATAGCAATACCCGCAAAAGAAAGTTTAACTTTTTTCCCCAAAATTAAAATCAAAATTCATGGTCAATAATGCATGATTAATTAATATGACTATGCATAGCTTATGTATAATTACCCTCTTTAAAATTATAAATATGTGTAATGCAAATATCAATAAAGTGTGCTTATAACATACAAAATACCGTCACAATCCTTCCTTATATAACTTTCGTCCCCATCATCGACATCTCTATCATCAAGTAGCGACTCATCTACCGGTTTGCTAGTTGACTCATCCTCCTCATCATAGATTTCCAACTCATGGAAACCTCTAGCGGGTGCTCTTAGCACAACATACCAATTTGAAGAACTACTTTCTCTACAAAAAAACACTTGTATAGCTTGTGTCGCCAAGATGAAAGGGTCGTTTGCAAATTGATTTTGAAATTGATATAAATTGACTAACGTGAATCCATCTTTGACCTTAACTCCACGGTCAATATTTGCCCAATCACACTTAAACAAGGCAATTTGAAACTGGCGGTAGTCAAACAATAAAATCTCACGCAAAACACCATAGTATGGTACTTTCTCAATGGATCCATCTATGCGAACAGTACTTGCCTCAATTGGAACACCACTATTTTGTGTAGATTTATCATTGTCTTTAGTATGAAAACGGCGACCATTAATTATATAGCCAATATAAGAAATTACTTGATGACGAGGTCCATGTGAAAGCCAATTTATTAGTTCACTAACATCAGATGTTTTTCTATCATCTTGAACCTGAAAAAGCATAATGTTATGCATAAAGAATAATTACAATAACATATACCTCTATGCCGAACTTATCCATCCTAAAAGATATAACATTGCCAACCTTTTTTTTAAACCAATTACTAAATGTCTCTGAATGCAACTTTGAAAGTTCCAAATCATCCCGTGAAAGCCAAGGATGCAAACGTTTCAGCTCCTCATTGTGCATCCTATATACGTAATCATACATTTCAATCTAATTTATTTCATATAAAATGATTGAATTAAACTTGTGCTTACTTTATATAAGGCTCTACTTCCTCGATGTTAAACAACACATATCGATGAGCAACATCATCACCTCCTTATTGAGTACCATAGGATTTCCTTTAGATATAGGACGCCTCTCGAGCATGGAATCACTTCGTTCCACTTCATTTCTATTATTTTTTTGTCCAATTTCTAATGCACCATTAATATAGCTAGCACAATACTTCATGCATTCATCAGCAGAATAACGCTCAACTATGCATCCTTTAGGCCGTGCTTGATTTTTAACATACCCCTTTAGTGTTTTCATGTATCTATAATCAAGATGCGTACGTAAAATATTTTCACAAGCACATATGTTATCAACTACTATACGTACTAATTTCAAATTTTAACTTTCAAATGGATACATCCACCGATATTGTACTGGCCCACAAATTCTAGCTTCCCTTGATAAATGTATTGTTAAGTGAATCATGATGTCGAAAAATGAAGGAGGAAAAAAATCTCTCAAGATCGCATAGTGTTAATGCGATCTGATTCTCGATGGATTCTAATTTATCTTTATCAAGCACTCTTTGACAAATGTCGTTGTAAAAAGAACATAGTCGTAGTAATGCATTCCTTGTCCCATTAGGTAGAAGTCCTCTCAGTGATACAGACAACAGTTGTTGCATCAAAACATGATAATCATGAGACTTAAGATTTGAAATTTTATTTTCTTTAGCAAAACATTTCCCAATGTTTGAGCTATACCCATCTGGTACTTTCAAATTCCTCATTCTATTGTAAAAGATCTCCTTTTCTTGATCACTCAAGGTGCATGGGGCTACTGGAAGTAATGCTTTGCTTCCCATCTCTATAGGATGTAACTTCTTCCTAATACCCAATACTTCTAGATCTTTACGTGAATTAATGCCATCTTTTGATTTTCTTTTAATATCAAGTAACGTACCAAGAATACTTTCACTAATATATTTTTCAACATGCATTACATCTAGATTGTGACGCAAAGGAAGTACCTAAGAAAATCAAAAATAAATTATAACTATTTAATAATAAAGTAATGATTATATCGATAAAAAAGAAGCAATTTCTAATTAAACTTTACCTGCCAATAAGGAAAATCAAAGAAAATAGACTTCTTTTTCCACATTTGACTTCTTTTTTTCTTCTCTTCTCCCCTTTTTCTTTTCCTTTTTTCCTTCTCTTTCTCTTCCTCCTTTGATTTTTTCCCCCAGTCATTACAAATATCTTTAACAATATCAAAGACTTGGATACCGGTTTGTATTGGAGGCTTTTGTCTATTTTCTATGGTTCCATCAAACAAGTTTTTTCTTTGACGATATTCATGATTAGGATCAAGGAATCGCCTATGTCCTAAATATGCACATTTCTTACTAAATGGTAACCATATTGAGCATGTATCAACGCCACAAACAGGACATGCCTTCTTACCCTTTACGGTACAACCTGCTAAATTTCCATAAGCTGGAAAATCATTTATTGTCCACATTAAAACTGCATGTAATCTAAATTCGTTGCAAGTGTATGCATCATATGCCTTCACCCCTTTATTCCATAATTTTTTCAAATCTTCGATAAGCGGTTGTAGATACACATCGATATCATTCCCTGGTTGTCGTGGTCCAGGAATTAATAAAGATAAGATCATATTATCTTTGTGCATACAAAGCCACGGAGCGAAGTTGTACGCAACAAGAAATACTAGCCAACAACTATATTTACAATTCCAATCTCCAAAGGGATTAAAGCCATCACTTGCAAGACCAAGCCTTAAATTTCGTGGATCAAATGCAAATGAAGTATACATACTATCAATTGTAGCCCACTGAGAAGAATCTACTGGATGACGTAATTTACCATCTTCACTCTTATGAGTGCTATGCCATCTTAATTGCTCTGTTGTTTCTGAAGACATAAACATTCTTTTCAGTCTTGGTATTATTGGAAAGTATCTCAATATTTTTGCAGCTACTTTGGTTTGCTTTCCATCTTCCTTTGTCTTATTTTTTTTCCAACGAGATTTTCCACATTTTGGGCAAAAATCACTATCTGCAAGCTCTTTCCTGAAAAGACAACAATCATTTACACATGCATGTATTTGTCTATAGCCTAAACCAAATGATTTGAGCAGCTTCTTTGTTGCATATGTAGAATCAGGAAGCGTATTTTCCATAGGTAGCATATCTTTGAGAAGTTTAAGGAAATCTGTAAAAGCCGTATTAGATACACCATTTCGAGCCTTGTGCTGTAAAGAAGTATTGTCGCTGATAACTTTGTGGGGCTTGCACAACCAGGGTACAAAGGAATTTCAGAATTTTCTATCATCTCTTTAATCTCTACCCCAGGTCTTACATTACCATGATCTTCCATTTCTTCATTACACATTTGTATGTCTAAGTACATTTTATATGCATTTATCTCCCCATTACCTTCATTTTCTGAACGGCGTGCTTCTCCGCGAAAAATCCATACATCATATGTTGGGTCAAATCCAAAAATAATCAAGTGTGATACGACATCTCTTGACGGAAAGCGGATAAGATTCCTACATATTGAACAGGGGCAAACAATTTTTTCTGGATTTCCCTTCCTTTCTGCACGCCCATAAACAAAATTCCGAACAGCTTGTCTGTATTCTTCGGACATTCTATGACACATAAACAAATCACTAATCAGTATACAAATAATTACAAGTATAAACTAATAATAAAAATTGACAAAACCTTGGTAGGTGGATCCATGCTTTGTCCATCTTGATAATCCTCTGATGTTAAAACCTAATGAAAAGATGGTATGTCCAAAAAATATGAGTCTTTCTCATGACGGAACATCGCTTTAGACATCACTCCAACTCTTACACTTGGAGTCGTTGATGCTTCACGGAATTAACAACATTATAATCGTAGGTTAAAAATCTTTGCAAATGCCTATATATATATATATATATATATTCATGTCTAATTAGCTATTTTTTTATTCATGTCTAATGCTTTTGGAACTTTTGAAAAATTTTAGAAGTTTTTTATCATACAAATAAGCAGTTGATTATTTAATTATATATAGAACAAATCATACATATAGTTGTTACGCTGATAAAATGTTTAACTATTTGAAAAATAATTTTAATTGATAATTCATACTAAATATCAAATTTCACTAATTACAATCATTTCACTAAGATTTCACTAATTACACTTAGTTTTTAATTACTCTTATAACCTTTCTTCTTTGAATCATTCTCACTGCAGACTTTAAACTACATGTTGGAACCCAAAAGAGTGGGATCTTCACTCCACCCTAACTCACTCACTTTTTCCCTCTATGAAAACTAATATATCGATTCCTATGTGTTTTCCCCTTCGTCCTCTCTGCCACTCTTTTGATATACCCAAAACCTTGCCACAACAGCTCCAAGCATTAACCAATCCATCTGCACACTCAAAATTACGTAACTCCTCTTTAATTTGATCAAAATCCAAACCCTAACTAAAGAGTGGCTCACGATTGCCACTATCAACACCACCAACACGGTAGAAGGCCGAAAGCATACAACTTAAATGACAAAGCCCCATAGTCTAAAGATCTCAGCTCTGCCATTTTCCAAGACTATGAATCCAATAAACATATTGTCCTCTTGACTGTGTGGTGATTTGATGGGTTTTGGGTGATTATTCGATGCACCGAGGTAACATCGACCCAAACTTAATACTTTTTGCCAAACACCTTCCTCTTGCATCTTTCTAAAACATGCGGATGAATCTTAATATTTACTAATGTTTATGGTCCTAGATTCCATCTACTTTTATTTAATTCTCTTGTTTGACATCCCAACATTTACTACTGTATCAATGCAACGGTGTGATAGTGGGTGGTTTGAGATTTTGTTGAATAACCATATTTAACGTCCATTGCAAGATATTTTCTGTTAAAGACAGGAGAACTACTATCTCGACTATTGTAAAGACATCGATACAAATTATAACCTGGACTTGTTTAACAGTGCGTCTAAAAAAAGTATTAAATTTGTAAAGACATAAATGATGGTCTGATTGTGTATTGTTCGTATGCTATCTCGAAGATACGCTGACAAGGTAATCCAGTGTTGTTCTCTCAGTTCATCCACCACTCAGTTTCATACAATTTTTATCCAACTACTTAACTTAATGCATGTTTGTAATTGAAATCCGCCATTAGAATGAAGCAGATATGAAAATTATTATCTCAAACTTACATTAGGGTTCAATACAAAGAATACCCGATATATGTTTTACATACCAAAATTACGTGCAATGGTTTTGGTTCGATTTACTCACATGCAAATAAATTAAGCTAAACGATATCAAAAGCAAAAGAATCATCATCAACAGATAGAAAACCTAAATCACATAATCAAAACCCTAACTTTTCGCTCTTCCCATAATGAAACTCTCATACAAACCATACATATTCGTAGCGAGAGAAGTAGATCTGGATCCCGATTTCGTTTGCCCTAACTTCGAAGCGAGAGAAGTAGATCTGGATCGTAGTTCACTACTGTGCGGCGATTCGACTTCCTGTTGTGCTGTGATTCGGAGAAGTGATGCGGTTGCTATGGAAAAATTAAAACGCTGGAGCCGCCATGATTGATTTTGTGGGAAGATTGTTTTTCGAGAGGAAATTATGTTTTGGTTAATGGGATATGATATGTGTTAATCGAAAGACAGTAATGGGGAAATGAATGACGGCAACGAGCACGAAATTATGTTAAGTATTGACTATAATAAGTGTGTATCCTTTCAAACGAATAACAATCACTTAAAATACATTTGATCATCATATTTGTAAATTAATTAAGATTAATGTCATAATATTTTAAAAATTGAAATGGATGGCTACTGCATAAGCTAAGAATTGAAATACATTTGATCATCAAATGTTGGTACGTTACCGTCCAGTGATGAAACAGAAGCTTACGGTGGCTTGGAAACTGACCAATGATTGGACGGAAGGGGACTAAGGCAATCGGAGGTGGTGATAGCGATGAGGGAAGGGCTATAAAGGCATGAAGGGAGGCTCAGTTGAAAAGTTTTAGGTTGAGCGATGAGTAATGTGGTTGTAAGTGGCGGCGTAGAGGCCAAATTTCAACTATTGTATAGTATTGATTAAGTACTGTTTCTTTTTAAAAAATAAAAGTATAAAAATATAGTTAGATAAAAACTTTAATAAATATATATCCTACCTGATAAAATTACCACAGTGATATCAAAAAAAACTGTTAAAATTAGTAATATATATGATTATTACTTATTAAGTATTACTTAATTATAAGTATAAATTAATTAGCACCACAATTAAACTATGTCAGCATACATTTGTTAATATAATATTATTAATGATAAGCAATAAGTACTAAAATATTATAATTAGTAATTAATAGCATATATGATTAATTTAATATCTTCAATGATTAATTATAAAATATTAATAAATAATAAAATAATAATATTAATGATTAATTACCTATGATAAATATAAGTAATATAATTAGCGATTAATTACCTATGATTAATATAATATTATTAATGATTAGTAATAAGTACTAAAATAATATAATTAGCAATTAGTAGCATATATGATTAATATAATATCATTAATGATTAATTATTAAATATTAATAAATAAATAAAAAATTAATTAAGCGTTGTAAAAATAAATTATTGACTATCAAAATTGATAGCATACATTTGTTACAACAGACATCTAATTATCGTTAGGTATAATAGGTTATAAAAGTAGCACCTAGTAAACCTATTACAACGGGCAAAAGCAGCCCGATGTCAAAATGAGATTACATAGATCTATTACAAGTGGCAAGAGACCGTCGTAAAATAATCCTATTACAACTGGCTTGAAGAGCCCGCTATAAAATATGCAAATGGTGATCTATACCTGAAGCCTATTACAACGGGTGGCTAATGACCCTTGTAATAGGGTTTATTACAAGGGGCGTCAGAGGCCCGCTGTCAAAAAGTCCTCCTATAGGCCAGTTATTACAACGGTCTGAAAGAGAACCGTTGTTATTCCTCGCTATTACAAAGGGCATTATGTGCCCGTTGTAAAACTGACGTTGTTAAAGGGTGCTTTTGTTGTAGTGTGACCAAAAAGATGTATGAAAAGAAAGAAGAAAGATACAGCTGACATAGTGCTTTGTAATAAAAAAACATAATTTCTTTTAACCAAGTAACCACCGTAAGAAGACTTGGCATTAAAGGAAACTACTAAGTATCTATTTTAATTTTTAACCATGAAAACCCATGACATTACCTTATTCATTATCAAAATGAGGATTCATTAACGTAAACAAAACTTAGATTCTCAATGCGTAGTGGTTTGTGTCAATATGCAAATCCATCCGCAAATCAATTTGTCTGGACTTTGGATAAAAGGTAAGAAAATTATTGTTTGAACATTATTTTTTCACTTTTAACATAGCTCAATTTTCTAAGACATCTTCGAATGCTACATCCTTGAAATTGAAAATATGTGTTAATAAATGTCGCAAAACATGGCAAGTTAAATTAATGTTTCAAAATAGAGGAAAGAGTCTATTCACCTACTTATCGATTGGCTCGTGCAACAAAAATAATTCATCCATCAGACTTTACAATATAAAGATGAGACTGTCACTACATCAGCTAACATGTGCAAATAACATAATTCTAACATTTTCGGATACGTTTCTCTAGACTGTCAATATATCATAAGTCGTTGAGTTAATAGAAACTGTAAGCCACATTTGAAACTCGAACCTAAGAAATTATATGCAAATAGCATTTTGACCAAGAAGATAAATGAAAAGAAAAAATAATAATACAACAGACATAAGATTTTATGTAGACAAAAAACGCAATATTTCGGCTAACCAAGTAACCACCATAAGAAGGTATGGCATTCAACAAAAATCATGAATCACTTGAATAGTTCATGGTCAATTCAATAATTGTACAAAAAATATATTAGTTCCCAGATTAATAAAGATGGATAATATTAGACTAAAGAATATGATTTTGTGTCAACTAAGAACATACCAAACATTTAGATAATCACAGTAGGTTTATAAAGCAAATTCTGACAACTAAAGTGGGAGGGGGGGAATAAACTTGTATCACATAGCTAACATAAAGGACATACTATCACATCCCCCTCCACCCCACCCCCACACACAGTAAGATAATTATAGTTTGAATATTATTTCTTTCATTTTTTGCGTACCATGATTTTCTTAAACAGCCTAAAATGCCACATCCATGTAAATTAAAAAGATGCTTTAGTAAATGTAGTAAAACATGATAAGGTAAATATTTCAAGACAATTGAAATAGTTTGTTTATCTATGTATCGATTGGCGCGTGCAAAATAATAATTCAACCATTAGCCTTTACATTATAAGGCTAGGACCGTCATTGCTTCATCTAAATTCATTTTGTCTACATAACATAATGCAAATGTTTTCGGATAAGCTTTTCTAGTTTGTCAATATATCAGAGGTCATTTAGGGAAAACACTGTGAGCCACGGTCTCAACTCAAACCAAAGAAGTTAAATGAATTTCAAGCAACATTCTAAACAAAAATATATACGAAAATAAAGAATAATGATCAGCTACTTAAGTGTTTTATCAAAAAAGGCAAAATTTTGTTTAACCAAGTAACCACCATAAGAAGGCAAGACATTGAAAGGAATTACCAAGTATCTATTTTACTCATGAAAACCCATGAACTGCCTTATCCATAATCAGTATGACGTTTTGCTAATACGATCAAAACTTAAAATTCATTATATGTAGTTGTTACTGTCAGTATACAAAATCCCTCCACAAATCAATTTTGTGTGGATATTTGGAGAAGTAATTTTATTTCGCAAGAAAATCCAATGATCAGCACCGATGTTAAGAAGCTTTTACATTTATGGAATCAATTATATTGTAGTAATTGTATATGAAAATTTTATATTTAGCCCAACAGGACGATTGGCAACATTGGAAATTCAAATAGTAGAAAGCTTGTTGAAACAAAAAGGATGCAGTACCAATCATGTAAATGGATGAATTTGCTCAACCGGACAATTAAAGTAAATTACATAAATCAGTATAAACATAAATGGCATGGAACTCATTGAAACAAACTGGTAACCAATTCACGCTCATAAAAAAGTAAAAAATTTAAATACAAACATAAACATAAAAAAACGTGGCATTAAATTGAAGGAGCAACCAGTAAGAGTTGAAATTCAAACCAAGTAAACAGTATATATAAACCAAACTAAATTAGTAATCTGTTGACCTGTAACACATCGATGGAAAGCAATGATGAGAATCCGGGTTAACCGCGGCACAACAGGCAGATGTCGAGCGAAAGGCAGAAGCGCGGTGTGCGTATGTAGAAAGGTAGGCGACTGGGACACTGACAGCACACAACATCTCAAAGGAAATGTATAGGAAATGCTAGGGCGTGCGATGTGCGGATGTAGAAAAGGAGACGGATGGAGAAGGCACTACAAGATAAAAGCCTTTTTATAGCGTTTAAAAAACGCTATAAAAGGATACGATGGCGTTTTTATAAACGCTGTATATCCACATGTTGTAATATGTCATGAGTCTATAATGGCAACCTAATAATCGCTATAAAAACATGCTATAAATGATGTTACCCATAGCGCTTCAGAATTGCTATTAAATGGACGATTTACTACATACAATTTGTTATCTATAGCGTCTATTGCTTGCTATAATTTTTTTACATAGAGCTGTGGTCGATGCTGCTAATATTTATAACCTCATTTAATTGCTATTTAAAGCAACTATAAGCGTTGTAGATAAATATGGCTTGATTATTATAGCATCTATAATTGCTGTAGAAATTTCAACTTTGATTATTATAACAACTATAAATGCAATAGAAATTTCATAGTCTGACCATTATAGCAACCATAAACGCTATAAAAACACTATATAGATTTAATTTAGTATTTTATAGCATTATTTTTTTGCAATGAAAAACTATTTAATTATTACAGAATATTTTTATTGCACTAGCATAATGCTATAGTATCTATAGCCATCATTAAAAGTATTTCATGCTCAATATTAAACATATATATATATATTTATGATAAAAAAGTATGTCATACAAAGTTCGAAGCATACAAACATTTGTGATTAAAAGCAACAATTCTTACAATCATTGCCAACCAAGACAATACATACTAAAAAGAACAATTCATACTACCGCACCTAACTAAAATGATACATAGTAAAAGTAAGGATGTATGAACATCAACGCAAAATACATTTGAAGAAGCATGAGTGCCACAACATATTTTTTCATGCCTTTCACCATAGCGTAAACCTAGAGCATCATACAAAGCCTGTAAAAAAAACGTCTATTAGTCATACAATCCGAACATGCAAGGTTTAATGTTTAGTATAAGAAAGTATATTGGCTAAAATTAGTACAAACTAAAAAAATGATTTGTCATGTTCTAATCGGATGACCTAGAATTTAACAAAACTCGGCAGATGTATTTTCATGTGCCAATCACATATGCCAATGCAAGGATCAACTACATGGATTCAAAAAGCCTGATTGGTGTATAAGGCAAGGAGTCCTCTCCCTTGCTTTTTTTCCTGTAGTGGAATTTCCAGCCACTATGATAGCTACTGGATCATTAAAAGGAAATAACATTCTTTTTCATTATATAGAGTTCGTGATCACTCATCTTCTCTATTCATATGACTTGCTAATATTTGCAAAATTACATATCATATATGCAGAAATAATTGAAGTTGTTTCTGGCAATTAGAAAAATATGTAGGGTTAACAGTGAGGTCAAATAAATTTAAAGTTGTGTTTAGCACAATCTCAATAAGCAAGCATCAAGTCACTCGTGTATTAAAGATTCAATTTCAAGAATTGACTATCACTTATGTTGGCATCCAGCAGAATTAAATTAAACTTGAAACTTATAGTTGGTGTTTGATAAACAAAATTAAGCCAATGCTTGAACCATGGACGAACATACTATTATCAGTAGCATGATGAAGACTTGAATTAATTCATATTGTTATATGCATTATCATTTCTAATTGGCTACCGGTTACAAACATGCCATTTAAAATGACTAAAAAGACGTAATAACTGCATGTTAAATTTTTACGGTAGGGTAAACAACATAAAGAGGCATCATCTTAAGTGCAAACAAAGAAGGTGGCTTAGGTCTAAGAAGAATATTTCATTTTATTAAAGTTACTGATTTGAAGTCAATTTGGAGATTCCTTCAACAAAAAATCATTATGCATTGTCTGAATGCACAATAAAATCTGCAGTAAAATAAACTTGGGACTATAACAGTGCATATTAATGCTTTTCATTTGCAAAGCCATGCTTGACAATACGGAAATATTCAAAGGTAGACTAGAAAGAAGAATTGACAATAGAAGAAACATTAAACCATGCATGGATCCATCGGCCATGGCTTACTGGCTCACTTTTAGTGCATAGATTAGGTTAGGATCGTATGCAGCCATACAATGTGTTTAGGCTTATTCAGGATTCTGATTGGTGCCTTAACAATAGTATAAACAAAATCTATTAAAACCAGTGAGAACTAAGAAGTGAATATTGGATGGTGTAGATACGTATAAAGGATAATTGAACTTCAAATGTGCATGGAAAAGAATTAAACTAGGAGAAACACACTTATATTGGTCGAGACAAATTTGGAACAATGGCTCATGCAAAATGTCAACGTGTTACTGTTTTGCAATATTCAGTCGGCTTCAAATCAAAAGCAGTGAAGTCAAATAGAATAATGACCTAAATATCATGCTTGTGCTATGTGAAAAAGAAGCAGAGGACATTTTTCATCCGCCTCTATTCATTGTAGTTTTGGAACAAGATCAAAAGGTATTGTAATTGCCCAGTGTTCTATTAATTAGCTTGAATCAAATCAAAGAGTATATAGTTGTGAATCCAAGAAATGGTAGTTATTCAGAATATTATTGCCAAAGAATACACCGTTGACTAAATTGATCAACTTTTGTGTACTTTTGTTTTGAATATTTTTGCCAAGGAATACACTGTTGACTAAAGCTTGGATTTAATCTTATACTCAACTTTATTTGGGCAAACCACTATGGTAATTATTCAGAATATTATCTTGGTTACAGTGAAAATCGAATGTTGTACAATGTAACCATATTCTTGCAAAATTAGTTTAACATTAATTAGTGTATGTCACAAATTTGGAATGTTGATTATTCATTTTCATGCACATGTGCATTGTGGTTATTTTCCGTTATTTGTAGATGTCCTACATTCCAACACGTAAGCACATATAATAACCAAGTTCAAAATAGGTAATAGAATAAGTCATAAAAATTTAATTAGTGATACTTTCTAAGTTGTTTTTGTGATTTTATTAAACTTTATCATCCAAATTTTTTTATTCTTATTCTGTGGAAATATGAGTTTAAAGTTATTTTAAAACAGTTGTAGCTGTGTTTTTTTTTGCTTTTTAGTAAAGCATATTGCGACCTTCTTGGAAGCAAGTCTTTTTTTGCTATAAAATATTTCATTATTTTTTCCAAATAATGTTTTTCAGTGTTTTTGGTTTATTGATGTTATTTTCATGAAAATTCTCTATGTTCATTTTTAGCAAAAATGCCGAATCTACACCATAAATATTTTGCAGTCCACAATGTAAATATTTATTTACTAAATATCTATAGTTTACATTGAATATATTTATTCCAGGAAATCAATAATTAGAAGTGCAAAGATTTGCAGTTTTAAGTATTGCAAGTATCTACAATATAGACTAGACAATTTCATGGGAAATAATGACGAAGTGTTTTGTAAATCATGATTTTAGGAAAGGCTTTTCTGGTATTTTAAAAATAGGGAACAAACTATAATTTCAGCTTTTTTATTATGTGCATGATTTACAATAACAATCTCATAACTAAATTATTTTATTGTCATTCTCCAACAACGATGTGTGATATTATCATGTACGTTTATTACGAAATGTATGCTATAAAACAGTCACATTTTTCCATCTTTGATGATTAATTAATTGTAATAAAAGTATGATATTAATGGTAATTTATTCATTTAACTATCATTTAAAAGAATGAATAAAATATCAATTTACGGACAATTATTTAGTTTAATTAAGATCCAAATATGACATTAAATTCATGTGAGATTTGCTATGATATTGAGACACTGACCATTTTAAGCTTCCGAAGTTCCTTCCTAGCAACCCGTCCTCTCCACCTACACTGAGTAACAATGGCTGCCTTCTTCAGCTTCTTATGAAATGAGTATGTTTTGCATCGTCTCCATTGGGTCAGCATTAGAAGATAGGATTAGTGAGATTTTTTTACCAACATGAGAAAAGAAATCCATTAGTTACAGTTTGGTGTGCATATTAACCTGAATCATAATGGCCCCTTTCGTTCGTCGTTTGCGCCTAAACTCATTTCGAGCGGTCGTGGCTCTCAAACCAGTTTAAATGGTAAGGACTGATAACTTCAAACGGGTGTAAGCCTTCTTGCCTCTTTTCTCCTGATAGATGAAATCTAATATTCTGACCACTTGTCTATACATGGGAAAAAAAACAAAGTTGTCTAGTCACACTCTTGCATTACTGGTTATTCAAGAACTTCCTACGCTATTCATGAAACCACCGGACAAAATCAATCAAGACCCTACCGCCATAGCTATACCAATTGAAATCAAGATAATACAAACCTTTTTTTGAAAAAACATATGATATTTGCTGAACCTGCATGACACCAAAAAATATACACTGCAAAAATCTTATATCACAAAACCAGAATAAACAATCATTCATTTAAAAATCGCAAAGTGGTATCATGCATTACAATCTCATGCAGGTACGCAATTCCACGTGCTGCACACATACTGCTACCTCAGCATAAATGCATACTACAGTAATAGCATGAATAGTCGATGGCATATCTAATACATGAATGTAAACACATTAACTTATAAACTTGGTGAAATAGAGAACAAAGCATGTAATATTTTATCTTTTGACAGGAAATAAAAACATAAAAATGTTAATTGTCGTACCTTTCTCCAACACATAAATAACCATGAATATAGGAAAGATTCATTGAAAATTGCAATGACTGCTTCAAGCACAATTAATCCTGCCTACTTCACTACGTGTAAAAGTTTGTTCACACTGTCGTAAGTATACGGCAGTGTGTGAACCCTTGATTTCAGTGGGGTCCACATGGACCCCCTGAAATCAAGGGTTCAGATCCCGCAGTAAGTATACTGCGGGGTGAACAAACTAGGACTCCTTCACTACAGCCCCGCACATCAATAATAATGATATCCTTTTCCTTTAGCCACCTCATTTTCAATCCTAGATGGTTCAAAAAAAAAAACATAACAAAAAAAAAATCAAGGGATGCTAAATAGAGAGAATTGGGCCAACATGACATGCTAAAATGACATCAAATGATTGGGCCAACATGCCAATGTGGTGCTACCAAGATTCTAAAAGAAGACCAATTAATAACTAAAGCACTAATATGTCAAATCCAGAGTATATAGACAATTACACATGCATGTGCCCCACTGCAAAACTCACCTGTATACAAAAGAGAACTAACGCTAGATCCACCACTGCAAAACTGCCCCCACAATCAACCCATACACAACTAACCATACTTTTCATCCCATCAATCCTCTCCACTCACCACTTTCAATTACATCAAACCACTCATTCTGCCTACAAACACTTCATTGCAACCAAACTAAAACACCTGCAAAATCCCCTTAAAACCCATGACTAGACAGAGCTGTCCCTTCAAACCACTTCATTTCAACAGACTAACAATCTGTCTTCCTTCATTTCAATAGACTAACAATATATGAAAATATGTTTACATTTTTATGCATCAATTATGTAATGTGATAACTTACATGTATTCAATTGCTGGTTGCTGAAGGTTCACAGCTTCGTGGTGCAGCTAAGATCATAAGTATTGATCTCAATCCAGACAAGTTTTAACTAGGAAAAATTTCTCCTACTCTTTCGCAATGTAAGAAACATATGCACTAATATTTGAAAACTAAAAATTGATGAATCCAATACTTACAAAATTCACAATTGTTCAGAACTGTTGGGGAAATCTCGGTCTTCCCCGCTTCGTGAAGTTAAGATAGGCACTTTAAAATTAAAAGTAGCAACGGAAGCACAAGGGTTTATAATTCTCCAATATGGAGATTCTTCCACTATACAAAAGAATAGTAGGATTACAAGAATATGATTACAAAAGTAATTCACACTCGGTGGCTCACCAAGCTTGAGGATAAAGACTTCCCAGGCTATCTCTCTTTTCTCTCAAAGAGAATTACTCAACTCTCAAGTTTTTCTCGCTTCTAAGAAGTGGATTTCTCTCTTGGATCTCACTCTATGGAGTGGCTTCTCTCTTGGATCTCACTCCAAGGAGTGGCTTCTTTCTTGGATCTCACTCCAAGGAGTGGCTTCCCTCTTGGATCCTTGGATCTCACTCTAAGGAGTGGCTTCTTTCTTGGATCTCACTCCAAGGAGTGGCTTCTCTCTTGGATTCTTGGATGGATAGCAATGAAGGATCCTTCTCTTATTTATACTACTCAACCTTCATGATGAATGGTGGAGATTACTTGCATCCAAGGGTGGAGATTGATTCTCTAGAATGCTCCATACCCTCTAGGAATCTCTACACTCTTACATTCCCTTATGCATCATTCCATACTCTTCCGTAAGGTTCCAGAAGGTTCCATACATCTCCAAAATATTATAGAGGGTTCCACACCCTTTTACAAGCTTCTAGAGGGTTCTACACTTCTCTAGAGTTCTCCGGTCATAATCTTCCGTAAGGTTCCGGAAGGTTCCATACATCTCTAGAATATTCCAGAGGGTTCCACACTCTTCCATAAGCTTCTAGAGGGTTCTACACTTCTCTAGAGTTCTCTGATACATTCTAGAAAATTCTAGATTTCCCTAGAAATATCTAGAATTTTCTAGAAACTCTCCAATTAAGGAGGGATCCCAACAATCTCCCCCTCCCGACTTAATTGGAAGGTAGTAGTACGCCGACACCTTGACAGCAATCTTCAAACTTCTTTGTTGGTACTACCTTAGTATCAGACCAGTTCTCATATGTGTGAACCTTGTCAAGATTTATTTTCTTTTCCTCGAGGACTCCTCGGATTGATAACATCTTTACCATGAAAGAGAATCTCTTCAAAATCAGTAATTTTTCTTGTCCAATCCTTTGGCGACTAACCGAGCTTTGTAGCAAGGCTTTGAACGGTTCTCTTCGGTCTTGATTCTATACATCCACTTATTCTTCAAAGCTCTTCTCCCTTTTGGTGGCTCCACTAGTTCATGTGTTATTCTCGTGCAAGGATTGCATTTCTTCTTGCATGGCTATTCTCCACTCTTCTTTATGACAATCACTTATTGCATCTTTATAGCTTTGAGGCTTCCCCTCAACGATGAGCGTCATTATCCTCCATCTTGAACTTACACGAGCTTGATTACGGCTACAGATGAACCTGGCTCTGATACCGCTGTTGGGGAAATCTCGGTCTTCCCCGCTTCGTGAAGTTAAGATAGGCACTTTAAGATTAAAAGTAGCAACGGGTGCACAAGGGTTTATAATTCTCCAATATGGAGATTCTTCCACTATACAAAAGAATAGTAGGATTACAAGAATATGATTACAAAAGTAACTCACACTCGGTGGCTCACCAAGCTTGAGGATAAAGACTTCCCAAGCTATCTCTCTTTTCTCTCAAAGAGGATTACTCAACTCTCAAGTTTTTCACGCTTCTAAGAAGTGGATTTCTCTCTTGGATCTCACTCTATGGAGTGGCTTCTCTCTTGGATCTCACTCCAAGGAGTGGCTTCTTTCTTGGATCTCACTCCAAGGAGTGGCTTCCCTCTTGGATCCTTGGATCTCACTCTAAGGAGTGGCTTCTTTCTTGGATCTCACTCCAAGGAGTGGCTTCTCTCTTAGATTCTTGGATGGATAGCAATGAAGGCTCCTTCTCCTATTTATACTACTCAACCTTCATGATGAATGGTGGAGATTACTTGCATCCAAGGGTGGAGATTGATTCTCTAGAATGCTCTATACCCTCTAGAAATCTCTACACTCTTCCATTCCCTCATGCATCCTTCCATACTCTTCCGTAAGGTTCCAGAAGTTTCCATACATCTCCAAAATATTATAGAGGGTTCCACACCCTTTCACAAGCTTCTAGAGGGTTCTACACTTCTCTAGAGTTCTCCGGTCATAATCTTCCGTAATGTTCCGGAAGGTTCCACACATCTCTAGAATATTCCAGAGGGTTCCACACTCTTCCATAAGCTTCTAGAGGGTTCTACACTTCTCTAGAGTTCTCTGGTACATTCTAGAAAATTCTAGATTTCTCTAGAAAGGTCTAGAATTTTCTAGAAACTCTCCAATTAAGGAGGGATTCCAACAAGAACCAGCCTGCTTGCTGGGGACACAAGACTGTCGCCCCGCTTTGCACGATGTATCATAAGATTCCCCTTGCCTAATAATTTGATTCCACGTGCCATTAATTTACATGTTTGCCTAATATATGCACTAATAAGATTCCCCTTCCCTAATAATTTGAATCAACAAAAAGAGGCCCATGCATATAACCTGAAGCATTAGTAGGCAGACAAGTAAACAAATGCATAGAAGTCCTCAAGAGATTGCTAGAACTATTAACAAATGCATGTGTGTGTCTAGTCGTGTATATGTAGTGCACTAAATATAAACTTAAATATTGAAAAGTTTTATTTAGCATTATCTTTAAGTGAGACAAATGAGATAATAACTATGAATCAAATTTTATACATCTTGTTTTCCAAGAATAAATTGTACAATTAGTATGATAGGAAAAAATAATTCATTGAATAACACCAAAAATTAAGCTAGAGTTGTACCATTGTCATCAAATAGCAGATATCTTCCTTATATGGTACTTTTGCATGAGAGTTTTACTGGAAAACAAATACCCTTCCTGCAGATTCAGTGAATGCTTTAAAATACCAATGTTCAGTCTTGTACCAAACAAAAAAAAGAAGATAAAATCTGCAAAACCGAGGGGAAAAAAATCAAATTTGAACATCAACATCTATTAGAACATCAAATACATATGTCAAACCAAATTCCTGCAAAAACATGGACTCTAGCATCTTCTCTAGTCATGTAACCTGCTTTAATCAAATAACTAATAGTCCCTTTGATTTTATAAACCTCCAACATTCCCTAAGCCATCTTCCAGTCCTGATCCTAAGCTAGCTCCTGCTTCTTGGTATGAACTATATTAGATAAAGTCCCATCAACCAACAAATGCATTGATCCAAAACATTTGCGAGTGTGATGCACTGCCGGGGAAAAAAGTCCAAACAGTCAAGAAAAACTGTATTACAACTGTATCATGCAGGAATTTAAAAAGTAGCATAGTAAACATATTCTTCTTTGCAAAAATATTTAGATGCTCTTCCATGACCTAAATTATATAAGAAGGGTCAGGTGATTTGAAATCCCTGGAAGAAAATTAAGCTTGAAGGTTGATTGACACTATATGACATCCATGCATATAAATACATGTCAATATCCCAATAGTGCAAAACACTGACCAACTATACATTAATTATGTCATTTGCTTCTAACTTTCAGTAAATTTGTTGCAGTATGCATTTCAGACATATGATGGTAACCAATGACATGACGAAAAGAACAAAGAACTATTGAAAAGAGACAACCATTTGTGGAGTTCTTAGAAGGAGAACCTTTATGGGCTAAATGGATGAAGGAGAAATATGTCAAACAGAAATTTATGCCTAAGAAAAATCATTATTCAAACACCTAGAAAAATATCATTAACTGTATGGACATTGGTATTAAGCTCATTGAAAGACAATTTAAAGAGGGAAACCAAATTAGCTTAACTATGGTCAGATCCTTCATGGAGACTCTCTTATGAACTTGCTACGTTGGAACAATTTTTATATATTTGGTTAAACAAAAGCTTCAATTGATAGTATTATGCAAAATCATAGATGAAATGTGCAGGGAAAGCAAAAAAGCAATCATTTTTAAATCAGCTATTAAAAGATCATTAACCTAAGGCTGACTAAAGACAAATGGATTTGGAAACCCAGTCATATGATAAATTTTCTTTTAGAGAAACTCGGAATATATCAGGAAACTGAGTCTGAAGTAAATTGGAATTCTGTCAAGCGAAATAGGTCTAATTGCCTATGTTGGCTAACTGTGCTTACTTTTGCACTTTTGAGTAGCCTACCAACCATAGACAAATAATAATAATAAAAGGAATTCGAAAATGAAACAATTTGTCTACTTTGTAAATCCAAAAATGAAAGTGCAAATCATTTCTTGTTTGAATTCGTTTATACAAGGCATACATGGATGTTAAAAAAATCAAATCTCAAAATAAATCAGTTGTGGTTAATCCAAAACACAAATAGTTGCATTCAATATTTTCAGGAAAAGCTCAAGGAAAAATCAAAAGAGTACAACTATGCATGCATTATGCTTACTACTATAATTTTTCACATCCAGAAAGAAAAGAACTTTAGACTTCAGAAACATAAGTATACATACAAGCTGCAAATATGGAAACCCATAAAAACTCAAAGCTTAATCATGCGCAAGAAATAGGAAAAGCCGCAAAGTTTACCAAGCACACAGAAGAAATGACCAACGTATAGGAATTAGATAATTTTGAAGACTGAATAGAAGTGAGATCATATTTTTACTATGTATAGAGAGAACTAAAAATAAGGGTTCATAGCAATAGTAGCATGCATTGTAATCACATTAATAACCATAATTTTTTTGATATGAGCTGCAATACCTACATTAGTGATTTAACCAAAAGAAGATGGCTATAAAGTGGAATTATGCTACTATATCTGGCTGCTTCATTAATGTAAATAATTACACCTTAACTGGATTGTCAACTGTATAGAATAATACGTCGGACTGTTGCCCAGGGATTGTATATGGGTTATATCAACTACAATGAAAAAACATGCACTTGTTGGCTTAATGCATATAACTGGGCATTAAGCTCAGTTTAAAAACTTGCTGGCTTAATTCATAAACCGCATTAAGCTTATAAATCGCATTGTATACAGGTTTTGCTATGCAAGTACCACTTTAAAAACTTAGCATTAAGCTCAATTCATAGACTAGTCATTAAGCTTAGTTTATGAAAAAATTGAGTGCATTTCTTTATTACCATGAAAAGCACAAAGCCATCATTTCTTATTTAGTCACAATATTGAGTATTGATATTGGACTGTACCTTATCCCACATGTTCTCCCACCATTCAATTGAGTTAGCAAAAAAATGCTTGCCAAAGCTCGTTGACTGATCCAGTAAAACTCCCAGCATAGTTCCGAGATTTTCTCCTTAGCAAAGCCAAAAATATATAGTTAATAAAGCATATCCTTCTTATCAAAATTAAATTCTGAACCGCAACCTGCTAGCAATAAAACCACCGCAATGAAAAAACATGCACATGCAAATATTTAATGGAATAAGCATTATTTTGGCCCAAAAAAAGGACAACTATACCCTAACCTTGTAATAGATATCTGATGTAATATCATAATCCTAAACAATTATGTAAACTATATCATATTTATTGCTCGTCAACATACGAATGACTAGTTATTATGCTTATATATGTAAAATCATATTTAAACCTCGCCAACATATAGTTGCACCCAATGGAAAAGGAAAGATGGCATATTTGTATTATTGCACCAAAAGGAAAAATAAAAATAAAATACGAATAGCAATTTCACACAGCCTAACAATAATAATATTCATAAAAAAATTAAACACACTAGTAGACTGAATGATACCAAAACCGGTTATAATCATCGACGATCAAAACAATTAAGATGCATATAGCCTTTTGTTCATACTTAAAATGAAATAAATTTTATTAAAAGATATGACAGAATCTTTTGTTTGTGATACTCAAAAGCAAGTTCATTTCTTGTGTGTACCTGATCCACATCGCACACCTATCAATTAAACTAAAACTTGTTTCCCCTATCATTCACATACACTGGTTATAAGTAGTATAAACATATCTAACCCACAGTTTCTATGAAGAAAGGGGATTATAAAAGGATTCATTATCATCTTTGGTCTGTTTTAAAACGGCTAGATATAGTATATCATGATACCTAACGATCCACCAATGACAAGTTCGTATATACTGCCTGCATGATGATGCACAAACACCTATGCACAATTACATGCACTAAACTCAACAGCTAGAATACATGCATATATAGTAACCCATATTCACATAGCACATGTACACATTAACTTCACTCATTTACCCAAATGCATAAAACAAATATTTATCGAACCGCACACACATAGCCAAGGAAGACAACACTGAAGCACACATAGAACACACAGGTGAGCAACTGCTTCACCATTGTAGCAGTTTTCCTGCTGCTGCCATTTGCAGCAGCATTTTTTCTCTACTTTTTTTTCGAACTGTTTATCCATTTCGTCAGAATGCTAACTAGAAAACCTATTCCTAAAAATATATCCTATATGTATACATATGAATTGAAGAATAAGATTGAAGAGAATAAGAAAATATTGAGGAAGCTGAAGATTTTATTGATAATTATTATTTTTTTATATAAAGAGTAATGTAAGAATGGTATGCTTATATAGAGAAGCATTGTAACGGCTCTATTGTCTTTATTACATACTAAATATGATAAAACATGTTCACACACTAACGGCTCTATTGTAACGGCTCTATTGTCTTCATTATGCCCCCTCAGTTCGAACTAGGGTTTCCTTTTTCATTTCCGCCTCCACCAACTACCTTCAGCTCCTCTCTCAATCTCACAAAATTCTTGGTTGATAATGCTTTTGTAAGAACGTCAGCTCGCTGGTAGTAAGCAGGAATATGACAGATGACAAGCTTTCCATTCTGCGTTCTTTCTCTGACGAAATGAAGATCGATTTCAAAATGCTTTGTCCTTGAATGTTGAATTGGATTGAGGGAAAGAGAAACCGTACTCTTGTTGTCGCACCAGATGACAGATTTTCGTGTTAGACTCAGCCCTAATTCTTCCATCATCGTTTCAATCCAAGATACTTCTGCAGTTGCACTTGCGAGAGCTCTATATTCGGCTTCTGTACTGGACCTGGATGTAGTCTGCTGCTTCTTAGTGCACCAGGAAATTATGTTGTCTCCAAGGTAAACGCAGTATCCTGATACAGATCGTCTATCATCAACATCATTTGCCCAATCAGCATCGCTAAAGCATTGTAAGGAAAAATGTTTCACTGATTTAAAAATTATTCCTAAATTCTTTGTGCCTTGCAAATATCTTAGAACCCTTTTCAAAGCAATCCAATGTTCCGATAATGGATTTTGCATAAACTGGCTAAGCTTGTTAACACTATAACAAATATCTAGGCGAGTGATTGTTGCATATTGAAGTGCTCCTATTAAACTTCTGTATTGTTTTGCATTTGTGATGGCCTCCCCTTTATGTTTAGATAAGCGTAGATTACTTATCATTGGTGTTGGTAGATGTTTGGCATATTGCATATTGGCCCTGTGCAAAATTTCAGAAATATAATTTTCTTGGGATAAAATCAATTTTCCTTCACTGTGTTTGGTAATTTGAATCCCAAGAAAATATTTTAACTCTCCTAAATCTTTAATAGAAAATTGTTGATCCAATAATTTTATGACTTTGCTTATCTCTTGATCATTATCTCCTGTGATTAACATATCATCCACATATACTAAAATAAAGATAGTTCCTTGCCTACTCCTTTTCATGTATAATGAGTTGTCAGACTTGACTTGAATAAAACCTAAATTTAATAATGTCATCTTGAGTTTCTCATACCAAGCCCTTGAAGCTTGCTTGAGACCATAGATTGCTTTATAAAGCCTGCAAACCCTTTTATCATCAGAATTGTATCCTTCAGGTTGTTGCATGTAGACTTCTTCAGTTAATTCTCCATTCAGAAAAGCATTGTTCACATCAAGTTGTTTTATATTCCACCCCTTACTTAAGGCAACAGTTAAAATTATCCTAATAGTAGTGGGTTTTATAACTGGAGAAAAAGTTTCATTGAAATCAAAACCAAATTGTTGTGCATAACCTTTAGCTACTAGTCTGGCTTTGTATTTGTCAATAGATCCATCGGCCTTTCTTTTTATCTTATATACCCATCTACAACCAATTACATTCTTGTGTGCTGGTGGTACAACAAGTTCCCAAGTTTTGTTTTTTATAAGAGCTTCATATTCTGTATCCATGGCCTTTTTCCAATTTCTTGACTTTAGTGCTTGAGTGAAATTAAGTGGTTCGGTTTCAGTGATGACCACATTGTAGACTTTTGGTTTAAAAATACCGCTTTTTGATCTAGTAGTCATGTGATGTCTGCTTTGATGTTGTTGTGCCTGTTGTGATTGCTGTTCCTTTTGTGATATCCTTGTACTACTGTTGCTTTGCCTGCTACCGTCATCATCAGTGTTGTGCATGTTATTATCATCTTGACTTATTTCTGTGTCATCTGAATTTCTTTCTTCTGATCCACTGATGTGTATACTTGTTTCTCTTATATCCTCAGCTTGTGTGCATGAAAGTTCATTGTCTGTAATTGTTTCAAGAGTAACTGGTCTAAACTCCACAGTCTTGATAGATTCCACTCTATTGTCTTCTTTCGAAATATGTCTATCTGCATAAGGAAATTTACTTTCATCAAATATCACATGTCTTGAGACATAAATTCTACCATTCTTGTCAAGACATTTATAACCTTTTTGATTTTGAGCATAGCCTATAAATGTGCATGGACTTGATCTCATACTCAATTTATGTTTATTATAATCTCTCAGACATGGAAAACACAGACAACCATATATTTTTAGAAACTTATAGTCTGGTGTAACATTGTATATCATCTCATGTGGAGTTTTATTATCTAGGATCTTAGTGGGTAACATGTTAATAAGAAAATCTGAAGTAAAAAAGACTTCATTCCAATACTTCATGGGTAATGAGCTTTGTGATAACAATGTTAAACCAGTTTCTACAATGTGTCTGTGTTTTCTTTCAACCAGGCCATTCTGCTCAGATGTGTGAGGACATGTTAATCTGTGTTTAATTCCTCTTTTAGCAAAATAATCAGCCAAAGGTTTGAATTCTTCCCCACCATCTGTTTGCAAAATTTTGACATCACAATTAAGTTGCTTTTCAACATGAGTTATAAATTGTATAACTGTGTTAGAAGTTTCAGATTTATTTTTTAGCATATATATCCAAGTATATCTCGAATAGGCATCTACAAAAGAAAGATAATACCTGTGCCCCTGATATGAATTTAGAGGTGCTGGCCCCCATAAATCTGCAGCTACAAGCTTCAATGGCTTGTTATACCTGGTTTCAGAATTACTAAAAGGAAGCTTGTGGCTCTTGCCAAGCTGACAATATGTACATGTGTGTTTAACAGATGCATTTTTAAAAGCAATATTATTAATAGATAAAAAAGTTCTGACAGTTTCAAAATTTGGATGACCAAGTTTCATATGCCATAAAGTAATATTATCTAAAACATTATTTCTATTACAATGCTCATTACTATTGCAATCATTATTACTACAAGCATCCACGTTGTTGCACCAGAGTTCACCACTTGAATTTCCAGTCTTTAAGTTGTTAAATCTGAAAA
The DNA here is from genome assembly GCA_030737875.1 of Allium sativum. Taxonomy (NCBI): domain Eukaryota; kingdom Viridiplantae; phylum Streptophyta; class Magnoliopsida; order Asparagales; family Amaryllidaceae; genus Allium; species Allium sativum. The sequence goes on along the minus strand of CM060918.1, from coordinate 681,051,829 downwards.
GTCCATTATGTAGACTACCTTGTAGTAATATTTCATGACTTAGAATATCTTTGACTAAGCAAAATTTTGGATGAAACTCAAAATATACACAATTATCACTGGCAAATTTTGATACACTTAAAAGATTTTTATTTATGGTAGGAACCCTTAGCATGTTATTTAGTTGAAGTTGTCTTTTACCAAAAATAGTTCCTTTGCCAGTATGTGTTATATTTGCAGTATCACCATTGCCCATATATAAATATTTCATACCTAAGTAATCTTTGCTACCAATGTTTAAATTCTGAAGATTATTTGTAATATGATGGGTTGCACCTGAGTCTGGATACCATTCCTCAAAGTTACCTTCATTACCCTTATCAACATTATTACTGCTTTGACTGCTTTGAGAACTATTATCTGGATTGTACCTGAAGTAACATTTATTTGCCATATGACCAAATTTTTGACAAATTTGACATTTTACACAATTGTTATTATTCCATCGGCCTCTCAGAGACTGGAAACCTCCTCTTTGTACTTGAAAACCTCCTCTTTGTGATTGGAAACCTCCTTGAAAACCTCCTCTTTGTGATTGAAAACCTCTTGAATACTGACTTTCTTGTCTGTTTGAATCATTGTTGTAGTTGTTTCTTTGTTGATTACTTTTAGCTGCTGCATAGTTGACAGAAAAATCACCTTGTATAGTTTTTCTTTGTTCAATCCTTCCTTCATGAGCAAGTAGAGCGGATCGAACAAACTGCAAGTCAGGTAATGTTTGCTGAGTAGCAATAACAGTTATTAATGAATCATATTCTTCATCAAGTCCACCACTGATAATCAATATTTGTTCACTATCACTTATCTTATGCCCAACAGCATTTAATCTATCACAAGTATTTTTAATTTTTGCTAAATATTCTTTCATACTCATGCCTTCTTTTCTGGAGTTTTGTAAATCCCTTCTATACTGCATTATCCTAGCTGCAGACTGAGAACTAAAAATTTGCTCAATAGATGACCAAATTTCATGAGAATTGTTACATCCTACTATCTGTGATAACAAATTTGAACTTATAGAAGACATAAGCCATGAAGATAATAGATTATCCTGCTTTTGATATATAACATAAGCTGGATTTGAAATAGTGCTACCATCTTGACCCAAAGTCATGAGTGGTGGTATAGTTATGGTTCCATTGATGTATTCCAACAGTCCATAACCTTTTAAGGCAACTTCCACTTGATATTTCCATAATATATAATTGTCTTCATCAAGAGATGTGGTAATAATTTGACTTTTGGGTTTTATCAGGTTATGGCTGTTAGGTGGTGGATCAGTGCTAGTGTTGACCATTGATGTAGACATGGCTTCATTACTGTTCGCCATAATTAATCAGGAAAAAAATGGCGAGGCAGAAGTAGGAAAATGCAGGCAATGTAATCTTAGATAGAAAGAAATCGAAAAACAATAAGAAGGTATATTTTGTATGCCTGACATGCAATATCAAATTTTGTAGCCGTCTTTGTGCTTGGAAAATCAAGAATGATTTTTTTTTTTTTTTTGATAAATATTATTTTTTTATATAAAGAGTAATGTAAGAATGGTATGCTTATATAGAGAAGCATTGTAACGGCTCTATTGTCTTTATTACATACTAAATATGATAAAACATGTTCACACACTAACGGCTCTATTGTCTTCATTGATATGCCCATATACAAGTATGACTCAGTTATTTGCATAGTCATTTCCAAAGTATCCATGAACATGTTTATGTATAATACTCATTTAAATTCCGGCACCTAATATACCTGTGAAAATATTTGGATATGTGTATATTTATGTGAAACACAAGTTCTATCATTTGCTAAAATAAAATGAAAGACCTGATCTGAAGCCCAGTTTTCAAACATGAACATAAATGTCCGAAAACAAGAGAGTTTTGTGTGTTCAAGAAATTACTTTACTAAGTATCTTGCATACGTATATACTTATTTGCACACGCTTTTAGATTGTCGCTCTATATAGGTCTGTAAGCCATATTTCTAATATATAAAAACCATTTTTTTTATACAGCTTGCAATTAGGGATCCATCTAAGTACGATGTATTCATTACAGGATCAGCTAAGATCTTCAAGAAATAAAAAAAATAACTCTTTCACGCAAAAGATGCAAGAACAGCAAGGCAAGAACAGCAAGGCAAGAACAGAACAACTGAGGCAATAGTAAGTAGCTTAAACAATGAAACTTTAGGGACGTACTACATAAGATGAAATATAATAATGTGGAGGTGATCTTAAAAAATAAAGCAAAGATTAATAGCCTACATACAGTATTTACATTCTTAAAAAACATAAGCATGTAGAGAATAAAGCATGCACATCATTTAAAATCAAGTCATGCTACTTACTATAAGAGTATGTACATAATTAAAAGGTGGAAGCACCACATGATTAAATTACAAGCCAGGCTGTTCAAAGCAAGGCATGCATAGGTAAGGATGAAAACTACTATGCCGGCTGACTTTCTCACATTGAAAAAATAAATAATGCATGCCATATTCAATGCAACTAAGTGATAGGGCCATGTGTCCTTTAGTATGTAAATAAACCAAGACAATAAGGAGAAGGTGAGAACTAATTCAACAGATAGTAGTAAGGATGCATGAAATGAAAATAGGTTGCAGATGCTTAATTAAACTTCAATGCAAGGTCAACTTCAATTTAAAATGATAGCAAAGATGCACGATCAAGCCAAAAATGATTGGTGTGGCTAGATTTTTAAGGCAAAAAGCAAAACATAGGGAATTTTGTACCAATAGCAGGCAAAGAAAACAAGGAAAAAAGGGAAGTTGTGAAACTAATTTACAGCAACCAGACAGCAATGGACTTTTAACAGTTACCAACACAAACAGTATCAAATTCAAAATTAAATGGCCGTGAAGCCAACACAAACATTACCAAATTCAAAATTAAACAATTCGCAATGAAACTCGGAATCATTAAACTCCAGATCCCTTCAGCAATAACACCCAACACAGCCATTTTCTCATTAAACTCAAATTTAAATAGTTAGCAATGTAAACTTTAATTCAAGCATTAAACTCGGAACAAAAAAAAATGGGAAAATATACCAAGTTCACGGCTTCGTGCGTTTCAAGGCCTCAAGCGTTTCAGTTTGTGGAGGAATCGTGACGTTTCAGAGAAGTTTTGGTAAGAACCGATTTGATTCAAGCATGGAATGGAAAGGAAACTCGCACGGAAGAATCGCAGAAAATTAGAGGAGATTCGGAGAGGATATTTTGAGCGGAGAGGAGAGAGGAGACCCAGAGATGAGATGAGATTCAGAGTGGGGTTTTTGGAATTTGCTCAGGAGGAAAAAAGTTACGTCTAGGAAGGAGGGAAACAAAAAATTTATCCCGCTCAATCTTTAGATTAGGTCAAAAAGAAAGCGAACAAAGCACGCTGTCTTTTACGTGGATGGACACTAAGTTTATCTAATTACAGCAAGTCAAGTTTTTGTGCTGTCTTGATTGCTATTAATTAGACATTTTCTTGTAGTGAGGAGATTCGAGTGGCTTACCGGCGTACAAAAAAAGGAAAAGGAAGGCTAGGGCGTGGATGAGAAAACACAGAAGGTATTGGGCATGGTAGGGGAATACGAAAGCGATAAGCAGTCACTAAAGAGATAAGGGCGGTTATTTCACTGTATGGCGAGGATGGAAAGGCTATACACGTGTCAGCCTATGGATTTTATGGAGAATCTGAATCTGAAAAGACTTTGGAGAAGAATGTGCTTTCATATAATAGATAATAGATGTATGATTGTAATTCGTTAACCATGTTTCTTTAGTTTAGCTGATGTAATAACATGGAATTCTTTTTGTCACTATCATGCAATATTTAGCAATGTATTATTGCTATAAAAAAAGTAGGCTTTATTTAGAAGGCATGATCAGGAGATTCAGACTTTTTTTCAAAAAAAAAAAAGGTTCTATTATGTAAGGTAGTTTGCTTCATTATGTTAGTTTATGGGCTTCTTTATGATAATGGGTTAAGAACATGAATTTCATTCAAAAACTAATTGTTTTTCCATTGGGAAAACTAGGAAGCCAGACAGGGATATTCCACTTTCGGGCACATTTTTCCGAAAATAGTCCAAAGGTAAATAATTATTTCAACTGTTCATATATTTCATATTTGTTGAATTTTTTTTTTTTTATTAGCTAATTGGTCTTCCTACAGTCTAATTTTCCAATAAAGGCTATACTAGATGTTTTGTCATCTTAGACTTGAGCGTTTACATTTTATGGACTGAAAAAATACTTCAAATTGGCACAAACTATGACGTTGCTTAAGATTTATTTATGCATGAATTTACATGTAAATATTCCTTCATATATTTTTTACTGTTATGAAAGCAACAGATTAAATAGTTGTCGGTGCTTGTATTTTATACATGTTCCAAATGTTAAACTTACTTGGAAACAATGGTGAGTAGCTTTGGAATTCCTTTTCCCATTCTATTTTTTTATTACTTCACGTTTTTTGGTTCTATTTTAGGGATCATGAGTATCTGTTGGCTTATTTAATTACTGTCCGTATACATAATTGCTTTATCCAAAACTTTGTTCATTTCGGTCTTCTTAACCTAAGTGGTTGTGTTTAATCTCACTTTAAAATATTAAATCATTATGAAATCCAGTTTGCTAAAGTGTATCTTCTAACTGCTACGCCATTATTACCATGTTATGACACTAATTATTCACTGACAGATGTTACTGAACATTAAATTTTTTGTTATATTTGGCAGTGTGGTTATGCAAGGATCTAAATTTAATTGGAATGAGTACAATGATGTTCTTCCGCAATTTCATTGAATAAGTTTTGAATTGTTTTAATAAAGAATATGATATGTGATTAGACTGTTTTTGTTTCAATTTTCACCCCTCCAGCTTCAATTATGCCATCTTTTTTTTAGTTTATATTATTTTTTATAACAGCTTTATGTCATAATACCATGACATGGTAGACTACCGTGTTTTCCACTAAAAATGGAACTTCTATATAATTGTAATTGCTACTCCAACTCAAAGCTATTTTCAATATTACTCATTGTCCTTTACATTATGAATGTAACCATCAAACGGTTGCTAGGTATATGGTTATGTATTGCATAATGAATTTTTTATATGGAACATGCATACTTTTTATGGGTTCATAAGATTTTTGTAAGTTTAAAAGCGTAAAACAATTTATAACCCATTTATTGGTTGATGTGACAACCCACACCTGTTAATGTCACTCTTTAATAGAATGCATTAAGTATCGTGAAGCGTTAAGTAAACATGACAGAATCTCACAAGACAGATATAAAATAGCAATGGAAATTTAAAACTTTATTTTTCAACAGAAAACATCATGGTCCAAATTCCAGGTCCAAAATACTAAAAACCAATTACATCAAAGTAAAGTATCTGGCTTGTACTAAAACCATCAGAGTACAGAAATAAAAAGTCATAGTCCCCATAAGTAGTCATAAATAAGTAGATAAGAAGTCAAAGCAGTACATCGAAGCAAATCCAAATCCAAGCGGAAACAGAAGAGAGAGTCTTTAATCAAGCCTGAGTGTTCCCACCCTGAGAACCTGAGGGGAAAGGAAGAGAAAGAAAAGGAAACAAAACGGGTCAGACGTAAAGTCTGGTGAGCCCAGTTACTTTTAGCATATAAATAAGTAAAAGTATCATGACAGGCATATAAACTAGATGAGAGATAACAGTATCATATAACAGGTATGCACAGGATGAACAGGATAAGTAGAATAAACAGAATAGACTATGCTTCTCCAATACTTTTCTCTACACCAATACTAGTATACTGAATTAAGTGTTTTCCAATTACTTAGCAGAAACACAGTGATCCCAACAGAACATAAATGGTAGACTTAGGTGTACTTCTAGCAATGGATTTTACTCCAAACAGAAATAACATGTACCTAAACAGTAATAACGGGTGTTACCCCAAGCAGAAATAACAGATACCTAAATAGAACTAGATGTACCCTAATCACTACCACCAAATGAATGGCTCCATACCATGTAAATACCCTGTGTCGGCCCCACAGTAGGGTGTATTACTTCCTAAAATGGAAACCACCAGAAGGACACAGGCCTATTTACAGGTGTTATGGCGTCTTATTTTCCCAGACAGACCGGACCATGCACGCACCTGACCCCGTTGGAACTCGCCATCAGAACACCCCATCCCAAATGAACCTCTTATAATTAGCTCAATAAGCGTGCCCTGACCCCTACCTAGTGCGGGGTCCCCTTTTAATAACAGAATGGGTTACTGACTAATATGGGTCCCACACAACAGATGACACAAGTCAAACCCCTAAACTTGTGTCCCCAATCAACTAGGATTTCCATAGGTTAAGTTTTACACAGGTTAATTGTGTCCCTACAACCCCAACAAATTAACAAGTTTACTTAACCCTCAACAGATCAAACAGATTACATAAGTGACATACAGTTCCATTTAAACTTTGAATTAAGCCTACATGTTTACATGTTCATACACCCTATATTTTAGTTATATTCCACAATAAAAGTTATGTTCCAAATTTTAGTCATATTCATAGTACAATTTATGTCACCCAAATTACCATTCCCAATTAATCCCAATTTCATTCGTACGCATATTTCAACGGTAATGGTCTAGGCTCGAAGGTAGCCCAGGCTATAAAAAAAAAAGGGAAAGAGAGAGAAGAACAAAATATGCTGATTAACATAAAAATGTGTTTATTTTATGCTCTTATACCTTATCTTTTGTATATAAATAAATATTACATTGGGTATTATTTTGTTGTTTTTGCAGATTAGTTCTTTAAGCCTTGTACAACCTTAAAAGTGAAGAATTGATGTCATACACATGAAGATTGCATAAGAAGCTGTCATTGGAGGCTAGTTGTGTTCACATTGGTCACCTTGGAAGTAGATTAGTAGAAAAGATCTTAGGAAATCAATCAACTGGACACATGTCAAACAAGGATAAGAGGAGGATCGTAGCATAATCTTTGATTAAAAAAAGGCCCATATATTGATAGATTTGATTAGGGTTTTGCAAATCAGCAATAAATACACATGTATATCCATTGTAAAAATATATACTTTTCTGCTGTAATTTTTCAGCCATTAGTCTAGTTTAGTCTTCGTTTCTTTTTTTCTATATTTCTATTTTCTTAGCAATTAGTGTTGCCTACACAATTAGATTTGGTAGAGCACCATTTGTCTTTTGCACTTATTTTCATTAGTGATTGACCATCTGATTATATTCAGCGGCAATCCTAATTTTATTTCTTGTTTGTTATTTAATTTCTGCTATTTTAATTTTTGTTTCTTTTGTTACTTTCCTAGGTCATATTGGATTGAATATTGATTTGATTAGATTCAGATCTGATTCAATTCAATAATAGTTTTATTTTCTTTTCAATTGATAATTGTTATTTGATCGTCAGTTCAATTAGGTTTGTTCTGAATCAAATTGCAGTTTCAATATATTTTTTTGTTTCCAAAATCAATCTCCAAGTTTTGTCTAACCCACCCAAGAAATATATAAATAATAAAATTTAAAATTTCTCCCTGTGTTTGACCTGCATATTACACGATCTGTGCGCTTGCAATTATTATTACAAAATTCTTGTTTTTTAGTTCTTAGAAAGCATCGATCAAGTTTTTGGCGCTGTTGTTGGGGAGACAACAATTAAATTTTATTATTTATTTAATTTATGATTCATGTTAGTTTTTTTTCTTTTGTTTTCTTGTATGTATAGAAGAAAATTCTTGATTCGTTTGATTTGGTATCAGTCAATGATACCGTAATCACCCAAACAATGGGAAAAAACTTACTAAATTTTGTTGATTTCTTTCCGTTTTTCAATTCCTTTCCAATTTCTTACATTGCTACTTCTACAAATCTCACCAAATAAAAAAAAATTGTCAAATTTTCTTCATTTGTTTCCAATCTTTCCACCTCCTTTCCATATTTATTTTGTACATTGATTTCTGCATTTCTATAAATAAATAAATAAATAAATACAAACTTCCTTTTGGTATTTTTATTCACCACTTTTTTTCATCAACCAGCGTGGACTGCATCACGTCAGACTCCATTACCTTTCATCCTTTTTTTCATCAACCAGCGTGGACTGCATCACGTCAGACTCCATTACCTTTCATCACACCGACCAAATTTCATATCCAAAACCAAGACTTACTCCTGCCATCATCACAACAACCATCGAATCTTCATTAGTGAATTCACCTTCCCGACCATCTCCTACATCAACTTTCACAGCCTCACCTCTCACGACAACAACCGACAATCATCACCATTATCCTTCATGCACAAACAACCTCACCCCAGAAACCACCTTGCTACTGCCAATTCCACAAAACCAATTTCCAATCCCATTCATCACCATAATACCACAATCCCCTTCTTTCACCAAAACTGCAACTTCCAAAACATCTCCACATCTTCCATAAATCTCCATCAACAAAATGCAAACACCACTTCATCGAAACTACGTTCAACCCTTCCTCCTTCTCATCAACACAAAACCCTCAAACCATATTCGCTCCTTTCTGCCATAAATCAGAAGACCGTTCAGTCGCATCCTTATCGACAACTTCTATCATCTTCTCACGTCACCTCAACCTCACCGATCAACAACAACAAACGTCTCCAAGTTCACCAATTCATCAACACAACACATACCATCCCCAGTCATCACGTTCCACATTTACCAACCATACAGCAACCATCGTCCCTTTTTCAAACTAGTAGACTTCATCGCCTACTTTATCAATAGTCAATAAACCCAACCGCACCCGAATCAAACACGCCCGCCCCATACCCAAAATCGAATCCATCAGACAACCCGAAAGCCTAATAGCTCAAGTAAATCCAATAGTTAAACCCCAAAAGTCTGAATCCTCTAATCTAGAATCAAACTCGAGGGGCTCAATCGCAGACCAAATTAAAGCCTACTTTGTTCGAATTTGAACTTAGAATCAAGCCGACTTAAATACCCAATTCGGAAAAAAAAGTAGGGTGTGAGTTTTTTTTTCTTTTTCAGTTGGATTTTATTTTATTTTTCTGGGGAAAAAAGTCGGTTTTGTGTTTTTAGAGAAACCCAAAGAGAAGGAGTGTTTGGGGGTGTTTGCGTTCTTCTGAGTGAGGTATGTTGAACCAAGGTTTTATTTGATCGGCCAGTGGGGTGTGTTTGTATTAGCTTCTCTGGTTGGTGCACTTGAGTTGAAGTGGGTTTGTGATTATATTTGTTAATTTTTTCTTCACAAGTCATTTTTTAGGTGAGTTTAGGTTAATTTTTTTTCCGCATCATTTAGCCTAGTTTAATTTTTGTTTGGTCATTTAGTTTGGTTTAATTTTTCCTTCTAGTATAGTTCGTGTTTTAATTCCAATTTCTCTTTAGTTATCTCTTTTGCTGTTTTATTTGCTGTCAAAAAAAAAAAAAAAAAAAAAGATCAAGGAATTCAGAGGTGAACAAATTGTAAAGATTGGGATTTTAATCGTTATAGCTACTCAACTTCTATCGAAAGACCACCATACCCCACTGTAAAATATTCTGAACTCTACAGTGCTGCAGCTATTGAAAAATATGTAGACATTGCTTGTAGAAAAAATTCTGTAGGGGCAACGACTTGCTTGTAAAAATTGTAATTTCTACAGTTATTATTGTCTGATTCTCGTGATTAGTTGAAATTTCCATAACTACTATCATCACTTTCGTCGATTTTCAGTTATAGAACTTGATTTGATTTGCAAAGTATTTATTTTATGAAACTGATTCTCTCAATGGTTTGATCGCGGATATTTATTAGTTCAATTTATTGAATTTCTAACAAAAGAGGTTGCATACTACCCGTAAAACATTGGTTGTATCCCTTAGTATTTATACTATACGTGAACGGCCATAAGACCCTGTTCTCCCTTCAAATCGAGATTATCAATTAATAAGATATACTTGAATACGTTATTTATTCTGTATAGGAACTCATTTTGTCAATCTCAAGTCCAAGATTTTCATTGTTTGCATTTGATAACGATGAATGAAAACCGCTATGATTTTCTTATCTCAATAAACAAGTCTACAATATCTTTTGAAGACGAGCTTAAACTTTTAAATGACGAGGATGAATACATGGAACGTCTCAAAGATAATCGTAGTTCCGTATCATCAAGGGAAATGGTGGTCAAACACTCAAATTTATGGGATTATGGTAATCTTCATCTGAATGGTAAAAATCATTGTCACGAAAAAATTAGCATGGGGAAGATTTTGATTTTAGAATTTATTGACATGTTTCTTGTACCTCAAAAATCAAATACGAAATCATCATACATCATTTTTGATAGAGGTAAGTGTGGGGGAAACAGAAACAACACTTTTCACAAAACATTAACCATCATCATAGATTTCATTCTTCATATGATTGGCACACACATATAGTGGCAAAACTTCATTTCATTTTACAAATAATTTTGCAATTCATTCAACTTTAGGTACGATCTTTCAAATCTAGGAAACGTTTGCAGTACGGACACTATTTAGATCAAGTGTGGGGGGAGTCTGCATTGCATCATTTTTATTTTTCTTTAATTTTTTTCTTTTCATTTTCATTTAGGTTAGACAATTATGCATTTTAGACCATACTAACATGCCATTCTTTTTTTTAAAACACGACTCATTTTAGATTGACTTGATTGATTTGTTTGATTTGATTGACTTGTTTGAATTGTTTGACTTAATTGACTTGTCTGATTTGTTTAACATAAATAACTTGATTGACTTGTTTGACATGGTAGAATTTCATTAGTGGTATGTTAAAAAAATACTAATGCATTTTTGGTTGGTTGGAATTTTATAAGTTTTTAGGATAAATAGAAGTTACAAGAAATGTTTGGCTTTATGCTTGAATTTAGTTGAATTCATATTTTGTGACAAAAAAACTTGAATTTGTTGATTGTTTGGATTAGTATTGTCATTGCTGAACTTATATTAATTTAACTTATATCATAATTTTAAGATATCTTATCGGAGTTATTTCTTAGTCTAAATTAAAGTCTTATTATAGTTTTAAGGGAATTAAAGTTTAGGATAGATTTAGTCTTGTATTAGATTAAGGAGGAGTTTTTCAGTTTCTAGGATTAGTTGAAGGTTCAAGAAATGTTTTTAAATTAACATATATTATTATGGTTGATTTGGTTGATTGTTTGAATTGTTTTCTTGAATTGCTTGTTTGGATTGATTGTTTGATTGGATTGCTTAGTTTATTATCCTTCTATTTAGTATAGTCATAATTTTAGGGGGAGTTATAATCTTTTAGGCTTAGAATCATAGATTTAGAGGGAGATATAAGAATATAATAAAATAAGGATATAATATAGACAAAAATTTAGGGGGAGTTTTTTTAGAATTCCTTGAGAAATTATAAAATACTAGTATTTTTAGCCCGCTTTGCTAGGCATTAAAATTTATGTTATTAAAAATATATATTGTAATGATTAAATATTAAAAATAAAAGAAAAATAAACTATTGTAATTAATAAAACATAGTCGACAACGAAAATTTAGACAATGAATGGTGATTAGAAACAATGATAGAATGAAACAAAAAGCTTTCCGCTCTTTAATCTTGCTTCGAGAAGTAAGAGACGGTTTTATCCCGAATCATCCCTTTTATAATAATTAAAAAATTACGATTGTCAACCCTTGTTGTATCATCTTTTGACTGTAAGATGCCATATAAAGAAACTATTACATGTATCATAGTGGAAGTTCAGTTGCAACTAAAGCTAGTATGAGCTGACATTGATAAAATAAGAGAATTTGGGGATTATTTTGTTATGGTCACCATAAACCATGTTTGGTGAAGGCTATCAAATTTTATGTAAACACCCACAGCTCATACATCAATATATTTACGAATCCCTTTAACGATGGTGAATAATATTTACAAAACTAAATTTTAAAAATTCTAACTGTCTGTATTTAATAGGATCTGATGTACTATTCTTGTTTATATTGTCTGACATCATATTTTATAGTGATGGAGACATGAATAATCATACCGTGGTATTGAAACTATACTAGAATTTTATAAGATGTGAAAACATTAACAGTAAATATTGGAAAAAAATAGACTTATTTTCGTAAAGATAATTACTGGAACAATGAGTAATAAATATAGTGATGGAGAAACTCTCTAAAGGGCGACTACTTTTTTTCTTCCAATTGCATGCTACATTAGACAGTAAGGTATTCTTGGCATCTTACTTGCCAAATAGGAAATGTAGAAGACATGCATGCATCTTTAGTAAAAAGGCGCAGCTAGTTGATATATGGATCGTAGCAATTAAAAAAGATAGGACGAAAATCGAGAACATAATATAAACATAGTAGCTATTGACAGAAATCATAATATAAATGATACAATGGACTCCTTTAAAATAATGAAGCACTTGGGTAACATCGAGATAAACCATTGTAGCGTTAAATACGTATTTAATTAGTACAAAATTTGAAAGTAATTCATAAAATATTATGATTTGGAATTTCAAAATATTTGCAGTAGATTGTTGTCTCTATTACACACACACAATAGTTCTGCTTATAATAGGAAAAAAAATAAGTCGATTATGCTTAAAAAATCATAATTCTTATTGAATAACCATAAATTTTAGTCAAACATGACCACATTTATTGATCAAGTAACATAAAAGAAACAGTTTGACATTAGCGAGAAATTAAGCAATTGAAAATCATTTTCTATTTTAAATATACTGATTTTAGTAAATAGGAGCAAAACCCGCTTATTAATTGCATTCAAATGCAATATTTAAGATATAGAGAAAAAAGGAACCAAATAATTCAGTTATTTTATAAATGGAAGTTGAATGAATTTGAAATACTAATAAGCCTTCATGTACATGGTTTATTCCAGATAATGGTTATTGTGCTAAAAACAAAATAACACCACAAAACAAATAGATATACAGAAACATACATACAGATGCATTGCACAAACTGGAAAAAAATGATGTATGTCTATTATCTGCACAGATTCAAGTAATTTTGATCCACATTGTTATTATTTTAGAATCCAAAATCACCAGTAATGCAGTTATATGATTTAATACGTTCATGTTATGAAAAATGTCATATAAGATGTACTATAGTCACAAAGATCCAGGTACTTCTGATCTATAGCAGTTAAAAAGTATTTTGACCAAAGTTAATGGATAAGACAAAAAACAAAATAAGACAAAAGATGTGCTGGTGAAATTAAGACTTACTGACTTATGCTAGTGGGTGGCTTCATTGTATAGCTTTTTGTTGTTGTTATCCTGTAAAACTATATCTCAGATTAGGCTATTTATTGTAGGTAATTTAAAACAGTAATAAAACCTATTTTTATATATAATCCAAAAAGTGGGCACTCTTGAAATAATAAAATGCCAGTCAAGAATTTAGGTTATTTTCCTCCTTTGCTCCCACAAAAAGAAAGTAACATAATCCAATTATGCAGCAACCATCCTAGAGATTGAAGATAAGTCATGTTAGGCTTTCCTTGTGTTACTTAATACATTTTATCATTATCGGCCGAATCATTAATTGGTTAAAAAAAACCTACAATCGAAATGTCATCCTCCCTGTGTTTGCTTCGAATTGATACTGTAAAACTCAAAGACAACATCTTGTAAAGGCTTGGTCGATGTAAAGCTGAAAAATACCTTTACAACCCAAGTAGACTGCTCAGCCTCAAACTCAAGAGATTAGAATATGCTAAGCCCGTCTATGCTATAGATATAAGGAAAACCTGCTCCTCCATAACTAATTCATCAAGTCAACCCTCACCAACACCTTGCTTTCAGATAAACAGCAATTCAAGCAAACTACAATATGTAATTCAAAATACCCGAATAAGAAATGAACCGCTTACCCTCATATAATTATATCGTTATAATAATATTGAGAACATGCAAAGTAACTTATTGTATCCACACATATGTTAAATGATATTAATGGAGAAGAATTAGCACAGTTATTGAAATAAAATGATTATACAATATGTGGAGAATAGAAGAATATATATATCATAATCCAGAAAAGCTGCAAGAATCAAAACACAACAATTTTATACATTCTTGAATTATTCAACAAAAAAAATTCACATAAGTCTGAAACAATTATCAAACAAAAATGAGAATAAGAATACATAGATCATTTTTATGTAAAAATAATGAAATCCTTGAGGAATTCGAATCTAATCCACAGTAGCCTATAACTTTTGGGGTAAAAAAATTATCTGAAATAAACTGAAATGTAAAAAGACATAAACGAAAGAAATTTAGTATCTTTAATACTTTCTTGCATCATTTAACACATGGAAAAACAGAAGTACATCTTCTGTATAGAATACGAAAGAACAGTTTAGAATGAATTTTAAGGTAAAAAAAATTATTTGATAAAAAGCGGAAATGCAATACGGTATAAACCAAAGATTTGATTTTTTTTAACAACCTTTTTGCATTATTCAAGTCAATCTTGAAAATGTCAGCAAAAGAAAAACATAAGAAATCAAGGAAGATTCGCTTCGAATAAGAAAATACATGCAATAAAAAAGAAACAAAGTTGGAAGATTCTATATAAAATTGCTTTCTGGAAAAGCGGAAGAAACTAAAAAGGAACGTACAGATTTGTAAACAAAATCAGATCAAAATTGGGTGGAAATCAAACAAATGGACAGAAATGTAACAAAATTAAAAATTGGTAGTAAGTAAATTTACGAATTGACTAACTTCATAGAAGCAATAAATTCCCTTTTGAGATTGCTTCAACTAAATTACTGAAAACTCAAATATGCTTGAAAATCAGTAAACTATATTTTTATAAGAGCAAAAATAAATGTAAACGTGATCATACCTGAGATGAGATATTAACAAACTAAACCATTTAGTAAATACAAAAACAAATGAGTGTGAATGAATTAAATTAAGTAAGGGAAAGAAATTAATATTGAAATAGAAACACTTCCTTTAATTGACAATGCAGGACATAAATGACATTTAAAGATAAACATTGAAGATAACGTTGAAGAATGGAAATAGCAAACTAATTCTAGAATGAGAACACACATAAACATATTTAATATGGATATATTAATTTAGGCATAAAATAAAATTATAATAATAGTGCTCAAAATAAACACGCGTCATAAATGGTATAAAACAACCAAATAAAAGGAAGTTTGAATAGTGCTAATAAACAATATTAACAAAATAAACCATTTAATAAATACAAAAACAAATGAGTGTTAAAGAATTAAATTAAGGGAAAGAAATTAATATTGAAATAGAAACACTTCCTTTAATGCAAATGCAGGACATGAATGACATTTAAGGAGAAAGATTGAAAATAAAGTTGAAGAATGGAAATAGCAAACTAATTCTAGAATGAGAACACACATAAACATATTTAATATGGATATATTTAATATGGTTTTCATTACTACTTGGGCACGACTTGCACCGAATCCTTTCCAAAGTAACATATGTGATTCTTTAGTAAAATTATTACTCCAAGAGTTGCCAAAAGTACAACAATCATGGTTTTCTTTTGATAACGCAATACTCTAAATATCTATTAATATATAGTTATTCTTGGCATAAAAAATAGGCTATATACATTTCATGTACTGCAATATATTAAAGTTGATACAATTTAAGTTCCTTGTTTTCCTATGTTATATATATTTTGATTTTCCACCTACTATTTTAAATCCATTAACTAATAACATGTTTACACGTATTCAAGTCCATTACCATTGTTATCAAATAATACAAATACACACAATTTCTATCAACATGATGTCAAGGAAATAAATTTAGAATCGGCAAAAAATATCAGTGTAATAATTATACATTAACGATAAAGGAAAAGTAATTATATTATATACGAATGCTTAATAGTCTATTATCTTTCTAAAATTGGATAATGAGAATTTAAATAATAATTTATCCTTCAAAAGTGTGTTAACTATTTGGGAAGATTTTGGTATGGACTTAGTAAATATGTAACATACACTACTCTGAACATATGATCCAGAATTATATGAAGACTCTGGCAAAATGTAATTTAAAAAAAATGCAAAATAAGCAATCTACCACATTGGGAAAAAATATATTGCTCTAAAAGTAACTATGAAAAAAGTAGTAAAGGAATTATACATGCCTAGAATAGATGTCAATCACTTATTTCTTACATGGAAAAGACTCAAAATATGCCAAATTAGCATATGATTATTAGCACTATATATATATATATATACATACACATGAACAAACATGTATTAATGAAAATAAATATGAACATATTTCATCAATTATAAAATATAATTCTATACATGGAAAAAAATACTGCTTAAAACTAAACTGAGTTCTCAAACTACATTTAGAATTTAGTGCTTCTTGTAAGGAATACGAAGAGATAGATAGAATAGAAGGAAAATAGATTAACATTCAAATGTATATCACTGAACCTTAGAAGCATTATTGATATCTCCTAAGAAAACAAAAAGATCTTAACCATTGTATTTAAAAGTAGTGCCTTTTTTATCTAAATGTGCATTTATTTATTATACAACACAACGCAAGGTAAAAAGAATCTAATATTTACAAATGGGGGAAATTTGAAAAAATGTTTTCAACTTGTTAACTTAAGAACTCCTAGCTAATAAAAATATGCACTGAACATGATACAATTGTCAAACTATTAGATGTTATGCATAAATGGATAAATAAAAATCAATATCCATGTCTGAAGCATTCAATAATTTGCAAAAGTGTGAAATAACATATATGAAAACAAATAATATAAAGAAACTAAACCAAAATCAACCAATCATCTTGATCAAAAAAATTGAATAGAGGCGGCTTTTTCAATACAACCATCGAATTCTAGTAACATCCTTATGTTAATACTTAAATATCTATATTATTTAAAGGGCATTGTTATTGACACTCCAAATATTGTTAAGGGAGGGCTAATTTTTTTCTTTTTTCAAAAATTGTTAAGGGAAGTACTAATGAGGTAGGTAGCCCCTTAACAAATAAAGGTAATTTTACCTTATTACTCATTTAGTCCCATAACAAATAAAGGTAATTTGACCTTAACAAATATTGCAACGGCCGTAGTAATTTTTTTCGATGCCCATATATCGATTTTTTTTAACCCTAAAGGATAAGCGTTTTTGGAGGAATATGCGTACTATATTTTATTTTTTTTGACATAAATATGCCGAATTTTATTATTACGAAGGAAATGCATAGAAATGATTATTAATTTTTGACATAACACTGTCGAATTCATATATAATTGATTACGTAATGCATTCGCTGCAGTGGTGACGAACAACTTATTTTAATTCGGTTTCCCTTATCGAACAAGTTTTTTTTTAATTTAATTTAAAGGGGCAATCCAGGAATATTGAGCAGTGTGAAATAAAATGTGTGTGTAGCCCCTTAACAATTTTTCAAAGAGTGGAGTGTTTTTAAAAAATGACCTCCCCTTAACAATAGTTGGAGTGTCAATAACAACACCCTATTTAAACCTAAATTTGTAAAAAAATAGCAAGTCCAAAGGTAAATGATAGGTTCCCAAAATAGGCTATGTTATCCAAAAACTATATGTAGACCATACCACTCGGGATAAGCATTTCAATAATGACATTGGAAAATAAGCTAATCTACAATGATTCTATCAAATGTAATTATGAATGAATTAGGTAGTCAAATGATTGCGCATTTGAATTTGAATAAGTGTGCGCATCAAAATAGGAAAATAATATTTGAAAAGAAATCAAAATGGTTAACAAATTTGATGCTAAAGATAATGTTTAATCAAACAAAAATCACATAGAAAAGAAAGACCTAGAACAAAAGAAATGAATATGGAGAGGGTAATTTGGGAATTTTACGGTCGGACCAAATAAAGATTAGTGGAAATTATTATATAGATAGATAGACTTAGTTTATGGACAGGGGGAGTATTAGAAGGATCATTATCAACAAGTATGTACAGGTGTGATATTTTATAAACTAAGGTTGTCATCATCAAAAAGGGGGAGATTGTTGGAGAATGGAGTTTTGATGACAACAACCTTATTTCAATGTTAATTGATTATAAAATATATACTAACATCTCTATCTAGAATATATATATATACATATATGCAAGATTTATATATAGGTACTAATTCTGAAGACTGTACAGTTTAAGAGTTCAAGAGATTCAAGATTCAAGACTCATGAGTAATCAAGATTTCAAGAGTTCAAAATAAATATAGTAATAGAGGCCAGTTTATGTAAGACTCTGAATAGCACTCCAGGTTCAAAAACAAAATTTTAAAATTCAAATTTCTATTTTCAAATTCTATTTCCTTTTTCTATCTTACCTTTGATTTTAAACTCAAGATTTTAAAGATTATAAGTTTATATAGTTATATACTTTATATTTATATAGTTTTTGTAACGGCTGGAAATTTCCGACTCCTCGAGAGTCGGAAATTCCGAGACGTTAGTGAAAGAATTTAGAAGGTGAGAAAGAAAAGATAGAACTAATAGAATAGAAGAAGAAGAAGAACATCAGAATCATCAGAGTAACACGAATCTCACAGCGGAACGAATAACATATAATATATAACATAACTTTGAAGTAAACAGTTATATATATACAATAGCACTTATCAGAGTACAACACTTACAACACAGCGGAAATAACTAAAGCTATAAAATCTTGCAGCCTCCTGCTCCAAGCTCTCCAAGTATATCTGTAAATCCCGACTACTTGACTGTCCGTACAAATTTAGGCACCCAAGAGTTTAGGGAAAACAACAAAGTAAACTCCGGGTCAGTCATGGGACTGGTATGAGTAAAATAGTTTAAAACAGGTATAGGATATCTCATAAGACCACGCCGTGAATACGGAACGGGTTTTTCCCTTATGAGTAACTGAACAACTTTGACAAGCAATATCATTGTGATATTATAATAATGTCTAAGTACAAATAGGTATCAATCTAGCAGAAACGCTTGCATCTCACGTTCTACATACATAGTATAAAATCATAAATCGCAGGGTGCTTATTGAAGATTGGATTCCAACAGACAAGGTATGGGAGCACCTTCTGAATAGTGTACTCTAGAGGTGATACACTCAGGGTTCAACAAGAACGTCTTGCAACCCGGCCACACATGACCGCTCACTCATTTAGTTTGAGTGTCGCGAATATATTGTCACCATGGTTGTAGGCCATCCAACCGTCATTCGAAGATACAGAATCAAAAAGAAGTATAAATATGGATATTCCCTAGATCGGTGACAATACACCCTGCTTGGGAATGACCCAACTAGCCATGCTGCCTATCCCAACTTTTGTTACTTCCTGTTGTGAGGCTAGAAGCTACGTCTATCTTCAGAACATCTGATCACCATTCACTTTGAATGCCACATCGTCATACCCGCCAAATCACAAATTGACTTATTCAAAAATAACACGGGTATACAGCTAAGAGAAACGAATTCCTCCGCCACCAAACGTGAATACGTTTGAACAGATCAACTTACGCGATCCATTGGATATACTCTGTCAGACCTTCTTCCATATACGTTGTCCTAGGACTGGACAAACCGAAGGCACTATTTAGTATATCCATCTTAGTCACTGTTATCTAAGACTTATACAACAGCCCTTGCACTTTACTCCGTCTTCAATTTATCTTTGGCATATATTGCTCGCAACGCTTATGCCGATACAGAGTGGTTCTTTGGATAATAATCCAACCGGTCTCTCCATATTAACAACGTTAAAATGGTAAAAACTTTGATAGTCTGTGATCTAACTATCAAATGAAAACATGTCGGTGTACAAACAACGATCTTATTTCCAAATGGAAATTCGATCGATCAATCATCATATGTTCATATTTCCTTATTTCATATATTTAGAAAATATATGTTATTAATCATTGGAAAACATTTCCATAGCTTATTTTCACATCACTATTATTTCGCAACTATCAGTCCCTAACTGTAACTAGTATGAGAACAATTCTCTAAGTATCAATCCGGAAGGTCGAAACCAACATCAGATCGTCCCTTAAAAAACCGTTTAACTTACCCTCTCCAGTCAGTTTCTGAATTTGCTTAACTCTATTTCTTAAATTCTTATCATGAAAACATTTCATTTTCTATGTTTAGAAAACATATCTGACTATATTTGGAAAACGTTTCCAAAACATATTTACGGATTTCCAATGAACGTTGTATAAAACATCGTTCGCTTAATCCATTTATCGCTTATTCCTTAACTTTATTCCTAATCAACCTTTTAGATCGAACCACAACTATTCCTTTGTCAATTCTGAAGTCAATCAAGTTGGGGTATAATTACCTCTCAGACCTTAATTGAACAACGTCCTTTACTGTGCAATAGATGAAGCTCATCACTCACTTTTTTCAATCATCTGTTTACGCAAATTCTCGGATTCAGGTTACGAATCCACTTCTTATGTGAAAACGTTTGATTATAACTATACCTTGATTTAAAACCCGGAAGGTAAATAGTACTTTCCCGAATTTGATATAATCGAATTCGACGTATAACTCTCTTTTGAGTAATCCCTATTCGATTAACTCTCCCTTTTTAATAACTTATATTCGATAAACTCTATTTCGATTAACTCCTATCGAATAACTAATATTCGAATAACTCTTCTTGGTTGGCTCTATTTCATTAGCTCTTATCGAATAACAAATATTCGATTTTCTTAAATGTGTCAATTCTTATCGAATAACTAACATCCGATTAACTTAAATGGATTTACTCTTATCGAATAACTTATTCGATTAACTCAACTTGGTTTTCTTAACTCGATTATCTCAACTCGATTTCTTAACTCGATAAATCTTAACTCGATTACTTAACTTAACCCAAATCGATTAACTCAACTCTAATCGATTTACTTAATTTGATTTACTCCTTCGAATAACTCATTCGAATAACTTAATTGATAAATTATATTCACTTCTATCCTATCGAATAAACTATATTCGATATCTCCTCTAACACTATTCGAATGAACTATATTCGATTAACTTCTCTAACTCTATTCGAATAAATTATATTCGATTAACTCTTTTAACTTTACTCGAATAACTATATTCGATTAACACTTTCTTTCGAATAACTATATTCGATTAACTCTTCGACTAACTCCTTTGGATTAACTAACTTCGAATAACTCCTTTGGATTACTAACTTCGAATAACTCCTTTGGATTAACTAACTTCGAATAACTCCTTTGGATTAACTAACTTCGAATAACTCCTTTGGATTAACTAACTTCGAATAACTCCTTTGGATTAACTAACTTCGAATAACCAATATTCGATAACTACTCTTCGAATAAATAATATTCGGTAACTCTTCTCAAATGAATAACATTTGATTTCTCCACTCGAATAAACTATATTCGATTACTCTTCCCTTGAATACACTATATTCGATAACTCTACTTCGAATAAGTGATATTCGGCAACTCTACTCGATTAACTCCACTTGGATAACTCTAACTGATCAACTCTAACTGGTCAACTCTAACTGTTTATCTTTAACTGGTAAACTTTAACTGGTTAACTCAAATGGTTTAACCTAACTGGTTAACTCAAATTGTTTAACCTAACTTGATTTACTTGTCTCGATTAACTGAACTAATCCACTTAGTTTAACTTAGTTAATTCACTTTGATTAACTCTAACCGATTTACTTAGTTTAACTCAGCTAATTCACTTTGATTAACCCAACTAATTTACTTCGATTAACCAATTAGTTTAACTTGACTAATTCACTTAGTTTGACGCAACTAATCCACTTTGATTTACAAATTAGTTTAACTTAACTAAGTCACTTAGTTTGACGCAACTAATTCACTTTGATTTACCAATTAGTTTAACTTAACTAATTCACTTCGATTAACCGCTTAGTTTATCTTAACTAATTTACTTTGGTTAAATTAACCAAGTACTTTGATTAACTCGACTAACTTGCTTTGGGTAACCTAACAAATTACTTTGTTTAACTCTATTCGGATAAGTAATTCGAATCACTCTAATGTGTTTAACTCTATTCAAATATCTAATTCGAATAACTCATTTCGAATAACTAAATTCGATTAACTCCTTTTATTAACGTTTATTCATTTCAAAAGATTTCCTTTTTACAACGTTTATCCATTTGATAAAGATTTACTTTTTACAACGTTTATCTATTTATAAAGATTTACTTTTAGTAACGGTTCTTCACTTTATAAATGTCCTTTTAATAACGTTTCTACTTCTCTATATAAGTCCAGACTTATATATATTCCATTTATCAACGATAAATAATTTATTTAATTTATAAAACATTATTTATAAATTAATCTACTTCAATTTATCTGTTTAAAATAGATTTCCTATTTAATATCTCATTTAAATCCATATCGTGTTATACCGTGTGCGAAGCACGTGTTTAAATCTATCCTTGTATAATTCTATTTATTTTCCGAACAAGTGTTCCTTTATTTACTCCCTAAATAAATATTCCTTTATTCCATTTATTTATAATCTAAATAAATGTTCCTTTATTTATTTCCTAAATAAATATTCCTTTATTCCATTTATTTATAATCTAAATAAACGTTCCTTTATTTATTTCCTAAATAAATATTCCTTTATATTCAAATTTATTTATTTTCTAATTAAATAAAGGCTTTCCTTTTATAAAATCCTATCGATTTTATAAATAACATTCATTTTCAATATAAACATTGAAAATTCCCTTTTTTCATTCTAGTATCACCTACGGTGTTTAACGTGTCGTATAACAATGATCGGTATCATTCAAACATATGAAATCAATAACAGATTTCATAACACATCATATATCACAATATATGAAAAACAATAAAATAACTGTTGAGGAATCCAGTCGGATTCCTCCAACCTGTTTCCCTGCATCACAGATGTTAGAGAATATAGATAACATCACTTTCAGTTCCATATGATATATTCTGTTAAACAGAATCAATATAGAAATTTAACTAACTGACTAGCAGTTTAATCAACCAATCAACACACAGTCAAACAGACAATTTTAACAGTTCTAACAATACAACATGAAATTATAAACTGTTCAGAGTTAGTGAGATTTACTCACTTTTGCGCGTTAATCGTTAAATAACGGTTTGCTCTCGATGTTTGAGACGGACAATTTATTTCACCATAAATTGTAACGAGCTCGAATCCACTTCCAGTCAGCTCCATGGTGTAGCCACCGTCCATACGATCCTAACGTATCATGTTTCGTTGAATTTCGGTAATGTATGACCAAGATATGGTCATTACAAATTTATATACTTTAAATAAACAAAAACACTTGGATTTTAAATTACTAAATGGGCCTTACCCTATCAACTAAGCCCATCTTCCTTGGTTTAAATCAAACCCGCACGTCTTCTTCCTCCCATTCAATCGTGGCTCTCCTGTAACCATCTTCTTCTCCCCTGAATGCACGCTGGTCTTCACATCGCTGTGGATCCCCATGCAAACCCATAAAACAATCTTTAAAACACAAGGACCCTCCCATGCGTGTGAAAACATCAGCCCCTTGATGAAAATAACGCCTGCTCCACCATCCTTTCCTCAACATCTCACCGCGAGTCACCTGCTACCCATACCACCGCACAGTAAATGTCTTCCTTCATCCGGATCTCACCATACCCCATAACACAACACCATGCCCCTTTCGAAATGGCACTCATCTACACATCCTGCTCCACTTTTAAAACAATTCCATGCCCCTTTTAAACCATGACGTCTCTCACACAAGAGAACGTGAAACTCGGTGTTGATACATGCAGAGAGGGATGAGGGTATGCATGATTTGACAGGTGGAATTTCCCTTCAGATCTTTTCCCAAAACCGTAAGTTCCGCTTCAGGTATAAAGTGCTTCCCATTTTTCGACAGTTTAAGCTTTCGCTTCCCCCACTGTTTTCTTCTTTTAGGATAGCCTGTCCTCTTCTTGTTCACGCACCACCAATTATCCGAACCCCAAGCCGCTTCTTTATTTTTGAGTGTTGGAATTTATCTTGCATTTATAAAGAAGGGGGTGCGGTTGAAAAGGTAGAGACATGGTCTGTTTTTTTACCGTTATTTTCTGGAAGCAAATGTGCGGCGGTGAAGAGATGGAACGTGGACTTGTTTTAGGCTTAGAAATAGTTAGGATATTTTGCTTTAAGTTTTAACTTTTAACATACCCTGTCAAATAAAATTATACCCATATATGAGCACTATAGACTGAAGTAAAAATGTCATTGTGATGTGCGATGTGCAACGATCCCAAAAATATAATAATATCGGTAGGTTAACTCATATTTTGAAACTTCAAAATGTTGATTACAGGGTGCGAAATACTCCAAATAAAAAGTTGCTCATTTAAATAATTAAAAATTACCATAAAATCCTAAAAATTAAATTATCACTACGCCTCAAAAGAACCTTGTCTGAATTCAAACCCGATCTCTAGTTATATCGAATAAACCGATACGGTCGATAAACGATTCTATAACGACTATTTTAAAATTTGATTTGGACATAACTCAAAATCTACACGATGAAATCCTGATTTTTCTCTTCCACTAGAAAGATATACTCCACCAGCTCCACACGTTTCTTGTTTCACAGAAATCCGGCTTAAAATGAATCATGTACATTCAGTTGAAGTTCAAATTGCCAAATTGCGAACTACCGCGACGTTTCAGGTTCGTTTTAATTATAATTATAAATTATAAGTTCGAACGTTTTACTTTAAGTTATCGATATTGCCAAATCGATATATAAATAATTAAATAAATTAATTATTCGACAGCTAACAAAACGCGCCATTACATACTTCCCCCCTTAAAATAATTTCGTCCTCGAAATTGCTAAGTTAGAAAAATGCTACTAACTCTACTAACTAGATTTAAAAAAATCCTTTTTTTTACTTCTCAACTCCAGTTTCAACTGAACCATTAAATTTTCAATTAAATTATTAATTCATTCTGGCTAACTGAAATTTTCAAAAATTCTGAAAATTTTCTAACACCTGGAATTTTCGAAATTTTTTGCCAGCACCTCCTTTGTACGGCTCAATATGACAAACCACCCTCGCCTCTCTAGGCCTCCTCCAATCCAAAAGGAAATCAAAATAGCCAAGCGGCTTCCCAATTCGGCTCATAAAATCCAAACTCATATATGATATAAACTTGTACCCTTTGTCGGGCATTTAACTCTATCCCTTGCATCTGCTACCACTTCAACATATACCAATGTTATCCATTCCAATTGATCTCCAATCCGTTCATATCCTCAAATCCAAATCGAATTTCATTCGAACTCTAATATCAAATTCCAAATTATTGACTTATCAATTTGGTTCCATTCTAGATTATCTCTAATCCCAATTCAATTTTATTTAACTCGGTTCAAGTTAAATTTCAATTTATTTTTACCATCTCATTTTATTTAACTTCATTAGTTAAATTTTAATTCCAGAACTTAAGTTCCTGGGTTTCTTTCAAATCAATTTGAAATCATAATGCCAATTCAAAACCTTTGAATTTCTAAACAACTTGTTTTCTCAAAACAATTCAAAAACAAAATCTTTGGTAGTAATCCGTCACTTAGAACTCGAAAATGAACATTGATGATGTCTAGATTCATCATCAGAATCTATTTTCCCGCTATCGAAATACTATATCATTTTCAATTTGAAAAACATTTTCAAAATCTCCCAGGAATTTAAAATTTCCTTATTTTAATTCCAAATCTGATTTAAATTCATATTTAATTCATCTTATTTCATATACTTTTCTTATATGAATTCTGATTAGTTATATATAACCATTTCACATGTTATAATCTTACTCGATTATAATAACAACCAACACTACCAATATATTATATCAAAATATATTCGGGTAAAATTATTTCTTTTACCCTCCTTTCAAAACATACCGTGTCGGTCCATCGTATTCGAGTGTTTAGTAACCCCTATCGATACAGTGGATCAAACTGATCGACCAGAATTCACAAACTACTCAACCAATGAGTCTCCACAATATAAAATCACTTTATATTAAATAACAAATACGCGCTCATATATATACACTCAAACTCAATCTAGGATTTTACTAATCCCATCTCTATCGAGTTATGCCACAGAGCCAAGGTAATCACTTAACTTAAGCTCTGATACCAACTGTAACGGCTGGAAATTTCCGACTCCTCGAGAGTCGGAAATTCCGAGACGTTAGTGAAAGAATTTAGAAGGTGAGAAAGAAAAGATAGAACTAATAGAATAGAAGAAGAAGAACATCAGAATCATCAGAGTAACATGAATCTCACAGCGGAACGAATAACATATAATATATAACATAACTTTGAAGTAAACTGTTATATATATACAATAGCACTTATCAGAGTACAACACTTACAACACAGCGGAAATAACTATAGCTATAAAATCTTGCAGCCTCCTGCTCCAAGCTCTCCAAGTATATCTGTAAATCCCGACTACTTGACTGCCCGTACAAATTTAGGCACCCAAGAGTTTAGGGAAAACAACAAAGTAAACTTCGGGTCAGTCATGGGACTGGTATGAGTAAAATAGTTTAAAACAGGTATAGGATATCTCATAAGACCACGCCGTGAATACGGAACGGGTTTTTCCCTTGTGAGTAACTGAACAACTTTGACAAGCAATATCATTGTGATATTATAATAATGTCTAAGTACAAATAGGTATCAATCTAGCAGAAACGCTTGCATCTCACGTTCTACATACATAGTATAAAATCATAAATCGCAGGGTGCTTATTGAAGATTGGATTCCAACAGACAAGGTATGGGAGCACCTTCTGAGTAGTGTACACTAGAGGTGATACACTCAGGGTTCAACAAGAACGTCTTGCAACCCGGCCACACATGACCGCTCACTCATTTAGCTTGAGTGTCGCGAATATATTGTCACCATGGTTGTAGGCCATCCAACCGTCATTCGAAGATACAGAATCAAAAAGAAGTATAAATATGGATATTCCCTAGATCGGTGACAATACACCCTGCTTGGGAATGACCCAACTAGCCATGCTGCCTAGCCCAACTTTTGTTACTTCCTGGTGTGAGGCTAGAAGCTACGTCTATCTTCAGAACATCTGATCACCATTCACTTTGAATGCCACATCGTCATACCCGCCAAATCACAAATTGACTTATTTAAAAATAACACGGGTATACAGCTAAGAGAAACGAATTCCTCCGCCACCAAACGTGAATACGTTTGAACAGATCAACTTACGCGATCCATTGGATATACTCTGTCAGACCTTCTTCCATATACGTTGTCCTGGGACTGGACAAACCGAAGGCACTATTCAGTATATCCATCTTAGTCACTGTTATCTAAGACTTATACAACAGCCCTTGCACTTTACTCCGCCTTCAATTTATCTTTGGCATATATTGCTCGCAACGCTTATGCCGATACAGAGTGGTTCTTTGGATAATAATCCAACCGGTCTCTCCATATTAACAACGTTAAAATGGTAAAAACTTTGATAGTCTGTGATCTAACTATCAAATGAAAACATGTCGGTGTACAAACAACGATCTTATTTCCAAATGGAAATTCGATCGATCAATCATCATATGTTCATATTTCCTTATTTCATATATTTAGAAAATATATGTTATTAATCATTGGAAAACATTTCCATAGCTTATTTTCACATCACTATCATTTCGCAACTATCAGTACCTAGCTGTAACTAGTATGAGAACAATTCTCTAAGTATCAATCCGGAAGGTCGAAACCAACATCAGATCGTCACTTAGAAAACCGTTCAACTTTCCCTCTCCAGTCAGTTTCTGAATTTGCTTAACTCTATTTCTTAAATTCTTATCATGAAAACATTTCATTTTCTATGTTTAGAAAACATATCTGACTATATTTGGAAAACGTTTCCAAAACATATTTACGGATTTCCAATGAACGTTGTATAAAACATCGTTTCGCTTAATCCATTTATCGCTTATTCCTTAACTTTATTCCTAATCAACCTTTTAGATCGAACCACAACTATTCCTTTGTCAATTCTGAAGTCAATCAAGTTGGGGTATAATTACCTCTCAGACCTTAATTGAACCACGTCCTTTACTGTGCAATAGATGAAGCTCATCACTCACTTTTTAAAATCATCTGTTTACGCAAATTCTCGGATTCAGGTTACGAATCCACTTCTTATGTGAAAACGTTTAATTATAACTATACCTTGATTTAAAACCCGGAAGGTAAATAGTACTTTACCGAATTTGATATAATCGAATTCGACGTATAACTCTCTTTCGAGTAATCCCTATTCGATTAACTCTCCCTTTTTAATAACTTATATTCGATAAACTCTATTTCGATTAACTCCTATCGAATAACTAATATTCGAATAACTCTTCTTGGTCGGCTCTATTTCATTAGCTCTTATCGAATAACAAATATTCGATTTTCTTAAATGTGTCAATTCTTATCGAATAACTAACATCCGATTAACTTAAATGGATTTACTCTTATCGAATAACTTATTCGATTAACTCAACTTGATTTTCTTAACTCGATTATCTCAACTCGATTTCTTAACTCGATAAATCTTAACTCGATTACTTAACTTAACCCAAATCGATTAACTCAACTCTAATCGATTAACTTAATTTGATTTACTCCTTCGAATAACTCATTCGAATAACTTAATTGATAAATTATATTCACTTCTATCCTATCGAATAAACTATATTCGATATCTCCTCCAACACTATTCGAATGAACTATATTCGATTAACTTCTCTAACTCTATTAGAATAAATTATATTCGATTAACTCTTTTAACTTTACTCGAATAACTATATTCGATTAACACTTTCTTTCGAATAACTATATTCGATTAACTCTTCGACTAACTCCTTTGGATTACTAACTTCGAATAACTCCTTTGGATTACTAACTTCGAATAACTCCTTTGGATTACTAACTTCGAATAACTCCTTTGGATTAACTAACTTCGAATAACTCCTTTGGATTAACTAACTTCGAATAACCAATATTCGATAACTACTCTTCGAATAAATAATATTCGGTAACTCTTCTCAAATGAATAACATTTGATTTCTCCACTCGAATAAACTATATTCGATTACTCTTCCCTTGAATACACTATATTCGATAACTCTACTTCGAATAAGTGATATTCGGCAACTCTACTCGATTAACTCCACTTGGATAACTCTAACTGATCAACTCTAACTGGTCAACTCTAACTGTTTATCTTTAACTGGTAAACTTTAACTGGTTAACTCAAATGGTTTAACCTAACTGGTTAACTCAAATGGTTTAACCTAACTTGATTTACTTGTCTCGATTAACTGAACTAATCCACTTAGTTTAACTTAGTTAATTCACTTTGATTAACTCTAACCGATTTACTTAGATTAACTCAGCTAATTCACTTTGATTAACCCAACTAATTTACTTTGATTAACCAATTAGTTTAACTTGACTAATTCACTTAGTTTGACGCAACTAATCCACTTTGATTTACAAATTAGTTTAACTTAACTAAGTCACTTAGTTTAACGCAACTAATTCACTTTGATTTACCAATTAGTTTAACTTAACTAATTCACTTCGATTAACCGCTTAGTTTATCTTAACTAATTTACTTTGGTTAACTTAACCAATTACTTTGATTAACTCGACTAACTTGCTTTGGGTAACCTAACAAATTACTTTGTTTAACTCTATTTGAATAAGTAATTCGAATCACTCTAATGTGTTTAACTCTATTCAAATATCTAATTCGAATAACTCATTTCGAATAACTAAATTCGATTAACTCCTTTTATTAACGTTTATTCATTTCAAAAGATTTCCTTTTTACAACGTTTATCCATTTGATAAAGATTTACTTTTTACAACGTTTATCTATTTATAAAGATTTACTTTTAGTAACGGTTCTTCACTTTATAAATGTCCTTTTAATAACGTTTCTACTTCTCTATATAAGTCCAGACTTATATATATTCCATTTATCAACGATAAATAATTTATTTAATTTATAAAACATTATTTATAAATTAATCTACTTCAATTTATATGTTTAAAAAAGATTTCCTATTTAATATCACATTTAAATCCATATCGTGTTATACCGTGTGCGAAGCACGTGTTTAAATCTATCCTTGTATAATTCTATTTATTTTCCGAACAAGTGTTCCTTTATTTACTCCCTAAATAAATATTCCTTTATTCCATTTATTTATAATCTAAATAAATGTTCCTTTATTTATTTCCTAAATAAATATTCCTTTATTCCATTTATTTATAATCTAAATAAATGTTCCTTTATTTATTTCCTAAATAAATATTCCTTTATATTCAAATTCATTTATTTTCTAATTAAATAAATGTTTTCCTTTTATAAAATCCTATCGATTTTATAAATAAGATTCATTTTCAATATAAACATTGAAAATTCCCTTTTTTCATTCTAGTATCACCTACGGTGTTTAACGTGTCGTATAACAATGATCGGTATCATTCAAACATATGAAATCAATAACAGATTTCATAACACATCATATATCACAATATATGAAAAATAATAAACTAACTGTTGAGGAATCCAGTCGGATTCCTCCAACCTGTTTCCCTGCATCACTGATGTTAGACAATATAGATAACATCACTTTCAGTTCCATATGATATATTCTGTTAAACAGAATCAATATAGAAATTTAACTAACTGACTAGCAGTTTAATCAACCAATCAACACACAGTCAAACAGACAATTTTAACAGTTCTAACAATACAACATGAAATTATAAACTGTTCAG
Source organism: Allium sativum (assembly GCA_030737875.1). Classification (NCBI taxonomy): domain Eukaryota; kingdom Viridiplantae; phylum Streptophyta; class Magnoliopsida; order Asparagales; family Amaryllidaceae; genus Allium; species Allium sativum. The sequence continues at coordinate 681,020,736 of CM060918.1, read as the reverse complement.
AGTTAGTGAGATTTACTCACTTTTGCGCGTTAATCGTTAAATAACGGTTTGCGTTCGATGTTTGAGACGGACAATTTATTTCACCATAAATTGTAACGAGCTTGAATCCACTTCCAGTCAGCTCCATGGTGTAGCCACCGTCCATACGATCCTAACGTAACCTGTTTCGTTGAATTTCGGTAATGTATGACCAAGATATGGTCATTACAAATTTATATACTTTAAATAAACAAAAACACTTGGATTTTAAATTACTAAATGGGCCTTACCCTATCAACTAAGCCCATCTTCCTTGGTTTAAACCAAACCCGCACGTCTTCTTCCTCCCATTCAATCATGGCTCTCCTGTAACCATCTTCTTCTCCCCTGAATGCACGCTGGTCTTCACATCGTTGCGGATCCCCATGCAAACCCATGAAACAATCTTTAAAACACAAGGACCCTCCCACGTGTGTGAAAACATCAGCCCCTTCATGAAAATAATGCCTGCTCCACCATCCTTTCCTCAACATCTCACCGCGAGTCACCTGCTACCCATACCACCGCACAGTAAATGTCTTCCTTCATCCGGATCTCACCATACCCCATAACACAACACCATGCCCCTTTCGAAATGGCACTCATCTACACATCCTGCTCCACTTTTAAAACAATTCCATGCCCCTTTTAAACCATGACGTCTCTTACACAAGAGAACATGAAACTCGGTGTTGATACATGCAGAGAGGGATGAGGGTATGCATGATTTGACAGGTGGAATTTCCCTTCAGATCTTTTCCCAAAACCGTAAGTTCCGCTTCAGGTATAAAGTGCTTCCCATTTTCGACAGTTTAAGCTTTCGCTTCCCCCACTGTTTTCTTCTTTTAGGATAGCCTGTCCTCTTCTTGTTCACGCACCACCAATTATCCGAACCCCAAGCCGCTTCTTTATTTTTGAGTATTGGAATTTATCTTGCGTTTATAAAGAAGGGGGTGCGGTTGAAAAGGTAGAGACATGGTCTGTTTTTTTACCGTTATTTTCTGGAAGCAAATGTGCGGCGGTGAAGAGATGGAACGTGGACTTGTTTTAGGCTTAGAAATAGTTAGGATATTTTGCTTTAAGTTTTAACTTTTAACATACCCTGTCAAATAAAATTATACCCATATATGAGCGCTATAGACTTAAGTAAAAATGTCGTTGTGATGTGCGATGTGCAACGATCCCAAAAATATAATAATATCGGTAGGTTAACTCATATTTTGAAACTTCAAAATGTTGATTACAGGGTGCGAAATACTCCAAATAAAAAGTTGCTCATTTAAATAATTAAAAATTACCATAAAATCCTAAAAATTAAATTATCACTACGCCTCAAAAGAACCTTGTCTGAATTCAAACCCGATCTCTAGTTATATCGAATAAACCGATACGGTCGATAAACGATTCTATAGCGACTATTTTAAAATTTGATTTGGACATAACTCAAAATCTACACGATGAAATCCTGATTTTTCTCTACCACTAGAAAGATATACTCCACCAGCTCCACACGTTTCTTGTTTCACAGAAATCCGGCTTAAAATGAATCATGTACATTCAGTTGAAGTTCAAATTGCCAAATTGCGAACTGCCGCGACGTTTCAGGTTCGTTTTAATTATAATTATAAATTATAAGTTCGAACGTTTTACTTTAAGTTATCGATATTGCCAAATCTATATATAAATAATTAAATAAATTAATTATTCGACAGCTAACAAAACGCGCCATTACAGTTTTAAACCTTATAATTTTATAAACAGGAAAATAATGTGAAGGACAAATTGTTTGTAAATTTTAACCACAAGGACAAGAGATTAAAAATTTATTCAAAAAGACAAAACATAGCCCAAATTTATTCAAAAGGACAATGCACAAAAAGAAATTCAATATATATATATATATTTGCAGATTTTAGGTATCAGTTTTGTATCTCTGAAGATATCAGTTTGCTCTCTGCAGCTAATAGGTAGCATTTTTGTATGTCTGAAGGTATCAGTTTTGTATACTTGTAGGTATCATTTTTTTACATGTAACGATTTTTTTTACAGAGAATGACAGTGGAGGATGGAAACATTATCAGAAGAGAGGAGTTGATCTATTTGGTAGTGTGATGAGATTGTAGATACATTTGAGGTTTTCTTGTTTAACCGTTGATGTCTAATAAGACTGCAAGAAGAGGTTGTTTATGGATGTATAATGGTGGTTTGTTGGTGGACTGTTCATGTATACGAGGATGTGGAGGTGAAGTTTGGTTAGGGGTGAAGGAGGATGGCTTGAGTGATTTGGGAGATTGGAGTTGCAGTGATGGATAGGTATTGCGATTCGACAATATAAAACCGTTACATGTAAAACTGATACCATAAACAATATAAAACTGATATCTAAAAACTGTAAAACCAAAAACTGATACCCGACTAAATGCAAAACTAATACCTAAAAATTTGCAAATATATATATATATATAATAATATTTTTTGTTTAGAAAATTTATATGTATTGTCCTTTTGAATAAATTTGGGCAATGTTTTGTCCTTTTGAATAAATTTTTATTCTCATGTCCTTATGGTTAAAATTTTCAAACCATTTGTCTTCGTAAATTAATTTCCCTTTTATAAATATATTTATTTAGTTTATATTTATGATTTCATATGATTTTCTACTTTATAATCCTTATTTATATCACTATGTTTTAATTCAATAATTTCCAGAATTGTATATACATTAAAACACTTGAAAAAGATTCAAATTTTAAATGGGTTATGTCGACATACATATGTGTATATGTCGACACATAACCGTCATATTTTCAAAATTGATAGGAAGTGTCTTTTCACCATTGACAACGTTCCAGAAGCGTTGCAACCTTTCAAATCTTATAAACAGGGGCTGATTTCGATTTTTTATTATTCTTCTCCATCTTCATCCTCTTTCATTACACCATTAATATTTCTTATTTTTATGATTTCTACACTTATACTCTGCCGATTTCAAGTCAAATCATATAAAACTTCTTCTATTCCCACTCTCGACTCGTCACTCTCTGAATCGAAGTGTTATTGAAGAGTTATAGGTCTATTGTAATCGTTTGGGAAGTGTTTGGGAAAATGCGTGTTCCTTGTAGCCTTGAAATCAAGGAAAGGAATCGGTAGTAACCTTGTAGCAGGGAAAATCAAGGGAAATATACTTGATCAAGGGAGTTTGGAGTCGGTGGTAACCTTGTGGCCGTGAAATCAAGGAGATTGTACTTGAATGTTGATATAATAATAAAACTCTATGCAATCCAGTGTTGCGTGGGACTGGACGTAGGAGTAATCCGAACTAGTATAAAATCCAGTGTGTTCTTTCCATTTCTGCAATTTATTTCTGTTTATTTCTGCGTTTGTGTTTGATTCTGTGTCTGTGATTATCTACGTGGTGTGTGATTCATATAGTAGATCATATAAGTTTTAGATTTTCTTAAATTCCTTAAAAACAATATTCACCCCCTCTAGTGTTATTTTTGTCTTAACGATCCATTCTGCATTCCCTAACAATTAATAGAGATAAACATATATAATATTATCTAGGGCATACCCCAAATTTTACCGACTAGATCCAACATCGACTATTTAGTTGCATCAAACTCATGTTTATCATCGTTATCAACTGAATCGTTGGACTTTGAGTTAATAGATTACGTCAATAAAGAGCAACGGAAAAGTAATTAAAATCACACGCAAACATTAATAACAAGGTGATAGGGAAATAGCTTGGGTAAATGGAGCATAAGTCTAATGCATTTAACCGGCACTGTAATAACCCGAAAATCTGGGCTAGTTTAAAATTTTTATTTTGGCAATTTTAGCGAATTTTGAATATTTAAAATAGATTATTTTAAATAAAAACGACAGAAATTCATTTTGAATATATTTAGAACGTATATTTATATACGTCGTCGTTAGAATATAAATAATTATATATAATTATAAATAGGAATTGAAGATGGCGCGGTAGTTCGATAATTCGATTTCAAACTTCAATTGAATGTACCGGGTGCAAAACAAACCGGATTTTAGCGAAACTGAAAACCTTAGGATCTATTTGATAATATCTTTCCAACGAGTCCGAAAGACTGAAATTTCATAGCGGGAATCAAAAGATATGTCCAGTTGAAAATTCTGAATAGTCACTATGGAATTCAGGCCCTTAAAAATAGGAATTTTGCAAACAACCTCGGATTTCGACGAAACCACTTTTGTTGGGTCTGTGATGTCAAATATGTGAGCGTGGCAAAGGAAAATGCGTTTGACCAGTTTCAGTTGATTTTAATCGACTGGAAATTGGTCATTTTTCCAACGATCTCAGAATTCGACGAAACTAGTTTTGTTAGGACCGTATCGTCAATACGAAGCCAGAAAATATTTTTCTAGAATTTTTCAAGTTGGTATGTGACCCCGGTAAATTGAAATGCGCGTTCAAATTCAATATATAGAGTTATATGTTGATTTTGACGAAAACTGATCGAAACGATCAAATCAGCTTGCGATACATATCCCATTGTGTTCGGAGTGGGGGTAATTAGCTATGGACGACAGGCGGTAGGCCTCATTTAGAGGTCGTATGTAAAAGTCAACTTTTTGAAATTTAAATAATAATAATAAAAAAAAACCTTCCTCTCCTTAACTTCTCTCTGCCCTCCCCCCCCCCCCCCCCCCTCGTTCAAAATCATTTCAGAAGGGAAAAAAAATTAAAACCTAATCGCGCCCGCCACCGCTGCTATTCGCTAGCGCCCTGCCCCACTTCGCCCTCGCCAGACCCCCCATGGCCTGCCGCCCCTCCTCTCTCCGTCTCCAATCATCCCCCAAACCCTCCAGCCCAAGTTCGAACCCTGAGAACCCCGCAACCCACGAACAGACGAGCCGCCGCTGCTGTAGGTCCTGCCGCCGCCGGAAAGAGGCCGCTGACCCCCCTACCCCTCTGCGCGCCTCAGCCTCCCTTCGCCATCACCCTCCTCCGACTGAAATGAATTTTTAGGCAAAGGTGAGTTTTTGTTTCATTTTATTTTCTATTCTTTTCAGATCTGATTTTATTTAAGTTGGAAACATATTTTAAAAATCAGTTTTATAAATCTTTGATTTTAGACAAGGAAATGTTATATATATATTTGACATAAAAAGAAATGAAAAGTATAATTTTTATATATACAGTTGAAATGAATAATATGCATAATGGTAAGCAAAATATAATCTTATGGATATATATATGTAGCGATAGAAAATATAATTTTTATAGTGATGAAATAAAAATATAATCTTTATATTTGAAAAGGCGGAATTTTTATATATAATAGCAAAGTAAAAATAGGATTTTTATATATTAAATAAGCGAAGGAAAATTTCGATTTTTATATATTGAATAGCAAAGTAAAAATTCAATTTTTATATATTGAATAGCGAAGGAAAAATTCGATTTTTATATATTGAATAGCGAAGGAAAAATTCGATTTTTATATATTGAATAGCGAAGGGAAAATTCGATTTTTATATATTGAATAGCAAAGTAAAAATTCAATTTTTACATATGTAGTGGCTACGGGCGAAGAAAGTGATAAGAGACGAGAACAGTGAAGATTTCCTGCATTAGAAGTGCCGTGGAGTTAGGATAGCTATTGGTGAGAATTCCTCACCTTTCAATTTCTTTTTCTAGTTATATATATATATATATATATATACGAGGATGCAAACGGTGCTTAGTAGCACCCGACACAATCGTACACAGACCATGGACTTGTTTGTTTGGTTGTGTAGTTGGTTAGATTATTTGGTTTGAATTGAATGGTTTGGTGAATTGAATGGATTTGATTGATGTGTGAATGGCGTGGGCCTTCACTAGACCGGGGATAAGGCTAGGCCTCGTCCCGTTTCTAGTATCGTGCCGTTATGCCGCCGAAATTTTCTAAATAAGTTAGAAAAATAAAGATATCTTTTTATTTAATAAATGAACCGAATCGAATATCCATAGGTTGAATAAAATAATTTGATCGTTGAAAATATAATTTTTAACGTGAATGTGAATAAATAAATATTCATTTACAAACCGGACGGTTTGTTTATGTACACCTATTTGAAGGACATTGATTGGGACGATAAATTTTACACATCGCCTAACTGCACAAATAAAATCTGTGTTTGATTGTTTGAAACCCCACACGGGTGTTGGGATGAAATTTGAAGTTCACTCATCCTGATTGATTTAATAGGTCGATCGATTGATTGACAGGCTGTTATAAGCGTTAGATATCTATATTTGATGCTTATACAGTGTAGTGCACTTTGGTTGATGGTTGATTATTTTTCAATGCTATTATATACGTGTGATGTATGAAAATCCATATAATTAACATTATATGGTAATTGATTGGGCCTCATTCCAATCGGGAAAATAAAGAATATTATAAAATAAAGGTTCATGTGTTGACCGTACTCATCCGTTGAGATTAGTCATGTGTTGAACGAAATATTTTAATAATAAAATTCACATCTTTATCAATATAAGATAAAGGTTCATGTGTTGACCGTACTCATACGTTGAGATTAGTCATGTGTTGAACGAAATATTTTAATAATAAAATTTTCATCTTTACCAATATAAAATAAAGGTTCACGTGTTGACAGTACTCATCCGTTGAGATTAGTCATGTGTTGAACGAAACATTTTGATAATAGAAATATTTGAAATAGAAATATTTGAAATTGAAATATTTGAAATAGAAATATTTGAAAAAGAAATATTTGAAATAGAATATTAGAAAATAGAAATACATGAAGCCGTGTTGATTAGATTGACGCCATTTTGACGTGAACGATATTTATATCGATTTTACTCATTTTAAAATGAATATTGAAAAGTGATTTCGTAATCGAATATTTTGAAATGAAATTTGAATTGAATATGAAGCGATTTCGAAATGAATTGAATATAAAACGATTTCGAAATAAATTGAATATAAAGCGATTTCGAAATGAATTGAATATAAAACGATTTCGAAATGAATTGAATATAAAACGATTTCGAAATGGACTGAATATAAAGCGATTTCGAAATGAATTGAATATAAAGCGATTTCGAAATGAATTGAATATAAAGCGATTTCGAAATGAATTGAATATAAAGCGATTTCGAAGTGAATTGAATATAAAACGATTTCGAAGTGAAATGAATATAAAACGATTTCGAAATGAATTGAATATATAACGAATTTGATTTGAATTGAATAGAAAACCAATTTGAATTCGAATTGAATAGAAAACGAGTTGAATTCAAATTGAATAGAAAACGAATTGAATTCAAATTGAATAGATAACGAAATGAATTCGAATCGAATTAAAATTGATTTGAATTGAAATCAAATAGAAATGAAAGTAAAAAGGATTTATAATAGGAAATTCAACTTTGATTTGAATTTGAAATAAAGGTTGAAATTGTTTTTGAAACAAATTCAAAACTATTTATAAAATTCGTTTTGAATAGAAATCGACGAAACATATATTATATATATAATATAATGGCCTGAATAAAACGCGCCGCGACAGTTCGCGAATTTCGACCATTAACTTCGACCGGACATTACGGAAGATCCGACCGTCGGATTCTCCTAAAACCGGAACCGTTGGGTTCGTATCGAAATGAGCTTTCTAACGAATATTAGAAATTTGAAATCTAACGGTTGGATTTGGAGATACGTCCAAATAAAATTTGGAAAAGATCGCTGTAAGTGCAGTTCGACGGCCGTTGATGGAAATCGACTGTACGGGCTTGATAAAATTATTAAAAATAGTAATAATTTGTGTAAAATCATAACAGATGATTTGAGAAAAACTGGGATGAAAAACTCCATATTTGAAAAGATAAAAATAGATTTTTATCGAAATGAACTAGTTTTGAACTGAAATTAAAACCCATTTATTTTTAAATAAATAAATTGGGATTGAAATAGAATTGATTTATGGGTTTATCGTGAACGGTGTTTTAAATAACATTTGTTCTTTAACCCGATAGTAAATAGAATGTGATTTGGGTTTATCGTGAACTGTGTTTTAAACAACATTAGTTCTTTAACCCAGTAAAAGGAGTTTTATTGAATCTGCAATTAGATTGAAATGTGAATTGATAATTTAAATTATCATATTTGGCAAATGAGCGAGAATGGAGTATCACAAGTTTTGCTCCAAAGCGATAGTTAAATCTTTAATCAGATTTGAACGTGGAATGGTAATTAATTTTACCGATAACACCGTGGTGTTAGATATGGAGTATTACTAGTTTTGCTTCATGGGATGAATAGGTTGGGATTGGGAAATAAAATAAATAATTACTTCGGTGTGGTTCGCTAATCTCGACTAGTTTGGAAAACCATAATTTGGTTTAAAACGACATCCAAAGGAAGATTAAAGGATAAATTTTAAAGAATTTATCTTGGATAAAATTAATGGGAACCTTTCCCTAAGAATGTGAAATTTAGAAACTAGCTGTAGGTTGGCTAAGAAGAATGATTTCCTGGGTATTGATCTGATGTTGGTTTCGGCCTTCGGGGTTAATGTTTAGGAAGTTGTTCTCTTGTTGATTTACGGTTAGTAACTAATGAATTGGAATGAGGCATATGTTGTGTTTGTGTAACATTTGTTTTTAATATATGCGGGTTGTTCGGAAAGTCCGGGTTTATACCCATTCTGAATAACCGATTCGACGATAAGTCGAAGATGAAGACGGTGGTTGAAGACCGGAAGTCTTCACATCGTTTGGGTGATTACTGATGATCTTGATTGGGCTGTACACCCGAGATGAGGGAATCAGTTAGTGATCGTCCAGACGTACTTGGAGATCGATGGATATGCGAGGAAAGTGCCTCCGATTTCATTCAGACCCAGAACGGACTTGTAAATGGATTGTGTGTCTGACATTGGATTTTATTCTGTGTTGATTGATTTCTATCAAATATACATCTGTTTGGCGGCGGAGAATTTATTCTTTTGCTTAACGCCCTTCTCTGAGACGTACGAGCTCAGAGGTTGTGTATCGATGGACATCAGTCGCATGGCATGAATTGCCTGTGTGGCACGCTAAGATGCAAAGATCAAGGCTTCTGTTGAAAAGCAAAGTCTTGTGGTTGACGATCAAAGCACGGCCTTTGTGGCATAACTTTGTGTATAAAATGAATTCGCGGGCCTCACACCTCGGTATGAGTCAAAAACGGGATAAGGACTGCAGGGAGAGCACGACGTTTCTATCTAACTTTGGTGGTGTCAGTGACTTACCAGCCCTGACATTTATATACTTTTCACCTATGTGGTTGTTGGATGAGGCGCCTTGATTTTAGGTCTGTAAGGACCGGGAAACATGTGTTCAGGCATAATTAATCCTCTAACGTAAGTGAGGACCGGCCCTGAAGCATCCAGGATTGCCCAGAGTGTGTAGTCCTGAGACATTTGCTAGAGTGTCTCGAAAGCGGAGAGGAGCTTGCCCCTTGCCTCGGCTCATGACGGAATCCAATTTCCAATACGTGATATTGCGGTTTTAATTGTAGAACTAGTATGGCGACATAGTAGATGGTAGCTATGCCGCCTATGATTTATATTTATGATTGAAATTGTTTTGACACTATACACCTATAATAGTATCAAATAATGTGTTTTAAACATATCAAGCATGCTTTGGCTGTTATAAGGGAAAACCCTATCCTCCGGCTTGCGTTGCATTGTGTGATGGGACCTGGGTCTTATAACAGCTTCATTTTTTCTTTATTTAGCATTGCGTTGTTTGTTCTATGCACTGGTATTCTTGGGAGGAAACCCGTTCCGTGTTATACGGCGTGGTCCCTTGATTTACCTAACTTTAAAACCAATATTAATAACTGTTTCAGTTCTCACACCAGTCACATGACTGACCTGGAGTTTATTGTTTTAACTTAAACTCTGGGTGCCCCTATTTTCTACACGGGCAGCTAGTAGTTTTGGTTTTGCAGATTTATATTCACAGGATCCTGGTTTACAGCTGGAATGATATACAGAAAGCTCTGTATCCGCATATCACCTTCAGTTGTGCTTTGTATTATTTTCCGCTGCTATGTAATTTATTGTAATCTCTGATATTTATCGAATGTAATTTATTCATTTATACCCTGTATATTCTTGTATCTGATGGAATTGTTGTAATAACAATGAAATGTTCTTCCGTCTGCGTTCTGATTTGTCTTATCCTCACAGTAATTCGTTCTTTCTCATCTCTTCGAAGACCGGGGAAGTTCGGGTTGCTTCAGGCACCTTAGTTGAATTTGGTTGTAAATGCAAACATTTGCATGTAATTTGGTAGGTAGTAATACAGGTTTTAGTAAGTTACAAGATACCACATATCAATGTACACTGGCATGTAGTCATGAATATAAGAGAATGAAATGTTGCTCTCAGTTTACTTCTTAGTATATTATAGAGTTTACAAGCTGTACTTGGGCTATGTATTTGGGCCTGGCCCATCTCCAATTTTTTATTATAAATACATCAATACTTACTGTAAATACGAAGATTGGAATAATAATACAAGTTACATTTTCTCTTCATTCTACATATCCATTTCGTATCTTATTCGACAGTTCATCAAAATAATTTCTAAACCAACTTCTTTCATGGTTTCAGAGCCTGTATACAGCTTAATAACAAATCAAAACTTTTAGAATTGAATAGAGGTGCGTGATACTCATCAGCTAGATTTCATCATTTGAGTATTCCCTCTCATCTGAGTTTAATCTATCACTCGAGAGATGATTCAAGATCGGGTTCTTGTGCCACGCCAGAAATCTATCTTTGGCTTCATCAAGAACCCAATTTGACTGAATTCTTAATAGAAAAGTCACTTAGAAAGCAAGTTCAGATCACCATAAACTCAAGAAAATAACTCAAGATAGTGCCATATTAGAAAATTTCGTCAAAAAGGAAGATTCATCACCTGAAAGTATTTGATTTGCATACCTATCTCGAATCACCATCTTTCATTCAGCATTCTAGCTATGACCTGCTTTCAAATCCATTTTTGTCTGTTTGTTTCCCTTGACTTCATCATGGCTGAAGGTGACAATAATGTATCCACAATCTATCCCACCTCCAGAAACACTGCCTCCGATCAAAGTGTTGTCATAAAATGTTATATAGGAGCTCATGAAGGCTATAAAACCACAAAGGCAATTGATCCATATTCATTTCGATGAAGATAACTTCTTACCGTGGAAATTTCGGATTGAAACAACAATCGATGGCTATGGACTCGAACAATACGTTCTTGGTATTGTAATTATTGACCAAAGAATACTTTTGAGGAAGGAAGATTTTCGGTAACCAATGTTACATGGTACATAAAAAGGCAGAGTGCACATGAGATATGGTGTACAATAGTGCAAATTTTTAGTATGCAATGCTTTGTAAGATCAATATATTACAAAAGAAAACCACACATCATCAAGAAAGAAAACATACCAATTAGGGAGTACCTATCCAAAATCATGATACTATGTGATCGACTTGCTTTAGTTGAACACAAGTGCCTAATTCAGATTAGATTCTGCATATACTATGTGGATTGGATGAAGAATACAAAGCAGTTGTTGTAATTTCTTCAAAAGTGACCACCCCCACAATTCATTAGTTCATTCTATTCTACTCTCCCACGAAGGTAGAATAAAACAAAAGCAGACTGCTACAAGTTAGTACTTTGTTTACTATGTCAATTAAAGTAAAAACAAGAATCAAGAAAGAAGTAACACAAGAAGAAAACAAATTAATGGCCAAAGGGGTGGTTTTGAGTATAAGAGGCAGGGGTAGAGGTGGACGAATTAATAACAACAATCGAATCAGGTGCCAAATACACACTTCTAGCAGATGTTACTTCAGTTTTGACTCTGATTACACTCCATCACAACAAAGTAACAACAATTCAAGAAACTACAACCCAGATGCAAATATGGTGAGCAGTTCTCAAGTAAACAAAACTCAATATGAAGCAACCAGTGATGATATAACAAAGATAGAAAACATTCATGATGAATTTTGGTATCTAGATTCTGGGCCACCAACCATGTTATAAGCAACTTAAGCAATCTAAATTTGGGGAACTCTGAATATAAAGGTACAAAATCTTTGTTCATAGGAATGGCGATTCTACTAAAATCACATACATAGGAAATGCAAGTGTTGTAGGAAAAAAATAACATTTGTTTCTCAAAAATCTACTAAGAGTACCCTTAATAAGAAAGAACTATTTATGTGTATCTCAATATTCTAGAGATAATCGGGCAGTTAAAGTGCATGGCGGTTTTATAGCGGTGGAGGTGTAAAAAGGTGTAGCGGGAATAAAGCGTGGAAAGAGTAGGGTGTAGCGGATGTGCAAAAAGGTTTGTTATATGTGAAACGATATATATATATATATATATATATATTAATTATCATTCACACATTATATGTGTAGAAGAAACTAACACGAATTAATCTTATATAATGAAATCAAAGAATATCATGGTGATGCACACTAGATTTAATGATTATAATATAAATATACAATATATTGGACATTAATACCTTAAAATTAGATCATTACGCTAATTTATTGATTTTGTAAAGAAAGATAACTAGTCAAATCAAGATATGCATATTAACATTGCTAAAGAGGGTGCTGAAAAGCCTTGATTTAGCGGATGTTGTGGGAAGTAGCAGGACTAAAATCGGATCTACTATTCATCAGCGCTAAATTGAAATAGCACAGCGGTTGAAGGGCGGTACGAGCTAAAGCGGCGCTTTTGCGAGGTTTTAGCAGGGCTTTAATTGTATAGGAGATAACAATGTATTTTTTTTATCCCTCCTATTGTTTGGTAAAGGATATTCTAACAAGAGAAATTTTATTGTAGGGTAAAGAGTCAAATGATCTATACACATTCAATGTTGCTAATTCAAATTCAAGGAAACCTGAAAGCAATGTATATTGCTGTAATATTTCTGAAATTAGTCAACAGAACCGCTGTAGAAATATTGATATTTGGCACTACAAACTAAGGTACCCAAATGTAAACATTGTGAGGTATATTCTTAAAAGCATTAATGTCTGTGCTAATGAATTTACTCTACCCAATGTTTGTATGTACTGTCAAGTAGGAAAAAACCATAAACTTTCATTTCCTAGTTCTCAAAATGTGTACAACAAACCCCTAGAGTTAATCGTTGTTGATTTGTGGGGACCAACACCAATCAGTAGTGATTACGGGCTCAAATACTACATATCATTTGTTGATGCCTATCCTAGATACGTATGGATATATTTCATAAGGCTAGGTCTGAAACACATGCTGCTATAACATAATTGATTACTTGGGCTGTAAAACAAACTGAACATCATGTTAAAATGTTTCAAACTAGTAGAGGAGTAGAATTTAAACCCTTAAAAGAAATTTTAACAAAAAGGGCATCATACATAGAATCGCATGTCCACGTACTTCTAAGAAAAACGACCTACTTGAAAGAAAGCATAGACAAATAATAGAAACAATTTGATATTTCTGACTCAGGCATGTTTACCATTAAACTTTTGGCCTGATGCATTTTTTACCACTGTTTTAATGACGGTGCATTCACACTTACTGACATGTGCATGACTTTGCAGTACACTGGGATATTTATCTAAGTCATAACAATGCATTCACACTTGCTGACCTGTTCATGACTCAGCAGAGCATTCAGATATTTATCTATGCCATAACGGCTATTTATCATTTTAGGAATTTTCCTACTTTGCAAATGTTAACGTTACTGTTTTCCAGCTCTATATATACCAGCAATGTTTTCATTTGTAAACATAACATTGTTATTATAATCAATAATGCAAACTCTTATTTTCCCATTATGTTTATTTAATAAAGGACAAATTTTCAAAAGAGAATAATTTTTCAAACTAATGTCAAAAATAGATTGATTTCAAAACTATTTGCAAATATAAGCTAGTTTTGTCCAACTCAGCGATGTGATGGTCAAATTTTGAAGAAAAAAAATACGTGGGCGCACTTCAGAAGTGCACCCGCACAACATTGTACTGGCGCACTTGGCAAATGTGTCAGTGCATATTTGGCAAATGGCACAAAAATGATGCTCTTAATCAGTGCCTATTTTTAATACATAATTCTTCTCAATCTAATCTCCCACTTACCATTTTTTGTGCCTACTTTAAAACTACACCAGTCGATATGATTATAACATGTTTACCCGAGAAGCCATTGCGTTAGATGTCATGTGTTTGTTGCAAGGTTTTTGGTAACGTATTTATTGAAATGCTTGCTACATGGTTTGGCATAGCCAATTTGTTTGATATGATTATATATATGATTTAACATGCTTAAATCCATAGTTTAATTTTGCACATGTATTAAATCCTCATTGATAAGCACATAAACAAGTTTACAAAAGTAGTTCTGTGCTATTTGGATGCTTATTCGCTCAGATTTTCTTTGAAATGGCTTACTCTTTCTATAAAAGAAATACATAAGATCTACAGTGTAAATGATGTGGATATGTAAGCTTGTATATCTCCAAAAATAAGATGCCCAGATGCAAGATGCCTCACAGATGAGATGCCCAAACACGAGATGCCCAGATAAGAGCATCATTTTGTGCCATTCGGTTAATGCAGGCAAGCTTTGACAAATATATAATGGCAACTTGCCTAGTGCACCAGTACAATATTATGGGGGCGCACTTCAGAAGTGCGTTCAGTATTTTTTTTTAAAAAAAAATTAGCTAGCTCATCGCTGAGCTGGCTTAAACTAACCTATATTTGCAAATAGTTTTGAAACCAGTCTATGTGTGCTATTGGTTTGAAAAACTAGCCTCCTTTGAAAATTTGTCCTTTAATAAATAGACTTCCAACAAAATTTTTGAAATTAAAAGGTCCAATAGAATTCATGTTCAATACTAAACCAGATTACAAAGCCATAATTTTTTTTGGATGTTTATGCTATCCATACTTAAGATCGTATAATTCCCACAAATTAAATTTTAGATCAACCCCTTGTACTTTTCTGGGTTATGCCACAAATCAAAAAGGGTATAAATGCTTAGATATAATTGGAAAGGTGTTTATATCTAGAAAGGTTTTTATAACTAGACATGTTGTATTCAGTAAAAGGGAATTTCCCTTTAGCAAAGCAAGAACAAAGGTTACTCAAAAAGTCTTCAAGCCAAGAATTTCCAAACCTGAACTGCCAGCAAGTTGATACTGTTCATCCACTCAGATCTGATACTCAATAATTTGAGTCTACAATTCAGGAATCAAGACACTCAATGCCTAGAGTTCAACCAAGCAATGAGCAACCAGCATCTGAAATCTCACATAAAGCATCACAAGATGAAAATGCAAGGCACACATAGCCTCAACAACTACTGGACAATGTAATATCATCCAGTAGTGATGAAAATGATCAAGCCAATAGCAGAGATCACATCAACCACAAAATACCACTGGTCATCGCATGATAACTAGGGCAAAGACTAGAATCTTTAAACCAAAAACATATAATGACAACATAGAAACCAAAGAACTAGTTTCATATCTCGAAGCTATTCGACATGAAAATCGGAGAACATCAATGGGATAAGAGTACAATGTTCTAAAAAAAAATTAACACCTAGACTTTGGTTGCTATGCCAAGCAATAAAAACATTATTAGCTGCAAACGGACAAACAAAGTCAAAACAAACCCAAATGGCACAATTTCTAAATACAAGACAAAACTAGTAGAAAAAGGTTACTCACAACAGTGTGGATTTGATTTTAATGAAACATTCTCATATGTTGTGAAACCAACCACTATAAGGATAATTCTAGCCATTGCTTTTCATAGAAATTGGCAAATTAATTAATTAGATGTAAATAATGATGTTCTTAATGGTTTTATTTTACAGGAAAAAGCGTACATGGAGCAATCAGTGGGATTCAAGCAACATCAAAATGGAAAACTCGTGTGCAGACTAAATAAAGCCATTTACGACTTGAAACAAGCACAAAGAGTGAAGTTCTAGAAGCTAAAAACAACTCTAACCAACCTTGGCTGTGCTCGTACAAAATCCGAGGCTTTATTGTTTGCAAAGTTTAACAATTCAAATATTATCTATGTGCTAATCTATGTCGATGACTTTACAATTACAGGTAATTACAGTGATAAAATTAAGGAGCTTCCAAAGCAACTGAACAAAGAGTTCCCAATCAAGGATCTAAACAGTCTAAGCTACTTCTTAGGCATTCAAGTAAAAAAGCCAAGTCATGCCAAGCTTATTCTCAACCAAGAAAAATACATCTCACATATCCCAGTTAGAACTAAAATGGACAAGGCAAAGACTTTAGGTACACCTATCTAAAACAAGTGGTGACCCAATGACAAACCCAACATTATACAGAAGCACAATTGGTGCCCTATAGTATGCTATGATTACAAGGCCTGATATATCCTTCAATGTGAATAAAGTTAGTCAATTTATGCATAATCCATCATACACTGGCAAGAAGTAAAAAAGAAAATTCTGATATCTTAGAGGGACAATAAGTTGTGGTCTAACATCTGAAGCATTAGGGAATATCAATTTAAATGGACATGCAGAGTCTGACTAGGGATTAGACTTGGATGACAGAAGGTCAACATCAGGTTACTGCATATTTCTTAGCACAAACCCCATATCTCGGTGCTCTATAAAGCAAACAATAGTTTCAAGGTCTAGTGCCAAAGAAGAATATCGAAGTGTGGCTAACGCTACAGTAGAAATAAATTGGATTGAATCTCTACTACATGAATTAAAAGTTAAAACAAAAAACCAACCAATCATATGGTGTGATAACCTTAGTGTTGTCCTACTTAGTGCTAATCCGATTCAACATTCCAGAATCAAGCATGTAGAACTTGACATTCATTTCATAAGAGAAAGAGTTGCGGATAATAAGTTAATGGTAAATCATATACCTGCTACTCACCAACTAGCAGGTATCCTAACAAAACCAATTTCAAGATGAAATTTCCTGCAATTCAGAGACAAGCTCAAAGTAATCGAAGACAGTAGTGCTTTAACCTCAACAGAGATAACTGTCAGCACTTCACTTTCAAAGAGCCAAAGCTCTTCTCGAATAAAATCAACAAGCAAAGACACTAGAAAGGATGGATCAACTCATAAGATCATCACATCGAAGAAGATCAACATACTCAGATTCGAGCCTTAATCGCCTCCATGAGCCATATATGATGGCCACTTCTCCGATTTTTGCTGTGATTGGATATTGCAAGCTTTAGTTTACCAATTTGATAGAGTTCTTTTCTATTTCTCTTGTCCCGCCTCAAACCGTATTTTGGATTTGATGGGGAGTATAAGAGAAATTAAATGCTGCTCTTGGTTTACTTCCGAGTATATTACATAGTTTGTACGCTTTACTTGGGCTGTGTATTTGGGCTTGGCCCATCTCCAAATTTGTATTATAAGTACATCCGTACTTGCTGTAAATATGACGATTGGAATAATAATACGAGTTTCATTTTCTCTACATTCTGCAAATCCATTTCGTATCTTATCCACCTGTTCATCGATATCATTTCTAAGCAGCTTCTTTCAATGAAAAACTAAATAAATGAACTGTAAGAGCAACTGAAAGTGTGGAGACAACCTCGGGAACCAGCACCAACAAGATTCACATTAGTCTGACTCTAATGCAGTGGCTGTCCTCTTGTTTTCGTTTGAAACGTAAAAAGAAGTGGATAACCATGGTTAACGTATAAACTAATTAGGATTATTGTTATGGTAATGGTAACCGATAACACTGGTATACCGATGCAGCTTAATGTTGGTTGCCGATGGTTCGTTAATGGTATGGTAATGGTAACCATAACAGCTCTAAATGGTTGATGATCCATACTTATAATCCATTGATCAACTGTCCAGGCATAAACTCACGTAGCACATTTCCAGCCATGGTTGGCTTGGGATGCCACCAAACCCAGACCAAAAGGTCAAGTGGGTCGCAAGTTTCAAGGACAACTTGGGTGTTATATATTTACTTAACCAACCAGACTGAATAAAACCGGCACTTCTTAACCAGTAAATCATTTCTTTTCAGTTTGTAAACGACATGCCTTATATATATTATGCTACTGTTTGCTGTGTGTTATATACTCACATGTAAAATCCAGCAAATAATTTACCTCTTGGATTTTGTCGCCTTGAAGACTTACCTAACATGTCCATTTCCCATTTTTCGAGTGTACTTGCACGCCATGTGATTCCTTCGTCTCCACATTTTGTTTGGTTAACGTACGTGATAAATGCTTCATTAAAATAACACTTGGGAAAGCTTATCGGGCTCCAGTTCATTTGCGTATAATTAGCCGTTTTAAGATTAAACTACCCTAAGTCAATGTGTTAAGCAGAATATGCTACGGTCTACAGGCAACCCTTGCTGGTTTCTTTAAGCCACCCTCTATATATATATATATATATATATATATATATATATATATATATATATATATATATATATATATATATATATATATATATATATAAAAACGTGAGGTACGTATTTTAGTATAATACTGCATTTTCGTACCTTGGCATCCTACTTGTCTTACAAACTACTGAATCAGTCTTGAGAAAATAAAGGCAGTTAAATAAGTGGAAAATTTTACATTAAATTGAAGCGTTAGTTTTTCTTTTCCTTTCCTTGATGGTGAACAGTCCATCATTGACTTCGATAGATAGCTCATTTCGATTGAAACTATTCAGTTTGACAACTAACACTATTTTTTTCCCTGGACGTCTTTGTGTTGTAGACATGAATAACATGGTGAAAATTAGACAGGAGAAAACAGGTCGGCGTGTTTTTGGCTACTGCCCCAGGCATGTGCTACTCCCACATGTGTGCAAAAGGAACCCTCTGCTGTGGGTGCATGTATATCGTCTACGACTATGGTTCTAATAACTCATTTAGGCCTGTTTTCTGCAAAATTTGAACTGTTGGGATTGGCTGGATGCACCTATAGATATACTCCCCACTGAAATCTCCCAATTTCCGTTTTTTTTTCATTTAAGTTTCTCAATAATTAAGAGATTTAACTGCAAAAAATGAAAATCAGAATGATCGAACGAAACAGGAGAGCGGGGGAAATGAGAACAGAACAATTGGTGCGGTATCCGTCCGGATTATGTTCTCCTCTTTGCTTTTGAATAAAGTTGTCCGTGCATCTTATTAAAATGAATTAAATTGCGAGATTATGTTAAAGGTACTACAATATTCGGAAGACAACTAGAGTTTAAAGACAAACAAAATGATGCAACTAGAAGGTTTCTGTGTGACCCTACTAGAATAGTTTTATCGCTTATCTTATCCCAAATTATTCATTTCACCGTTTACGTATCGTTGTACTTGTTCATTCCGTATAAATATTAAAATCATCATTATAAACCATGAAATTGAGGGAGCAATCCGAAAATTCTCTGGTCTTCTGGATCCAACCAATGAAAATCTCCTGATTTCAACCTTTTGCAATTAAGCCTGGTTATGTTTCAAGGGTTTAATTTGCAAAAGCTTAAAATCAAGGGTTCTAATTGGTTAAGTCCAGAGAAATAGAGGATTTTCGGACCAGAGGATCCACTAGCTTAAATTGAATCATATCTACTGTATTTTTGTATGAAACTGTATACAAAATGCCACAGCAACGATAACTTAACTTATACTTTAAATGAATATATGCGGACATATTTTAACGATTACCTCTATTGTCATACATACATTTCATTGGTTAAACTAAAATTTCATGGATTGGTTTTTATTGACTTGCAATTCAACAAAAACGAAGAATATGCCATATAACATTTGGATAAGGAAGCAAATATCCAATTTGAAATGGATACTTGGAGTCTACTATTTAATAAAGTCCAAAAAGAAGAATATGTCATTCATAGCTGCACTGATTGACTTTTTTTTTTTTTTTAAATCATGTGTTGTATCTTTCCCGTCATCCATAACATAAATCAATTGTAAATCAAGTGAGCATACCCCTAGCTAATATATATTGTGTTCAAACATTTTCATCTAATATGCAGAATAACTCAATGTATATATAAATGTATCGTTACATATGTTTGGTCTATATGACAACCACAATATCATATATAAGGGTAGTGCATGTTTGAACTTTAAATTAATTTTAAAGCATTATTAATTGAGGATCAATTGTCCTAATGATATCTCTAGTAAGTAACAGTACAACTTCTAGAATAGCATAAAAATCAACTAAAACATGTGACCTGATTTTTTTTTTTTTTCCTCATTTGTTGATTTAAGAGCGGTGTAACTAGGACACAAAAGAATTTGGCGATCATTTCCCTGATATTAGTACTTCTTGTTGGATATATACCATAAATTTGCAGCTTACCGCACAATGAGAGAAAATATAGTCTTTTTATTTTAAAGTTCCATAGACAATGTCCTTTGATGTCCATTTAATATGTCATATATGTATTTCAAACCAATATAATGGCATGCCAATTCGTCTACTATTATTTCTTTTTCTACAAAGACACACAGGTATAATGTGTCAGAAATCTGCTATTAGAAACTGCAATAAAACGTTTCATTTACCTTTGACGTTATGCGTTTTCTAATCTTAATGTGACCCTGTTAATTGGGTCATAAATAGAATGTTTCATTTTCCATTATGCAATTTCTAATCTTAATGTGACCCGATTAATTAGGACATAAATGGACCGTTCATAATTAGAACGTTAGGTCTATGATTAATCTTAAGCGTTGAATTGGTATATGATCGACGTACCAGATCTAGAGTTAAATGTTATATAAAGGATTGGGTCATTTCTCTCCCTATCAAGAGTTGTATTCTTCTCCATCTAGAAACACATAAGAAAATATGGTAAGAGAGAGAAATGAATTCTGAGAAGAAGGGTAAACAATAGAAGTCAAAGAAAGAAGTTGACAGCCATTGCATCTTCCACCGCTAATCAAGGTACATCTTCTTAAACAATACATCATATTAAGTTTCTCCCTTTTGTTTGTGAAATATTTGGTATTGGTGATCCTAAGGCTATTCAATCGAATTGTACATCACTAATCATGAAAGATCGAATAATAAAGAAAATTCTAACATGTGGTATCAGAGCGAACCAATAACTGAATATTTCATATGATTGCAATTGATATATTATATGCTTTACTCATGATGTTTAATCGAGTATGTGTAATAAGTCATTTATCACTACGCCATAAACGGCATAATGCAACGAATTTGCAAGGTGTTGTCAGTCAAAATGTCCTGATAGCTATATTATTTTGGTTCTACTGCAACGTTTTATATTTAGTATTACCTTAGCCATAAAAATGTGTTGTTCTAGATGCACAAGTGTAACACGATGCAGCATTTTGTACATTGTTGTTATAGCAGACCTTTCCATGTCCTACGTGGCGATCCGAACCATTAGTTAAAATAATATCTCAGCTGTCCATCCATGCCATCAATCCACATCTCACCTATTTTCATTTCTCGGTTTTATTTTCATTCACTCACTTTCGTTCTAACCCCCAAAATTTCAAAATCTTCAATCCCTAATTTTCATTTCGTTAACCCCCAAAATTTCAAAATCTTCAATCCCTAATCTTCGATTTGGGGGGCACACATCTCCAATCGGTTCTTAGCGAAATCAGATATGGGTTTCTAGTGATTCAATCATTGTTTCGAAAATAAAACCAGGGTCAAGGCATTAGAGAAATTGAATTATTCAGCGTATTCAACTTCCACACTTCTGTTGGATTTGTTATTATCGCAGCTTTTGATCATTCTGCATAGCGTAAGAATATTATTGTTGGATTTAAATAGTTAGATTTGGAGCTTTAATTTCGTTTGTGGGTTTGCTAGTACTAACAGTGACAATCCTTAAAATGTTGTTGTAAAAATTGGTATCAGTTCGAAGTTGTTGTAAGGATTTGGGGCTTCACTTTCGCTTGTAATAATGCACATTTCTGTTCACTATTGTCTTTGTGTGCTAAGTCTTTTTTTATTAAACCTGTAAGGAGCGTAACATCTACAAGCAGCTCCTTGGTTTCATTCGAAACTTCACCATTCTGCTTTTCAACATGTCCTATACTCTGTGTGTTCTCATCCTGGTTGACATTGTGACTTCCATGTCATGCAGTATGGTTGAAGTTTTGCTTTAGTAATGCATCAGGTGGTTCAGGTAATACCATTTCCTTTTCATTCATGACTTTGTGCTCTATTTTATCTTCTATTGTTTTGCAACCAGTTAATTCAATCACTGTTTGCACATTTTCATGACCCATAGTCTCAGCAATAATAGTTTCAAATGACCCATTCTCTATAACTACAATACATTCATCTGACTTTGCTGGGTTAATAATATCACTCCTATTAATCTTTTTATCACTCAACACTTTCCCATGGTTATTTGCTTCAATAACTAAGTCATTCATCTTTGCAAGACCATCAACTTCGCGTAGTGATAAAGGAATGTCTAACCTATCTGCTATGTCAATCTGATCTGTTTCAACTTTAATTTCATTTGTTCGTTTGTGGGTTTGTAAAAATATGTTAAAATATGAAAATGAAACTGGTAGGCCGTACCTATGGCTATTATTTTACATTTATAAATAGCCCACATCATCATTGCCACAAGGATATAATTTCATGGAAGCCTACAAGCCTTACCAGTCAATTTCTAAGAGCGCTTGGAGCACTACCTGTTAGCAGTGGGCCATCCAAAATCACCCAGTTAATACTGATAAATATAATATGTTGTTTGTCCATTTCCCTATTTCTTGTTCGAGTGCTTGTGTAATTTGTCTGTCCATCTTCTTGAACATGTGTAGTTGTTAAAAAATTAATTCATACACACAAGTATACATGCATATATTCATATTCACATGGATGCATATATATATATATATATATATATATATGTGTGTGTGTGTGTGTGTGTGTAGTTGATCTGTCCATCTTCGATTTCAATGACCACTCAATCAATTTCTACTTCAACTTCAACAACAGCGGCGGGAAATAAGTATCACCATCACAAAATCCCAGTGAAGATGAGGACTGTGAAGGTAGGATCAAATGTGGAGAAGAAGTTTTCTGGTTGCTCCATATGGCCTGTAAGTATAAATTAGGTATTTTTGGTTGCTTTGTCGATTATCGTATTTTTCAGTGACGTTTTAATCGAGAATTTAACATATGTGCAGAATGGCGATTGTGGGTATTTTATGTGGCATGACAAAGTGTATGAAATCAATAGCAATACTGAAATGGAAGATACTACTGTTAAATTGATGGAAAAAGAAAATACGATATCGCATTTGCTCATGGAAAGGAAGATACTTGAAGATAAGGTGTTGAAGCAAAAGAGGGGAAAAGCCGATGAATTTGTGGCTGATATGAAGGTAGAGTTGACCTTAATGCACGTTAAATATGGAAAGCACGACAAAAGAGAAAAATTCTTTCCAAGAGCTTTAGCTATGTCCTGGATCATGATTGGGATTGTTTTGTGTATAGTTATGGCAATGTAGTACAGTGAAGTACCATCCAAGTCAAATAGCATGTATGGACAGTTTTTCTTCATAATTTTTTTTTTCATGTTTCGCCTTTTTGGAGTTGTTGATGATGAATTGTGATGTGTACTGTTGTATGTTTTGAAATGAATCTACGAATGGTGATTTATGCAAGTGGTGTATGTGATATTATGAAAGTAGCGTTAGTATTATTGTATGTTGTATTATGCAAGTAGCTGTCGCACTATTGTATGTGGTATTATGCAAGTAGCTCACCAGAACAAATTCAGAAATTTAATATCTATAGCAACATTTTTGGATGTTGCTACAGATAGCTAAGGATGTTGCTATTGACCTAAATAAGGTTTTACTGTAACAATATTTGTTGTGTTGCCATAGATAGTCGAAATGTTGCCTTTGCGGTCTGTAGCAACGGTGGAAATTGCATCACCCTAAAAATGTTGCCAAAAACCCATGCCAACATCTTTTGGGCCTGTGCCAACAATTGTTTTGCGTTGCTTTATGCCATTTATGGCGTAGTGTATGCACATGAGATTTATGATTTTGTTAATCCCCAAAGTGTTCAAAATCAGAATAATCAGTTAGTGCATAAGTGACATAATGATTATTGACAGAAACTGTCAGTTATAATTATATCAATAAAAAAAACAAAAAAAAAAAAACAGTGTCACTAATGGTAGAACCTAAGAATTTGCCCAAAGGAAGGTCTTGTTCTATAACTAGTTGACATGATGAGGTTTAATAGATATTTTGATTAAATAAATATTGATTATCCAAAGATGTCAGTTCTACTTAATTGAATATATTTATTACTCATTTATGTTTTGGTATTTAATTATGTTAAGTAAAAGATAATATCTACCCAAAGGAGTGCTATATTATACTGTTATGTATATATCTGAATCCCGTTAGTTATGAGCTTATAGTTATTCCAATTTTTATTTGTAGTAGTTCCAGTGAATACACATGCTTCATATGCTACATTGTTCACTGGTGTTAATTTTTTTGAATGAAGAGAACAAGTCAATTTCCATTTAAGTGTTCAGGATCTTGATTTGGCTCTCCTTGAGGATAAACCTGTTGCTCTTACAACAGCTAGTACTGAGATAGAAAAATCGCACCATAAAGCATGGGAACATAGTAACAGATTGATCCTTATGTTTATCAAGATGATTGTTGCTAACAACAACAAGTCAACAATTCCGCAAACAGAAAGGGCTAAGGAATATATGCAGTTTGTGGAAGAGCGTTTTCGTTCAGCTGATAAGTCACTCGCTGGTACTCTTATGGAAGAACTCACGACCATGAAGTTTGATGGGTCGTGAACTATGTAAGAGCACATTATAGAGAAGAGTAATCTTGCAGCAAGGTTTAACTCCCTTGGGGTCACAGTAGAGGATTCTTTTCTTGTTCGGTTTATTATGAACTCGCTACGTACCTTCTATATAGACCTTTTCAAATTAACTATAAAGGATAAGTGTAATGTTAATGAATTGGCCAGTAGACTTGATCAAGAAAAAGGATGTTTGAAAAGTCAAGTGAATCACTCAGTAAATTTTGTGAGTAATAAAGCTGGTAAAGAAAAGAATGGAAAATCAAGTCATTTCAAGAAGAAAAAGGCACCTATTAAGAATGGGCAGGATAAGGAAAAGAAAGAACTAAATGACGTTCGATGTTATTTCTATAAAGAAAGGACATTATCAAAATGACTATCCGAAAAAGATAGCTTGGTTCGAAAAGAAAGATAATCATCTATCTTTCATATGTTTGGAATCAAATTTAGTTGAAGTTCCTATTAATACATGGTGGCTTGATACTGGTGCTACAACACATGTTTCCAATAACGTGCAGGAATTTCTTATGATCAAAACTATAAATCCAAATGAAGGACGTTTTATCTTTATGGGAAACAGAATGAAATCCACAATAGAAGCCATTGGGACTCATCGTCTAATTCTAGAAAGTGGATAAGTATTAAACTTACATAGTACCCTTTATGTTCCTTCATTATCTAGAAACCTTATTTCCCTAAATAAATTGGATATTTTTGGTTTGAGATGTATGTTTGGATCTGGTTGTTTTAATTTATATAAGCATACTGATAATGTTGGTTATGGTACCCTAATTGATGGTCTATATAAATTGAAAATGAGTGACAATTATGTGAATTCCTTGCTGAATGTAGTCAATAATGTTTGATGCAAGCGTAGCATGTTGAATGAAAATTCTTCTTTCTTATGGCATAAAAG
The DNA here is from genome assembly GCA_030737875.1 of Allium sativum. Taxonomy (NCBI): domain Eukaryota; kingdom Viridiplantae; phylum Streptophyta; class Magnoliopsida; order Asparagales; family Amaryllidaceae; genus Allium; species Allium sativum. Next base: position 680,994,837 of record CM060918.1, on the reverse strand, counting down.
AGTAGGTTACATATCCAAAGAAAGAATGATGATATTAGTAAGTAACGAAATTTTGTCAAATTTGGACTTTAGTGATCTATAATTATGTGTGGATTTTATTAAAGGTAAACAAACCAAACATAATAAGTAAGGAGCCACTAGAAGCAGCCGGTTCCTTGAAATAATTCACACTGATGTTTGCGGACCTATGGACACTCTAACCTTTAATGGAGAAAAGTATTTCATCACTTTTATTGACAATTTTTCCCGTTATGGCTATGTCTATTTGCTTGATGAAAAATCTCAATCTGTGAATGTCCTTAAGACGTTTATAAGGGAAGTTGAGAGATAATTAGATAAAATGGTGAAGATCATAAGGTCTGATAGAGATGGTGAAATTATGGCAAACATAATGAGTCAGGCCAGTTTCCATGTCCATTTGCAAAATTCCTCGAAAGTCATGGCATATGTTCACAATACACAATGTCAGGTACACTACAACAAAATGGTGTAGCAGAAAGGCGCAATATGACATTAATAGATATAATTAGGAGCATGATGTCAGATTCTACACTACCAAAGAATTTGTTGTTGTATGCTCACAAAACCGTTTATACCAAAAGATCAGTGGAAGCAAGTTTATTTATCTAGTCCTTTATGTTGATGACATCTTGCTTGCTGCAAATAATTTAAGCATATTGCATGAAACTAAAAAAAAATTCTCTATGAACTTTGAAATGAAAGATACAGGAGAGGCATCTTATGTGATTGGAAGAGAAATATTTCGTGATCGATCACAAAGAATATTGGAATTGTCCCAGAAAGAATATATCGACAGGATTATAGAGAGATTTGGATTGAGTAAATTTTCACCTGGAAAAGTTCCTGTATAGAAAGGTGATAAATTCAATCTCATGCAATGTCCTAAGAATGATGTTGAACGAAAGGAAATGGAATCAATTTCATAAGCATCTGTAGTTGGTAGCCTAATGTATTCTCAAACCTGTACTAGATCAGATATCAGTTTTGCGGTCGGTATGTTGGGGAGGTATCAAAGTAATTCAGGAAGTGAACATTGGCAAGCTGCAAAGAAAGTTTTTAGATACTTACAAGGCATGAACGATTACATGCTCATGTATGGTGGATCCAATGAATTGGAGATAATTGGATATAGCGATTCAGATTTTGCTGGATGCACCTATACTAGAAAATCGACTTTTGGTTACCTTTTTATGTTTTTCAAGGCGTCATATCATGGAAAAGTGCGAAACAAACTATCGTTGCTTCATCTACTATGGAGGCATAATTTGTGGCATGTTTTGAAGCTACAATTCAAGCATTATGGTTGCGAACCCTAATTTCAGGACTTGCGGTTGTCGACACCATTAGCAAGCCACTGAAAATTTATCGTGATAACTCTACAGCAGTGTTTTTCTCAATGAACGACAAGTACTCTAAAGGTGCCAAACATATGGAACGAAAATATCATGTTGTGAAAGATGAGGTTCAGAAACAAAGAGTGTCAATCATGCACATCAGGACAAAAGTTATGATTGTAGACCTTTGACGAAAGGGTTACAACCAAAACAAATTGAAGAATATGTTCAAAGAATGAGGCTTGGTTGTATTAATAATGATTGATGTGTGACATTCTGAGCTCTTTTATGTGTTTCTGATATACAATTATGTGCCTCTTTCTTTAACGTGGTAGTACGTACTTTATGTAATTTTAAACAAGAAAGAGTCTTATAAAGATATTATGGTTAATCATTATGATATAAGACATTATGCGGACCGTTATGCTGTTTTATATAAATTATGAGTTTAAATTGATGGATTTCTGATATTATAGTATATGAAAGGGAATGAATTGAATTACTAATGCACAACCGCCATAACTCTCAGTAGTTTATCATAGTATGATGTCCAACGCTTGATATTATGAATAATCGGATCAAGTGGGAGAATGTTAGAAATATGTTATTAGAAACTGTGATAAAACGTTTCATTTACCTTTAACGTTATGCGAATTCCAATTTTAATGTGACCTTATTAATTGGGTCATAAGTAGAATGTTTTATTTTCCATCATGCAATTTCTAATCTTAATATGACCCGATTAATTAGGACATAAATAGACCGTTCATATTTAGAACTTTAGGTATGCGATTAATCTTAAGCATTGAATTGGTATATGATGGACGTACCAAATTTAGAGTTAAATGTTATATAAAGGATTGAGTCCTTTCTCTCCATGTCAAGAGTTGTATTCTTCTCCATCTAGAAACACATAAGGAAATAGGGTAAAGAGAGAAACCAAATTCTGAGAAGAAGGGTAAACATTAGAAGTCAAAGAAAAAAGATGATAGCCGTTAGATCTTCCGTTACTAATCAAGGTATGTCATCTTAAATAATAGATCGTATTAAGTTTCTCCCTTTTGTTTGTGAAATATTTGGAATTGGTGATCCTTGGGCGTCAATTGAATTGTACATCCCTAATCATGAAAGATCAAATAATAAATAAAATTCTAACATAATGACCAAAACCATGTATACTTCTTCGTAACTAAATTTTGTTTCCTAATTAACATTCATAGTAAAAGAGAAGAGAGTAGAAGTTGCGAGGTAGTTGGAAGGAAGAAGGAGACGATAACTTAAATATAATAGCGAGGACATTGCTTAAATAAGTTAGATATCAAATGCGTTCAGTGTTAACATATCATTATTCAACTTTCTTCCCACGATCCTAGGTGGACGGAGTTGTCCGTTGGAGCGGCGGATGCGTGCCCATTATTAATGCACCAACCCATGACTATGAACAATAACTTGTTGAAATGCGACCCCATCTAAGACATTACTTAAGTCAAAAAATCGATTATATGTCTTTTAACACCATTTAAAAGGTTGACAACGTAAATGGAAGCGCTATTTTACTGCTGAATATGACTTTGATTTTCAATATTAGACTTCTCGAGATATTCCATTTATCTTAAGTGGGATCTAAGATACAGAAAAGATGTAAAGAAATAGTACAGATAATAATGGATAATGAAATGTAGGATTTTCAGTTGAAATTTTCATTGTCTTTCTTACATTTATTTTTGCTTCTTAGTACTAGGACATCATAGGGAACACGTGAAATCTCACCATTTTAAATTTATTCCATATGATGTGGTGCAGAATTAACATAGGAAATTTGATAAGCAATTTTATGAGATTGTTATTTTGTACATTAATTATATATTGCAAGAAAGTATACAAAATACCCTATGCCTTTCTTACGTCATTGTAACTTCTTAGTATTTTTATCCACCGTAACTAAATCTGATTCCTTCCTCATGTTAATTCTAATCTAGTCAAAATAGAACCTTTCTTTGCAAAACCGACTGGTTTTTAAAGTGATCCATAACACTTTTTATTATAACAAATAAAAATATAGATAGGTACATGAGAGAGGTTGATTACCTAGTGGATCGGCCACTATATATTAACCTAGCTTATGGTACAGGAGCTAGACTATATGTCTAGACTACTATAGCAAAAAACATGGAATGACAAAAAACTTTTAGATCACAACAGCTCCCTACACTCTATATTGATATCCAGTCATTGCTTGCAACTTGTCGCTTACTTCAAAACTAGCCGTTGTTGCTTACTTTACCACCTACCGCCAGACACACAATCTACTTGTTTCACTACTCGTTTTGATACTTGAAAATGAATGTCTTTAATGCTAATGTACAAAACAAAATTATTTTCAAGCTAAAAATATAATTAGTTTCATTGTTCACCTGTAACAGAGCAGTTGAATAAGTTCTCTCTTCAATAGTTGGTCATTTTATCTTTATTTCCAAGACATTCTATTGTAGGAGTACACATAATAAAACATAGATAGAGGAACATATCCAAATTTTGAGATACAAATATATTTATATAATTTTGCAATAAAAAAAACTTTCTATGTCATTTGAAAACCGTTTTAATAGGCTTTGGTATTGTTATAAAGAATGTTATAGATATTGGACATATTATAGCATTTTCTAAAATGCTACTATAAAAAACTAGATAATAACGCATTTAAGAACGATAATAAAACCAAACTCTATAAAAGGACCACATTCCGAAGCGTCTATGTAATGGACTTAAAGGCTACACAAAAGTAAACCTATATGTAGCATTTGGTCACTATTATAGAAAAATATATATTAAAAGTCCATATTTTTGTACCTATTTTGTTTCCTCTATAGTTGGGCATGCTCTTAATTTTTTGTAGCACTTCATAAACATTGCTACATAAACGTTGTTACTTCTTGTTATTGCTAGGGACTGAGATGTTGATGATGTTGGTTTTGGTGACAATAACCTTATTTTAAATTTGTTTCAACTTTGTTTCAATTATTATTATTATAAAATATATACTAGTTGTTATCTAGAATATATATATATATATAGGAAATCCATGTAGGAATTAATTATTGAAGATTGTACAATTTAGGTAATCAAGATTCAAGACTCATGAGTATCAAGACTTCAAGAGTTCAAGAAATATAGAGTAACTATGTCTATATATTTTGTTAAAACTCTGATAGCACTGAATTTTGAATTCAAACTTCTTTCACTAATTTCAAATGATTTCAAAACTACTTCCTTGTTTTAAATCTATTTTCAAAGAGATTTCAAAATTACTTCCTTATTCTAAATTTATATCCTTTTATTTTAATTCCTGAAATTTATTCTAACTCCTGTTTTTTAATTTTATATTTCATATATTTTAACTCCTAACTCAAATATTTGTTACTTATAGATTTAATATTTACTTCTGTTTTCAATTGTCTTAGTTATATTTATAAGTTATAAGCCTTTTCTTATATTTATAGTTTTAAATATGCATACTTTTATATCATTTAATATATAGTTTTTAATTATATTTAAACCACCTTAATACATGTTTTTAAATATATTCTCTATTTGGAATAGTCTATTTCAATATAAAGGAGTATAGTTTGTTTTAACTCAGGAATCACCATAATTTATTTAAACATTATCTACTTTGATTTAAAATTTTATTTTTGAATTTATACTAGGGTATGTCGACATACATGTTTTGATATGTCGACATACGCATCGTTATCTTATTTTTGAAATATTGAAAAGTTGTGTTTTGAAATTCTAATCTTTTCTGAATCGTTATGGCTGTTGGAAAACTATATGAAGGCTTCAAAATTCGAATTTATATTGATATATGTCACATATATATTTAGTTTCTCCCGTTTGTTTACTATCCTGATTCGGATGTTATTTTATTATAATGCTTGGGTCAGACCAAGTATATCTTCCAGATTGGACATGGATTGTTGTATGTATCAAAAATTATAATGACGTTTATTATAACTATTTTGGGTAGTTATTTTTTTCGTACTCTGATTAATGTATGTATATTATAGTTTTTTTCTTTATGTAAAAAGCATTTTTAATATTATATTATTCGTTCTGTTGTAAGATTTTATTATGTCTTTTCTTTCTTCTATTCTTCTATCTCCTTTATTTTCCCTTAACAATCAGTCTTTTCTACACTTGATTTGAGATAAATGAATATAGAGGATGTATTAATGTTGATTTCCAAGAGCTGAAAAGTTGGATTGTTACAACTCCTGTGGAATACCTCTTCATTGGATCAAGAATAAACCTCAATGGAGGATGTGATAGATCCATGATCGGACTTGTAGAGATTATGGCTAGCTGCATCGAAATGTGAACATGAGGTGCAATTGGAGCCAAAGGAAAAGCGCTATTGTCCAAGATTTCTCTTTTGAATGAGAAGAACTCTCCTCACTAAAATTGAACCGTGGAAAAATCAAGAAGTCATTTTGTACAATGAGACTCGTGTTCATAGCAGTCAAGTGCTCTTTTATTTCTAAGTGATTTCCCAAATGGTAAGCGTTTGAAACTCAAAGGAGACCAATATGTGTTGGCCAATTAAATTCCAAATGCTAACTGATGTTGGTGCAATGTTCTATCCATGTGAATGGAGTCTAGTGAGTCTTGAACTTTGCAAGTGGTCCATCCAGTGTATGTAACACCCGAATTTTAATAAATAATAATTAAATGTAAAAGATTGACAAACTAAATATTAATCAGAATAATATTCAGAATTAGACAACGGGACTAGCACCATTGGGTCCATTGTAATTTTCTGATTAAAAATGGACACATGGTTTGCTTAAATCGGAGTTATAATAAATTAGTTATGAATTAAAGAAGAATTCAAACAATAAAAATATATCTAGAAGAAACGGTCACTAGGTGACCCAGCCCGCTCGGGTCGACAATGTGGGTCGACCCCTATGTCGACCCAAAAGGCGGGTAGGTCGACCCAGGTCGCAAATTTTGCGTGCATAGATTACATGTAAGGCAGCGAATGTTTAATAATTTCCAACTTTATTTTTGTTGAGTTGGCTGAGTTTTATTGGCCTATTTTAAATTAAGGGATGACGTGGTGCTTTCTTATTGGTCCGATGACATGACTGGACTATATCTAATCCTGGATTTGGACGGATGAGGGCATCCAGTAAATCTTATAAATAGACTAGAAGAGCCTCTCTCATTTCGGCACATCCATTCTTTCTTTCTTCTCCTTCTTCTTCCTCAGGCCTATCCTCAAAATTAGGAAAGGCCAAGAAATTAAAATTTTACAAGGATAAAGAAATTTTTAAGTTTTAAATATTTATTTTTATAGATACTTCTGGAGGTGAAGGTTCGGCTAGATCTAAGAAGAATGCCACGAGGGATGCTTTGATCATAAGATCTGTGTGTTTTTATGTAATTTTTAGTTTAGTTATTAGCATAGGAAAGTTAAGACAATTATGTTGCTTTAATTTGCAAGTTTTATGCTTACAGTTATTTACTGTATTTATATGTTTAGTTTTTCTGTAAGTTACTGTAGTTTATTTACTATCTATGCCCATTTCTTTCTAGTTGTTTATTATTTATAAGTAATTCCTCTTCTTCTATCCCCTTCTTTGCTATGATTTTTATTTATAATCAGGTCATGACTATTTTACTTATTTTGTTTATTTTTGGGTCTAGGTCTTCCGAGTAGCCTAAACCCTTTCCTTTTTTTCTTTTAGCGCTAAGCCCAGGCCTGAAAAGAGGCTAGGCCTTTACCATTATTTTGTGCAAAAATAAAAAGGGATAATTGAGCATGTTAGAGACGACTAAATATTTTAATTAGTATTCGACTATAAATTGGGAATGAACCTTAATAGTAATTGGAGAACATGCAAATATACGAAATGGAATAAACTAAACTTAACTGAAAGATAAGTAACGTGGGAATGGGTTGTACAAAAAGACAACATTAATTAGGAATGTTATACAGTAGGAATATAACATGAGGTTAAATTGGGCATATTAATTAACTTAAATTATGTTAAATTAAAAAGAGGATAGAATTAATAAGCTAAGATGGAGGGGGTATGTTTCGATAGTGTGGGGCTGATTGGCAAAGATAAGTGGCTCATAGATTAGGTCCGTTTCAGCAACATGAGGCGAATTAGGGAAGATAAAAGGCCTAATAAAATAATGAATAAGGACCAAGTCTAGGGGTGACTTGTGTCAATTGCATATTTAGCGGGGATCCGTATTAGTTGGTATTTCTTTTATCATGGAGGTCTCACACTAGGTAGAGGCGAGGGCACGCTTTACTACAGTGGGTAGTAAGAGGTCCAAACGAGGTGAGTATGGGGGCATACCGGCGGAACGATGAGCGTGCATCGTGCAGATTGGGGAAGACAAGTCATTGTAACACATGCGATTAACGGCTGTGCCCTTTTAGTTGATGGGCTCGGGAATGATAACCCCGAGTACCATAGTTGGCATAGGTTATCATATTATGGGTATAGGAGCCAATTGGCAAGTAGAAATTAGGTAAAGCCTAATTGTGATATCTTGGTAGTGGGTGGAGCAATCTCGAATATGAATGAGAAGCCTAGCTTTATTCGCGTTTATCTTTCTTACTATTTCATTTATGATTTTATGCCTATTGCTCTTAGAACTATTCATCTGTCTAAATGCTTCCTTAACTTATGCTCATGTTAGAAATTACTGGAACTCACCAGACATATGTATGACCTAGTTTGCTTTCTCCTTCTCTCTTCCTCCCTTAGGTTTGCAAGGTGGAGGGTCTCAGCAGTGATTCTTGATTACTCGGTTTAGCTTGGACTCAGACTCTTTCCAGATTCATGTATCGGTTCACTTTTTATTTTTTGATCGTTGTATTGACATCTTAGAGGGATGGTTTTTATGGTTTTACTAATGTACTCTGATATTATAGTTTTCCACGAGACAATTTTATGTTGATGACTATTAAGTATTTATGAAATGAAACAAGCACTTTGATTTGATTTTCTTATTTAAATAATGTTTTAAATTTTTCGCTATGTTTTATGTTTCTGTCTTGTGAATTTTAATCTCTGTATTGTTACTTTATACCTAAGCGCTTCATAAACCTTAATGCATCCTCATATGGGTGACGTTAAAGGGTGTGTGTTGTTTCAGTGTAGATATCTAGTTTGTATCAAAAAACAATCTACATCATTTCGTTCTCTTATGAAACTTACCCATTATTTATTTAACAACCGATAATGGATCCATCACACAAAGCGATACAGAGAGCTTTTCTTTTCAAGGTCATCGGAAACACAAATGCAATGTAAAGATTCAGTCAAGAAATTATTATGTTCACACTTGATCGTAGTAAGTTCAACAATCTGTACTTTGTCGAATTTTATTCTAATTCAAGTATACTATTATTCAGTAAACTTCTGCTTGTTCAATCAGATATCAGTTCAAGTTCGTATGTTCTACTCATTTTTGGAAGTTGCATTTGTTTGATTTAATGTTAATTCAAGCTCAATCTCAATTATATGCACTCAAATTCAAGTCTAAATTCAATCATTTCAATCTCAAAAAAAAAATCAACGAAGTTTGAGCATCGTCGAAAGCCACAAACTCAAATTTTAATTGCAAATGTTCTATTTTCTTGAGTACTCAATCCAAATCTGACCTTCAAGTACAAATAAATCAAACCAAGTACACAAACTAGGGTTTTCAAACATGCAACGATGAAGATAGGTGACCAAAAATGATGGAAGTGGTCAGAGCTAAACGGAGGCCGATCGGGTTTTGTCGGAGGTCAAATTGGTGACCTAGGATCTTGATAGGTGAAATTCGATCTCTATCAAACTCTAATGGCTCTTAGACATGGCGAATCGAACATGGGCATGATGATCACAACAAAAGTTGGTGGTGAACTTCACAAACGTTGAACGACGATCGACCGTGCAGAAAATATTGGATCAATCCAAGGAATAGACCATGGTTCAATTCATTTATGAGAATAGCAAAAGTGAAAAATAAGGGAGGACCTAATGGTAAAAGAATTAAATAGGTAAAACAAAAATAAATTTGAAGTACCGAGTTTGGTAAGAATCAAAGACCCATAGGTCGACAACGACTTGAGTTAACCTATCACATGAATTCCAAAATCCACATGAGCTACCCACCAAATTCATCTTGAGACATCCCGTAGAATTTTAAGCAAAGGTTTTAAAGCTATCAGCCTTGGTGATGACCTAATCCAAGAACTCAAGCAAACAACTAACAAGTTGAAGACAACTTAGTAAATAATTTTGTTTAATTAAATGGGTCACTTATGTTAGTAACCAAAAAATAATCAATTCCTGTGCACATCTTGCTCCTAACGAAGATGTACATTAAGGAATATGACACTACAAGTAAATGTAAAATTTAAGACAAAAATTAGACACTAGTTAAAAATTTGTTTCTAATATATCACTTGTTAGGAACAAGCTTATTTTGTTCCAAATAATAAAGCCAGACACTACACCATAATAGCCAATTTGGCACAGATGGATGTGGACATATAATACGGGTTAAAGCCGTATCATATTTGATAGTGCTCAGATCCGTATCAAACTACATTTTGCGATCCGCACCACCCCAAACGCCCTAAATCTGACCGTCCATCAACGAATCCACGGATTAGTTAATTTGATACGGCTTTGGGCCAAATCGAATTCGTATCATATTGTACATTACATTAGGCACTCGAAATAAAAAAATTTGGCCGCTCCCTTTTCCATTTGTTTTACTTTAATGGTGATCGAAAACCCAAATTAGGGTTTTCGGTCATCAAATCGTGCCTCCACCTTCGATAGAGACGAACAACCCTCTCCTTCGGCAGAAATACAACAACCCTTGGTCTCCCTAGCCCTCCTTTGACAACGCAGGTATGTGTTTCAATTGAATTTTGGCATGCATGACTGATAGTAGGGAATATATTGAAATATTTGTGTGATACTTGATTGCTAATTTGTGTTAATGTCAATGGCGGAGCCACTGTGTCCCCAGCTAGGGCACAAGCCCTAGCTCAAAATTATACATCCTATGCAAAAACTGTCATTTTTGTCCAACTGAAAATGATTTGTAAGCAGTTTTTTTATTTCTTCCCTATCTGTAAAAAAATTCCTAGCTCGTGTGTTAGTTGTTTCAACTAAATTGGTTTGTGTATGTTTGTTAATTGATTGCTAATTTGTGTTAGGGACGAATCTGTGGTTATAACCTAAAATCAGAGAAATCAATTTTGAATCATGTTTTGTGATAATGTAAAAAAAATCTGAATTGCTATTGGAAACATGTATGGTATAATTTTAGATTACAGTATTTCCATGAAACAAAGAAATAACAATGAGGTAGTTTGTCATGATTTCACCGTCACTTAACTGTTTGTTTGCCTTATGATTGAAATTTAAATTAGGTTGTCTTATAACAAGTTTACTCTGTTTTGAGAGATAACAAGTGTACTGAAAATATTTTAACAGGTTTGTTGAGAATTTTGGTTGATGGATAATTACTAGACTTTCTGGTTAATATTTTAATAGACGATCCACCATGTGGATGCATTTTAGCTCATGTGTAGGGTCGGGTATCCATGCTTATTAGGTTTATCCAAATGTCGGCTGCTGCTGCACTAAACCTTACTAAATAGCTGCTTTCACTAGCAACTTTCCCCTACTTTGTAGCAGATTGTAGTGGAAGTTAACTTGCACTACACAATCTGCTTCAAAGAAACTGAAAGTTGCAAGTGAAAGCAACTTTTTCCAATAGTTAAGTGAAGGGTCATTCGACATTTGGATAAAGCTAATAAGCATGGATTACTGACCCTACGCGTGAGTTAATATGCATCCACCTGGTGGATCGCCCAGTAAATTCTTAATCAGAAAGTTTAGTATGTGTGTCATTCGAAGATGATGATTCGATATCTTTATACGTTGGAGCAGGTATATATTATTTTACACTTAATCAGAAAGCCCCGTAATTTCTTAATCAAAAAGTCGACATTTGGTTTATTTATTCCTTTTTATGTGTATAGGAGGATGTTCTGTACGCTAGGGTACGAACTATAGGTGTTGCAGATCGACTACAGTTCAGGTGATTCTTCTTTTGGGTTTGCATTTTTTAATGACTATCAATTTTCCATTCCTATGTACAGTTAATTTCATTTAAAAGCTTATGGTCATAGCAAAACCAGTTTACAATGTGTATTCATTCATTTTTTAAACATATACTGATCAAACTGAATGCTATTTTAGTTTCTCTGTAGTTATGTGTACAATGTTGATCTCCTTTATACGATGTTGGAGGTCATGTTAAACCACAGAGCATGTGAGATGCTGGTATGCAAGTTCACTGTTATCAGTACGACGCTCGACTAATCGATTCAGCTAGGTTGTTATTGGTGTCCAGTGAAGTATTTGTACACAAACACACTGATCGACTACCGTGAAATTACACAAACGCATTGATCGACATAATATGCCCTTCATTGTTATTGGTGCCCAGTGAAATTACACAAACACACTGATCGACTGTAACGACCCAGAAAATCTAAACCAATTTAAATTTTTTAAATTGGCTAAAAATAATAGATTTTAAATATTTAAAATAAATATTTTAAATAATGGAAATGGAAAGTGAGTTTGAATCGACAATTGAAAACGAATATAATTAATTATAATTATAAACAAGGCCTGAAAGGGCGCTGCAGTTTCAAAATTTGAATTCAAACTTTGTCGGACTGTACCGGGTGGAAAACAAAACGGATTTTAGTGAAACCAAAAATATCTAAATCTGTTAGGAAACACCTTTCTAAGGAATCTGAAAAATCGAATTTTCATAGCGGAAAGCAAAAGTTATGGCCAAATGAAATTTCAGAAAAGTCGCTATGGAATTTATATAGCCGTGAAATTGGATATTTTGCATACGACCTCAGAATTCGACGAAACCACTTTTGTTGGATCCGGGATGGGAAGTTATTGCTAGATTTCAAATTTCATAATTTTTAAAGCTAATATGTGAGCGGGGCAAAGGAAAGTGTGTTTTGGTCAATTACAGTTAAATTGGATCGACCAAAAATGGGCCTTTTTGCAAACGGTCTCAGAATTCGACGAAACTAGTTTTGTTGGGACCGTATCGTCAAAACATAGCTAGAATTATTTTTCTGGAATTTTTCGAATCAGTTTGTGGCCCTAGCAAATTGAAATGTTCGTTCAAATTAAATATTGAATATCCCATTGTGTTCGGAATGGGGGTAAAACGCTAGGGATGACAGTCGTTGGGTTTGGATTGGTGGTCGTGTCAGAAAACCCCCTTTAAAACCCACCGGCCAATCAGAATTTAATAAATAAAAAAAAAGAGAAACCACGGATTTTCTCTCTCCCCGACCTGCGATCGACGGCGGCTATCTTCCACTCCTTCTCTCTTCTTTTCCGGCGAATCCACGCATCGAAACACCAGGCCCCAGTTCAACTTTTTGAAGAGCTCTCCACCACCTTTAAATCCATCTAAGATTCGTTGTCTATCATCAAGCGTGGGGGGAGATTCGAGCCTCCAAAGTCCGAGACTTTGGACCGCCGTCGCGCGCGCTACAGGGCGTCGAACTGAGCAAGGTTGGTGGCGCCGGAAAGCCCCTTCGACCCTCTTCGACACTGCAGCGGCTAATCGTCCCACCACTTCGCGGATTTGCAGAAAATTCTCGACCTAGTTTTGAACATTTTCAAAGGAGGTATCGGCTGTTTTATTTTAAACTGATTTTAACAGTTTTAAAGTGTTGCAAACTTTGAAAAATCATATCTTCTTCATTCGTTGACGGAATTCAATGAAACAGGAAACATCGTGATCGTGTGGGCGCCTTCTACATTTTAGAAGAGACCGCATATTTTTCTGAGCCTTCTGCTATTTTTGGTGGAGTGGAACCCAATGTGAGATTTCTAATTTATAAACGATATGGAAAACGACGATGTATAAATTATATAGTCGATGTATGAGTTATATAAGCGTTGTACACCTCATGTATAAGCGTTGTATAAGTTGTACGTTCGATGTATAAGTTGTACGTTCGATGTATAAGTTGTATATGCGTTGTAAAAAACCTTCATGTGTTGAAATAAAAGTGAATTGCTATATATATATATATATATATATATATATATATATATATATATATACGCCCCTCGTCCACAAACCATGGACGATATTTATTGATTGTGATTGTTGTGAAAATTGATTGATAGCGAATGGTTGTTTGGGATTGTTTGTGGTTGATAGTGATTGATTGTGGTTGAAAAATACCCGTTTGTGGTTGAAAAATATTTGGTTGAAACCACATAGGATTAGTTTGTGGAAATGAAATAAATATATACATGCCGCCTGCGTGCGAACTAGATGCATGATCCCCATTGTCAAAAACCGCGAGGTTTTAAGGTAGAGCGAGGAGCCGTACTAGGGACGGTCCCGGTTTTAACTACCCTGGCGTTATGCTGCCGAAATTTTGAATAATATTCATGTGTTTGAATTATTTTCATTTGCTAAAACTATATTTATTCATTGAATAGAAAACCTTCATGTGTTGAATCGATATTCATTCGTTGATTAGAAATTCATGTGTTGAATCTATATATAGAAACTATAGAAAACCTTCATGTGTTGAATCGATAATCATTCGTTGATTAGAAATTCATGTGTTGAATGGTATTCATATTTTGAAATAAATCGTTTGATAATAAAAATCACCTTTTATCGACTATATGAACTGTGTTAAATAATCTCGTTTTGAAAGAAATTGTTTTATAAGAAAAATCCTATTTTATCACCTATATATACACTATATAAAATAATAGTGTTTTGAAATGAATTGTTTTACCATAAAAATCACATTTTTATTATATACATGAATCGTTGAAATGTGAAGTGTTAAAAATAGCCACTCGTTCAAATAAACATATATGAGTTGAAATATTCATTAATTAGCTAATGATATGATTTTTGCCTATACATGCAATGTTAGAACGAATGGAGTTTTTAAACTAAATGGAATCAAATATGAAGTTGAATGGAAAATGAAAAATGATAAGAACTGTATATATGTACATGCATATTTATTGAACAGGTTATAGCAAAGGGGCTAGAGAAGAGGAATAAAATTTTGTGCCCGACAAATAGGTACACATTTACTGTTTTGTTTGGGTGATGATTTTATGAGCCTGTTGGCTAGCCGCTTGGCTTTTCCTTTTTCTTTTTGATATGAGACGCCCGTGTGGCTATTTGGGAATTTTCCCAGCCCCTCCCGTACAAAGTAGGTTATGACGAAATTTTCCAAAATTTTAAGGCGTTAGTGAAATATTTGAAGTGAAAACGATATTGAAATTGTTGAATGAACTATATTTATATAAATATATAAATATAAATAAAATTAAAACGAAACGTGGTCGTGCAGTTCGTGTTTTGAAACCGTGATTTCAAACGACTAGTACGGGAAATCCGACCATTGGATTTTCCCGAAACCGCAACCGTCGGGTTCGCCTTGGAAATATCTTTCCAACGGCACTAACCTTGTAAAAATCCAACGGTTGGATTGTCTGGAATGTTTAATTCAAATCTGAAGAAAATCAACGCCAGAAACGATTATATATATATATATATAATTATATTTAATCGAATAACGACGCTGCAGTTCGTATTTTGAAATCGAAACTTCAAACGATTGTACCGGGAGATCCGACTGTCGGATTTTCCCGAAATTGGAACCGTTGGATTCGTTTTGAAAAGACCTTTCTAATGATGTAAATTTTGTTAAGATCCAACGGTTGGATTTTCAGATATGTGTAAATCAAATCTGAAGAAAAACAGCGCCACGGCCGCGTTATGGCCTGAAGCGTCGTTTTGAATAAATTGGCTATTTTAAAATAAATAAAAATAGCGATAAATCGTTATCAAATATCATAAATAATATGGAATGGGAATAAACTGAATTTGCTCGATTTATGTGGTATTTGATGGTTGAATGTGTTTGGTGTGAAAATTACATTAAAGAACAAAATTGGTGTTATCGAATGACTTAACCATTGAAATAAATTGATTTGAAATTCTAAATATACGTGAATTATTTGAAAAGTCCGAGTTAATTCTCATTTCAAATAATTGACCGACGATTGAAATTTGAAGATGAAGACGGTGGTCGAAGACCGGAGATCTTCACCTCGTTTGGATGGTAACCGAGGTCCTGATTGGGAGGCATCCCGAAATATGGATAATGAGTGGTGATCGTCCAGATGTACGTGGTGATCGATGGGTTTGCGAGGTATTTAGTGCCTCCGGTTTCGTTCAGACCCAGAACGGACTTGTAGATGGATTGTGTGTCTGACATTGGATTTTATTCTGTGTTGATTGATCTCTATTAAATATACATCTGTTTGGCGGCGAAGAATTTATTCTTTTGCTTAACGCCCTTCTCTGAAACGCACGAGCTCAGAGGTTGTATATCGACGGACATCAGTCGCATGGCATGAATTGCCTGTGTGGCATGCTAAGATGCAGTGATCAGGGCTTCTGTTGAAAAGCAAAGTCTTGTGGTGATGATCAAAGCACCGCCTGTGTGGCGTAGCTTTGTGTATAACGTGAATTCGCGAGCCTCACACCCCGGTATGAACCAGAAACGGGAGAAGAACTTCAGGGAGGGCATGCGTTTCTTTCTAGCTAGGGTGGTGTCGGTGACCTACCAGCCCTGACATTTATATACTTTTCACCTATGTGGTTGTTGCTGTTGTGAGGCGCCTTGGTTTGGTCGGACGATCCGGGTCCGATGGAGTCATTCGTTGGCTCATTTACGCCCCAAAGGGCGGGGAAACGTATTGTTCAGGCACTATAATCCACATCGGTGGACCGGCCCTGTTGCTCCATGGGGCAGTTGCGGCTGTTCCTGTGGCTCGGGCTAGAGAGTCATGAATTCGGTAAGGACTATCTTTTGCCTTGGTTCATGACAGAAATCCAATTTCCAAATACGTGACGATGCGGTTTTGATTGTATACCTATATATGGTGACATAGTGGTATGGGGCATTAATGCCGTCTATGATTGATAGTTATGATTTGAAATTGTTTTCAATCATATAAACACTAGCAATAATATCAAATGCCTTTGTTTTATTCGTATCAATCATATTTTGGCCGTTATAAGGTAAAAACTCTATCCTCCGGTTTGCGTTGCATTGTGTGATGGGAACTGAGTCTTATAACGGCTTCATTTTTATAAAAAGCATAGCGTTGTTTAAAAGAATGATTTGTTTAAAGCATTGGCAATCCAATGGAGTAAACCCGTTCCACGAAAGTGGCATGGTCCTGTGATTGGCCATATTATATATGTGTTGAGTAGAATTCTCATACCAGTCCCATGACTGACTCGTAGTTTGTTTCACTTTCAAACTCGGGTGCCCCCTTTTCTATACGGGCAGCCTTGTATTCAGGTTTAGCTGGTTCTTCCTGGATAGCTGGAGCTGAAGATGGATTCTATCATTTATCTCTTTTTATGCTGTTCAGCTCCTATTGTACATATTTTGTTTGTTTTCCGCTGTAGACATTTATGTATAGCTGAACTGTATTTTTTACTAAGTATGATCCTGTATACTGTGTATCTCTGATGATTACTTTTATCCAGTATATTCTATTGTTCATTATCTGGTGTATTTTATTATTCTGTTCTGCTATTATCTATTTCTGTGTTATATTCCAAAGATAACCCTTGCCGCCGTGTATACGGGGTTTGGGGTCGTCTCATCGACTGGTCGATCCGAGCCCCTTATAGTGATCGACGGCCGGTGTACACAAACACACTGATCGACATACACTTATCTCTGTATTCATGTTTGCATCTCAGTCATAGTGAGTTACAATGTCGATCTCCTGTACAGTCAAGTATTTGTGACTTGCTTCTTGTATTTTATAGCCAGTCCTGTTGGAGAGTTTGGTGCTTTTGTGCTGTTGGAGCTCGTGCTGCAGGCTATATATATCACGATTCAGTTATATTTGTATGTTGGTGCTGGAACTCATGGTTGCAGTCCTGTTGGAGATTTTGGTCCTTTTTTGTTAGTTCGTAATGTGATGAAAATCTTTGATAGTTTCCTTTTATTGTATATGTTTGTATGTACATTGTGTTCGTGTTATGACAAACCTTGTAATGCTTTGAGTGTGTGTGTGTATATATATATATTGTGTAATTCCTGTGTATAATTTATGGTATATATGCTCTATGTTATGAAAGATATGTGCTATAGTTTCTGTTTATATATATATATACATAGATATGATATATATGTATGTGTGTGTGTGACACACATATATAATTAGACACGGTCAAAGATCGTGTCTGATTAGACTTTAGATACGGCTAAGAGCCGTATGTTATTAGTAGTGAGATTCGGTTTATAGCCGTATCTAATAATTTAACATGCCACTTTTTGATATGTCTTTTTACCATGTCTAACTGCTTTAGATACGGCTAAAAACATGGCCTAATTAGCATATATGTTGTAGTGAGAGCCCTCCTTTGAATCTCAAACTGGTATCAAATTGTCTTTCAATTCATGTTTTCTAAGTGATCTAATATTAATCGTTCATTAATCTTTTTTTTCCCTCCTTAAGTTCACTAACATGTGTTATCCTCATGAAAGCATTCATCCCGAAACCACGTTCTCCTCCAACCCTAAAACAGTTCAGTCGTAATTTCTGTAACCATAAAATAAACCTAATTTCTTCAATCCTAATCAATTTCCTTCAATCCTCACCATGGAACAATCGTTAGTACGGTTGAACTACAAAGAAGTACTCATCCAGAATTTCTACAAAATCCTAAATCTAGGCTTGGTTCCAAATCTAGTCATCAAAGAAGCTACCACCTTAGTGGAATAAAATTATCTCTGGTTGGACAACTCGATTATCATCCGTGCTTTCAGTCGTTACTGAATCGCGTAGCTTTCCATTAAGGACGATGCTTTCGCAATTGATGAATGAGATAGGATGAACAGAAGGTAACATGTTGCATTTATGTTTCTTTGTGAAAATTAATTTATTAGTGTATTCGCATATAAGTCCATTATGACAAATAAAAAACGAACATTGAGTGAAATAGTTGTTGAATGGTGGCATAGGAGGAATATAATGTTGTGAATGATGGGCTCACAGCTAAAAACAAATACGACGTGTCTATTTGTTGTTTCTTTTGGTGATGGATGTTTGATGCCAGATGCAACTCTTTCCAGTTTTCCCTGTTTAGTTTAAATCTTGCTTTAGCCACTGAGAGCAACTATGAAACATGCAAGAAAACAATAAATTAGAATATTCAACCATACGCATAGCCACCGCAAATGCTTAAAAGGTGCATGTAGCAGATTCCCATTACACGATCAAAACGAATCACTAGCCTTTTACGTAGTCCAACCAGCATACTAGCAGGTTCAAGCATATCTGCTTCTAATTATAACTTGTATGTATTAATTAGTGAATGGTCCTTGCTTCGCACACGGGTAGAGCGTAGCATCGATTGCTATAATTGTAAGCATTCAGATTTGATAATATTCACAGTATTACGGTAGTAGTCCAGAGGGAGAACCAATAGTCAGAAAATGTTTTTTAAGAGGATAACGGTTACATTGTATTACGTCAATCCTCGCAATCATGTAGTCAACCATTTCTACAAATTCCTCATATCTCGCAGCCATTAATTGGTCAACCTTCTCAATTAGTCTATCAATTGGCACAACCGTCAATTCCTTGTCAACAACCACTTGAACAATATCAATCGATGCAGTCACCTTTTCAAACACGTTTGAAAATGTTTCGGAACAAGTTGGATCTTTTATGCAGCTATTGAGACCAATAACACAAGATCAACTCACTTATAATCAACTTGGCAGCAGTCAAGCATTGGACCCGCATGGAAGCAGTCAATCTCAAAATGAAGATGGTGCATGAATTGTTTGTTAGCTTCTAATATATCAGGCATGCTTGTCTTTTCTTTCTAAATTTTCATTTTAGAATTTCTCTTTTGGTCCTATTTTAGGATTTCAGTTTGTAGGATCCATGTTAGATATGTTTTTTTGTTATCATGACATTGTATTCTACATGTTGTAACTTGTTTTGTTTCAATAGAAAATTATTGACTTCTTTATACATGTGTCAGACTTTTACTAAATTTCAATCTATTTCTATTGTCAGGCATTTGCGTTCTGCATGTTAGATATGTTTTTTTGGGTTATCATGGCATTTGCGTTCTATATGCATGTTGTACCTTGCATATTTTGTTTTTGGTTATCATGTCAGGCATTTTATCATGTTATGTCTTTTGGCTTGGGATGTATATTTTGTTTTGGTTAGGCAATTTGTAAGTTATGTATGTTATTTGTACATGGTTGTCTCGGCCTTTTGTCTCCGAATTAATATCCTGTTCCTCACAGCAATGTTCATTGATTTGATATTCGATATGTGATGAAACCGAAATAAACTCATGTTTCATTTCTTGTCCTGAATTGGTTTATAATAACAACTGTATTTATAACTGATAAGGGACATTGACTGTGGTCTCTATATATATGTAAGAGACCCACGAAATTGCCTTTGGCTAGTTTGTAATGTAGACACTCATTTGAGACCATCGGTGATGTTACTAATGTTTTGGAGATAACTAGCATAGTGCGACTCATCATGGTTGCATCTACCATACTCCATGATGCCCCATTCGCCAACCTTCCATATTTGGAAGCATTATGATGCATCTAGATAACGTTATTGATGGATCATCCAATTCAGAATGCAGTTCTAGTCAAGTCGATGTGAAGTACTATCAAACAAAGTCCATAATCTATGAAAATAAGAAGCATCACAAAAATAGTAACAAAGATAACTACAAATGTCTCAACCCCATACGACTTATATATTGGGTTGGTACTAACTGAAGCCTTTAGGATCGGCACCAACCCTAATCTACGAGTTCTATGAAGTTCAAATTTTAGGCGTGCTTTCCTGATTCCGGCATTAATCTTTTGTTACAGCGGCCTAGCCTAACTCATATCTGAATTTTTATAAATATCAATATACCTGCAACATAAGGAGGACCTAATTCTCCATGCCAACACATTGCTAAAGTAATTCTTCAAGTTTCTGCTCTTACATAATAATCAGTTAAGAGGCCACTGAAATTTAGTCCAACCAGCCTTTGTACTAGTGATTCATATATATTCAACCTATTATACACAAACTACTTGTAATCGATAGAGGAGAATAAAATCAAATTTACAAAATGGATGTAGGCTTAGCTAATAGTCGAATCACTATAAATCTATGCCTCCTCTCTTTCTCCTTTTCTTTATTTGTTTATGAGTAATTCACTATGTTAGCCTTGTTTTTAAAGTCTATAACACAAACAGACTTGTTTGAAAAGTAATTACAGAAATAGACATGTTTTGAATTAACGAAGGCGCCTTTTCAAAACGCGCACATAGGCGAGTTTTCAAAAATCGCCTGTATACTTTATGGTTTTAAATTCCATAGTGACTTTCTTGAAATTTGATTTGAACATAACTCAATATTTATAATATGAAATTCCCATTTTTCTGTTCCATTACTAAAATATAGTTCTATAGATTCGAACATTTTTGTTTCAATGAAATCCAACGTATAACGATTCCTATATATTCGAATGAAGTTCTAAACGTTAAACTACGAACTACCACGACATTTAAATAGTATATATAGCTTAACCAAACAACGTAAAACAAATACCAAATTCCAATATTCAAATATAAGGGAGATACATAGTCCGATTAAAGATAGATAAGTACGAAACATAAGAAATACAGATACACGAAATGTAACACACTGACATCGCATCAACAAACATACGTCTCCATTTTAGGCTACTGAAGTACACCGCTTTCGGTTATGTCCCTGCGATCCACATTTTCTGCACTTGTTTGTTTTGGGTATTTGATGCTCGTCCATAACATTTTTGAATCTCGTTGATTTTGGTTGTCCGGCTAGTCTTCTGACAGGCGGAGCCAATATTCGTGGACCATTGTACGAGTCCCAATATTTTTTATCGCGTATAGGATTAAACTCTAGGTCGTATGTAGCTCTATAACTTTGGACGGAGTACTATTCTGAAGCAAAATCGTGATGTGCTCTATTAATACCAAAATCTTATGCTGAACAAGCTGCCATCACATGAGCACATGGTTCTTTTGCAGAAGTGGGATTCTACATGTACAGGTGACATGAGAACCGTCGATCTCAACATCAATTCTTCTCCATAATAGTGAATCACTTGCCATTAAAACGACCAAATCGAACAAGCCTACAACGTCGTGCTTCAATTTTAGCTTCCCATTTCGGAGTAAGTTTCGAATTCATACCCTCCCATTTTTCCCGCCTTTTATAGAAATACTCAACTGATTGAAAAAACGTTCTTGCAACCAACGCCTTTATAGGCAAGGATCTGACCTTTTAGTACACCATTAAAACTTCCAGATGCATTAGTTGTCATAATATGGAAGCAGTCGCCGTCATCTCTACAAAGAGCGCAGTTTTCTTCGCAATTCTCTAGGCTTCGTTCAATCCAGGTATGCTCCTCCGGCTTAGTCGCCTTGATTTCTTCTCTAAGTTTAGTGTATTCAACCACTTCTGAAGCACATGCAGTAGTGTAAAACAAGCCTATAATTCGCTTGTCTCGATGACTTGCAGTTTGAAAATTTGCTTTCAGATGCCTTGCACAGAACCTATGTTTGTGCAGTTCTTGCCATCTATCCTGCAAAGCACTTGGAATCCCTTTCATTCTGTCAGATATAAATGTAATGTGTCGATCTCGTACGCTATAAATGAACTCACGCATGCATGAAAAGAACCAGGCCCAACTACCATATGATTCAGATTCGACCACCTAATAAGCTAATGGGAAAAGGTAGTCGTCCGCATCTACAGCGGTAGCAACTAGCAGTATTCCTTTGTACTTACCGTACAAATGTGTCGCGTCAATAGAGAGCACTGGACGGCAGTGTACAAAACCTGCAATGGAAGGAAAAAATGCCCAAAAAGCTCGCTCAAATACCCCAACATCATCGTGTACTATATGTCCTACTGAACCTGAATTGCTTCTTCTTATTTCCGCAAAATATTGAGGCAAATAAGTACGACTCGGCCCAGTCACCGTATATTTTTTCCAACGCGTTATTCAACGTTCGCCAAGCTTTCACGTAACCGATTTTGATGAAAAGTTGCTCGTCGACAAGCACTTGCACCGTCCCAGCTGAGATATCCAAATTGGCCTTCACAAAAGACATGATTTTGGATACAAGAAACCCAGAAGTGGCTTGCTTGTGGTTGGAACTAATCGTAGGGTTGACACAGTTATGTTCATGAGGCAGCTTTCAGGTTTCCCACTGTAACAACCCGGATTTTCAGAACCAATTTAAAAAATTTATTTCAGGAAATTTTGTTAGAAAATGCGTCAGAATTTAAAAATTCCATTATTAAAATAAATTATTGAAAAAAAAAGCAAACAAAAAAATATAATACCGTAAAACTTTTAATGTATCTATGTAATAACACATGATATTTACTACTATATGTTTTGAAATTTGAAAAGTTGCAGACCTTCTAATAATTAGCATTAAATAATTAATCTAGCATTCATCTCTTTCCGTTTATTCTCTCTCTCATTGTTATTTACTTTTGAAATTTGAATTAAAAAGTTAAACAATAAAAAGTTTACATTTTTATTGTAAATGAGAAAATATGAAAAATGATTCATTTGTTGAATTATAATTATCATGTTTAACAAATTAGAATTGTTAAATTATAATTGTCATGTTTAACAAATTAGAATTGTTGAATTATAATTATCATGTTTAACAAATTAGAATTATTAAATTATGTTAACGATAAAATTTACATTTTTATCGTATATGTAGGATTAAAAATGTTCATTTATTTGAAATAAAGATATGTTAACAGTAAATATTCACCTTTTTATTGTATATAAGAAAGAGTAAAAATGATCATTATAGAAAATAAAAATATGTTAAGAATAAAAACCACATTTTTATTGTATACATAGAATATGTAAAAATGGTCATTGTTTTGAAATAGAGATATGTTAACAAATAAATATTCACATTTATTTGTCATATTAAAGATTGTAATTTTCATGCAAATAAATATTCACATTTATTTGTCATATTAAAGATGGAATTTGCATGCAAATAAATATTCACATTTATTTGCCATATTAAAAATTGGAATTTTTTTTTTGAAACAAGGGTACTTAATTACAAGCAAAAGAGTTACAGACAGTTTGAGTTGGCCACGAAATTACAACTCACACAATGAATACTTTACAACAAAATAAAAGCCAACTCAAACATAAAAGATCATATCACAAACACCACTAAACACAGACCTAAAGAAACCTCGCAACAAAAACATAGAAACAACATTCACCACACAAACACTAAAGGACACACCAGAACAATTCTCCAGAGAAGGATAACAGCAACGAAACAGCAAGAAAAGCACCAAAAGCTAGCAACTACAACCAGGAGAGGAAGCTGACAATCACTGAAGAGCAATCTAACAAAGCCATCAAAGCCCAAAAACACAAAAGACGCACGAACACGTCCCACAACAAACAGTAAAGATAAACCCAAAGAAAATATCTCTAAGGAAATGCTACAGCAACATTAGAGAAGGACCCTTAAACTCTGTAATAACCCGGAAAATACGAGCCAATTTAAAAATTTTAAATTGGTGATTTCAAAAGAATTTGAACAATTGAAATAGAATATTTCAATAAAATAGTGGATTAGAAATAGTGAGTCAGTTTGAAAATTTGAATTCAAACTTTGACTGACTGTGCAGGGTGGAAAATATAACGGATTTTAGCGAAACCAAAAATATTTAAATCTGTTAGTCCATACCTTTCTAACGAATCTGAAAAATCGAAGTTTCATAACGGGAATCAAAAGTTATCGCCGAATGAATTTTCAAAAGGGTCGGTATATGGAATATATAGCCCTGGAAAATTGATATTTTGCATACGACCTCGGAATTCGACGAAACCACTTTTGTTGGGTCCGGGATGTCAAACTATTCAAATTTCATAATTTTTGAAGCTAGTATGTGAGCGTGGCAAAAGAAAATGTGATTGGTCAATTTCTGTTAAATTGGATCGACCAGAAAATGGCCATTTTTCAAACAACCTCAGAATTCGACGAAACTAGTTTTGTTGGGACCGTAGCGTCAAAACATAGCTAGATTTATTTTTCTGGAATTTTTCGAATCAGTTTGTGGCCCTGGCAAATTGAAATGTACGTTCAGAGTGAAAAATTAAATGTTTAATACTTTAATTTGAAAAATAACTGACTGTAACAGTCGAATTGGCCTACGAAACATATCCCATTGTGTCTGGAATGGGGGTATTTAGCTAGGGGCGACAGTCGTTGGGTTTGAAAAGGAGTTCGTTTGAGAAAACACTATTTAAAAATTTAATAAAACCATCGACCAATCATATTTCTCCATTCATAAATAAAAAAATATATATCAGAAACCCCCCCGACCCCGACATCGACGACGGAAAGGCTTTTCCCCCTTCCCTGGCGATTTCCGATCGCCACAGCCCGAATTAGCTCCTCCCCCAGTTCAACTTTTTGTAGTTCTCCTTCCCCTCTTCAAATCCATATAAGGAGCTCCCCCTATCGTTGCTTCTACGTCGAGATATCCCCCTCCAAAGTTCCGACCTTTAAACCGCCGCCGCCGCCGATCTGGACCACCGAACGCCACCAAACCGCCGCGCGCCTGTAGCCCTCTCGAAGCTCTTCCACGTCCAACTCGCCGATCATCCCCTCGTGCCCCGGTTCTCGCGAAAACCGCAAACCTAGTTTTGAACCATCGTGAAAGGTGAGTTCTTTTTTATCTTTACACTTTGAAAAATCATATCTTTTTGATGTGTTGACGAAATTCGATGAAACAGGAAACATCGGGACCGTAAGGAAGCTCTCTACCCAATAGAAGAAGCCGCGGATTTTTCTGACATCGTATCGATTTTTAGCGCTCCGAAAACCAATGTGAGAAATCTATATTAACATGAATTTGAATGGAAAATGGCGGGTATAATTTATATTAGCGAAATATAAATTACATACATGTTGTATACCTCATGTACATGCGTAGTGTAAGCTACATAAGCGAAGTATGAATTTTACATGCATAGAATAGTTGATATATGTGTTGAAATGCAAGTGAAATATAGAAATTATATATATATATATATATATATGTACTCCCCTCGTCCACAAACCATGGACGATATTTATTGTTGTGAATTGGTGTGAAATATTGGATGAAAAATACGAATGATTGAATAATTTTTTGTGGTTGACATTGTTTGGTTATGGTTGAAAAATACCCATTGGTGATTGAAATGAATTGGAAATATTTGTGGAAATCAAAACAAACATTCCGCCTGCGTGCGAATTAGATGCATGAATCCCCATTGTCAAAAACCGCGAGGTTTTAAGGTAGAGTGAGGAGCCATACTAGGGACGGTGCCGGTTTTAACAACCCTGCCGTTATGCTGCCGAAATTTTGAATAATCTTTGTGTGTTAGAATTATTTTCATATGTTGGAATTATTTTCATGCGTTGAAATTAAAGCCATATGTTGAAACTATATCCATGTGTGGAAATGTTTGTGTGTTGAAAAGTGTCGTGTGAAAATTAAATTCATTTATGAATGAATGAAGTGTTTAAACAGTAAAAATCACATTTTTACATATATATGAAGTATGAAAAATATTCGCCTTATATAAATAGTTTCAACAATAAAAATTCCATCTTTCTAATATGAACAACATAAATAAAATGTCCATGTGTGGAAATGCTCATTTGTTGAAAAGTGTGTGTAGTGGAAAAGTTCATGTGTTGAATAAAAAGATCGAACAATAAAAATTACATTTTTATTGAGACTATGAAGTGTTGAAAACATCCATTTGTCGAACAAATATTTTGAACGATTAAAAAATATCATTTTTATCATATATGTGATATGCTAAAGAAATGCGGACGTTGAAATCAATATTTGTGAATGAAATATTATTTTTAACATGCATAGGAACTAAATAAAATATTCATGTGTTGAAATCTATTTTAGTTCACCAAAATTATCATCTTTGAAATGTGAAGTGTTAAAAATAGCCACTTGTTCAAATAAACGTGCATGAGTTGAAATATACATTAATTAGCTAATGATATGATTTTAGCCTATGCATGCATCATTAGAATGAATGGTGTTTTTAAACCAAAGTAAATCAAATATGAAATTGAATGGAAAATGATAAGTGATAGAAATTATGTATATGTACATGCATATCTATTGAACAGGTTAAAGCAAGGGGGCTAGAGAAGAGGAATAAAATTTTGTGCCCGACAAATAGGTACACATTTACTGCTTTGTTTGGGTGATGATTTTATGAGCCTGTTGGCTAGCCGCTTGGCTTTTTCTTTTTCTTTTTGATATGAGACGCCCGTGTGGCTATTTGGGAATTTTCCCAGTCCCTCCCGTACAAAGGAGGTTATGGCGAAATTTTCCGAAATTTAAAGGCGTTAGTGAAATAATTGAAGTGGAAACGATATAGGAATTTTTGAATGAATTATATTTATATAAATATATAAATATAAATAAAATTAAAACGAAACGTGGCCGTGCAGTTCGTGTTTTGAAACCGTGATTTCAAACGACTAGTGCGGGAAATCCGACCATTGGATTTTCCCGAAACCGCAACCGTTGGGTTCGCCTTTGAAATATCTTTCCAACGGCACCAACTTTGTGAAGATCCAACGGTTGGATTGTCTGGAAGGTTTAATTCAAAACTGAAGAAAAACAGCGCCAGAAACGATTATATATATATATATATATATATATATAATTAAATTAAATTAAATCGAATAACAACGCTGTAGTTCGTAAATTGAAATCGTAACTTCAAATGGCTAGTGTGGAAGATCCGACCGTCGGATTTTCCCAAAACTGAAACCATTGGATTCGTTTTGAAATGACCTTCCCAATGATACCAAATTTGTGAAGATCCAACGGTTAGATTTTCAGATATGTGTAAAACAAAATTAGTGAAAAGCAGCACCAGTGCATCGACACGACCTGAAACGTCGTTTAATTAAATATGGCCGTTTTAAATTAAATAAAAATGGCGATATATCGTTATAAAATACTATAGACGATATAGAATGGAAATAAACCAATTTTGTTGTGTTTGCTTGATATGTGATGGTTGAATGTATTTGACATGAAAATTATAACTAAATAACTGAAATATGAATGTTGAATAGTCCAACCATGTGATTAATTGATTTGAAAATCTAAATATACGTGGGTTATTTGAAAAGGCCGAGTTCATCTCATTTCAAATAATCGATCGACGTTGAGAAGTCGAAGAGTCGAAGATGGCTGAAGACCGACGATCTCCACATTGGAAGGATGGGCGCTACTGATGCTCGTGATTGGAGTAGCTACCATGAAGGAATTGAAGTAGTAGCCGTCCAAACATACTGTTGATTGTACGGATATGCGAGGAATTGGTGCCTCCGGTTTCGTTCAGACCCAGAACGGACTTGTAAATGGACTGTGTGTATGACATTGGATTTTGTTCTGTGTTGATTGATCTCTGTTAAAAATATATATCTATTTGGCGGCGGAGAATTTATTCTCTTGCTTAACGCCCTTCTCTGAGACGTACAAGCTCAGAGGTTATGTATTGACAGAAATCATTCGCATGGAGTGGATTGCCTGTGTGGCACGCCTAAATGGCATATGATCAAGGCTTCTGTTGCAAAGCAAAGTCTTGTGGTTGATGATCAAAGCATGGTCTGTGTGACGTAGCTTTGTGTATAACGTGAATTCGCGAGCCTCACACCTCGGTATGAGTCAAAAACGGGAGAGTGACTGCAGGGAGAGCACGACGTTTCTTTCTAGCTAAGGTGGTGTCAGTGACCTACCAGCCCTGACATTATATATACTTTTCACCTGTGTGGTTGTTGGAATGCGAGGCGCCTCGATATAGGTCTGTAAGGACCGGGAAACGTGTGTTCAGGAATAACTAATCCTCAAAAGTAAGAGAGGACCGGCCCTGAAGATCCAAGGATCATAGTGGGGTCCTGGGACATTTGCTAGAGTGTCTCAAATCGGAGAGGAGCTTGCCCCTTGCCTCGACTCATGAAGGAATCCAATTTCCAATACGAAATATGCGGACGTGATTGTATTACTAGTATGGCGACATAGTAGATGTTAGCTATGCCGCCTAGGATTGATATTTATGATTGAATTTGCTTTTGAAACATATATGCACTAGTAATAATATCAAACACTTTTGTTTTGTTCGTATGAAGCATTTTTGGCCATTATAAGGTAAAACTCTATCCTCCGGCTTGCGTTGCATTGTGTGATGGGACCTGAGTCTTATAAAGGCTTCATTTTATAAAAAGCATTGCGTTGATTTAATCGTTTACTTTATCTCATGCACTAGCACTCATTGGAGTAAACCCGTTCCGCGAAAGTGGCGTGGTCCTTTGATTTGCCTTATTATTGTTGTTAATAAGTTGAGTAGATTTCTCATACCAGTCCCATGACTGACTCGTAGTTTGTTTCACCTTGCAAACTCGGGTGCCCTCATTTTCACACGGGCAGCCTAGTTACAGGTTTCTGACGCACCTTTTGGCTCATGGCGAGGCTTGACTACACCGTGCTGACTTGGATTTTCTCCGCCATTATTGTATCTATATTATGATTCCGCCATTGGCGATGTAGACTGATATTTACTTTGAGTACTCTTTATGTATTATTCCGCCTCGGGCGATGGTGACTGATTATGTATCATTATGCACTAAGTTGTATCCTGTACTGTGCTTCTCTGATGTGATGATATCTATATGATTTCGCTGTCATATGTGTGTAAATTATTCTATTTTCTGTTTATGCTATTATCTGTGATCTGCTAATAATAATTAATGTGTTATATTCCAATGATTATCCTTAACACCGTGTCACAGGGTTTTGGGATCGTCACAAACTCACGCATACAAATCTCAACAGAACAGGTCTCCATCTAAACAGCTACCACATCACACATCAAACAAGCACCATGAAACAAAGCCAATCACTTCTTAGCAACACCACAATTGTTAACACTACCTAGCTTTCCTCCTCCTTTTGCTTTTTTGGATTTGGGTCGATTCTGAATTTCTTGCATTAGTTTAACCCAATCTGGGTTTTCCTCTACCAAGGGTTCATCATAAACCATCTTATTAATCTCTTTGTATTTACTGGGTTTATATGTTCTTCTCTTTTTGAAGCTATTTGTGGAGCTATAGGAACTGTATGAACTATCAGATTCATTCATAAGAATATCTTTACTTCCATCATTGTCAATACCATTTTTAAGCACACTGAAATCCCCTAAATCTTCCTTTCTCGCAGCCTTTTCTATTGATCTACTGCCGTCGTCATTCAACTCTTGCATGCTATCATTAATGTCAGAAAGAACAGAAAAAGGATTTGGTTTGTTTTCCTTAATAGTCTGTCTTTGAAATCTGACATTGTTATATCCTGAAGACTTGTTTGCTTCACTAGCTTCTTCAACTCTTGACATATTATTCTCAACTACATCTGACGTTCTTGATTTAATTAGTTGTTGTTTTCCATTGGCATTAATCTCACCATCTAAAGGAGAATTCTCTGGTAAATTCTGTTTTCCCACATCTAAATTCACTTGTTTATCTTGACTATCCAATACTTCATCCACATCCATTCCAATATCTTTCTCAGGGCTACATTTAGGAATCCACACCCTATTATACTTACATGATATATTCGAATGTCCAAACACTTTGCAGTTTGAACACCTTGAAGGAACCCATTCGTAGATCACATTTTGCCATGTTACATCCCCGTTATAATACTGAATTGGAATCTTCTCCGGGAAATTAAATCAATACTAACCTCTACTAATACTCTAGCAAAAGAAATACGAGATAAGTCTTCTGTGACACTGTCTAATCTTATTGGTACACCCAAAATTGAGGCTATCCTACTAATGGCTTCAACTGACCAAAAGTCCAGATCTAAATTGGGAAATTTAACCCATATAGGAATAGAATTTAAAATTTCTCTTGACAATTTCATTCCTGGTTCCCATTTCTTCATAAAAATCAATCTTCTACCATAGTAATAAGGTCCAAACTCAAAAATTTTGTCACAGTCTTCGGATAGTTCGCACTTGATGATGAAAAATCCATTATCTCTAGTAAACAGATTAAAACTACCTTTCAAGTTCCAAGATCTTTCAATATAATCTTTTAAGTAGTTATAATGCGGCCTACTGCCATAGACATAGAAAACTATAGAGTTTGACCACTTTTCTCTCGCAGAATTGACTAATTCTTCATTGATTAAAGCTAATCTTTGATTATCCTTCACCAACGGTTCAAAATAAGAAAGTTGTATGGCATTTTGGTGCGATCTATTTTCCTTGACAGCATCTAACCATGATTTAGGTTGAAAAGAAGTGACTAAAGAAGCATTTACCTGATCTTTCGAAGAAAAGTCTGGAAATTCAAGTTTTGAATCCAGATCTGGACTCTTATCCTTACTTTGAGACGAAGAATAAATACGCCCTGCATGTAGCTTTACAGATCTGAAGTCAGGAGGATATGTCGATCTATTATCTGAATCGAGATTGGAAATTTCTCTTGCCTGAGAATTTGAGTGGAAAAATTGGAATTTGCATGCAAATAAATATTCACATTTATTTTTCGTATTAAAAATTGGAATTTGCATGCAAATGAATATTCCCATTTATTTGTCATATAAATAAAGATTGGAATTTGCATGCAAATAAATTTTCACAGTTAATTGTCATATTAAACATTGGAATTTGCATGCAAATAAATATTCACATTTATTTGCCATGTTAAAAATTGGAATTTGCATGCAAATAAATATTCACATTTATTTGTCATATTAAAGATTGGAATTTGCATGCAAATAAATATTCACATTTATTTGTCATATTAAAAATTCGAATTTGCATGCAAATAAATATTCACATTTATTTGTCATAATAAAGAATGGAATTTGCATGCAAATAAATGTTCACATTTATTTGTCACATTAAAGATTGGAATTTGCATGCAAATAAATATTCATTTTTATTTGTCATTAATAAACATAGAAATAGAAAATGTTATGTAAATAATTTCTCTTTTTATTTTGTCATTAAGAACATTGAACATGTTATGCATATAAAATATCCTTTTTATTTGTTATTAGAAACCGTGAACATGTTATGACAACAAAAATCATTTTTTTTATTTGTCATAAGCAACATAGAAAATATGTTTACAATAAAAATTCCCTTTTTATTGTACATGTAAAACATGAAATGTGATTGAACCAAATACACTTGGTTGCTGATATTGATTGTGATGGATTGACTGAATGGATTGTGCTCGACCAGTTTATGAGCAAAATATGTTTTTATATTTAGCATTTGATGGGTAGAAATATAAGTATGCTAACACCTTGTGAAACACTTCACGATTTGACTATAAGGTGGTTAGCGATGTTGTTTATTTCAAAATTAATGAATGATTTTGAAAAGTGATTTCTTAAGTAAAAAAGAATAGTATTCACGATTTTGGACAGGGAATGTTTCATAAAATGTTTTATAAAACAGAAAGGATTTCGAGAACTATACCCGATGATTTCGAAATGATTTGGAAGTAGAAATCTATATAGATTTGGAAGTACTTGTGATTATTATGTTATGAAATGATTTTCCCTACTTCGGGATATAAAATGAATTAGCAAGTATGTGGCTGAAGATGCGGGTGACCCGAAATTGACTAACAGTGCAAGGGCGTGCATGTCTTCCCCAGTTGGTGGGATGGTGCATTTTCAGTGTAGCCGTTAGGTGCACATATATATATTGGTTCGGTTAGGGTGCGTACTGCCTGGTCCTGAGGGAATACGACCGATATTTGGTTTCATACTTGTTTGTATACATTGTTATGTTTTGGAATTCATATTTCCAAATGTTTTGTTTTGAAATCCCAAAGTGAAATCTACTTTGTTATAAAAGCTAGATATGTATTTCAAATGATTTGAAATAAAATAAATCGGGAAATAAAGTCCAAAGAAATAATTTCTGTAAAGTGAATTGGATTTTGAAATCTAAGTTTAGGGATTAAGCCTAAATGGGTAGATTAAGGAATTGCATATTGATTGATGCATTGTAGATCCATATGTTTATTTATGGTTGATGTTTATGCACTGGCAATCCAATATGGTAAACCCGTTCCGCGTTAGCGGCCTGGTCCTGTGATTGACCTTATTATTAAATAGGTTAAGTAAGATTTCTCATGTCAGTCTCATGACTGACCTGTAGTTTGTTTCACTTGCAAACTCGGGTGCCCATATTTTCCACACGGGCAGTCGAGTAGCTTATTTTGCAGATATATTGAGCAGGATTCTGGATCGAAGCTTAAAGCTGTGTTCAGAGCACTGATAGCCTTCCGTTGTTTTAGTTATTCGTTGTCGCTGCATTGTATTACAATTATTGTAATTTAATCTTCCGCTGTGGTATTTATTTCGATGTATTCTGATATTCTGTACTCTGATGTAACATTAACGAAATGTTTATAGAAGTCTTCTGTTATTTGTTCTGCTGTGTTGTATGCCCAAAGTTAGCGTATTCGGGTTTTTGAATGGTCTTAGTCGATTTTGCGATCGATTAGGTCTGGGTAAAATCCGAATCGTTACACCCACCATCCAGTTTGTGATTTTTTCGACACTATATAGCATGTATTCGCCATGGACAAGTATCATCAACATTACATACAACGGTGTATATTGTTTTATTCCACTTGATTGGCTTGTACGAAACACCTGCAGAATAGACCATTCTGTAAGTTGGTGGAGAAACTGTTCTTTGCTTTGGAATACCATCCCAACAACAAAACCATTTTGTACGCAGGCAGCCGAGAATTTTTCGTCACAAAACTCTAGATAATCCACTATGGATCTGACCATCATTTGCGCCGTGCAGATATCATCGCCCATGGGTACTTCAATTTGAACTTCATCACCACCTTCTTCCGGATCTACTATGTTTGGAAAGTCATAGTTCAGTGGTTCATTGTTGTCTTCGGTCCAGCATGTCTCATCAACAGTTGCTGTGGCAACCGTCATGCTATCAATATGTTCAGCCTGTTGTGAAGGACCTGCCCCCCCAGTCTTCTTCAGGCTCTACAGTCAATCTGTTAATAAATGCATTTCAGTTAAATCATACATTTCAATGACTAGTTATATAAAACTAAATTGATGTGTAACACATACCTTTGGCTCATATCTAACAGTTCTGACTGATCAATTTGTTGTTGTTGTTGTTGTTATCGTCGCTGTTCGTCCACATTTGGTGGAAAATACAGATTGGTGTACAAAGGAGAACTAAAGATGAGTGATGGATCGTGAGTTTGCAACATTTATGTGAAATAACCTAAACCGCTACTCACTATAGGGGGTGTGATTATTTCTTCCACGATTTCTTTTGCTGTTTTTTCAACAAACAACTCAGTCGATTTCTTAACAGCAGAAAACATTACTTGTATATCTGCATCTTCTAAAAGTGCTACGACTCTCGTCCCGGAATCAGTAGGCCAGTTGATCGATATTTTCTTTTCAAACTGGGGTTTATGTTAATTTTGGTGTAAACACCAACAATGAGTAAATGGTCAGCAATATAGCTTCTATCGAAGAAACACAATAAACGATGACAATATTACATGGAAACTTAATTATTAGAGGTGATGTACAAAATATCACTTGTGCATCTACGTGCATAACATGACTTGGTAATATTGAATTATTTGAAGTAACAAAATAGACGATCCGAAGAAAATAAGATCTTGTAAACTAGAACAAATAATGGTGCATCTGCTATCACTTTGAGCTATCCTTGATAAGAAAAGCTAAGAGCAACTCTAACGGTGGTTTATTATTACAAATATGTAATAATCGCACTCATAATGGCTTCCAACAGAGTGTAGATTTATGAATTCATCCAAAATTTAGCGTTTTTTGTTACAAAAACATAACCAGAAGAGGCGCTGATTGAACAGGCGTCTGAGGTGGAGCGCATGTTCAACCAGCGCCTATATATTAAAAAAAGTAAAAAAAAAAAAAATGCTGCTATAGGGCTCCAAATAAAGCAAGTGCGGAAGGCCAAAATTAAGATTCAAGGGTTGAATTCAGGGGGCAGTTGTTTATCTCACGGCTGGAATTGATTCAGGCCTATTCCCTGGCAAAATTGTCTGACCTTGTAGAATTATTGAAAAAAATAAGCTTTAGGCGCCTGTTGAACAGGCTCCTGAGCTTAGGCGCCTGTTCAACAGACGCCACAAGTTTTATAATTTTTGACCGCGACTCGTTGATCTTCAGGTGCCTGAACTAAAATTATTTGGAAGAACTATGATTAAACTTTGTAATTGGAGTATTTGTAATTTTGAATTCTTATTTTTTGTTGGAGATGCTCTAATTTCTTGCCAATTTATAGTTGATATTTAATACTAATCAAATTTCTGTTTGCAGTGTGCCAGGGAAAGAAAAAGTCATAATGGAAACCATGCATGTGCTTCCAATTTGTATACATCTCGATT
Source organism: Allium sativum (assembly GCA_030737875.1). Taxonomy (NCBI): domain Eukaryota; kingdom Viridiplantae; phylum Streptophyta; class Magnoliopsida; order Asparagales; family Amaryllidaceae; genus Allium; species Allium sativum. Next base: position 680,959,680 of record CM060918.1, on the reverse strand, counting down.
GGAGTGCTGGAAGGCTGGACTGTTGAACGAGTGAGTTATATGTATTAATAACTTCAAATCAAATCTACGCTGAAATTCACATGCATTGCCATCAACCATACAATAATCATTATATAAAACTTTCAGATCTGATCTTGATGCTTCTTGTTTCTTAAGTTAACAACTCTCATGCCACAGAATCAGTGAACCCCTTTTTTATATAAACACCGCAGACCTCCACTAATGAGCTCACATTCATCCTCCATGGCTTCTTACCTTGTTTCAATTTTCCTATTTATTGTCAGTAAAAATGATGTTTTTGCCATTTTCTTTTTCTTCGAGGTTTTCTACAGTGGATTAGTTTACATGTCCTTCTTCAGTCACCATAAATTATACATTTGATGTTATCATGGTAAGATTGGTAAATTAAGCAATAGCCTGTACTTATTTAGCACTAATTTAACATAGCATTGTACTGGATTCTTAATATTTATTGGTGCACACAATACGGATACGGCAGAAGTACGTCAACATAACGTTATGAAGAAAGTCTTACTCAAGGTAGGCCAAAGCACATCCCAAGGCAGATAAACAAACATAAATATATCAATACAGAAGAAAATAAACAAACAAACATGAATCAACATATCTTATCATATTAAACTAAAGACCATGCAGTGGTCACATGATTCATGAACACAATATGAAAACTAAATAAAATGCCTAGCCGCTTGTACATTGAATCTAAGGCCACAATAGTTTAACCTAACTGATCTCTACCCTACTAATAATTTTTCTTTTATCAATTTCTGTCCTCCCTTTTGTTTTGTTTCTTAAATCTTCATCCGTAGTGCAGCTTCTCTTCATTGTTTACTTAGAAGCGTCTTACAGTCCAAGAAGTACATAGTAGAGAATTGTTATGGGCAATGCTACTAGCATTCCAAATATAACTCTGCATTGAATATTCATGTGCATTGCCTTGTTAAACTAGCGGAAGAACTTAAAAAATAGCATTGATTTAAGTAAGAAAGATTTAACTTACGCGGTGCTAAGGATGACCGGGTGACAGTTGTACTCCTTTGCAAATACAAAAGGCACAATTCCTTGTGGTAGTGCTGCCTGCAAATTAACAATAGCTTCTAAAAATCTTAAGAGTAGCTGGTTTTGTTGTTTTAATTTCTGGGTTTTCATCCATATAAAAGTGTGGATCACACGTGCATATTCTAAAAAATAATCAATTTAACAAACGAAGTTAATATACAAAATGTAAAACAACTTCTATTTTTTTTTTTCGTTTTTTGAGAAATAACGGATATACGAGAAACAAATTACATTCCGGAAATGCTTATATAGTATAATAATTCTCTTTTCGAAAGCACAATATATTTGAAGTTGCACCTGAACGATGGCAATGCGTAGAAGAACTCCACGAAGTCCGATTGCAATGGAGGTTGCAGCAATAACAGCAGGGCCAGCAAGAAATCTAACGGCCATGGAGAATGCGGCAACGGAATTTCCACAAGCAATGATCTTTGGTTGAAGAGCCATGAATAGCCCTGATCAAAATCATTTATTGTTTCAAAGATTAACTATTATGAGAATTAGAATGCATGCAGTAAAAAGTTACTGCAGCATATGTTAATTAATGCTACTTATTGTAAAGCTGGTTTTGAATGCAGCACATTAAAACTATACCCAAGCTGAACATGGCCATGCCTAATCCTGCGTCTGACAGTATAGATATGGATCCCTTTATTATTGTAGGCATCTCGATATTCCACCTGAAGAAATTTTTATTAGTTTCATTTTTACTTTTATTTTCTTTCAGTTTAAACCAAAATATACATTTTCAGATATCTACAACTTTAAAGGAACAAGTAAATGATCCAGTCATAGTGGGTCAGGAGTTACAGACAAGGATAACATGTATGAAGATGGGAAGATCCGGGACATTAAAAGCCTAAACACTGTGGTTAACACTTAAACACACTGCATGGCTTGACTTGAAACAGACCCACACGAACTTATTTGTTTGATTTGATGTAGAGAGCAATAATTGTGAGGCAATATGCAATAAGTTTAATGTAAGTCCAAAACAGGAGAAATTGTCAAATGCACTGGGTGAACTGTATCTGAACAGGAAAATGGACAATATTAATAAAGACCCAGGCATATATATTCATGTTCTGAATATGTGTTACATATTAAGTATTTTCTTAAGCAATATGCATGTGGCTACTGGGAAGATAATAAATTATCTTTACTGAATACAAAAGATACCGACCATGTGTTAGATTAAGTTTATGAGTGATTACCTGAAAGAAATTAGAGACCAGATGAGGCCAATTAAGCTGGAGTAAGTATTAGGATTTCTTATGAGCTTCCTCCAAACCATGATCAATATTAATCTAGTCATAACGCTAGTTGGTGGCATTTGCTGATTGATATTAACCACTCCCTCATTTCCATTCATTTCAGCTACCTTTTTATTAGACGTATTAAATGGAGAACCCATTGGCACAGCTGGGATATTTTTACCCACTGGACTCTTGAACCCATCTTCTATTTCTACCTCTCCATTGTTCACTGCTGCTGCTTTCCTTATTGGACTTGCATTTTCACTTGACACATTTACTCCTGTATTCATTGCCAGTGTCAGGTTATATCATAAAATAACACTCTATACATTTTTGTTCTAAATTAGAAGCATAATTACCAGTGAAAGTTGCTTTGTTTGAATCAATAGCACCAAAGTCAACAGAAGCAGCTCTATTCACGGCGTTTCTTAGATTAGCTTCAGACACGGGTGATGCACTTGTCGAGCTCCAAACAAACATATGCAAATCCTTGTTTGGATTAACATTCTGATTCAAGTTGAAGTTCGAGTAATTCACGTTAATCCCATCCTTCTTTTTCCCAGCATTTACCAAACCAGATACCATAGGATTTGGAGCTGGATAAGAAGAAGTTGTAGCATTATGTAATCCATTCATAAAATCGCTGCTTCGACTTCCAGCTCCTCTATGCTTTCCATACCTGACCCCAGTGTTCTCTTCCTCCATATTAGGGTTAGGATTCGGGCTTGAACTTGTCATTTTAGATTGAAACATAGCATAAAAGTCAGACTGATTGAAGCTTGATCCTCTTGGCGTTGGATCTCTTGAAGACTGTAACGAGTATATCTCGACTCCAGTCAAATTTGATGCTCTTGGAGTCATCGAGGTAAGCGAGTTCAAGCCAGTGCCCGACTTATTATATGAAGACGCCAACGATGATGCAGTTGATCTTCTGACGGTAACATGAACCTTTCCATCAGTGCCAATTTCAGCGTCAGCCTGTAATGGATCACGACCATTAAGGGACATGACATCAGAATCAACCCTAAAAGAAGTGATGGAGCCAGCAATATCAGCGGGAAACTGCTCGGCAATCAAAGCCTTGGCGCCCCTATACTCGAACATGAACAGCATTAAAGTGTACCAGATAACACTCTGCATGACTACAATCTGCACCATCAACCCACCTGAAAATTCTCCATACATAGCAGTAAGCAAAGGAATGCCCATAACCAAAGTGTTAGGCAAAGTAGATAGAGAAAACAGCGTAATCATCCAGTCTAGATTGTTATGTTTTATTTTCGCCGAAAATACGTTATGCCATATTGAAAGAGCAACAAGGATGACTATCTTTTGCAAGGAGTCTGCTAGAATGAAGTGGAAGTTCATGTTGTAGATGTCATTGGTCGAAATGAAGTGGAACGAGAGGAGCGGAACTGCAAAAACGGCTACGAATCGGTTGATTCCGGAGCATTGATCTGGAGTGAAAATGTGCCACCATTTTACGGAGCCGTATGCTAGAATCATGGCGACGTAAAGGGGTGTTATTGCCGAGAATACATCGTAGATGTCTTTGCCGTTGATCATCTTTTAGGGAGTTCAAGATTAAAGAGTGTGATATTGGTGCATGAATGAAAACAAATAATACGAATGTCCACAAAAAAATGGTGTGGTTTAATAGAAGAAAGTACACCAGGGAAGAAACTTTATGAGCAGGGAGGAGATGGGAAAGAGAGGTACTCCTCGAATTGAATGCTTTAAATATATTGAAGATAGCTGACAAAGAAGCTAAATAAATTAAATCAACTGGTGATGCTATACGACATATTCAATTGTTTACCACTAACAACACGCAATTATTTGTTAGGATTTTAGAAAACTAGTTATTTGAAATATCAAAATAACCAAATCAACGGAGGAACAAGCATACTCCCTCCAATCCATTATAAATGACGTTTTAAACCTGAGAACTTTTTTCTCAATATATGACGTTATACATAAAAAAGCACTATATTTCCACTTTTTACCCTTCTGCATAAAACGTCTCATTTCCTTCGTTAATTGGCGCATGCAGCTCCTTCCTAGTTTCCAATGCACGTTTTGCTCCATTTGAAATTAGTGGTAGGGAATGAAATTTGGCTCCATTTGAAATCTGTGGCAGGGAATGAAATTTAGTTGGAAGGGAATGGAGTAAATCATATAGCACATTTTGCTTCTTTTGATAAAAATTAAACAGCGCAATCAATGAGGGAAGATTAATTGAGGGGTATAGAAGTCATATTTTAGCTGCCTTAATCCCCGTGAGAAATTGCAAAACGTCCTTTATAATGGATTGGAGGGAGTAACATGCAAGCAAACCGCTTATGTTCTTGTTCTAAAACTAGCTTAAATAACACTATTAGTATTTTTTGAGAACCACTTTGGTCTACTTGGTTTGAACCTTTTCTTTGGTGTTTTATTCTTTTTTGAAAATAGGTAATTTGTTTTGCACCCCTGCCAGTCCGTGAGCTACGGCGATCCAAATCGAACGAGAATTTGTAGATATTCAATCCACATATATTTAAGGACCTATCCAAAATTTGAGTTCGTTCCGACATCCTTACAATAATATATTTGGTGTTTAAATTCAACGGTTTGAATAAATCTCTGAACGGTGAATAATTGAGCTTAAATTTTGAATATGCTACGGATGTCGGAACAAGCTCAAATTTTGGATAGGTCCTTAAATATATATGGATTGAACATCTACAAATTCTCGTTCAATTTGGATCGCCGTAGCTCACGGACCGGCAGGGGTGCTAAACAAGTGCTCACAAACAGGGGTACCCCCGATCGTTCATATATATATATATATATATATATATATATATATATATATATATATATATATACACACATATACACGTCCTTAGTTTTACAATTTCAAAACAAGTCACATAGCATTCAACCTAAAAACTCATTTGTACTTTAAAAAAAGGTATAAACTAAAGATATGAAATTCAAAGATAATATTAGTCTAAATCCCGATCAAACCAAATAAAAGACAAAACTATAAATCTACACTACAAGAAAAATACCCTATTGCAACTAGCTATTTGCAACAGGCCTCAAATGTCAGTTGCAGTAAATAATATTTAGCAACAGACCTTTCCTAGCTGTTGCAATAGATATGATTTAACAACAGGCTTTTCCTTCCTGTTGCGAAAAGCATATTTTTCGCAACAGTGCTTTCATGCCTGTTGCGAAAACATACTTTTAGCAACTGCTCTTTTATTCCTGTTGCAATAGACATATTATTTGCAACTACACTTTCAAACCAGTTGCAAAAATTATATATTTAGCAACTGCTTTCACCAGTTGCGATAACTGTAATTTTTTTTGCAAAAGGTAAAGCCACTTGCGAAAAACGCACTTTTGAAAATTATTTTTCCCCAAGTAATATTTGGTTATAATATAAGAAGTGCAAGCAAAATAGTTAATACACACACACACACATATGTATATATACATTTTTTTTTGAAAATGTCATATATATATATATATATATATATATATATATATATGACTAACATTCGGTTAGAGCCATGAAATAACAAGCAATCAATAATAATTAGTAAATAATGAGTTATATTTTAATAAGTAATGATTATAATATAATAAATAATTATTATTTGATACATAACTATAATTATTATTGATTAATATAATTCAATAATGTATGATATTTGATTTTTTAACTATGTACTTATGCATTGCTCTAAGACCAAGTTCTGGAATAGACCTTATATTTACTTATAAGTTTATGTTATATATATATATATATATATATATATATATAAACATAATTTGATTTAGCTCCATACTTACTTCAAAAAGGGAATATAATATTTATTTTTCTGAAGTAATTCATACTTGTTAAATGTTTAGTCCAACTTCGAATTTGTGACTACTTTGTTGATATTTAACATTGCATATTTAACTAACATTTGATTTATTAATAATCAATAAATCAATATTATTATTTCTCCAAACATCTAAAATATGTATTCTAGCTTGACACTACGCCCCGTACAGAGAACGACACATACCGTTTGTGTTGGAAAAGTTGAAGTTTGAGATGAAATTAAGCATTATTTTAATAATTTATCATTATTTTTAGTAATTAATTTAGTAATATTTTAATAACTTATAAATATTTCTAATAATTAATTATATTGCATAAGTAATCATTAATAATTGGGTAATTAATTAATAATTTCAAATAATAATGTATAAATAATCATATTTACCTAATATTTAGTAATATATTATAATTGATAACTCATAAACAATAATTTATAAAATATAGGTTAACAATTTTAATTTAACCGTTTTATTATATAATGACTTATAATTAATAATTAAAAATACTAATAAACAATGATTTGTATTTAACCACAACGGCACGTATTATTGTGTTTGATTGACCAAGGCGAGAGATAATTTTCGTGTGGAGGGAAACGAATTTAGCGGAGGGAAATTTTGCGGGCCGCTGAAACCAAATACTGAACGCCAAAGTCTTTTATCCTAAAATTGAAATCGAAAACCCTAAGCAAAATTGAACGTCGGCCATGGCATCTCTATCACCAAGCCAACAACGCTTAAACCAATCCGCCGCATCTGAGTACCCCTTTCCGCTCCGTGTCTGTACTCTCCCCTTTCTGTTTTGGCTTTTTTCTCGCTTCAGCTAAGTAAATTAAGCCGCTCTTTTTTTCTCCTGTATTCACAGCTTGCTTTTTTGAGTTTTAATTCTTGGTACGAGCTCTACTCGGCGTTTGCTTTAGAATCAATTAGGGTCTTCTTTAAGCATACAACTCTGATGCTTCTTTTGTTGAGGTATATGTAATCGTATCGTCTCATCAGGCTTGTTTTTTGTTACCAATTTTAACGTTATTGATGAAAATGTACTTTTCATTCTATAAATCTCAACTTAGGTATGTTTAATATCGATAATTTCAAAATCAAAGGTTCAGCAAATTAACTGTGATGTATTTTTGTTGTGTAGAATCCATTAAAGAAGTGCAGAGGATGTTGTGTGTTGCTTTCTTGGAATGCATTGGCGATTTGGAAGAAGAGAGCGAACTTGAAACTCTGATTGATACCCAGTAGACAATGCTTCAAAAAACACTCAGGATACAGCAAAAAGTATCAGGGTCCGATGAAGCTAACTTAATGGTGTCCAAGATGTTGCTCACTTTGTTCAGATTAGGAAAATTAGGTATCTTAATACTTGATAATCTTCCTGATGGCTATAAAAAAAACAAAACTTGTTGAACCACGCTCGGTTATCTTTGTCATTTTTAGTGCATTTTTTGTTGTAGTCCTGATCCTATATGTAGATGTGGTCCATTTGATTTGGTCATATGTTCAAAATTGCCTATCCGGACTGTTTTATGTTCAAAATTGGTAGCCCTGATCCTATATGTATTTTTTTTGCTATCCGGACTGTTTTATATTATCTACTCGTATGTTCAAAATTGGCTATAAATGCTTTTCCAGGCAATGACCTGAATTGAAATCGACCTCTACAATAGGCAACGGAACTAGTGCTGATAACACCGCTGCTAATGACTCTGCTTCCGTTGCTCTTCCCCTACAGCTCAATGACCAACCTGAACGTTTATGTAAGTTTTTACAATTCTCACTTTGTGATTCTTTTGCTATATATTAACTCAAATATGATGATGTTTTGTAATGTGGAAACTGTGTTTATAACCTTATTTTTCCCCTTAAGAAATACTGAAACCTTATTTTTCCCCTTAAGAAATACTAAAACATTATTTTTTTCCCCTACTGTTTTGTTTGCATTTCACTTCAGTGCAATTAACCTGGTACTGTTTTGTTTGCATTTCACTTCAGTGCAATTAACCTGGTACTGTTTTGTTCATTGTATCATTAAAAATTACAGCAAACGCTAAATGACATAAATAGACGATTAGATTTGCTTTGAACATGAATAATGGATTTTTCTTGAGTTTTGGTGCTCGCTACTCCAACTTCCACATACTGCAAGTCAACACATTTTAAACATAACTGATCTACTAAGAAGTGACATTGTGGCATCCTCAAATAGTTCAATGTTTATGTAGTTGGAAACAGCGGGTAGCAGTTGCATTGCGATAGAGGATTTTGATTTGGTAGTTAGTGTCCTTTTAGCATTGCTATATAGTTTAATGTTTTTCATTAGTACCTTTACCCTTCACAGACCACATAGGGATAGAGCTGAGCAGATTTTACTCATACCATATTGTAAATTGACCACTAAAAATTTCCAAGAATGACGTAGGCTATTTATGCAAAAGAACCAATAAAACAAAACATATGCATATAGTACACACCATCTTATTCTCCATTTACAACTTTCTGTGTATTTATCTATATCATATTAGCTCTTATCGTTTCAGGTGTTTACAAACTACCACCTACATGGTATTTAGGATGCAGTGCTAACAGCCATTTCACACGGTCTTCTTTAGGTTAAGGTTTTGTTCTCGGATACAACATATGGATCCATCCAACATGTATCATCCTCAGCTGCTTTTTGCCATCTTTTTGTGAAAATTTCAGCTTCCACGAACGATCTCATTCTTATCTGTATCAATGTCACTTTAAGTAAATAAAAATAGCCATTGTTCTAGAACCTTAAAAAAAACACTTGTAGTACAAATTTTTTTTACGCTACAAAACAGATTATGCTTTCTTGAATCTTTCGATGATTGGTTTACTTTAGTAAAATTTAATTTAATTTTCCATGAATGTTCATGTTTGCTTCATCTTTGTTTTCCTTAATATTTTAACTCTTGTTATTGTTTTCATAGATCAATATTGAGGACTTTTATCCATTTTTCTAAAATTTCTTATTATGTAGTTATTGATATTGTCTTACTTTTAGTTGTGCAGGCCGGTGCTTGGTTTTTATTTGATGTAGAGTTCGCTGGAATGACATACATATTCTTGGATAGGCATGTGCATGTTCATGATAGACAGCAAACTTGGAGCATAAACTGCAGATTTTTCTAGCGAATTGATGATATTTATCTTTTGTTATTGTATATGTATGATTGAGTAGAAATATGAGTAGAAAATACTCTATTTGAAAAAAATGTGTTGTGTGAGAAAAGAAATTGTTATACATGAATGGTGTATGAAAATTGTTGAAACTTTTATTGTAATTGTTTGTACTATTAAAATTTTGTAAAAATAAAATTTTTATTTGCTTAATTTATTTTGTGATATACACTGTTATTAAAACAAATACGTTTAATATGTAATATCTATAAGCTATATTTTTTTTTTTACAGATTTATGAATCTATTGCAACAGGCATATACTGTTGCAAAATGATCTGTTGCAACAGCAAAAGCCTGTTGCAAAAAAGTATACCGCAACGTTTTATTGCAACAGGCAGAAAACGTTGTAGACTTTTAGCAACTTTGGCTATACCAACAGGCGTGGGCCTGTTGCAATTGGTCTACTGCAACAGATATTGCCTGTTGCGAAAAGTGTTTTTTGTTGTAGTGCTAAGAAGAAGCTGGCATAATCATGTCTCCAATGAAGAGATAGACAATAAAAATCGGAGAATGTAGCTCGACCAGAAGAATAAAGAGTCACCAATTTTTTAAGTTTTTTTTACTATTTTATTCATCTTCTTTGTACGACTGGCCATTGAATTCTGCAAAGGATTTTCAATTGCTACAGAATTCATATCCGCTTGAAACTCAAAAGACGCCTCTTTAGTTCTAATATTTTGTACCGTCTTTAATATTGACACAGTTTGGCCTGAAACTTTGTTATCTAAATCAATGCCATCAGGGGCATCTTTGTTATCTACTGTGGCCAACGAATCCATCGCATGGATCAATTGAAGGCATAGAACATTCATTTTGTTAACGAAAGCTGCTTCTGGACTCAATATTATCATCATGTTGCAAATATGTTGTAACAGTGGATTTGGGACTTTGTCATCAATCTTCAAAGGAATTTATCAACCGTGTGACCTCTTTGATTTTGAACTAATCTTAAAGAAGAGCAATTAAGGTCTTAGTAAGAAGGGACTATAGGAGACTGAATGTCAAAAGACTGCACACTAAGGTCAATCTCCATAGAATTAGTATGATAAGTATGATGAGCCATTTCTTAGGAAACCTAACTTTAGTAAACTGATAATCATTTTCTTGATGTCCAAACCAATGACACGTAGGCGGAAACCACTCACACCCAACCTCCTGCATTAACAAGTGATCATCCTTCGATAAAATTGGAATATGCTTGAGGTAGGAAAATGTACTAGAGACTTCAACTAACACTCGAACAAAAGCCATCTTTCTAATTTCTTTTGGAAAACTTATCAATTTTAAGAGGGTTATCAAGAAAAGACGCAAACAACTTATCCCCTCTTCTGTCCAATAGTCAAAAGGCAATGCAGGGAGTCAGATTCATATATGAATAAAATGTAACATTTATGTATTGAGTTTGAAACTCACCGACCAAAGTTTCACTATCATTAGTTTTCTATTAATAAAGTACGAACCTCCCGCTAAAATCCTATCATGGTCCCTTTTTTAATTAAACTTGATAATACAAAAAACCATCTTCCTTGGAGAAAATAGAAAAGTCTCCTTCGATTTCCATACCCTTTGAATATTAGCTTTAAAAAAAGGATAATGGAGTACAACATCAATAACTATAACATATTCTCATTGTTGTTTGCACTTTTAGACTAGCCTCGGATACATTTTAGCGCAAGACCTACTTTGAAATTACTTAGGATCGTAAAACTTAAGTGGAGTAAAAGGAAATGTTGGATAAATAAAACAATATCTTTCCAAGCACGATCATCGTTCAGGGAAGAAATTCAAGTAGCAGAACGTTGATCAGAGCTTCGCCCTGAAGGCATGGACTAATGAATCAAAGGCAACAAAAGTGGGTTGGTAGCAGGAAGTCGCTCTCTCGAATGACGTTGACCTAAAGAAGATGCAGCGGCTTTCTGGATTTCTTTTTCAAAATATATTTTTATTTTAAAGAAAAAAATATGGAATTTAAAAGAGCATTCTGATAATTTTACCAAGTTTAACATGTGCTCTTAGGATATATGCCTATAACTCTTCACCATTGTAATACATGTCTTAATGACTATTTTTAATTTGAAAATGAGGGAAGCAAAAAAGAAAGAAATTCACAAAAATGTATGAAATAATTTCTTGATAAGAGTGATGAAAAACAAGTAAGTTCTAAAAAGAGGAATGTATCCCTAATTTTCAGTTTTAATATTTCTTAAAAAGCGAAAAGAAGTTGTTTTCAATTTAATATGCTAAAACTGTTTCAGCAATGTTTAAAAGATACTTAACCAAATGCATTCTAACTGATACAATGGCCAAAATTGGAATCTATACACCAAATAAGGTCTTGGTTATTCAAAAAACAAACCAGTTAAATAAATTTTTCTGGAATTTGTTTTACTTACATACATACATACACACACACACGCACGTGTGTATGTATGTATCTATGTATAATGCAATATAAAATAATTTATGTCCCGATATATAAAATATAAAAATTGCATTGTTCCAAATATGGTTTACTACAAAAGTTAGTCACATACCAAATTACATAAATACTCTTACAACACGCCTTTAACTCTACCAACAATAACATACGTTGTGTTTTATATATTATGCAAGTTGTATCAAAGCTAATGATTGGTTGCTATTTTTATAATTTCTAGGCTAGTTGGGTGGTTAGCTAGGTTGTATGGTCTCATTTTGCAAAATTTCGCCAATGAAATTCTTAGGAGGGGCAAAACGTAACATCTAGCATTTTAGCGTTTAGTAACTTAAATAATTGATTTGTTAGTTTTATAGTTAATTCAAATGAACTACTTGAATACTAGAGATGAATATAAATGAATTTGAAACTTTTTCCATTGTGTTTGGAATAATTTTTTGATGAAGAGGATTATATAAATATGATTTGTTGAGACACTGAGTTGGAGATTTGAAAGAAATGAGCTTTGTGGGTTCTAAGGGAAGCTTGCACCTTGGCCCAATGCCCAAACCTACACCTAACCTAATAACTTCAATAGACTACCTTTCCCCTTCATTATTAAGCTAATTTCCACTTTATTCTCTCTTATGATTAATCAACAAACTTTTATAAGTGAATTGCTAAAACGACTGGCTTTCTCGATCTTTGAAAACACTAGTACATCCACTGTATTCATGTGTTAGAAAACCAAGTGCTGGAGAAACGAATTGTTTGTAGTAAGAAAGAAAGAGATGAGAAAGTAGAAATATCAGAATCTTGCACAGCGAAAAAATGTATATTTATTTATCACCTCAAATCATTACAGAGGAATATTTTATCTTACTTATCAGAGTGAAATTAATTCAACCTATAATCTTATAGAATATGTCCTTACAATTGTTGAAAGAAACAAAGGAAAAATGAGGATAAATGGTGATCTCAAATTCTTCAGCTCCAAGCTTCAACCGATTGATCCAAGTCAAACATGAACTACTTGGCTTTCTAGGAAAAATAAGGGTACCTAGAGTTTAAAGAAAAAAAAACTCTTGGACTATCGTGGGACTGGTGTGAGAAACCTACATTCTCCATTTGAACATAAAGGGTATCCAATAAGGCCGAGATCACATATGAACATAGCACAGGTTTTTACCTTATGATAAACAAATCATCATATATCGAAATTGTCTAATATTATTTAAATGACTTGCGAGATAAACCCATTAAAATACAATATAAAATAGTGAAATTATGATTCTAATTAAAATCTGCACCCACTGATAGGGCTCTAAAATACAATATGCAATCTCTTAGGGAAATAAATTATATACAATGGCAAGGTATGGAATTACCTTTCCCCACAATACATCTCTAGAGGGATGCACTGAGAAACACTCTCCTCCACCTAACTGGAAATACCAAAAAAATTACATAAACCTTTCCCCAAGTGGTGCACAACCTGAATATGTTGTCACCTCGGTTGCAACCGACCTAATCCCCCGTGGCGCCTCTTAGAATACACCACTTACTTGACATATAATGAGTAACTAGAAAGGCGAAAACGTCTCCTTATGGGCGCTACCCAAATTGACCTCACTACGCTCCCTATTTTTTTTCCAAAATCGGTTGTTGAGGCTTAGAGGTCTACAATTACCTTTTCTTCAAGCACATTCTTCACTTTAAATGTCACATTGCCCAGTTCAACTCACATCACTGATTTTCATTAATATCCTACCTTTGAGCTCGTACGTCTCAGAGAAGGGTGTTAAGTTAAGAGAAGTTGCCTTCTTCGCCAACAAATGTACATTCATGGAGATCAACAAACGCATATTAGAAATGCATGTTAGACATTCATCCATAAAAGTCATCCTAAATTTGGACAAACCGACCGAAGATATAAATGCAGAATTGATGTCGATTCGTAATATGGGAAAAATCCCCCAAAGGTCAATGAAAGGTCTGAGCTCTTCATTCAATCTCCATAATTCTTCAATCTTGAATGCTTCAAAATGTTTAACTTATCCGAAGTGCTCTTCAGATAGGAATCACCAAATCCGACCCTTGGTCTCTTCGAATCAATCATCGCAAAGATATTGTTTATGTAGTTTTAGGAATTGGGTGTTCTTCATGTATTAATACATTACTTCATAAAAACTTCTTTTAGGATGCTTCAAATACTCTTCAAGGACAAATATAGAATCATTAAATTTTCTTCATTAAGTCATTTGGACGGTAAATCTGATTTAGTTTAATGGATCCGAAGAAATCACACTTATCTTACTTGATATCAATTTCCACGTTCAAACCAGACTATTTGTCAAATAATAGTGTAAACACCTTTTAAATTCTTATGGATGGTAAGGATTTCCTCCTCGGAGTTTGATACTAAATACAACAAGATCAACCCCAAGTAATCCGATTTATATATCTTCAGATAATTTAATATTTTATTCTTCTCTCATTTCCGATATTTTAACCTTATCTAGTCCTTGCCTAATAATGGGCTAGGTGAGCTGGGCCACTAATTGCTCCTGAACATCTACTTAGTTAAACACCCCCATTTAGATCTCAAAAATAGAAAATCGGGCTTACTCATCGACCTGTTAGAGCCAAGAATAAATCATTGCTTATTATAAATTTTTTATTTGATTTAATTATCTAACATCATCAAGAAAATCTCTAAACTACTAAATTTATCAAAAATATTCATTAAAGATTTAGAGAGGATTCATTAAGTTTAACATTAATTTCAATGATTATTGAAAAAGTAAAAGCATTGCAAAAAGTGTCAGTTAAGCTTAATTCATTAAAACGACCTTTCTATCATTGTAAAATTCATATAATCAATTTAAATCACTTTTTAAAAAAATAGAAAATTTATTCTGTGACACCCCACGTCCGTTATTGTCAGTCATAAGAGAATGTATTAAGTCTCGTGAAACGTTATAGGTAAAAGTACAAAAATTAACAAGACAGATATAAAATATGCAGCGGAAAATTTCAACTTCATTATCAAAAATAGAGAATAGTTTCAAACAAATTACATCAAAACCAGTTACATCAAATCTGTTTCATATCTCATGAAATAAAATATCAGAGTACATAAATCATATTCCTTTCCATAAGCCATACTTGAGTAGAGAGCAAGTCAAAATGGTACATTTCAAGAAATCCAAGTCCAAGTTGTAAGAGAAAGTCCTAGTCACTATTGAGTGCTTCCACTCTAAGGACCTAGGGGACAATGAAGAAAGAGGCGAAAGAAAGAAAAAAAGGTCAGACATAAGGTCTGGCGGGTTCCGGTGATTTTCAAATATGCATAAAATAGAAAAGCCAAGACAGGTAAATATGACTGTATGAGAAATGTACAGTATTGTATAGGATACCAGATAAACTAAATAGAACAACAGAACAAACATGAATAACATGAATAAATTATGATTGAGTAATGCTTCACATTTATATCCACAAAACGGGTATGTCTGCACCAATACTAGTACAACAAGTTCAACAGGATTAAGTATTTAAACTAATTACATATCAGCAGGATTAACAACAGAATTAAACAACAAGATTAGGCGTACCCTAATTACATAACCAGATTAGGTGTTAACCTAATTACACAACAGAAGGATTAGATGTACCCTAATTACTACCCATGCGATCGGCTCCCTACTACGTAAATACCCCGTGTCAGCCCCGGCAGTAGGGCGAAAAACCTATTTACTAGTGTTACAACAACTTATCTTCCCTAGTCAGACCCATGCACACTCATGACTCCGTCGGAACACCCCGTACCCACCTCCCCATGCATACCTCTTATTATCCAGTTCAGTAAAGCGTTCCCTGACCTTTACCAAGTGCAAGGCCCTCTAACAAAATACCAGCAGGGATACTGACTGATGTGGGTTCCAAACAACAGATTGACACAAGCCAAACCCCCTAAGATTGTTCCCCCAAAACTGGGGACCTTTAAGCTTATTAATACTCATATTTAACTATCAGGTTTAGGTTTACTAATAAGCGTGGTTGTAATATTACATGTCATTATGTGTGTACATCCTTTCCCCAAAACCCTTGCCCAGATGTATAAAATTTCTACAGCGTTTCAGTTTATTATTCATATGCATATTATTCACCCAATTATGTCCCTAAATTACAGCATGTACATGTTTATGCATATTATCCATTTTTATCAATCTACAGCAAGTATATACACATTATCCCTTTTTATCAGTTTACAGCAAGTCTAAACATGTGTATATTATCTTTTTCCCAAATTATAGTTAAACAATCCTCGATTTAATAACATGCCTAAATTCCTCTTTTTATGTCATTCATTATTGCCCAAATTATACGCACACTCTAATCGGGAATATCCAGCTTCCAAAGGCCTAGGGTTAGCGTAAATAAAAAGGGAAAACAGAGTAAGGAGAATAGAATCAAATCACATAGGCATACAGGCAAGACTGGAAATAAACAAAGACATAGGAACAGGGAAAAGGAAGATAGATTCATATAACTTGTTAATTTTCCAATAGTAAAGGCATATGTTTTACTTATCACAATGGCATAGGTGTTTAACAGTGAAAAACAAGTATAACATTTATTTTATAAACATCGTATATCCTAACCTAATTTTATTTAACTATCATGTTATAGTCTAGGAAATCAGATCTGAAAATGACAGGGAACTCATAGTGGGTCTTGGTGATGAAGAGATTAAATCTCTTATATATATAACTATATGCCATAGAAAAGTCCAATCCAATCCTTTTAGTTGTTATGCGTATGCAAGTCCTTAATGTTGTCTCTGTAGATTTAGGCTTCAATAGCATTCCCCAATTATATGTTTATATTTTTAGAATAATTTCATAAAGGCAGAAGATATGAAGAAATGGTGTGTATTGGAATGAGAGAAGCTACCTATTTATATATTCACAGAGTCAACCTCAACCTTTAGATTCTAGGGTTTTTAATGCAAACCGTACACGTAGCGCTGAGTCAGCAAAGAATATAGTCTGAAAAACACTCCAGATTCACTTAAAGAACCTGCCCAGATCGTTAGTGGGTCGACCCATGGGGTTGACCCTAGGGTCGACCCATAGGTCGATCCAAGCTGTTTGTGGGTCTTTCCACAATGGTTGGGTTTCGCGGTCATTTTTCCACTCATCTCATTTGAATTAATTTGAAAATTCTATAATTATTTTTATATTATATTCACATATAAGCTCCTTATATGTATACAAACTTCTAATGCCCATAACTTCTTCATACATTATCCATTTTATGCAAACTTAGGGTCTATCAGAACCAGAATTCCGAGACGAACGCAAAGGTAATGCCGATTTCATATAATTCTGAATATCTAATTAAGTAATGCCCAGTTTATTATCTTTAAAGTATGGTTATAGTGTATTAAATTTTAGGGTGTTACATTCTCCCCTACTTACAGGATTTCATCCCCGAAATCTCCAAGTTTAGAAGAATGTTACTATCCTTACAATCACCTACAACCGTCTACTCATCCATCATCCACAGGCATCCATAGTCCTTAAGAAATTTATAATGCTTGTATGAATATATGCAAAGGTGTTGTGTGTATATGTCCTTACACTAATGTGAAAATCAGGCAGTCGACTGATTCAGTTAACCTCCTTAATGCAATATATGTTTGTGCCATGAGTCCAAAATGTACGAAAATAGTCCTAATTATAACATATAAGCTCTATATGTGTGCATAATCATTCATCAAATGCAACATCCATATGATGATTCAGCCATTTTCATCTATAGAAAATTAAAAATGCACACATATCCATATGCAATATGTAAGTGATTGAGTTGATATAGTGCCTAGTGTGTGTGTGTGTGTATGCATCCACAAGAAACCACTAGCAAACACTTGCATCCACTAGCAACCATCAATCATAACATGTTTCAAACACATGTTTCTAACCATTGGATTCTACCTAAGGATCAAAAGGTTTGAACGATAGAATAAATATATTTGAATGATAGAAGCAAATGCAAAGCAAAAGCTTGGAAAAGAAGTCTTGAATGTACTTTCAAAAAGAAAAGGATAAGAAGCGTGAATCCTATCTTCGGTTCCCGCATCACATCTTCGCGGTCATCTCCCCATTGCACTTTGACCAATCTGATTTCCTTGTTACGTAGCTTCTTGATTTATGATCCAAGGATATGAGTAGGGAATCTTTTGACTTATGCTTATGTCTCAACTTCCATGTCCTCAAGTGTGCTCAGCTCCACTATCTCTGCCGCATCATGAAGACATTACTTTAAATGGGAAACGTGAAACACATCATGTACGCCCTCCAGTCTATCTGGTAGCTTAACCCTATATGCCATCAGTCCTATCCTCTCCACTATAGGGAATGGCCCTACAAATCTCGGTGCCAACTTCCCTACTAAGCCAAAGAAAACTACATTCCTTAGCGGTGATACTTCAATGAAGACAATTTCTCCCACTTCGAATTCCAAATCGGTCCTCCTTTTATCGGCATAAGATTTATGTCTGTCTTGAGCTTCTTTCATTCTTCGGTGGACAAGATCAATCTTCTCGGAAGTGTCTCAAATCATCTCGGATCCAAGTAGAAGTCTGTCCGTAGGCTCCCACTAACAAGTCGACGATCTATAAGGTCGTCCACAAAGATCTTAGAAGGGTGCCATTCCTATTCTCGATTGGTAACTGTTAATGTAGGTGAACTCCACCAATGAGAGATGCTCCTCCCAAGTCCCTCCAAAAGTCTAGGATACACATTCTTAGAAGAACCTCAAGAACAATATTCACCCTCTTGGTCTGTCCATCTGTCTGAGGATGATATTCCATGGTCAAACGTAACTGTGTAACTAACGCCTCTTGTAAGCTCTTCCAAAACTCACTAGTAAAGATGGGGTCGTGGTTGCTTACTATACTGGAAGGTACCCCATGCAATCGAAGATATACTGATGTCGTCCACTTACTCTTAACATGAATAAAATGAGCGCTCTTTATAAGTATATTCACTATCACCCAAACGCTCATATTAACCTTCCTTGATTGGGGAAATCCATCGATGAAATCCATAGAGAAGACTCTCTATAACACCTCTCTCGAAAAATCTAACACAAAGATCTTTTAGCACAGTGGTTAGTGAGTGGTGTTGCTTTTCGGGAGGTCAGGGGTTAGAATCCCGTGGTTGTCACATTTAGTATCAGAGCTGAAGGTTACCAGATTAGATAAAAGTTTTTGAAAGCTATTTAAAAAAACGTTTTAAAAGAAAGCATTTTCAAAAAGAAAAGCTTGTTTTGAAAAACATTCCCCAAAGAGCCATAAATAATATCTTTCGATCCCTTGTCTGAATCTCTTTCCTTTTCTTTTTCAGCAAGTCTGGGGAACCCAATATTCCAGAGGGCGTTACGATACCAGGATTGTTCCGTAGGTATCTGGAGGCCACGGCGCCTGCCGAAGGCTAAGGAAACGTTCCTCCCCCAGCTGCACTCGTTGTTCCTCCTCCTCTTCTGCGTGCAGACAAATTCTCAAAGATCTACAAAGATTTCCGTGCTATGGGAGGGAAGCCATTCAATGGAACCGAGATGTTTGTGGAGGCAAGGAATCGGCTCAAGGAGACCGAGGACTTGTTTGTAATCTTTGAAGTAGAGGATCGAAGAAAGATTTAGTTACTGCTTGGCTATTGAAGGATGAAGCTTCATTTTGGTGGGAGGTAACCCAAGCAGGCCATCCGGTGGAAACTTGGGATAATTTTAGACAAAGATTTGAAGTGAAATTTCTTTCCCAAGCCGAGAAAAGCATGCAGATGGAGAGGTTCTTAGCACTCAAACAAGGGAATATGACTGTTAAAGAATATGTGAACAAATTCAACCAGCTAGCAAGGTTTGGGTTGGAGCTGGTGGATACTCCACATAATAAGGCTTTGCGGTTTGCTAAAGGGCTAAATGAACCCCTTCATGGGTTAGCCATGTCCCATATTCCAATGGGAGCCACTTTTGAAAAGCTTGTCGATATGGCCCTAATGTATGAGGAAGACAAAGGAGAAAAGAAAGAAGTACAAGCTGAGGAAACAACGCAAAATAAGAGGGTGTGGCCCAAGAAGGGGCAACAACAACAACAGTAGAAGAAAGGTGGAAAGAATGACAAGGCCAAGGGTAATAGGAAATGCCACAGTTGTGGGAAAGAGGGTCACTTGGTCAAAGACTGTAAAAGAAGGAAGAACACTTGCTTCAATTGTGGAGAAGTCGGTCACTTTGCTAGGGAGTGCCCGAAGAAACAGGGATCACAAGGACAAGGTCAAAGGGCATGAACTTCTGGAGGGCAGGTGCATGCTCTCGCGACCAGTGCTCCAGATAGAGGTAAAAAAAAATTGTGGAAGGTTTAATTTCTCTTTCAAACCATCCTATTAGAACACCTTTTGATTCTGGCACTTCACATTCATTTATATCTAGTTTTGTAGTTGAATCTCTGCACTTAATTACTAGTACGTAGTGGATCCCGTAGTTGTCTCAAACCCCATTGGTGATTCGGATCATTTATCTATGATTTGTCGGGGTTTGAAAATATCTGTGTTAGGCTTCGAATTTAAGTGCGATGCGTATGAGCTCGGCTTTATGTGTTATGGGTTGATTCTAGGAATGGATTGGCTTACCACGTATGGTGTCATTCTGGATTGTGAGAAGAGGGTTGTTAGGCTCCTGACTTGTCATGGGAGGACCCTCAGGATTCTTGTGACCCATAAGGATCGGTTATGCTTAGTTTCCTAGAGTCTCTTGATGCATCTATCGATGATCTGCAATCTGTTCCTGTAGTCCGAGATTATTCTGATGTTTTTGATGAGGTACGGGGTTTACCTCCGAGGTGCAAGATCAATTTTCACATATATCTGATGGAAAATGCAAAGGCAGTTGCATTACCAGTGAGCCATATGGCTCCAAGGGAAAGGAGGGAGCTGAGTAAGCAAGGAGGGGAGCTACTTGAGAAAGGATTTATCAGACGAAGCATATTTGAATGGGGTTCTCCAGTTGTATTTGCAACTAAGGCGGATGGATCGCTTCGTTTGTGCGTGGACTATAGAGAATTGAACAGGTTCATAAAGAAGAATAGGCACCCACTTCCGAGGACAGACGACTTGTTTGACCAGCTTGTCGGGGCCTCGGTATTCTCTCAGTTAGACTTGGCCATGGGGTTTCATCAGTTGAGAGTGGATGAAGACAGTATAGATAAGACTGCTTTTAGGACTTTAGATGGTTTCTTTGAATGGCTAGTTATGTCTTTTGGGATGACGAATGCACCCGCCTATTTTGTCGATCTGATGAGTAGGGTGTTTCAGGAGTTTCTAAATAAATTTGTCGTAGTCTTTGTTGATGATATTTTGATCTTCTCCAAGAGCGAAAAAGAGCATGCCCAACATTTGAGAGAAATTTTGAAAACTCTCCATGACCATCATCTTAAGGCAAAGTTCTCCAAATGCCATTTTTGGAGAAAGGAGGTGAGATTCTTAGGGCATGTAGTCTCCAAAGAAGGGATAGCTGTGGATCCCGGGAAGTAGTTGTGGTGCAAGATTGGCAGATTCCTAAAAATGCAACAGTGGTGAGGAGCTTTGTTGGATTGGCAGGTTATTATAGGAAGTTCATTAAGGACTTCACAAAGATATCAGCCCCTCTCACCAGACTGACAAAGAAGAACTTGGCATTTTCATGGGATATAGATTGTGATGTTGCTTTCCAACGACTGAAGAGGGCTCTGACAACAGCTCCAGTCTTAACTTTGCCCGATGGGAACAAAGTGTTTACAGTTTACACTGATGCATGTGATACAGGGCTTGGTGCAGTTCTGATGCAAGAAGGAAAGGTAGTGTGTTATGGGGGTAGACAGTTGAGAGTTCATGAGAAGAACTACCCCACCCATGATCTAGAACTAGCTGCCATAGCATTCGCGCTAAAGACGTGGCGTCATTATTTACTTGGAGAGAAGTTCGAGTTATACGTCGATCATAAATCTCTCAAGTACCTGTTCTCACAGAAGGATTTTAATTTAAGGCAACAAATGTGGATGGAGTTCTTAGCTTCTTATGATTTTGAAATCGCTTATACCCCTGGCAAGGTTAATGTGGTGGCTGACTTACTAAGTAGGCAGAGGATGGCCTTAAGTCCTCTGTTTGTGAAGAGGAAAAATTTGGAGTTCATATCAACCTTTGACTTTAAACCCTCCATCGAGATTTTTCCTGATTTGTTTGCATCACTAGAAATACGACCAACTCTTATGGATCAGATAGGAGCTTCGCAGCAAGGTGACCCACAGATTTAAGACGTCATGGATAAGCTCTGAAAAGGGGAGACTTGTAGTCACCTCAGTCGATACATCATAGATGAAAAGGGTGGTTGCGACGAGATGGAAGGCTTTGTGTTCCTCAAACTAAAAGTTTGATAAAAGCAATCCTAGAAGAAGCCCACCATTCTAAGATGACTATTCATCCAGGCGATGACAAGATGTATAGAGACATGAAAAGGGTTTTTTTGGGGCCAAAATGAAGAAAGATGTGGCCGAATTTGTTTCTCAATGTTTAGTTTGCTAGCAAGTTAAAGCTGAGCAAAATAAGCCCGGTGATTTACTTCATCCTTTGGAGGTTCCATAATGGAAATGGGAGAGCGTCTCCATGGACATCATAGATGGGTTGCCTAGGTCAAAGAAAGGCAACACCAGTATTTGGTTGGTAGTGGATAGATTGACTAAGAGTGCTCATTTCATTCCAGTCAAAAGTAAGAGGACGGCTTCATGGTTGGCAGGAATTGATGTTCGTGAGATAGTTCGTCTTCATGGAGTACCTTCTAGCATCGTAAGTGATCGTGACCCCATCTTTACTAGTGAATTTTGGAGGAGCTTGCAAGAAGCATTAGTTACATAGTTGTGTTTGAGCACCGCTTATCATCCTCAGACCGATGGCCAGACGAAGAGGGTGAACAGAATTCTTGAGGATCTTTTAAGGCTATGTATCCTAGACTTCAGAGGGATTTGAGAAGAGCACCTTCCTTTAGTAGAGTTTGCCTATAACAACAGCTATCAAGCCAGCTTCGGCATGGCACCCTTCGAAGCATTATACGAACGACCCTGTAGATCACCAACTTGTTAGTGGGAATCTACAGAAAGGTTATTACTTAGACCAGATATGGTTAGAGAAACGTCCGAGAAGATTGACCTTATTCGACGGCGGATGAAGACATCTCAAGATAGGCAGAAATCCTATGCAGACAAAAGGAGGACTGACATCAAATTTGAAGTGGGAGACTTAGTTTTTATTAAAGTATCACCTCTGAGGAATGTGGTTCGCTTCGGATCTGTAGGGAAGTTAGCACCCAGATTTGTGGGACCATTTCCCATAACCGAAAGGATTGGCCAAATGGCCTATAGAGTAAAGCTCCTAGAAAATTTATCTGGCGTTCATGATGTTTTCCATGTTTCTCATCAGCGGAAGTGCTTGCATGACACCGCGGAAGTTGTTGAGCTAAGTATATTAGAGGACGTAGAAGTGGAACAGGAGGGAACAGTTAGACGAGTTCCTACCCACATTCTTGGATTAGAAGTTAAGAAGCTACACAATAAGGAGATCAAGCTGATAATGGTTCAATGGGGAGATAACCCAGAGGATGCGGCTTGGGAGACCGAAGACAAGATTCAGGCTTCGTACCCTTTTCTTTTCGAGGGTATGTTCTTAACTCCTTTTCCAAAATTTTATCTCTGCTTGCTTCTATCACTTGAATATATCCTATATATATATATAGTATTTTTGACTTTTAGATAGGATTCCTATGGATGTAAACATGTGTTTGAGACATGTTATGTTTGATGGATGCAAGTGGATGCAAGTGTTTGCTAGTGGTTGCCTGTGGATGCATACACACACACACACATTAGGCACTAGATCGGCTCAATCACTCTCATACTGCATATGAATCTGTGTGCATTTTCTTTTCTTTTATGGATGAAAATAAATGTATTAGCATATGGATGTTACATTTGTACGAATGAGTGTGCACACATATAGAACTCACATGTTATAATAGGATTATTTGCATACATATTGGATACATGGCACTAACATACATTGCATTAAGGAGGTCAACTGAATCAGTAGACCGCCTGATCTTTGCATTAGTATTGGGACATATACACACGCCTTTGCATATATTCATATGAGCATTATAAGTCTTTAAAGACAATGGACGCCAGTGATTGATGGATGAGTAGATGAATAATGGATGGTAGGATATGCATTCTTCTTAACTTGGAGATTTCGGGGATGAAATCCTTTGAGTAAGGGAGAATGTGACACTCCGTATTTTCAACAACACTAAAAGAGGAAAATTAAATAATAATTAATTTAATATTCGAAATTAAGGGAAATGGACTGCGCCATTGCGTCCATTTCGAAATTCTGGTCAAGATAGACATTTGGTTTGCGTAAAACGAGGATTTGAAGTTTGTATACGCGCAAGATATATATATATATATATATATATATATATATATATTGAAAATGGGTTCTTTAAAAATAACGAAAAGAACACTAAGTATTCAGCCTCCTTAAAAAACCTTACCAGTGTAGTAAGGAAAAAGAGCACATCAATACTTAAACATTTCCGAAGAATTTACATACACACGCTACAAACACCACCAAACAGGCCAAAATGGGTCCAAAAGAACAAATCAACCCGAGTCAAAATGGAAACCAAAACGCAAGTCTTCTTCCATGTCATTACAGAATTCAAAGATATATATATATGTATGTATATATATAGGGTCCAAGAATTCAAAATCGGGTTCAGAAAATTCAAATTCGTTCAAATTTCAAAAATTCGGGGGTGAGCGGGAAAATTCCCTTCTAGGGGAGTCGACCCCTTAAGGGGGGGTGTCGACCCCTAGGTCGACCGTCCAACGGGGGTGTCGACACCAGGGTCGCCCCCCTAAGGGGTGGGTGAACCCCCCTAAGGATGACGTGGTTATGTCGGTTTCTAGGGCCGGCAGCTATTAATACATGGTCATTCGTTGTTTTCTTCATTGGAGATCAATGGAGGCCAAATGCTGCTGGTTCCTGAACTGAACTGAATCCTTTTCTTCAACAACAATCAACTTTGCAAATCAAACTTAGAGATTCAAGTGTAGATCCAACCTCTGCTATTTTCTACTTTTTCTTTTAATCCAAACACCGTGAGTTAGTTACTTTTAGATTTAAATGATTAAAAGTAATTTGTGATATGATTGTGATTTGGATATATACACGCCTGTGACTAAATTATAGTGGATCTATCATAATTTGTGAATCTATAAGCCTAGACCTTATCATGCTAGATCTATTTTATTGATTTAATTCTTTTGTGGTTAATTAATCATGTCACCTATGTGGATCTTACCCTTTTTCTAAGTTTGTGGTTAATTTGGTATAATCATTATCTGGACAATTAAACCTTTGTTTAGATCTAGATCATCATGTTGTGATTAATCGAGATCTGTCATTATTGGACATATGAATTCTTATTTGGATCTGTTCATCCTAAGTATATTAGATCTAGTTTTATCATTACCCTTTTCACTAGATCTATTTTTATATCCACCTTATTATTATGCCAATTAAATGTCTGTGCCAGTATATATGTTTATGTCACTTTTGTTAGAATGATCACTACTGTCATTTTTCCATTACCTTTCCCTTTTATTGTTTATGGCTAGGCTACTTTCTAGCCTAGTTGCCACCAAATATATACGAATGCATTAGTGAGGGAACGGGGGAAAATATTAGAATTGGCATAACTTGGTTAATGGATATGAATACGGACATATAATTCACTTTCTACAAAATTGGGGAAAAAGGGGCATGGAACCTATAACCTATAACGACATAGGTGAGAATTTGGATAATAATGAAATGTCTAAGATTATAATTAGAAATTGTAATTGCACTTATGACACGAGGTTAGGATGCATTAGTGGTGGAAGTCTGCCCGAACCCGACCGGCATATCCAGCTACCACCAATGTTGAACCTAATGCAAGAGGTCTAAGTGCACAAATACGAATCGGGCTAAGACACGAGGTTAGGCTTAACTTGTGGAAGAAGTCAGCCCGGACCCGACTGGCATATCCAACACCCACAAGCTGTAGGCCTAGTGTGGGAGGTCTAGTCCATTATAACCATAAATGAAAATATGGTAATAATTGAAATACTTAACCTTGTGGAATCCATAGGGATTGTGTGAACATGAACATGAATAAGGGGTTAAGTAAACTTGGGGGGGGGGGGGGGGGCAAAGTTAAGTATATATGAGATGGTTGGGCAATATCTAAATATAGGCCCACGAAACTTAACCAATTGGGGGTTATGTAATTAAAGACACCAGTGGTATACATAACCGATGGAAATAATAAAGATATGTAATTAAAGTCACCTAGTGGTATACATAATCAAATGGAAAACATAGTGGGGGATACAAAACAAAAGGGAGAGCTTGTATCATATTGTGTGGGACCCGTTTCATCCAGTAACCCGGAGTAGGTATCAAAACATGTACTCCGAACTAGGTCAAAAAAGGGGCACGCTTACTGGACTGATTGTAAGAGATCCAAACGTGGAGGACGGCGTGGGCGGCGCAAACCGACCGGGCCATGTGCGTGCATGAGCCGGGTAGAGAGGGATAAGATGACCATGACACCTGTAGATATGGGGCTGTGCATATCAGCGAGGGGTTTCCACTTTAGGATGTGATACATCCTACGGTGGGGCCGACATAGAGTATCTACGTGGATTAGGGAGTCGATCGATTAGGGTAGTAGTTAGGATACTTTTGGACGTATGCCTAAGTCTACCACCTTATAGTGGAAGTGATCATCTCACTCTGGTTATACTAGTAATGGTGCAGAGTAATCATTAGAAGCATATACACCCTATCATGTTCACCTTGTCATACTTGCCTTTTATGTAGTTATCTATCTCTTATCCACTTTATATGCCTGTCATGCTACTTTTATTTATTTACTTGCTAAAAGTAATTGGACTCGGCAGACTTTATGTCTGACCCTTTTTGTTTCCTCTTCTTTCTTTCGTTCCCTCCCCTCAGGTTCTCAGGGCGGGAACACTCAGGCTTGACCATGATTCTGCTTACTTTTGCTGGAGCTGCTGAGAGGTATGGCTCAAGCTCCTATCCTTGTTGCTATGGCTATATTTTGTTTTTGTGGAATTTTATTTCTTTTATGTACTATGATATTTTTGAAGTACAGGACAGTAGCTTTTAAGTTGTAATGGGCTTTTGTATTTCGGACATGTGAAGTTTTTGGACCACGATATCTTATGATAAATAAAGTTTTTATTCCGCTGTTATTTTATATGTCTGTCTTGTAATATTTCTGTTCTGTTTATTATAACACTTCATGAAACTTAATGCATTCCCTTTGTGAGTGACATTAACGAACGTGGGGTATCACACTTGGTATCAGAGCTATACCCAGCCAGAATTGTGTGTGTAATGCTGCGGATGTCGGTCAGTGTGATACTGATGCAGGTTACATGCACAACGCCTGGGTGATGAGTGATATGAGCCAACGAGGACGTTGGGCTCATTAAGGGGGTAGTCTGTAACACCCATCTCGAAAAGCTAACACAAAGATGTTTTAGCATAGTGGTTAGTGCGTGGTGTTGCTTTCCAACAGGTCGGGGGTTCGAATCCCGTGGTTGTCACACTCTCCCACTTCCATTGTGGGACATCTAAGTGCTGAAGCAATCCGCCCGGTTTCTTTTGTTCAGCCTTTACTCTTTGGCAAGTCAAGCATCGAGCTACAAATTCCGCCACATCTTTCTTTATGTCAATCCAAAAGAAAACCCTCTTCATTTCTCGATACATTTTGTCGCCGCCCGGATGGATATTCATCCGAGAATGATGAGCTTCCTCAAGCATTGCCTTTAAAATTTCCCCAATCTTATGGACGCATAGCCTTACATCTCTTCTAAGACATCCTTTCTCGTCCACGGTATATCTGGCAAGGTAGCTAAAAGTCTCTCCTCGACCAAGCTGGTCCAAGATATCTAATATCTGCGGGTCCTCTCGATGCCTAGATCCAATATGCTCTAATGGAGTATGTCGCACCTCCAATGATGCTTTCAATCCCAATGTGAAATCCGCAGATGGCAAAAAAATTAAAGGTCGAGATGTGCTTCAAGCTCCGCCTTTCTACGAAAAGAGGAATCAAAGCCATCCTCTGCCTGCTCAATGCATCCGCTACTACATTACCCTTGCTTGGGATATAAGCTATCTCGAAGTCATAGGATGCTAGGAACTCCATCCACCATTGCTACCTTGGGTTGAGATCCTTCTGTGAGAACAAGAATTTGAGCGACTAATGGTCTGTATATAGCTCAAATCTCTCATCAAGTAGATAATGTCACCAAGACTTCAATGCGAACATTATTGCATCCAACTATAGATCATGGGTAGGGTAGTTCTTCTCATGAACTTTCAACTGTCTGCTACCGTAGTACTACCCTTCCCTCTTGCATAAGAACAACACCAAGGCCTGTGCCTCAAGAATATATGTAAACCAGGAACAACTTGATTTCATCTGGGAGAGTCAGAACTGGAGTTGTTGTCAGAGCCCTTTTCAATCTTTGAAAGGCATCCTCGCAATCAATGCTCCACGAAAAAGCCAAGTTCTTCTTCGTCAATTGGGTAAGCAGGACCAATACCCTTGAAAAGTCTTTGATAAACTTCCTACAATAGCTCGCTAATCCTGGAAAACTTCTCACCTCCATCGCATTCTTTAAAACCCTCCAATCTTGAACTGCAATGACTATTGCGAGATCCACTTCTATCCCGTCTTTGGAGACCACATACCCTAGGAACCTTCCTTTCTCCAAAAGTGACACTTAGAAAACTTTTCCTTGAGATGATGTGACCTGAGATTACGTAGAACCTATCTTAAGTGTAGAGCATGATCCTCCGCATTCTTTAAGAAGATCAGAATGTCATCCACAAAGACCACCACAAACTTGTTAAAAAATCTCTAAACACCCTACTCACCAAGTCCACAAAATAGGCGGGTGCATTGGTTAGCCCAAAAGTCATAACCAACCATTCAAAGAAAACGTCTGGAGTTCTGAATACAGTCTTATCAGTGTTGTCCTCTACCACTCTCAATCGATGAATCCCCATGGCTAAATCCTTCTATGAGAAAACTGATGCACCCACTAGTTGATCAAACAGGACGTGAATCCTCGGTAGCGGGTGCATATTCTTATTAGTGAGCTTATTCAGCTCTTATAATCCATACATAGACCAAGTGAGACGTCTGCCTTAGTTGCAAAGACAACTGGAGCTCCCCACTCTGAAATGCTTTACCTAATAAAACCTTTCTCAAATTGCTCCCCTACTTGTTTTCTGAGCTCCCTCCTTTCTCTAGGAGCCATGTGGCGCACGGGTAAAGCAACTGGCTTCGCATTCTCTACCAAGTAAATCCGGAAGTCTATCTCACGCCTTGGAGGTAGTCCCTTAACTTCCTCAAACACATCCGAGTAATCTCTAACTATGGGCATAGATCACAAATCATCAACAAAAGTATCAAGTGATTCTAGAAAACTAAGCATTACCGACCCCCGTGGGTCATAGGAAATCTTGAGAGTCCTGCACTAGCAAGTAAGAAGTTTAACCACTCTCTTTTCGCAATCAAGGATGGTATCATACATGGCTAGCCAATCCATGCCTAGAATCAAAGCATAGCACATAAAGACCAGCATTTATGCGTCGCATTCAAACTCGACGCTCAAGATAGAAATTCTCAAACTCCTACACATCATGAATAAATGAGTCGATCCTCCTATAAGGTTTTATAACACTACAGGATCAAAGACTACACTAGTATTAAGGTGCAGACTATCTCATAAAGAACCAGATATAAATGAAAGTGAAACACCAGATTAAAAGAGGATAGTCAAAAAGGGAAATCAAACCTTCAACCGCGACTTTCCTACCTCGATTAGGTCCACTTGCCTCAAAAGCATGTACTTGTCCAGAAGTTCCTGCCCCATATCCTTGCTTGCTAGGGCATTGCTTACTGAAGTGTCCCACTTATCCAAAATTAAAGTAGGCTTTCTTTGTCCTTTTGCAGTCCTTCACAAAATGACCCATAGCTCCGCAATCATGACACTTGATATCTTTCTTGATCTGACCCTTATCAAGCTTTCCACCTTTCTCTTTCTTTTGCTTTCCTTTCCTGGGCCACCATTTTTTGTTTCTCGCCCTTAGCCTGTGTCTCCTCGGTCTTAGTATCTTTTTTCTCATCCTTGCCATCTTTGTGCATAAGATCCATATCAACCAGCCTTTCAAATGTCGCCGCCTTCGGTATATGAGATAAAGCAAGTCCTTAGAGAGGTTGATTCAACCCTCTCGCAAATCTAATCGCCTTTTGTGGGGAGTATTCACCAAGTCCAGTCCAAACCTCGCCAGTTGATTAAACTTGTTCACATAATCCTTAACAAACATGTCCTCATGTTTCAAAGCCAAGAATCTCTCCATCTGTAATCCCTCTTCTTCCTGAGATACAAACTTCATCTCGAATCTATGTCGGAAATCATACCAAGTAGCTACTGGTTTTACGCTTGCATTACTTCCCACCAGTAAGAAGCTTCATCCTTTAGCTGCCATGCAGCCAACTGTTTCTCCCTTCTGTCATTAATTTCGAAAAGACCAAACAAGTTCTCCATCTCTCGTAGCCAATTCTGTACTTCAACAAAGCTCTCGATACCACGGAACAGTTTTCCTTCCATAGCACGAAATTCTTTACATAACTTAGGAAAGTTATCTACTCGTAGAGGTGGAGCTACAACGGTTGCAGCCAGGGGTGCGACATCTCCTTGACCTACGACATGTGTCATAGCATCAAGATACCTATAGATCCATGTCAGTAGCGGAATGCCCTACGGAAGATTGGGTACCCTAGACATGCTGAAAAGGAAAGAAAAATGATTCAACAAGAGATCGAGAGAATATTAGGTTTGGCTTGAGGGGATATGTTTTTCAAAAACATATTTTTATTTGAAAATACTTTGCTTTTGAAAACAGTTTTAAAAACTTTTTCTCTAGTCTTGCACCCTTTAGCTTTGATACCATATGTGACACCCAAGGTCTGTTAATGTCACTCATAAGAGAATGCATTGACTTTCATGAAGTGCAATAGGTAAACACTACATAAATTCACAACATACATATAAAATAAGCAGCAGAAAATTTCAACTTCATTATTAAAAATAAAGCATAGTTTCAAACAAATTACATCAAAACCAGTTACATCAAATCTGTCTCATATCTCATGAAATAAAATATCAGAGTACATAAAATCATATCCTTCGCCCTAATCCATACTATAGTGGAGAGCAAGTCAAAACGGTACATCTCAAGAAATCCAAGTCCAAGTTGTAAGAGAAAGTCCTAGTCACTGTTGAGTGCTTCCACTCTGAGGACCAATGGGGGAAAAGGAAGAAAGAAGTGAAAGAAAAAAAGGTCATGCATAAAGTATGGCGAGTTCTAGTGATTTTCAGATATGCATAAAATAGAAATGCCAAGACAGGTAAATAAGAATGGATGAGAAAGGTACATTATCATATATGGTAACAAATAAACTAAACAGAACAGCATGATAGACAAGATTAAAAGGAATAAACTATAATCGTGTAATGCTTCACAATTATATCCCTAAAACGAGTATGTCTTCACCAATACTAGTAAATAGGTTCAACAGGATTAGGTATTTAAACCTAATTACGCATTAGCAGGATTAGCTACAGATTTAAACAGCAGGATTAGGCATACCATAATTACATAACCAAATTAGGTGTTAACCTAATTACATAATAGCAGGATTAGTTATACACTAATTACTCCCCATGCGATCGGCTCCCTACTATGTAAATACCCTGTGTCAGCTCCATCAGTAGGGTGTATCACTCCCTAACCCAGCAACTTATATAATACATACCTATTTACTAGTGTTACAGTGGATTATCTTCCATAGTCGGACCCATGCACGCTCATGACTCCTTCGGAACTCCCCGTACCCACCTCTCCATGTGAACCTCTTACTATCCAGTTCAGTAAAGCGCGCCCTATCCCCTGCCTAGTGCGAGGCCCTTTAACAAAATACCAACAGGGATACTGACTGATATGTGTTCCAAACAACAGATTGACACAAGCAAAACCCCCTAAGCTTATTTCCCCAAAACTAGGTTTTAAGAGTCTCCAAAACTCGATACAACTACAGAACAAGGGACCTCTTAGCTTATTAATACTCATATTTAACCTACCAGGTTTAGATTTACTAATAAGCGTGGTTGTAATATTACATGTCATTATGTGTGTACAACTCTTCCCAAAAACAACTGCCCAGATGTATACAATTTCTACAGCGTTTCAGTTTATTAACCTACATCTGGTACTTACCATATTCTAACATTCATTTACTTAATGTCTATATTAAGTCAAATCTAGCATGTCCAATTCATATGCATATTATTCACCCAATTATATCCCCAAATTACAACATGTGCAGGTTTATGCATATTATCCATTTTTATTAATCTACAGCAAGTATATACACATTCTCCCTTTTTATCAGTTACAACAAGTCTAAACAAGTCTAAACAAGTGTATATTATCCTTTTTCCAAATTCTAGTTAAATAGTCCTCAATTTAATAGCCTGCCTAAATTCCTCTTTTTATGTCATTTGTTATTGCCCCAATTATACGCACACTCTAAACAGGTATAACCTAGGCTTAGCTTGAATAAAAAGGGAGAATAGAATCAAATTACATAGGCATATAGGCAAGACTGGAAATAAACTAAAACATGGAAATAGGGAAAAGGAAGATAGATACATATAACTTGTTAATTTTCCAACAGTAAGGCATATGTTTTACTTATCACAACGGCATAGGTGATTAAAAGTGAAACACATGTATAACATTTATCTTATAAACATTGTATATCCTAACCCAATTTTATTTTACTGTTACGTTATTGTCTAAGATATCGGATCTGAAAATGACAGGGAACTCACAGTGGGTCTTGGTGAAGAAGAGATTAAATCTCTTATATATAAATATATGCCATAGAAAAGTCCAATCCAATCCTTTCATGTGTTGTATGTATGCAAGTCCTGAATGTTGTCTCTGTAGATCTAGGCTTCAGCAACATTCCACCATTATATGTTTATATTTTTAGAATAATTTCATAAAACCAGAAGATATGAAGAAATGGTGTGCATTGGAATGGGAGAAGCTACCTTTTTATAGATTCACATAGTTAACCTCAGCCTTTAGGTTATAGGCTTTTAATCCAAATCATACACGTAGCATTGAGTCAGCAACGAATATAGTCCAAAAAATAGTCCAAATTCACAGGACGCACCAGCACAGATCGTTTGTAACACCCCGTATTTTCTGTGAACATATAAGTAACAAATTAAAGTATACTTAATTTTTAGGAGAAGAATTAAGGGAAACAGGTTGCGCCATTGCGTTCGTCTAGAAATTCTGCTTGAGATAGAGTCCGAGTTTGCGTAAAACGGATACCGTATGAAGAAGATATGGAAAAAACCGGAAACAGGCCAGAATACACTGGCGCACTTGTGAAGTGCGCCAGTACAAAAATACACTGGCGCACCTGCCAAGTGCACCCATACCGATCCAACACAGAATTCTGGAGTGTTCTGTGATGACGTGTCTTCTTCTGAGTGGTTGGATGACCTGTCTTCGAGCTGGGTGGTTCTGATGACTTCTGGACTGATCTAAAGGCTCTAAATTACCCTATTCTCCTATTTAAACACCCCTAAACCTAGCTTTCTCTCCACACCAAACCATTGCAATGTTATGCTGCCTCCACCTTAATTAAAATAAATTAATGGCGTCTCTGCTCTACTGAAACCTAAGCTAAGACTTGTGCTTCTTCTTCTTCTTCTTCCAATTCTGATTTAGATTAAAAGAGAACAGTTGCAACTCTTCTTCTAGAATCCAACCAAGGCAAGTACAGTTATTTTTCGATATGAAATTTAATCATGATCTATGCCCTTTTTCTATTTATCAGATTTGTTCCTCTGTTGTATTGTTATTATTCTTGTTGTTCTGTATTTCTTCCTCCTTTCTTTCTTTTTGTTTGATATCCAGGCTACCACGAGCCTGAGCCAAATCTCATAAGAGATGAACGCATAAACGCTAAATTTGGGAAGAATATTGAATGAGGCATATTTAGGCATAATTGATTTGTAACTGATTTGAGGACACAACGCATGTTGTATTTTAGGACATAAGTTTGAGGCATATTGCATAAGATGATTTATGACTTGGAAGAAGAGGATTATTGTGACTTAGAACATAAAGACCATATGTTGTAAATTTAAGATCTAGACCTGGGCATATTAAATCTGATAGTCTGTCATTTGGAAGTAGGAGAATTAATTTGCACATGACTTAGGTGTAAAAATCTATATTAAGATTTGATGAGTATTAAGTGTGAATACACATAAATGGGGATTTTTGGATATGTGACATGCATTGAAATCAATGGCTATATTTGGCATAACTTATATGTGAACCATGATTGAGGTTTTTGAGGAATATTCTGTACCATGCTAAAATTTGGGCATATGTTATATTATGAATCATGACCATGATTTAGGCATGTGAATTTAGACATAATTTATAATTGGCAAGATATGTCAATAAAACTTTAAGGAATGTTTAAAATCTGTTATATTGCCTAATCTGCTAGATCTGTTATATTGCCTAATCTGTTAGATCTGTTATATTGCCTAATCTGCTAGATCTGTTATATTGCCTAATCTGCTAGATCTGTTATCTGCTAAATCTGTTGAAAGCTGAATAATTGTAATTTGGAGGCTAGATCTAAAATTGAGCAAAACATGTTAATAGAACTTTGGATAATCTGCCGTAACTTGTAAAGAAGTTAAATCTGCTAAATGGACATAATTAGTCTGATATTTTCTATAATGGAATAAAGTGGCTATGACACGAGGTTAGACTCCGTTTGCGGTTGAAGCCTGCCCGGAACTAACCGGCTTAACCTGCGACCGCAAACTGTCAGTCTAATGTGAGAGGTCGTAGGCATAACTAAAATATGCTTAGACACGAGGTTAGGTCTGGCTTGTGGCAGAAGTCTGCCCGGAACCGCCCGGCATATCCAGCGGCCACAAGCTACCGACCGAATGTGAGAGGTCTGTGCATTAATATTTAATTAATGCAAATCTGAGATAAATATGATGTCTAAAGCGTGTTGGGTGGATAGGGTAAACCAACTAGACTGATGAATTTAACAAACCCGTTTCGTGAATCTGTAGGCCAAATACAAAGTTAGACAATCTGTAAGTCTGTTAAATCTGTACATCTGATCCGTTAGTCTGAAAACTTGTTAACTTGATTGTCTGATCTGTGAACTAGTAAATCTGAACTCTGTATGTCTGAAACTTGTAAACAAGTTAATCTGAAATCTGTTAGTCTGGGGACACAAGGTTAGGATGGGTAATTACTTGTGTCATCTGTTGTGTGGGACCCATATTAGTCAATAACCCTTTCTGGTATCAAAACTATGACCCAACAGTAGGTAGGGTCCAGGCACACTTACTGAACTAATTATAAGCGGTTCATTCTGATAATGGCGAGGGGTGTTGATGGTGCGTTCCAACCGGGTCATGTGCATGCATGGATCCCAGTCTGGCTCTGAGGATGTAAGACGCCGTGACATCTATAAATAGGTCTGTGTCATTCAAAGGTTTCCACTTTAGGGAATGATACACCCTTTTGTGGGGCTGACACAGGGTATTTATGTATTAGGGAGCCGATCGCGTGGGGTAGGATTTAGGGTACACTTAGTTCTGTCTGTTCTGTGGGGTACCGTCTGTTTCTGTTGGGTGGTAACACCTGTCTGTTTCTGCGTGGTACCGTCTGTTGGGGTGGTAATGGGCCATTTACTAGTGTACACCTAATTCTAACATTCTGTTTCCGTAGGGATTATTCTGTTTCCGTTTCTGTCTTTGTTCGGGTGGTAAAGGCCCATTATTAGCATTATGTTTTTGTACCTTCTGTTAGGATGGTAAAGGCCCATTTTTCTGTTTCTGTTTAGACATTAGGGTAACACCTAATCCTGTTATACTAGTATTAGTGCAGAGAAGTGAAAAGTAATATCATCCTGTTTCTTCTGTTTAACCTAAGTATATCTGTTATTCCTGTTTCCTGTTATCTCTCATCCAGTTTTATTTGCATGCCATGACATTATTATCTGTTCATAACTGAAAGTCACTGGACTTGCCAGACTTTATGTCTGACCCTTGTTGTTTCGCCTCTTTTCTTCCGTTCCCCCTCCCCCCCCGCCCCCCGCCCAGGTTTTCAAGGAGGGAATACTCTAGCTTGATCCGGATCTTTCTTCCTGCTTGGAGTGCTTAAAGTATGGCTTGTCTTTTTCTGGCATCTTTGGTGGGTATTATGATTTTAAAGTTTGGTACTCTGATGGCTTTTGAACAAGGCTGATATATATGTTCTTGAGTTTATGGTAAAGTTGTAACCAAACTGATTTCTGTCCGCTGCAATAAAGTTATAAAGTTGTTCAAGTACTATTTTTATATCTGTCTTGTAATATTCTGTTCTGTTTACTAAAATGCTCCATCAAAGTTAAGGCATTCCCTTTGTGAGTGACCTTAACGGACGTGGGGTGTTACACTTTGTATCAGAGCTGAAGGTTACCAGATTAGATAGAAGTTTTTGAAAACTATTTTCAAAAAGGTTTTAAAAGGAAGTATTTTCAAATGTAAAGTTTATTTTGAAAAACATAATCCCCAAAAGCCAGATATCTTTCTTCCAATTCTTTGTTTCGAATCCCTTCCTCTTTCCCTTTTTAATCTCTTCTTCCGCATATAGATGCTTTTCTCTAAGATACGTAAGAACTTCCGTACGGTGGGCGGAAAATCGCTTCATGGGACTGAGACGGTTATCAAAACTAGAAGGAAGGGGAGGACTTGTTGGTACCTTTGAGGTAGGAAAATTTCTGAGAAGGTTTGACTTCCTTATCTGATTAGTAAGAACTCTTTCTGATTTTAGCGTTTTGATTCTGTAGTTAAGTCTCTGCACTTTAATACTAGTCTTGTTTCTGATCCCGCTATAGTCTCAAACCCCATAAGGGTTACGACTCATCTTTTTGTGATAGGTTAGGTTTTGAGGGCATCTGTGTTAGGCGTTAAGATGACTGTGACGCATACATTAGGGTTTTTTTGGGATATGGTTAGGCTTTCTCATGCTTAGTTTCCTAAAAATCATTTGATAATCTGATCTGTACCAGTAGTCTGTAAGTATCTGGATATCTCTGACAAGGTTAGGGGTTTTTACTCGAAGCATGAAGTAGATTTCCAGTTTGGCACTGTTTAATGGGAGTAATTCACTGGGTGACTATCTGATGTTGATTTCGGTCTTCGGGGTTGATACTTAGGGAATTATTTTCTTAACCGATGTCTAATAGGAACAGAGCTCTTGTTTTAATCGTACTTGCTTCTATCACTCAGCTGTATCCTATCGATCGAGTCTTCGACCTTTAGGTAGAAACTAATGGGTGTAAACATGTGTTTGAGACATGTTATGTTTGATGGTTGCAAGTGGATGCAAGTGGTTGCTAGTGGTTGCTCGTGGATGCATATACACACACTAGGCACTAGATCGGCTCAAAAACACTCTCATACTGCATATGGATGTGTGCGCATTTTTCAATTTTTGTTGATGCAAAATGATTGACTCATCACATGGATGTTGCATTTGGATGATTAGTTATGCACACATATAGAAATGAAGTGTATCAAATAGGATTTCTTGCATACATAATTGGACTCATGGCACCAACATGGTTCGCATTGAGGAGGTCAACTGAATCAGTAGACCGCCTGATCTTTGCATTAGATAAGATACATATACACACACTTTTGCATATGTTCATACAACATTAGAAGTTTTCTAAGGACAGTGGATGATTGTGGATGATGGTTGAGTAGATGGATGATTGGATGGTAGGACACATTCTTCTTAACTTGAAGATTTCGGGGACGAAATCCTTTAAGGAGGGGAGAATGTAACACCCCGTATTTTCTGTGAACGTATAAGTAACAAATTAAAGTATACTTAATTTTAAGGAGAAGAATTAAGGGAAACGGGTTGTGCCATTACGTTCGTCTCGAAATTCTGCTTGAGATAGAGTCCGAGTTTGCGTAAAACGGATACCGTATGAAGAAGATATGGACGAACGAAGTTAGGCAGAAAAACCGGAAACAGGCCAGAATACACTGGTGCACTTGTGAAGTGCGCCAGTACAAAAATACACTGGCGCACCTGCCAAGTGCGCCCAGACCGATCCAGCACAGAATACTGGAGCGTTCTGTGATGACGTGTCTTCTTCTGAGTGGCTGGATGACCTGTCTTCGAGCTGGGTGGTTCTGATGACTTCTGGACTGATCTAAAGGCTCTAAAATAGCCTATTCTCCTATTTAAACACCCCTAAACCTAGCTTTCTCTCCACACCAAACCATTGCAATGTTATGCTGCCTCAACCTTAATTAAAATAAATGAATGGCGTCTCTTCTCTGCTGAAACCTAAGCTAAGACTTGTGCTTCTTCTTCTTCTTCCAATTCTGATTTAGATTAAAAGAGAACAGCTGCAACTCTTCTTCTAGAATCCAACCAAGGCAAGTACAGTTATTTTACGGTATGAAATTTAATCATGATCTATGCCCTTTTTCTACTTATCAGATTTCTTCCTCTGTTGTATTGTTATTATTCTTTTTGTTCTGTATTTCTTCCTCCTTTCTTTCTTTTTGTTTGATATCCAGGCTACCACGAGCCTGAGCCAAATCTCATAAGAGATGAACGCATAAACACTAAATTTGGGAAGAATATTGAATGAGGCATATTTAGGCATAATTGATTTGTAACTGATTTGAGGACACAACGCATGTTGTATTTCAGGACATAAGTTTGAGGCATATTGCATAAGATGATTTATGACTTGGAAGAAGAGGATTATTGTGACTTAGAACATAAAGAACATATGTTGTAAATTTAAGATCTAGACCTGGGCATATTAAATCTGATAGTCTGTCATTTGGAAGTAGGAGAATTAATTTGCACATGACTTAGGTGTAAAAAACTATATTAAGATTTGATGACTATTAAGTGTGAATACACCTAAATGGGGATTTTTGGATATGTGACATGCATTGAAATCAATGGCTATATTTGGCATAACTTATATATGAACCATGATTGAGGTTTTTGGGGAATATTCTGTACCATGCTAAAATTTGGGCATATGTTATATTATGAATCATGACCATGATTTAGGCATGTGAATTTAGACATAATTTATAATTGGCAAGATATATCAATGAAACTTTAAGGAATGTTTAAAATCTTTTATATTGCCTAATCTGCTAGATCTGTTATATTGCATAATCTGCTAGATCTGTTATATTGCCTAATATGCTAGATCTGTTATATTGCCTAATCTGCTAGATCTGTTATCTGCTAA
The DNA here is from genome assembly GCA_030737875.1 of Allium sativum. NCBI lineage: Eukaryota > Viridiplantae > Streptophyta > Magnoliopsida > Asparagales > Amaryllidaceae > Allium > Allium sativum. The sequence goes on along the minus strand of CM060918.1, from coordinate 680,920,189 downwards.
ATCTGTTGAATTGCTTAATCTGTTGAAAGCTGAATAATTGTAATTTGGAGGCTCGATCTAAAATTGAGCAAAACATGTTAATAGAACTTTGGATAATCTGCCGTAACTTGTAAAGAAGTTAAATATGCTAAATGGACATAATTAGTCTGATATTTTCTGTAATGGAATAAAGTGGTTATGACACGAGGTTAGACTCTGTTTGCGGTAGAAGCCTGCCCGAAACCAACCGGCTTAACCAGCGACCGCAAACTGTCAGTCTAATGTGAGAGGTCGTAGGCATAACTAAAATATGCTTAGACACGAGGTTAGGTCTGGCTTGTGGCAGAAGTCTGTCCGGAACCGCCCGGCATATCCAGCGGCCACAAGCTACCGACCTAATGTGAGAGGTCTGTGCATTAATATTTAATTAATGCAAATCTGAGATAAATATGATGTCTAAAACGTGTTAGGTGGATAGGGTTAAACCAACTGGACTGATGAATTTAACAAACCCGTTTCGTGAATCTGTAGGCCCAATACAAAGTTAGACAATCTGTAAGTCTGTTAAATCTGTACATCTGATCCATTAGTCTGTAAACTTGTTAACTTGATTGTCTGAGCTGTGAACTAGTAAATCTGAATTCTGTATGTCTGAAACTTGTAAATAAGTTAATCTGAAATCTGAAATCTGTTAGTCTGGGGACACAAGGTTAGGATGGGTAATTACTTGTGTTATCTGTTGTGTGGGACCCATATTAGTCAGTAACCCTTTCTGGTATCGAAACTATGACCCAACAGTAGGTAGGGTCCGGGCACACTTACTGAACTAATTATAAGCAGTTCATTCTGATAATGGCGAGGGGTGTTGATGGTGCGTTCCAACCGGGTCATGTGCGTGCATGGATCCATGTCTGCCTCTGAGGATGTAAGACGTCGTGACATCTATAAATAGGTCTGTGTCATTCAAAGGATGCCACTTTAGGGAATGATACACCCTTTTGTGGGGCTGGCACAGGGTATTTATGTATTAGGGAGCCGATCGCATGGGGTAGGATTTTGGGTACACTTAGTTCTGTCTGTTCTGTGGGGTACCGTCTGTTTCTGTTGGGTGGTAACACCTGTCTGTTTCTGCGTGGTACCGTCTGTTGGGGTGGTAAAGACTCATTTACAAGTGTACACCTAATTCTAACATTCTGTTTCCGTAGGGATTATTCTGTTTCCGTTTCTGTCTCTGTTCGGGTGGAAAAAGCCCATTATTAGCATTATGTTTCTGTACCTTCTGTTAGGATGGTAAAGGCCCATTATTATGTTTCTGTTTCTGTTTAGACATTAGGGTAACACCTAATCCTGTTATACTAGTATTAGTGCAGAGAAGTGAAAAGTAATATCATCTTATTTCTTCTGTTTAACCTAAGTATATCTGTTATTCTTGTTTCCTGTTATCTCTCATCCAGTTTTATTTGCATGCCATGACATTATTATCTGTTCATAACTGAAAGTCACTGGACTTGCCAGACTTTATGTCTAACCCTTGTTGTTTCGCCTCTTTTCTTCCGTTCCCCCCCAGGTTTTCAAGGAGGGAATACTCTAGCTTGATCCGGATCTTTCTTCCTGCTTGGAGTGCTTAAAGTATGGCTTGTCTTTTTCTGGCATCTTCGGTGGGGATTATGATTTTAAAGCTTTGTACTCTGATGGCTTTTGAACAAGGCTGATATATATGTACTTGAGTTTTTGGTAAAGTTGTAACCAAACTGATTTCTGTCCGCTGCAATGAAGTTATAAAGTTTTTCAAGTAATATTTTTATATCTGTCTTGTAATATTCTGTTCTATTTACTAAAATGCTCCATCAAAGTTAAGGCATTTCCTTTGTGAGTGACCTTAATGGACATGGGGTGTTACATCGTTAGTGGCCCACCGACCTATGGGGTCAACCCTAGGGTCTGCCCGATCGACCTTGGGTCGACCCAGGCCATTTTTGGGTCATCCCAGTTGGAGAATGGAGTTTTGTTGACAAAAACCTTATTCCAATTATCATTATTAATTGAAAATAAAATATATCCTAACATCTTTATCTAGAATGTATACATATATATATATATATGCAGGGTTTGTATATAGGATTTAATATTGAAGGCTGTACAATTTTAGAATTCGAAGAGAATCAAGATTTAGAAGAGATTTGTAACGACCCGAACTTCCCCGGACTCCGAAGAGAAGAGAAAGAACGGATTGTCTGAGAACACGACAAATCAGAACACAAACAGAAGAACATTTCATTGCTTATTACAACAATTTACATCAGAGTACAAGAATATACAGAGTATGAGCAAATAATATACATTTGATAAATTTGAAATTGAATTTTCAAACTACCGCGCCATTTCCAATTCCTTTTATAATTAAAATAAATATTTATATTCTAACTTCGATTTAAATAAATATATACGTTCTAATTCTATTCAAAATGAATTTCTAGTCATTATTATTTAAAATAATTCGTTTTAAATATCGAAAATTCATTAAAATTGCCAAAATAAAATTTTTAAATTGGTTCTGATTTCCGGGTTGTTACAAGATTCAAGACTCATGAGTATTAGGATATCAAGATTTCAAGAGCTAAAGATTATCAAGTAAATAGAGTCTAGTTTATATGTAAAACTTAGGTTAGAACTTTCAAATTCTGTTTTCAAATTCCTTTTTTAAATTCCTTTCCAAATTATTTAATTTTTTTTCTAAATGATTCCAAAATATTATAAGCATTTTATTTTATGAATTCAAATATATATATATGTATAGTTTATAAAGTTTATATATATATATATATTTATAAGATATGTTTTAAAGTCTTATATCAAAAAAAAGTATATAAACTATTATGTTTATATTTTTTTTATACTTTAGAAACTTCATTTGAAACATTAGTTTTGATTCAAGAATTTCCAAAAAATATATATTGGTTTTAACACTTGAAATTTGATTTTAAAAATAAATATACAAGGCATATATTGACATATCGACATATAACTGTTATTTTTTCAATTTTCAAAGGAAGTGTCTTTTCACTATTTATAACATTCCAGAAGAGTTGCAACCTTTGTGACACTATAAAAAGGGGATGATTTCGAATTTTTAATTATTCTTTCTTCTCCTTCTTCACCCCTTTACTTACCACCATCAAAATACTTAAATTTCTTGATTTCTACATTAATACTCTGCCGATTCCAACAAAATTCGTATCATTCTTCTTCTCTTCTCTTTCGCTATCATATACTCTCTGTTTGAAGTGCTAATTGAGGAGTTCTAGGGCTGTTGTAATTGTTTGGGAATTGTTTAGGAAAGAATGTATACCTTGTAGCCTTGGAATCAAGGAAAAGGAGCGGTGTTAACCTTGTAGTCGTGAAATCAAGGGTGTGGAATCAGTGTTAACCTTGTAGCTATGAAATCAAGGGTGTTGAACATGGATATTGATAATAGTACAACTCTGCGCATTCCAACGTTGCGTGGGACTGGATGTAGGAGTAATCCGAGCTAGTATAAAATCAAGTGCGTTCTTTCCTTTTCTACATTTTATATTTACATATATCTGTGTCTGTGATTGTTTCTGTGTTTGTGATCATTTCTGGTGTGATAATCATTGTGTGATTCATATAATTATTCAAGATTGTCTAAATTTTCCATAATCTCTCTAAAATACTATTCACCCCCTCTTGTGTTAGCTTTGGTTTAAGATCCGCATTCCGCATCCTTAACAATTAGTATCAAAGCATAGGTTTTCAAAAAGTTTGTAATCTGATTTTTGAAAAAATTAAATGGAAAATCTTGAAAAGATTCATAATACTAGTTTTAATTCATGCATTGCATCAATGTTAAAAGAGTCTGCATCCATTTATGTTGAAAAATCAAGTATCTACTAAATTGTTGTCCAATACGTGAAAAGGTGTATTACATGGCTATTGATTCAAATTTTGAAAAGGTATGTTACATGGCTATTGAAAATTCAAATTCTAATGGACAAATGATGGAGATCAAAAACGACATATGGATATTGGATAATGGCTATTCAAGGCATATGACGGGAAATCCAGAATTACTGAATAGTCTAATATATGATGATGGAGGAATGGTCAACTTAGGTGATAACTCTAAAGGATATGTAGTTGGCTTCAGCAATGTCGGTAATTCTGAAACTCCTACTATTTCTGATGTTTTATTAGTTAGTAATTCAAAACATAACTTACTAAGTATAATTCAAATTTGCGATAAAGGCTATAAAATCAATTTTGAAAAAGATAAATGCTTTATAGAAGATAGGAATTCAAAAGTAATATTCCAAGGAGATAGAAATAAAAATATCTATATATTAAGTATGAAAATTTCTGATGATAACCTATGTCTTATGGCTAATACAAGTGACCTTGGATTTGGCATAAGAGGTTTGGTCATATAATTTTCAAATATATTTCTAGGATTTCAAAGTTAGATTCAATTAGGGGATTACCCAAAATGAAATTTAAGGTAAATAATTTATGTGACGATTGTTAGTTCGGGAAATTGAAAAGGAGTTCTTTTAAATCAAAAGTGGAAATTACAACCGCGAAATCATTAGAATTAATTCATATGGATCTATTTGGTCCATCCCAAACTTAATCAATAAATCACAACAGATATGTTTATTTAATAGTCGACGATTTTTCTAGATTTACTTGGACTTTGTTTCTTAAAAATAAAATTGATGCTTTTGAATAGTTTAAAACCTATGCTAAAAGGATTCAAAATTTATTATCTTTAAAAATCGAAAAAATACGTAGTGATCACGGCGGAGAGTTCGAAAATGAAAATTTTAAAAAGTTTTGTAATAAAAAGGGGATAACCCATAATTTTTCTTTCCTAAGAATCCCCTAACAAAATAGAGTAGTTGAACGTAAAAATAGATATATTCAAGAGTATTCAAGAACTATGTTGTCTGATAATTATTTACCCAGAGAATTTTTGGGCTGAGGCAATTGCAACAGCTTGTTATATATTAAATGGAATTTTAATAAGACCCTTAACTCATAAACACCTTATTAAATTTGTAATATAAGAAACCAAAAGTATCATATTTTAAAATATTTGGAAGTAGATGTTTTATTCTTAACACTAAAGAAAATTTAGACACATTTGATTCTAAATCTGATAAAGGAATTGTAACTTCCCATATTTTCTAGCCAATTATTTGAATTATTTTATTTAATTAAAATATTGATTTGAATTTAAATAATTGAATTTAACCATTTTATTTTGGATATTTGTTTATAATAATAATATACTAATATTTTAATTCCAAAATATTTGGAAAAATGTTGAATTTGAAGTATAATGTGATCGGGCAATTTAAAATGGTTTAATATTGATTTTATTAAAATTATAGTAACGATTTCATTTTTTTTAAATAGCGGTTGAATGTTTAATTAATAATTTAATTATAAAACGAGCTGCAATGCCCCGGTAGTTCGTAATATTGCGTTTTGAACTTTAAACGGCTGTACGGGATCCAATATTAGTCGGATTTCTTCGAAACAAGAAACGTCTGAATCTATTGGATAATATTTTTCTAATGAAAGAGAAAAATCCAGTTTTCATAGTGTATATTTTGTTTTATATCCAAATCAAACTTTAAAATAGTCGCTATGGAATTCGTTTATATATTATGGCGATTTATTTATATAAAACAAAGGATTTTTATTTTATTGAATATCGATTAGGCTTCAAATTCAACCCAAGTTATTTTATTTTGGTATTGTATGAAATTCTTCTTGTGTATGGCTAGTAACAATATTTTATTAATATTATGTTGAGGTCTTTTAAAATTGGTTTATTTTAATATAAATTGGGCAGTTAAAAAGGGCCACTATTCAAACAACCTCCGTTTTCGACGAAACAAATTTTGTTGAGACCGTAACAGCTAACTATTGCTAGATTTCAAATTGCACGTAAATCAGAGTTATTCTGTAAGCGTGGAAAAATAAATTGCAAATAAATCAACCATTTGGACGTGAACGAGCGTTGTTTGAGCAAACAGACTCAGAATTCGACGAAACAAGTTTTATTAGGACCGTAACGTCAAATTATGCTATGCCGTCCATTTTCATTGCGAACGGAGTTTGTATATAGGCACAGGAGCCAACAAACAGCGTTCAGAAGTGGCGATGGGCACGAAAAAAAATATTGTAGTCACGTCGTGATAAAATATATTATTTCATACTTATATATACACCTATCATCAGCCCAACATTTCAATAATCCGTCCAAAAACCATTCCACCATTCAGAAATTTACAGAAAAGTCCCCCTTCACTAATCAATTTATTTCTCCTAATCTGAAATGAATCATCCAACGAAATCCGAAGGGGAGTTGTAGATCAGGTTGATGGCTACCTACTGTGAAAATTTGGGGTGGAACGGTCAACTGAGGTCGCCGGAAATTGCCATTAACTGAGAAAAAGCAGTTTCGTTCTTTGGGGTTTTGGCGATGATACGGTCGTTTTAAGGTGTTAAGATCCGAAGGTAAGATGGAGTGGGGAGAGAAGGCTTTCAGATGGCAGTGGTCCAGTCGTGTTTCAACGCTTGTGGTGGCCGGAGTAGCGAGATGAACATGGGTCAGTATTTTGGGTTCAATTATGGTTGCTGACTTTGATTTCGGGCAGCGTGAGGGCGAAGGAGGTGTTGGTCCATGAGGTGTGAAGATGAAATGTAGGCAGAGGTGTTGGTCCATGAGGTGTGAAGATGAAATGTAGGCGGAGGCGTGGTCGTTGAATGGAGGTGGTGCGACATTCAAAGATGGCCTGTGGATGGCGAATTCTGGCCATGTGTGGTTTTCGTTCGAACTAAAATTGATGACGGTTAGGGAAGTTTCTGGTCTCAACATTGATGGTGTAGGAGGTGCTTGATATAGTGGTGTCAATGGCAGGTCAATGGCGGTCTTCGGTGCAGTGACGACGACGCGAGGAGGCTTCGATGGGCACGTGTTTGTGAAGTGCGATTTTCAGAAATAAAGAGAAGAAAGGGATTAAGTTCTAGAAAACCCAAATGGGGAAAACACGTATGAATCTCTGACGTGGGAAGGATAATAGTGATTAAGGTAAAAAAATTAGTTTTATTAACTAATAATTAATTATAATATAATTTACAAAATACGTTATAACTTGTAATGGACTTATCTAATTCATACGTTATCGGAAATTCGTGAAATCAGGTCCGTTGGGATCGCAGGGACGACGCCTTGATGATGGTGTTGACTGGGAATTGATTGGAGCTGCTTGGGATTTCAGATAATTTTAAACGTACATTTAAAATTAAATGGAACAAACGCGTCAACCGTCAACTGAATAAATTGGTGAGTTAATTCTCATGATTTCTGGGATCCTGTGATGTGATAAATTTATATTAAAATATAATTTATTTTTAACAGTATAAATTGGTTGAGTGGATGCTATGGATGTTAAATGGTTGTTTATTATTTGATTGGTTGTCGCTATTTATATTTCATCATTTTAAATGCATTATATTATTGAAATTAAATTCGTATATTATTATCAAATGTTATATGTGATGCAGGGAAGGACAGGTTGGAGGGATCCGACCGGATTCCTCAAATAAACTATATTTTATTTGTGGTGCATATTATTCATATATGAATTGTTCACCCTGACTGACACTAAAACCCGTTTTAATATTGATGGTTGAATGGTAAGTCATCATTGTTGCGATTATAATCAATCGACGGTATTGATTGGGTAGTTGGCAGTGAATGGCCAAAAATGTATTGTTTTTAGACGTCGTTCTACCGTCAGGTGACGCAGTTTTAAAGTTATAAATTATTTTATAACTGAATTGAAGTTTTTCAGTCATTTCATATAAATAATTAAATTAGAAATTTATAAATATATATTTTAATCGAGTTTATAAAAGAAATAATTTAAATGGTTTATGTAGTAAATCTTATGATTTAAACAAGTTCTAAAAGCAGAAAACCAAAGAATTTGTATATGGGTTAGTAAAATGGAATAACTGTTTTTAAAACAATTAAATAGGGTTTTTAAATTAATTAAGTTATTTAATTAATTTATAGGGGAAATGACAATGAAAATAAGTAAATAGTTAACTGATATGTACGGTTGACAAAATCAACCGTTCTAACTGAAATTGATAACTGAATTAATTTGATTTAAATTTTCTAAATATTCGTTAAATTTGATGAATAGTGTTAAATATTAGTTAATCTCCGATTAAATATAAATTAAGGAAATTATTGAATTGGTTGGTGTTAATAAAGTTAATTTTTATTTAATAAGCTTTTAAAAATGATAATTATCCTATATATAGTTAATAATATAGTTAACTATTTTTAGTGGAATTAATATAAGTTAATTATTATTTTAATTAATAATAATTAAAGCATTGACTTTTTATTGGAAATTAATTAAAAAGTAATTAAGTGGCGATAAGGTTTGATCAAAGGGGCGATAAGTGTTTATAAAGAGATTTAAAAATCCAAGTTTTCAAACGAGATTGATAAATTGTACGTGTAAGTGAATACATAGAATTTAAATAAGATTTTACTTAATTGCTAAATTAAGTAAAGTGAATTCAATTGAAATAAAATGACTAAGGGAGATGATAAATATATTAGTAATAGATTGGAATATGATAATAGTTTTAGAATAAAATATAAGGGGTTGTTAAGATGCTTAACTGATTATTATAAGTGATGTGGTAGCAATCCAAACAAGGTTTTAAAAGGGGTTTTAAACCAAAATGATGAATTAAATGTTGAAGAATTAAATTAAGCACAGTAATTGAAATAAGGTTTTCAAAAACGGAAAGGAAAATACATATAATTGGGTTGTGTTAAATATTGATAAATGGCTTTCGGAAATAAATTCCAAGTAATGAGGTCTTGTTGTAAAGAAGGTGGTAAGTGGATTTCAAATCCTAGATAAAATTATTATAAGAATGCCCGAATATATGTAAGCAAATTATTTGATGTGGGATTTTTATTAAAATCCAAAAGTTATAAGTGAAATTATGTTTAGACTAAAAGTAGTGTTTTAGTAAATATTTTCTTAATTAAAGGAATCAAGTAAAGAGATTGTTGAACGAGGATTTCAAATATAAGAAATGATTTATAAAATCAGATTTGAAATCGAGATGGTAAATAAGTTTTTAAGATGGTTTAATATCAATTGTTAAGTGACAAACTATTATTTATTATGAGATGAGAACATTGTCGATCAAGGTCTGAGAGGTAAATAAAATACCCCAACTTGAACGACTTCATTATTATCGAGGAATGGTATTAGTTTGAAGTGAGTAAAGGTTGTTGAAATTGGCGTGATATCCCATACGAAGAATATCAAACATGAGTGCGAGATTTTGGAAGATAAATAATACTAAAATGATTAGTTACAATGTAAGTAAAAATATTTGGTTTAAATTATATAACCTAACATGTGCTTTACCCGCATCGGGATCGGTAATTTGTTTAATACCATTAAGTACTATATATATAAATGCATATAACGAGATACCAAATTCAAGGGAATAAAAAAAGGTTTTGCAGAATATAACGATATTTCTAATGGTAAGGAAACAGAAATTGGGTATATAAACGTACTCTAAGACATAAAATAGTTTGTAACGGCACGAGTTTCGCCCGGACCCGATCGATCCTTAGATCGACCAAGACCGTTCAAAACCCGAATACATTAACTCTGGGAATACAACACATCAGAACAATAACAACAGACTTTTATAAACATTACAATAATGTTACATCAGAGTACAGAATATCAGGGTACATCGAATAAAATTACAGCGGAAGATAAATTATAGTAAGTTAATACAATACACAGCGGAAGACTTTCTATGCTCTGGACACAGCTTTAGGCTTCGATCCAGAATCCTGCTCAAGAGATAAATATCTGCAAAAAGCTACTCGACTACCCATGTGGAAAAGAGGGCACCCGAGTTTGCAAAGTGAAACAAACTACAGGTCAGTCATGGGACTGGTGTGAGAATTCTTAACTAATATAACTAATAGCAATAAGGCAAATCCAAGGACCACGCCGCTAATGCGGAACGGGTTTTATTCCAATCGATTGCCGGTGCATAAATTAAAGTAAATCGTTAAACAACGCAATGCTTCTTAGAAAAATGAAACCGTTATAAGACCTAAGTCCCATCACATAATGCAACGCAAACCGGAGGATAGGGTTTTGTAACACCCCGTAATTCTATAGCATTAAGTTTCACAAATTAAAGTATACTTAATTCAAAACATAAGAATTAAGGGAAACGGGTTACGCCATTACGTTCGTCTCGGAATTCTGCTGGAGATAGAGTCCGAGTTTGCGTGAATCGGACTCCGTATGAAGGAGTTATGGTCTTCAGAAGTTTCAGAATTCGATTTAAAATTCAAACAGGTCAAAAACGAGTTCAAATTCGAAAAACAGACCCAGATTGGGCTGGGCGGGAAAATTCCCGCCCAGGACCCAGGTCGACTGGGTAGTCGACCTGGGGGCACCCAGGTCGACTGGGTAGTCGACCTGGGGGTCGACTGGGTAGTCGACCTGGGGGTCGACTGGGTAGTCGACCTGGCCCCTGAGCCAGGTCGAACCCAGCCCCTCCTGGCTGGCCTGGTCTGTGCTTGGCCGAATTTCTGGGCTTTGTCTTATCACTAGGGCTTATGTGTCAACTCTTGATTGGCTTCTCTTTAAAACGAACGGCTTATATTAATCTAAGCTCCATCGATGGCTCTAATCAATTCACAAACTCTATGAAAAGGACCTAAGACTCCACCTAATTCACACAAATAAAAATGAGTATAGAGCTGTCATGCTGCTGAAGAAAGACTAGGAATAGCTGTCAAGTCGAGAGACGATTAGGAGTTGATTCAAAAGCTTAAAGCCACGACAATTAAATCAAAACAACGCCTACAACAAAGGATAAGCATCACCAAATTCAGAATTCAGAGTCCTGAATACAAGACTCGTCATACGTTGTAAGTAGAGTGCTATTCCGATATGAATGAAAACTGGAACTTGATTTGTGTAAATCGATAATGGAATTGTACTTTAATTATAATGATGTTAATTCGTAATTGTATGTTGCTATGATTTACTATGAATGGATTTGGGATGTTGTAGTGTAATTAACATGATATTGGATCTATTGAATAGTTGCAATACAAGTATATGATTCATGTTGGAAATTTATACTAATATGTTGTGGTTAATAAGAAGTTATACATATTTCGTTGCAACCAAGTTAAGACTTGATATACACGTAAATGTGTATATTTTATCCGCTTATTTATCTAGTTTTCTATTTAAAATAACTGATATTGTGTATTTATAGCTGTGTTTTCAGATTGTTGATAAAAAGCTTGGTTTAGAGCATTTGATGGATAAAGCATGAAGAATTTGCTTGAAAAGAGTGAAGTTGGAATTACTAATGCTTGAAGAGTTTAAAGCTTGGAGAACAGTTGCAAATAGAGTCCAGTTGGGTAGATTTGACTCACTAAAGACTAGTGTTGCGTTCACATTAGCTCCTTTGCAAGGCTTCTAATTCATGCACTATACGCGTTCACACTGGCTCACTTACAAGGCCTCTTACTCTATAACCCCGTTCACACTAGCTTATATGTCATTTGGGCTAATTCTTTAGTCCCACATTGTGGAATTTGCCAAGTAGCCTTTGTAATATCAGCTATAAGTACATTGTATCTCATTCATTGTAAAACACACTTAGTTTTATTCTGTAATTCTCTTCTTGGAATAAAACTCTTCTTTCTCTCTTCTATTTAATTTTTATTGCATTTTATTTATGTTCATGTCTGTTATTTTCTTTTTATTTTATTTTCTTTTAGCTATGTCTAGCTAATTCTCTTTGATTAGGAGGTGATGACGCTAATAGATATGATTCAATATGAATCACATAGCCAAAAGATTAGAACTTCATGTATGTAGATCTAGATTTGAACTAAGGGTTAGATCTGAACCTTCATACCCTGTGTCGTTTAAGAGCTGTGCTCCTTCACGGGATATATTCGAGTTCGGTCTAACACTTATCAAATTTAGATTTAATATTTAGGGTTTTAGAAATAAAATAGTGAATCTATCCTGATAGCCTATGGTTGTTTAAGAGCTGAGCTCCTGCATAGGCTATACTTGTTGTTATTTACATATTTGTTTCTAGAAACCTAATTATCGTTGATTCATGTTTGTGCCAGAAACATGAATTAGATCTGATTTATTCGATTGGCTGTTGATGAATATTATTCTAATCTATGTCATTACTCCCTAATTACTTTATTTATTGTTAAAAACTCGCTTTTTGTTTATTTTCTGTCAATTTGCAATCAATCAAAATTCTGGAATAACTTGATTGGATTTATTAATTAAAATATTTTTGGTCCCAGAGTTCGACACCCTCTACAACAATCCTTGTTGTTTAGGAAAGCCGAACGGATTTTACAGTTGTTTACAACTGTTTAATTTGTTCGCAAACAAATTTTGGCGCCGTTGCCGGGGACCAAAATAATTTTTATTTTTAAATCCTTCGAGTTATAATTTTCTTATTTTTTATTTTTCTTCATATAAAAAAAACAAAAAAAAATTATTTTTATTTTATTTTTTTCCCTTTTATTTTCTAGCATAGATAGAAAAAAATCTTGATTGGTTTGATTTGGTGTTGGTCAATGACACTGTAATCTTCCTACCAAGAGAAAAAAAAGAATTGCAATTTTTGTTTGATTTGTTTCCTTTCTTATTCCTTTCCCATCATTACATTTCTTTTTCTACAAGAAAAAAAAGATTGTAAATTTTCAATTCGATTTCTTTCTCTGTTTTCTTTTCATTTTTCTTCTACATAATTATTCCTTCCTTCTATTTATAATTTATTTCCAAAAAAAAACTCTTTTCTTTTTCTATGCCTTGAGAATTGCTGTCTATAAATTCACGTTCACCGGTAACACCCTCGCCTCCACCATCCTTATCTACCAGTCACCATTCACTACATTCAAACTCCCCTTCAACAGACAGACCACTTCATCCCAAAATCATCCACTTCCACCATACATCGATTCATACATTACCGCAAATACCCAAAAAAATCAATCACTGAACCCAGTTTGATCCAGGTTCCAAACCCCACGGACATATCTGATTGAGTTTTTGCCGATCACCTGACCCACCGCCCAACTTTCTACCCAAACCCAAACCGCTTCTAAAATCACCTGGCCACCGAATCACCTTCCACCCGAATCAGCTCACTTCAATCACCGTGTTTTTTTTCTCCAAGCAGACCACAATGTTCACATCAATCATTTCAACCCCAATTCAAAAATCCTCCTCAACCGAAATCTCGCAAATACACCATACAATCCACCTCCAGGCAGAACAAAATCAGCCCCCTTTCAAACCCTTGGCCAACCCGTTTACACTAAGCCGCATCCCCTTCCACCTCAAACAACAACCGAAATCCGCGAATTGCAATTCCTCAACAAATTAAACAAACCCACAATCACAAACTGCAGCCGCAATTTCAGGAACATCACAAACCATACTCCCACCCTTGTCAATTTGAAACCAAGAACCAGTACACCGCAATCACTCAAAACCTTCCCCAAACCAGTTTTAAATCCACCACCGAAAGCCGACATCACCACAAAACAGCGTGAACGCCTCGCTCATCACCGCAAAACACCCTGATTCGTTATTTCACTTGAAGCACAATACGAAGTAGCAGAACTCTCCCTATCTGTCTCGAATTAAATCGAATTAATAAAAAAAAAGGAAACAAAGATAAAAAGGGGATAAAATTATTCTGTGGTGTCCGTGATTTATTGCGTGAACTGTGTGGCATAAAGAGGTTTTACTTTTGGGGCCGACTTTGTTGTTGGGTAGTGAACCTGAGTTTGAATTCTTATTTCCTTTTTTCTTGTTTTTGTTTGGTTTTTCATTTTCCTAGCTGAGTTATGTTTATTTTTAACTTAGTCTTTGTTTTTAAGATTTTAGTTTCTAGTCAGCTAGTAGTTTGCGTTCTTCGTTTCAATCATTTTATTAGTTTTCTCTTTCTCCTATTTGTTCTAAAAAAAAGGTGAAATTCAAAAAAAACAAAAAAAGAGAGAGAAAATTTTCGAAAACAGGTACAGTGGAAATTCAGGGTTCGAGCGGTTGCACACCAAGTGGGGTGTGAACGTGCTAGCGCGACTCAACTGCACTGGACGGACTGCCGATCAAGGTGAGTATTTTCTAACTTTACAGGGACCGCTGCTGCAAATAAAAAAATTTATATATAGACATTGCTTGTAAAAATCTTCTGCAGGGCATCGGCTTGCTTGTAAAATTTTTTTTTTATTTATTTCTGCAATTGACTGTTCTGTGACTCTCATGAGACTGTTCATTCTGTGACTGATTAAAACATTAAAAAAAAATATTGCATTCGTCTTAGTTTTGTTTTTATTTTCTAAGGAATTTATTATATTTTGACAATTTGGTTTAGTTCTAACGGATTATTTCTCGGTGTCTAGACTACGGCAGAGTAATAACTGTTTATAAATATTACGGTGATTCGTAAATATTATATCGGTTGTTCCTCTAAAGGTACTTAAACCTTCGGCTGCATTGCTAGGGTGATTCCTGGTGCACCGATAACTCCTGTCCGTTAACTGGCTGAGAAGTCTTTTGTTGAAATAAATCAAACTGCCATTATATAATTCTAGAAATTGTAAATTGCATTAGGTTCATTAAAAAAAATTCCTTTGTGTCTAATTCTTTTTCTCTAAAAAAAAAAAAAAGAATTTCAAAATAATTCTCGTTTTGTAAAAAAAAAAATCGCTTCTCAATTTTGTTTTTTCTCGTCTTCCCTTATTCTTCTCGCTATTGCATGCATCATTGGACTCGTGATCCTTCAGATAATCGTTTAGTTCGAACAAACATTCCTTTAACCATGGCTGAAGAAAATCCCCCTCGATCTCTTATGGATAGATACTTCCTCGATCGGGTTTCTATTCCTTCTTGCATCATATTGCCCGCCCCAACGGGTAACCACTTTGAAATTCATTCGAATCACATAAATACTCTTTTAAAGTTCGGCAATTTAGAATGTGATGATCCGTATATTTTCTTGACCAAATTTGAACAAGTTTGTGCAACCATGAAATTTCAACAATTAAGTGACGATGGAATCAAACTTAGGTTAATTCCATTTGCATTTACCGATTATGCTGAGAAATGGTTGTATAGCTTGCCTTCAAATACGATTGGAACTTGGGGTGAATTTGTAAACATTTTTCTAAAGAAATTTTACCCTCTGGAAAAAACATCCAAAATTCGAAATGAAATCATCAATTTTCATCAATTTGGGGGTGAATCCTTTGCAAAATATTTTGAAAGATTTAAAGAACTCCTTGTCAAATGTCCACATCACAATTTCGAAAAATGGACTCTTTGTCAAATTTTATACAATGTACTTGAAAATAACTCTCGAACCATGCTCGAATCGATGTGCCAAGGAAATTTTCTAGCCTAAGATCACAATGCCGCTTGGCAATTTCTCGAAAATTTGGCCGAAAAATCAGCTCAATGGGAAAGATCTAACGAGAAATCGATTTATTCCCGATCTAACGCTCATTCGGTAGGATCATCAGTAGCCTTAGAAGCAAAAATAGACGCGATGATATCCAAATTCGATAATGTCCTTTCATCAACTCAAATAAATCAAGCTCAAGCGTCTCATACATAATGTTACAAATGTAACGATCCTAACCACAGAGCTGATCAATGCCCACATTCATTGGAACAACTCAATGCATTTAACAAAGCTAGGAATGACCCATTCTCCCCAACGTACAATCCAGGTTGGAGAAACCATCCTAACTTCTCTTGGACCCAAAACAATGCAAATTTGAATGCGGTTCGACCTCCTTTTCAATCATTTTCGAATAATCCTTCGAAACCTGCCTTTCAACAAACTCAATTCCAACATCCTGCGCCACCTTCTCAAAACCAGGCGCAACAATCCTTGTTTCCCCAAGACGATAAACGATTGACATCACTGGAGAAAACTCTCGAAGAATTGACTAAAGCGACGACTCAAAATCTCCAATCAAATATCAATCTTCAAAATTTATTGACTTCGCACATGCAAAACACGAGTCAATCGATTGCTAAACTTGAAATGCAAATGAGTCAGTTAGCCACTTCCGTAAGCGAACGGGAAAGAGGCACTTTCCCGAGTCAACCCATTCCAAACCCCAACCGTCATAATCTAACTCCTACCAAATTCACATCATTCAAGATTCAAACGTTAGTCACTTGAATGCGGTCATGACTTTTAGATCTGGCAAAAAGATTGACAACCATGTGGTCAACCCAAATGCTTTACCGGACGATCTTTCAACTCCGACAGAAAATTCGACCAACTCAGATCAAAACATCGAGCCAATTTCTGACAAGGACCATCCTCAAACTCAAGTAGCCCAACCTACTGAGTTGTCTGCTCCATTTCCTCATAGACTCCGACCTAGGAAAAAGTCGGATCAGCTAGAAAAGACGCTTGAAATATTTAAGCAAGTTAAAGTGAACATTCCTCTTTTTGATATTATACAGCAAGTTCCACAGTACGCGAAATTTCTAAAAGATTTGTGCACTCAAAAACGTCATTCACAAGTATCTAAGAAAGTGTTTCTAGCGGCAACTCTAAGCGAGGTCTTGTCCCAATCAATGCCAGTGAAATACAAAGATCCTGGCTGCCCCACAATATCATGTACTATTGGGGACATGAAAATCGATAGATGCCTGGTAAACTTAGGTGCTAGTGTTAACTTGCTTCCATATTCTGTCTATCGCCAATTAGGGCTAGGAGAACTGAAACCCACCAAGGTTATCCTTCAGCTTGCTGACCGGTCAATTAAGAAACCTATGGGCGAAATCGAGGATATGTTGATCAAAATAGGCGAATTCATCTTTCCAGTTGATTTCATTGTCCTAGAAACTCAACAGGTAAGCAATCCTGCAAACCAGATCCCTTTGATACTAGGACGACCCTTCTTAGCAACCTCTAATGCTCTCATCAACTGTAGAAATGGGTCTATGAAACTTTCTTTCGGTAACATGACCGTCGAGCTAAACATCTTTAGAACCGAAAACTCTCCTAACTCGTATGTGGATCAATTTTCTGAAATCCATGCAGTCCATGACAATGACCCTGAGCTCGATCATCTGAACAATGAAACTGAATCAAATTATGAAACATTATTTCAAGATATTCCCAAAAATATCTCTGATTCAATTTTTGTTGAGCCGCTCACAATTGAGCCTATTCCTCAACCAATTTCTTCAGTTGAGTCGTCCCCAAAATCTGACCTCAAAGTGCTGCCCAGTCATCTTAAGTACGCTTACTTAGGAGACAATGAAACTTTTCCTGTCATTATCGCTTCTGACCTTACTTTAGAGCAGGAACAATTGCTCCTTCCCATCCTTAAGAAAAATAAGGAAGCAATTGGTTGGTCCATGGCTGATATTAAGGGGATTAGTCCTTTGATTGTCCAACATCGAATCCACCTTATAAATGATGCCAAACCCACTCGTGATCCCCAACGTTGACTAAACCCCATCATGAAAGAAGCAGTTCGGGCTGAAATCCTTAAATGCCTTGACAATGGAATCATCTACCCGATTTTCGATAGTCAATGGGTTAGTCTGATTCATGTTGTACCTAAGAAATCAGGGATTACCGTGGTTCAAAATGAAGCTAACGAGCTTATCCCAACCCGCACCCAGACTGGTTGGCGTGTTTGCATTGACTATAGGAAACTTAACGCTGTAACACGAAAGGATCATTTCCCTCTGCCATTTATCGATCAAATGTTAGAACGATTAGCCGGTCACGAGTACTATTGTTTCCTTGATGGGTACTCAGGATATAATCAAATCCCTATCGCTCCTGAGGACCAAGAGAAAACCACTTTCACATGTCCATTTGGTACATTTGCGTACCGACGTATGCCTTTTGGTCTCTGTAATGCACCTGCAACCTTTCAGAGGTGCATGATTAGCATTTTTTCAGATATGATTGAGTGATTTTTGGAAGTGTTCATGGAGGATTTTTCCATCTTCGGGGATTCCTACACTGAGTGTTTACATCACCTAGATCTTGTTCTTAACCGTTGCAAAGATAAACACTTAACGCTTAATTGGGAAAAGTGTCACTTCATGGTTAAACATGGCATTGTTTTGGGACATGTCATCTCTAACAAAGGAATTGAAGTAGACAAAGCCAAAATCGAAGTTATCTCGAATCTTCCCATTCCCAAATCCATTAAGGACATCCGATCCTTTTTAGGTCATGCTGGTTTTTACCGTCGCTTTATAAAAGATTTTAGCAAAATCACTCGACCTTTGACCAATCTTCTTGGTAAGGATGTTCCTTTCGACTTCAATTCTGATTGCATTTCATCTTTTGAGCATCTTAAAAATGAACTTGTCTCTGCTCCGATCATCTGCTCTCCCAACTGGAAGATGCCTTTTGGAATCATGTGTGATGCCTCGAATTTCGCTGTTGGCGCTGTCTTAGGACAACGTATCGATAAAATTCTTCATGTCGTTTACTACGCGAGTAAGACTTTGAACGATGCCCAAATCAATTATACGACCATTGAAAAAGAACTTTTGGCAATTGTTTTTGCTCTAGAAAAATTCAGGCCTTATCTAGTTGGCTCACACATCACGGTTTATACCGATCATTCCGCACTTAGATATCTTTTCTCTAAAAAGGATGCTAAGGCTCGTCTCATTCGTTGGATCCTTCTTCTTCAAGAATTTGATCTTACCATTAAGGATAAAAAAGGGTCTGACAACGTTATTGCGGACCACCTGTCTCGTCTTCCAAATGCCCCGTCTTCTTCTCTTCCGATCAACGAGAATTTCCCCGATGAACAGTTGTTTTCTCTATCCACTGATCCTTTGTTTGCTGACATTGTCAACTACTTAGTCACCAAGCAGATCCCTTCTTTTTGGTCTAAGCAGGATAAACACAAATTCTTTTCCCAAGTGAAACATTTTTATTGGGACGACCCCTATCTTTTCAAGTATTGTCCCGACCAAATCATTCGAAGATGTGTTCCTGACACTGAAATTCACAGTGTCCTCTCTTTCTGTCATAACCAAGCCTGTGGTGGTCACTTCGGTCCCAAAAAGACAGCCGAAAAGGTTCTCCAATTAGGTTTCTATTGGCCCAACCTTTTCAAAGACACGTACGAATTTTGTAAAACTTATGATCGATGTCAATTCTTAGGGAAAATTTCTAAACGGAATATGATGCCCCTAAACCCTATTCTAGAGGTCGAAATTTTTGATGTGTGGGGTATAGACTTCATGGGACCCTTCCCTAATTCTTTTGGGAACCTTTACATTCTCTTAGCTGTTGATTATGTTTCCAAATGGGTCGAAGCTGTACCATGCAAAACAAACGATAACAAGGTTGTTGTGCGCTTCTTGAAAGAAAACATCTTTTCTAGGTTTGGCATACCTCGCATAATAATCAGTGATAATGGTACACACTTCTGTAATCGTTCTTTTGAAGCTCTCATGAGAAAGTATTCGATAACCCACAAGTTATCCACTCCTTATCACCCTCAAACTTGTGGGCAAGTTGAAGTATCGAATAGGCAGATTAAACAAATCCTTGAGAAAACCGTGATTCGAAATCGTAAAGATTGGTCTCTAAAGTTAATCGACGCTCTTTGGGCTTACCGCACCGCTTTTAAAACAAACTTGGGTATGTCCCCTTATCGGTTGATTTTTGGTAAGTCATGTCACTTGCCAGTTGAACTAGAACATCGGGCGTTATGGGCAATAAAAACTTTGAATCTTGATTTAGAGCAAGTGGGCGAACATAGGAAGCTTCAACTTAATGAACTTGATGAAATTCGAAATGATGCCTATGAAAATGAACGAATTTACAAGGACAGAACAAAAGTTTTTCATGATAAATCAATTTTACGTAAAACTTTCATGCCAGGTCAAAAAGTTCTATTGTATGACTCAAAACTGCATTTATTTCCGGGTAAGTTAAAATCTAGATGGACAGGACCTTACACTGTATGGACTGTTTTTCCATATGGTGCGGTAGAAATTGAGAATCCAACCGATGGATCATCTTTTAAGGTCAATGGTCAACGCCTTAAACCTTACTTGGAACCAACACCCAACCAAGAGGAAGAGCTCATGGTCCTCCATGAGCCACATTACATTCGGTAAGACGCACTAACCCTCTTTTGTACATATGTAAATAGTCTCTTATTTTATTTTTCGTTTCACTAAGATATGTCTGATTAACGACTGGGGACACAGTCACACTCAAGTGTGGGGGGAATTTACATTACATCAGCAATCAAATTTTATGAACTAGGTCATTCATTGAACAAGGATTAACTTAAAATTCATAAATAACATCTTGGTTCTTGTTTGATAAGTTGAATTGTTGGGTGATGGGAATAAACATTATTTATTCATTGAATCGTAATGTGTCTTTTTAAGATTCTAGCTTGAGACTGTGCAAACGTTAGTCGTGTTCTAGAGTAAGCGTGTCAACCTTTGTTATACATGTTAGAACGTGCAAGTAAAAATAATAAAAAAAAAGTCAAATAATAATGATTTTGCACTTACATTGGATTTTCTGAGTTCGTTTTCATGCATAATATTTTCTTTTCACTCAAATTTTCAAAATCGTAAGTTCTAAAATCCACTTGGCCTAATTAAGAAGAAATGACTCATTGTAGCGTTCTTTTTCGATACCCCACATTATTCAAACCCAGGTTTTAGTCGATTTACATCCATGTTTCGACAAGTTTATCTTATATTGGTATACTCAAGAACCTTTGTTTAAAGGTCAAAAAACGTCACTTTTTATACCGATATTACACCACCCACTCCATACTTGTTTTAAGGTAGGATAACCATATACAACATCTTATGTTATATGGGTTATCTATCTTACGAAACTTTATTTATCATTCCTTTCAGCCTTTTGTATAACATCAATACAGACTTGTGTGTTGAATTAAGGTTATAGAAATAGAGTAACTAGGGCACAAAACTATCCTTTCATGAAGTGTTGGTTATGATTCACTTGGTAGAGGAGGAATCAAATGAAATAATGTATGGTATAATTCCATTCCATCTCC
Organism: Allium sativum; assembly: GCA_030737875.1. Lineage (NCBI taxonomy): Eukaryota > Viridiplantae > Streptophyta > Magnoliopsida > Asparagales > Amaryllidaceae > Allium > Allium sativum. The sequence goes on along the minus strand of CM060918.1, from coordinate 680,898,981 downwards.
GCTCATCATTCATCATGCAAAAAGAAAAAGAAAAAGAGAAAAAAAAGAAAAAAGAAAGAGAAAAAAAGAAGAGAAAAAAAAGAAGAAGAAGAAAAAATGAAATAAAGAGAGAGTCTCTCAGAATAAAATAGTCATTCATCATTCTTGACTATAAAGCATTCACTTCCATTCCATCCACATCCATCATACCGTACTTGGAATCGAGGATTGTAGTAGAGGAGATAAAAGGAAACAAAATGTCTATATGTGCCTTAGTATTACTTTATCTTTGTAGCTTGAAGTTCAACTAATACACTTGCCCTCTTAACTAGAATATTTTTAGAACTTACAAAATTTTCCTTCATCTGTGCATAACTCACATCCAATACATTGCAGTTACACTGGTGCAGAATTATTGAAAAAAAAAGAATAAAGAAATGATTGGGTGCACATTGTCGATGTGTAGAACTTTGGTTGACACCACGCTCTTAACCTTCAAGACAATTACAGTGTTATCAAGGAATTACGATTCAGCTTGAAATTTTTTATTCATTTTTGCACCAACAATGGGATGGACAATTTAGGATTGAACCGTTATTATTGAAGTCAAGTAAAGTCCTTGGAATATGAAAGACCTTAAGTATATTGTTTGATTAATCCGCGTACATAAGACGCTTTGGATTTTGTGGGTAGTATCCGCTGAAAACCCTCACGAGACAACACTCGTCCTACTAGGGATACCTAGGGGTTTAACGACTTGTTGCATACGCTAAATGCAATCGTGTTTCCTACGAAAGTGTGACATATCTTAGTTTAGTTTATTCGAGGACGAATAAAAAGATTAGTGTGGGGGTATTTGATATACACGTAAATGTGTATATTTTATCCGCTTATTTATCTAGTTTTCTATTTAAAATAACTGATATTGTGTATTTATAGCTGTGTTTTCAGATTGTTGATAAAAAGCTTGGTTTAGAGCATTTGATGGATAAAGCATGAAGAATTTTCTTAAAAAGAGTGAAGTTGAAATTACTAATGCTTGAAGAGTTTAAAGCTTGGAGAACAGTTGCAAATAGAGTCCAGTTGGGTGGATTTGACTCACTAAAGACTAGTGTTGCGTTCACATTAGCTCCTTTGCAAGGCTTCTAATTCATGCACTATACGCGTTCACACTGGCTCACTTACAAGGCCTCTTACTCTATAACTCTGTTCACACTAGCTTATATGTCATTTGGGCTAATTCTTTAGTCCCACATTGTGGAATTTGCCAAGTAGCCTTTGTAATATCAGCTATAAGTACATTGTATCTCATTCATTGTAAAACACACTTAGTTTTATTCTGTAATTCTCTTCTTGGAATAAAACTCTTCTTTCTCTCTTCTATTTAGTTTTTATTGCATTTTATTTATGTTCATGTCTGTTATTTTCTTTTTATTTTATTTTCTTTTAGCTATGTCTAGCTAATCCTCTTTGATTAGGGGGTGATGACGCTAATAGATATGATTCAATATGAATCACATAGCCAAAAGATTAGAACTTCATGTATGTAGATCTAGATTTGAACTAAGGGTTAGATCTGAACCTTCATACCCTATGTCGTTTAAGAGCTGTGCTCCTTCACAGGGTATATTCAAGTTCGGTCTAACACTTATCAGATTTAGATTTAATATTTAGGGTTTTAGAAATAAAATAGTGAATCTGTCCTTATAGCCTATGGTTGTTTAAGAGCTGAGCTCCTGCATAGGCTATACTTGTTGTTATTTACATATTTGTTTCTAGAAACCTAATTATCGTTGATTCATGTTTGTGACAGAAACATGAATTAGATCTGATTTATTCGATTGGCTATTGATGAATATTATTCTAATCTATGTCATTACTCCCTAATTACTTTATTTATTGTTAAAAACTCGCTTTTTGTTTATTTTCTGCCAATTTGCAATCAATCAAAATTCTGGAATAACTTGATTGGATTTATTAATTAAAATATTTTTGGTCCCAGAGTTCGACACCCTCTACAACAATCCTTGTTGTTTAGGAAAGCCGAACGGATTTTACAGTTGTTTACAACTGTTTAATTTGTTCGCAAACGACTTATGCAAGTATATGATTCACTATTATGCCAACATGATTTTAGACCTTTCTATGTATATTTTTATGATCACTTTTAGTGTAGTTGGATCCAATTGGGTATTATGATTCATATGAATTTATGTTGGAATAGGCATCATTGATTCAAGTGAAAACCATACTTGTGTATTAGTGACAAAAGTAAGCATCTTTGTGGACTTGTGTTGACTTTATGAACATGGCTGGTTCATGTTTAACTTTATGCCCAAATAAAATATCTTTTAGGCTTAGGTTGTTGTAAGAAAACATATGATAATATATGTGGCACATAATTAAGTTAGATTCATACTTTAAATAAAAGTTTACATAATTAGATTAAAACCATGATTCATGTTTAGGTATGTTTTATGTCAAGATTTTATGCTATTACAATGTAAGTTCACAAGTGCCTAATTTATGTTAATTAGACCGCTATGTTGCAAGTTCATGCGTTTACACACCCCTTTTTGATGTTACTTAGAATATATATACATCATGTTCTAAGCCTCCCCTTTTTATGTGGCTAAGTTGGGCTAAAATGTTGAAGCCCAACATATGTTATATTATTACATACAAACGGGGGAATACGTTGGGGTTAATTAAAATATATGTGTTGGCATGTTTGGCACATGCCAACGATTCATGACATTTTAAATGGTATAAATTATTATACCCAAGAATAATGAATTTGAACAATGGGACGCAAATATTTACATATAAAAGAAAAAGAGACAAAATATGTAAACTTAGAAAATACGACATGCTTAACCCGAGGTTGGATTGCGTTGTGACATAAACCTGCCCAGACCCGCTCGGCTGTCCAGTAGTCACAACAATACTTATCCACTGTGGGTGGTTAAGCGTTGAGCCCAATAAACACCCGAGGTTAGACATGAGTTGTGGTGTAAACCTGCCCAAAACCGACCGGCTGTCCAGTTACCACATCAATACCTGTCTAATGTGAGTGGTTGTTGCTTTAATTAATAAATTAAGGCTGAGTCAGGATTGATAGGATTAAGTAAATTGAATTAATACTTAATCAAATTCAACATGTTAACTGTACAGACTGATTGGGGGTTAGGCTTATGCGGACACCTAAACAATTTAATATGTTAACTAGGGGAGTGGGTAAGGTTAAGCAAATGTTTAACCATTATAACATGATTAACTGGACTAGTGATTGAGGTTAAGTTAATTAGAACACTTAACCATGGAAACATGTTAGTTAGACAAGTGATTGAGGTTAAGCAAAAGTTTGAACTCTTAACCATGATAACAAGTTGATGTGACAAGTGGGTTAGGTTAGGTAAGTTAGAAACACTTAACCACTGTAACAGGTTAGTTGAACAGAAGGTGAGGTTAAGTTAACACCAGGAGGCAACACTTAATCAGAGTAATATGATAAGTAGGAGGGTTAAGTTAACTGAAATTGACTAATGACACTTAACCAACTTAACACAGTTAAGCCGGAATGGGAGGGTTAAGTCCATAGGAACACTTAACCAACTTAACCTGGTAACAAGACAAGACTTGTAGGGGTTAAGTAACTGAGAATACACTTAGCCAATTTAAAATGTTAACTAGACTAGAGGGTTGGGTTAGGTAAACTTAGAACACTTAACCATCAGAGTATGATAAATGAATAAGGTTAAGTTAAAAACATGAAAGGGATAATACTTAACCATTAGAACATGTTAAGCAAACAGATGTTGGGGTTAAGTTAGAAAGAACACTTAACCAATAAAAGATGAGTGGGTAGAGTTAAGTAATAAGAAATACTTAACCAATATAACTTGGTCTGTGGTAGGGTTAAGTCAACATGAACTACTGTTAACACTTAACCAATTTAATATGACAAATGAATGTGTTAAGTTAACTTGAATTGACTAATGACACTTAACCAATCCAACTTGACGAGAAAAAGGCCGAGTAGTAAACCTTAGTTAAGGAAACAACGGTTCTGGAAACTAAGTGGTAAACCTTAGTTAACAAAACTAAGTAATAATTCTTAGTATAACACGAGAAGGAGCGAACGTCCATCTGATTTTAAAGAAGGCTCCAACGAATTGGGTTACGAAGCCCGAGGCTTCAAGGGGACGTGAGGGTACTCTTGGTATCCCTCTGTGAGGCTGCAGATGATCCTCCTGGGCTCACAGAGGTTAAGGTTTGCGTTAGAAGAACCAAGGGTATGCATTGGTTGCAAAATATGGCAACCTAAAGACTAGGATGGACCAGCGTGATTCGGCGAGGAAACGGTAGCCCTGTGATAGCAACTCGTCGTCTACCTACCATCTTGAGTCAAGCGAGATACGTGAGGCGGGAAGGCGGAGAACTCCTACGGACCATATACTTGCTATCTAGTTGTGGTTGCGGTTGTTGTTGGCCATAGGTTAGTGGGGCATATAGGGGCCTTCGTATAGTTCTCATTTTTCAAGGTTTTCCTTCCATTAGTTGAGGGAGGGGTCGAGTGGGACCATAACCACTAGAAAAACAGACCTTAGCATCTGCATCGGCAGATATCTGAAAGCTCCTGACCGAGTTCCATGTTTCTAGAGTAGCCCTGCCACGGAACTCGGGCCGCACATTACAGGACATGTGCATCTAGAAGAGCGATAACGATTCGCGATACATACGTGGGAAAAGTCTAGGAACATATACCACCCTAGGTAGTGTGTCCTAGATTAGAGGGCGTAGTTCGACAAGTAGCGTAATTCCTAGTTGGACCTAGGTGGCATAAACCCTGAATCCGAGAAGCGTTCAGCAGATAACATAAACTTTAGTTGAAACTAGAAAGCACGTGATAGAAACCCTAGATTAGATCTAGGTAATAAATAATAAATGTACGCCTGAAAGTAACCATAATTTTAGGGATTGGGATCACGTTATCATTACTAGTGGGGACACTAGTTAGGTGGTGCAGAGACATAGAAACTATAATAACAGGTTAATAGCGAAGCAGGGGAAATGTTAAAGCATATCCAGTTTATCTTATCATAGCGTATCTTGTGTTAATCTTGTCTTATTTTATCTTGATTAGTATGCGGCACGATAGTATATTCAGTCCTAGACAACTTATCTTAGTTTATGGTGCTTTCCCATTTCCGGTTTATACTTATCATACTCTTTTTCTTATCCATAGACTGAATAGTCACTAGACTTACTCAGGCTTTATGTCTGACTCTACTTTTCTTTCGTCTTCTTTTCTTCTGTTTCCCCCGCCCTAAGGTAGTCGAGGAGGGAATAGTATAGCTCAGGTTATATTGGACCGTCACTCTTCCCAAGCTTGAAGATTCTTCGGCAAAGTGCTTTAGACTCTCCTTTTCACTGCTATGGCTGGCTTATGCTACATTGGGGAATATAAATGTATTTTTATGCTCCTTTATTTTGTAAGACAGATGATACTCTAATATTGGAAAACAATTGTTGTACAAACTATTCTATCAATAAAGCAAAGTTTTATTTTCCCGCTGTTTTAAATTATGTCTGTCTTGTAATTTATCTGCATCTTTTACCTATAATGCTCCACAGAACTTAGTGCATTCCCTTTGTGAGTGACACTAACGGATGTGGGGTGTTACACTTGGTATCAGAGCTAAAGGTTACCAGATCAGATAAAAGATTTGAAAAATTATTTTCAAAACAGTTTTAAAAGAAGCATTTTCAAAAGAAAAGTTTTGTTTTAAAGGCATATTCCCCAAAGCCATACGCACTATCTTTTGATCCTCTCCTTGAATCCTGGTTTCCTTCTTTCTTGAGTCTCTGGGGCTCCCGGCTTTCTGGGAGGTAACCTCGTCGAAGGGCAGAATAGTGCCCGACTTCCATCGATAGCCGCAATAGTTTCACCTATGGCTAGTTTTCATTCAGTCTTTGTAGAGTTTTCCGTGCGATGGAGGCAGCCTTCGAGGGACTGGTCAACATGATTTCACTAGTATGGTAAAAGATGAGGATAAAAGAGTTAGGATAAGGAGCACAACCCAAGGATAAGAAACTTATGGATATGAACTTAGCTCAGGAAGGAGGAAGGAATTATAAAACCTGAGACAATAAGAAGTAGCTTTTCTATAGTATAATTAAGGACAAGGGCAAGAACGAGGGACAGGATTTTCAGAAGGGCGAGTGCATACTTTCACCACCCGAATACCTGAGAAAGGAGATAGTAAAAGTCTCTGTTGGAAAAGTTTAGCTTTTCGTCTTGATCAACCAGTTGGAAATCTTTTGATCTTAGCACTTCGCATTTGTTCATATCTGCTTCCATAGTTGAGTCTCTGCACCGTAGTACTTGTATAGTAGAGAGATCCCACTAGAGCCTCAAATCCCATTAGGTGGTTCGACCAATTTATCTTTGGTTGTTTTTGTTTATATCATCTCACGTAGATCGTCCAAATTCGGAGGAGGCCTTCCTTGGGTGCTTGTCTGATATTGGTTTAGGCCTCTGGGGCTTGTACTTGAGGGATGTCGAGTTCGACTAGGATGGTTTGCATGAGAGATAAATAGTTGTGGCGGGCGCTCTAAATAGAATAAGACTAACCTTAAGAAAGGTAAAAAGTACGTAGTGACCTTTAGCTTTTGGCGTTCATAGTTATGACATGATGGATAAGCTAAGAAGAGAGACCTCTAATCATCTTAGTATATACCGGGTAGCATGGTTAACATCTGTTCATTTTGGAAATGGAGGTCAAGAAGCTTCGCAATCGTGAAGTTAAGTTAGTAAAGCTCAAAGAAGATGCGACTTAGAAAACTGAAAGACTAGATACGCGCATCACACCCTTTTTCTTAAGGGTATATCCTTGATCTCTTTTCCTAGGAATGTTAGGTATACTTGTTTCTAGCTTTTAAGGTATATCCTCTAGGTCGTATCTTCGATCCTTAGGTAATAATCCTTTTGGATGAAAACATGCATTTGAAACATGTTATGGTTGATGATTGCAAGTGGTTGCTCGTGGATGCATATACACCCTAGGCGCTAAAACGACTCAGTTACTTTCATATTGCATTTACAAATACGTTTCTGTTTATGTATTGAAATTTGATATGTTGTCATATGAATGAATGATTATGCACTCATGTAGAAATAATAAAGTTTATTAGGAATGGTTGCATACATGTTGGACTCATGACACAGACATAATTTGCATTAAGGAGGTCAACTGAATTAGTGGACCGCCTGATTTTGCATTAGATAAGGACATGTACATACAACTTGCATATGATCATGAAGCATTAGAAGCCTTTTTAAGGACAATGGATGCTTGTGATTGAATGGTTGTGTAGATGGATGATTGGATGGTAGGACACATTCTTCCTAACTTCAAGATTTCGGGGACGAAATCCTTTTAAGAGGGGGAGAATGTAACACCTCGTAATTCTATAGCATTAAGTTTCACAAATTAAGGTATACTTAATTCAAAACATAAGAATTAAGGGAAACGGGTTACGCCATTGCGTTCGTCTCAGAATTCTGCTTGAGATAGAGTCCGAGTTTGCGTGAATCGGACTCCGTATGAAGGAATTATGGTCTTCAGAAGTTTCAAAATTCGATTTAAAATTCAAACAGGTCAAAAACGAGTTCAAATTCGAAAAACAGACCTAGATTGGGCTGGGCGGGAGAATTCCCACCCAGGACCCAGGTCGACTGGGTAGTCGACCTGGAGGTCGACTGGGTAGTCGACCTGGCCCCTGAGCCAGGTCGAACCCAGCCCCTCCTGGCTGGCCTGGTCTGTGCTTGGCCGAATTTCTGGGCTTTGTCTTGTCACTAGGGCTTATGTGTCAACTCTTGATTGGCTTCTCTTTAAAACGAACGGCTTATATTAATCTAAGCTCCATCGACGGCTCTAATCAATTCACAAACTCTATAAAAAGGACCTAAGACTCCACCTAATTCACACAAATAAAAATGAGTATGGAGCTGCCATGTTGCTGAAGAAAGACTAGGAATAGCCGTCAAGTCCAGAGACGATTAGGAGTTGATTCAAAAGCTTAAAGCCACGACAATTAAATCAAAACAACGCCTACAAAAAAGGATAAGCATCACCAAATTCAGAATTCAGAGTCCTGAATACAAGACTCGTCATACGTTGTAAGTAGAGTGCTATTCCGATATGAATGAAAATTGGAACTTGATTTGTGTAGATTGATAATGGAATTGTACTTTAATTATAATGATGTTAATTTGTAATTGTATGTTGCTATGATTTACTATGAATGGATTTGGGATGTTGTAGTGTAATTAACATGATATTGGATCTATTGAATAGTTGCAATACAAGTATATGATTCATGTTGGAAATTTATACTTATATGTTGTGGTTAATAAGAAGTTATACATATTTCGTTGCAACCAAGTTAAGACTTATGCAAGTATATGATTCACTATTATGCCAACATGATTTTAGACCCTTCTATGTATATTTTTATGATCACTTTTAGTGTAGTTGGATCCAATTGGGTATTATGATTCATATGAATTTATGTTGGAATAGGCATAATTGATTCAACTGAAAACCATACTTGTGTATTAGTGACAAAAGTAAGCATCTTTGTGAACTTGTGTTGGCTTTATGAACATGGTTGGTTCATGTTTAACTTTATGCCCAAATAAAATATGTTTTAGGCTTAGGTTGTTGTTAGAAAACATATGATAATATATGTGGCACATAATTAAGTTAGATTCATACTTTAAATAAAATTTTACATGATTAGATTAAAACCATGATTCATGTTTATGTATGTTTTATGTCAAGATTTTATGCTATTACAATGCAAGTTCACAAGTGCCTAATTTATGTTAATTAGACCGCTATGTTGCAAGTTCATGCGTTTACACACCCCTTTTTTATGTTACTTAGAATATATATACATCATGTTCTAAGCCTCCCCTTTTTATGTGGCTAAGTTGGCTAAAATGTTGAAGCCCAACATATGTTATATTATTACGTACAAACGGGGGAATATGTTGGGGTTAATTAAAATATATGTGTTGGCATGTTTGGCACATGCCAACGATTCATGACATTTTAAATGGTATAAATTATTATACCCAAGAATAATGAATTTGAATAATGGGCCGCAAATATTTACATATAAAAGAAAAAGAGACAAAATATGTAAACTTAGAAAATACGACATGCTTAACCCGAGGTTGGATTGCGTTGTGACATAAACCTGCCCGGACCCGCCCGGCTGTCCAGTAGTCACAACAATACCTATCCAATGTGGGTGGTTAAGCGTTGAACCCAATAAAGACCCGAGGTTAGACATGAGTTGTGGTGTAAACCTGCCCGGAACCGACCGGCTGTCCAGTTACCACAACAATACCTGTCTAATGTGAGTGGTTGGTGCTTTAATTAATAAATTAAGGCTGAGTCAGGATTGATAGGATTAAGTAAATTGAATTAATACTTAATCAAATTCAACATGTTAACTGTACAGACTGATTGGGGGTTAGGCTTATACGGACACCTAACCAATTTAATATGTTAACTAGGGGAGTGGGTTAGGTTAAGCAAATGTTTAACCATTATAACATGATTAACTGGACCAGTGATTGAGGTTAAGTTAATTAGAACACTTAACCATGGAAACATGTTAGTTAGACAAGTGATTGAGGTTAAGCAAAATTTTGAACTCTTAACCATGATAACAAGTTGATGTGACAAGTGGGTTAGGTTAGGTAAGTTAGAAACACTTAACCACTGTAACAGGTTAGTTAAACAGAAGGTGAGGTTAAGTTAACACCAGGAGGCAAGACTTAACCAGAGTAATATGATAAGTAGGAGGGTTAAGTTAACTGAAATTGACTAATGACACTTAACCAACTTAACACAGTTAAGCCGGAGTGGGAGGGTTAAGTCCATAGGAACACTTATCCAACTTAACCTGGTAACAAGACAAGACTTGTAGGGGTTAAGTAACTGAGAATACACTTAGCCAATTTAACATGTTAACTAGACTAGAGGGTGGGGTTAAGTAAACTTAGAACACTTAACCATCAGAGTATGATAAATGAATAAGGTTAAGTTAAAAACAGGAAAGGGACAATACTTAACCATTAGAACATGTTAAGCAAACAAATGTTGGGGTTAAGTTAGAAAGAACACTTAACCAATAAAAGATGAGTGGGTAGAGTTAAGTAATAAGAAATACTTAACCAATATAACTTGGTCTGTGGTAGGGTTAAGTCAACATGAACTACTGTTAACACTTAACCAATTTAATATGACAAATGAATGGGTTGAGTTAACTTGAATTGACTAATGACACTTAACCAATCCAACTTGACGAGAAAAAGGCCGAGTAGTAAACCTTAGTTAAGGAAACAACAGTTCTGGAAACTAAGTGGTAAACCTTAGTTAACAAAACTAAGTAATAATTCTTAGTATAACACGAGAAGGAGCGAACGTCCATCTGATTTTAAAGAAGGCTCCAACGAATTGGGTTACGAAGCCCGAGGCTTCGAGGGGACGTGAAGGTACTCTTGGTATCCCTCTGTGAGGCTGCAGATGATCCTCCTGGGCTCACAGAGGTTAAGGTCTGCGTTAGAAGAACCAAGGGTATGCCTTGGTTGCAAAATATAGCAACCTAAAGACTAGGGTGGATCCGCGTGATTCGGCGAGGAAACGGTAGCCCTGTGATAGCAACTCGTCGTCTACCTACCATCTGGAGTCAAGCGAGATACGTGAGACGGGAAGGCGGAGAACTCCTACGGACCATATACTTGCTATCTAGTTGTGGTTGCGGTTGTTGTTGGCCATAGGTTAGTGGGGGCATATAGGGGCCTTCGTATAGTTCTCATTTTTCAAGGTTTTCCTTCCATTAGTTGAGGGAGGGGTCGAGTGAGACCACAACCACTAGAAAAACAGACCTTAGCATCTGCATCGACAGATATATGAAAGCTCCCGATCGAGTTCCGTGTTTCTAGAGTAGCCATGCAACGGAACTCGGGCCGCACATTACAGGACATGTGCATCTAGACAAGCGATAACGATTTGCGATACATACGTGGGAAAAGTCTGGGAACATATACCCCCCTAGGTAGTGTGTCCTAGACTAGAGGGCATAGTTCGACAAGTAGCGTAATTCCTAGTTGGACCTAGGTGGCATAAACCCTGAATCCAAGAAGCGTTCAGCAGAAAACATAAACTCTAGTTGAAACTAGAAAGCACGTGATAGAAACCATAGATTAGATCTAGGTAATAAATAATAAATGTACGCCTGAAAGTAACCAGAATTTCAGGGATTGGGATAACGTTATCATTACTAGCGGGGACACTAGTTAGGTGGTGCAGAGACATAGAAACTATAATAACAGGTTAATAACGAAGCAGGGAAAATGTTAAAGCATATCCAGTTTATCTTGTCATAGCGTATCTTGTGTTAATCTTGTCTTATCTTATCTTGATTAGTATGCGGCACGATAGTATATTCAGTCCTAGACAACTTATCTTAGTTTATGGTGCTTTCCCATTTCCTGTTTATACTTATCATACTCTTTTTCTTATCCATAGACTGAATAGTCACTAGACTTACTCAGGCTTTATGTCTGACTCTACTTTTCTTTCGTCTTCTTTTCTTCTGTTTCCCCCGCCCTAAGGTAGTCGAGGAGGGAATAGTATAGCTCAGGTTATATTGGACCATCACTCTTCCCAAGCTTGAAGATTCTTCGGCAAAGTGCTTTAGACTCTCCTTTTCGCTGCTATGGCTGGCTTATGCTACATTGGGGAATATAAATGTATTTTTATGCTTCTTTATTTTGTAAGACAGATGATACTCTGATATTGGAAAACAATTGTTGTACAAACTATTCTATCAATAAAGCGAAGTTTTATTTTCCCGTTGTTTTAAATTATGTCTGTCTTGTAATTTATCTGCATCTTTTACCTATAATGCTCCACAGAACTTAGTGCATTCCCTTTGTGAGTGACACTAACGGATGTGAGGTGTTACACTTGGTATCAGAGCTAAAGGTTACCGGATCAGATAAAAGATTTGAAAAATTATTTTCAAAACAGTTTTAAAAGAAGCATTTTCAAAAGATGCTTGGTACGATAAAAACGAATTTGATATTATTATTAGTGTATATATGTTTCAAAAACATTTCAAAGTAAATGTATCAATCCTAGGAAGCATAGCTACCATATACTATGCCTCCATACTAGTAATACAATCAAGTCCGTAGGGTCGTACGGGGAATTGGGTTTCCATCAAGAGTCATGGCTAGGAATGATCTCCTTAGAAAGCTGCAGGGCCGGTCCGCACATATGATTTTGCGGATTGGCAATTCCTGAACACACGTTTCCTGGTCCTACAGGACCTATCATCCGAGGCGCCTCATTCCATCATCCACATAAGTAAAATATCGACCAGTTTAAGCGCTGACACTACTTCTAGCTAGAAAGAAACGTGCTGCTCTCCCTGCGTTCCCTTCTCCCGTTTTAGACTCCATCGGGTTGTGAGGCTCGCGAGGTAACGTTATAACCACAAGGCCTGCTTTTCAACAAAGCCTTGATCATCTTCATCTTAGCGTGCCACGTTGACAATTCACGCTATGCGATTGATAACTATTAATACACAACCTCTAAGGGCGTTAAGCAAGAGAATGAATTCTCCGCCGCCAACGGTCGTATATTAATAGAAATCAATTTACATAGAACAAAATTCAACGTCAGACACACATTCCATTTATAAGCTTATGCTCTGGGTCTGAGCGAAAGCCAAATCTGTACAAATCAACACTACGTCCGGTTAACTACCATCTTAGCCCCGTCTTGAGAGCAAATCAATCAAGGGCCTCAACACTAGCTACCCATTCGATGTGAAGATCGTCGGTCTTCAATCGCCGTCTTCAATTCTTCGAACGTCATATCATTATTTGGAATGAGAGTAAACTCGGACTTTCCAAATAATCTTCGCATATATAAATTTGAAAACAATTTCATATCGTTAATTTTTTTTATAATGTGTAATGAAATGTATTTTATTACACTATATCTTGCTAACCACAAATATTCTTATTTATCCAATATTGATACATATCATCACACACAACAATGTTTTCATTTTCAATTACCATACATATCCTATACACAAAATGTATATTTTGCTTTCAATTTCCGATTTTACACAAAAATTGTATATTTCGTGTATCATTCCAATCACAACAAAAATAGGTATTTTTGGTGTTTCATTTTCATTACAACAAAAATGAATATTTTTGTACGTCATTTATAATTTAACAAAAATAAGTATTGTTGTGTCATTTCAATTTCTAACAAAATGCAATATATCTTGGTGTCAACTTCAATTCTACAAAAATAATAACTTTGTTAATCTTTTAATGAAATCTAATTCATTTAAAACTAAATTTCCATCGTTATAATTTTCATTGAAAATCTATTTACACAAAAATGTAAGTTTCACTTACATTAAAACTAATTTCATGACATGGAAATTTTCTTCTCTAATTCTTTTTACATGGAAATATGATTTTATCCTTAAATCTTAATTAGATGAAAATGTAATTTTTCACTTAAATCTTAATTCTTATTCATATTAAAAATGTAAACTTTTCTTTTTAATCTAATTTACATTAAAAATGTAAGTTATTTCTATAATCTGATTACATTAAGAATGTAAACTTCTTTCTACTTTAACTTGATTACATAAGATATAATTTCTCCTTTATCTTAATTTACATGATAAATGTAAATTCTCCGCTTTCAATCTAATTCACATGCAGATTGACTTAATTACACAAAAATGAAATTTTATGTTTTCTTACTTAATTACAAAAAAAAAATTTAAATTTGCTACTAATCTCATTTACATTAAGAAAATGTAAAACTTTTCTAATCCTTATCTTATTACATTAAAAATGTAACTTTCTTTTATAACAAACTTGGAGGTGAAAATATTCATTTCATTATTAACACATAACGGTGTGAAAATAACGTTAATTTCTAATTTATCCATTTATATTTTAATATGGGCCAGACCTCTCACATTAGGCCTGCAACTTGTGGATGCTGGATAGGCCGGTTGGTTCCGGGCAGACTTATCCCACAAGTTGGGCTTAACCTCGTGTCTTGGCCCAATTTGTATTTGCGCACTTGGACCTCTCACATTAGGCCCAACATTTGTGGCTACTGGATATGCCGGTCGGGTCCGGGCAGGCTTCCACCACAAATGTGACCTAACCTCGTGTCCAAGTACAATTTTAGTTAATCATTATAATTGTTCTACTAAAAATATTATTTTACATGACACTTCTTAACAAAATTGATGTTTTTTAATTTACGTGCCATTCTTTAATAAAAGTGATGAACTCTAATGTCATATAAAGAGGATAATTTATATGGAAACATATTTTCTATGAATTCTAATGACCTTTTTAATCTAATGACCTTCTAGTTTTAATGACATTATAATTTAACGACATTTTAATCTAGTAATATTCTAGTTTTAATGACATTCTAATTTAATGACATTTTCAATAAATGACATTATAATATTTTAACATGAAGGGCAAGTTTATCCTAACATAAATGCCAATTTCAAATTTTCATAAAATTGACAAACTAAATTCCACATAAATGACAAATTAATTTTTACATAAATGACAAATTAATTTTTTACATAAATGACAAATTAATTTAAACATAGATGACAAATTTATCTTACATAACATATTTCTAATAAAAGTGGCATGTCTATCCTAATTAAACATTTTTGACTAAAATGATATTTCTTAACTAAAATCATATGTTTAACACAACGTGATATATTCTTACAAAAATGCTGTTTAATTAGCACAGATAATTTTCATATACATTAAGAATAGTTTTTTTATTCTTATTTTACATATAAAAATGTACTTTTAATGTTACCATATTTGTCAAACAAGCATCCCCCTCTTTTATTTATGACTCATATTTCATTTACATTAAAAATGCAAATTCTTATGTAACAAAATTTCATTCTTCCTTATATACTTTAATGATTCATTTTTATGTTAACACAATTCCATTCTAACTTGAATATTTTAATGAATTCCCCTTTTAACATAAATATGTGATTTTTATGTTAACAACACAATTTCAAATTATTTTCTTTTCAATAACTACAAATGTAATTAATACTTCCGTTTCAAAGCCTATCTATTTATCCCATAAAATGTAATTAATTTTTCAGCGTCAAAATTTCACTCTTCTTCTTCGATTACAAAAAAATGTAATTTTATCTACAATGCAAATTCTTATTCTCTAATTACATATAAAAAATGTATTTTTAATTCCAATGCAAATTCTTACTTTTCATTTACATATAAAAATGTGAATTTACTTGCGATGCAAATTCCTACTTTTTATTTACATATAAAAATGTAAATTTTTAATTTACAATGTAAATCTCATTCTTTTATTACATCTGAAAATGTAATTTTTAATTTATAATGTAAATCTCATTCTTTTATTACATTCTACGTTATATTTGTGTTTGAGAACACAAATAAAAGACATGTTTATTTTTCTATGTAATGTTTGTTTTTGAGAACACAAATACAAATCATTCATTTTTCAATGTAATATTTGTGTTTGAGAACACAAATACAAATCATTCATTTTTCTATGTAATATTTGTGTTTAAGAACACAAATAAAAATCGTTCGTTTTTCTATGTAATATTTGTGTTTGAGAACACAAATAAAAATCATTCGTTTTCCTATTCCAATTCAATCATGTATACACATTTGATAATATTTAATTGACAATCCAATAAGGTGACAAAATAATATTATTCACTGGATTGACAAAATAATGCCTATCATTATAAAATTGACAATTTAAATCAATTCAACACAAATGATTCATGTTTTTATACTGAATTGATAAGATAAATCAATTCAAATAAAGTGACTAAATATGAATTGATTTACTAAATCAATCCCATAAAAGAGACAAACTACAAATTATGATATTGAATCGATGATCTAAACCAACTAAATAAAATAAAAGGATGAATAATAATATTTGTCTAAGGCATATAGATCTACAATTACCCATTATATATTTTGATCTTGAATGGATAATCTAAGTCAATTCAATAAAGTAAAGGGATGAATAATCATATTTGTTTAACATACATGAATTTTACAATCATTCATCACAACCAACAGAACAATCATCATACAATACCAATACAAACAGATCTGAAATATATAACTATAAATGAAATAAAATAAAGGAAATGAATTGATTAATTATTTCAAAATAAAAGAAATCTCACCTTGGTATATGATCAGATCTAAACCAAAAAGAGACAAAATTTGTTCGTAACAGATCTAGAATGTTATGTTGCGCATCGTTGTCCACATCTCACAAAAGTTTTCGAGTTCTGAATCGGATTGAACCAAAAACATGTTTTTAATAATTAAAATTTCAAATTAGCAATGAAATCAATCATTGTAAACAAATAAAATTAAATTTTATATAACCTCAGATTTTGTTTAAATCTTTGAATCGCGATAACTTGAGATTGGATCAACGGTTTTGGGCGCCGTTTGTTGGAGGTTGAAGCTCTAGGAGAGGCGCATACATTCCTGGAAGGGGGTGGAGTGCGGCGCAGCAATCGAGGCGGGGCGGAGGTTCAAAGGCAGCGGTTTTGGATAGGTGATTCGGGAGCTACAATGCACGGTTTGATGTGAAACTTGTCTAGAATTGAAGAGAATGGGAAGATCTTTAAAAAGTTTAACTATGGCCTTGTCTAATTCTTCCTAGATAAAGAGAAAAAGAAGAGAGAAGGGGAGGGAGAAGGTGCAGCTAATGGGTTTCAGCGTGCGTGAGAGGTTTGAGAAGAAGGATACGATGTTTGTCTCAAGAAGCGTGTATTTTTATAATAAAATATTCACTAAAAGGCCCGTTTTGCAACTTTCTCCTATTTCAGCCCAACGACTGTCGTTCCTACCCATTAACCCATATTTCGGACTCATCTAGCTATGTACCGAGGCCCAAACGACTGTCTTGACCCAATTTTCTTTAATTTAAAATATTTTCTTTTATTTTTAATTCAATCGTACGGAAAAATTCACCAGGGTCACAAATTAACTTCAAAAATTCCCAAAAAATATATTTGGCTATGTTTTGACGCTGCGGACCTAGGAAAATTAATTTCATTCAATTTTGAGTCCGTTTGAAAAATGACATTTTTCAAATCGTTTAAAATTGACCAAAATTGACAAAACTGAAATCTTTTTGCCACGGCCACAAATTAATTCTGAATATTATGAAAAATTAAACTTAAACATATGTTGACATTTTGGTTCCAACAAAAGTGGATTCGTTAAAAACCGAGGTCGTTTGTAAAATGACTATTTTTAAGTGCTACATATTTAATATTAAAAATACATTTTTAAACAAATAATTTTTGAAACTCAAAATATATAAGTGTTTACTGTTTTTCAATGCAGAAACGTCACTCTGAACTCAATGGAAGTGGTTTAGAGTTCAAATTCCTTCGTATGCAAAAAGTAGTGTTTTTGACCTTTATAAATTTCATAGCGACCTTTTAAATTTTAATTTAGGCATAACTTTTGATTCCTGCTATGAAATTTCAATTTTTCGGATTTGTTAGAAAGATATTTTTAAATAGATTCTAATATTTTTGGTTGCACTAAAATCCGTTAAATTTTGCATCCTGTACGGTCAGTCAAAGTTTAAGTTTGACTTTTCAAACTACCGCGCTATTTCTATCTCCCTTTTATAATTAAAATTAAGTTATTCATTATAACTTCGATTTAAATCAATTTTTAATCATTATTATTTTAAATATATTATTTTAAATACCAAAAACTCATTAAAATTACTTAATATAAATTTTTAAATTTACCCCAAAATTCAGGGTTGTTACATAGTTGTTGTTATAATAAAATAAGAATAAAATAAAATGTTTAAATTTATTGGAAGATTTAGAAGTTGATTAACCAATTTGTTAATTGTTTTAAAAATAGTCCAAGTAATTCCAATTACTGAATCAATAAACTCATTTTATTTACACGATTGTTATTTGATAGTTAAATAATTGACTATCAAACTTGACCTATATGATTTTTGGTATGGAAAGACCGGGATCGAATTTATATTCGAAAACCATTCCAAAGCAGCAAATACGTGAAGATTCCGATTGAAGATGGAGAATTGAAGACCGTGGATCTTCATAAGCGGAAGGATTACTTGTCGAATATTCTCTATGTTGCAACACAGAGGTATTCTGACGTGATTCGGTTGTGGTTGAGATTTTGCGGATTGCAAGGACTACTCGCTACTGATACTTAGGGTGATTCCTATATAAGGATGCGATAGGAGGGTGCCTTCGGTTCATCCTATTCCTGGATGACTTGTATGGACGAATGTTTGACAGAGTATATCCTAAAAACCACGTACGTTGATTTTTACAAATATACCGAGTTGGTGGCCAAAAGGGGCACTTCTTTTATGCCCAGAGTATATTTGTGGACATTAATTAGTGATTTGACGGATATGACAATGTGGCATTCATAGTGAATGATGACCAGATGTTCTAAAGATAAATTCTGACCTCAAGCCTCATCAACCGGGAAATGGCAAAAATCGGGCAGGCAGCATGGCTATGTGGGTTGCTCCCATTAGGGTGTATAATCATCTATCTAGATAAATTCCATTTACTTCTTTAATCTATTTCGATGCTATCCCTTTTTCGGGAAACGGTTGCTGATCCCAATCGTTGGTGATATACATTCGATACACTCAAGCGAAGTGAGTGGTCGGTAATGCGTGGGTCGGGTTGTAAGACTTTCTTGTTGAACCCAGTGTATTCGCCTCTAGAGATACACTATCGGCAGGTGGTTCCATACCTTGTCATAGTCGGAATCCAATCTCCAATAAGTGCCCGCGGTTTTGATTATATACTATATATGTGGAGCGTGAGATGCAAGCGTTCCGATAGATTATATTTATTTGTATTTAGACACTATTATAATATTAGAATAAGTTATGATTTCAAAAATGTTTTGGGTTATAGTAAGGTAAAACCATCCGTATTTATGTGTGGGCTGGTCTTACTATTATCTTTTCTTTCAAAAAGGATTTTCCAAAGTTAAACAAGTTGCTTGTGCTGTGAATTTATCACTGAAAGTATTCTAGACTGACCAGGTGAATTTTTCTTTGCTTCAAATGTGCTCGGGTCAGACCGAGTATATTTCCAGGTTATGTTCGCTAGGAGTTTTCAGGAGCTGGAAGCAGGAGGCATCAATGTTAGTAGAATAAAGTTATTTTTCTGCTGTGACTGATATATGTTGTACTCTGATGGTTGGTGTGTATATGCAGTTTCTTTTTGTATAAAGAAATTTGTTATATTATATTTTATTTGTTCCGCTGTGAGATTCTGATGTGATGTTCATCTTCTTTCTTCTATTCTAATATTTCTTTCTTTCTACTTCTCATCCTCTAACTTCTTTCTATTAACAATCTGGGTTTTCGATACTTGGATTTTTGGGCAAGTAATATAGGTCTATGTGTTCTTGTCGAAAATTAGAGCATCGAATTTTGCCCAGGTCGTTACAGTGGTATCAGAGCTATTGGTTTAGTGATAATCCTGGCTCTGTGGCGTGACTCGATAGAGATGGGGTTAGTAATACCCTACATTGAGTTTGAATATATATAAGAGCGCGTATTTGTAATTTGATATAAAATTATTTTTGAAATTATTTTTTCCCAATTTATTTTATAAAATAATAAAAGTAATGATTTTCACAAATTTCTATAATATGGGCACTCTTTTAGGGTTGCTAACGTTGATTGGAATGATATTTTTGGATTGTGTTGTTGATTGCTTGAATATAAATCTAAAAATGATAGACTTGGTTTAAAACTAATCTGAAATGAATAAGTTGGAAAAATCAATCCAAATTTAATGAATCTGAGTGGATATTTAAAGGAAATCTCCAATATGAGATGTGTAAATGGAAATATTAATATTTATTCTAATTTACACTTGTTAAAGTAAACCGTATAATATATTATCATACTTGTAAATTTCAGAATTTGACTTGTGTTTGGAAAACAATAAGTCAACGGAATATTTGGAAATCAATGAATTGTTTGTATTGTATAGTTGGTTGCATGGATATTGATTTAAAACTTGATTGAGGACCAATGAATGAATCAAAGTCTAATGAATATAAATAGATATTTAAGGATATATATGGATTGCTAAGACTTGATTATAAATAATTATAAACTCATATGGATTGGATTGTGTATAAAATTGGTCAGAATGTATGATATGGATATTTTGAACCCAACTGATATTTTTTTGGATACTAATGAAGTTCATTTGAGTTGAGAATAGGTGTAGAAGAGCCAATTCAACTTTAAAATTAATCCAAGAGAATTCTGAAGTGAATTGAATCGAGTTGGCATGCTAATTAAGCAAGTTTGAATATAATTTATCGCTTATCACGTAATAACGCTCGCAGAAAGGCACGCCTAAGCAAATATAAAATTTCGGTTTTTATTTGGAATTTGGGATTGGATTTTGAATTTTTCTGACCGTGTTGGCCGATGTATATATATTTCTTGAACCTGCAATATTGCAGATGTCCCTCCGTACAGGATAGACTCTGCCAAAATTTAAGGTGTTAGAATTTTTTTGAAGATTTTTAGAAAATTCTTTGATTTGAAATAAATTGGTTTTAAAACCAATTGGGTTAGATTTGGAAATAAAAATGAGTTTTAACTAAATATGTTTGTAAAGATAATGGGTTGGTAGCATTCTTTCTGCCTTATTAATTTCGGGGATGAAATTCTTTTAAGGGGGAAGGAATGTAACATCCCGTATTTTCTGGACAATTATTTAAATAATTTTATTTATTTAAAATATTGATTTGAATTTAACTAATTGAATTTAACCATTTTATTTTGGATATTTATTTATATTAATAATATAATAATATTTTAATTCCAAAATATTTGGAAAAATGTTGAATTTGAAGTATAATGTGATCAGGCAATTTAAAATGGTTTAATATTGATTTTATTGAAATTATAGTAATGATTTCATTTTTTTAAAATAGCGGTTGAACGTTTAATTTATAATTTAATTATAAAACGAGCCGCAGTTGCGCGGTAGTTCGTAATATTGCGTTTGAACTTTAAACGGCTGTACAAGATCCAATATTAGTCGGATTTCTTCGAAACAAGAAACGTCCGAATCTATTGGATAATATTTTTCTAATGGAAGAGAAAAATCCATTTTTCATAGTGTAGATTTTATTTTATGTCCAAATCAAATTTTAAAATAGTTGCTATGGAATTCGTTTATATATTATAGCGATTTATTTATACAAAACAAAGGATTTTTATTTTATTAAATATCGATTTGGCTTCAAATTCAACCCAAGTTATTTTATTTTGGAAATGTATGAAATTCTGCTCGTGTGTGGCCGATAACAACATTTTATTAATATTAGATTGAGGTATTTTAATTTAAATTGTGCAGTTATAAAAAGGGCCATTATTCAAACAACCCCGTTTTCAACGAAACAAATTTTGTTGAGACCGTAACAGCTAACTTTTTCCAGATTTCAAATTGCATGTAAATCGGAGTTATTCTATGAGCATGGCAAAATAAAATGCAAATAAAACAACCATTTGGACGTGAACAAGCGTCGTTTGAGCAAACAAACCCGGAATTCGACGAAACAAGTTTCATTAGGACCGTAACGTCAAATTATACTATGCCGTCCATTTCCATTGCAAACAGAGTTTGTATATGGGGACAGGAGCCAATAAACAGCATTCAAAAGTGGCGATAGGCACGAAAAAAATATCGCTAGTCACGTCGTGATAAAATATATTATTTCACACTTATATATAACCCTATCATCAGCCCAACATCTCAACAATCCGTCCAAAAACCATTCCACCGTTCAGAAATTTACAAAAAAAGTCCCCTCCACTAATCAATTTATTTCTCCTAATCTGAAATGAATCGTCCAAGGAAATCTGAAGGGGAGTTGTAGGTCAGGTCGATGGCTACCTATTGTGAAAATTTGGGGTGGAAAGGTCAACTGAGGTCACCAGAAATTGCCATTAACCGAGAAAAAGAAGTTTCGTTCTTTGGGGTTTTGGCGATGATATAGCCGTTTTAAGGTGTTATGATCCGAAGGGAAGATGGAGTGGGGAGAGAAGGCTTTCAGATGGCAGTGGTCCGGTCATGTTTTGACACCTATGGTGGCCGGAGTAGCGAGATGAACGTGGGTCAGTATTTTAGGTTCAATTGTGGTTGCTAACTTTGATTTCGGCCAGCGTGAGGGTGGAGGAGGTGTTGTTAGTCCATGAGGTGTGAAGAAGAAATGTAGGCGGAGGCGTGGTAGGTTGAATGGAGGTGGTACGACATTCGAAGATGGCTTGTGGATAGCAAATTCTGTCCATGTGTGATTTCCGTTTGAACCGAAATTGACGACGGTTGGGGAAGTTTCTGGTCTCGACGTTGATGGTGTAGGAGGTGCTTGAGGCGGCGGTGTCAGTGGCAGCACAGTGGCGGTCTCTGGTGTAGTGATGACGGCGCGAGGAGGCTCCGATGGTCACGTGTTTGTGGAGTGCGATTTTCAGAAATAAAGAGAAGAAAGGGATCAGGTTCTAGAAAATGCAAATGAGGAAAATGCGTATGAATCTCTGACGTGGCAAGGATAATAGTGATTAAGGTAAAAAAATTAGTTTTATTAACTAAGAATTAATTATAATATAATTTACAAAACACGTTATAACTTGTAATGGACTTATCTAATTCATACGTTATCGGAAATTCGTGAAATCAGGTCCGTTAGGATCGCAGGGACGACGCCTTGATGATGGTGTTGACTAGGAATTGATTGGAGCTGCTTGGGATTTTAGATAATTTTAAACGTACATTTAAAATTAAATGGAACAAATGCGTCAACTGAATAAATTGGTGAGTTAATTCTCACGATTTCTAGGATCCTGTGATGTGATAAATTTATATTAAAATATAATTTATTTTTAACAGTATAAATTGGGTTATTGGATGCTACAGATGCTAATTGGCTGCTTATTATTTGATTGGATGCCGCTATTTATATTTCATCATTTTAAATGCATTATATTATTGAAATTAAATTCGTATATTATTATCAAATGTTATCTGTGATGCAGGGAAGGACAGGTTGGAGGGACCCGACCAGATTCCTCAAATAAACTGTATTTTATTTGTGGTGCATATTATTCATATATGAATTGTTTACCCTGACTGACACTAAAACCCGTTTTAATATTGATGGTTGAATGGACAGCCACCATTGTTGTGATTATAATCAATCGACGGTATTGGTTGGGTAGTTGGCAGTGAATGGCCAAAAATGTATTGTTTTTAGACGTCGTTCTACCGTCAGGTGAATGGACGCAGTTTTAAAGTTATGAATTATTTTATAACTGAATTGAAGTTTTTCAGTCATTTTATATAAATAATTAAATTATAAATTTATAAATATATATTTTAATCGAGTTTATAAAAGAAATTATTTAAATGGTTTATGCAGTAAATCTTATGATTTAAACAAGTTCTAAAAGCAGAAAACCAAAGAATTTGTATATGGGTTAGTAAAATGGAATAATTGTTTTTTAAAACAACTAATTAGGGTTTTTAAATTAATTATGTTATTTAATTAATTTAAAGGGGAAATGACAATGAAAATTAGTAAATAGTTAACTGATATGTATGGTTGACAAAATCAACCGTTCTAATTGAAATTGATAATTGAATTAATTTGATTTAAATTTTCTGAATATTCGTTAAATTTAATGAATAGTGTTAAATATTAATTAATTTCCGATTAATTAAATTAAGGAAATTATTGAATTGGTTAGTGTTAATAAAGTTAATTTTTATCTAATAAGCTTTTAAAAATGATAATTATCCTATTTCTAGTCAATAGCATAGTTAACTATTTTTAGTGGAATTAATATAAGTTAATTATTATTTTAATTAATAATAATTAAAGCATTAACTTTTAATTGAAAATTAACTAAAAAGTAATTAAGTGGCGATAAGGTTTGATCAAAGGGGAGATAAGTGTTTATAAAGAGATTTAAAAATCCAAGTTTTCAAACGAGATTGGTAAATTGTGACGACACGGAATTTCGCTCAATCCGAATTAGTCGTTAAACCGATCTAGACCGTTCGAAAACCCCTGATCGTTTGAGAACAGGACAGATCAGAACACAAACAGAAGAACATTTCATTGTTATTATAACAATTCCATTAGATACAAGAATATACAGAGTATAAATGAATAAATTACATTCGATAAATACCAGAGATTACAATAAATTACATAGCAGCGGAAAATTATACAAAGCACAACTGAAGGTGATATACGGATACAGAGCTTTCCGGATATCAGTCCAGCTGTAAATCAGGATCCTGTGAATATAAATCTGCAAAACCAAAACTACTAGCTGCCCGTGTCGAAAATAGGGGCACCCAGAGTTTAGGTTAAAACAATAAACTCCAGGTCAGTCATGCGACTGGTGTGAGAACTAAAACAGTTATTTAAAACTTTACTTTAAAAGAGAGTAATTCAAGGGACCACGCCGTATAACACGGAACGGGTTTCCTCCCAAGAATACCAGTGCATATCAATAAACAACGCAATGCTTTTTCGAAAAATGAAGCTATTATAAGACCCAGGTCCCATCACACAATGTAACGCAAGCCGGAGGATAGGGTTTTCCCTTATAATAGCCAAACATGCTTGGTACGTTTAAAACAAATCATTTGATACTATAATAAGTGTATAGTGTCAAAACAATTTCAATCATAAATATAAATCATAGACGGCATGGGTACCATATATCATGTCGCCATACTAGTTCTACAATTAAAACTGCATTACACGTATTGGAAATTGGATTTCCGTCATGAGTCGAGGCAAGGGGCAAGCTCCTCTCCGCGCTCGAGACACTCTAGCAAATGCCTCAGGACTACACACTCTGGGCAATCCTTGGATCGGTTGGGCCGGTCCTCACCTACGTTAGAGGATTATTTATTCCTGAACACACGTTTCCCGGTCCTTACAGACCTATAATCGAGGCGCCTCATTCCAACAACCACAAAGGTGAAAAGTATATAAATGTCAGGGCTGGTAAGTCACTGACACCACCATAGCTAGAAAGAAACGTCGTGTTCTCCCAACGGTCTGTATCCCGTTTTTAACTCATACCGAGGTGTGAGGCTCGCGAATTCACGTTATACACAAAGCTACGCCCCAAAGTGTAACAACCCGGAAAATCTGGGCCAGTTTAAAATTTTTATTTTGGCAATTTTAGCGAATTTTGAATATTTAAAATAGATTATTTTAAATAAAATCAACGAGAAATTTATTTTGAATATAATTCGAACGTATATATTATATACGCCGTCGTTAGAATATAAATAATTATATATTATTATAAAAGGAATAGAAAATGGCGCGGTAGTTCGAAAATTCGATTTTCTAATTTCAAATGAATATACAGAATTCAATATAAGTCAGAATTGAACGAAACAAGAAATATTTGAATCTGTATAACTATATCTTTGTAACGAAGTTAACAAACTGAGATTTCATCTTAGAAATGATAAGATATTTCCAGTTTAAAATTAGAAATAGTCGCTGTGGAATTTATATATATTTTTATATATATAAGGCCCTTAAAAATAGCAATTTTGCAAACGATCTCGGATTTCGACGAAACCAGTTTTGTTGGGTCCGTGATGTTAAGTTATTGCTAGATTCCAAATTTCATAATTTTTCGAATCAATATGTGAGCGTGACGAAGGAAAACGCGTTTGACCAGTTTCAGTTGATTTTAATCGACTGGAAAATGGCCATTTTTCAAACGATCTCATAATTCGAAGAAACTAGTTTTGTTAGGACCGTATCGTCAGTACGAAGCTAGAAAATATTTTTCTGGAATTTTTCTAGTTAGTATGTGGCCCCGGTAATTTGAAATGTATGTTTAAAATTCAATATAAGGATTTAAATGAAAATTCAACAGAAACCGATTGTAACGATCAAACCAGCTTACGATACATATCCCATTGCGTTCGGAATAGGGGTATTTAGCTATGGGCGACAGTCGTTGAGTTCAAATTGGGGTTCGTTTGAAAAGTCAACCTTTTAATAAATTAAAGAAAAATAAAATAAAATTAATATATATATTCTCTCCTTTATACCCCCCCCGATTCATTTCAGAAGCAAAAAAAAAAAAAAACCCTAGATATCGACGGCCGCCCCCCCTGAAGCGCCGCCGCCCATCGCCGCACCTCCCCCCCTCCCTCGACGAGCCCACCGAAGCCCCCTCGTATGCGATGCTGAAGCCGCCGACCCCCCCCCCCTTGCTGCTGTTCGGCGATGAAGGACCCCCCCCCTTGCTGCTGTTCGGCGATGAAGGACCCCCCCCCCCTTGCTGCTGTTCGGCGATGAAGGACCCCCCCTTGCTGCTGTTCGGCGATGAAGGACCCCCCTTGCTGCTGTTCGGCGATGAAGGACCCCCCCCCCCCACTGCTGTTCGGCGACGAAAGACCCCCCCCCTCCTGTAAGTTTTTTTTCTCTTATTTGTTTAAATTATTTTTATGTATTTAAAAACTGATTTTTTTAGTTAAGTAAAAACTGATTTTTAAGTTAAGTAAAAACTGATTTTTAAGTTTAGTAAAAACTGATTTTTTAGTTAAGTAAAAACTGATTTTTTAGTTAAGTAAAAAAAACTGATTTTTAAGTTTAGTAAAAACTGATTTTTTAGTTAAGTAAAAACTGTTTTTTTTTAGTTTAGTAAAAAAACTGATTTTTAAGTCTAGTAAAAACTGATTTTTTAGTTAAGTAAAAACTGATTTTTTTAAGTTAAGTAAAAACTGATTTTTTTAAGTTAAGTAAAAACCGATTTTTAAGTTTAGTAAAAACTGATTTTTTAGTTAAGTAAAAACTGATTTTTAAGTTTAGTAAAAACTGATTTTTTAGTTAAGTAAAAAATGATTTATAAACTAAAAGGAGATTAGAAAGTCGAATTAAAAATATGATTTTTATATAGTGAACTTCGAATTAAAAATATGATTTTTATATAGTGAACTTCGAATTAAAAATATGATTTTTATATAGTGAACTTCGAATTAAAAATATGATTTTTATATATTGAATAGCGAAGTAAAAACTCGATTTTTACATATGTAGTGAAAGCGGACAACGAAGGTGACAAAAAGGCGAAACGACGAAGACTTCTGAAAAAGGAAGAGCCGTGGAGCTAGGATAGCTATATGTGAGAATTTCTCACCTTTCAATTTATTTTTTCTAGTTATATATATATATACTAGGATGCAGACGGTGCTTATTAGAAGCACCCGACACCCGTCCACAGACCATGGACTTGTTTGTTTAGTTGAATGTTGGGTGATTGATTTATTCGTATGGTTGAATTGGAAATTGATTGAAATTGATTTGTGAATGGCGTGGGCCTTCACTAGACCGGGGATAAGGCTAGGCCTCGTCCCGTTTCTAGTATCGTGCCGTTATGCCGCCGAAATTTTCTAAAATAAGTTAGAAAAATAAAAATATCATTTTATGGTGTAAATGAATTGAATAGAAATTCATATGTTGGAATAAAATGTTTTGTCGTTAAAAATATAATTTTTAACGTGAATGTGAATAAATAAATATTCATTTACAAACCAGACGGTTTGTTTATGTACACCTATTTGAATGACATTGATTGGGACGATAAATTTTACACATCGCCCAACAGCACAAATAAAATATGTGTTTGATTGTTTGAAACCCCACACGGGTGTTGGGATGAAATTTGAAGTTCACTCATCCTGATTGATTAAATATGTCGATCGATAGATTGACAGGCTGTTATAAGCGTTGAATATCTATATTTGATGCTTTTACAGTGTAGTGCACTTTGGTTGATGGTTGGTTATTTTCAATGTTATTATATACATGTGTTGTATGAAAATCCGTATAATTAACTTTATATGGTAATTGATTGGGCCTCATTCCAATTTGAAAAATAAAGAATATTATAAAATAAAAGTTCATGTGTTGACAGTACTCATCCATTGAGATTGGTCATGTGTTGAACGAAATATTTTAGTAATAAAATTTACATCTTTATCGATATAAAATAAAAGTTCATGTGTTGACAGTACTCATCCATTGAGATTGGTCATGTGTTGAACGAAATATTTTAGTAATAAAATTTACATCTTTATCGATATAAAATAAAAGTTCATGTGTTGACAGTACTCATCCATTGAGATTGGTCATGTGTTGAACGAAATATTTTAGTAATAAAATTTACATCTTTATCGATATAAAATAAAAGTTCATGTGTTGACAGTACTCATCCATTGAGATTGGTCATGTGTTGAACGAAATATTTTAGTAATAAAATTTACATCTTTATCGATATAAAATAAAAGTTCATGTGTTGGCAGTACTCATCCATTGAGATTGGTCATGTGTTGAACGAAATATTTTGATAACAACTATTTTGAAAAAGAAATATTTGAAATAGAATATTTGAAAATAGAAATTTACGAAGCCGTGTTGATTAGATTGACGCCATTTTGACGTGAACGATATCTATATCGATTTTAAAACGATTTCGAAATGAATTGAATTGAAAACGATTTCGAAATGAATTGAATTGAAAACGATTTCGAAATGAATTGAATTGAAAACGATTTCGAAATGAATTGAATTGAAAACGATTTCGAAATGAATTGAATTGAAAATGATTTCGAAATGAATTGAATTGAAAACGATTTCGAAATGAATTGAATTGAAAACGATTTCGAAATGAATTGAATTGAAAACGATTTCGAAATGAATTGAATTGAAAACGAATTCAAATTGAATTGAAAGTGAATTGAAATGAATTCAAATTGAATTGAAATTTGAATTGAATAGAAATGAATTTTAAAACGAATTTATAAAGAAGAATTCAGTTTTGATTTGAATTGAAAAAGGAAGTTGAAATTGCTTTTGAAACGAATTTAAAACTATTTATATAATTCGTTTTAAATAGAAATCGACGAAATATATATTATATATATTATATATAATATAATGGCCTGAATAGAACGCGCCGCGCCGCGACAGTTCGTGAATTTCGACCATTTATTTCAAACGGACATTGCGGGAGATCCGACCGTCGGATTCTCCTAAAACCGGAACCGTTGGGTTCGTATCGAAAAGAGATTTCTAATGAATGTTAGAAATTTGAAATCTAACGGTTGGATTTGGAGATACGTCCAAATCAAATTCGAAAAAGGTCGCTGTAAGTGCAGTTCGATGGCCGTTAATGGAAATCGACTGTACCGGCCTTGATAAAATTATTAAAAATAGTAATAATTTGTGTAAAATCATAAGAAATGATTTAGAAAGAATTGGGATGAAAAACTCCATATTTGAAAAGATAAAAATAGATTTTTATCGAAATGAACTGGTTTTGAACTAGAATTATAATTCTATTTATTTTTAAATAAATAAATTGAATTTAAAAAGGGTTTTAAAAATAACCAGAATATCCAATGATTGCATTGGAGTGGATTTGAATCGAAATTGTCTTCGGAATATTTCGATGTTGGATTTCGTGATTGTACAAATGTTGTTATGGAAATTTGAAAGATATATATATATATATATCGTTATTTCCAATGCGATATTTGTTAGTCGTAGAATTTGATATTGAATATAAGCCGATATATTTTCTATTCAGAGCCTTGTATTGAATATCAAATGTGATTTGGGTTTGTCGTGAATGGTGTCTTCACTAACACTGTTCTTGAACCCAGTTGAGAAAAGATTAAATCTTTTTATTTAGATTTAATGAAGTGTACCAATTAAATAACATTTAATTGGAATTGAATCAATATTGATTTTTGGGTTTATCGTGAACAGTGTTTTAAATAACACTCGTTCTTTAACCCGATAATTAATGATTGTGATTTTGGGTTTACCGTGAACCGTGTTTTAAATGACACTGATTCTTTAACCCAGTTAACGATTAAAACTAAGTGGAGTTTTAATGAATCTTTAATTAGATTGGAAAATCGAGAATGGAGTATCACCAGTTTTACTCCAGGCGATAGTTAAATCTTTAATTAGATTTGAACGTGAAATGGTAATTGAATTTACCGATAACACTGTGGTGTTAGATATGAAGTATTACCAGTTTTACTTCATGGGATTAATAGGTTGGGATTGGGAGATTAAAACAAATGATTACTTCGGTAAGGTTCGCTAATTCCGACTAGTTTGAATTGATATTCAAAAGTAGATTAAAGAATAAATTCAAGAATTTATCTTTGATAAAATTAATGGGAACCTTTCCCTATGAATGTGAAATTTAGAAACTAACTGTCGGTTAGCTAAGCAGAATGGTTTTCTGGATATTGATCTGATGTTGGTTTCGGCCTTCGGGGTTAATATTTGGGGAATTATTCTCTTGATTAATTTACGGTTAGTGACTAATGAATTGGAATGAGGCGTATGTTGTGTTTGTGTAACACTTATTTAAAGTATACGCGAGTTACTCGGAAAGACCGGGTTTATCCCATTCCGAATAACTGATACGACGATAAGTCGAAGATGAAGACGATGGTCGAAGACCGGAGGTCTTCACGTCGTTTGGGTAATTACTGATGATCTTGATTGGGCTGTACACCCAAGAAGATGGAAACAGTTAGTGATCGTCCAGACGTACTTGGAGATCGATGGATATGCGGGGTACTAGGTGCCTCCGGTTTCGTTCAGACCCAGAACGGACTTGTAAATGGACTGTGTGTCTGACATTGGATTTTAGTCTGTGTGATTGATCTCTATTAAATATATATCTGTTTGGCGGCGGAGAATTTATTCTCTTGCTTAACGCCCTTCTCTGAGACGTACGAGCTCAGGGGTTATATATTGATGGATATCAAACGCATGGAGTGAATTGCCTGTGTGGCATGCCTAAGTGGCAATTGATCGAGGCTTTTGTTGAAAAGCAAAGTCTTGAGGTTGATGATCAAAGCACGGCCTTTGTGGCATAGCTTTGTGTAACGTTTGATTCGCGAGCTTCACACCCGGTATGAACCAAAAACGGGAGAGGACGTCAGGGAGGGCATGCGTTTCTTTCTAGCTAGAAGTGGCGTCAGTGGTTTTACACGCCCTGACGAGTTTGACTTATGTGGTTGTTGCTGTTGCGAGGCGCCTCGGTTATATCGGTTTCGGCCGAATGCATTCTGGTCGGCTGACGGACCAGACTTACACCCCATAGGGTGGGGAGACGTAGTGTTCAGGCATAATAATCCACATCGGTGGACCGGCCCTGAGGATCCAAGGCTTGCCTGCGCGCTTGCCTGAGACACGGGCTAGAGCGTCTCGAATCGGTGGAGGACTATCTTTTGCCTCGGTTCATAGATGGAAACCCAATTTCCAAATACGTGACTTTGCGGTTTTATTTGTAAACCTATATATGGCGACATGATATATGGTACCCATGCCGCCTATGATTGATACTTATGATTCGAAGTTGTTTTATACACTATGCACTTATTATAGTATCAAATGATTTGTTTTAAAACGTATCAAGCATTTTTGGCTGTTATAAGGGAAAACCCTATCCCCCGGCTTGCGTTGCATTGTGTGATAGGACCTGGGTCTTATAACAGCTTCATTTTTCTTTACTTAGCATTGCGCTGTTTGTTTTATGCACTGGTATTCTTAGGAGGAAACCCGTTCCGTGTTATACGGCGTGGTCCCTTGATTTACCTAGCTTTAAAAATAAAGATTAACTGTTTTAGTTCTCACACCAGTCACATGACTGACCTGGAGTTTATTGTTTTAACCTAAACTCTGGGTGCCCCTATTTTGACACGGGCAGCTAGTAGTTTTGGTTTTGCAGATTTATATTCACAGGATCCTGGTTTACAGCTGGAACGATATCCGGAAAGCTTTGTATCCATATATCTTCTTCTAGTTGTGTATTGTATGATTTTCCGCTGCGATGTATTTAAATGTAATTTAAATCTCTGATATTTCTGTGTAATATTTATTCATTTATACTCTGTATATTCTTGTAATCTGATGCATTGTTGTAATATACAATGAAACGTTCTTCTGTATGTGTTCTGTTGTGGTTTGTTCTCGAACTATCCGACACTTTCCTTTACGGGGAAGTTGCAGGTCTTTACACGTGGTATCAGAGCTTTGGTTTACAAAGCTAGAGAACAAGACACATTAGAACCATACGAAAGAATTCATCAGATATTGGATTAGTAATATCCAATGGGAATGACTCGTTAGAGATAGGATCAGTAGTATCCTAGAACGAGTGTGAAGAGTATATTTTTGAAAATGAAAACAAACTTTGTTTTGAAGATTTAAATCAATTATTCGTATTTGATTATTTATATTGATGTGGACAACCCAGTATATATAGATTTTGCGTATACGTCTGATCCGCGTGTATTCGAAGTTTTAATATATTGGATAGATATAGAATCACACTCTAGTCGCCCGGAGATGGTACTGATGATAGCACGTGCATCATCAGTATTTATGTTCGTGTTTCGAAGGTGTGATTTCTATATATTTCCATTAGACTGGTGTGAGAACCAAAACTTATATAGCTAGAATACATTGTTGTGATTTGGCATCAAAAACATGATTTTCTGTATATGTATCAAAATTATGAATTTGAAACTCTAATACACTAATTGATTGATGTTTGTGTTGTTTGTTTATTGGTTTGATAATTTTGAACCATTATGCCTAATTGAACCGAATATTGAATTATATTGAAAATTGGTTGCGTTTGCTTGTATATACTCGTACTTATATTGAACAGGTCATAGCAAGGAGGCTAGAGCCAGAGGATAAAATTTGTTTTCCCGACAAATAGGTACATGTTTACTACATAATTTCCTGTTTTGTTTGGGTGATGACGATTTTGTGAGCCTATTGGCTAGCCGCTTGGCTTTTTCTTTTTCTTTTTGAGATCTGAAGGACCGGGGAAGCTATTTGAAATTCCCCGATGCTCCCGGTGCAGGGGAGGTTATGGCGAAATTTTTCGAAAATTTAGGGTGTTAGCCAAATTTTTGAAATTTTGAAAATTCTCAGAAACTAAAGAGTTAGAGAATGGAAGCCAGGACGAGCGTAGAGTTGAATTATCAAACCACTTTCGACTTTGTTCCTTTTCGGGGACGAAAAGTTTTAAGTGGGGGAGATTGTAACAACCCGGAAAATCTGGGCCAGTTTAAAATTTTTATTTTGGCAATTTTAGCGAATTTTGAATATTTAAAATAGATTATTTTAAATAAAATCAACGAGAAATTTATTTTGAATATAATTCGAACGTATATATTATATACGCCGTCGTTAGAATATAAATAATTATATATTATTATAAAAGGAATAGAAAATGGCGCGGTAGTTCGAAAATTCGATTTTCTAATTTCAAATGAATATACAAAATTCAATATAAGTCAGAATTGAACGAAACAAGAAATATTTGAATCTGTATAACTATATCTTTGTAACGAAGTTAACAAACTGAGATTTCATCTTAGAAATGATAAGATATGTCCAGTTTAAAATTAGAAATAGTCGCTGTGGAATTTATATATATTTTTATATATATAAGGCCCTTAAAAATAGCAATTTTGCAAACGACCTCGGATTTCGACGAAACCAGTTTTGTTGGGTCCGTGATGTTAAGTTATTGCTAGATTCCAAATTTCATAATTTTTCGAATCAATATGTGAGCGTGACGAAGGAAAACGCGTTTGACCAGTTTCAGTTGATTTTAATCGACTGGAAAATGGCCATTTTTCAAACGATCTCAGAATTCGACGAAACTAGTTTTGTTAGGACCGTATCGTCAGTACGAAGCTAGAAAATATTTTTCTGGAATTTTTCTAGTTAGTATGTGGCCCCGGTAATTTGAAATGTATGTTTAAAATTCAATATAAGGATTTAAATGAAAATTCAACAGAAACCGATTGTAACGATCAAACCAGCTTACGATACATATCCCATTGCGTTCGGAATAGGGGTATTTAGCTATGGGCGACAGTCGTTGAGTTCAGATTGGGGTTCGTTTGAAAAGTCAACCTTTTAATAAATTAAAAAAAAAAAAAAAAAAATTAATATATATATTCTCTCCTTTATACCCCCCCCCCCCCCCGATTCATTTCAGAAGCAAAAAAAAAAAAAAAAAACCTAGATATCGACGGCCGCCCCCCCTGAAGCGCCGCCGCCCATCGCCGCACCTCCCCCCTCCCTCGACGAGCCCACCGAAGCCCCCCTCCCTCGACGAGCCCACCGAAGCCCCCCTCCCTCGACGAGCCCACCGAAGCCCCCTCGTATGCGATGCTGAAGCCGCCGACCCCCCCCCCCCTGCTGCTGTTCGGCGATGAAGGACCCCCCCTTGCTGCTGTTCGGCGATGAAGGACACCCCCCCTTGCTGCTGTTCGGCGATGAAGGACCCCCCCTTGCTGCTGTTCGGCGATGAAGGACCCCCCCCCCTTGCTGCTGTTCGGCGATGAAGGACCCCCCCTTGCTGCTGTTCGGCGATGAAGGACCCCCCCCCCCCCCCCCCCCCCGCTGCTGTTCGGACGACGAAAGACCCCCCCCCCTCCCCCTCCTGTAAGTTTTTTTTTCTCTTATTTGTTTAAATTATTTTTATGTATTTAAAAACTGATTTTTTTAGTTAAGTAAAAACTGATTTTTAAGTTAAGTAAAAACTGATTTTTAAGTTTAGTAAAAACTGATTTTTTAGTTAAGTAAAAACTGATTTTTTAGTTAAGTAAAAAAAACTGATTTTTAAGTTTAGTAAAAACTGATTTTTTAGTTAAGTAAAAACTGTTTTTTTTTTTAGTTAAGTAAAAAAACTGATTTTTAAGTTTAGTAAAAACTGATTTTTTAGTTAAGTAAAAACTGATTTTTTTAAGTTAAGTAAAAACTGATTTTTTTAAGTTAAGTAAAAACCGATTTTTAAGTTTAGTAAAAACTGATTTTTTAGTTAAGTAAAAACTGATTTTTAAGTTTAGTAAAAACTGATTTTTTAGTTAAGTAAAAAATGATTTATAAACTAAAAGGAGATTAGAAAGTTGAATTAAAAATATGATTTTTATATAGTGAACTTCGAATTAAAAATATGATTTTTATATAGTGAACTTCGAATTAAAAATATGATTTTTATATAGTGAACTTCGAATTAAAAATATGATTTTTATATATTGAATAGCGAAGTAAAAACTCGATTTTTACATATGTAGTGAAAGCGGACAACGAAGGTGACAAAAAGGCGAAACGACGAAGACTTCTGAAAAAGGAAGAGCCGTGGAGCTAGGATAGCTATATGTGAGAATTTCTCACCTTTCAATTTAATTTTTCTAGTTATATATATATATATATATATATACTAGGATGCAGACGGTGCTTATTAGAAGCACCCGACACCCGTCCACAGACCATGGACTTGTTTGTTTAGTTGAATGTTGGGTGATTGATTTATTCGTATGGTTGAATTGGAAATTGATTGAAATTGATTTGTGAATGGCGTGGGCCTTCACTAGACCGGGGATAAGGCTAGGCCTCGTCCCGTTTCTAGTATCGTGCCGTTATGCCGCCGAAATTTTCTAAAATAAGTTAGAAAAATAAAAATATCATTTTATGGTGTAAATGAATTGAATAGAAATTCGTATGTTGGAATAAAATGTTTTGTCGTTAAAAATATAATTTTTAACGTGAATGTGAATAAATAAATATTCATTTACAAACCAGACGGTTTGTTTATGTACACCTATTTGAATGACATTGATTGGGACGATAAATTTTACACATCGCCCAACAGCACAAATAAAATATGTGTTTGATTGTTTGAAACCCCACACGGGTGTTGGAATGAAATTTGAAGTTCACTCATCCTGATTGATTAAATATGTCGATCGATAGATTGACAGGCTGTTATAAGCGTTGAATATCTATATTTGATGCTTTTACAGTGTAGTGCACTTTGGTTGATGGTTGATTATTTTTAATGTTATTATATACATGTGTTGTATGAAAATCCGTATAATTAACTTTATATGGTAATTGATTGGGCCTCATTCCAATTTGAAAAATAAAGAATATTATAAAATAAAAGTTCATGTGTTGACAGTACTCATCCATTGAGATTGGTCATGTGTTGAACGAAATAATTTAGTAATAAAATTTACATCTTTATCGATATAAAATAAAAGTTCATGTGTTGACAGTACTCATCCATTGAGATTGGTCATGTGTTGAACGAAATATTTTAGTAATAAAATTTACATCTTTATCGATATAAAATAAAAGTTCATGTGTTGACAGTACTCATCCATTGAGATTGGTCATGTGTTGAACGAAATATTTTAGTAATA
Organism: Allium sativum; assembly: GCA_030737875.1. Lineage (NCBI taxonomy): Eukaryota > Viridiplantae > Streptophyta > Magnoliopsida > Asparagales > Amaryllidaceae > Allium > Allium sativum. Next base: position 680,862,414 of record CM060918.1, on the reverse strand, counting down.
AAATTTACATCTTTATCGATATAAAATAAAAGTTCATGTGTTGACAGTACTCATCCATTGAGATTGGTCATGTGTTGAACGAAATATTTTAGTAATAAAATTTACATCTTTATCGATATAAAATAAAAGTTCATGTGTTGGCAGTACTCATCCATTGAGATTGGTCATGTGTTGAACGAAATATTTTGATAACAACTATTTTGAAAAAGAAATATTTGAAATAGAATATTTGAAAATAGAAATTTACGAAGCCGTGTTGATTAGATTGACGCCATTTTGACGTGAACGATATCTATATCGATTTTAAAACGATTTCGAAATGAATTGAATTGAAAACGATTTCGAAATGAATTGAATTGAAAACGATTTCGAAATGAATTGAATTGAAAACGATTTCGAAATGAATTGAATTGAAAACGATTTCGAAATGAATTGAATTGAAAATGATTTCGAAATGAATTGAATTGAAAACGATTTCGAAATGAATTGAATTGAAAACGATTTCGAAATGAATTGAATTGAAAACGATTTCGAAATGAATTGAATTGAAAACGAATTCAAATTGAATTGAAAGTGAATTGAAATGAATTCAAATTGAATTGAAATTTGAATTGAATAGAAATGAATTTTAAAACGAATTTATAAAGAAGAATTCAGTTTTGATTTGAATTGAAAAAGGAAGTTGAAATTGCTTTTGAAACGAATTTAAAACTATTTATATAATTCGTTTTAAATAGAAATCGACGAAATATATATTATATATATTATATATAATATAATGGCCTGAATAGAACGCGCCGCGCCGCGACAGTTCGTGAATTTCGACCATTTATTTCAAACGGACATTGCGGGAGATCCGACCGTCGGATTCTCCTAAAACCGGAACCGTTGGGTTCGTATCGAAAAGAGCTTTCTAATGAATGTTAGAAATTTGAAATCTAACGGTTGGATTTGGAGATACGTCCAAATCAAATTCGAAAAAGGTCGCTGTAAGTGCAGTTCGATGGCCGTTAATGGAAAACGACTGTACCGGCCTTGATAAAATTATTAAAAATAGTAATAATTTGTGTAAAATCATAAGAAATGATTTAGAAAGAATTGGGATGAAAAACTCCATATTTGAAAAGATAAAAATAGATTTTTATCGAAATGAACTGGTTTTGAACTAGAATTATAATTCTATTTATTTTTAAATAAATAAATTGAATTTAAAAAGGGTTTTAAAAATAACCAGAATATCCAATGATTGCATTGGAGTGGATTTGAATCGAAATTGTCTTCGGAATATTTCGATGTTGGATTTCGTGATTGTACAAATGTTGTTATGGAAATTTGAAAGATATATATATATATATCGTTATTTCCAATGCGATATTTGTTAGTCGTAGAATTTGATATTGAATATAAGCCGATATATTTTCTATTCAGAGCCTTGTATTGAATATCAAATGTGATTTGGGTTTGTCGTGAATGGTGTCTTCACTAACACTGTTCTTGAACCCAGTTGAGAAAAGATTAAATCTTTTTATTTAGATTTAATGAAGTGTACCAATTAAATAACAATTAATTGGAATTGAATCAATATTGATTTTTGGGTTTATCGTGAACAGTGTTTTAAATAACACTCGTTCTTTAACCCGATAATTAATGATTGTGATTTTGGGTTTACCGTGAACCGTGTTTTAAATGACACTGATTCTTTAACCCAGTTAACGATTAAAACTAAGTGGAGTTTTAATGAATCTTTAATTAGATTGGAAAATCGAGAATGGAGTATCACCAGTTTTACTCCAGGCGATAGTTAAATCTTTAATTATATTTGAACGTGAAATGGTAATTGAATTTACCGATAACACTGTGGTGTTAGATATGAAGTATTACCAGTTTTACTTCATGGGATTAATAGGTTGGGATTGGGAGATTAAAACAAATGATTACTTCGGTAAGGTTCGCTAATTCCGACTAGTTTGAATTGATATTCAAAAGTAGATTAAAGAATAAATTCAAGAATTTATCTTTGATAAAATTAATGGGAACCTTTCCCTATGAATGTGAAATTTAGAAACTAACTGTCGGTTAGCTAAGCAGAATGGTTTTCTGGATATTGATCTGATGTTGGTTTCGGCCTTCGGGGTTAATATTTGGGGAATTATTCTCTTGATTAATTTACGGTTAGTGACTAATGAATTGGAATGAGGCGTATGTTGTGTTTGTGTAACACTTATTTAAAGTATACGCGAGTTACTCGGAAAGACCGGGTTTATCCCATTTCGAATAACTGATACGACGATAAGTCGAAGATGAAGACGATGGTCGAAGACCGGAGGTCTTCACGTCGTTTGGGTAATTACTGATGATCTTGATTGGGCTGTACACCCAAGAAGATGGAAACAGTTAGTGATCGTCCAGACGTACTTGGAGATCGATGGATATGCGGGGTACTAGGTGCCTCCGGTTTCGTTCAGACCCAGAACGGACTTGTAAATGGATTGTGTGTCTGACATTGGATTTTAGTCTGTGTGATTGATCTCTATTAAATATATATCTGTTTGGCGGCGGAGAATTTATTCTCTTGCTTAACGCCCTTCTCTGAGACGTACGAGCTCAGGGGTTATATATTGATGGATATCAAACGCATGGAGTGAATTGCCTGTGTGGCATGCCTAAGTGGCAATTGATCGAGGCTTTTGTTGAAAAGCAAAGTCTTGAGGTTGATGATCAAAGCACGGCCTTTGTGGCATAGCTTTGTGTAACGTTTGATTCACGAGCTTCACACCCGGTATGAACCAAAAACGGGAGAGGACGTCAGGGAGGGCATGCGTTTCTTTCTAGCTAGAAGTGGCGTCAGTGGTTTTACACGCCCTGACGAGTTTGACTTATGTGGTTGTTGCTGTTGAGAGGCGCCTCGGTTATATCGGTTTCGGCCGAATGCATTCTGGTCGGCTGACGGACCAGACTTACACCCCATAGGGTGGGGAGACGTAGTGTTCAGGCATAATAATCCACATCGGTGGACCGGCCCTGAGGATCCAAGGCTTGCCTGCGCGCTTGCCTGAGACACGGGCTAGAGCGTCTCGAATCGGTGGAGGACTATCTTTTGCCTCGGTTCATAGATGGAAACCCAATTTCCAAATACGTGACTTTGCGGTTTTATTTGTAAACCTATATATGGCGACATGATATATGGTCCTCATGCCGCCTATGATTGATACTTATGATTTGAAGTTGTTTTATACACTATGCACTTATTATAGTATCAAATGATTTGTTTTAAAACGTATCAAGCATTTTTGGCTGTTATAAGGGAAAACCCTATCCCCCGGCTTGCGTTGCATTGTGTGATAGGACCTGGGTCTTATAACAGCTTCATTTTTCTTTACTTAGTATTGCGCTGTTTGTTTTATGCACTGGTATTCTTGGGAGGAAACCCGTTCCGTGTTATACGGCGTGGTCCCTTGATTTACCTAGCTTTAAAAATAAAGATTAACTGTTTTAGTTCTCACACCAGTCACATGACTGACCTGGAGTTTATTGTTTTAACCTAAACTCTGGGTGCCCCTATTTTGACACGGGCAGCTAGTAGTTTTGGTTTTGCAGATTTATATTCACAGGATCCTGGTTTACAGCTGGAACGATATCCGGAAAGCTTTGTATCCGTATATCTTCTTCTAGTTGTGTATTGTATGATTTTCCGCTGCGATGTATTTAAATGTAATTTAAATCTCTGATATTTCTGTGTAATATTTATTCATTTATACTCTGTATATTCTTGTAATCTGATGCATTGTTGTAAAATACAATGAAACGTTCTTCTGTATGTGTTCTGTTGTGGTTTGTTCTCGAACTATCCGACACTTTCCTTTACGGGGAAGTTGCGGGTCTTTACACAAAGGTCGTGCTTTGATCATCAACCACAAGACTTTGCTTTTCAACAGAAACCTTGATCTATGCAACTCAGCATGCCACACAGGCAATTCATGCCATGCGATTGATATCTATCGATATATAACCTCTAAGCTCGTACGTCTCAGAGAAGGGCGTTAAGCAAGAGAATAAATTCTCCGCCGCCAAACAGATATATATTTAACAGAAATCAATCAACACAGAATAAAATCCAATGTCAGACACACAATCCATTTACAAGTTCGTTCTGGGTCTAAACGAAACCGGAGGCACTTTCCTCGCATATCCATCCATCTCCAAGTACGTCTGGACGACCACCAACTATTTCCATCCTCTTGGGTGTACTGCCCAATCAGGATCGTCAGTAATTATCCAAACGATGTGAAGACTTCCGGTCTTCAACCACTGTCTTCATCTTCGACATATCGTCGAATCGGTTATTCAGAATGGTATAAACCCGGCTTTTCCGAACAACCCGCGTATATTAAAAACAGTGCTAGAAAACACAACATACGCCTCATTCCAATTCAGAATATCCTTTTATTCACGAAATCACATTCTTAGGGAAAGGTTCCCATTAATTTTATCCAAGATAAATTCTTTAAATTTATTCTTTAATCTTCCTTTGGATGTCGTTTCAAACCAAATTATGGTTTTCTAAACTAGTCGAGATTAGTGAACCACACCGAAGTAATTATTTATTTTATTTCCCAATCCCAACCTATTCATCCCATGAAGCAAAACTGGTAATACTCCATATCTAACACTATGGTGTTATCGGTAAAATTAATAACCATTTCACGTTCAAATCTAATTAAAGATTTAACTATCGCTTTGGAGAAAAACTGGTGATACTCCATCCTCGCTCATTCTCTAAGGTTGATAATTTAAATTATTAATCCACATTTCAATTTAATTGAAGATTCATTAAAACTCCTTTTATTGGGTTAAAGAACTAATGTCTTTTAAAACACAGTTCACGACAAACCCAAATCACATTCTATTTATTATCGGGTTAAAGAACTGGTGTTATTTGAAACACCGTTCACGATAAACCCATTTCAAATCCAATCAAATATATTAGAAATTTCGATTATTTAAAACCCCTTTTTAAATATAATTTATTTAAAAATAATTGGGTTTTAAATTTAGTTCAAAACTAGTTCATTTCGATAAAAATCTATTTTTATCTTTTCAAATATGGAGTTTTACATCCCAATTTCTCCCAAATCATTTCTTATGACTTTACACAAATTATTTATATTTTTAATAATTTTATCAAGGCCCGTACAGTCGATTTCCATCAACAGCCATTGAACTGCACTTACAGCGACCTTTTTTGAATTTGATTTGGACGTATCTCCAAATCAAACCGTTAGATTTCAAATTTCTAATATTCGTTAGAAAGCTCTTTTCGATACGAACTCAACGGTTCTGGTTTTAGGAGAATCCGACGGTCGGATCTCCCGTAATGTCCGTTTGAAATAAATGGTCGAAATTCACGAACTGCCGCGGCGCGTTCTATTCAGGCCATTTTATATATAATATATATATATTATATATTTCGTCGATTACCATTCAAAACGAATTTTATAAATAGTTTTGAATTCGTTTCAAAAACAATTTCAACTTCCATCTCAATTCAAATCAAAATTGAATCTTTCCTTATAAATTCGTTTTAAAATTCATTTCTATTCAATTCAAGTTTCAATTCAATTTGAATTCATTTTACTTCGTTTTAAATTCAATTCATTTCGAAATCGTTTTATATTCAATTCATTTCGAAATCGTTTTATATTCAATTCATTTCGAAATCGTTTTATATTCAATTCATTTCGAAATCGTTTTATATTCAATTCATTTCGAAATCGTTTTATATTCAATTTAATTCAAATTTCATTTCAAAATATTCGATTTCGAAATCACTTTTCAATATTCATTTTAAAATGAATAAAATCGATATAAATGTCGATCACGTCAAAATGGCGTCAATCTAATCAACACGGCTTCATATATTTCTATTTTCAAATATTCTATTTCAAATATTTCTTTTTCAAATATTTCGTTTTCAAATATTTCTATTTCAAATATTTTATTTCAAATATTTCTTATTTCAAATATTTTGTTTCAAATATTTTATTTCAAATATTTCTTATTTCAAATATTTTATTTCAAATATTCTATTTCAAATATTTTATTTCAAATATTTCTTATTTCAAATATTTTATTTCAAATATTCTATTTCAAATATTTTATTTCAAATATTTCTTATTTCAAATATTTCGTTCAACACATGACTAATCTCAACGGATGAGTACAGTCAACACATGAACCGTTATTTTATATTGATAAAGATGTAAATTTTATTATTGAAATATTTCGTTCAACACATGACTAATCTCAACGGATGAGTACAGTCAACACATGAACCTTTATTTTATATTGATAAAGGTGTAAATTTTATTATTGAAATATTTCGTTCAACACATGACTAATCTCAACGGATGAGTACAGTCAACACATGAACCTTTATTTTATAATATTCTTTATTTTCTAAATTGGAATGAGGCCCAATCAATTACCATATAATGTTAATTATATGGATTTTCATACATCACACGTATATAATAGCATTGAAAAATAATCAACCATCAACCAAAGTGCACTACACTGTATAAGCATCAAGTATAGATATCTAACGCTTATAACAGCCTGTCAATCAATCAATCGACATATTTAATCAATCAGGATGAGTGAACTTCAAATTTCATCCCAACACCCGTGTGGGGTTTCAAACAATCAAACATAAATTTTATTTGTGCAGTTGGGCGATGTGTAAAATTTATCGACCCAATCAATGTCATTCAAATAGGTGTACATAAACAAACCATCTGGTTTGTAAATGAATATTTATTTATTCGCATTCACTATATTCATATTCACGTTAAAAATTATATTTTTAACGATAAAACATTTTATTTTAACGTATGAATTTCTATTCAGTTCATTTACAAAATAAAAATGATATTTTTATTTTTCTAACTTATTTTAGAAAATTTCGGCGGCATAACGGCACGATACTAGAAACGGGACAAGGCCTAGCCTTATCCCCGGTCTAGTGAAGGCCCACGCCATTCATGTAACACCCCGTATTTCAGTTAATGCTAAAATTCACTAATTGCAGAATAAATAATCTCAAATGTAAGAATTGGGGGAAACGGGCTGCGTCATTGCGTTCGTCTCGGAAAAATACGCGAAATAGAGTCCGAAATTTTGTAAATCGGAGTCCGTATGGCCCGGTTATGGCCCAATGAAGTTTGCAGAAAATTCAAAGTTAAAAACAGATTTAAAAATTAAACATTAGATTTCGAAATTGGAGCCAGCAGGGGGCCAGGCGGGAAAGTTCCCGCCCTAACCATGTCGACAGGGCTGTCGACAGGCCTGTCGACTGGGGAGTCGACTGCCCTGTCGACAGGGGTGTCGACACAGGGTGTCGGCCCTGTTGATCTGGGTGCACCAGATCTGGTTTTTGGTTGAGTCTTGGGCTGTGTTCTAGAGATTTCCGAAATCTGATGGTCCTAATCTAATTTAGGGTTAATCCTATGGTCCTAATACACCTAACTAATCTATATATACACCCTAATACCCCCCCCCCCCAATCCTTACTAAAAATAGATCTAAGGCCATTATGCCACCACTTTGAAACTTGAAGGAGCCTCCATCAAAATTAGAGAAGGGATAGCATTCCAAATCAACTTCTAGCCTCTTAATCTTCTTCATTAGTTTGCTAATCTTGGTTTTGGTGAGCTTCTATCCCCTTAATAATCAATTGTTAAATTGATTAAGATAGGATATGATGATGTATGGTTATGTTTGTGGATCAATGTGTTTATGCAAGCTTAGTATAGTGTATGTTATGTGTTTTGCAAGTTATATGCTATATGTCGTGCAAGTTTAGTGTATGTGTTCATGACATCTTTATGCAAGTTTGGTGCTATGTTTCATGATGCTTATGATGCAAAACACTAAGTTGAACATTGATCTATTATGCAACATGCTTATGCAAGTTATGGGAATGCTTATATGCAAGTTTAACATGTTATGCAAGTTATGCATGCTTATGCAAGTTATGTGAATGCTTATGCAAGTTATGTGTATGCTTATATGCAAGTTTAACATGTTATGCAAGTTATGCATGCTTATGCAAGTTATGTGAATGCTTATGCAAGTTGTGTGTATGCTTATATGCAAGTTCAACATGTTATGCAAGTTATGCATGCTTATGCAAGTTATGTGTATGCTTATATGCAAGTTTAACACGTTATGCAAGTTATGTGAATGCTTATATGCAAGTTTAACATGTTATGCAAGTTATGTGAATGCTTATATGCAAGTTCAACATGTTATGCAAGATATGTGTATAATAATATGCAAGTTCATATGCAACATGTTATGCAAGTCATGTGTATGATAGTATGCAAGTTTGGGTTAAACGTAGTTGGGTTAATATATGCTCATATATGCAAGTTGACATCCTCTTAACCCATGACAAAGTTATATGCTAAGATTTGGTTAAACCCATGATATTTGTGATGGATCTTCCCTTTATTATGTCATGAAATGAGAACGATTTACGTGGGGAACGATGGGGTTAATAAATATGTTAATAAAAGTATGATTGGGTATGATTAAGCATACCATAAAAATAAATTAACATAAGTGGGAATTTACCTATTGAGTTAGGTCTACCCCATGGGAATTTACCTATTGAGTTAGGTCTACCCATGTTATGAAAAACTTGATATTAATTAGGGATAATTAATATGGGGGTGATTAATTAGGTGTAATTAATCAACTAAGACACGAGGTTGGACCCTTTTGTAGCGGAAGTCTGCCCGGAACCGACCGGCCATCCAGCGGCTACAAATGATTGGCCCAATGTGAGAGATCTTAGTCATAAATTAAATACGTGATTAAAGTAAAGACACGAGGTTAGACCCTTTTTATGACAGAAGTCTGCCCGGAACCAACCGGCATATCCAGCAGTCATAAAAGATGGTCTAATGTGAGAGGTCTTTATGAGGTCATGATCTTAATTAATTAATTAAGAAACACTTAACCATATTAGCATGTAGAGGGACATGAGGGGTTAAGTGGGTGCCTTGGGTGGCATGTGGAAATCTAGTGGGTTGCCTTGGGTGGCAATAGAAAATACGATTAGAATACTTAACCAAGTGGAAACATGTAATTAAACATGATTAAAGGGTTAAGTGGGATACACTAGATAAGTGACAAGCTTAGGTGGGTAGCTTGTGGGGGCCCATTTCAACCAGTAACCCATTTGTATCTTTGTGGGCTCGACCCATGTCGAGGACGGGACACGCGTACTGGGCTTGATTATAAGAGGCCAAAACGGGTTAGCGGTGGCAACGCAAGTCCAACGGGTTTCATATGCGTGTGTGGGCCCGGGCTGGTAGATAAGCCGTTGTTGCATCGTGTAGGTATAAGCCGTGCACCGTTGATAGTATTGGGTTGCCACTTTAGGAGAGTGATACACCCCACTGTGGGACCAGCACGGGTATCTACGTTAGGGAGCCGATCGCTTGGGGAGTAGTGGGGTACACCTAGTGGAGATAGGGGCAGACGGCACCTATGTGGTCAGCTAGGGGTACATGAAACTACTAGTTATATCTTTCTTTTAAGTCCTTGGGTGGGATCAATCTTTGAGTAGGAATGACTGGTGTGGTGCAGTTAGTAATTATCCTTGGGTGGGTAGATGCGTCTTTACGGTTATCTTAGTTCACCCTATGTTTGTTGGCTACTTAGTGTAGTCATTATCCCCAAAGGTACCGTACCGAGTTCATATCATACCCTAATTACTTTAATAATTGTATTGTTAAGGTTATAGGGCTCACTCAGGCTTATGTCTGACCCCGTTGTTTTTATCTTTTTCCCAACCCTCAGGTTCTCAGAGTGGGCCCAGCACGAGTGGGCTTTGATCAGGCTGCTTTTATTTCTCTCTTGGAGCTTGGACCCTAGATGTAGAGCTCAGTTTACCCTTTTCTTTTATGGCTATCAGTTCATGTATTGGGATTATGTATTTTTATTTAGCAGGATGGATATTTGTACTTGACTTCTATTATGGTTTTGTGATGTAACCAGACATGTTTTATTTTCCGCTGCAATTGAAATGATGTTTTAAATTTTCAAAGTATTACTTATATCTGTCTTGCTGTAATTACTCTGTTCTATATTCACTCAAAATACTCCACCGATGTTATGGCATTCCCTTAGAGAGTGACCGTAGCGGGCGTGGGGTGTTACACGTGGTATCAGAGCAAAGGTTACCGGAACAGATAAAAATTTTAGAAAACTATTTTTCTAAAAACATTTTTGGAAGAGATATTTTCAAAAACATGTCTTTAAAGAGAAAAGTTTTTGAAAGAAAAGTATAATCCCCGATAGCCATATCTTTATCTTTCGAATTCTCCGTTTTGAATCTTTCCCTTTTCGTTTCAGCATGGTTGAGGATCTTAACTTTCCAGAGGGTGTGACGATACCAGTATGGTATAGGAGATTGATGGAGGCTAGGGCCACCACTGCGGGTCCAGCAAATGTTCCTCCACCAACCATAGCACCCTATCTTCCTCCTCCCCCTCCTCCTTGCACGGATACTTTTGCTAAGACTTGCAAGGAATTTAAAGCTATGGGAGGAAAACCTTTTCAAGGATCTGAAACTTTTGTGGAGGCTAGAGATTGGCTTAAGGAGGTGGAAGAGTTGATAGATATCTTTGAGATGGAAGAAGGAAAGAAAGTCAAGTTAGCTGCTTGGTTAATGAAAGGAGAGGCCTCATTCTGGTGGGAGGTCACTAATGGAGAACGCCCCGTTGACTCTTGGGCGGATTTTAGGCAAAGATTTATGGCAAAGTTTCTCTCAAGGGCGGAGGAAAACTTGTATATGGAAAGATTCTTGACCCTAAAGCAAGGAAATCTCTCAGTGAAGGAATATGTCAACAAGTTTAATCAATTGGCAAGGTTTGGCCTAGACATGGTGAATACACCGGAGAAGAAGGCTTTGAGGTTCGTGAAAGGCTTGAATGAACCAATGCATGGGTTGGCTATGACTCATATCCCTATGGGGGCCACCTTCGAGAAGCTAGTTGACATGGCACTCATGCATGAAGAAGAGAAGGGTCCCAATGCTAATAAGGCACCCGAGAAGAAGGGAGATCAAAAGAGACCTCTGCAACAACAGCAAAATAAAGGTGGGAAAGGCAACGGTGGCAAGGGCAAGAAGAAGAAGTGTTTCAATTGTGGGACACCTGGCTACCTAAGCAAGGATTGTCGCAAGAAGAAGAAGACTGGCTGCTTCCACTGTGGCGAAGCAGGGCATCTAGTAAAAGACTGTCCTAAGAAGGGGCAAAGGACGGGGTCTACCCCAGGAGGACAGGTGCAAGCTCTTATGGCACCGGGTCAGGCTAGGGGGCAAGTACAGGCTCTCGCGGTTCCATCGATTCAGGAAAGAGGTAGAACTATTTCCGTTGAAAGTCTGGTTTTTCTATTTGATCATCCTGTCCGTACATTGTTTGATTCTGGCGCATCGCATTCGTTTATCTCATCATCTTTAGTTGAGTCACTGCACTTAGACACCAGTCTGGTAGATGATCCCTTGGTTGTTTCAAACCCAATTGGGGGCTCCACTTATTTGTCCATGATATGTTTGGGTTTGAAGATTTCTATACTTAGCATTGAGTTTAGATGTGATGCTTTTGTGTTGGGCTTCACGGGCTATGGGTTGATTTTGGGCATGGACTGGTTATCCAGTAATGGTGCCGTTCTTGATTGCGAAAGGAGAGTTGTTAGGCTCATGACCCGCTTGGGCAACACTCTCGAGATCTCTTGTAATCCCATGGATTCTGTTATGCTAAGTTATCTTGAATCGCTTGACGCTTCGGTCGAGAGTTTGCAATCTGTTAGAGTGGTCCGGGAATACTCGGATGTGTTTGAGGAGGTGAAGGGCTTACCCCCGAAGCGGGAGATTGACTTCCGAATATATCTGGTGGATAATGCTAAACCTGTATCTTTACCAGTGCGCCACATGGCTCCTCGTGAGAGGAGGGAACTCCATAAGCAAGTAGGGGAGTTGCTTGAGAAGGGGTTCATAAGACGGAGTATATAGGAGTGGGGTGCTCTAGTAGTATTTGCTACAAAGGCGGATGGGTCCCTCAGACTTTGTGTAGACTATAGAGAATTCAACAAGCTCACAAAGAAGAATAGACACCCATTGCCGAGGATTGATGATCTTTTCGATCAGTTGGTTGGCGCTTCAGTATTTTCTCAGTTGGACTTAGCCACGGGGTTTCATCAGTTGAGGGTGGCTGAGGATAGCATAGACAAGACTGCCTTTAGGACTCCGGATGGTTTCTATGAGTGGCTGGTGATGCCATTTGGGTTGACGAACGCCCCTGCATACTTTGTGGATTTGATGAGTAGGGTGTTTAGGGAGTTCCTTAATAAATTCGTGGTGGTCTTTGTGGATGATATCTTAGTATTTTCTAAGAGTGAAGAAGAGCATGCCCTACATCTTGGGGAGGTATTGAAGACTCTTCGAGCACATAGCCTTAAGGCTAAATTCTCTAAATGTCACTTCTGGAGGAAGGAGGTGCGGTTCTTGGGGCACGTGGTCTCCAAGGAAGGGATAGCTGTGGATCCCGCGAAGGTAGTATCAATTCAGGATTGGAAGGTTCCGAAGAATGCTACCGAAGTAAGAAGTTTCTTGGGGTTGGCGGGTTACTATAGGAAGTTTATCAAAGACTTCGCGAAGATATCAGCCCCATTAACCCGCTTAACGAAGAAGAATCTTGTTTTCGCATGGGACGTAGATTTGATGATGCGTTCCGACGGTTAAAGAGAGCTTTAACCACTGCTCCAGTTTTAGTGTTGCCAGATGGGAGCAAGCCATTTGTTGTCTATACCGATGCTTGTGGGACAGGACTTGGCGCAGTCTTAATGCAAGAGGGAAGGGTGATAGCCTATGGTGGAAGGCAGTTGAGAGTGCATGAGAAAAATTACCCTACCCATGATTTAGAGTTGGTCGCTATTGTTTTTGCGCTTAAGATTTGGCGCCATTATCTTCTTGGTGAGAGATTCGAATTGTTCACTGACCACAAATCATTGAAATACTTGTTTTCTCAGAAGGATTTGAATTTGAGACAGCAAAGGTGGATGGAGTTCTTAGCATCCTATGATTTCGAGATAGCGTATACCCCTGGCAAGGGTAACGTGGTGGCGGACGCCTTGAGCAGAAAAAGGTTGTCCTTGAGTCCATTGTTCGTGGAACAACGAAGCTTGGAATTTATCTCGATGTTTGATTTCAGACCTTCCATTGATTATGTACCCGGTTTGCTAGCTTCCTTGGAGGTTAGACCTACTCTTTTGGGGCGGATTGGAGAAGCACAGAGGGACGACCCACAGTTGGTTAAGTTGGTGGAGAAGCTCATAAGGGGGGAGTCGTCCAGCCATTTGAGTAGGTACACCCTAGACGATAGGGGGTGCTTGCGTAGAGACGGTAGACTTTGTGTACCGCAAGACGAGGGTTTGAGGAAGGTTATTCTTGATGATGTACACCGTTCTAGGATGACCATTCATCCCAGTGGGGACAAGATGTACCAAGACATGAAGAGGGTTTTCTTCTGGGCCGGTATGAAGAAAGATGTGGCCGAGTATGTCGCTCGATGCTTGGTGTGCCAACAAGTGAAGGCGGAGCAAAAGAAACCAGGTGGGTTGCTTCACCCATTGGAGGTTCCGCAATGGAAGTGGGATAGTGTCTCGATGGATTTTATTAACGGGTTACCCAGATCGAGAAAGGGTAATACGGGAATTTGGGTGATGGTAGACAGACTTACTAAGAGCGCCCATTTCATACCTGTGAAGAGCAAGAGGACCGCTCCATGGCTAGCTTCTGTATATCTTCGAGAGATAGTTCGATTGCATGGGGTACCCTCTAGCATAGTGAGTGATCGAGATCCTATCTTCACTAGCGAGTTCTGGAGAAGTTTGCAAGAAGCAGTGGGGACTCAATTGTGTTTGAGCACCGCATATCATCCTCAGACGGACGGCCAGACTGAGAGGGTGAATCGTGTCATAGAAGACCTTTTGAGGCTTTGTATCTTAGATTTTGGAGGTACATGGGAAGAGCATCTTCCATTGGTGGAGTTCGCATATAATAATAGCTTTCAGTCCAGTATTGGTATGGCTCCTTTCGAAGCTCTTTATGGAAGGCCTTGTCGATCACCTGCATGTTGGTGGGAATCTACGGACAAGATCTTACTTGGGCCTGATATGGTTACGGAGACTTCTGAGAAGATTGACTTGATTCGAAGGAGGATGAAAGCAGCGCAGGATAGGAAAAAATCTTATGCGGACAAGAGAAGGAGGGATCTTGAGTTTGAAGTTGGGGACATGGTCTTTGTCAAAGTGTCTCCGTTACGAAATGTGGTTCGCTTTGGATCTGTTGGGAAGTTAGCACCAAGGTTCGTAGGGCCATTTCCCATTAAGGAAAGAATTGGACGGATGGCATATAGAGTGGAGTTGCCCGACAGACTTAGTGGTGTACATGATGTATTCCATGTGTCCCATTTGAGGAAGTGCTTACATGAGACCGTAGAGGTGGTAGAGCCGAGCTTGCTTAAAGAAGTGGAAGTAGAGCGTGATGCGACTATTCGACGAGCTCCTACCCGCATCCTTGGGTCAGAGACTAGGAAGTTGAGAAACAGAGAGGTTCAACTAGTCAAAGTGCAATGGGGAGAAGATGAGAGCAAGGCAACTTGGGAGACGAAAGCGAAGATGCGTTCATTGTACCCATTTCTTTTTGAGGGTATGTCTTTACTCTCTCCTCTATCGTTGTCTAGTACTTATCTTATCTTTAGTATATCCTCTCGTTAGTACTGATTGACCTTTAGATAGGGTAAACCTATGGTTGAAACATGTGTTTGAGACATGTTATGGTTGATGGATGCAAGTGGATGCAAGTGTTTGCTAGTGGTTGCTCGTGGATGCATATACACACACTCTAGGCACTAGATCGGCTCAGTCACTTCATATTGCATAAAAATTGTGTGTAGGAAGCTATATTTATGGATGTATAATGATTGTGTTATCATATGGATGATGCATTTTGGTGAATGATTGTGCACTCATGTAAATATTGTATGTGTCGATAGGGTTCTCTCGCATACATAATGGATGCATGGCACTATCATGGTTTGCATATGTTCATACATTAGATAGGGAACATATACACACACTTTTTGCATATGCCCATACATCATTAGAAATTGTTTTAAGGACAATGGATGCCCGTGGTTGATGGATTGAGTAGATGGTTGTTTGGATGGTAGGATATGCATTCTCCTTAGCATAGAGATTTCGGGGACGAAATCCTTTAAGGAGGGGAGAATGTAACACCCCGTATTTCAGTTAATGCTAAAATTCACTAATTGCAGAATAAATAATCTCAAATGTAAGAATTGGGGGAAACGGGCTGCGTTATTGCGTTCGTCTCGGAAAAATACGCGAAATAGAGTCCGAAATTTTGTAAATCGGAGTCCGTATGGCCCAGTTATGGCCCAATGAAGTTTGCAGAAAATTCAAAGTTAAAAACAGATTTGAAAATTAAACATCAGATTTCGATATTGGAGCCAGCAGGGGGCCAGGCGGGAAAGTTCCCGCCCTACCCATGTCGACAGGGCTGTCTACAGGCCTGTCGACTGGGGAGTCGACTGCCCTGTCGACAGGGGTGTCGACACAGGGTGTCGGCCCTGTTGATCTGGGTGCACCAGATCTGGTTTTTGGTTGAGTCTTGGGCTGTGTTCTAGAGATTTCCGAAATCTGATGGTCCTAATCTAATTTAGGGTTAATCCTATGGTCCTAAAACACCTAACTAATCTATATATACACCCTAATACCCCCCCCCCCCCCTAATCCTTACTAAAAATAGATCTAAGGCCATTATGCCACCACTTTGAAACTTGAAGGAGCCTCCATCAAAATTAGAGAAGGGATAGCATTCCAAATCAACTTCTAGCCTCTTAATCTTCTTCATTAGTTTGCTAATCTTGGTTTTGGTGAGCTTCTATCCCCTTAATAATCAATTGTTAAATTGATTAAGATAGGATATGATGATGTATGGTTATGTTTGTGGATCAATGTGTTTATGCAAGCTTAGTATAGTGTATGTTATGTGTTTTGCAAGTTATATGCTATATGTCGTGCAAGTTTAGTGTATGTGTTCATGACATCTTTATGCAAGTTTGGTGCTATGTTTCATGATGCTTATGATGCAAAACACTAAGTTGAACATTGATCTATTATGCAACATGCTTATGCAAGTTATGGGAATGCTTATATGCAAGTTTAACATGTTATGCAAGTTATGCATGCTTATGCAAGTTATGTGAATGCTTATGCAAGTTATGTGTATGCTTATATGCAAGTTTAACATGTTATGCAAGTTATGCATGCTTATGCAAGTTATGTGAATGCTTATGCAAGTTGTGTGTATGCTTATATGCAAGTTCAACATGTTATGCAAGTTATGCATGCTTATGCAAGTTATGTGTATGCTTATATGCAAGTTTAACACGTTATGCAAGTTATGTGAATGCTTATATGCAAGTTTAACATGTTATGCAAGTTATGTGAATGCTTATATGCAAGTTCAACATGTTATGCAAGATATGTGTATAATAATATGCAAGTTCATATGCAACATGTTATGCAAGTCATGTGTATGATAGTATGCAAGTTTGGGTTAAACGTAGTTGGGTTAATATATGCTCATATATGGAAGTTGACATCCTCTTAACCCATGACAAAGTTATATGCTAAGATTTGGTTAAACCCATGATATTTGTGATGGATCTTCCCTTTATTATGTCATGAAATGAGAACGATTTACGTGGGGAACGATGGGGTTAATAAATATGTTAATAAAAGTATGATTGGGTATGATTAAGCATACCATAAAAATAAATTAACATAAGTGGGAATTTACCTATTGAGTTAGGTCTACCCCATGGGAATTCACCTATTGAGTTAGGTCTACCCATGTTATGAAAAACTTGATATTAATTAGGGATAATTAATATGGGGGTGATTAATTAGGTGTAATTAATCAACTAAGACACGAGGTTGGACCCTTTTGTAGCGGAAGTCTGCCCGGAACCGACCGGCCATCCAGCGACTACAAATGATTGGCCCAATGTGAGAGGTCTTAGTCATAAATTAAATACGTGATTAAAGTAAAGACACGAGGTTAGACCCTTTTTATGACAGAAGTCTGCCCGGAACCAACCGGCATATCCAGCAGTCATAAAAGATGGTCTAATGTGAGAGGTCTTTATGAGGTCATGATCTTAATTAATTAATTAAGAAACACTTAACCATATTAGCATGTAGAGGGACATGAGGGGTTAAGTGGGTGCCTTGGGTGGCATGTGGAAATCTAGTGGGTTGCCTTGGGTGGCAATAGAAAATACGATTAGAATACTTAACCAAGTGGAAACATGTAATTAAACATGATTAAAGGGTTAAGTGGGATACACTAGATAAGTGACAAGCTTAGGTGGGTAGCTTGTGGGGGCCCATTTCAACCAGTAACCCATTTGTATCTTTGTGGGCTCGACCCATGTCGAGGACGGGACACGCGTACTGGGCTTGATTATAAGAGGCCAAAACGGGTTAGCGGTGGCAACGCAAGTCCAACGGGTTTCATATGCGTGTGTGGGCCCGGGCTGGTAGATAAGCCGTTGTTGCATCGTGTAGGTATAAGCCGTGCACCGTTGATAGTATTGGGTTGCCACTTTAGGAGAGTGATACACCCCACTGTGGGACCAGCACGGGTATCTACGTTAGGGAGCCGATCGCTTGGGGAGTAGTGGGGTACACCTAGTGGAGATAGGGGCAGACGGCACCTATGTGGTCAGCTAGGGGTACATGAAACTACTAGTTATATCTTTCTTTTAAGTCCTTGGGTGGGATCAATCTTTGAGTAGGAATGACTGGTGTGGTGCAGTTAGTAATTATCCTTGGGTGGGTAGATGCGTCTTTACGGTTATCTTAGTTCACCCTATGTTTGTTGGCTACTTAGTGTAGTCATTATCCCCAAAGGTACCGTACCGAGTTCATATCATACCCTAATTACTTTAATAATTGTATTGTTAAGGTTATAGGGCTCACTCAGGCTTATGTCTGACCCCGTTGTTTTTATCTTTTTCCCAACCCTCAGGTTCTCAGAGTGGGCCCAGCACGAGTGGGCTTTGATCAGGCTGCTTTTATTTCTCTCTTGGAGCTTGGACCCTAGATGTAGAGCTCAGTTTACCCTTTTCTTTTATGGCTATCAGTTCATGTATTGGGATTATGTATTTTTATTTAGCAGGATGGATATTTGTACTTGACTTCTATTATGGTTTTGTGATGTAACCAGACATGTTTTATTTTCCGCTGCAATTGAAATGATGTTTTAAATTTTCAAAGTATTACTTATATCTGTCTTGCTGTAATTACTCTGTTCTATATTCACTCAAAATACTCCACCGATGTTATGGCATTCCCTTAGAGAGTGACCGTAGCGGGCGTGGGGTGTTACAATTCACACATCAATCAAATTTACCAAACAACCAAATTCAAATCAAATCATCTAACCAATTTATGCAACCAAACAAACAAGTCCATGGTCTGTGGACGATTGTGTCGAGTGCTACTAAACACCGTCTGCATCCTAGTATATATATATATATATAGAAAATGAAATTGAAAGGTGAGAAATTCTTACCGATAGCTATCCAACTCCACGACACTTCATATATAGAAATCTTCATCGTTATCGCATCTTCGTCATCTTCGTTGCCCGTATTCTCTACATATGTAAAAATCGAATTTTTACTATGTTATTCGATATATAAAAATCGAATTTTTACTATGCTATTCAATATATAAAAATCGAATTTTTACCTTGTTATATAGATAAAAATTCTATTTTTATCCCGCTATTCTTCATATAAAGATTTCACCTTTTCAAAAATATAGATGTCGCCTTTTCAAAAATATCATTATAAAAATCACATTTTTATCTTTCTACACATATAAAGATGATATTTCTAATCTTCCTATCATGTAAAAATTATATTTTTAATTCTCTACCTAAACAAAAATCATATTTTTATTTTTACCATCTATATAGTAAAGACTATATTTTTAATACTTTAAAAATATAAAAATCATATTTTTAACTTCTTGCTTATATAAAAATTATATTTTTAACCTTCCTATAATATAAAAATCCTATTTTTAATACTCTACCTATATAAAAATAATATTTTTATATCATCTACTATATAAAGATCATATCTTTAATTAGCTATAAGTATAAAAATCATATTTTTATACCTTTAAAAATAATTTCAACTTATCAAAAATGGTTTCTTTCAACGATAAAAATCATTTCTTTTTACCTTTAAAAATCAAATCTTTTTCTAAGTAAAAATCTAATTCTTTTGTTTATAAAAATCAGTTTTTTCCTATGTTATAAATATATATAAAAATTAGATTTTTCCTATGCTAAAAAAATATATATAAATTAGATTTTTCCTATGCTAAAAATATATATGAAAATTAGATTTTTTCCTATGCTAAAAATTCAAACTCTCCACTATGTAAATTAGTTTTTATATAATCTAAAAATCATAAAAGAAAAGAAAAGAAAAACTTACTGTATTTGTTGAGAAGGGGGGGTTTGCTGTCGAGGTACGGCACCGGTCTTGGTGGGCCCTGGCGGCACAGCGGAGGTCGGAGGGAAGTCGCCAACGGGGGGGGCGACTGTGGGTGGAAGCGGGAGCGGGTGCGTCGATCGGGGGGGGGGGGCTGTCGCGACGATCGAGACAGAGGGGTGGGAGGGTAGGCTTCGATGGAGAAGATGGAGGGGGGGCGCCTCGCGCGGCGGCGCGATGGTGGCTCCGTCGAGCGATTTAGGGCTCCGCCCTCTTTTCCTTTTTTTTATTCTGAATTTAATTTTTGAACCGGGGGGGTGGGGGGGGGGGGGGCAGGAGGATTTAAGGGGAGAGGAGAGAAGATATTATATATTTTTTTTCAAAAAGTTGACTTTTACTTTTGACCTCAAAACGAGGCCCACCGCCTGTCGCCCATAGCGTTTTACCCCCATTCCGAACACAATGGGATATGTATCGTAGGCCAGTTCGACTGTTTGAATCAGTTTCCGTTGAATTTTAAGTATAATTCTTTATATATTCAATTTAAATGTGCATTTTAATTTACCGGGGCCACATACTAGCTCGAAAAATTCCCGAAAAATATTTTCTAGCTTCGTATTGACGATACGGTCCTAACAAAACTAGTTTCGTCGAATTCTGAGACCGTTTGAAAAATGGCCATTTTCCAGTCGATTAAAATCAACTGAAACTGGTCAAACGCGTTTTCCTTTGCCACGCTCACATATTGATTCAAAAAATTATGAAATTTGGAATATAGCAATAATTTGACACTGCGGATCCAACAAAAGTGGTTTCGTCGAAATCCGAGGTCGTTTGCAAAATTCCCATTTTAAGGGCCTGAATTCCATAGCGACTATTCAGAATTTTCAACTGGGCATAACTTTTGATTCCCTCTATGAAATCTCGATTTTTCGGATTCGTTGGAAAGATATCATCAATTAGATCCTAATGTTTTTGGTTTCACTAAAATCCGGATTGTTTTGCACCCGGTACATTCAATTGAAGTTTGAAATCGAATTATCGAACTACCACGCCATTTTCAATTCTATTTATAATTATATATATATATATATATATATATTCTAACGACGACGTATATAATATATACGTTCTAATTATATTCAAAATAAATTTCTCGTCGATATTATTTAAAATAATTCATTTTAAATATATAAAATTCGCCATAATTGCCAAAATAAAAATTTTAAACTGGCTCAGAATTTGCGGGTTATTACAATCTCCCCCACTTAAAACTTTTCGTCCCCGAAAAGGAACAAAGTCGAAAGTGGTTTGATCAATTAACTCTATGTTCGATCTGGCTTCCATTCTCCAACTTTTCAGTTTCTGAGAATTTTCAAATTCTTCAAAAATTTGGCTAACACCCTGAATTTTCGAAAAATTTCGCCATAACCTCCCCTGCACCGGGAGCCATGGGAAAATCCCGAAATTGCCATATAGGCCTTCTGATCTCAAAAAGAAAAAGCCAAGCGGCTAGCCAATAGGCTCATAAAATCATCATCACCCAAACAAAACAGTAAATTACGATAAACATGTACCTATTTGTCGGGCAAACAAATTTTATTCTCTGCTCTAGCCTCCTTGCTATGACCTGTTCAATGTAAGTATATGTATATGCATGCAAATGCGACCAATTTTCAATAATATTCAATATTTGATTCAATTAGGCAAAATGGTTAAAAATTAGCAAACAACTAAACAAACACAAACATCAATCAATTAGTGAATTAGAGTTTCAAATTCATAATTTTGATACATATACAGAAAATCATGTTTTTGATGCCAAATCACAACAATAAATCTAGCTATATAAGTTTTGGTTCTCACACCAGTCTAATGGAAATCTATAGATATCATACCCTCGAAACACGAACATAAATACTGATGATGTGGCCACATCACCAGAATTATCCCCGGGCATCTAGAATGTGATTCTATATCTATCCAGTATATTAAAACTTCGAATATACGTTCATGACGCGTATACGCGAAATCTTTATATATTGGATTGTCCAAATTCAACATAAATAAATTATTCAAATACGGGTAAAATGGTTTAAATTTTCAAAACAAAATTGTTTTCATTTGAAAAATATACTCTTCACACTCGTTCTAGGATACTACTGATCCTATCTCTAACGAGTCATTCTAATTGGATATTACTAATCCAATATCTGATGAATTCTTTCGTATGGTTCTAATGTGTCTTGTTCTCGAGCTCTGTAAACCAAAGCTCTGATACCAAATGTGACGACACGGAATTTCTCTCAATCCGAATTAGTCGTTAAACCGATCTAGACCGTTCGAAAACCCCTGATCGTTTGAGAACAGGACAAATCAGAACACAAACAGAAGAACATTTCATTGTTATTACAACAATTCCATTAGATACAATAATATACAGAGTATAAATGAATAAATTACATTCGATAAATACCAGAGATTACAATAAATTACATAGCAGCGGAAAATAATACAAAGCACAACTGAAGGTGATATACGGATACAGAGCTTTCCGGATATCAGTCCAGCTGTAAATCAGGATCCTGTGAATATAAATCTGCAAAACCAAAACTACTAGCTGCCCGTGTCGAAAATAGGGGCACCCAGAGTTTAGGTTAAAACAATAAACTCCAGGTCAGTCATGTGACTGGTGTGAGAACTAAAACAGTTATTTAAAACTTTACTTTAAAAGAGAGTATTCAAGGGACCACGCCGTATAACACGGAACGGGTTTCCTCCCAAGAATACCAGTGCATATCAATAAACAACGCAATGCTTTTTCGAAAAATGAAGCTATTATAAGACCCAGGTCCGATCACACAATGCAACGCAAGCCGGAGGATAGGGTTTTCCCTTATAATAGCCAAACATGCTTGGTACGTTTAAAACAAATCATTTGATACTATAATAAGTGTATAGTGTCAAAACAATTCCAATCATAAATATAAATCATAGACGGCATGGGTACCATATATCATGTCGCCATACTAGTTCTACAATTAAAACTGCATTACACGTATTGGAAATTGGATTTCCGTCATGAGTCGAGGCAAGGGGCAAACTCCTCTCCGCGCTCGAGACACTCTAGCAAATGCCTTAGGACTACACACTCTGGGCAATCCTTGGATCGGTTGGGCCGGTCCTCACCTACGTTAGAGGATTATTTATTCCTGAACACACGTTTCCCGGTCCTTACAGACCTATAATCGAGGCGCCTCATTCCAACAACCACAAAGGTGAAAAGTATATAAATGTCAGGGCTGGTAAGTCACTGACACCACCATAGCTAGAAAGAAATGTCGTGTTCTCCCAACGGTACGTATCCCGTTTTTAACTCATACCGAGGTGTGAGGCTCGCGAATTCACGTTATACACAAAGCTACGCCCCAAAGGCCGTGCTTTGATCATCAACCACAAGACTTTGCTTTTCAACAGAAGCCTTGATCTATGCAACTCAGCATGCCACACAGGCAATTCATGCCATGCGATTGATATCTATCGATATATAACCTCTAAGCTCGTACGTCTCAGAGAAGGGCGTTAAGCAAGAGAATAAATTCTCCGCCGCCAAACAGATATATATTTAACAGAAATCAATCAACACAGAATAAAATCCAATGTCAGACACACAATCCATTTACAAGTTCGTTCTGGGTCTGAACGAAACCGGAGGCACTTTCCTCGCATATCCATCCATCTCCAAGTACGTCTGGACGACCACCAACTATTTCCATCCTCTTGGGTGTACTGCACAATCAGGATCGTCAGTAATTATCCAAACGATGTGAAGACTTCCGGTCTTCAACCACCATCTTCATCTTCGACATATCGTCGAATCGGTTATTCAGAATGGGTATAAACCCGGCCTTTTCGAACAACCCGCGTATATTAAAAACAGTGCTAGAAAACACAACATACGCCTCATTCCAATTCAGAATATCCTTTTATTCACGAAATCACATTCTTAGGGAAAGGTTCCCATTAATTTCATCCAAGATAAATTCTTTAAATTTATTCTTTAATCTTCCTTTGGATGTCGTTTCAAACCAAATTATGGTTTTCTAAACTAGTCGAGATTAGTGAACCACACCGAAGTAATTATTTATTTTATTTCCCAATCCCAACCTATTCATCCCATGAAGCAAAACTGGTAATACTCCATATCTAACACTATGGTGTTATCGGTAAAATTAATTACCATTTCACGTTCAAATCTAATTAAAGATTTAACTATCGCTTTGGAGCAAAACTGGTGATACTCCATCCTCGCTCATTCTCTAAGGTTGATAATTTAAATTATTAATCCACATTTCAATTTAATTGAAGATTCATTAAAACTCCTTTTATTGGGTTAAAGAACTAATGTCTTTTAAAATACAGTTCACGACAAACCCAAATCACATTCTATTTATTATCGGGTTAAAGAACTGGTGTTATTTGAAACACCGTTCACGATAAACCCATTTCAAATCCAATCAAATATATTAGAAATTTCGATTATTTAAAACCCCTTTTTAAATCTAATTTATTTAAAAATAATTGGGTTTTAAATTTAGTTCAAAACTAGTTCATTTCGATAAAAATCTATTTTTATCTTTTCAAATATGGAGTTTTACATCCTAGTTTATCCCAAATCATTTCTTATGACTTTACACAAATTATTTATATTTTTAATAATTTTATCAAGGCCCGTACAGTCGATTTCCATCAACGGCCATCGAACTGCACTTACAGCGACCTTTTTTGAATTTGATTTGGACGTATCTCCAAATCCAACCGTTAGATTTCAAATTTCTAATATTCGTTAGAAAGCTCTTTTCGATACGAACTCAATGGTTCCGGTTTTAGGAGAATCCGACGGTCGGATCTCCCGTAATGTCCGTTTGAAATAAATGGTCGAAATTCACGAACTGCCGCGGCGCGGCGCGTTCTATTCAGGCCATTTTATATATAATATATATATATTATATATTTCGTCGATTACCATTCAAAACGAATTTTATAAATAGTTTTGAATTCGTTTCAAAAACAATTTCAATTTCCATCTCAATTCAAATCAAAATTGAATCTTTCCTTATAAATTCGTTTTAAAATTCATTTCTATTCAATTCAAGTTTCAATTCAATTTGAATTCATTTCACTTCGTTTTAAATTCAATTCATTTCGAAATCGTTTTATATTCAATTCATTTCGAAATCGTTTTATATTCAATTCATTTCGAAATCGTTTTATATTCAATTCATTTCGAAATCGTTTTATATTCAATTCATTTCGAAATCGTTTAATATTCAATTCATTTCGAAATCGTTTTATATTCAATTCATTTCGAAATCGTTTTATATTCAATTCATTTCGAAATCGTTTTATATTCAATTCATTTCGAAATCGTTTTATATTCAATTCATTTCAAAATTGTTTTATATTCAATTCATTTCGAAATCGTTTTATATTCAATTCATTTCGAAATCGTTTTATATTCAATTTAATTCAAATTTCATTTCAAAATATTCGATTTCGAAATCACTTTTCAATATTCATTTTAAAATGAATAAAATCAATATAAATGTCGATCACGTCAAAATGACGTCAATCTAATCAACACGGCTTCATATATTTCTATTTTCAAATATTCTATTTCAAATATTTCTTTTTCAAATATTTCGTTTTCAAATATTTCTATTTCAAATATTTTATTTCAAATATTTCTTATTTCAAATATTTTATTTCAAATATTTTATTTCAAATATTTCTTATTTCAAATATTTTATTTCAAATATTCTATTTCAAATATTTTATTTCAAATATTTCTTATTTCAAATATTTTATTGCAAATATTCTATTTCAAATATTTTATTTCAAATATTTCTTATTTCAAATATTTCGTTCAACACATGACTAATCTCAACGGATGAGTACAGTCAACACATGAACCTTTATTTTATATTGATAAAGATGTAAATTTTATTATTGAAATATTTCGTTCAACACATGACTAATCTCAACGGATGAGTACAGTCAACACATGAACCTTTATTTTATATTGATAAAGATGTAAATTTTATTATTGAAATATTTCGTTCAACACATGACTAATCTCAACGGATGAGTACAGTCAACACATGAACCTTTATTTTATAATATTCTTTATTTTCTAAATTGGAATGAGGCCCAATCAATTACCATATAATGTTAATTATATGGATTTTCATACATCACACGTATATAATAGCATTGAAAAATAATCAACCATCAACCAAAGTGCACTACACTGTATAAGCATCAAGTATAGATATCTAACGCTTATAACAGCCTGTCAATCAATCGATCGACATATTTAATCAATCAGGATGAGTGAACTTCTAATTTCATCCCAACACCCGTGTGGGGTTTCAAACAATCAAACATAAATTTTATTTGTGCAGTTGGGCGATGTGTAAAATTTATCGACCCAATCAATGTCATTCAAATAGGTGTACATAAACAAACCGTCTGGTTTGTAAATGAATATTTATTTATTCGCATTCACTATATTCATATTCACGTTAAAAATTATATTTTTAACGATAAAACATTTTATTTTAACATATGAATTTCTATTCAGTTCATTTACAAAATAAAAATGATAGTTTTATTTTTCTAACTTATTTTAGAAAATTTCGGCGGCATAACGGCACGATACTAGAAACGGGACAAGGCCTAGCCTTATCCCCGGTCTAGTGAAGGCCCATGCCATTCATACATCAATTAAATTTACCAAACAACCAAATTCAAATCAAATCATCTAACCAATTTATGCAACCAAACAAACAAGTCCATGGTCTGCGGACGATTGTGTCGGGTGCTACTAAACACCGTCTGCATCCTAGTGTATATATATATAGAAAATGAAATTGAAAGGTGAGAAAATCTCACCGATAGCTATCCAACTCCACGACACTTCATAGATAGAAATCTTCATCGTTATCGCATCTTCGTCATCTTCGTTGCCCGTATTCTCTACAAATGTAAAAATCGAATTTTTACTATGTTATTCAATATATAAAAATCCAATTTTTACCTTGTTATATAGATAAAAATTCTATTTTTATCCCGCTATTCTTCATATAAAGATTTCACCTTTTCAAAAATATAGATGTCGCCTTTTCAAATATATCATTATAAAAATCACATTTTTATCTTTCTACACATATAAAGATGATATTTCTAATCTTCCTATCGTGTAAAAATTATATTTTTAATCCTCTACCTAAACAAAAATCATATTTTTATTTTTATCATCTATATAGTAAAGGCTATATTTTTAATACTTTAAAAATATAAAAATCATATTTTTAACTTCTTGCTTATATAAAAATTATATTTTTAACCTTCCTATAATATAAAAATCCTATTTTTAATACTCTACCTATATAAAAATAATATTTTTATATCATCTACTATATAAAGATCATATCTTTAATTAGCTATAAGTATAAAAATCATATTTTTATACCTTTAAAAATAATTTCAACTTATCAAAAATGGTTTCTTTCAACGATAAAAATCATTTCTTTTTACCTTTAAAAATCAAATCTTTTTCTAAGTAAAAATCTAATTCTTTTGTTTATAAAAATCAGTTTTTTCCTATGCTATAAATATATATAAAAATTAGATTTTTCCTATGCTAAAAATATATATAAAAATTAGATTTTTCCTATGCTAAAAATATATATGAAAATTAGATTTTTCCTATGCTAAAAATTCAAACTCTCCATTATGTAAATCATTTTTTATATAATCTAAAAATCATAAAAGAAAAGAAAAGAAAAACTTACTGTATTTGTTGAGAGGGGGGGGGGTTTGCTGTCGAGGTACGGCACCGGTCTTGGTGGGCCCTGGCGGCACAACGGAGGTCGGAGGGAAGTCGCCAAGGGGGGGCGACTGTGGGTGGAAGCGGGAGTGGGTGCGTCGATCGGGGGGGGGGCTGTCGCGACGATCGAGGCAGAGGGGTGGGAGGGTAGGCTTCGACGAAGAAGATGGAGGGGGCGCCTCGCGCGGCGGCGCGATGTTGGCTCCGTCGAGCGAATTAGGGCTCCGCCCTCTTTTCCTTTTTTTTCTGAATTTAATTTTTGAACCGGGGGGGGGGGGGGGGGGCAGGAGGATTTAAGGGGAGAGGGGAGAAGATATTATATATTTTTTTTCAAAAAGTTGACTTTTACTTTTGACCTCAAAACGAGGCCCACCGCCTGTCGCCCATAGCGTTTTACCCCCATTCCGAACACAATGGGATATGTATCGTAGGCCAGTTCGACTATTTGAATCAGTTTCCGTTGAATTTAAAGTATAATTCTTTATATACTCAATTTAAATGTGCATTTTAATTTACTGGGGCCACATACTAGCTCGAAAAATTCCTGAAAAATATTTTCTAGCTTTGTATTGACGATATGGTCCTAACAAAACTAGTTTCGTCGAATTCTGAGATCGTTTGAAAAATGGCCATTTTCCAGTCGATTAAAATCAACTGAAACTGGTCAAACGCGTTTTCCTTTGCCACACTCACATATTGATTCGAAAAATTATGAAATTTGGAATCTACCAATAATTTGACACTGCGGATCCAACAAAAGTGGTTTCGTCGAAATCCGAGGTCGTTTGCAAAATTCCCATTTTTAAGGGCCTGAATTCCATAGCGACTATTCAGAATTTTCAACTGGGCATAACTTTTGATTCCCTCTATGAAATCTCGATTTTTCGGATTCGTTGGAAAGATATCATCAATTAGATCCTAATGTTTTTGGTTTCACTAAAATCCGGATTGTTTTGCACCCGGTACATTCAATTGAAGTTTGAAATCGAATTATCGAACTACCGCGCCATTTTCAATTCTATTTATAAATATATATAAATATTTATATTCTAACGACGACGTATATAATATATACGTTCTAATTATATTCATAATAAATTTCTCGTCGATATTATTTAAAATAATTCATTTTAAATATATAAAATTCGCCATAATTGCCAAAATAAAAATTTTAAACTGGCTCAGAATTTGCGGGTTATTACATAAATGATATGGGTAAGTGAATACAGAGAATTTAAATAAGATTTTACTTAAATTTTAAATTAAGTAAAGTGAATTCAACTGAAGTGAAATGATTAAGGGAGATGACAAATATATTAGTAATAGACTAGAATATGATAATGGTTTTAGAATAAAATATATGGGGTTGTTAAGATGCTTAACGGATTATTATAAGTGATGTGGTAGCAATCCAAACAAAGGTTTTAAAAGGGTTTTTAAACCAAAATGATTACTTAAATGTTAAAGAATTAAATTAAGCATGGTAATTGGAATAAGGTTTTCAAAAACGGAAAGGAAAATCCATACAGTTGGGTTGTGTTAAATATTGATAAATGGCTTTTGGAAATAAATTCCAAGTAATGAGGTTTTATTGTAAAGAAGGTGGTAAATGGCTTTCAAATCCAAGATAAAATTATTATAAGAATGCCCGAATATATGGAAGCAAATTATTTGATGTGGGATTTTTATTAAAATCCAAAAATTATAAGTGAAATTATGTTTAGACTAAAAGTTGTGTTTTAATAAATATTTACTTAATTAAAGGAATCAAGTAAAGAGATTGTTGAACTAGGATTTCAAATATAAGAAATGATTTATAAAACCAGATTTTGAAATCGAGATGGTAAATAAATTTTTATGATGGTTTAATATTAGCTGTTAAGTGACAAACCATTATTTATTTTGAGATGAGAACGTTATCGATCAAGGTCCGAGAGGTAAATAAAATACCCCAACTTGAACGACTTCATTATTATCGATGAATGGTATTAGTTTGAAGTAAGTAAAGGGTTTTGAAATTGGCGTGATATCCCATATGAAGAATATCGAACATGAGTGCGAGATTTTGAAATATAAATAATACTAAAATGATTAGTTACAATGTAAGTAAAAATATTTGGTTTAAATTATATAATCTGACATGTGCTTTACCCGTATCAGGATCGTTAATTGGTTTTATACCATTAAGTATTATATATATAAATGTATATAACGAGATACCAAATTTAAGGGAATGGGAAAAAGGTTTTTGTAGAATATAACGATATTTCCAATGGTAAAGGAAACGGAAAGTTGGGTATATAAATGTACTCTAAGACATATAAAATAGTTGTTGGTATAATAAAATAAGAATAAAATAAAATATTTAAATTTATTGGAAGATTTAGAAGTTGATTAACCAATTTGTTAATTGTTTTAAAAATAGTCCAAGTAATGCCAATTACTGAATCAATAAACTCATTTTACTTACACGATTGTTATTTGATACTTGAATAACCGACTATAAGACTTGACCTATACGATTGTTGGTACGGAAAGACCGGGATCGAATTTATATTCGAAAACCATTCCGAACCAGCAAATACGTGAAGATGCCGATTGAAGATGGAGTATTGAAGACCGTGGATCTTCATAAGCGGAAGGATTACTTGTCGAATATTCTCTGTGTTGCAACACAGAGGTATTCTGACGTGATTCGGTCGTGGTTGAGATTTTGCGGATTGCAAGGACTACTCACTACTGATTGTTGGGGTGATTCCTATATAAGGATGCAGTAGGAGGGTACCTTCGGTTCCTCCTGTTCCTAGATGACTTGTATGGACGAACGTCTGACAGAGTATTTCCTAAAACCACGTACGTTGATTTTTACAAATATACCGAGTTGGTGGCGAAGAGGGGCACTTCTTTTATACCCAGAGTACATTTGTGGACGTCAATTAGTGATTTGACGGATCTGACAATGTGGCATTCAAAGTGAATGATGACCAGATGTTCTAAAGATAAATTCTAAGCTCAAGCCTCATCAACCGGGAAATGATAAAAATCG
Organism: Allium sativum; assembly: GCA_030737875.1. Lineage (NCBI taxonomy): Eukaryota > Viridiplantae > Streptophyta > Magnoliopsida > Asparagales > Amaryllidaceae > Allium > Allium sativum. The sequence continues at coordinate 680,831,807 of CM060918.1, read as the reverse complement.
GGCAGGCAGCATGGCTATGTGGGTCGCTCCCATTAGGGTGTATAATCACCTATCTAGAGAAATTCCATTTGCTTCTTTAATCTATTTCGATGCTATCCCTTTTTCGGGAAACGGTGTATGATCCCAACCATTGGTGATATACATTCGCCACACTCAAGCGAAATGAGTAGTCGGTCATTCGTGGGCCGGGTTGTAAGACGTTCTTATTGAACCCAGTGTATTCGCCTCTAGAGATACACTATCAGCAGGTTGTTCCATACCTTATCATAGTCGGAATCTAATCTCCAATAAGCTTCTTCGGTTTTGATTGTATACTATATATGTGGAGCGTGAGATGCAAGCGTTCCGCTAGATTGTATTTATTTGTATTTAGACACTATTATAATCTCAGAATAAGTTATGATTTCAAAAATGTTTTGGGTTATAGTAAGTTAAAAACTGTCCGTGTTTATTTGTGGACTGGTCTTACTGTTATCTTTTCTTTCAAAAAGGATTTTCCAAAGTTAAACAAGTTGCTTGTGCTGTGAATTTATCACTGAAAGTATTCCAGACCGACCCGGTGAATTTTTCTTTGCTTCAAATGTGCTCAGGTTAGACCGAGTATATTTTCAGGTAAGGTTCGCTTGGAGTTTTCAGGAGCTGGAAGCAGGAGGCTTCAATCTTAGTAGTATAAAGTTATTTTTCCACTGTGACTGATATATGTTGTACTCTGATGGTTGGTATGTATATGAAGTTTCTTTTTGTATAAAGAGATTTGTTATACTATATTTTATTCGTTTCGCTGTGAGATTCTGATGTGATATTCTTCTTCTTTCTTCTATTCTAATATTTCTTTCTTTCTACTTCTCATCCTCTAACTTCTTTCTATTAACAATCTGGGTTTTTGATACTTGGGTTTTTGGGCAAGTAATACGGATCTTTGTGTTATTGTCAAAAATTCGAGCGTTGAATTTTTCCTAGGTCGTTACAGGAATATTTATTAGATACTCAAAGAGAAGTAAAGCATTTAGAGTTTTTAATTTGAGAACTAATACTATAGAAGAAACCTTAAATGTATCCTTTTACGAAAACTATAAAAATATAACACAACACAACGAAGATGAATGTGAAAATGAAATTAATGAAACAAATAATATAAATAATCAACTGAATAAAAGAATTAAATTATTAAAAGATCATCCTGTAGAAAATATATTAGGAGATATTGAATCTGTTGTTTGGACTAGAAACCAATTAAATAATATGAGTAATTCAGCTTTTATTTCAACTATTGAAACTAGGAATCCAAAGGAAGCATCATCTAATGATTTCTTCATCCTTGATATCCAAGAAGAATTGAATCAATTTACCAGGATTGATGTATGGGAACTTGTTCTTAGACCAGGGAATAAAACTGTAATTGGAACTAAATGGATTTATAAAATTAAAATGAATTAACATGGAGAGGTTGTAACAAATAGAGCATGATTAGTTGCACAAGGTTATAGTCAAGAAGAAGGAATAAATTATGATGAAACCTTTCCCCCGTAGCAGGATTAGAAGCAATTAGAATCCTCCTAGCTATTTCTAACGATAATAATTTAAAAATATTTTGAATGGATGTTAAAAGTGCCTTACTAAACGAATATGTTAAAGAAGATGTATATGTAGAACAACCACCTCTTTTGAATACAAAAAATACCAAATCGTGTATATAAATTAAAGAAAGCGTTATATGGAGTAAAACAGGCTCCTAGATCATGGTATGATCGATTAAGAACGCATTTATTACAATCAAACTTTGAGATTGGTAAGATAGATAATACAATGTTTATTAAAAGAAATAAAAACGATATTCAATTAGTACAAATATACGTTGATGGTATAATATTCGGATCAACCAATAACCAAATGATAAAGAATTTTCAAATATTATGACCGAAGAATTTGATATGAGTCATTTGGGAGAACTAACATTCTTTTTAGGCTTACAAATTCGTCAATTAAAGAATAGAATATTTATTAATCAAGAATAATACGCAAGAGATTTAATCCATAAATATAATTTAACTACAACTAATGGGAGACCAACACCAATGGCAACTAATATATCCCTAAGTAAAGATAATAGGTCAAAAGACATTGATCAAAAATTATATAGAGGTATGATAGGATCATTATTATATTTAACTGCTAGTAGACCAGATATAATGCATAGTGTATGTCTTAGTGCAAGATATCAATCGCAACCTAAAGAAAATCATTTAAAAGCCGTAAAATGTATTAAAAGATATGTAAAACATACGTGAAATTTTGGATTATTTTATCCTAAGATGATACATTTGATTTAATTTCCTATTGTGACACTGATTATGCGGGATGTAAATCGGATTGTAAAAGCATTATTGGAGCATGTCATTTCCTAGGACATTCACTAGTTTCCTTGTTTAGTAAAAAGCGAAATACGGTATCTTTGTCAACAACTGAAGTAGAATATATATTTGCTGCTTTGGATTGTTCTCAAGTAATATATATGCAACAAACTCTAAATGATTTTGGATTAAAATTAATTAAATCACCAATATACTGCGATAATACAAGCGCTATAAATATATATAAAAATCCAACTCATCGTTCAAGAACTAAACATATAGATATACGACATCATTTTCTAAGAGATAATGTAAGCAAAGAGAAAATTTCACTCGAATTTATAGAAATAGAAAAACAAATAGCAGATATATTAACAAAACCATTAAACGAAGCAACATTTACTAAATTTAGAAGAGAATTAGGCATTTGTTCTTTAAGTGAAATAGAATAATTCAATATAATAATATAAATAACAAAAATAAGTAAAATAAAAAATAAAAATATTTGTCGACATGTGGCAAAGTGGTATGTCGACGTATAACTGCCAGATTTTTTAAAATTAATTCCCACCAAAAGGTAGTTACAACATCTATTCAAATTTCTTATTTTGAATTTCCTTCTTCATCTCTTCATTTCTTCTCTGTAAAAAATTTGAAACTTAAATAACAATGGCCTCCACAAGTAATAATATTCAAATCAATCACGATTCGTCCGCCGGACCACCCGAAAGTCCATTCCAACGTACATCGCTCACTCATGTGATGAAATTAGAGGAATCCATGAAGTACGTTATACAAATGCTAACTGAAATACAAGTTCTACAAGTCAAGACGTATCAAAATCATGTGAAACAAGGAAGAATAATGCGAAATCTACAAAAAATCGTTATGGATAATCATGCTAATCCGATTGTCATCGGAAAGTAATGGAAGAGGAAGAAGAGGAAGAGGAAGAAATGGTAGAAGAGGAGGAAGAAGAAGCCAAAACTGAAGGAATGGAGGAAGATGACCAAGTCATATGCGTTGGCGAAGTATGCTTTGATAGAGAAGGTAATTGAGCCAAACGGGGAATTTTGTCTCCATTATCCCAATTGCCCAATTCATAAATCCCCAATCATCCAGAAGCAATTAGACGCTTAGTTTTTTGCTTATTCATAAATACGATGTAATACGTACAATTATAGTATGTTCTCGTAAAACATTGTAATTTGTATGGTTTGATTTGTAAAACAATGTCTAAATTGTTTAGTTCATACAATGTTTGTTTTCTATCTAGTTTTCATAAATTTTAGAATAAGTATTAGAATAGTTATATATAGAGTGTAAGGATATTATATAGGCACGAATTTAGGGGGATTCGTGTAAATTAAGCACTTTAGTATAGAATTAAGTATTATAAACTTAGAATAGACAAATATATAGGTTATTAATAATTATTTATGGTTTAGATTTAGGGGGAGTTTATTTAGAGGTTCTTTTTGTTGATGACAAAGGGGGAGAAATTATAAAATAAGGATTAGTTAAGCTTAGTTTAAGGAGGAGTATATAGGATTCATGGTGAAAAGGGCAGTATTCAAAGAATGAGTTCAAAAGGTATCAACATGTATGAATAGGTATGAGTATTTTATAAATCAAGGTTGTCATCATCAAAAAGGGGGAGATTGTTGGAGAATGGAGTTCTGATGACAACAACCTTATTTCAATTATCATTATTAATTGAATATAAAATATATACTAATATCTTTGTCTAGAATATATATATACACACACACACACATATGTGTGTAGGGTTTGTATACAGGATTTAATACTGAAGATTGTAAAATTTTAGAGTCCTAGGATATTCAGAATTCAGAAGAGATTCAGGACTCATGAGTATCAAGATATCAAGATTTTAAGTGCTCAAGATTATCAAGTAAATAGAGTCTAGTTTATATGTAAAACTCGGGTTAGCACTTTCAAATTCTGATTTCAAATTCTGTTTTCAATTTCCTTTTTTAAATTCCTTTTCAAATTATTTACTTTCTTTTCTAAATGATTCCAAATTATTATAAGTATTTTACTTTATGATTTCAAATATATATATAGTTTATAAAGTTTTTATATATATATATGTATATAATATATGTTTTAAAGTCTTGTATCATATAATTTTACATAAACATATATATTATATATTATTGTGTTTATATATGTTTTATTACTTTAGAAACTTCATTTGAAACATTAGTGTTTATTCAAGAATTTCCAGAAAATATATATTGGTTTTAACACTTGAAATTTGATTTTAAAAACAAATATACAAGGCATATGTCGACATACTAATAAAGGCATGTTGACATATAACTGTCATTTTTTTCAATTTTCAAAGAAAGTGGCTTTTCACTATTTGTAACATTCACTATAAAAAGGGGATGATTTCGAATTTTTAATTATTCTTTCTCCTTCTTTACCCCTTTACTTACCAGCATTAAAATACTTAAAGTTCTTGACTTCTACACTTATACTCTGCCGATTTCAAAAAAAATTATATCATTCTTCTTCTCTTCTCATTCTCTATCATCTACTCCCTGTTTGAAGTGCTAATTGAAGAGTTCCAGGGCTGTTGTAATTGTTTAGGAAAGGGGTGTTCCTTGTAGCTCTGAAATCAAGGAAAAGGAGTGGTGTTAACCTTGTAGCCATGAAATCGAGGGTGGTGGAATCGATGTTAAATTTGTAGCCGTGAAATCAATGGTGTTGTACTTGGATATTGATAATAATAAAACTCTGTGCAATCTAGGGTTGCGTGAGATTGGACGTAGGAGTAATCCAAACAAATATAAAATCAGGCAAAACTAACAATAGATGGGAGGTGAATAGTGTTTTAGAGAAATTATGGAAGATTTAAATGAACTTAAATAACTATATGAATCACACAATGATTATCACACCAGAAATGATCACAAACACATGCCTGATTCCGCATCCTTAACAGTCCCTCAACAGTCGGGATTTACGGTCATTTTTCCACTCATCTCGTTTGAATTGATTTGAAAATTCTGGAACTATTTTTATATTATATTCACATATAAGCTCCTTATATGTATACAAACTTGTAATGCCCATGACTTTTTCATACGTTATCCGTTTTATGCAAAATTGAGATCTATTAGAACCAGAATTCTGAGATGAGCATAAGGTAATGCCGGTTTCACTTAATACTGAATATTTAATTAAGTAATACCAAATTTGTTATCTTTAATGCATGGTTATAGTGTACTAAAATTTGGGGTGTTACATATTCCATATTTTTTTGGATTTTTTTTTTAAAATATCATTTTTTTGGATTTCGAATTACAAAACCGCGATGTTTTCCAAAAGTTGTTTTAGTTATATTTCAAAATCTATCCAACGAAATCTTTATTTTTTCTAATTCATTGGGAAGCTATGGTTATAAAAAAAATTCTTTTAAAGAATTTGAATTCATATTTTTCCATGTACAAAAATATAACGTCCCGCCTTTTTGACTGCTTCAAATCGGTAATTAAACCAACTTAAAACGTTCAAACCGATGGATTGTTATTTAGCTTAGAGAGTTTAAAATAAAATCAATGCAGAAAACACAGAATAAATAGGTAACACAATATTGAACAGTGAAATAACACATTATATACTAATCGTAATTTTGATACAAGATTTTTCTATACGGCAGAATTTAAAGTACAATTTGAATGCAAGAAAAATATTTACTATTTTAATCCTTAGAGTGCGCATGTCTTTGGAATCACCCATTTTCGCTAATCTTCGAATCCTAAGCTGTAATCTCTAATCTATAACTCAGGTTTAAACTGGGAATTTCATGCAAAACAAAAAACACTCAAGTCAGGGTTAAACTTATTTCAAGTAAGTCACTTCGAATAAACACATAAATATAATTAGTTAATCCTGACAATTATTAAATGGTTCGAGCATAACATCCCATGAAATACTGAAACATATTTTCCACAACTGATCAAGGCAACTTGCATGTGTCAAATAATAGCCTGAGTGGAAGCAAAAGGTGACAAGTTGTGTGGTAAATTCAAGATGCAACATGTATGCGTACACAATTCTATGCATGAGTGGCTTGACAGTTCAGTTTTCATAGTTGTTCAAATCATGTGCCGATAACATAAATATACATACACGAGCGCGTACGTATATATGCACTAGTCCTCCACGCGAACAATAATCAACAGAGAGAATGGAAAAACAGACAGGTTTACTACAGCTGGTAATAACTTGAGGCAACGAGCATATGGATATATATATATATATATATATATATATACGTATGCCAAAAATTTGTATATACATATATCATGATATATATATATACACGAATGGAATCGGCCTCCACATATGTACCCATAATCAAGTTCAGTAATCCCACAAACCATGACTGGAATGCACAAGTAATATGAAAATTAGATGTTTAAGTTAGAAAAGAAAATAGAAACTGGGTACAAGTAGGGCATATGGCCAAACATGGTTTCGAAATGCGCAAGGTGACCTCTAGCCAAGTTTATACTGCTATGCAAACTAACAAAATGAAACAAATATGTCCAAAAGTAGACAAACAACCGAAATGTACATCATCCTTAATGCAACCGAAATAAGGAGTAGTATGTTGGATCCACTAGTGCCAAAAGAAATATGGGATCATCATAATATGAGCATAGTAACAAGTTATGACCAAATCAGTAAATGAAAATGTGAATTTAGCCCAGGCACCATCAAAAAAGTTAACCAATATGTATGCAACAAGGCAACTAAGCAACAATCGAGGTGGTGCAATGTTTGGGTGTACACGTATGCTGTAAATACGCATATAAATACACAACCGTACATATATATACGTATGTAACAACCTCCTCATGTATACCCAACCTAATTTCAAGATCCAACAGTGATAACCGAAACACAACCAAGACAACCAACCAAAAGAAGGAAATGCAGTAGCAAAACAACCCCAAAATCAATTTATACTAAGTGAAAAACGAAGTAACGAACTTGCAATAAGTTCAATCGTAAGGTATACTTACCTTAAATCATGCCGAATTGGGGCAAAGAACGATGGCACGTCTGCAATTTCGCGATGGAGCAACCTTTGGTGATGACGAAGTGGTTCAGTGAAGCGCGAAGGAGGGTCGGTCGACTTCAGTCAGAGCAAGGCACGGTGTTTGGAACGGCAACCAGGCTGTGGCAGTCTTGGCAACCGGCGTCAGGTGATTGGTGATCGGTGATTGGTGAGTGGTGAGAAGGTGACATGGCTTCGAAGTGGTAGTTGCGGGTCCTAAGAAAAGGCGGAGCGACGGCGAACGGTGGATGTGAGTAGAGACAACGAAGGTCAGTAGCTTTGATTAGGGAGAAGGCAATTGGGGCTTTAGCCATTAAAATAAAGAGGGATTCGATTATTATTTTAGCGGAAGAATTTTAAAGGAATAAGCGTGATTTTTATAGAAGCAAAATTTGGGGATAAGAACGAAGTCAGATCATAAATTTAGGGTAGCGGCGCGTTCAAGAGATAGGTCTATGTGATTTTATTTGAGGTAGGTAATATTTGAGTATAATTTAATATTAATTCCTACCTTGAATTACCATGGAACACTCTAAATTCATACCGCCAATACAATCTCCAAATGCAACAAAAATATATGTACCTATCCGTCTTCGCATTCTAAATCCAATAAAATTAGTTTGGTTGTTGTTGACATGCTTTTTAGTCAAAGCTATCACACCTCGGATTCTATCTTTGGAGCTACTCGGGACTTGAGTACAAGCAAGCATAGATTGGCAAAACACTTGGATGAAGTTCCAAAGTTACAGAGGATTACGGACTTGGATTGCACGGCCTTCTGGATTAGGTCTCCCCCAGGTTGGGTCGCCTCTTGGGTCGGGTCCCCCCCCCCCCCCCCGGGTCGAGCCACCCTCTGGATCGGGTCGCCTAGACCTGCTGCTACACATTAATTTTGACCTGTTCTTAAGGCATAACTTCCTCCTACATGCATGGAGCAATCACCGCCTGGCATAGCACGATTTTGAGAGCATTCTTCACTACTTTTCAAGATCTCCTTTGGGAGTGACACGTGGCATCCGACCTGAAGCCTCTACACCCCTAAAATACATCGCTACATAGCATTTTAAGGAATCTTTAGCCACTCCCATACTTGGCTTCCACCATTATCACCGCAAGGACATTGCGAGCATATAACGGCCGACTCCATTCAATCTAACACGAGTATTTCTTGTATAAAACCACTTTCTTTTCTCCTCTTCTTCATTAAAATACAAGGATGTTGTATGTAAATGGATCTTATGGATTGTAAGATGACATTCTAGTCGTAATTTCTCAGAATTTAAGAAACTATAAATGGATGTAGGCTTGGTTTGAGCCGAACCACTATAAAAATGTCGTGTGTCCCTTGTTATTTTCTGCATTTATTATCTGTGAATTGTGATTGTGAGGATTTTGCACTGCAGTGTTTAAATGAAAATAGAGATTTAAACTTATTTCAATTTACAAATAATCCAAGATTTAACCTTTTACAACAAAATTATACAAATAAATTTGCACAATAATGAAATGAGATAAATTTTACTAACATAGCAAATTATACAACACCAATATGTCTCTCTTTTATTATTTCAACAATCTAAACCCACATATACAAACAGACTGACAATTTCCGCAATAACAATAAATACATAAGGAATCCGGAGGGTGTTTAATATGATGTTTTCGTATAGATCCAAATTCCCTTAGGCATATAGATCCAAATTCCCTTAGGAGTATAGATCCAAATTTATGCAACAAAACAAAGAAAATAGAAAACTGAAGTCATTTCAACTCACATTGCTTATGGGGACAAAATGAATGGAAATCTTAATGGTATTTGCTTTTGGGTCCAATCCTATGCACAAAACGTTCTCCAATTCTTGTTAATCTATATATAAGAATCAAGATATTAGAGCCTTATATATAAATCCTTTTAATCCCATAATATAAATCTAAATTTAATCATAATTCAGAACATAGAAGAAAAGAAATATAGATTAAGGTTGTAGAAGAAAACCTAAACTTTTCTTTGGAATTCTAATGGTAGAATGAAGGCATGAAGAAGAAAATAGAATAGGGTTTGGTAGGGGTTAGGTAGGTAGTATATATAGTCGCAAGTGTTAATAAAGACCGTAAGATCTATTATATTAAATCCGGACAGTCTGTGTTTGCAAATTATATAAAACTCCTATAAAAACATACCTTCCCCACCAAAATACACTAGGAGCGACCGACAACTCCCCAGAAGGGCGGTCAGCACCAGCGGTCGACATTCCTTAAAGGAATCGGTCGACCGCTCTTAATAGATTTTGCTCAGGGAATTTATTTCCTGGTCGTATGCCTAATTTTTGAGTTATTGAATTAATTGATTGATTACTTCCCTTAAGTTGATTACTCTTGTCCCCTCTTGTATATAAATATATACACACAAATTTGAATTCAATAGGAATATTCTTTTTATGCTAATATCAATTAATATATTCCAAATTTGTATATTTATTTATTTGAAATTCAAACATTATGTGTTAATATTTACACGTAACTTGCTTTATTATAACTTTTGCATACGAACTCCGTTTTCAGTAAATAAAACATTTAAGAAAAAGAATTTTTTTTGAAGATCTTCCAGAATTTGGCCACGAGATTAGCATCATTGCATTCGTGGCGATTTTCTGGTCAATTTAGACCTATGGATTGCAAAAAATTGATTTAAAGATAAAAGATTTACTTTTAAATGAAGTATTGTAAAAAAAACTTGAAGATAAGGTAAAAGAAGAAGAACAATTATCACCATTGTTTTTAAACTTATTAACAAAAGAAATCATGGCTCAGTTGGTTAAGGCATTGGATTTGTAACACAGAGGTCGGGGGTTCGAACCCCGGCGACGAAATAATTTTTATCTTTGTTTTAGAGAGGGCCAACTGAACATACAAATATATGTACGAATACAAATTCAAAATTTGAAAGGATAAGAACACACATAAGGGAAAAATATTCATATAAGGAAATAAAGAAAATATATGTATATATATATATGAGAATATATATGTATATATGTACTTAAATATATGTATATAAGAGATAAGATTCAAGATAAGACTGGAATCAATGGAATATGGAAAAAATCAAATAACAGTGCAACACCATTTGAATTTTGAAAACCAAATATAAGTTGTGCGTATATAAATACGCGTAAAATGGTCATTAAGAGATTTGTATATGTATAAGGAAAATTTCATGTGAATATAATGCTTAATTAAATTCCAGAAAATTCGAAATTCAAACTTCTACGCCAAAACTTGTTGTAGGACCCATGGGCGGCCCACCCATGGGGGGTCGAACCCACCCCAGATCTGGCTAGATTCGTCTGTGAATCTGGACTGTTTTCTTAGCAAGGTTCGTTGCTGACTCAACGCTGCGTGTACGATAAGATCCTGAACACTTATAAATAGGCAAGCAGAGCCTAGCCTAAATCTCACATTCTCTGAGAAAACGTCTAAAGCTCTGCCATTCTTTCTCCTCCACAAATCTCTTCAGAAAATTAAGATTATTAGTTTAGGAAAAATTCTAAATCAAGATCTACAGGAAAAGAATTGACGTTAATAAAAAGGTATTCAGAATCAAATGCGAAGTGAGGTAATTTTCTAGATCTGGAGTATTCAATTTTCTTCCTCTTTCTTCCCTTTTTCTTTTTGTAAAAATCATGAATCCATGGTTGTTAGGTTCTGAATCCAATTAGGGGAAAACCATGAAATGCTAGATGTGGACCAGATCCAGGATTTGGAAAGCAAATGAGGTGAGTGGATTTAAGTTATATCATTTTTGATATTAGTATATTATCGTTTAACATTCCCCGTTATTGTACAATGTGAATTGGCTAGAATAATTAAAAGTATTGAAATGTTATTATGACATGTTGAAATGTTTAAACATATGGTAAAAAGATTAAAGTGACGAATATGACATGTTGGAATATTAATATGCTAAGATATTAATATGTTGGAAAATTTATATGTTGAAATATAAACTTGTAAAAATATGTGTAGCGATTATTGTTGTTTCAATTCCATGTTAACTTGTGACATTTATGTATCTGGACCATTAACGGTAGAAATTGAGAAAATTACATGTTAATTTGTTTGATTTGAACAATTACATGATTAAACGATTACATGTTACAATAGAATTTATTGTATGTTAGGAGAACATGTGATATAAAATGGGTTTAATATGATGACATGTAAAATATAGATTTGAAAAAATAGACATGCCTAAATTATATAGAAAATTTACAGTAAATAGGAAACTGTAACCGCGCTTAGACACAAGGTTAGATTACACTTGTGGTAGAAGTCTGCCCGGAACTGCCCGGCACATCCAGCATCCACAAGTGGTAAATCTAATGTGAGGGGTTTAAGTGCATAAATAAAACATGTAGTGGTGCTAAGACACGAGGTTAAGTCAACTTGTTGAAGAAGTCTGCCCGGAACCGCCCGGCAAATCTAGCATCCACAAGTGTAGGCTTAATGTGAGAGGTCTAGTGTGTAAACATACATAAATATATATATATATATATATATATATATATATGTATGTATGTATATGTAAATAGCAGGATTGATAAATGGCATTAATTGTAATTAATGGAAATGAATGGAAATGAATGGAATTGAATGAAAGATAATTACACCAGTAAAAGGAATGGAAATGAACGGGGAATGATAATAACCTATTATAAATAAACTACATTAATGAGAGTGTTATATAATAGGTAGACTTGTCCTAGGGACAAGTGGATATTATAACTTAGGTTATAAAAAACTAGTGATAAATTGAGATAACTTGTGTAATGATAAAAATGGTACTTAATTGTAAATTAAGTAATCAGTAAATGGGGGAAAATTTATGAAATGAAAGAAGTTGTACTTAATTATAAATTAAGTAATTTGAAAACTTGGAAATCTGAAATATGCTAATAAGAATAATATGTTAAGGCTTCTTCTAGGGACAAGAGGAAATTATAACATTGGTTATAATAAATGGAAAGAAGATTTATTAGTGAACCTTAGTTAAAAGAACTAAGTTAATAAGTAAACAACGATAAGTTGTAGTAACGGTGTAAGAGGGAATTATGATTAAAGAGGAAAGAGTGAGGCAAACTTATGAAATGAAATAAGTTATATTTAATTATAAATGATAAGTGACATGTTAAATATAAAACATGTGAATTGAGATGTTCTTAATTGTGTATTAAGTAGAACATGTTATTATAACCTTGAAATCAAACAAGAATATAAAGCATTTTGTATCACAGACCTTGGATCACAATCTAGAGAGTAACATGTTGTGGGCTTATTAATAAACTTAAATGGGTTAAGTTATATCACTGAAATTAATAAGCGAGAGGAACTTGGTAACTTGATAAAGAATTCAATGTGAATAACCAAGTTAAATGGAAACCTAATGAGGTAAGACAAGCGCATAAAAGAATATTTAGACATAGGGTCCAATGACATATTAAAATAGGGCGCTTGGGCCAATCCACACGTTTGAGGGTGAATAACCCAACGGGGTAAATCACGATGGTGTCATGAGGCATGAGGGGAGCGCACTTTGTCTGACTATTCTGGTGGCTCCGAAGGACTGGAAGGGGAAGTACATGGCTTCTGGAGATACGTAAGATACTCTTGGTGGTCCTCTGTGTGGTAGCAGATGTTTAGATTGTGCTTGCAAAGGTTGGGTCTGCGTGTTACTACCAGGTGGGTGGGCCTTGACTACAAAAGTAGCTTTGTAGTCAGAATGTTATGACGTGGTGACACTAGGGTGATTCAGCGTTCGCCTCAACGGGGAGGTAGAGGTCAGGACCAACAAAGATAGTAGATCGTCGGGTACCCGTAATCGACAGCCAGTGGGATGCGAAAAGACTAGAGCTAAACCCAATAGACCATTCACCTTTCACTATCGGTGTATGGTGGTTGAGGGAAGACGCCAACTGGATGTTTAGATTGTTTGTTAGGAGAAAGTCGCTTAGCTCTTGTAGTTTTTACTAGTTGAGGGAGGGGCCAAGGTAGGGCCATAGCCACCATGAAAAACAGACCATAGGAATATCTTTATTTAGTGGCTCTTAAAGGCGGGCATGTACAGGTATGGAAAAGCTCCCGACCGAGTTTTGTGTTTCTTGCATAGCCCTGCCACGGAACTCAGTGCATATTATGTGCGGTTAAGGCATCGAATACAATTGACGATACGTACGTGGGAAAGTTTAGATACATGCATATCTGCTCTGGGTGGTGATCGTAGACTTAAGGGCATTACTCTGGTATGGAATCTGATTCAATCAAAGGTGGCAGTCCGTACGCTTACGTAGCGTTGTAATGATAGATATATGCAGAACGTAACATTGTTATGTGTAACACCCCACCTCCGCCAGTGCCACTCTTGCAAGCACACTAGCTTTGAAGGGGCGTTGAACGAGGTAAACATGCATTCAGATATCACAAGACAGAACATATAAGTAAAACAGAGTAGTAAAGAAGCGGAATAAACTAGCATTTCAAAACCATAGTAAAGTTACATCAAAGTACTTGGTCATTATTTTCCACAAAACATAGTCTAGAAACATCAACTGAAAACTGGAAAGAAAATCATAAAGTAACTATCCCCATGGTAGAATAAAGCCATAACGTGCTCAAGTCCAAACCGTACATGAGCTATCCAGAAAAGCAGCTAAAGATCCAAGCTAAGTACCAGTATTCCCACCCTGTAAACCTGAGGGGGGGGGGGGGAACGGAAGAAAAGAGGCGAAAGAAAACGGGTCAGTCAAAAAGACTGGTAAGTCCTATCTACTATTAGTATAAAAACTAATAAAGTTAACTGAACATGTAAAACAGAGATGAGATGTAGGGTGATAACTGGCATGGTGAAAAGTTAACAAGATAGATCAAGTGTGGCATCGCATATACAAGGTTAAGTTGCACCAGGTGTGTACTAATATTCCAATCCATGTCAAGTATAAACAAGAAATGATCCCTTGGCCCAAAACTGGCCCACATCATGAGATGACCTAAATCGAGGTCCAACTACCCGGTCTAGTCGATCGGCTCCCTATAAGCTTAACTCGTCAAGTGTCGGTGTCATACAGCCCAATCACGAAGTCTAGTCAAACTGTGCTAGGTCCACCCTAGGGTGTATCAAGCCCTAGGGTGCCAACCACGGACACAAATCAAGCATGCACAGTCTGAACCTACGGGTGCCCGTGTCTGCTTTTTCAACTCCGGACCATGTGCACGACCATAGTCCGCCTGAACCTACACCGGCGCACCTACTCAGCCGTCGGTTTGGTCGCTTACATGTCAACCCAGTAATCGTGCCCTACCCTAGCCTAGTCCCTAGGGTATCATGATAAAATCAAGAGGGTTACTGGTGAAAAGGACCACGTAACTAGGGTTTCTAGTGGGTTAAATGTGGTTAACCCTACCTAATCAAGTATCAAGTTGGTTAAGTGTACCCAAGGTTCATGACTTAACCGCGTCAACCCATCATGTTTAATTGGTTAAGTATTCAAGTGGTCCATGACTTAACCCTACCATGTGGCATTAATTAATTTAATGCACCCAACCTCTCACATTAGACCTTGTTGTGGTTACTAGTTAAGCCAGGCGGGTCCGGGTAGCTTTACACCACAACTTAGTCTAACCTCGGGTTTCAAGTGCGACATGACCAACTACTCACATTGGGTCCTATTGTTTGTAGCCACTAGTTAAGCCGGTCGGTTCCGGGTAGATTTATGCTACTAACTCAACCCAACCTCGAGTTGGCCACACTCATATTTTCTAAGTGTCATGTCCATCATTATGTTTACAATCATAATCACAAGTCAATGTTCATGTCATATTTTAAAACCATGTTTTCATGTCATTAATATTACCCAAACCCAATGCATTCCCATCGCACGTACGTTTCGCATAACATAACATAGATCAAAAGAGGGAACTTGGCAAAAGCATGACAAAAGGGGCATAAGGTAATAAGGTTGGCCACAAGTTAAACATGGTGGCATATGAGGTATAAATATGTTCATAAGCTTGCATATTACATCATGGGCCTCAAAACATGCATAATATCAACTTAAGCAAATAGGTGAAACATGATCATAAATGACATAGGATGGAGGCTAGAAGTTCGCATATAACATTATATGCAAGTTATCATAAAGGTTACGAGAGTTCTCATGTTGCATAATGCAACATTTCAAATCAAAGGTCATAGCTTTCTATGCATAAGGCAAAGGTGATAGCTTTACAAACATGCATAGAATATGTTTATGCATAACATGATAAGATCAAAGCACATATCATACTTAGGCCCAAACTCAACTTGCAACATGTCATATTAACTTCATAGTTAGAATCTAAGAGTAGTATAGGGCTTACAATGCTATGAAGACTTATAAAATATAAATAAGATTGAGACGAAGCCACTAGCAATTCTAAACACTCCCAATTGATAAGCTCCAATGAAAACCCTTGAGAAACAAGCAAAAGATCCTTGCTTTGATGAAGAAAGATTGAACTTTGGCCTTAAATCAAGCTTAGAAACTCTAAAACAAGCTTAGGAACTCTCATATGAATGAAGATTGAGGCTATGACAAGAGGGTGGAGGCCATGATTAAACATTTGGGCAGCATTTAGTTGTAGGAATGATTAATGGGGGGTTTAAGTTAGGTCTAGGGGTCTTTTTATAGGTGATTAGGTTAGTTTAGACCATAGGATTAACCCTAAAACACATCAGGTCCGTCAAATCCCATCAGAAACTTCTAGAGCAAGACTCAACATGTCACAAATGGTGCACCAGAAAAACTGGTCCGACCGGGGTGTCGACCCCTTGGTCGACATGGGTGTCGACCCCTGGGTCGACATGGGTGTCGACCCATTGTGGGGGTCGACACTGGTGTCGACCCCTGTGTCGACCCTGCCTGGGGCGGGAAAAATTCCCGCCCTTTCCGCCTTGGTTGCATTTCGAATCTGAATTCGAATTTGAACTGTTTTCGGGCTTAGAATTTTCAGAAAACTTCATTGGGCCATAACTTGGTCATACGGACTCCGTTTTTCGAAAACTCGGACTCTATTTCGCGTATTTTTTCGAGACGAACGCAATGGCATAGCCCGTTTCCCTTGATTCAGACTTTAACATTTAATTCTGCCTTGATTTACATTATAACATGTTATTAAAAATACGGGTTGTTACATTCTCCCCTCCTTAAAGGATTTCGTCCCCGAAATCTCCAAGTTAGGAAGAAAGTATCCTACCATCCATCATCCATCTACTCAAAACATCATCCACAAGTAACCATTATCCTTAAAAAGATTCTAAATGCGGTATGAACATATGCAAAAGGTGTGTGTATATGTACTTATCTAATGCGAAAATCAGGCGGTTACTGATTCAGTAAACCTCCTTAATGCAAAGTATGTTGGTGAAATAAGTCCATATGTATGCAAATTCCTAACATAATTCATAATCTCTATATGAGTGCACATAACATTCATTCATATGCAACATCCACGTGATAGCACAACAAGTTTCATCCATGAATAAGCATAAACACTCATGCATATGCAACATGAAAGTGTGTGAGCCGATCTTAGTGCCTAATGTGTATCATGCATCCACGAGTATCCACTTGCAAACACTTGCAACCACTTGCAAACATCAAGCATAACTTGTTTCAGATACATGTTTCATCCAAAGGGTTTCTACCTAAGGTTCTCATGACAAGGTTAACGAGATAACAAGATAAACATGGATAGCAAAAAGAAAGATACGCTAATTAGGAAAGGAGATTGAGAATGTACCCTCAAAAAGGAATGGATAAAGCCCACGCATCTTCTCCTCGGTTTCCCAAGTTGCATCTTCATCGGCTTCACTCCACTGAACTTTCACCAATTTGACTTCTCGATTCCTTAACTTCTTGATCTCTGTTCCCAAGATACGAATCGGAGCTCTCCTCAAGGTTGCCTCTTTCTCTACCTCCACGTCTTCAAGAATGCTTGGTTCAACCACCTCAGCGGACTCATGTAAGCACTTTCGGAGATGTGAGACATGAAAGACATTATGCACTCCGGCTAGCTTCTCGGGCAATTCCACCTTGTAGGCCATCTTTCCAATTCTCTCTATGATAGGGAAGGGTCCTACGAACCTTGGTGCCAACTTCCCAACTGCTCCAAAACGTACCACATTACGCAAAGGAGAAACCTTCACGAAAACCATGTCTCCCACTTCGAATTCCAAATCTGCCCTTCGCTTGTCAGCATAGGATTTTTGTCTGTCTTGGGCCGCTTTCATCCGTCTTCTCACCAATTCAACTTTCTCGGATGTGTCCCGTATCATATCGGGCCCAAGTATAAGCCTATCTTTTGTCTCCCCCAACAAGATGGTGACCTACACGACCTTCCATACAAAGCTTCAAATGGTGCCATCCCTATGCTGGCTTGATAGCTATTATTATAAGCAAACTCTACAAGAGGAAGGTGGTCTTCCCAAGTACCACCAAAGTCAAAAACACAAAGCCTCAAAAGATCTTCTAGCACTCTATTCACCCTTTCGGTTTGGCCATCCGTCTGGGGGTGATAGGCTGTACTCAGATTCAATCGCGTACCCATCGCTTCTTGCAGACTATTCCAGAACTGGCTAGTGAAAATTGGGTCACGATCGCTAACTATGCTAGAAGGAACTCCATGCAGCCGCACTGTCTCTCGAAGATAAATAGATGCTAGCCATGATGCGGTCCTCTTGCTCTTTACTGGGATGAAGTGAGCACTCTTCGTAAGTCTGTCAACTATGACCCATATGCTCGTGTTCCCTTTCCTTGACCTAGGCAATCCATCCACAAAATCCATGGAAATACCCTCCCACTTCCATTGCGGGACCTCCAATGGATGTAATAGCCCGCCTGGTTTCTTTGACTCGGCTTTCACTTGTTGGCACACCATGCACTTTGAAACATGTTCTGCCACATCTTTCTTCATTCCGGCCCAAAAGAAAATGCGCTTCATATCTCTATACATCTTATCTCCTCCCGGATGTATAGTCATCTTCGAGTGATGTGCTTCTTCAAGAACTTTATGCACCAAGTCTCCTACTTGAGGAACGCATAGCCTTCCATCACGCCTTAGCCAACCTTTATCATCAATAGTATATCTAGCAAGGTGACTAGACGTCTCACCACAAATCATCTTGTCCATGACTTCGACTATCTGTGGATCTTCCTTCTGCGAAGCCCTAATTTGATCAAGAAGCGTGGGTCTAAGCTCAAGGGATGCTAACGAACCCGTCGTCGACTCAACAGCTGTTGTAAAATCAAAGGTTGCCAAGAACTCTAAGTTCTTCATCTCAATAAACAAGGGACTCAAAGTCAACCTCCTTCTGCTTAGTGCATCTGCCACAACATTACCCTTGCCAGGGGTGTAAGCTATCTCGAAGTCATATGATGCCAAGAATTCCATCCACCTTTGCTGCCTTAGATTCAGATCTTTCTGCGAGAAGAGGTACTTGAGTGACTTGTGATCAGTATACAACTCAAACCTTTCGCCTAGAAGATAGTGGCGCCAGGATTTGAGTGCAAAGACGATCGCCGCCAACTCCAAATCATGAGTGGGATAGTTCTTCTCATGAACTTTAAGTTTCCTACCCCCATAACATATCACTCTTCCCACTTGCATCAGAACAGCACCTAACCCCATGCCACATGCATCGGCGTACACGGTAAACATCTTACCGCCATCGGGTAAGGCCAAAACTGGGGCTGTAGTAAGGGCCCTCTTGAGCCTTTGGAAAGCAAGCTCACACTCTAAGTCCCATGCAAAAACTAAGTTCTTCTTCGTCAACTTAGTAAGAGGGGCGAAATCTTAGCGAAGTCCCAGATGAACTTCCTATAGTAGCCCGCCAGACCGAGAAAGCTTCTTACTTCGGTTGCATTCCTAGGAGTCTTCCAGTCTTGAACCACAACCACTTTCGCGGGATCCACCGGTATGCCTTGCTTAGAAACTATATGTCCAAGAAACCGAACTTCCCTTCTCCAGAAATGACATTTGGAGAACTTGGCTTTTAACTGATGCGCTCTAAGTGTATCCATCACTTCCTTGAGATGCCTAGCATGCTCTTCCTCATCCTTTGAGAAGATCAGAATATCATCCACGAAGACAACAACAAACTTGTTAAGGAACTCCCTGAACACCCTACTCATCAAGTCTACGAAGTAGGCGGGTGCATTAGTCAAACCGAATGGCATGACAAGCCATTCAAAGAATCCATCTGGAGTCCTAAATGCAGTTTTATCAATACTATCCTCAGCCACTCTAAGCTGATGGAATCCGGTGGCTAGATCGAGCTGAGAGAAAACAGAAGCACCAACAAGCTGGTCAAAGAGATCATCAATCCTTGGTAACGGGTGCCTATTCTTCTTTGTCAGCTTGTTCAACTCTCGATAATCAACACATAGACGAAGCGAACCATCCTCCTTAGTAGCGAATACCACAGGAGAACCCCATTCAGAAATGCTTCGCCTAATAAAATTCTTCTCAAGCAACTCCTTGATTTGCTTACTGAGCTCCATTCTTTCTCGTGGGGCCATGTGCCTAACGGGCAATGATACTGGCTTGGCATTATCAACTAGATAAATGCGGAAATCTATCTCTCGTTTAGGGGGTAACCCCTTAACTTCTTCAAAGACATCAGGATAGTCTCGGACCACCCTTACAGATTGTAGATCATCGATGGACGAGTCAAGAGATTCAAGATAACATAACATGACGGGACCTCTAGGGTTACAAGAAATTTCTAGGGTATTACCGAGGCGAGTCATGAGCCTCACCACCCTATGTTCACAATCGAGGATGGCTCCATAACTGGACAACCAATCCATGCCCAAGATCAACCCGTATCCCGTGAACCCGAGAACATAAGCATTACACGTGAATTCTACGGTCAAGATGGAAATCTTCAAATCCACACAAATCATAGATAAATGGGCAGAACCCCCAATTGGATTTGAAACACTGACGGGATCCTCAACTAGACTAGTACTTAGGTGCAAACTCTCAACAATGTCAGAAGAAATAAAACTATGCGATGCGCCAGAATCAAATAAAGTGCGAACAGGAAAGTCAGAAATATAAACAAGACTTTCTACAGAAATACTACCTCGGTCCTGAACTGGAGCAGTATTGAGGGCATGCACTTGCCCTCCAGAAGGTCCTGCACGCTGATTTTGCCCTTGCCCTTGTCCTTGCTTCTTGGGGCAATCCTTGCTAAAGTGTCCAAGCTCTCCACCGTGAAAGCATTCGCCCAACTTCCTCTTCTTCTTTCTACAATCCTTGGCTATGTGCCCAACAATCCCACAGAAGTTGCATTTTCTTGGGTCCTTTGCCTTGGCCTTGTTGCCCTTGTTGTTCTTGTTGTTCTGATTGCTCTGATTTCCTCCCCACTTGGAGTCTATCTTCTTGGTTTGAGTCTCATTAGTCTTGACTTCCTTCTTGCCATTCTTATCGTCTCCTTGAAGCAATGCCATGTCTACTAGGCCTTCAAAAGTGGCCCCCACGGGTATATGAGATAGGGCTAAACCTTGTAATGGCTCATTCAACCCTCGTGCAAAGCGTAAAGCCTTCTTCTGGGGAGTATTAACCATGTCCAAACCGAATCGAGCGAGCTGGTTAAACTTATTCACATATTCCCTCAATGTCATGTCCCCTTGCTTCAAAGATATAAACTTCTCCAATTGCAGATTCGCCTCAGCTGATGATAGAAACTTAAGCCCAAACCTCGTCCTAAAGTCGGCCCAAGTCTCTATAGGTCTAGTAGCATTGGTGACCTCCCACCAATAAGCAGCTTCTTCTTTTAATAGCCACGCTGCTAATAAAACCTTTCTATGGTCTTCCAAATCAAAGATAGTGAAAAGATCTTCAGTTTCTTTCAACCAATTTCGTGCCTCCACAAAAGTCTCCGTCCCAATGAAATTCTTGCCACCCATCGCCTTAAAGTCTTTGCAAATCTTAGCGAAATCTGCTTGTGGATTCTGAGGAGGAGGAGGAGGGACCTTAGTTACGGTGGGGGTGTTTGCTGGGCCCACATCATTGGCCCTAGCTTCCAAGTACCTCCGGAACCATCCGGGAATGGTCACTCCCTCGGGAAGGTTAAGATCGGCCATACTGAAAAAGAAAAAGATAGATTCAGAACGAGGAAACGAAGGATAGTGCTAATGGCTTTTGGGGAATAGCCTTTTTAAAATAACTAGACTTTTCTTGGAAAATACTTAATTGGTTTTGAAAATAGTTTTTCAAAAGGTAAGTTTTAAAAGCCTTTTGCTCAAATCTTGTAAACCTTATGCTCTGATACCAAATGTAACACCCCACCTCCGCCAGTGCCACTCTTGCAAGCACACTAGCTTTGGAGGGGCGTTGAACGAGGTAAACATGCATGCAGATATCACAAGACAGAACATATAAGTAAAACAGAGTAGTAAAGCAGCGGAATAAGCTAGCATTTCAAAACCATAGTCAAGTTACATCAAAGTACTTGGTCATTATTTCCCGCAAAACATAGTCTAGAAACATCAACTGAAAACTGGAAAGAAAATCATAAAGTAACTATCCCCATGGTAGAATAAAGCCATAGTGTGCTCAAGTCCAAACCGTACATGAGCTATCCAGAAAAGCAACTAAAGATCCAAGCTAAGTACCAGTATTCCCACCCTGTAAACCTGAGGGGGGGGGGAACGGAAGAAAAGAGGCGAAAGAAAACGGGTCAGTCAAAAAGACTGGTAAGTCCTATCTACTATTAGCATAAAAACTAATAAAGTTAACTGAACATGTAAAACAGAGATGAGATGTAGGGTGATAACTGGCATGGTGAAAAGTTAACAAGATAGATCAAGTGTGGCATCGCATATACAAGGTTAAGTTGCACCAGGTGTGTACTAGTATTCCAATCCATGTCAAGTATAAACAAGAAATGAACCCTTGGCCCAAAACTGGCCCACATCATGAGATGACCTAAATTGAGGTCCAACTACCCGGTCTAGTCGATCGGCTCCCTATAAGCTTAACTCGTCAAGTGTCGGTGTCATACGGCCCAATCACGAAGTGTAGTCAAACTGTGCTAGGTCCACCCTAGGGTGTATCAAGCCCTAGGGTGCCAACCACGGACACAAATCAAGCATGCACAGTCTGAACCTACGGGTGCCCGTGTCTGCTTTTTCAACTCCAGACCATGTGCACGACCATAGTCCGCCTGAACCTACACCGGCGCACCTACTCAGCCGTCGGTTTGGTCGCTTACATGTCAACCCAGTAATCGTGCCCCACCCTAGCCTAGTCCCTAGGGTATCATGATAAAATCAAGAGGGTTACTGGTGAAAAGGACCACATAACTAGGGTTTTTAGCGGGTTAAATGTGGTTAACCCTACCCAATCAAGTATCAAGTTGGTTAAGTGTACCTAAGGTTCATGACTTAACCACGTCAACCCATCATGTTTAATTGGTTAAGTATTCAAGTGGTCCATGACTTAACCCTACCATGTGGCATTAATTAATTTAATGCACCTAACCTCTCACATTAGACCTTGTTGTGGTTACTAGTTAAGCCGGGAGGGTCCGGGTAGCTTTACACCACAACTTAGTCTAACCTCGGGTTTCAAGTGCGACATGACCAACTACTCACATTGGGTCCTATTGTTTGTAGCCACTAGTTAAGCCGGTCGGTTCCGGGTAGATTTATGCTACTAACTCAACCCAACCTCGAGTTGGCCACACTCATATTTTCTAAGTGTCATGTCCATCATTATGTTTACAATCATAATCACAAGTCAATGTTCATGTCATATTTTAAAACCATGTTTTCATGTCATTAATATTACCCAAACCCAACGCATTCCCATCGAACGTACGTTTCGCATAACATAACATAGATCAAAAGAGGGAACTTGGCAAAAGCATGACAAAAGGGGCATAAGGTAATAAGGTTGGCCACAAGTTAAACATGGTGGCATATGAGATATAAATATGTTCATAAGCTTGCATATTACATCATGGGCCTCAAAACATGCATAATATCAACTTAAGCAAATAGGTGAAACATGATCATAAATGACATAGGATGGAGGCTAGAAGTTCGCATATAACATTATATGCAAGTTATCATAAAGGTTGTGAGAGTTCTCATGTTGCATAATGCAACATTTCAAATCAAAGGTCATAGCTTTCTATGCATAAGGCAATGGTGATAGCTTTACAAACATGCATAGAATATGTTTATGCATAACATGATAAGATCAAAGCACATATCATACTTAGGCCCAAACTCAACTTGCAACATGTCATATTAACTTCATAGTTAGAATCTAAGAGTAGTATAGGGCTTACAATGCTATGAAGACTTATAAAATATAAATAAGATTGAGACGAAGCCACTAGCAACTCTAAACACTCCCAATTGATAAGCTCCAATGAAAACCCTTGAGAAACAAGCAAAAGATCCTTGCTTTGATGAAGAAAGATTGAACTTTGGCCTTAAATCAAGCTTAGAAACTCTCAAACAAGCTTAGGAACTCTCATATGAATGAAGATTGAGGCTATGACAAGAGGGTGGAGGCCATGATTAAACATTTGGGCAGCATTTAGTTGTAGGAATGATTAATGAGGGTTTAGGCTAGGTCTAGGGGTCTTTTTATAGGTGATTAGGTTAGTTTAGACCATAGGATTAACCCTAAAACACATCAGGTCCATCAAATCCCGTCAGAAACTTCTAGAGCAAGACTCAACATGTCACAAATGGTGCACCAGGAAAACTGGTCCGACCGGGGGGTCGACCCCTGGGTCGACATGGGTGTCGACCCATTGGGGGGGGTCGACACTGGTGTCGACCCCTGTGTCGACCCTGCCTGGGGCGGGAAAAATTCCCGCCCTTTCCGCCTTGGTTGCAATTCGAATCTGAATTCGAATTTGAACTGTTTTCGGGCTTAGAATTTTCTGAAAACTTCATTGGGCCATAACTTGGTCATACGGACTCCGTTTTTCGAAAACTCAGACTCTATTTCGCGTATTTTTCCAAGACGAACGCAATGGCATAGCCCGTTTCCCTTGATTCAGATTTTAACATTTAATTCTGCCTTGATTTACATTATAACATGTTATTAAAAATACGGGTTGTTACAATCAAAGGTGGCAGTCCGTACGCTTACGTAGCGTTGTAATGATAGATATATGCAGAACGTAACATTGTTATGTAGAGATCTGTACGTCACTCCGGCGTATGATGAGGGACTGCGTTCATTTTTATGGCAACATGGTTGAGACCGTGCGAGTGGGGATACCATGGGGTATACCTCAATATTGGGGGTAGCTACATATATACTGTATTAGGTTAATCCACTGAGAAGTAAATGGGTACGACGTGTGTGTAAGCCTTGAGTGTTGTTAACCCAAGTAACCTAATAAATAAGAAAATGTGATTGAACGGTATATGTCGGATTATCCAAAGTGTATAGTTTAAATCCAGTCACCAGAACTTGTGTTCTGACCACTTCCTCATAACATTCTCGTAGGTTAGATTTGTGGCAGAGATATGATTGTTTTGGATACTGGTTAGGCAGTATTATTACTATGGTAAGGCTGTACTTTGATTATATTATACTTATCCATTCTGCTGTGAGATATTTTCTGAGCTCTGATATATTTTATATCCCTATCTTTTCTGCAGGATAACAGAGCAACCAACACGGTTTCGATGGATCAGAATTTCAAAAAAAAAAAATGGTCTGTCGGAATTTGGGTTGTTACAAAAACGGATCGGAACCTCGCCACGAGTGCAATAGTAATACATTCGTGGCCTAGTTATCATTTATTTATTACTATTATATTTAATTTAATCATCTATGACTATTTAGTGTATATTTTACGAAGCGTTACATTCTTTCCCCTTAAAAGAGATTTCATTCCGAAATCTTTTCGGGGGAGAAGAAACACAACTCGCTCTAGCAAACATGTTATGCACCCAAGTTATTTATTTAACGCCCAATAAACTTATATGGCTCGACGTGATTATGCACTGTAGACTAGCTATAGTGAACTCAGTCCTAGCGTGTATGTGTAGTAAGTACTGTTGAATGTATGCAAAACACCGTGACATGCATATATTTTCTACATGAGTGCTCAGTGCATTTGTGTTTCAAACTTCTCCTAACATCCAGTCTAGCAACCACAATGCAACCATGTAATCCAAAATTTTCAAGAAAGGCTACAAAACTTTTATTTTTCATGCCTATTCTCCAATTTTCTCCTTGCTGTACTCGAACTAATCTACTAAATAATACATAGTCTCAAAATCTCATGCTCTAAAATACCTATGGTTGCACAAAGTTCCCAAGGTTGCATCTTTGTCCAGGTTTCTTGATTAGGCTCTGCCAAAATTTGTTGTACTTTGAAGGTATATTATCAAACATAAAACTGTTATGGGCTCTTATCCCTAATAATATCTTTTATCACTCTATTCCTGGGAAAGTCAAAAATATAATACCTACTCTCTATCCTTCACAAGATGCCTAATCAAATTAGACTTATCTCCAAAGTCTAACCACAAATTTGGTTCGAGTAGAAACTTTTTGATGGTTATCCCATCAACCCTTAGTATTATAGATGGCCTCCTTGAAATTTCTCAAGGGCGCTCGCTAATTACCAAAAAGATAATTACGTTACTCCTAAAAAGATAAATATTATTCCTATTGTCTAAGAGATCTAAGGTGCAACTCTTCCTCTCATCCCTAAAGCCCTGGCTGCCTTCAGTCTTTGAATGAGGTGTAACTCAAAACTAAAATTTATTAAACTAAAATTTCAAAAATTAATGTTCTAGCTTATACTAATAACTAGAATATTTTCCTCGCTGAAATTTAAACTCCAATAAAAGGCCTTTTGCTATAATTTACATAAATTTGCCCAAACGATAATGTTGACATATGTAAAATTACTAGGAATGGATACTGTCTTATTTTGAATGGATAGTATAGTTCTTCATGCAAAAACGAAAAATTACACACCACACTCTTTGCATTTTATGTATATTCCTTATAAATTTCAAATATAGTCTTTTTATGAAAATGATAAAAGGAATAATGCATAATAATTAAACAAATACCCTTAAGCAAACCAAAATACGGTCATATTAAAAATGACTAGTATACATCCAATGTTTAAGCCTATCCTTTATTCTCATGCTTTAAGTTCCTATTCTTGAGGATGGATTCTCTGCGGCTAAACTTCTTCTTCACTAAATATTCTAAAATTTACCAGACCACACACTTCTTCCTTGTAGGCTACAAATATAATTTCGTCATTAACTTCAAAATCCATAAATTGTAGATCACTAAGCTAAGTATCCCCATAAAAACCTCACTCATTTATCTTAAATTTTAATACGGTCTCAAATCACAACATTGCAGGCATAAACATGGATTTATTTATTAATTATATCACTTTATACCCTTATCCAATCAAAACGGGGGACCATTAGTGAACATAACCTAAAAATTTCTTTTTTGGAAGTTTTATCCTACAATTATGTGGTGTAAATGATGCCGAGGTCTTAATGTTTTTATTCCAATTCCTTAAGAAGTCAATCCATTCTTTAAAGTTTTCCGTCTTTGTATTTCTCATAATTATTGCCCATCCTATTCTAAAAACCAGACCATTCCATGAATACTTACTTAACTCTTTCAAGCTTGAAAATATGTCCATTTTGTTGGATCTAGATTAACCCTAGAGGGGAGGGGGTGAATAGGGTTTACTAAATCAATTCGAATTATCACAACATATTTGTAGCAGATAATAAAATAAATGCAGAAGTAAATAGCACAGTTTTTACCCAGCTTTGGCAAACCCTGCCTACTGCTGCATTTCTAAGATTTTTTCTAGGTATTAAAACAGATCCCGCTTACAAACCCTGTAAACTCGCAAACCCTGCTCCTGTTTGATCCTACGCTCAAAACGCTAAACTGATCTATATCCCCTCGATCAAATTTTCCCCTAGCTACAAACCCGTAGTTAGTAAACCCTAGTTATTACAGACACAAGAAAACTGCTAGTTAGAAACCCTAACTAGATGACCTAGTTTTTATAAAAAAATCTAGAAAACAAATATGAAGTTTTCAAATGAAAATAAAATCAAAGTAATAAATAAATAAACTAAAAAACCCTAGCTCCTTAAACAACTAGTCTTAGCCCAAATTAAAAATAGGTCGGCCTCTTTTATTTGTTAAACCGATCCTTTTCTTTCTCTTAAATAAATGGCAGCCAATCCTTTATTTAATTTGCTCCTCAACATCGGCTAGGGTTTTCTTCGAATCGGCTTTAAAACCGATTCATGGATTCTGACACTCCTTCAGTTAATTGATCCTGGCTCCTTGCTCGAATTCAAAGTGTAATCTTGCTCGCTACAACTCTGTAAAGCTTCTGATTTTATTTGAGAACTTGAATGATTTTTTTTTTCTGTGAGCTGGATTTTCAATTGCTCACGAGGAATACGGTTAATTTATAGGGTTTTCAAAAAACCTAAACTCTAATTTCAAATAATGACTTGAATTTATTTCTTGTGTAATTTCCTTCCTTTTATTTTTTGATATCCTAGGCTTTGATTTGGTGGATGAAAAACTGGAAACAAATGAATTGTGGCCCCTTGATAATTTTTGTGCGATTTATTCCCTTGATTTAGAGTCGTGAACATTGATTGAAATTGGCACGAGTCCTCTGATTGATTGCTTTGAAAAATGCCATGAATACACTTTAAAATTGCGTGAATTTTGTGAACCTGGATGACTTTCTGGACTATTTTGAACTTGGCATATTGAGAAACCAAAATTGATTTTCAAACTTAATTCTTGCCAGCAAAAAAAACATTAGTGCAATCAAAACTGGAAATAATAAATTGATTACCAAAAAATCATATCCCAGATATCCTCTTGCTTGCCTATTTGTGAACACTTGTTTCACATGTTCATACAACATGCTTGAAATTAAGGGTGGTATCGGTTCGGTAGCAGAACTTTTTGTTCAAAGCCATTACCGTACCGACCTATATGGTAATAGAAAAATCATACCATTACCAACCAAAAAAATCAGTCACCAACAGTTCGGTTTATGGTTGGTAATGGTTGGCAGAGGTTGGCAATAAGTTTTTTCCGTTTACTTGTATGAGATCATTTTATTTACAATTTTTCATGTTAAAATATTAAATACTAAAATTGATTTTTGTGTTCATGTATTATTATTTATCCATCTTATTTTCCGTAGTCAAACAAGCAAGAAAACATTATGGATGAATTAAAATATCATATAAATTATACTAACTCTAAGATATACGATAAAAATTATATTCAATCTTGTATCATAATAGTATTTTCCTAGGCATTTTATTAAATAGTTACATATAAGAATTTCGTTGTTATATAATAAACATATATGACGAAATATAAAAATATACATATGTATTGTTTAAGACATGTGGTAGGTATGGTAATTACCATTGTTAATGCTCAATTACCATTACCGTACCTCATATTTTCATATGGTTTGACATATCATACCAATAAATCGGTTACCAATTATTCGGTACCATTTTCGCTGGTATCGGTTGGTAATGGTTGGTATGTGGCAGTATGGTAAAAATGTCCAGCCCCACTTGAAATCATTTACCGATGCTCTGTGAATTCCTGGAAGCATTCATTATTTTTTTTCTATATATTGCTTGAAAAACTTCGGCCTTTAATACTTTCTCATTTTTGAAAATTTGCCACATTTTTCTCTTTGCCTTTATTTCCTGATTTGTTGACTATGGCACTTTTGTTACTTGGCTTGACCTTTGAAATTGATCATAAAGTACTTAGATACTTGACTTGAAATCCTTGAACAATCATGCACAGACAACTTGGTCTTGAATATTGTATTTGAACACTTGATCAATATTTTTTTGCTAGTCACTGTGTATTCTTGTTGACATTTATCTTTTCCACCATATGCACACTTAAATCTTGAGTCAATCTAGGCTGTTATGTTGGTGCTGAGAATTTGTGACCTATTCTGTTTTGAACTCGACCTGTGCACTTCATACAACATGTTCACCCGAAACTTTGCTTTGACTATGTTCACACTTTGAACATGTTGCACCTTGGTTTTCGAATTTCTGAGTTTTTGTGGCATTCTTGAGTTCACATATTTGTGTTGCAACATTGAACTGACTTGAATTGAGTTTCCCTTGTACATTTGTTCATGTTGTGTTATGTCCATTGCCTTGCTCCATCATTTGTTATTGTTTTGCTAAATATTGATTTTGGCTGCACTACTGAACTATTTTGCCTTGTCCACAACCATTTACCATGCATGCTTAAAACTGAATTTTAGCTGTGCGCTCGTACACTTGGACCGGATTGCTGATTTGAGCTTGCATGTGTACTTCATGTTATTTTGGTCCATGTGCGTCGAACCTATGCGCTTGCACATTTATATATGTGTGTATATACATACAATTGTATGTGTATACATGTATCGTGCACATGTAATTTATATATGTGGGCAATTCAAATGACAAACATGAAATTTCTATTAGGAGACAGCTATAACTGCGTTGTAGCTGTTCAGAATCAGCTCAATATGATGTTGGTTCTGATCGGCAAACCAGTGTAGTGTGTTGAGGCTGATCTGTGAGCACTAGAGTATACAATCTTCCTTATGGTGTTTACACTGTATCACTGTGAATATCACAAGCTGTCTAGACATAAATTTATATCCATGTAAATCAGATCAAGTCATGAAAAATAATGAGAAACACATCAAAATTCTAAGGCAAATAAATTTTTAAAATAAAAATCATATCTGCTAGAATTTTAAAATGTTTTTGTTCCAGATTACTGTGTGTGTTCTGTGACAGGTAAGCAGAAAACTGGACTGACTGAAAGTTGGAAGAAGACATAAGACAAATGTGTATGAGTGAAACTGTATATATTCTATAAAATTGAGTGAAAACAAACTGAGTGTACTATAGTGAGGCAACACTGTATAGAAATGAGTAACTGTATAACTGAGTGTTGTAATGAGAAACCAATGTATATGAAATTGTGTATTGTAACACCCCGCATTTTTAAGATAATAAAAATGAGAATAATTAAATTAAATATTCTGAATTAAGTGAACCGAACTGTGCCATTTTGTTCGTATCGAAATTCTGGTCAAAATAGATACCTAGTTTGCGTAAAACGGATACCGTATGAAGAAGTTATGAGCGTTAGAAGTTTGTATACATATAAGGAACTTATATGTATATATATTAAATAAAAATTTATCCAGAAAATCAAAACGCGAAGCGGGAAACAAGAGCGGGAATTTTGCCCATTGGTGGTCGACCTAGGGGTCGACCCATTAACAAGGGGGTCATCCGATGGGTTGACCAACCTGAAGGGGGGTCCACCCCGGGGTCGACCCCACCACATATCTGAAAATAGTTTAAGACGTGGACGATTCTGATGTTTTTTATTTAAATCTAAAAGACCTGTTTTCTCTGGTACACCTATAAATAAGTCTACAGAGCTAACCCTAAACCTCATATTTCTGAGACTACGCTGAAGCTCTGCTCATTCTCCTCCTTTAAAGATCTCTTAAGAAAATATAAATTATTAGTAAATGGCATGTGAACCTGTTAGATTTAGACAATTACCCGATTAAATGTTTACCTGTCAAAATAGAATTAAACACACATTAAAAAGGACATGTGCCATAATATATAGCATAATTTGAAGACATGTAAATTAGATTATAGTAAAAAGGATAACATATTACAGTAAATAAGAAACGGTAACGCACTAAGACACGAGGTTAGATTACACTTGTGGTAGAAGCCTGCCAGGAACCGCCCGGCATATCCAGCATCCACAAGTGGTAAATCTAATGTGAGGGGTCTAAGTGCATGAATAAACATGTAATGGTACTAAGACACGAGGTAAAGTCAACTTGTGGTAGAAATCTGCCCGGTCCCGTCCGGCAAATCCAACATCCACAAGTGCAGGCTTAATGTGAGAGGTCTAGTATATATATATATATATATATATATATATATATATATATGCATATAACAAGATATGAATAAATGGCAATGATGATAATTAAATGTCTAAATCAGAAAATAAGAAAGGAAGGGATGTAATGGATCGAGTTAGTGTGATGCGAAGGAAAAGAGATGTATTTCCCTAATTGACCATCTCTGAGAACGTGGTTGCAAGTAAGCCACATGAATAAAGTAAGAAAAGGGAAAGAAATTACTTGCCACCACGAATTTAGATGGGAATATGTTATAAAAATTAATCACTGATTCCTTCTATAAATCAAACTGATAAGGTGCATGAAGTGCTTTCCTTAATAAAATAAGGAACATATATTAGAGTGAATGAAGAATAATGAGTTACAACAATAAAAGGTTTAAACGGGAATGATAATCACCCATTATAAATAAATTACATTAATGAGAATGTTGTATAATAGGTAGACTTGTCCTAGGGACAAGTGAAGATTATGAATTAGGTTATAATATACTAGTAAGGAAATGGGATAACTGGTGAAATGAGATAAGGGACACTTAATTGTAAATTAAGTAATCGGTAAATGGGGAAAACCTGAAACTTGTTAAGAAAAGGGGGGAAATTTGAGAAATATAAGAGGTTGTACTTAATTATAAATCAAGTAATCTGTAAGCTTGGAAGTCTGAAACCCGCTGATATGACCAACATGTTTAGACTTGTCCTAGGGACAAGAGGAAATTATAACATAGGTTATAATAAATGGGTAGAGAAACTTATTATTGGGCCTTAGTTAAGAGAACTAAGTTAAAAGGTAAACAACGATAAGTTGTAGTAATAGTGTAAAATGGAATTATGATTAAATGAGAAAGAATGAGGAAACTTATGAAATAAGTTATATTTAATCATAAATAATGACTGACATGTTAAACAGAAAACATGTGAATTGAGATATACTTAATAACATATTAAGTAGAACATGTTATGGTAACCTTGGAATCAAACAAGAACATAAAAGGGGTTATGGATTGCTAACCTTGGATCACAATCTAGAGAATAACATGTTGTGGTCTTATTAATAAACTTAAATGGGTTAAGTTATATAATTGAAATTAATAAGCAAGAGGAACTTGGTAACTTGATTACGAATTCAATATGAATGGGAATAACCAAGTTAAACGGGAAACCTGATGAGGTAAGGCAAGCGCGTAAAAGAATGTTTAGATATAGGGTCTAACAACATATTAAAGTGAGGCGCTTGGACAATTCGTACGTTTGAGGGTGAATAACCTAATGGGGTAGATCATCGTGGTGTTATAAGACACGACAGGAGCGCACGTTTATCTGATTATTTTGTCGGCTCCGAAGGACTGGAAGGGGAAGCACACGGCTTCCTGAGATACGTAAGGTGCTCCTCGTAGTCCTCTGTGTGGTGGTAGATGTTTAGGTTGTGCTTGTAGAGGTTGGGTCTGCGCGTAACTACCAGGTGGGTGGGCCTTGACTGCAAATGTAGCTTTGCAGTTAGAATGCTGTGACGCGGTTGACTGCAAATGTAGCTTTGCAATGCTATGATGCAGTGACACCAGGGTGATTTTGCGTTGCCTCAACGGGGAGGCGAAGGGTCACGGCCAACAAGGATAGTAGATCGTTGATACCCGTCATCGGTAGCCAGTAGGATGCGAAAAGTATAAAGCTAAAACCAATAGATCATTCACCTTTCACAATTGAGGTACGGTTGTTGAGGGAATATGCCAACGGGATGTTTAGATTGTTTGTTAGGGGCCAGTTGTTTAGCTCTTGTAGTCTTTACTAGTTGAGGGAGGGGCCGAGGTGGGAACATAGCCCCCATGAAAAACAAACCCGAGGGATATCTGTATTAGGAGGCTCTTTAAGATGGGCTTGTACAGATATGGAAAAACTCCCGACCCAGTTCCTTGTTTCTTGTATATCCCTGCCACGGAACTCAGTGCACATTAGAGGACGTGCGTTTAAGGCATCGAGCTATAATTGACGATACGTATGTGGGACAGTCTAGATACATGCATGTCGGCTCTGGGTGGTGTATCGTAGACTTGAGGGCATTACTCCGGCATGAAATCTAATTTGATCGACGATGTCAATCCGTACGCTTATGTAGCGTAGTAATGGCAGACATATAAGGAACGTAATATTGTTATGTAGAGATCTATATGTCACTCCGGCGTAGGATGAGGGACTACTTTCACTTATGTGGCATTACAGTGGAGACCGTGCGAGTGGGGTACCATGGGGTGTACAACAATATTGAGGGGTAGCTATATGTTTATACTGTATTAGGTTAATCCACAGGGAAGTAAACGGGTACGACGTGTGTGTAAGCCTTGAGTGTTGTTAACACAAGTAACTTAATAAATTAGAAAATGTGGTTGAACGATATATGTAGGATCATCTAAAGTGTATAATTTAAATCCAGTCACCAGAACTTGTGTTCTGACCCCTCCTCATCACATACTCGCAGATTAGATTTGTGGCAGAGACATGATAGCCTTGGATACTAGTCAAGCGGTATTATTAATACGGTAAGACTATATTTTGATTATATTGTATTTTTTCCATTCCGCTG
The DNA here is from genome assembly GCA_030737875.1 of Allium sativum. Lineage (NCBI taxonomy): Eukaryota > Viridiplantae > Streptophyta > Magnoliopsida > Asparagales > Amaryllidaceae > Allium > Allium sativum. Next base: position 680,797,672 of record CM060918.1, on the reverse strand, counting down.
TGAGATATTTTATGACCTCTGGCATATTTTATGCCTCTGTCTTTTCTACAAGATACTAGAGCACAACAACTTGAGTTTCGATAAACTGGAATTTTGAAAAAAATTCGGTCTGTCGGAATTCGGGTTGTTACAAGTATGAAATGAAATGTACTGTATTATAGTTAGATATACAAATAGTGGAGTTATAAATTCGTACTATTTGAAATGTTGAAATAAAATATTATTTTTAAATAAAATACCATTTGAATATTTAAATTCTTGTGCAATAGTATTCTATTTAAATATAAATATTATATTTTGTCTGTGATGTGGTATAACAGTATAATTACAAGCACATTTATAATAATAAATATATGTTTGTTATCATCAAACAATAATCATAGAATTGTTAGATACAACACATTTTCTCTCAGTCAAATTATCTCTTAAATTGGTCCCCAAAATTTCCTTTTGATCTTATTAATTACAAATTTATTGCCCACTAAATTTGCAACTAATATCCATGAATGTTTCTCTGAAATCGCAACTTACGGTAAGTTACGCTACATATATATACACATACACACACTAATCGCTAGATACAAATATAAACGCACTAATTCCTAGACTAAATCATTCAAGGCAATCAAATCCATAACCAACCCTTGATTCTGAAAACACTATACCTCACCATCCTTTCAAATAGAAGCTTCTAGGGCTGACACTAAAATTTCCAGATTAGGTTGTGCAGTTTATCCTTACTTAGTCATAGAACCTAATTAGCTACCCTTATTACTCCGGCGTTATCACTTTTACTAGGTGAAAATTTTGGTGGTGATTACACAAGAAATATTCTTCTGACTATTGTTATACCCTCGTTATCTTTCAATTTTGCACAAATTCAAAAACAGATACTTGATATCTTATTAAAACATGAGATGTTAAATTTTTGTGAAGACATTGATACTTATTATACTCAATGTCAATACATGTTTTGTTTTAAGAAAACATCCTTTATTTAGAATTTATTCCAAAATGTTACGATAAGGATTCAAATGCTTCTTTTCAAACGTGAACTTAAATGTTTAAAATAAGAGCAGAAACACTTTTTCTTTTTATATACTTAACTTTATTAACTATTGAATGTTAGCTATTTTCACTTTCAAAATGGTCAATAAAACTTTTTAATAGATGATAAGACAATTGCTCATTCTATTTTAGAAAATCAAATCTTAGTTAATATACAAGATTGAATTTTGTGCAAATTAAGTTTCCAAAAATATCTAATGTCATTTATTGCTAAATTTTCAAAATACATTATTACTTTTTGCAATAACACTTTTGAGGCATTACTCAAAGCTTAATATCTTTCTTACAAAATGTTTCAAATATATGCCCCATTTTTTAAATTGTAACATTTATCAAATGCTCATAGATTCTTCAGAGTAAAATAACCTCTCTTTTTTTAACACTTGTCTTTAATTTGTATTCTGAGTGTCAGTCTTTAAATGCTTCAAAACAACAAATGTTTTGAGGTAAACGCTTATTTTTATCAGAAAACAAGTGATTAATAATTCATTGTAGTAATTAAGCCTTTTTAACACATTTATTTCTACATTCTTCATTTATGCCGTCATTGCCAAAATATGTTTATTAATTTGAGACTGTATTCATTTTAGCAATACAGTTTAAACCTTCGCTGCGACATATATACTCTCACCAATTTTCATATTAATGGTGCATTCTAATTTAGGAAATCCTTAATTACTCATTAGACTTGGTTGCACAATGAGGGCACTTTACAAAAATTTAATGGTCATAATTTGCTAAATTAATTTGTTGGAGTAATCTTTTTGTAACACCTCACATTTTTAATATAATTAAAAATGTACAAATATGTATATATGCATAGATAGGTAAATAATGGTGATGTATAATGAAAAATTAATTCATACATTGAAGAGTAAGGAAATTAATGCGATAACAATGTGTGTAATCGAAGAGATGAGAAAATAAAAATACTTAATTTAAATATCAGGAATTAAGTAAAACGGACATCACCATTGCGTCCGTCTCGGAATTCTGGTCAAGATAGACACCTGGTTTGCGTAAAATGGACATCATACAAAGAAGTTATTAAGCCTAGAAGTTTGTATATGCACAAGAGAAATATATATATATATGTATATATATATAAACAAATTAAAATATAAAATAATGAATAAAATAAGGATTGCATGTAATAAATACATGCACTGAAGAAAAAAAATGTAATGCATGCATTAAAAGAAAGAAAGGATTGGTTGCATGCAATGTAAATATGTTGCATGCACTGATTTGCAAACATAATGCATTAACATTAAAAGAAAAAAATTCATGCAATGATTTAATTTAAGTATTGTAACTAACATGAAAAGGAGAAGTAAGGAGAGAACAATAATTATCATTGTTCTAAGGCTTATTAACAAAAGACTTCATAGCTCAGTTGGTTAAGACATTGGATTTGTAACATGGAGGTCGGGGGTTCGAACCCCGACGGCGACATAATTTTTATCTTTGTTTTAGAGAGGGCCAACTGAACATGCAAATATATGTACGTATACAAATTCAAAAGTTGAAAGGATAAGGACGTACATATAAGGAAATAAAGAAAATATATGTATATATGTGAGAATATATATATATATATATGTATACAATAGATAAAATTCAAGATAAGGTTACAGTCAATGAAATATGGCAAGAATCAAATAACGGTGCAACATCGTTTGAATTTTGAAAATAAAACGAAAATTGTGCGTATATATATATATATATACGTGTAAAATGGTCGGTAAAGTAATTGTATGCATATAAGAATATTTCATGTAAAAAAAACAGTTAAATAAATTCCAGAAATTCAAAAGTTCAAAAATCAAATTTCTACGCCAAAACAATTCAAACATTCGAAATTCGAATTTCTGTGCCAAAACAGCTTGCGGGACCCAATGCTGACTCATCGTTGCGTGTACGATAAGATTTGGCTAGATTCATCTGCGAACCCGGACTATTTTCTTAACTGGGTTCAATGTTGACTCAGCGTTGCGTGTACGATAAGGTCTTGAGCACCTATATAAACATCCCTAAGGCTACAATTTGCTCTACACATCTTCATTATGCCTATACTGTTCCCTAATTCATATCAAAATAAATCAAATACGGGGTTATGCTGCTCAAGTTCTTCGTTAGAAAACAAGTTGAGAATCAAAGGCTAATACAACGACATTAACAACTATTTTCTACGAATCAAATCTAAATTAGAGGATCGATAATCTACGTCAAGGGATAGCTTTTCAGTTTCAGAAATCAGATCCCAGAATTCAAGATCCGTTCTTAAATCAGTGAGTGGGATTACAATGCACTTCATGCATAATAGTATTATTATCGTTCGTCATTCCTCAGTCAAAATTCATGCTGCAATTTAAAATAATCTTTGTACGCTTAATCTATTCCTCTTCCCTATTCTTCCTTTTTATTTTTGAAACTTTGGCTACCTTCGAGCCAAGGTCAACAGCGCGTAAATTATAGTTATTTGGGAAGAGCTTGAGATTTAATCGATGAATTAGGCAATTTGGGTAAAAAGATTATTACACGAATGGTTGTGTAAGCAAAGTAGAAATGGGTTAAGTAGCACATGACAAATGAATAAGCTTAACCAACATATGAGGAATGATAGCAACCTATTAGGGACACATGTATGGGAAACTGGAATAATAGGTATAGCCTATTAACGGGATTATAAGCATGAACATAAATTGGGGTTTTTGGGTAAAGCTTGAATTTGAGACTTGAAAATTGGATATGCCTTTAAGATCCTAGAAACATAATTAAAAATGGAATATGTTGGACAAACCATGTTTTTATGTAATTATGGAACTCGACACATAACATTAAATTGACAATAGTGGCATAACTTGAACATGAACATGCTTGTGAATTGGTAATTGACATTTGATATCTAGAATGAACATGAACATGCTTGTAAATTTATAATTGGCCTATGACACCTAGAATAGACATGAATTGTTAATTGGCTAAACATGAAACATGGCTAACTCGAGGTTAGAATGAGTTTGCGGTGTAATCATGCCCGGAACTGCCCGGCACATCCAGTGACCGCAAACAATAGGTTCTAATGTGAGAAGTTAGTCATAACGTGCTTGAAATCCGAGGTTAGATTGAGTTGTGGTGTAATCCTGCCCGGAACCAACCGGCACATCCAGTGACCGCAACAATAGGTCTAATGTAAGAGGTTGGGCATTAATAATTAATTAATGCTAATGACACATGCTAGTATGGTAAGGTTAAGTCAACATGAAACACTAGACAACACTTAACCAATTTGACATGATATATGGGTGGGTTAAGTCAACGTGAACCGCTAGATAACACTTAACCAATTTGACATGATATATGGGCGGGTTAAGTCAATATGAACTGATAGAGAACACTTAACCAATTTAGCATGGTATGTGGGTTGAATTAAATACGTGATTGGGGGTTAAGTCAATTTGGACACATGGGCAAACTTAACCAATATAACAGTATCAAAGCAAGGAAAAATGGGGAATGATAAGATTAAATAATAGATAAACTTATCCTAGGGATAAGAAATGAATATGACTTAAGATGTAATACAAGACTCGAAGGGTGGGATGACTTATACCATGAAATAAGTTAATCTAAGCTGAAAATGTGGGGAAATACCCATACGCTATCATTTGATAAAGAGAACTTAAGTCAAGCTTGAATTCATTGGTAAACCTTAGTTAAAAGGAACTAAGTAACAAACCTTAGTTAAAGAGAACTAAGTAACAAAAACTAAGTATCAAACCTTGGTTAAGAGAACCAAGTAATAAACCTTAGTTAAGAGGACTAAGTTGTAAACCTTAGTTAAGAAAACGAACGATTAAGAGAACTAAGTAGTAAACCTTAGTTAAGAGGACTAAGTAGTAAACCTTAGTTAAGAAAGCTAACGATTCAGGAAACTAAGTAGTGAACCTTAGTTAAGAAAGCTAATGATTCAGGAAACTAAGTAGTAAACCTTAGTTAAGAGAACTAAGTAGTAAAGCTTAGTCAAGAAAGCCAAGTAGAACACGAGGAGGAGCGAACATCCATCTGATCATGAAGAAGGCTCCAACGAACTGGGTTACGAAGCACGCGGCTTCGAGGGGACATGAGGGTACTCTTGGTATCCCTCTGTGAGGTTGCAGATGATCCTCCTGGGCTCACAGAGGTTAAGGTCTGCGTTAGAAGAGCCAAGGGTATGCCTTGGTTGCAATATAAGCAACCTAAATACTAGGATGGGTCAGCGTGAGGCGGCGATATCTTGTTTAGCCCTGTGATAGCACGTCATCGTCTACCTACCATCTTGAGTCAATCGTGATACGCAAGCGGAAAGGCGGAGAACTCCAAAAGACCATATACTTTGCTATCTAGTTATGGGTGAGGGTGGCCAATAGGTTTGTGGGGGCATAGAGGGCCTGCGTACAGTTCTCGTTCTTGATTTTCTTGGGTGCCTTTCATTAGTTGAGGGAGGGGTCAAGTGGGACCATAGCCACATACAGATAAAACAGACCTTAGCATCTGCATCGGCAAATAACTTAAAGCTCCCGACCGAGTTCCGTGTTTCTCGATTAGCCCTACCACGGGACTCGTGCCGCACATATAGAGGACATGTGCAACTAGATATCTAGTACGTTTAACGACACGATTGGAACTTAAAGTCTAGGAACATATATCGCTCTGGGCAGTGTGTCCTAGACTAGGGGGCATTATTCGATAGGTAGCATAAACCCTAGTGACCCTAGGTAGCATAAACCCTGGTCGGATCTAGAAAGCGTTCAATAGGTAGCATAAACCCCAGTGGCCTTGGGTAGCGTAAACCCTGGTTGAATCTAGGAAGCGCTGGATAGAAAACCCTAGATTAGATCTAGGTAATAAACGGAATCTAGCAAGATCAAGAGTGGTAGTCCAAATGATTTCGAGAATGGTGGCACTACACTAAAGTAGTATAGATTTACATGATGAAGCCCGTACGGCATACGGCAAGGGACTGTATATATACATGGAAAGGATTATATGACTTGGGGGTATCTACATATATGTTGTATTAGGTTAACCTACTAGTGGGACATGAGTATAGCCTAGAGAGTTAATATCGCGAATAACCTAATAAGCAAGAAAATATAACTGAATGGTATATGTAGGATTATACGGAAGTTTATTCTAAGTCCACTCACACAGAACTTATGTTCTGACCCCCTCCTTATTACATACTTCTAGGTTAGGTTCATGACAGAGATGGTATAAGCTTTGGAAACTGGTTAGGCAGTATGTTTTATAAGGTAAAGCTATATTTAAAGTATATTATACTTTGAATTCCTTCCGCTGTAAGATGCTTACGAATTCTGACATGTTTTCTTTATCTTTGTCTTTTTCTGCAGGATACCAAATAAAGCGCAACTCGGTTTTCAATAGATTGGGTTTTTGAAAAAATTCGGTCTGTCGGAATCTGGGTTTTTTCACTTTTACCACTTATTCTACTCCCGGTATTACAACTCCCTCACGTGCTCTTTATTATATAAGAATTTTACTATTTTAAATTCTACCAAATTTTTAGTAAATGATTATATTATTCACTCTTTCTCAAATGAGTATATTTATGATGTTTATCTTACCAACTTTTATATATCTTCCTTTTTTTGATTGAACATCAAATTTGTTGTCATAACTTATGTAAGATTTTTAAGAAAAGTGTCTTTTCAAATTCATTTCAATATTTAAAGCTTGATATATCAAGGCAATGACAATTATAAATTTGACATTACAATTGTTACTGCTTAACACTTACATTACCTTTTTAAAGCTCACAACTGAAAATGTTTACTATTATCCTTTAATTAAAGAACCCATCTTCTGCTTTCCCCTAAAGTTTGTATAACAGAAGAAATAGTAAAATTTTCAAATTTCTCCAAAATATATATTTTCTAAAAATCCATATTTCAGATTTTCTTTTCTAAATGGAATTATTATGCAATTTGAGCCTATAAATGAAATGTTAAAAGTTCCTTTTTCAAAATAATTTAGTAGTATGTCAAAACTCATTTCTATAGGTTCCTTAGCATTTTTTATTTTTCGTCCATGCTTTCTGAAACATTATCCTACAAAAGTCTGTCTCCTTTATTAAACCCTTTCTTCTATGTTCCTATATTTTCAATTCTTGATGTTCCTAATTATTGCTCCCCAATGTCCTTTATGTCCATTTTATCAACTAAAGAGCACTTATTCTTATGAACATATAATTCAAAACCGTATATTCTTACTTTTGCCCAAATTGCCTTAATTACATCCTTAATATTTTCCATTTTCAAATATCTTTTCTCTTATTGACCATTTAATGCTCTTTCAAATTTTAAAATTCCATGTTTACAAATACAGAAGTTTATTCCATTAAACAGAAGATATTCTTTTGCATCTTCTAGAAATTTAGCATATCATTATTCTATGGAGATTGATTTATCCTTATTAGTGGTTATCCTAAAGATACCAATCCTAAACTCTTTCCATTTAATTCTCCCTTATCTTTTCAATAAATGATAATTAAGCCACCAATTTATTCTCATTAACTTCCTATTAAATTAGGGATTTTCGTTCCTTTTCACTTTTCCAACTCTGAGGTTCTTACATCTCCTATATTCTTATAGGCTTCTAAATTGATAAGGGAACTATTGAATCACTGCATGGCTTCTAGGAGTTTTCTAGAAATTTAGGTTAATCCATTTCTAAAAGGACCTACAGATAATATTTTCTAATGACATGTGTACTTTAAATATATATATAAATATATAGTAAAACTTTTGAAAGTCCTTTTTCAAAATAACGAGTATGCCTCTCATACATATATATTTCTCCGTAATCGGGTAGCCTATGCTCCGATACCAAATGTAACGGGCTAGACGGCCCACGCCTTCAAGTGCGTGACTACAAATATTAATTCTAGACTCGCTTGTTTTATGGCCAGCCTCTCGACTGCTCAATAACCAACTCATTCACTCGGGACGTGCTGGGGTAAGAGACAAAGCTTCGCCATTGTTTACAATGCGAGAACCCTTATCACGCTAGGAACACAAGAGCAATAAGTTCTGCGAATGAAAATCACATAAGTTTTAAGGAATAACTATTCCCTATATTTAGCAGTATAAATTCTTCATGGTATGTCTATGGAATCAAACACACACAATTAAACAAATGAGGCGGACCTCCTCACAGCCACTGAAGGTTTATATGTAAATCTAAGGACAGACATCCTCACAGTCTCTAACGTTAACGTCATAAATAACACACTACAAGAAAAACCGCATATAGCAGTGGCAGTATCTGCTTCTAATCTGTCGCAAAATTGGCCTTATCGACGGATTTCCTGCATAATACTATGGTCGGTAAAAACCATAACGGTAACTGTGTCAGATTTTTGCGATGGAATTCAGCACGATTTTTCCGACAGTTTTCTGTCATTTTACTAATTATATAATAAAAATATAATTTTATTTATTAATTTAATTTAATTTAATTACCGACTATTTACCGACAGATAAGTAACTTATAATAAATTATTATTTATAAAAGGCGTTGGTAAACCCTTACTAATTTCCAAAGGATTAGCGACGGAAAATAAATTGAGGTAAACTTAACCTCACTTTATCCGTTGGTAATCCGCCGTTATTCCCCTTCTGATCTGCCTACACACACACACACATGCGCGCGCACACGCGCACACATATATTCATATAAATACATGCATACATATATACAACAAACATCATTCAAGTGTGAACACTGAAATAAATAACATATTAAAAAACAAAGATAAATTAGCCAACAATATTAATTTAGAACAAAAAAGAACATTCATAATCACATACAGAAAAACCACAATATCCGTAATCTTTCATCAATTCATGCACCAAGCTGAATTATGAGCAACAAAACTATTCAGTTGGTGCTAACATTATCCATAACATTGCATTGTTGTGATTAATCTTTTGTAAAATTATAAATCATGGGCTACTGCGCTTCATCTTCAGCTCTCTAACTCATACTACCAATTTTGTTCCTCCTCTTTTCGACATTTTTGAGATACCTAACCTTCTATTCTTCCACTACAAATATTCATGTCGTCTTGTTGCATTTTCTTTAAAACTGCTCTTCTTTAAAACCAGTTGCATGTCTATTTGTTGCTTTTCTATCTTTTTATGTTTCCTCCTCCCATTTCAATCTCATATGCTAGACAGGGCCGAGATGTCAATGTGTCAAACTTCATGTGCCTTAGTGTCCGCTACTAATCACAATTATGTTTCTTGTATTTATAACTTCAGTTGGTTCATTATATCAAAAATAAAAATGAACAAATATGAATTCAAATAGCATACGTTTAGTCCTTATAATACACTTATAATAAAATCAGACCCACTAGTATCTAGCATATACGTGACAATATATCAATCATCATATTTGTTTTCGATCTAGCATTACTACTACATAACTTCATGCAGTGCTTAATTATCCAAAGTATTCTTTTATCATTGAACAAATTAAGAAGCTTTTACCAATACAAGTTAACATGAGAGAGTACTCATATGTCAATCATCAGTGTTCGTCTATTTGCTTCCATAGTTCGTGTGATGTTTAAGTTCATTTTTGGAAAAAGGATACAGTAGCTTTAAATAAAATAGTACAAAATCTACATTGTTTATTTTCTTATGCTAAAGGTATAATAATTAATGAAGTAGTACAAAATAACTCTACCTTTGAAAGTCACAGGTAAAAGGCAAGAATTCCATACATTTAATGTAAAAGGGAAGAAAACTTTTGAGAAAGGTGAAATAGCTACTGGCAAATCATTCAGATTGGGTGTGAATAGATTTAGCATGTTAAGCAACCAAGAGAATGGTTCTGTTGATACAGAAAATGAAGATGTGCAAGAAATTGAGGACAATGTTAATGGGGATGATCATGCAAATCCTGCTTTGAGCACTATGTTTGAACACATGAAACTAGCTTTGCTGCTAAAGAGAAAGAAATAGCAAGAATAGAAGAAATGCTAACACAAGCTTTCGGATGTGATAAACTAGCCAATTGAAAATTGTGGACAAAGGTAAACATGCAGTGCAATATAACGGTGTTAATGTGAATGCTGATGATGTGGTAAATGTTAATACAAATACACAAGAAGTTTATAATAACATTGTTATAACACCAAGCAATGCAAAAGTTTTTTCAAGTGGACAAACTGGTGGAAATACTGATAGTAATGAGGTAGGGGAGATGACAGAAAGTAGTAATAACTCGAAGAGGCTACGTCAGTGTGGTGCTTCTCCTCTAAACAGTTTCTTACAGAACAATTTCAACTATGTTGACGATACTGAGCATTTTGTGAAAAAGAAGCCAATAGCTAAGCAATCTGGATCTAAAGCTCCTGTCTTTAATAAAGGAAAAGGTGTTCGTGAGATAATGGAAGGGCTCAAAAATGAAATTAGCAGTGGAAAGCTTGATAGCTTTGTGTGCAATGAGAAGAGAAAACTGATGGAAATCATGATAAAAAATTACAACTCAATGCAAATGTTTTCAAAAGAGAGAAAAAAGGAAGGTCTGCTTGTCTCCACTTTGCAAACCGACTAGAACAGAGTTAAGCAGACCTCTTCGAATGCGTTTAAGCCTGGTTTCTTAAACTCCTTAAGCAATAAAGTCTCCACTGACTGTACAAAAGTGAATAGTCGCACAACCATAGTTTTTAAGCTATGGAAACATGCCTTTGGACTGTGTTAAAGTGGATGGAAATTCAATGATTATCATAATTGATTGTGTCCAAGGTTTATAAGTAGCAGCGAGAATACACATACTAGACTGCTCGATTAACAACAACATATCCAATAAGACACTAGGAGTCAACCCATGTCAGACACGGTGGAGATGGTGGAGATCGGAGGTTCGTCGTCGTTGGAGAAGGAGGTGGTAGTGTTAGAGGTGGAGTTGGGTCTCGTGAGTTTAATTAAGGCGGTGGTGTTAGGTCTCGTGAGTTTTAATTGGGGCGGTGGTGTTCGAGGCTACTGGAGATCGTAACAGCCAGGTTTTTTGTGGTGGCCATTAATGATCTTGAGACTAGTTAGAGTTTCCCTTTTGATTTGGGTATCGTAATTTAACTGGGTTCATTGGATTGAGTTGGGTCTCATGATTTAGCTATGCTGATTCTAGTATGTGGAGGGAAAATGAAAATTTCGGAACATATTAAGAGCGAGGCGGTGGAGGGAAACGAAAATTTCACTATACAAGATACATCTCTTTCATTTTTCTTTATTAAATTGATTATCTATAACTGAAAGACAATTTATTACATTAAACAACCAATAAAAGCTTAAATCTAGACTTATCAAGAGATAATTTTGGATACACAAATAGTTCCATACCCATATTTATATCCGGATTAATTTTTGAATACCAGATTTTCATATTCACTTAATTTTCGAACACGAATGAATATTTGTTTACACTGCTTATAATTAATAAATTTAAAAATTAACCTTGACTCGATATAAAACAATTATAGTACTTATGCTTATAAATAGTCAAGAAATAAAAATATGATGATATAAATAGTTTAATACAAACATTATTCTTTTTTGTCAAGGTCTTTATACAAACAATATTCATTTGTACACAAAGTGGATGAATCAGATTCTTCTATTTATTTATAAATTTAATATTGTTAATATTTAGTATTATTCTACAATTTTTAATTAGTGTTTATTTAATTATTATTTATTAATAAATTATTATCAATTATTAATTACTAGTATTTAATAGTGAACTGTTTATAATTTATTATTTAATCAATATTGATTTATATACTTATTATTCATTATTAATTATTACTTATTAATTGATTATTAATTGATTGTTATTTATTTATTTATTTATGGTTCCATTTCGACGATGGAAGCAAGATCAGGAACAGAAGTAGCTTCTTCTTCGATCAAGAGTGGCGGCAGCATTGATATGTTTAGAATTAGAGATCAGGTTTGAGAATGAGATTGAACTTTTTAGATATGGGAATAATTATATATAAATCAACAGCGAATTATGAGACTTGAATGAAACCCGAATGATGGAGCCAAAAGTTTCACGCATTGGAGCCAAATTTCACCTGCGGAGCCAATGGTATTTAAAAAAATGTACTTTATCTTAGTCAGAATTTATAGAAAAATTAAAATTAGGATATGAAGTATTATACAATTTAAATTATACTATTAAATGAACTTTTTCAATATTTTAAAGTTTAGAAATTTTGGTTATTTCATGTCAAACAATAATTGGCTTTATAAACTTTATGATTTATTTCAAATTTATTCATGATGATTTCAAATTTTTATATTTTTCGAAATATAAAATATAATTATCAACTATAATTATAAGATATAAGTATCAACTGTAATTATTAAACACAATTATTTAAAATTAATTATTAAATAATAGGTATCATTTCATAAGTTTTAAATTTTATTATTAATTATTAAATAATTATTATAATAAATTGATATTTTAATCTCTTGCAAATCTACTGAAATTTTGTTGCAAAATAGCTTCGACAAATATTCGTCGGTATTCTGCTTGGATTGGCAGCGGAAAATAACAGCATAAATTTTCTGTTGGTAATTTGACGTAATTTGCAATGGCTTAGTGAGGGATAATAGAAGACAACGATAATAAATAAAAGAAAAGAAGTTGAAAAAACAAAAAACTTTCCCTTGTAGATCACATGGAAATCCATCACAAATTAGCAATGGAAATCTCCGCTTCAAAATATATGACACTAAATCAGTGTTTTCTTGTAGTGACAACTCTCCTTGTAAGTTGAGAAATAGTAACGACCACTTACTACCAGGTTTGGATCAGGAACACAACTTCATTTAAGAAAACCTTCCTACCGGACCCTCTTGTTACTATTTTGTTGTCCCTATGGGTGAAAGTTGCTTAATACTTCCTTTAGATAGTGGTTCCTTAGGCCATATATATAATCGTCCCTAGGTCAGCCATCACTAATCCCTAGATTAAGAACCAGACATTACTTGGAGAACTAACCTACTCACGCTATCGTCTATTATGACCATTTAATACCTTAGACAAGAAAGGCGGACCCAAAAGACCACTTAAAACCTCGAAGGGCGGGTTCCATGACTTGGTTCCAAAACCAATGGGTGAACCTTGGTAACGGACCTAGTTTTAACCATTTAATACCGAACAATTGGCAGGTCAGCCACTTAATTCCTTTTTTTTCAAGGCATACCTACTTCACACACAACATATACACACACACACTAGACATCTCACATTAAGGCGTCCACTTGTAGATGTTGGATTTGTCAGGCGGTTCCGGGCGGTTCCGGGTAGGCTTCTACAAGTTGGGCCTAACCTCGTGTCATAGTGTAATAATTATAATGGCTCATGACACCTAGACCCTTCACATTAACTAATCTTACTTGTATATGCTGGATATGTCGGTCGGTTCCGGGCAGGCTTCTACTACAAGTAATGGTTAACCTCATGTCTGGGTGTCATTAATTATAATTAAACTCATTCACACACATGCATACAAATTCCTATGGGGACATTCAAATCTATTATCTTAATCTAACGTATTAAGTACATATTTAATACACATTTATATTACGTTGATACACTGTAAATATATACATATATAAAAATAGGGTGTAAATGAGGCATGCGTAAGTAAATGACCTAATCCGTTTGAAATGCCAATCCCTAACAAATTAATGGTATACTAGTTCATTTCCCAAAATTTCTCTCAATCAAAACATAAACATGCATATTAACATATAACAATCGAAGTGGGAAAACAATAATATCAAAATAAAATTTGTAATCCAGGTTTGATTTGGTTATCTCAATAATGAAAGATAAACAAAATGACATATTTTCAATATATATATATATATAATTCTTCTTATGGACCAGATTTACTTTTTATGTTTGTTTGTATGTAAAACATTAATACTTGAATATTTTGTAAACAATACGTTCGAATACTTTATTTAGAAATAGAGATTTAAACCCGTTGACTTGGGGAATTAACACTATTCGCGCATGTCAACGCCTGTGTGTACATTTCACCAAAAAAACAAAAATCCAAATCCAAAGTAGTGAAATGTAGAGAGAAAACATCTTTTTATAGTGGTTCGACACTAACACCTACGTCCACTTTATAGTAATCGTTCGTCATATAATAGCTGGTTACAAAAGTTGTACAAGTCCGGACAATATTTGTGTACAAAACTGCATAATAGAACAACAAAATGTTTGTTAATTCTAAAATTTAACTAAAATTCCCTTCTTCTTCTTCTTCATTAAGCCAAAGTATGAAGTAATACCCAGAAAGTAAATTCAATGTTCAAGAAATTCCAAAGATATCCAAAACAGTCGAAAAGCAATGTAAATGTCCAAGAAAAGGTCCAAATGTTGTAGGCAAATGTTCGTACAACATTTAGAAGTCCAAAAATAGTCCAAAATTCATGGGGAAGATGAAGGCAGTCATTAATGGTGCTTGAGAGCTTCAATCCATATGCCAAAGTGTAGGAAGAGTGTAAATGAGCCAGCCCATGTGAATGCTAAGCTTGGGGTATTTATAGGTGAGTTTCGGAAGTGTTAGCCTGAATTTCCTATCCCAATATGATCATAATTAGCATCCCAAAAATAGAGTCAATAAACCAAGGCGATGTCAAAAAATTGCATTTCGATGTCCAAAAATCTCGAATCCCAAAAACTGGGTCAAACGTGTGTCAATCAGCCCAGATCAACATGGGAAAATCAAGTGGTCAAGTGATCTGCCACTTTCCATGCTCCAGATATTTCAAATCCAAAAAGTTGGCGACAAACACGTGTTGATCAGATGAAATTACGTGATCTGCATAGTAAATATCATTCTGCAAAGCCGGCTTGGTATTTTCCATATTTCGAATCCCCTTGCTATATCTTCTTTTCGAACCCATAGTGTGTATCATGGAATTTTGAATCTCCCTCCCCCGTACTGATCGACAGCTTTTCGTATTCTAGGATTTTGAATCAATTGCCTTTCTGCAATTTTGAATCCCAAATTCCCATGCCGAAGGTCGACGAAAATGATGTCCAAGCCATGTCGTGACATGGGATTTCAAATCCCTAGTGGGTTTCCAAATATAGGTATTAGAAATCCCTGATTTGCCAAGCCAAATTTACCAAGTGACCGGCATGTGTTGGAGACATTGTTTTTGACCATTTTCCCATGTCGATTACCCGGTTTATTCGTGCCAAATATGATGATCGACCCCTTTGCCAGATGTGATCAACCAAGCACGAACACACAAAAATTGATGATTCTCAAGGGTCGATCACCAATTTTTGAATGTACCAGAATTTTGCTAAGTCCATCGACGACGATTTTACATATCGACACCATTTTCAATTTTTTCGAACACGTCGCGACTTCGACCAAATCGCTTTGTGATTTCTGATGAGTTCTCGAGACTTGAGCGCGTCACTAGCCAAAATCTTAACGCGTGACAGCTTTGACCAAAATGCATGTCAATTCTAAGCCCCCTAAAACATGTCTTACTTGATCGAAGGAAGATGTGTTTTGTGAGAAATTACGAAATCCAAAAAACCAAAGCCTGGAGAAGTCCGAGGTGAGCTTCTATAATTAGAAAACCAAAGAGCCACGATCGCGCCAGATCGTATTAACTAGATAATCAGAAAGCCAGATAACCAGAAAGCCGAAGTAGCCAGAATAACCGAGAGGTTGTGTGAGCCCAAGAGCCTGAGTGATCAGAATGTTCGTAACTGGGAAGTCGGGAAGACCTCAAATTTGCAAGTCCAAATTAGCAAATATCCGGATGAGTTCAAGGTGGCCTTGCCGAGGCGGGCCGACAAAGAATAGCCAAAAAAGAAATCCAATGAACCCGAAGGTCGCATTTGTGCAGAAAATCAACGACCATTGAGATCATAATAAAATAGATCTCTGTCGATCACTTTGATCGTATTGGAATGAAAATCTAACGATCGCTGAGATCGTATTTATAATGGGGCTCTGATGATCACTGAGATCGTATTTAGAACAATTTGTCTAGTCCGGAATGCCTGAGATCCAGAAAGTAAGAAGTCATGGGCGTGCCGAGTCTTGTCGGAGCAAGTTTGTACCTACAAAAGAGGATTTTGTGCTTGTCGGACCAAGTTATGTAATATTATGTGCCTAACAGGATAGACTGTTAAGATTCTCGTGATGAAAGGGTTACGTTAAGGAACTTTTGTGCTTGGTGGACCAGGTCGAATAGTTCTTGTATTGGTAAACCCGTTTGAAGAATTTTGACATCTGATAGACCCAACCTTTATAGAAGTCAAGGACTGGAGTCCAAAGTTTAGAACCTAAGTTCAAATTTTATGCTTGACTAATCAGGGAGGGGGAGATCAGAGTTTTATGTTTATACTTGATGGATCCAGTGCAGGGGAACCGAAGTCTTATGTTTATCCTGGACAGATCCAATGCGGAGGAGACTAGAGTCTTATGTTTATGTTGGACGTATCCAATGCGGGGGATGCCAGAGTCGTATATTTATCCTGGATGGATCTAGTGCGGGGGAGACCTGAGTCTTATGTTTATCCTGGACAGATCCGGTGCGGGGGATACCAAAGTCTTATGTTTATCCTAGACGGATCCGGTGTGGGGAAGACCGGAGTCCACAGACAATTTTTATCGATATCATGAAAGCACAACGGTCGTTAGTCCAACCCACGTCACGACTGTACAGCACAAGCCGGTTCTATGCGTGCAAAGGCTGATGTTGCCTTCTCGATCACACACAACGAAAAATAAAAAAGGGAGAGAAGTCACCGGCAATAAGAACAAACATAATCGTTGGACCAAGGTCCGGAAAAGCCAAAAGAAATCCACAGGGCCGGATTAGTTGATGACAATACCCTGGGGCGACCTTTCTTCCCCTATCATGAGATGTCATGTACCTGAGGGTTGAGGGAGAGGCGTTGCTGCTACAGGATTCATAAAATACTACGGTAGTTCGCCATGCTGGACGGGAGCTTCGATAAGATCACGAAACTACCTGCAATTGTCATGGCCTGGCAGCTCATGGAAAAGGCAATACATGTCAAAGCTTGCTTGTTTTGGAGTCGGGTCCCTCTTGGGAGGCATATGGAAAGGTGCAGTTTTGTTAATGTTGAGATAAACTCTTTTCGAGCCTTAGTTGAGTTTAGTTTAAGCTAGGAATTTTTGCTCGAAGTGAGACTGTGAGTTCCGATTGTACCAAGGTTTTCCCTTTTCTTGTCGAGCGCGGACGACCCTGAGCCTGTTGCAAATTTGGTTTAATGCATAGGTTTATCGTTGCGGGGTGTTCCTCCCTAAGAAATCTTTCTGATTCGAAGTAGAATTCAGGGAGATCTCTTGCAGGGTCCTATCGCAATGTGACTTTGAAGTCTGTTTTGTCAAGAATGTCATAGACCCTGGCCATTAGGACCATGGACGGATCCAGCCTATAGACAGAGGCCACCACCGCATTGAATCATTCAAGAAATTTTCACAGAATCTTGCCTGACCTTTGCCTAAATTATGTCAAAGTCATGATGTTCCTTAGTCAGGAAATGTAAATTCTAAATTGGTCAATGAATTTTCCAACCAAAATGTTCCAGTTGTTAATAGATTCTGGTTCAAATTGTATGAACCATAAAGCAACAATGTCTGTAAGGTAAAGCGGGAAGCATTTCACCATAACATTGTTTGAAGCTGAATGTACTTCCACATGGCACATGTAGCGCATGAGATGAAATGTAGGATCCTTGCTACCATCGAAGGCATCTAACAATGGCAAATTGAAGTCCGGTGGGTTTTGAGAATTCCTTTTTTCTTGAGAGAAGGGGCTGCGAGTAAAACTATCCAACCTGGCATGGGGTGCCCCACCACGGATGTAGAGTCGAATGACATCGGTGACTTGACTTTCACTGCCCATGTTCAGAAACTGATACAAATTATGTAAATTGGCGCTGGTGCCCAACGTCAAGTCCAACATTAGAAAATGGTCAGTGCAAAGAAAAATATTCGGCTCGATCCTGACATAAGGTGCCTCGACTGCCACAAATCCAACATTCAGAACCATGGGAGTTCCTTTGCCCAAAACTACGCGCACCGGCTCTTGAGAAGTATTTCCAATACCTGATCCTAAGAGCTAATTTACGACAGCCTAAGATGTACCTTGAATGGTATTAGGGGTGTTGTCCCCGAGCCAAGCCTGTCCAGCAACTGCCTATGGATTGGTGTTGACACGGGGTCGTTCCTCGGGAATTACCCCCATGTCCCGAGCTAACCCTTGCGGAACACTAGCACTTGTTCCAATCACATTCCCTTTGCCTGACTTCCTCTTAAATCCTTCGAGTCAGGCGAGAAGAGTGGCCATAGTGGCTTCCTATCAGCGGAAATGCTCTTCCTGCTATTCTAAGAGAGAAGTAAGATCTTTAGTTAAATCCTTGACAACTCCGTCGATGTCATCGCAAGTAACAAAGTTTGATGGGCGTCTGGTAGATGAGAGTTCTTGCTCTTCCTCCACACCTACTCCTTCCGCGCGAGCAACTGCTTCCTTTTAACCATGGAGAAAAGCGAGTGTGATTCGTTTCTAAAAAAAAGTTAAAGTTGAATTCCAAAATACGAAGACCAAAGTCAAGAGCTTAGCTCGAGAACTAAAGTTGAAAAATGAAGTCGAGAACTAAAGTTGAAAAATGAAGTCGAGAACTAAGACAGAAGATGGAAGTTATGTGTCCCCCTTCCTGGCGCGCCACAGTGTTGACGTAGGGAATTGTCACTATTCGCGTGCGCCAACGCCCGAGTGCATGTTTTAAGAAAAACTATAATCCAAACCCAAAGTAATGAAATGCAGGGAGAACGCAGTTTTTTATAGTAGTTAGGTACTAACGCCTATGTCCACTTTATAGTAATCATTCATCATATAATAGCTTATTACCAAAGTTGTACAAGTCTGAACAATATTTGTGTAAAAAGTTGCATAACATAACAACAAAATATTTTTTTATTATAAACTTTGACCAAAAGGCCCTTCTTCTTCTTCATTGAGCCAAAGTATGAAGCAGTGACCAAAAAGTAGCTTCAACATCCAAGAAATTCCAATGATATCCAAAATAGTTCAAAAGTAGTATAAACATCCAAGAAAAGGTTCAAACGTTGTAGGAAAATGTTTGTGCAACATTTAGAAGTCTAAAAATAGACCAAAATCCATGGGGAAGATGCATGCAACTATTAATTGTGCTGGAGAGTTTCAAGCCTGTATGCCAAAATGTAGGAAGAGTGCAAATGAGCCAATCGCTTTGAATGCCAAGCTTGGGGGTATTTATAGGTGAGTTTTGGGTGTGTCAGCCCGAATTTCGTATTCTTAGGAGATATGAAATTCGAATACCCAAATCGGAGTCGAAAAACCAAGGTGGTGTCAAAAAATCGCGTCTTAATGTCCAAAAATCTTGAATCCCAAAAACTGGGTGAAAACGTGTGTCGATTAGCCCAAAATACCTGATCAACACGATATAATCAGGTGGTCAAGTGATCTGCCACTTTCCGTGCTCCAGATATTTTGAATCCCAAAAGTTAGTGGCAAACACGTGTTGATTAGATTAAATTAAATGATCTACATGGTAAATATCATTTGCCAAAGCTGGCTTGGTATTTGCCACATTTCAAATCCCCTTGCCATATCTTCATTTCGAACCCCTACCGTGTATCATGGAATTTCGAATCCCCCATACTAATTACCTGCTTTTCGTATGCCAGGATTTCGAGTACTTTGCTTTGCTGCAATTTCGAAGCCTAAATTCCCTCTTGGAGTAAAAAAAAAATGATGTCGGGGCCATATCGTGACATGGGATTTCGAATCCCATCAAGGATTCGAAATCCCTGATTTGCCAGGCCAAATAAACCAAGTGATTGGTCTGTGTTGGAGACGTGGTTTTTGAACATTTTCCCATGCCGATCATCTGATTTTTTTCATGTCAAATCTGATGATCTACCACTTTGCCAAATGAGATCAGCCAAGCACTAACACATGAAAATTGATGATTCTCACGTGTCGATCACCTGTTTTTGAGTGTACCAAACCAATGCCAAGTGCTAGATTTTGATGTTGTGAGTCCCGCTAGCCATCTTTCATGATCATGTCATGCCGATCAACTGCTTTTGATTGTGCAACACTGCTTTTTTTTTTTACCAAAATCCATATATTTTTCCATAACGAGTTTGCCACGTGATCGGACTGACATGCTCAAACATTTTAAGCTGATCAGACCAAATTGATAACATATTTCTACCATATCGGTTTTTCCAAGTCCATCGACGACGATTTTATGAATCGATGCCATTTTCAATCTTTTAGAACATGTCGCGACTTCGCCCAAATTGCTTTGTGTTTTTTGACGATGTTCTTGAGACTTGAGCGCATCGCTAGCCAAAACCTTAATGTGTCACAGCTTTGACCAAAAAGCGTGTCAACAAAACCTATTTCCATTTATAATAAATCCAAGTTTTAACCTATTACAACAAAATTGTACATATGAATTTACAAAATAATCAAATGAGATATATCTGACTAATATAGAAAATTATACAACACCAATAGGCCTCTCTTTTATTATTTCAGCAATCCTAACCCACATATACAAACAGATTAACAATTTCTGCAATAACAATAAAAACATAAGGAATTTGAAGGGTGTTTAATATGATGTTTTTGTATAGATCGAAATTCCCTTAGGCATACAGATCCAAATTTATACAACAAAACAAAGAAAATAGTAAACTGATGTCATTTCCACTCACAGTGCTTAAGGGGATAAAATAAATGAAATTTTGAATGGTGTTTGCTTCTGAATCCATTCCTTTGCACAAAACATTCTCCAATTCTTGTTAATCTATATATAGAAATCAAGATATTATAGTCTTGTATATAAATCATTTGAGTTCTAGAATATTAGTCCAAATCTAATCCTAAATCTGAACAAAGAAGAGAAGAAATATAGATTAAGGATTTAGAAGAAACCTAAACTTTTCTTTGGAATTCTAATGGCGGAATGAAGGCGTGAAGAAGAAAATAGATTAGGGTTTGGTAGGGGCTGGCTAGGTGGTGTATATAGTTGCAAGATTTAATAAGATATATTAGATTTAATCCAAACAGTTTGTGTTTGCAAATTATATAAAAACCCCTATAAAAACATATCTTCCCACCAAAATACACTAGGAGCGGTCGACCACTCCCTAGAAGGGCATTCGACACTAGCGGTCGACACCTCTTAAGGGAAACGGTCGACAACTCTGAGTCGATTTTGCCTAAGGAATTTATTTTCTGGTCATATGCCTAATTTATTAATTATTGAATTAATTAATTGATTACCTTACTTAAGTTGATTATTCTTGTCTCCTCTTGTATATAAATATATACACACAAATTTGAATTCATAAAAAATATTCTTTTCATCATAACTCAATTAATGTATTCCAAATTGGTATATTATTTATTTGAAATTCAAACCTTGTGCATTAATATTTATGCACAACTTGTTTTATTGATAACTTTTGCATACGAACTCCGTTTTTTGTTAGTAAAATATGAAAATGGATCAGAATCTTGCAACAAATTCAACAGTAATACTTTCATGGCTCAATTCTCAATTTTCCAAAATTATTATTTTTAGACCATAATATTTAATTAATTAATTAATTATTGTTTATACTTAATTCAATCATATATGACTATTTAGGATATATTTTACGGGGTGTTACATGTTTCTTATAAAACCAAAAACTATTGGTATTGAGCACAAATACGATATAAATTGAGAATAATGATCATACTTAATATCAATCTCTTTTAGAGTATGTTAAATCTGGAAATTTATTCTCTTATAAAATCCTTCTTTGATTATATATCAAATCATTCAAAACTTCGCTTATAAATCCATTGCAAATCATTTAGTCTAGATTTCTAAACTTCATAAGTATCTACTGCGAATTCTAAAACATTTCTAAGCCGCTTCGTACGTTATTAAGTTACTTATTAATCTGATTCAGAAACGATTGTGAATCATTTATTGAAACCCATTCGTTAATAAAACCCATGTTTAATAACTTGATAAATCTTTACTATAAAATCTTTGTTAAGTTTAAACACTTAGAAATCAATTTTAGTTCATTAAGTTCAGTACATAGCATTACAAATCTTAATCTACCAGTGACTATTGATACCAAGTAGAACTTACTAAAATGTCCCTATGCTTTCTGCCATTGGATAGTGGTTACGAATTCAATTGATTCAAATGAAAACATTGCGCCTTTGCTTAGGTTAATAATTTTAAAGCCTATCCTAACATTGGTGAAAATCATCTCTCAATGTCATATCTTCGTTTAGGGAGGATTTGCAAAGTATGTAACCATAAAGATTTTTTTTCTCCATTAATGCCAACTTCTTTCTACGTCATTTCCCATTAAACATTACTGATACAATGATACATAGTTCCTAAAAATAGAGATATACCACTAGTGCCTACTGATAAAAGGATCGAAAGGGAAGTTGAAGTCCTATTCATCGGAGATTACAGAGTTTCTTCCATACTAGAAATTTATTTCATATAATGTGTCCAAATCCTCGGCATTTACTACTGCTTCATCCTCAGATTCATTTCCATCCCATTCTTCTTGAGGTGAGTATATCATATTACACAGCCATGCGTCTATAACCATCATGTTCCCTTTTTTTAATCTCCTCTTATCCCAGGACTGGTTCTCCATGGACCTCTTTTAGATCATCAGTCTCCACCTGATCCATCTATTCAACCTCGTCACTATCCACTGACCAGATGATGTTGCTCTATTGGAAACTCTTTATGTTGTCACTAGAGATGTTGTTCACACATTGGTCATAGTATGCAGAATTTCGGTTGTTGAGCTCAGCCTTGGCTTCTTTCTCTTCTTCTTCTTCTTCCTTCTCCTCCATGGGTTCTCCCATAGGTTCCTCTTCCTCCGCTTCTACAGGTATTAACTCTTCGATCTCAACGATCATTGTCAGTTCCTCAAGCTCAAGTTACTCTTGAAGAATGACCCATATGGTCGGGGGTATGTTTCCTAGCTAAAGTGGGAAATGGAAAGGTAAGGTTCCTGCTACTATCACTAGATATCTCGATTGGTTCGATTTGCTTTGTCTTAAAGGATTCTCCCATGTTGATCTTCTTTCCAATGGGATTCTACAAAGAGTAGGACAATTATCGATAATAAGATATATATTTCTTATCTCTAATAGCAAAGAAGGGTGAAATACACGATGTTTTTCATTTGTTATCAATTATTCCATTCACAAGACTTTCCTAAGTTCGAAAGAATGCTCTAGGCAATTTTTTTTCTTTATCATTTTTAAACAAGATTATTTACACACTCATATCGCTTTCAACTCATTATATGATATTGTTAATCCTATCTCTAATAAGTTACTCATCCTGGCGATTTGCTAACCTTATCTTTCATGAGTCTTTTACTAAATCGTGCTTAGGTGTTCGCTCAACGTAAGCTCTAATACTAAATGAGATTCATCTAGTATGATCACCAGACGATAATAAGACAATAGTAATTGATAAACCATAGCTTTGATACCATATGAAATGACCTGCTCTCTTGATCATTAGAAATTGACGCTAATACATTTACAGTATTCGTGTGATGCTAAACCAAGTGCCGGAGAAGTGGAGTACTTGTGATAAAAAAGAAATGGGTGAGAACATAGAAACATCAGAATCTTGCACAACATAAAAATGTATATTTGTTTATCATCTTAAATCATGACACCAGGAATTTTTATCTTACTTATCATAGTGACTTAAATCGGCTTGGACATTTTTAAAACCCATCCTGACAATTTCTGAAAGAAACAAAGGAAAATTGGGGATAAATGGTGATCTCAAATTCTTACGCTCCAAGCTCTATCCAACTGATACAGGTAAAACATGAACAGCTAGGATGTCCGGAGAAATAGGTGCACCAAGAATTTAAAGGGAAAACAACTCCGGGTCAGTCATGGGACTGTGTGAGAAATTTAAATTATTCATTTGAAGGTATCCGATAAAACCATGACCGCACATGAGCATGGCATAATATTTTATTTTATGGTAACTAAATCATCATACCTCAAAATTGTCTGATATTCTTTTTCAATAACTTGCGGGAAAAACCCCATTAAAATAAAATATAGAAATAGCAAAATTGTGATTCTAATTAAATTCCGCACCCCTAATGGTGATCTATAATGGAATATGCAAGCTCTTACAGAAATGGATTCCATACGTTGGCGAGGTAAGGGACTACCTTTTCATGTAGTACACTTCTAGAGGGATGCACCAAGGAGAATTCTCCTTTGTCTAACTGGCAAGGCCAAAATAGTTACACAGACCTTTTCCTTATGTGGTGCACTGCTTGAATACATTACCACCCCGATTGCAACTGACGTAGTCACCTGAGGTGCCTCTTAGCATACATCACTTACTCGACATATAATGAGTAATCTAGAAAGGTAATTTATGTATCCTCATGGGGGCTACCTAAACTGACCTCACTGCGCAACCTATTTTTTTCCAACACTAGTTGATATGTCTTAGAGGTCTATGATCATCTTTTCTTCAGGCACATTCTTCACTTTGAATGCCACATTGTTAAGTCCAACTCACATCACTTATTTCCACTAACATACAATCCCTGAGCTTGTACGTCTCAGAAAGGGTATTAAGCTAAGAAAAGTTGCCTTCATACAATTCGTCCTTGGTTTGAAAAAACGGATCAAAGATCAAAATGCAGAATCGCTATCGATTTGTAATATGATAAAAATCCTCTGAGGGTCAAGGACAGCAACCCCTTATTCAATCTCCATAATTCCTCAATCTTCAATAATTTGAAACATTTAACTAATATGAAGTAGTTTTCAGATAGGAATCACCTAAATATGGTCCCGGTCTCTTCGAATCAATCCTCGCAAAAATACTATTTAAGTAGTTTTGGGTTTAGATGTTCTTCATTTTTTAATTCATTACTTCATAAAAGCATCTTTCAGGATGTGTAATTTCAAATACTCTTCAGTGATATATATATATATAATCATTAAACCTCCTTCATTACGTCATTAGGATGGTAAGTTCGATTTAGTTTAATGGAGCTGAAGATATCACACTTATCTTAATCGATATCAATTTATGTATTCAAACCCGACCATCTATCGAATAACAGTGTAAACATCTTTTAAATTCTTGTAAATACACTCATTATATTTCGAGTTAGTGGTGTATGCTAAGAGGTACCTCGGGGGATTTGGTTCGTTGTGACCGAAATTATAATGTATTCGGACAGTGCACCACCTGGGGAAAGGTCTATGTAACTTTTCCAACCTTGCCAGGTGGGCGGAGGAGAGTGCTCCTTGATGAAACACTCTAGAGGTGTATTATATGAAAAGGTAATCCCTTACCTTGCCATCGTATGGAAATCCCCCTCAAAAGCTTGCGTATTCTATTGTAGATCCCGATTAGTAGTGTGGAACTTAATTAGAAACAATTTCGCACATTTTTTGAATTTATTTAACATGGTTTTTATTTCGCAAGTCATTAAAAATAATATCAGAATATTTTGACATAAGAATCATTTGGTTACCATAAGGTGAAAACCCGTGCCATGTTTATGTGTGGTCATGGTCTATGGAATACCTTTTTTATAAATAGCGAATTCAATTTTCTCACACCAACCCCACGAATAATCTGGAGTTGTTTTTCGCTTAAACTCTAGGTGTCGTATTTTCACTAGGTAGCCTAGTAGTTCAGGTTTGACTTGGATCAATGGATGGAGATTGGAGTTGAAGGATTTGAAGACATTCATTTTTTCTTTATTTATTTCAACAATCATAAGAAAAAATTCGATAACTGTCCAAGCTAATTTCACTCAGATAAGCAAAGATTACAATTTCCTCTCTAATGATTTTAGATGATAAATAAATATACATTTTCCAATGTGCAAGATTCTGATGTTTATACTTTCTCAACCCTTTCTTTCTTACCACAAACAATTCACTTCTCTAACACTTGGTTTTGTGGCATGCGAATAACGTGGATGTATTATTATTGGTTTCCAAGGGTCGAGGAAGCGGGTCGTTTCACTAGCATGCAGGATACTACATTTGGGCACATTGATGATATTATAAATGAAAATAAGAGCGATAAACTAAAAATCGTACTAAACAGTGTTATGGATATAAAATTCTCATGTTGTCCTCGGTTTCCCAAGTGTAAACGCCTTCACTTTTACCCTTAGTAGACCTTAACAGGCTTCTCCATATCTCTCTTAAGCTACTTTGTATCATGCCCCCCCATGCGAATATGTTTACAAGTATCTGAAGCTTCTGGTTCTACCTTAATATTATCCGGCTGATCCGGTGTGATAGTTATACTTGAGTTATGCACACAAACTTCCTTAAATAAGAAATATGAAACACATTGTGTTAATTCACAAGATTTTTGATTTAAGACAACAAAGAAAAGAAGATCAAATCAATGAGTTAGTTCATATATACGTGTGTATGTATAGTTGTACAAATGTTAAAATCTATCCTTATTTCATATAACACAAATGCACGGAATTATATATATATATATATATATATATATATATATATATGGCTAGAAAAACTGTAACAACCCGGAAAATCAAAACCAATTTAAAATTTTTATTTTGGCAATTTTAATGAATTTTGAATATTTAAAATGATTTATTTTAAATAATAACAATTAGAAATTAATTTTGAATAGAATTAGAATGTATAAATTTATTTAAATCGAAGTTATAATATAAATTTATTTATTTTAATTATAAAAGGAATTTGGAAATGGCGCGGTAGTTTGAAAATTCGATTTCAAATTTCAAATTTCAAATGAATGTACATAATTCAAAATAAACCGGATTTTAGCGAAACCAAAAATATTTGAATCTATTTGAAAATATCTTTCCAAAAAATCCGAAAAATTGAAATTTCATAGCGAGAATAAAAAGTTATGCCCAGTTGAAAATTTAGAATATTTTCTATGGAAATATAGCCATTAAAAATAGAGATTTTGCAAACGACCTCCGTTTTCGACGAGACCACTATTGTTGGATCCAGAATGTCAAATTATTTCTAGATTCCAATTTTCATAATTTTTGGAATCAATATGTGAGCGTGGCGAATTTAAACGTGTTTGGTAATTTCTGTTTGAATTTAATCGACTGGAAAATGACTGTTTTTCAAACGGTCTCCAAATTCGACGAAATTACTTTTGTTAGGACCGTATCGTCAAAACATAGCCAGATTTATTTTTCTGGAATTTTTGGAGTCAGTATGTGGCCCCGGTAAATTAAAATATACGTTTGAATTTAAAATTAATATAATGAATTATATTTTAAATTTGGTGAAAATTGATCGTAGCAGCCGAATTGGGTTACGATACATATCCCATTATGCTTAGAATGAGGGTAATTAGCTAGAGGTGACAGTCGTTGGGCCTCGTTTGGAGTTCGAATGAAAAGTCATTTTTTATGGAGAAAAATATAAAATAATAAAACTAAATTATATATGCCCCCCTTTTTTCTTCCTTTATTATATCGCCCCCTCCAAAAATCAAATCTGTCATTCACCCATAACTCCCCCCCAACACTAGCCGCCGCAACGCACCTTCCCCACCTCCCCCCCCCCCCGACCTCGCCACCCCGGCGGGACCCCCCTCCACCTCCGACGCCCTCTCTCCTCCTCCCCCATTTTTCTCCGCTGAACCCCCCCCCAAACCCATGAAATCCCATTGCTCCGGCCACCCACAACCACGCCACCGCCTCGTGCGACTTTCCCCGACCCCCTCCTATCCCACCGCCCCTCCTCAGCCTTTGATCGCCGCCTATGGGGCCCTCGGCAAATAAAAATCAAATTTTTAATTATCTCTAGCGTGTATATTCAATCTCTAACCTTCCCGGGCCACTACAGCCCTCCTCCGCTACCTCCATGACGGCCTTCGCCACCAACAGCCGGCTGTGGGGTCCCTCCACCAAAGATTCGAATTTTGCAAAAGAAAATGTGAGTTTTTAATAAGTTTCCTTCGTTTATGTAATCAGTTTAATTAATTTTGAGATAGCGTTGTTTACAAAATGTAAAGATTTGATTTTTAATGAAGTAAAGATTTGATTTTTAATGAAGTAAAAATATAATTGTTAGTGGAGTAAAAATATGATTTTTATAATATGAAAAGCGTTATAAAAATACAATTTATATATATGAAGTAGCGATAAAAATTGGATTTATATATATATGAAGTGGCGATAAAAATTCGATTTTTATATATATGAAGTAGAAATAAAAATATGATTTTTATTTACATAATAGCGATGTAAAAATGTATTTTTGCTATGAACAACTTGGAAAGGATTGCATTGGAATTTCAAGCAAATCTGAACCGTTCAGAAATAAGGAATGGAGGAGTGGAAATCCAAGGTGAGAACCTCCCACTTTAATTTTATTTTAGTTAAAATATATACTAGGATGCAGACGGTGCTTAGCAGCACCCGACACCCATCGTCCACATGCCATGGACGACTTATTTGTTTGATTGTGTTATGAAAATTGATTGTGGTGTGAAATGGACTGTATAAATATTCATATGTTAAATAAAAATATTTGAATGATAAAAATATCGTTTTTATTATATAAATGAACTGTAGAAAATATTCATGTGTTGAAATTAATTTTTTTATCGTTGAAAATATATTTTTTAACGAGTATATGAATAGAATAAGTATTCACCCACAAATCAGACGATTTGTTTATGAACAACCATTTAACTGATATTGGTTGGGACATATATTTTACACATCACCCAACTGCATAAATAATAATCAGTGTTTGTTGTTTGAAAACCCCACACGAGTATTGGGATGATATTGAGCATACACTAATTCCAATATTTAGTTGTATGTCAATCGATTGGTTGACAGGCTGTTATAAGCTTCGATTATTTATATTTAACGCTTATGCAGATGTGTAATGCACTTTGGATGATGGTTGACTGTGTTTGATTAATGTTGTGTACATGTGTTGTATGAAATCCATAGAAATAAAATTATATGGTAATTGACTGTGTCTGATTCCAATTCGGAAAAAACAAATATTTTAAATTAAACAAAAATTTAAAATGACAAGTAATAAATATTTTTAAATAGCTAATATTTTAAAATAATATTCAGTAATGGATCAAAATGTGAATTTGATGTCCGATTTGGGATGGATACGAAAATATTTAAATATTTAAAGTCGCGTTGATTAGACTAACGCCATTTTGATGTGAACGATATTTATATCGATTTTTTTCATTTTTATAATGAATATTTAAAAGAAAATGATTTCAAATCTAATGTTTTGAAAATATTATCATTTATATATTGATGATATGGAATATTCAATTTTGATTTAAAATTGAATAATAAGTTGAAATCGTTTTGAAAACGAATTTAAAACGATTTATAAAATACGTTTTAAATGGAAATCGACAAAATATATATTATATATATTTAATGGCCTGAAAAGAACGCGCCGCGGCAGTTCGTGAATTTTGACCATTGACTTCGAATGGGCATTACGGGAGATCCGACCGTTGGATTCTCCTAAAACCGGAACCGTTGGGTTCGTATCGAAAAGAGCTTTCCAAAGAATATAAGAAATTTGAAATCTAGCGGTTGGATTTGGAATTATATCCAAATCAAATTTGGAAAAGGTCGCTGTAAGTGCAGTTCGAAGACTATTTATGGAAATAGACTGTACGGACCTTGATAAAATTATTAAAAATATTAATAATTTGTGTAAAATCATAATAAATGATTCGGAAAGAATTGGGATGAAAAATTCCTTATTTGAAAAGATAAAAATACATTTTTATCGAAATGATCTAGTTATGAACTAGAATTATAATCCAATAGTTTTAAATAAATAAATTGGATTTGAAGTGGTTTTAAAAATAACCAGAATTTCCAATATATGAATTGGAACGGATTTGAATCGAAATTATCTTCGAAATATATCGATATTGGATTCCGTGATTATACAGACATTGTGAAGGAATTTGGAAGATATATCTATTATAACGACCCGAAATCCCCTTACGGGAAATCGCAGATTGTACTGAGAACAAGCCACATTGGAACGCAAACAGAAGAACATTTCATTGCTTATTACAACAATTCATCAGAATACAAGAATATACAGAGTATGAATGAATAAAATACATTCAATAAATATCAGAGGTTTAAATTACATTACATAGCAGCGGAAAAATTATACAATACACAACTGAAAGAGATATAAGGATAAAGAGCTTTTCGGATATCGTTTCAGCTGTAAATCAGGATCCTGTGAATATAAATCTGCAAAATCAAAACTACTAGCTGCCCGTGTCAAAATAAGGGCACCCAGAGTTTAGGTTAAAACAATAAACTCCAGGTCAGTCATGTGACTGGTGTGAGAACTAAAACAGTAATTTGAAACTTTACTTTAAAATAAAGTAAATCAAGGGACCACACCATATAACACGAAACGGGTTTCCTCCCAAGAATACCAGTGCATATAACAAAACAGCGCAATGCTTTTTGGAAAAATGAAGCTATTATAAGACCTAGGTCCCATCACACAATGCAACACAAGCCGGAGGATAGGGTTTTCCCTTATAATAGACAAACATGCTTGGTACGTTAAAAACAAATCACTTGATACTATTATAAATGCATTGTGTATAAAACAACTTCAAATATAAATGTATCAATCCAAGACGGGATGAGTACCATATATCATGTCGCCATACTAGGCTCTACAATCAAAAACCGCAAAGTCACGTATTTGGAAGTTGGATTTCCATCTATGAACCGAGGCAAGGGATCGCCTCTACTGAATTCGAGATTCTCTAGCCCGAGCCTCAGGACCCAGACACGGGTGAGACCTTGGATCGTCAGGGCCAGTCCACCGATGTAGATTAAAATGCTTGAACACTGCGTTTCCCCACCATTTGGGGCGTAAATGAGCCAAATGACTCCACCGGCTCCACATAGTCACCGATATATCCAAGGCGCCTCGCAATCCAACAACCACACAGGTGAAAATAATATAAATGTCAGGGCTGGTAGGTCACTGACACCACCCTATCTAGAAGGAAACGCATGCCCTCCCTGAGGTCCTCTCCCATTTCTGGTTCACAACCGGGGTGTGAGGCTTGCGAATTAACGTTACACAAAGTTATGTCACACCGGCGGTGCTTTGATCATCACCCACAAGACATTACTTTTCAACAAAAGCCTTGATCAATTGCCACTTAGGCATGCCACACAGGCAATTCACTCCATGCGATTAATATCCATCAATATATAACCCCTGAGCTCGTACGTCTCAGAGAAGGGTGTTAAGCAAGAGAATAAATTCTCCGCCGCCAAACAGATATATATTTAATAGAAATCAATCACACATAATAAAATCCAATGTCAGACACACAGTCCATTTACAAGTTCGTTCTGGGTCTAAACGAAACCGGAGGCACCTTGTACCTCGCATATCCATCGATCTCCAAGTACGTCTGGACGATCACCAACGGATTCCCTCCTCTTGGGTGTACAGCCCAATCAAGATCATAAGTAATCACTCAAACGATGTGAAGACCTCCGGTCTTCGACCACCGTCTTCATTCTCGACACATCGTCGAATCAGTTATTCAGAATGGATAAACTCGGTCTTTCTAAATAACCCGCGTATATAATAAACAAGTGTTACAAAAACACAACATACGCCTCATTCCAATTCAAAATATTCTTTTATTCAAATATTCTTATACTTTGGGAAAGGTTCCCATTAATTTTATCAAAGATAAATTCTTTAAATTTATTCTTTAATCTTCTTTTGAATATCAATTCAAACCAAATTATGGTTTATCCAAACTAGTCGGGATTAACGAACCTTACCGACGTAATCATTTGTTTTAATTTCCCAATCCCAACCTATTCATCCCATGAAGTAAAACTGGAAACACTTCATATCTAGCACCACGGTGTTATCGGTAAATTCAATTACCATTTCACGTTCAAATCTAATTAAAGATTTAACTATCGCCTGGAGCAAAACAGGTGATAGTCCATTCTCGATCACTCAATCTAATTAAAGATTCATTAAAACTCCACTTGGTTTTAATGTTCCCAAAAATCATATCAAGGATTGTTTAACTTGGGAAACCATATCCTGTCTTTAACTGGGTTAAAGAACCAATGTCATTTAAAACACGGTTCACGATAAACCCAAAAATCAATTCAAATTCATTCCCAATTAAATTTCATTTAATTAGTATATTTCATTAAATATAAATAAAAATATTTAATCTTTTTCTCAACTGGGTTTAAGAACAGTGTTAATGAAGACACCATTCACGACAAACCCAAATCCCATTTGATATTAAATACAAGGCTCTGAATAGAAAATATATCGGCTTATATTCAATATCGAATTCTACAACCAACAAATATCGTATTGGAAATAATGATATAAATATATCTTTCAAATTTCCATAACAATATCTGTATAATCACGAAATCCAACATCGAAATATTCCAAAGTCAATTTTGATTCAAATCCATTTCCACTTTATATATTGGAAATTCTGGTTATTTTCAAAACCATATCAAATCCACTTTATTTATTTTAAAAATAAATGGGATTATAATTCTAGTTCAAAACTAGTTTATTTCAATAAAAAACTATTTTTATCTTTACAAATATGGAATTTTTAATCTCAATTCTTTCCAAATCATTTCTTATGATTTTACACAAATTATTACTATTTTTAATAATTTTATCAAGGCCCGTACAGTCGATTTCCATCAACGGCCATCGAACTGCGCTTACAGCGACCTTTTCCAAATTTGATTTGGACATAATTCCAAATCCAGCCGTTAGATTTCAAATCTCTAATATTCGTTAGAGAGCTATTTTCGATACAAACCCAACGGTTTGGGTTTTAGGAGAATCCGATGGTCGGATCTCCCGTAATGTCCATTCGAAGTCAATGGTCGAAATTCGCGAACTGCCGCTGCGCGGTGCATTCTATTCAGGTCATTATATAATATATATATATATATATATATATTATATATTTCATCAATTTCCTTTAAAAACATATTTTATAAATTGTTTTAAATTCGTTTTCGAAACGATTTCAACTTCATACTCAATTTCGAATCAAAATTGAATATTCCACATCATCGATATACAAATGATAATATTTTCAAAACGTTATGTTTTGAAATCACTTCCTTTTCTATAATCATTATAAAACGAATATAATCGATATAAATATCGTTCGCATCAAATGGCGCATATCTAACCAACACGGCTTTATATATTTCAAT
Organism: Allium sativum; assembly: GCA_030737875.1. Classification (NCBI taxonomy): domain Eukaryota; kingdom Viridiplantae; phylum Streptophyta; class Magnoliopsida; order Asparagales; family Amaryllidaceae; genus Allium; species Allium sativum. Next base: position 680,764,080 of record CM060918.1, on the reverse strand, counting down.
AACTTCGTTATTCTATTCAACAAATGAATATTTTCTTCAACACATGAATTTATATTTTTATTCAACACATGAATATATATTTTATTCAACACATGAATTTATATTTTATTAAACACATGAATATTTATTTTATTCAAAACATGAATTTATTATATTCAACACATGGATTTTTATTCTATTCAACAGATGAATTTTTATTCTATTCAACACATGAATTTTTATTCTACTCAACACATGAATTTTTATTCTATTCAACACATGAATTTTCTTTCTATTCAACACATGAATTTTCTTTTATAATATTCCTTATTTTCCGAATTGGAATGAGTCCCAATCAATTACCATGTAATGTTAATTGTATGGATTTTCTACAACACATGTATATAATAGCAACAATAAATCATCAACCGTCATCCAGAGTGCACCACACAACTGCATAAGCATTAAATATAAGTAATTAACGCTTACACAGTCTGTCAACCCATCGATTGACAGACAACTAAACAATCGGGATTAGTGTACGTCAAATATCATCCCAATACCCGTGTGGTATTTCAAATCAACAAACACAGATTTTATTTGTGCAGTTGGGCGATGTGTAAAATTTATCGTCCCAATCAATATAAGTCAAATGGGTGTACATAAACAAATCGTCCGATTTGTTTATAAATTTTTATTTTATATACACGTTAAAAATTATATTTTTAACTATAAAAATTTATAACGATAAAATATTTTATTTCATTCCATATTACACAATCAAATTTGATAACACAGAAATCAAACAAACAACTCATCCATGGTCTGTGGACGACGGGTGTCGGGTGCTGCTAAGCACCGTCTGCATCCTAGTATATATTTCAACTAGAAATTAAAATAAAAGTGAGGAGTTCTCACCTTTGGGATCCACTCCGCCATTCTTTACTACACGATGGTTTGGATTTACCCGTTGTTCCAACTCAACCTTTTCATGCTGTTCATGGTAAAAATCACATTTTTACTTCATTGACCGTATATTTTTATCCAACTAAAAATAATATTCTTATCTATTAAAATCATATTTTTCTATCGTTCTATATATATATATATATGGAAAAATCATATTTTTCTATCAAAATCATATGTATAAAAATCCAATTTTTACTTCGCTATTCATATGATAAAAATTATATTTTTACTACAAAGCTATATGCGAAAAAATCATTTCCTTGACAAACCAAAAATCCTTTCTTTGCATGACGAAAAATATAATCTTTCCTAAATAAGAATATAAACTTTCACCAATAAAAATTTATTCTTTTCATGGTTAAAAATCATTTCTTTCTACTGTTAAAAATCAAACCTTTATATGTTCTAAAAATCGCAACTTTCATGTTCTAAAATATCAAATCTTTTTCCTTTTACTATGTTATTCCTTTCCAAACTGAAATTAAAACTATAAAAACTTACGGTACAACTCTTGGTGGTTGGAGCGAGATCGGAGCAGCGTCGTGGGTGGCGGCAGGGAGTTGCGCAGGTGGTGGTGGAGGCTACAACGGCGGCGTCAGGGTTTGGGGAGTCTTAGGCCATAAAACGGCGAAGGGAAGGGGGAAGTAGAAGGGGGAAAGGGTTGCGCGCTTGCTGGAGGTGGAGGGAGAGGCTTCAGGTGGTCGGCGTGGGGCCCAGTTGGCCAGAGGCGGCGGTTCCTTGGGGACCTAGGGTTGGCGGTTTCGTGGGTCAAGGAAGGAGTAAAGGGGAAGTCGCGGATGATGGTGGAGGGAGCGAGCGTCGATGGTGGTGGGGCGCTGGGTGGTCGACGCGAGGGAGGCGATGGGCGACGCGACGGGGTCTTGGGGGGGAGGGGAACTGATGAGATAGAGTTTTTTTTTCTTTTGTTTTCTGAATTAGTCAACGGGGGAAGGGTGAAGGTAAAGGGAAAGGAGAGAGAAGTAAGGGGGGCCATCTAATTTAGATATTTATTTTATTTTAAATCCGAAAAGTATCTTTTTCGTTCGAACACCAAACGAGGCCCAACGACTGTCGCCCCAAGCTAATTACCTCCATTCCGAACACAATGGGATATGTTTCGTAACCCGATTTGGCTGTTACGACCAGTTTCCATCAAATCCAAAATATAAATCTATATATTGAATTTGAACGCACATTTCAATTTACCGGGGCCACATACGGACTCTAAAAATCCTCAAAATATATTTTCTAGCTTCGTATTGACGATACGGTTCTAACAAAACTAACTTCGTCAAATTCTGAGATCGTTTGAAAAATGGCCATTTTCCAGTCGATTAAAATCAACTTAAACTGGTCAAACGCGTTTTCCTTTGCCACGCTTACATATTGATTCAGAAAATTATGAATTTTGGAATCTAGCAATAATTTGACATCCCGGATCCAACAAAAGTTGTTTCGTCGAAAACGAAGATCATTTGCAAAATTTCCATTTTTAAGGGCCAGAATTCCACACCGACTATTCTGAATTTTCAACTGGACATAACTTTTTATCCCCGCTATGAAATTTCAATTTTTCGGATTCGTTGGAAAGATATTCTCAAATAGATTCTAATATTTTTGGTTTCTCTAAAATCCGTTTTATTTTGAATCCTGTACATTCACTTGAAATTTGGAATCGAATTTTCGAACTACTGCGCCATTTTCAATTCCTTTTATAATTATTTATATTCTAACGTCGATTCAAATAAATATATACATTCTAATTCTATTCGAAATAAATTTCCCGTCGTTGTTATTTAAAATAAACCATTTTAAATATTCAAAATTCGCTAAAATTGCCAAAATAAAAATTTTAAATTGGCTCGGATTTCTGGGTTATTACAATCTCCCCCACTTAAAGCTTTTCGTCCCCGAAAAGGAACGAAGCTGAAAGTTGTTTAACAAATCCACTCAACTTCCAGTATTTTCATTATGCCTTAAGTTCTTCAACTTTTCAGTTTCTAAGAACTTTTCAATTTTTTCAAAAATTTGGCTAACACCCTAAATTTTCGAAAAAATTCGCCATAACCTCCCCTTCACCGGGAGCTTCAGGATATTTCAAATAGCCTCCCATGGCCCTCACCAATCCAAAAAGAAAAAGAAACAGCCAAGCGGCTAGCCAATCGGCTCATAAAATCATCAAAAACCCAAGAAATACAATAAACATGTACCTATTTGTCGGGCAAACAATTTTATTCCTCTTCTCTAGCCTCCTTGCTATGACCTGTTCAATGTAAGTACATGTATATGTATGCAAATGTGACAAATTTTCAATACAATTCACTATTTGGTTCAATTTGGCTAAAGGTTCAACAATTAATTAATCAAACAACACAACCAACAATCAATTAGTTGATTAGCTTTTCAAATTCATAACTTTGATACATAGTCCAAAAATCAGATTTTTGATGCCAAATCACAACAATATATTCTAACTATATTTGGTTCTCACACCAGTCAATTGGAAATATATAGAAATCCTACTTTCGAAACTCGAATATAAATACTGATGATGTCATGACAATTATCAGTACCATCTCCGGGTGACTAGAGTGTGATTCTATATCTACCCAGTATATTAAAACTTCAAATACACGCGGATCAGACGTATACGCAAAATCTTTATACACTAGATTGTCCAAATTCAATACAAATAGATATTCAAATACGCTGAATAAGGCTTAAATTTTCAAAACAAAACTTATTTTCAATTTTATTTTTCAAAACAACACTCTTTACATTCTTTCTAGGAAACTACTGATCCTATCTCTAACGAGTCATTCTCATTGGATATTACTAATCCAATCTCTGATGAATCCTTTCGTTTGGTTCTAAGGTGTCTTGTTCTCCGATCTCTGTAAACCAAAGCTCTGATACCAAGATATAACGACCCGAAATCCCCTTTACGGGAAATCGCGGATTGTACTGAGAACAAGCCACATTGGAACGCAAACAGAAGAACATTTCATTGCTTATTACAACAATTCATCAGAATACAAGAATATACACAGTATGAATGAATAAAATACATTCAATAAATATCAGAGGTTTAAATTACATTACATAGCAGCGGAAAAATAATACAATACATAACTGAAAGAGATATATGGATACAGAGCTTTCCGGATATCATTCAAGCTGTAAATCAGGATCCTGTAAATATAAATCTGCAAAACCAAAACAACTAGTTGCTCGTGTCAAAATAAGGGCACTCAGAATTTAGGTTAAAACAATAAACTCCAGGTCAGTCATGTGACTGGTGTGAGAACTAAAACAGTTATTTAAAACTTTACTTTAAAATAAAGTAAATCAAGGGACCACGCCGTAGAACACGGAACGGGTTTCCTCCCAAGAATACTAGTGCATATAACAAAACAGCGCAATGCTTTTTGGAAAAATGAAGCTATTATAAGACCCAGGTCCCATCACACAATGCAACACAAGCCGGAGGATAGGGTTTTCCCTTATAATAGCCAAACATGCTTTGTACGTTAAAAACAAATCACTTGATACTATTATAAGTGCATAGTGTATAAAACAACTTCAAATATAAATGTATCAATCCTAGACGGGATGGGTACCATATATCATGTCGCCATACTAGGCTCTACAATCAAAAACCGCAAAGTCACGTATTTGGAAGTTGGATTTCCATCTATGAACCGAGGCAAGGGATCGCCCTCTACCGAATTCGAGACTCTCTAGCCCGAGCCTCAGCACCCAGACACAGGTGAGCCCTTGGATCGTCAGGGCCGGTCCACCGATGTGGATTAAAATGCGTGAACACTGCGTTTCCCCACCCTTTGGGGCGTAAATGAGCCAAATGACTCCATCGGCTCCACACAATCACCGATATATCCGAGGTGCCTCGCAATCCAACAACCACACAGGTGAAAACAATATAAATGTTAGGGCTGGTAGATCACTGACACCACCTTAGCTAGATGGAAACGCATGCCCTACCTGAGGTCCTCTCCCGTTTCTGGTTCACAACCGGGGTGTGAGGCTCGCGAATTAACGTTACACAAAGCTATGCCACACAGGCGGTGCTTTGATCATCACCCACAAGACTTTGCTTTTCAACAAAAGCCTTGATCATTTGCCACTTAGGCATGCCACACAGGCAATTCACTCCATGCGATTGATATCCATCAATATATAACCCCCGAGCTCGTACGCCTCAGAGAAGGGCATTAAGCAAGAGAATAAATTCTCTGCCGCCAAACAGATATATATTTAATAGAAATCAATCACACAGAATAAAATCCAATGTCAGACACACAGTCCATTTACAAGTTCGTTCTGGGTCTGAACGAAACCGGAGGCACCTTGTACCTCGCATATCCATCGATCTCCAAGTACGTCTGGACGATCACCAACTGATTCCCTCCTCTTGGGTGTACAGCCCAATCAAGAACATCAGTAATCACCCAAACGATGTGATGACCTCCGGTCTTCGACCACCGTCTTCATCCTCGACACATCGTCGAATTAGTTACTCAGAATGGGGTAAACTCGGTCTTTCTGAATAACCCGCGTATATAATAAACAAGTGTTACACAAACACAACATACGCCTCATTCCAATTCAGAATATTCTTTTATTCAAATATTCTTATACATTGGGAAAGGTTCCCATTAATTTTATCAAATAAATTCTTTAAATTTATTCTTTAATCTTCTTTTGAATATCAATTCAAACCAAATTATGGTTTATCCAAACTAGTCGGGATTAACGAACCATACCGAAGTAATCATTTGTTCTAATTTCCCAATCCCAACCTATTCATCCCATGAAGTAAAACTGGCAATACTTCATATCAAACACCACGGTGTTATCGGTAAATTCAATTACCATTTCACGTTCAAATCTAATTAAAGATTTAACTATCGCCTGGAGCAAAACTGGTGATACTCCATTCTCGATCATCTTAATCTAATTAAAAATTCATTAAAACTCCACTTGGTTTTAATCTTCCCAAAAATCATATCAATGATTGTTTAACTTGGGAAACCATATCCTGTCTTTAACTGGGTTAAAGAACCAATGTCATTTAAAACACGGTTCACGATAAACCCAAAAATCAATTCAAATTCAATCCCAATTAAATATCATTTAATTGGTATATTTCATTAAATCTAAATAAAAAGATTTAACCTTTTTCTCAACTGGGTTTAAGAACAGTGTTAATGAAGACACTATTCATGACAAACCCAAATCCCATTTGATATAAAATACAAGGCTCTGAATAGAAAATATATCGGCTTATATTCAATATCAAATTCTACGACCAACAAATATTGTATTGGAAATAACGTTATAAATATATCTTTCAAATTTCCATAACAATATCTATATAATCACGAAATCCAACATCGAAATATTCCAAATACAATTTCGATTCAAATCCATTTCCACTTTATATATTGGAAATTCTGGTTATTTTCAAAACCATTTCAAATCCACTTTATTCATTTTAAAAATAAATGGGATTATAATTTTAGTTCAAAACTAGTTCATTTCGATAAAAATCTATTTTTATCTTTTCAAATATGGAATTTTTCATCTCAATTCTTTCCAAATCATTTCTTATGATTTTACGTAAATTATTACTATTTTTAATAATTCTATCAAGGCCCGTACAGTCGATTTCCATCAAAGGCCATCGAACTGCGCTTACAACGATCTTTTCCAAATTTGATTTGGACATAATTACAAATCCAAATGTTAGATTTCAAATATCTAATATTCGTTAGAAAGCACTTTTCGATACGAACCCAACAGTTCCAGTTTTAGGAGAATCCGACGGTCGGATCTCCCGTAATGTCCATTCGAAGTCAATGGTCGAAACTCGCGAACTGCCGCTGCGCGGCGCGTTCTATTCAGACCATTATATATATAATATATTATATATATTTCGTCGATTTCCTTTTTAAAATGTATTTTATAAATCATTTTAAATTCATTTTCGAAACGATTTCAACTTCATATTCAATTTCGAATCAAAATTGAATATTCCACATCATCGATATACAAATGATAATATTTTCAAAACGTTATATTTTGAAATCACTTCCTTTTCTATAATCATTATAAAAACGGATATAATCGATATAAATATCGTTCGCATCATATGGCGCTTATCTAACCAACACGACTTTATATATTTCAATAACTTCGTTATTCTATTCAACAAATGAATATTTTCTTCAACACATGAATATATATTTTTATTCAACACATGAATATATATTTTATTCAACACATGAATTTATATTTTTATTCAACACATGAATATTTATTTTATTCAACACATGAATTTATTTTATTCAACACATGGATTTTTATTCTATCCAACACATGAATTTTTATTCTATTCAACACATGAATTTTTATTCTATTCAACACATGAATTTTCTTTCTATTCAACACATGAATTTTCTTTTATAATATTCCTTATTTTCCAAATTGGAATGAGGCCCAATCAATTACCATATAATATTAATTATATGGATTTTCTACAACACATGTATATAATAGCAATGATAAATCATTAACCATCATCCAGAGTGCACCACACAACTGCATAAGCTTTAAATATAAGTAATTAACGCTTACACAGTCTGTCAACCCATCAATTGACATACAACTAAATAATCGGGATTAGTGTACGTCAAATATCATCCCAATACGGGTTTCAAATCAACAAACACATATTTTATTTGTGCAGTTGGGTGATGTGTAAAATTTATCGTCCCAATCAATATTAGTCAAAAGGGTGTACATAAACAAATCGTCCGATTTGTTTATAAATATTTATTTTATATACACGTTAAAAATTATATTTTTATCTATAAAAATTTATAACGATAAAATATTTTATTTCATTCCACATCACACAATCAAATTTCACAACACAGAAATCAAAAAAACAAGTCATCCATGGTCTGTGGACGACGGGTGTCGCGTGCTGCTAAGCACCGTCTGCATCCTAATATATATTTCAACTAGAAATTAAAATAAAAGTGAGGAGTTCTCACCTTTGGGATCCACTCCGCCATTCTTTACTAGACGATGGTTTGGATTTACCCGCTGTTCCAACTCAACCTTTTCACGCTGTTCAGGGTAAAATCACATTTTTACTTCGCTGACCGTATATTTTTATCCAACTAAAAATAATATTCTTATCTATTAAAATCATATTTTTCTATCGTTCTATATATATAGAAAAATCATATTTTTCTATCAAAATCATATGTATAAGAATCCAATTTTTACTTCGCTATTCATATGATAAAAATTATATTTTTACTACAAAGCTATATGCGTAAAAATCATTTCTTTTACAAACCAAAAATCCTTTCTTTGCATGACTAAAATATAATCTTTCCTAAATAAGAATATAAACTTTCACCAATAAATTTTTTTCTTTTCATGATTAAAAATCATTTCTTTATACTGTTAAAAGTTCAAGATTTTTAATGTTAAAAATCAAACCTTTATATGTTCTAAAAATCGCAACTTTCATGTTCTAAAAAATCAAATCTTTTTCCTTTTACTATGTTATTCCTTTCCAAACTGAAATTAAAATTATAAAAACTTACGGTACAACTCTTGGTGGTTGGAGCGAGATCGGAGCAGCGTCGTGGGTAGCGGCAGGGGGTTTCCCTGGTGGTGGTGGAGGCTACAACGGCGGCGTCAGGGTTTGGGGAGACTTAGGCCATCAAACAACGAAGGGAAGGGGGAAAGGGCTGCGCGCTCGCTGGAGGTGGAGGGAGAGGCTTCAGGTGATCGGCGTGGGGCCCAGTTGGCCAGAGGTGGCAGTTCCTTGAGGACCTAGGGCTGGCGGTTTTGTGGGTCGAGGAAGGAGTAAAGGGGAAGTCGCGGATGAAGGTGGAGGGAGCGAGCGTCGATGGTGGTGGGGCGCTAGGTGGTCGACGCGGGGGTGGCGATGGGCGACGCGACGGGGTCTGGGCGGAGGGGGAACTGACGAGATAGAGTTTTTTCCTTTTGTTTTCTGAATTGGTCAACGGGGGAAAGGGGAAGGTAAGGGGAAAGGAGAGAGAAGTAAAGGGGGCATCTAATTTAGATATTTATTTTATTTTAAATCCGAAAAGTATCTTTTTCGTTCGAACACCAAACGAGGCCTAACGACTGTCGCCCCTAACTAATTACCCCCATTTCGAATACAATGGGATAAATTTCGTAACCCGATTCGGCTGTTACGATCAATTTCTATCAAATCCAAAATATAAATCTATATATTGAATTTGAACGCACATTTCAATTTACCGGTGCCACATACGGACTCTAAAAATCATCAAAAAATATTTTCTAGCTTCGTATTGACAATACGGTTCTAACAAAACTAACTTCGTCAAATTCTGAGATCGTTTGAAAAATGGTCATTTTCCAGTCGATTAAAATCAACTGAAACTGGTCAAACGCGTTTTCCTTTACCACGCTCACATATTGATTCAGAAAATTATGAATTTAGGAATCTAGCAATAATTTGACATCCCGGATCCCACAAAAGTGGTTTCGTCGAAAACGAAGGTCATTTGCAAAATTTCCATTTTTAAGGGCCAGAATTCCACAACGACTATTCTGAATTTTCAACTGGACATAACTTTTTATCCCCGCTATGAAATTTCATTTTTTCGGATTCGTTGGAAAGATATTCTCAAATAGATTCTAATATTTTAGGCTTTGCTAAAATCCAGTTTATTTTGAATCCTGTACATTCACTTGAAATTTGAAATCGAATTTTCGAAGTACCGCGCCATTTTAATTCCTTTTATAATTATAAATAATTATTTATATTCTAACGTCGATTCAAAAAAATTTATACGTTCTAATTCTATTTGAAATAAATTTCTCGTCGTTGTTATTTAAAATAAATCAATTTAAATATTCAAAATTCGCTAAAATTGCCAAAATACAAATTTTAAATTGGCTCGGATTTCCGGGTTATTACATCTATCGTTATTCCAATACGATATTTGTTGATTTCAGAATTTGATATTGAATATAAGCCGATATATTTTCTATTCGGAGACTTGTATTTAATATCAAACGGGATTTTGGGTTTGTCGTGAATGGTGTCTTCACTAACACTGTTCTTAAACCCAATTGAGAAAAGATTACATCTTTTTGTTAAGATTTAATGAAGTTTACTAATTAATTAATATTTAATTGGAATTGAATTGAAGTGAATTTTGTGTAACACCCCACCTCCGCTAGGGTCACTCACAAAGGGAATGCACTAGTTTTGGAGGAGCGTTATCGAGGTAAACAAACACCGAAATATCACCAGATAGAACATAGATAAAACAGCGGAAGAATCAAAAGATAAATTTCATTACTTTCAAAAAGAGTCAATACCTTTTACATCAAATAGCCAAGGTCATTATTTTCCATTACAGCAAATTCTGTCTTGCATAAATAAAGAAGCATAAACTTAAAACATCAAAGTAGCTTAATTCCCTAAAGGTAGCAGAAATGCAGCCATAACATAGCTCAAGATCAAACTGTACATGAGCTGAACCGAAAGCAAGCGAAATCTAAGCTAAATGCTAGAGTTTCCTCCCTGAGAACCTGGGGGGGATGAAAGAAAAAGAGGCGAAAGAAAACGGGTCAGTCATAAAGACTGGTAAGTCCAAGTGACTTTCAGCATAAAAACTGATAAAGGTAACATGACAAGTATAAACTGAAAGTAAACCTACGGATGATGACAATATGGGCAAGATAGACTAAGATAACATGATAAATCAAGTATAAATCAAGTATAGCATCACGTATTCAAGGATCGATGCATCAACTATACTAGAATCCCAAACCCATGTCTTATATTAATCATGAAATGATTCCTTGGCCCAATATCATGAAATGACCCATTACTAGGTCCAACGAAACGATCCACTAGTCGATCGGCTCCCTACAAGTTCTAGCTCGTCATGTGTCTGTGTCATATGGCCCTATCACGAATGTAGTCACCTGTTCTAGGTCCACCATAGGTTGTATCAAGCCCTAGGGTGCCAACCACCGACACGAATCAAGCATGCACAGATAAACCTACTGATGCCCAATGCCTGCTTTTTCAACTCCGGACCACGTGCACAACCATAGCCCGCCTGAACCTACACTGGCGCACCAACACAGCCGCCATTCTGGTCGCTTACAATCAGCCCAGTAATCGTGCCCCACCCTGCCTAGTTCCAGGGTACCATGATACATCTAGTGGGTTACTGCTGAAATGGACCGCGTAACTAGGGTTTCCGTCTAATAGGTTAAGTATTGTCATTTAAATTCGTGACTTAACCCCTATCAGTCTAGCATGTCAAGTTGGTTAAGTGTTGTCATTCAAGTTCGTGACTTAACCCGCCTACATGTCAAGTCAAATTGGCTAAGTGTTGTCGTTCAATGTCATGACTTAGCCCTACGAATCATGTGTCAAGTTGCTTAAGTGTTGTCGTTCATGTTCATGACTTAACCCTATCATGTGGCATTAATTCATTAATGCACCTCAACCTCTCACATCAGACCTATTGTTGTGGTCACTAGATATGCAGGGCGGTTCCGGGCAGATTTACACCACAACTCAGTCTGACCTCGGGTTTCAAGCGCGATATGACCAACTACCCACATTGGATCCTATTGTTTGTAGTAACTGGATTTGCCGGGAAGTTCCGGGCAGAATTACACTGCAAACTCAACCTAACCTCGAGTTGGCCATTTTCATGTTCATTCTAGTGTCGTGTCCATGTTCAAATTTTCATGTCAAGTTCGTGTCAAGTTTCAAGGATAAGTTTCATACCAAGTTTCCTATAATTACCAATTTTTTCCAACGTTACCCCGTCTAAATATCAGGCTAACAATCTTAGCCTAATCTTCGTCCGCATGATTTTTGACATATAATATTAGGCTAAAAACTTAGTCTAATTTAACGTACACAAAATTTGCATAAAGCGATTCATTTACATAAACATGACATAGGTGTAAACTTAGCATTCTCGGTATAGTCAATATGAACACCATAGGTGTGTACTTGCAAAATAATCAACATGAATATCATAGGTGTGAACTTGCAACATAGACTAAATCAACATACATATATGTGAATTTGCAACATAGACTAAATCAACTTACATATATGTGAACTTGCAAATCAATCACGAACATATGAATAAGTGTGAACTTGAAATATGACATAGGTTTAACATTTACACATAAACATATAGATCTAACATTTGGTCACATATGTGATATGATTTCACAACCTAAAACTTGCATAACATGACAAACTACACTACTTGTCATTACGGGTTATACTCCAAGTTCATATACATATGAATAGTCTTATTCATTAATTCCCATTACATCATGATGATAAAATAGAACAACAGGCATAGATCAACATAATAAACATTGCTCTATTATCAATTTATTTACAAGGCATGACCTAACTGAATAAATTGATTAAAACATCGCAGGCATAACAATATGAACATGAAAAGGTTTGAATAATAATCTAGATTCAAGAACACAGATAGATCTAACTTAAATAGAAAAGTCCCCAAAATCAAGATCCAAGGATAAATAAAGAAAATAGGTCTGAATAGAAAATCAATCTTAGCTCCAATTTCATATTCGTAATCCTAGGCAATAACCTCATGGTCATGAATCATAGGTGATTAGCCATAATTGTCCTTGTCATAGTCATAGGCACAGTCTTATGTTCAAAGTCATAGGTGTAGGCATAGTCTTATGTTCATAGTCATAGGCATAGGCATAGTCTTATGTTCATAGTCATAGGCATAGGCATAGTCTTATGTTCATAGTCATAGGCATAGGCATAGTCTTATGTTCACAGTCATAGGCATAGGCATAGTCTTATGCCATTAATAATAGTTTCAACGTCATAGGCAATATTCCCAAAAGTCAAGATCCAAGATGAACAAGAATAGATATGAATCATACATAGATTAATTCCAATTTATAACATGCCCATATTAAGTTTATAGTTTTTATCTAAAAGTAACTGGAACTTACAGATCGTGGTCTAAGAAATTTAGATGCAGAAGTCAAGTCTAGAAATTTTCGTAGAACGTTGCGGTGTCGCTGATATATTCTCTTGAATTGTTGTAGAAGCGTTGATCTTTGATTTGAATCGAGTTTGAATGCTTAAGCTTTAATTTGGAGGCGGCGGCCATGGTTCAAGAGGTAAATTAGCAGCATAGCAGTGTAAGAATGATTTGTATGAATTAAGCTAGGTCTTAGGATGTATTTATAGGGGTAGCAACTAGTTTAGGCCCTTAGATTAACCCTAGAATCAATCCGGACCATCAAAACACACCTCAGGCTTCAAAAATGGGTTGTGGGTCAAAACAGGCCGACCAGGTCGACCTGTAAGGGGGGGAGGTTGACCACATGGTCGTCCTGGGGGGTAGGTCGACCCTAAGGTTGATCACATGGTCGACCTGCCTGGTTCTGTGCTGCCTGAAATTTGCTGAATCTTTTACAGGTCATAACTTCTTCATCCGGACTCCGATTTTTGAAAACTCGGACTCTATTTCATGCAGAATTCCGAGACGAATGCAATGGCGTAACCCGTTTCCCTTGATTATTATTTTAAAATTTAATTCTGCCTTGATTTATGGTTTTAACATGTTATAAAAATTCGGGTTGTTACATTCTTCCCTCCTTAAAGGATTTCGTCCTCGAAATCTTCTAGTTAAGAAGAATGCATCATATCATCCAATCAACCATCTACTCAACCATCATCCACAAGCAACCGTTGTCCTTAAAAGATTTATAATGCTATATGAACATATGCATAAAGTGTGTGTATATGTTCCTTATCGAATGCAAATGATCACGCCTGATTGATCTTCTTAATGCAAAATATGTTTAGTGTCATGAATCCAACATGTATGCAAATAGTCCTAATCACATAAACGCTATATGTGTGCACAAACATCCATCCATATGCAACATTCACATGATAACACATTCTATTTCATCCATAAACATGTATAAACACTTATGCATATGCAATATGAAAATGTGTCTGAGCCGATCTAGTGCCTATTGTGTGTTATGCAACCACGAGCAACCACTTGCAACCATTTGCAAACATCAACCATAACATGTTTCAATCACATGTTTACATCCAAAAAGGGTTCTACCTAAGGGTCTCAAGATAAGATTGAGAAGATAAGCAAGATAAAACAAAGCATCTAGGAGAAGAAGTTAAAGATGTACCCCTAGACGGTCCTGCCTGTGGGCCTTGCCCTTGCTTTTTAGGGCAGTTCTTGCTGATATGTCCAGTATCACCACACTGAAAGCATGCTTCCATCTTCATCTTCTTCTTTCTACAATCCTGGGCTATATGCCCCTCAATACCGCAGAAGTGGCATTTTCTTTTCTCATGTGTCTTGTTAACATTATTATTGTTGTTGTTGTTCTTGCCTCGTTTCCCGGGGTCTACCTTCTTGTTTTGAGATTCATTTGCCTTGACCTCCTTCTTTCCATTCTTGTCTTCTTCATTTAAGAGCGCTATGTCTACTAGCTTTTCGTAAGTAGCCCCCATAGGTTTGTGGGTCATAGCCAAGCTATGAAGTGGCTCATTCAATCCGTTGACAAAACGAAGAGCCTTCTTATGAGGGGTATTCACTAAGTCCAGTCCAAACCGAGCCAGCTGATTGAATTGATTGATGTACTCCTTGATCGTCTACTTCCTTGCTTAAGAGATAAGAATTTTTCCAGCTGTAGACTTCGTTCAGCTTGCGAGCGGAATTTCATCTCAAACCTTGTTCTGAAATCCATCCATGTGTCAACAAGTCTTTCAGCGTTAGTGACTTCCCACCAATAGGAAGCTTCGTCTTTGAGCAACCATACTGCCAATCGTACCTTCTGCTTATCATCCACCTCAAAGATGACGAACAGATCCTCAGTTTCTTTGAGCCAGTTCCTCGCTTCTACGAATGATTTAGTTCCCTTGAAATCCTTTCCACCCATGGCCCTAAAATCTTTACAGATCTTTGAGAAAGCAATTGCACGAGGAGGGGGCGGAGGTGGAGGAATCGCTGCAGCTGGAGGAGGAATATCTGTTGGGCCTGCATCATTGGCCCTAGCCTCTAAGTACCTCCTGAACCAGCCAGGTATTGGCACGCTCTCCGGAAAATTAAGATTCCCAGACATGCTAAAAAGAAAAAGAAGGGATTCAAACGAGGAAACAAAGGATAGTGCTAATGGCTTTTGGGGAATAGCCTTTAAATAAAACTATACTTTTCTTGAAAAATGCTTCTTTGTAAACGGTTTTGAAAAGAGTTTTAGAAGGTTTTTTTAAAAAAAAAAAAACTTTTGCCCAGTCGGGTAACCTTCTGCTCTGATACCAAATGTAACACCCCACCTCCGCTAGGGTCACTCACAAAGGGAATGCGTTAGTTTTGGAGGAGTGTTATCGAGGTAAACAAACACAGAAATATCACAAGACAGAACATAGATAAAACAACGGAAGAATCAAAAGATAAATTTCATTACTTTCAAAAAGAGTCAAAACCTTTTACATCAAAAAGCCAAGGTCATTATTTTCCATTATAGCAAATTCTGTCTTGCATAAATAAAGAAGCATAAGCTTAAAACATCAAAGTAGCTTAATTCCCCAAAGGTAGCAGAAATGCAGCCATAGCATAGCTCAAGATCAAACCGTACATGAGCTGAACCGAAAGCAAGCGAAATCCAAGCTAAGTGCTAGAGTTTCCTCCCTGAGAACCTGGGGGGGAACGAAAGAAAAAGAGGCGAAAGAAAACGGGTCAGTCATAAAGACTGGTAAGTCCAAGTGACTTTCAGCATAAAACAGATAAAGGTAATATGACATGTATAAACTGAAAGTAAACATACGGATGATGACAAGATGGGCAAGATAGACTAAGATAACATGATAAATCAAGTATAAATCAAGTATAGCATCACGTATTCAAGGTTCGCTGCATCAACTGTACTAGAATCTCAAACCCAAGTCTTATATTAATCATGAAATGATTCCTTGGCCCAATATCATGAAATGACCCATTATTAGGTCCAACGAAACGATCCACTAGTCGATCGGCTCCCTATAAGTTCTAGCTCGTCATGTGTCTGTGTCATACGGCCCTATCACGAATGTAGTCACCTGTGTTAGGTCCACCATAGGGTGTATCAAGCCCTAGGGGGCCAACCACCGACACGAATCAAGCATGCACAGATAAACCTACTGATGCCCAATGTCTGCTTTTTCAACTCCGGACCACGTGCACGACCATAGCCCGCCTTGTAACACCCCACCTCCGCCAGTGCCACTCTTGCAAGGACACTACCTTTGGAGGGGCGTTTAAACGAGGTAAACATGCACGCAGATATCACAAGACAGAACATATAAGTAAAACAGAGTAAATAAAGCAGCGGATAAAACTAACATTTCAAAACCATAGTCAAGTTACATCGAAGTACTTAGTCATTATTTTCCCATAAAACAAAGTCTAGAACATAAACTGAAAACTGAAAAAGAAACATAAAGTAGCTATTCCCAAGGTAGAATACAGCCATAGCGTGCTCAAGTCCAAACCGTACATGAGCTATCCATAAAAGCAGCTAAAGATCCAAGCTAGGTACTAGTGTTCCCACCCTGTAAACCTTGGGGGGAACGGAAGAAAAGAGGCGAAAGAAAACGGGCCAGTCAAAAAGACTGGTAAGTCCTATCTACTATTAGTATAAAAACTAATAAAGTTAACTGAACATGTAAACAGAGATGAGGCGTAGGGTGATAACTGGCATAACAAGATAGATCAAGTGTGGCATCGCATATACAAGGTTAAGTTGCACCAAGTTTGTACTAGTATCCCAATCCATGTCAAGTATAAACAAGAAATGATCCATTGGCCCAAAGCTGGCCCAACCCCATGAGATGACCTAAATCAAGGTCCAACTACTCGGTCTAGTCGATCGGCTCCCTATCAGCCTAACTCGTCGTGTATCGGTGTCATACGGTCCAAGCATGAAATGTAGTCGACTGTGCTAGGTCCACCCTAGGGTGTATCCGGCCCTAGGGTGTCAACCACTGACACGAAACAAGCACGCACAGTCCAACCCTACTGGTGCCCAAGTCTGTCTTTCATCCCCGGACAATGTGCACGACCATGGTCCGTCGGAATCTACTATGGCGCACCTACTTTTGCCGTCTTTTTGGTCACTTACACTCCAGCCCAGTAATCGTGCCCCACCCTAGCCTAGTCCCTAGGGTATCTGATACTCCCTAGTGGGTTACTGCTGAGAAGGACCGCGTAACTAGGGTTTTCTAGTGGGTTAAGTGTGGTTAACCCCATCCAAACCATGTATCAAGTTGGTTAAGTGTTCCTAAAAAGGTTCACAACTTAACCCTATCCAACTAAGCATTGGGTTGGTTAAGTGTGTCCATGTTGACTTAACCCTATCAACCCATCATGTTCATGTGGTTAAGTATATTCAAATGGTCCATGACTTAACCCTATCATGTGGCATTTATTAACTTAATGCACCCCAACCTCTCACATTAGACTTTGTTGTGGTTACTAGTTAAGCCGGGCGGGTCCGGGTAGCTTTACACCACAACCTAGTCTAACCTCGGGTTTTAAGTGCGACATGACCAACTACTCACATTGGGTCCTATTGCTTGTAGCCACTAGTTAAGCCGGTCGGTTCCGGGTAGATTTATGCTACAAACTCAACCCAAACTCGAGTTGGCCATTCTCATGTTTTCTAGAAGTCATGTCTGAGTCCATGTTTTCAGGCATAAACATATGTCAAACTTTCATGTCATATTTTCAAGTCATGTTCTCATGTTATTTAAGTTTGCCCAACTACCCATAACGTATTCCCATCGCACGTAAATTCGCATTAACACAAGTAGATCAAAGAGGGAACGTAACCATACGACAAGGTGGGCATAAGATGGCAAAGTCTATCACAAACTAAACATGGTGATATTTGAGGCCAAAAGGGGGTTCAACATACTAGCATATGGCCTCAACATGTATGATAGCATAAAAGGTGACTTGGCCTCCAACGTACCAAATAGCATAAGGGTGATTTGGCCACAAGCATGCATAATAGCATAAGGGTTTAAGGTTTGGCCACAAGCATGCACAATATCATTAGGGGTTAAGGTTTGGACACAAGCATGCACAATAACATTAGGGGTTAAGGTTTGGCCACAAGTTAAACATGGTGGCATATGAGGCATAAACATGTTCATAAGCTTGCATATTACATCGTAGGCCTCAAAACATGCATAATATCAACTTAAGCAAATAGGTGAAACATGATCATGAATGACATAGGATGATGACTAGAAGTTCGCACATAACATTATATGCAAGTTATCATAAAGGTTATGAGGGCTCTCGTGTTGCATATTGCAACATTTCAAATCAAAGATCATAGCTTTCTATGCATAAAGTCAAGGTGATAGCTTTACAAACTTGCATAGAGTAAACATATGCATAACATGTTCGAATCAAAGCACATATCATACTTAGGCCCAAACTCGACTTGCAACATGTAACATTTAACTTTGTAGTTAGAATCTAAGAGTAGTATAGGGCTTACAATGAGCGGTTATGCGATGTAGATCAATATATATAAAGATTGAGACGAAGCCACAAGCAAAATCCGCAAAGAAAATAATAAGCTCCACTTAAACGCCTTGAAACAAGAAGTAATAACTCCAACGACAAAGAAAGAAGGCTCTTTTACTTAAGAAAGATGGCTCTTTTATGACATAGATTGATTTGAGACACTCATGCTTTCATGAAGAAGGTGGAGGCCATGATTGATAAATATTTTGACATAGTTTAGTTGTAGGAATGATTAATGAGGGTTTAGGCTAGGTCTAGGGGCCTTTTTATAGGTGATTAGGTTAGTTTAGACCATAGGATTAACCCTAAAACACATCAGGTCCGTCAAATCTCGTCAGAAGCTTCTAGAGCAGACTCAACACGTCACAAATGGTGCACCAGAAAAACTGGTCCGACCGGGGGGGTCGACCCCTGGGTCGACATGGGTGTCGACCCATAGAGGGGGTCGACAGGGGTGTCGACCCTGCCTGGGGCTGGAGAATTCCCGCCTATCTGAAATTCAAACCTGAATTCGAATTTGAACTGTTTTCGGGCTTGGAATTTCCTGAAAACTTCATTGGGCCATAACTTGGTCATACGGACTCCGTTTTTCGGAAACTCGGACTCTATTTCACGTATTTTTCCGAGACGAACGCAATGGCACAGCCCGTTTCCCTTGATTTAGAATTTACAATTTAATTCTGTCTTGATTTACATTATAACATGTTATTAAAAATACGGGTTGTTACATTCTCCCCTCCTTAAAGGATTTCGTCCCCGAAATCTTCAAGTTAGGAAGAACGTATCCTACCATCCATCACCCATCTACTCAAAATATCATCCACGTGCAGTCATTGTCCTTAAAGGATTCTAAATGCTGTATGATCATATGCAAATGGTATGTGTATATGTACTTATCTAATGCAAAAAAAATCAGGCGGTTACTGATTCAGTAAACCTCCTTAATGCAAAGTATGTTAGTGAAATGAGTCCATATGTATGCAAATTCCTAACATAATTTATGATCTCTACGTGAGTGCACATAACATTCATTCATATGCAGCATCCACGTGATAGCATAACAAGTTTCATCCATGAATAAGTATAAGCACTCATGCATATGCAACATGAAAGTGTGTGAGCCGATCTTAGTGCCTAATGTGTATCATGCATCCACGAGTATCCACTTGCAAACACTTGCAACCATCAAGCATAACATGTTTCAAATACATGTTTCATCCAAAGGGTTTCTACCTAAGTTTCTCATGACACGATTACGAGATAACAAGATAAGCAAGATAAACAAGGTAAACATGGATAGCAAAAGAAAGATATGCTAATTAGGAAAAGAGATCGAGAAGATAGTATACAAGTAAGCTCCACGGAAAAACAGGGATCAAGGATATACTCCTAAAAAGATATATGATGCGTGTATCTAGTCTTCTAAGCCGCATTTCCTTGAACTTAATTCCATTGTGCTTTGACCGTTTTTAACTTTTCAATTCCGTAGCTTCCTAATTCCTACTTCAGAAATGTGAGTTGGAACTCATTTCACTATCGCTTCTCATTTCACTTTCACTTATTATTATTATTTTCTGGCATACTCGGTTCTTAACTTAACTGTATACTCATGACTTCATGCAAGCTTTCCCAAAATTCACTGTAAGGTATTCCACGTAGAAGAACTTTCCCTTGAAAATAATTATCAATCCATGTGGCCAAATGCACTATTTAACATGATTTCTATGAACCACCCGCGAACACTAATCGAATAGATCATTAATTTCCAATAAATGGGTCAAAAGATTCTAGGTAACTAATCCTGACAGAACTCTAAAGGTTACGCGAGACTTCAATGGTATTACCAAGGCAAGTCAAGAGTCTAACTACCCTTCTTTCAAAACCGAGGATGGTACTGGATAACCACTTCATCCCTAGAATCAACCCAAAGCCCAAAAACATAATCCCTACTTCCAGAGTCAACACTTAGCATAGACATCCTTTTGCGAGAAGAGATATTGAGCAACCTGTGATCCGTATATAACTCGAATCTCTTGCCCAAAAGATAATGGTGCCATGATTTAAGCGCAAAGACAATCGCCGCCGACTCCAAATCATGCGTGGGGTAGTTCTTCCCATAAACTTTGAGTTGCCTATCCCCATAACATATTACTCTTTCTCCTTACATCAGGACCGCGCCTAATCCCATGTCACGTGCATTGGTGTTCACGGCAAACATCTTCCCTCCATCGGGTAAAGCTAAAACTGGTGATGTGGTAAGAGTCCCCTTAAGCCTTTGAAAAGCAGGCTCACACTCCAATTCCCATTCAAAGGCTAAGTCCTTTTTCGTCAACTTAGTAAGAGGAGCTGAAATCTTAGCGAAGTCCTTGATGAACTTCCTGTAGTAGCCCGCCAGACCGATAAAGCTTCTTACTTCGGTTGCATTCCTAGGAGTCTTCTAGTCTTGAACCACGACCACTTTCGCGGGATCCACCTCTATGCCTTGCTTAGAAACTATATGTCCAAGAAACCGAACTTCCCTTCTCCAGAAATGGCATTTGGAGAACTTGGCTTTCAACTGGTGAGCTCCAAGCATATCCCTAACTTCCTTGAGATGTGCAACATGCTCTTCCTCGTCTTTTGAGAAGATCAGAATATCATCCACGAAAACGCCCACAAACTTGTAAAGGAACTCCCGAAACACCCTACTCATCAAGTCCACGAAGTATGCAGGTGCATTAGTCAAACCGAATGGCATAACAAGCCATTCAAAGAATCCATCTGGAGTCCTAAACACAGTCTTATCAATACTATCCTCAGCCACTCTAAGCTAATGTAATCCGGTGGCTAGATCGAGTTGAGAGAAAACAGAAGCACCTACAAGCTGGTCAAAGAGATCATCAATCCTCGGTAATGGGTGCCTATTCTTCTTTGTCAGCTTGTTTAACTCTCGATAATCAACCATAGACGAA
This sequence comes from Allium sativum, assembly GCA_030737875.1. Lineage (NCBI taxonomy): Eukaryota > Viridiplantae > Streptophyta > Magnoliopsida > Asparagales > Amaryllidaceae > Allium > Allium sativum. Next base: position 680,742,488 of record CM060918.1, on the reverse strand, counting down.
GCAAACCATCTGCCTTAGTAGCGAATACCACCGGAGCACCCCATTCAGAAATGCTTCGCCTAATAAAAATTTTCTCAAGCAGCTCCTTGATTTGCTTACTGAGCTCCCTTCTCTCACGTGGGGCCATGTGCCTAACGGGAAATGATACTGGCTTGGCATTATCGACTAGATAAATGCGGAAATCTATCTCTCATTTAGGGGGTAACCCCTTAACTTCTTCAAAGACATCAGGATAGTCTCGGACCACCCTTACAGATTGCAGATCATCAATGGACGAGTCAAGAGATTCAAGATAACATAACATGACGGGACCCCTAGGGTTACCAGAAATTTCTAGGGTATTACCCTATGCTCACAATCGAGAATGGCTCCATAACTGGACAACCAATCCATGCCCAAGATCAACCCGTATCCCGTGAACCCGAGAACATAAGCATTACATGTGAATTCTACAGTCAAGATAGAAATCTTCAAATCCACACAAATCATAGATAGATGAGCGAAACCCCCAATTGGATTTGAAACACTGACGGGATCCTCAACTAGACTAGTACTTAGGTGCAAACTTTCAACAATGTCAGAAGAAATAAAACTATGCGATGCGCCAGAATCAAATAAGGTGCGAACAGGATAATCATAAATATAAACAAGACTTTCTACAGAAATACTACCTCGGTCCTGAACTGGAGCAGCGTTGAGAGCATGCACTTGCCCTCCAGAAGGTCCTGCACGCTGATTCTGCTCTTTCCCTTGTCCTTGCTTCTTGGGGGCAATCCTTGCTAAGGTGTCCAGACTCTCCACAATGAAAACACTTGCCTAACTTCCTCTTCTTCTTCCTGCAATCCTTGGCCAGATGCCCCTTGATCCCACAAAAGTTGCATTTCCTCTTCTTACTTGACGTGTTGTCGTTCTTTCCTCCTTTCCCGGAGTCTATCTTCTGCCTTGAGACTTATTTGCCTTGACCTTCTTCTTGTCATTCTTATCTTCCTCTTGAAGTAGGGCCGTATTCACCAAATTTTCGAAGGTCGCCCCCATGTGTATATGAGACATGGCCAAACCGCGCAATGGCTCATTCAATCCTAGAGCAAAGCGTAGGGTCTTTTTCTGAGCTGTGTTAAGCAAGTCTAGATTGAACCGAGCAAGTTGAGTAAACGTATCCACGTATTCACTAACTGTCATGTCCCCTTGCCTTAGAGATAGGAACCTCTCCATCCGAAGGTTCTCTTCTGTCGATGATAGAAACCTTAGTCCAAACCTTCTCCTAAACTCATCCCAAGTCTCAATTGGTCTCGTAGTGGTGGTGACCACCCACCAATAAGCAGCTTCCCCTTTCAATAGCCATACCGCCAATAGAACTTTCCTACGATCTTCCACGTCTAAGATAGCAAAGAGGTCTTTAGTTTCCTTTAACCAGTTTCTTACCTCCACGGAAGTCTTTGTTCCGACAAAATTCTTGCAACCCATCGCCTTAAAGTCTTTGCAAAGCTCTGCGAAATCCGCTTGTGTATGCTGAGGAGGAGGAGGAATATCTGCGGGGCCGGCTTCATTCGCCCTTGCCTCCATGTACCTTCTAAACCAAATAGGTACTGGTACATCCTCCGGGATGGCAAAATTATCGGCCATACTGAAACGAAGGAAAAAGATGGATAGATTCAGAATGAAGAAACGAAGGATAGTGCTAATGGCTTTTGGGGAATAGCCTTTTTAAAATAAACTAGACTTTTCTTGGAAAATACTTAATTGGCTTTGAAAATAGTTTTTCAAAAGGTAAGTTTTAAAAACACTTTTTGCTCAAATCTTGTAAACCTTATGCTCTGATACCAAATGTAACACCCCACCTCCGCCAGTGCCACTCTTGCAAGGACACTAGCTTTGGAAGGGCGTTTAAACGAGGTAAACATGCATGCAGATATCACAAGACAGAACATATAAGTAAAACAGAGTAAATAAAGCAGCGGATAAAACTAACATTTCAAAACCATAGTCAAGTTACATCGAAGTACTTAGTCATTATTTTCCCATAAAACAAAGTCTAGAACATAAACTAAAAACTGAAAAAGAAACATAAAGTAGCTATCCCCAAGGTAGAATACAGCCATAGCGTGCTCAAGTCCAAACCGTACATGAGCTATCCAGAAAAGCAGCTAAAGATCCAAGCTAGGTACTAGTGTTCCCACGCTGTAAACCTGGGGGGGGGAAACAGAAGAAAAGAGGCGAAAGAAAACGGGTCAGTCAAAAAGACTGGTAAGTCCTATCTACTATTAGTATAAAAACTAATAAAGTTAACTGAACATGTAAACAGAGATGAGGCGTAGGGTGATAACTGTCATAATAAGATAGATCAAGTGTGGCATTGCATATACAAGGTTAAGTTGCACCAAGTGTGTACTAGTATCCCAATCCATGTCAAGTATAAACAAGAAACGATCCCTTGGCCCAAAGCTGGCCCAACCCCATGAGATGACCTAAATCAAGGTCCAACTACTCGGTCTAGTCGATCGGCTCCCTATCAGCCTAACTCGTCGTGTATCGGTGTCATACGGTCCAAACATGAAATGTAGTCGACTGTGCTAGGTCCACCCTAGGGTGTATTCGGCCCTAGGGTGTCAACCACTGACACGAAACAAGCACGCACAGTCCAAACCTACTAGTGCCCAAGTCTGTCTTTCATCCCCGGACAATGTGCACGACCATGGTCCGTCGAAATCTACTATGGCGCACCTACTTTTGCCGTCTTTTTGGTCACTTACACTCCAGCCCAGTAATCGTGCCCCACCCTAGCCTAGTCCCTAGGGTATCCGATACTCCCTAGTGGGTTACTGCTGAGAAGGACCACGTAACTAGGGTTTTCTAGTGGGTTAAGTGTGGTTAACCCCATCCAAACCATGTATCAAGTTGGTTAATTGTTCCTAAAAAGGTTCACGACTTAACCCTATCCAACTAAGCATTGGGTTGGTTAAGTGTGTCCATGTTGACTTAACTCTATCAACCCATCATGTTCTTGTGGTTAAGTATATTCAAGTGGTCCATGACTTAACCCTATCATGTGGCATTTATTAACTTAATGCACCCCAACCTCTCACATTAGACTTTGTTGTGGTTACTAGTTAAGCCGGGCGGGTCCGGGTAGCTTTACACCACAACCTAGTCTAACCTCGGGTTTTAAGTGCGACATGACCAACTACTCACATTGGGTCCTATTACTTGTAGCCACTAGTTAAGCCAGTCGGTTCCGGGTAGATTTATGCTACAAACTCAACCCAACCTCGAGTTGGCCATTCTCATTTTTCTAGAAGTCATGTCTGAGTCCATGTTTTCAGGCATAAACATATGTCAAACTTTCATGTCATATTTTCAAGTCATGTTCTCATGTTATTTAAGTTTGCCCAACTACCCATAACGTATTCCCATCGCACGTAAATTCGCATTAACACAAGTAGATCAAAGAGGGAACGTAACCATACGACAAGGTGGGCATAAGATGGCAAAGTCTATCACAAACTAAACATGGTGATATTTGAGGCCAAAAGGGGGTTCAACATACTAGCATATGGCCTCAACATGTATGATAGCATAAAAGGTGTCTTGGCCTCCAACGTACCAAATAGCATAAGGGTGATTTGGCCACAAGCATGCATAATAGCATAAGGGTTTAAGGTTTGGCCACAAGCATGCACAACATCATTAGGGGTTAAGGTTTGGCCACAAGCATGCACAATATCATTAGGGGTTAAGGTTTGGCCACAAGTTAAACATGGTGGCATATGAGGCATAAACATGTTCATAAGCTTGCATATTACATCATAGGCCTCAAAACATGCATAACATCAACTTAAGCAAATAGGTGAAACATGATCATGAATGACATAGGATGATGACTAGAAGTTCGCACATAACATTATATGCAAGTTATCATAATGGTTATGAGGGCTCTCATGTTGCATAATGCAACATTTCAAATCAAAGATCATAGCTTTCTATGCACAAAGTCAAGGTGATAGCTTTACAAACTTGCATTGGGTAAACATATGCATAACATGTTCGAATCAAAGCACATATCATAATTAGGCCCAAACTCAACTTGCAACATGTAACATTTAACTTTATAGTTAGAATCTAAGAGTAGTATAGGGCTTACAATGAGCGGTTATGCGATCTAGATCAATATATATAAAGATTGAGACGAAGCCACAAGCAAAATCCGCAAAGAAAATAATAAGCTCCACTTAAACGCCTTGAAACAAGAAGTAATAACTCCAACGACAAAGAAAGAAGGCTCTTTTACTTAAGAAAGATGGCTCTTTTATGACATAGATTGATTTGAGACACTCATGCTTTCATGAAGAAGGTGGAGGCCATGATTGAGAAATATTTTGACATAGTTTAGTTGTAGGAATGATTAATGAGGGTTTAGGCTAGGTCTAGGGGTCATTTTATAGGTGATTAGGTTAGTTTAGACCATAGGATTAACCCTAAAACACATCAGGTCCGTCAAATCTCGTCAGAAGCTTCTAGAGCAGACTCAACACGTCACAAATGGTGCACCAGAAAAACTGGTCCGACCGGGGGGGTCGACCCCTGGGTCGACATGGGTGTCGACCCATAGGGGGGGTCGACAGGGGTGTCGACCCTACCTGGGGAGGGAGAATTCCCGCCTATCTGAAATTCAAACCTGAATTCGAATTTGAATTGTTTTCGGGCTTGGAATTTTCTGAAAACTTCATTGGGCCATAACTTGGTCATACGGACTCCGTTTTTCGGAAACTCGGACTTTATTTCGCGTATTTTTCCGAGACGAACGCAATGGCATAGCCCGTTTCCCTTGATTCAGATTTTACAATTTCATTCTGCCTTGATTTACATTATAACATGTTATTAAAAATACGAGTTGTTACACGCCTGAACCTACACTGGCGCACCAACACAGCCGTCGTTCTTGTCGCTTACAATCAGCCCAGTAATCGTGCCCCACCCTGCCTAGTTCCAGGGTACCATGATACAAATAGTGGGTTACTGCTGAAATGGACCGCGTAACTAGGGTTTTCGTCTAATAGGTTAAGTGTTGTCATTTAAATTCGTGACTTAACCCTTATCAGTCTAGCATGTCAAGTTGGTTAAGTGTTGTCATTCAAGTTCGTGACTTAACCCGCCTATGTGTCATGTCAAATTGGCTAAGTGTTGTCGTTCAAGTTCATGACTTAGCCCTATGAATCATGTGTCAAGTTGGTTAAGTGTTGTTGTTCATGTTCATGACTTAACCCTATCTTGTGGCATTAATTCATTAATGCACCCCAACCTCTCACATCAGACCTATTGTTGTGGTCACTGGATATGTCGAGCGGTTCCGGGCAGATTTACACCACAACTCAGTCTGACCTCGGGTTTCAAGCGCGATATGACCAACTACCCACATTGGATCCAATTGTTTGCAGTAACTGGATTTGCCGGGTGGTTCCGGGAAGAATTACACTGCAAACTCAACCCAACCTCGAGTTGGCCATTTTCATGTTCATTCTAGTGTCATGTCCATGTTCAAATTTTCATGTCAAGTTCGTGTCAAGTTTCAAGGGTAAGTTTCGTACCAAGTTTCCTATAATTACCAATTTTTTCCAACGTTACCTCGTCTAAATATTAGCTAACAATCTTAGCCTAATCTTCATCCGCATGATTTTTGATATATAATATTAGGCAAAAAACTTAGCCTAATTTAACGTACACAAAATTTGCATAATGCGATTCATTAACATAAACATGACATAGGTGTAAACTTGGCATTCTCGGTATAGTCAATATGAACACCATAGGTGTGTACTTGCAAAATAATCAACATGAATATCATAGGTGTGAACTTGCAACATAGACTAAATCAACATACATATATGTGAATTTGCAATATAGACTAAATCAACTTACATATATGTGAACTTGCAAATCAATTACGAACATATGAATAAGTGTGAACTTGAAATATGACATAGGTTTAACATATACACATAAACATGTAGATCTAACATTTGGTCACATATGTGATATGATTTCACAACCTAAAACTTGCATAACATGACAAACTACACAACTTGTCATTATACTCCAAGTTCATATACATATGAATAGTCTTATTCATGAATTCCCAATTCATCATGATGATAAAATAGAACCACAGGCATAGATCAACATAATAAACATTGCTCTATTAACAATTTATTTCCAAGGCATGACCTAACTGAATAAATTGATTAAAACATCGTAGACATAACAATATGAACATGAAAAGGTTTGAATAATAATCTAGATTCAAGAAAACGGATAGATCTAACTTAAATAGAAAAGTCCCCAAAATCAAGATCCAAGGATAAATAAAGAAAATAGGTCTGAATAGAAAATCAAGCTTAGCTCCAATTTCATATTCGTAATCCTAGGCAATAACCTCATGGTCATGAATCATAGGTGATTAGCCATAATTGTCCTTGTCATAGTCATAGGCAACAGTCTTATGTTCAAAGTCATAGGCGTAGGCATAGTCTTATGTTCATAGTCATAGGCATAGGAATAGTCTTATGTTCATAGTCATAGGCATAAGCATAGTCTTATGTTCATAGTCATAGGCATAGGCATAGTCTTATGCCATTAATAATAGTTTCAACGTCATAGGCAATATTCCCAAAAGTCAAGATCCAAGATGAACAAGAATAGATATGAATCATACATAGATTAATTCCAATTTATAACATGCCCATATTAAGTTTATAGTTTTTATCTAAAAGTAACTGGAACTTATAGATCGTGGTCTAAGAAATTTAGATGCAGAAGTCAAGTCTAGAAATTTGTCGTAGAACGTTGCGGTGTCGCTGATCTATTCTCTTGAATTGTTGTAGAAGCGTTGATCTTTGATTTGAATCGAGTTTGAATGCTTAAGCTTTAATTTGGAGGCGGCGGCCATGGTTCAAGAGGTAAATTAGCATCATAGCAGTGTAAGAATGATTTATGAATTAAGCTAGGTCTTAGGATGTATTTATAGGGGTAGCAACTAGTTTAGGCCCTTAGATTAACCCTAGAATCCATCCGGACCATCAAAACACGTCTCAGGCTTCAAAAATGGGTTCTGGGTCAAAACAGGCCGACCAGGTCGACCTGTAAGGGGGGGAGGTCGACCACATGGTCGTCCTGGGGGGTAGGTCGACCCTAAGGTCGACCACATGGTCGACCCCCCTCCCTCCCCCCCCCCCAGGTCGACCTGCCTGGTCCTGTGCTGCCTGAAATTTGCTGAATCTTCTACAGGTCATAACTTCTTCATCCGGACTCCGATTTTCGAAAACTCAGACTCTATTTCATGCAGAATTCTGAGACGAACGCAATGGCGTAACCCGTTTCCCTTGATTCCTATTTTAAAATTTAATTCTGCCTTGATTTATGATTTTAACATGTTATAAAAATTCGGGTTGTTACATTTTGGGTTTGTCATGAATGGTATCTTTAAAAATGTTGTTCTTAAATCCAATGGAGTTAAGAAAATTAGAAAATAACTGGAGATTAGCTAAGTTGAATGGTTTCCTGGGTATTGATCTGATGTTGGTTTCGGCCTTCGGGATTAATACTTGGGGAATTGTTTTATTACTAATTTATGGTTAGAGACTGATGGAATGATGTAATTAGAAACTAACTGCAGATTAGCTAAGTTGAACGGTTTCCTGGGTATTGATCTGATGTTGGTTTCGGCCTTCGGGATTAATACTTAGGGAATTGTTCCCTTACTAATTTACGGTTAGAGACTGATGGAATGGTGTCTTCAGTAACACTGTTCTCAAACCCCGTGTGAAAAGAATAAATCTTTTAATTCAGATTATTAGAATTTCCAGTTATGTTTGGTGATTTGAATAAAATGGAATGTGATTTTGGGTTTATCGTGAACCGTGTTTTAAAGGACATTGGTTCTTCAACCCAGTTAAAGACAGGATATGATTTCCCAAGTTATATAATCATTAATATTGATTTTTGGGAAGATTAAAACTAAGTGGAGTTTTAATGAATCTATAATTATATTAAAAAGAGAAATTGATAATTTAAATTATCAAATTTTGGAAATGATCGAGAATGGAGTATCACCAGTTTTGCTCCAAGCGATAGTTAAATCATTAATTAGATTTGAACATGAAATGGTAATTAATATTTACCGATAGCACCGTGGTGTAAGATATGGAGTATTATCAGTTTTTCTCCATGGGATAAATAGGTTGGGATTGGGAAATTAAATAAATGGTTACTTCGGTAAGGTGCGTTAATCCCGACTAGTTTGGAAAACCTTAATATGGTTTGAATTGATATTCAAAGGAAGATTAAAGAATAAATTTAAAAGAATTTATCTTTGATAAAATTAATGGGAACATATCCCTAGGAATGTGAATATTTAAATAAAATAATATTCTTAATTGGAATGAGGAGTATGTTGTGTTTTTATAACACTTGTTTATTATATACGCGAGTTATTCGGAAAGGGCGGGTTTATACCCATTCTGAATAACTGATTCGACGATAAGTCGACGATGAAGACGGTGGTTAAAGACCGGAGGTCTTCACATCGTTTGGTTGATTACTGATGTCTTGATTGGGCTGTACACCCAAGATAAGGTAATAAGTGGTGATCGTCCAGACGTACTTGGAGATCGACCGGATATGCGAGGACCTCTCTCCTATGTGTGGACCAGCCCTGAAGACCTAAGGGTTCGCCAGCGTCCGAACCCTGAGGCATTTGGTAGACTTCTTCGAAGCCGGCGAGGATGATCCCTTGCCTCGACTGATGACGGAAATCCAATTTCCAATACGTGACATTCGGTTTTATTTGTAGAGCCTAGTATTGGCGACATGATATATGGTACCCATATCGCCTATGATTGATACATTTATATTTGAAGTTGTTTTAGTACACTATGCACTTATAATAGTATCAAATGATTTGTTTTAAACGTACCAAGCATGTTTGGCTATTATAAGGGAAAACCCTATCCTCTGGCTTGCGTTGCATTGTGTGATGGGACTTGAGTCTTATAATAGCTTCATTTTTTGAAAAAGCATTGCACTAGTATTCTTGGGATGAAACCCATTCCGTGTTATACAGCGTGGTCCCTTGATTTACTTTCTTTTAAAGTAAGGTTTAAAATAACTGTTTTAGTTCTCACACTAGTCACATGACTGACCTGGAGTTTATTTTTTTAACCTAAACTCTGGGTGCCCCTATTTTCCACACGGGCAGCTAGTAGTTTTGGTTTTGCAGATTTATATTCATAGGATCCTGGTTTACAACTGGAACGATATCCGAAAAGCTCTATATCTGTTTATCTCTTTCAGTTGTGTTTTGTTTAATTTTCCGCTGCATTGTAATTTGTAAATCTATGATATTTATCAAATGTATATTGTTTGTTCATACTATGTATATTCTTGTACTCTAATGTAAATTGTTGTAATAAGTAATGAAATGTTCTTCTGTTTGTGTTCTGATTTGTCGTGTTCTCAGACAATTCGGGCTTTCCTTTACGGGGAAGTTTGGGTCATTACAAAAACAGCCATTACTGGGCAACATGCCCTGAAACAGTCGACTGGTTCATTTCAAACCAGCCGATTGGTCAGGCTAATTTTTCCCAGTAATGGAAACTTTCTGCTATTCTTAAATATATATATATATATATGATTTAAACTTTTAATCAGTTGATTGGTGATTTTCAGACTAGTTGACTGATCCAGAAATAACAGCCATTTTATTAAAGGACATCATCTTTCATGAGGAGATTCCTCTTTATTTCTGAATAGTAATGGGTGCATCTCTTCGATAAAACTCTTCATAAAAGATCTCTGTTATTCAACTATTGTATATACACTGCAAACTTGGCTTTCAAATCACCGATTCTTTCCAAATCTATTCTATCTCTTGATCTACATTTCTTCATATTCTTGCATTCTAAAAAGCTTTCAAATATTCAAATTACTTATTGAATCATTGAAATTATTTCATATCTCTTGATTCAGTAAGTAATATACTTCCTTCAATCTTCACATACATGTTATGTACTTGAGGATAAGATTAAATGAAGGATGTACTTAACTTTTGGCTATTCAGTGTTGATTCGAGAACACAATCAGAAGTCAAACTCTTGTTATTTTCTTAAGTCCTGTGTTGGTGCTCAAGCGAGAGATCTGTGTTGGTCCTCGGGTATATTGTTAACCTATTCCTCTGGGTGAAGAGAGGGTGTTGATAGTGAATTCCAGAAGGAGTCTGGGACTAGACGTAGGATGGGAAGTTAGAACCAGTATAAAATTCCATATGTCACTTTACTAAATGCATTTACTTATTTGTGATATATCATATTAGTTAATATTTATTTGCAAACTATTGTATTAGACAAGTTAGAATATCAAATTCACTTCCGCATAATCCATATAAAATGATCCTAAGTCACACGATTTTTTATTTGGTATCAGAGCATGGTCATCACTTAACCGTACAACCGTTATTTGATATCTAGTTGATATGGATAATAACACTAACTGTAACAACCCGTATTTTCAATAACCTGTAATAACATAAATCGAGGCAGAATTTAATTCTAAAATGGGAATCAAGGGAAACGGGCTATGCCATTGTGTTCGTCTCGGAAAAATACGCGAAATAGAGTCCGAGTTTTCGAAAATCGGAGTCCGTATGACCAAGATATGGCCTCGCGAAGTTTCACGAAAATTCCCAAATTAAAGTATACTTAATTAAGTGAAATGGGTTGTGTAGATATATATATATATATATATTGATATATATATATATATATATATATATAATTGAAAATTTAATAAATAAATATGCAAAAATGCTCAAAACAGCGAATTGGGAGAGGGGAATAACCGAACCGGCCGATTTTTGAAGTCGACCCGAGCTCGCTGGGTCGACTAGGGGTTAATCCAGGGTGTTTGGCTGTCAACCCGTGGGCCGATTCGCTCAAGTGCAGATTTTGCATTTGAATGGTTCTCATGGTCCATCTTTAATCTAAAGGCCCTAGATGGTTCCTAAACTTGACTTCTTCCCCAAGACATGCTTTGATGGCTTGGATTGAATCTAGGGTTAATCCTATGGCCTAAAACACTTGCCTAATCTATAAATAAGACCCTAACCTACCCTAATTCATTCATAATTAAACCTAGTGACTAAACTATGGCAAAATGCTAGCTCTCATGGCCTCCACTAATTTTATGAAGAGGGTTGCATACTAATCACTCTCTAATCAACTTCTAATCCCTTCTTAGCATCTTAATCTTCTTCATTTGGTGTTCAAAGTTGCTAGTTGTGAGTTTCTATCACTTTGATGATCTTTTGGTAAACTAATTAGATGAGATGTGATGAGATTTATGGTTTTGTATGTGGGTTAATGAGCTTTGAATCATATGATATGATGTTAGCATTAATCTTATGTTTATGCATGTTGAGTATGTAAGCTTATGCAAGTTTAATATGATGTATGTTATGTTTGCATGATGCTAAATATGCAAGTTGTGGGCTATGTAATCATATGCATGTTATGCAAGTTCATGGTAATATGCTATGCAAGTTACATGTTTGTTAATATGCAAGTTACATGTTTGTTAATATGCAAGTTACATGTATGTAAATATGCAAGTTACATGTTTGTTAATATGCAAGTTACATGTTTGTTAATATGCAAGTTACATGTATGTAAATATGCAAGTTACATGTTTCTTTATATGCAAGTTACATGTTTGTTAATATGCGAGTTACATGTATGTAAATATGCAAGTTACATGTTTATTAATATGCAAGTTCATGATGACACATTATGCAAGTCTATAAGCTAATATGCAAGTTTGTTATGCAAAATGAATATGTAAGTTATGTGACATATTATATGCAAGTTATGGGACATGTTATGCAAGTTCATATGCAAGTTATGTGTTTGTTAATATGCAAGATGGCACCTTTGAAACATGTTCATTCATATGCAAGTTGACACCTTTTATATGTGTTATATCATGAACGAAATTACGTGGGAACGATGGGGTAATTAAATGCATAAGTTAATAAGATTGTGTGAAATTAATATAATTATGCATAACACAAAATAAATAAACATAGTATGGGAATTTGCCTATTTGGTTAGGTGTACCCATACTATGTGTTGGGAATTTACCTATTGAGTTAGGTCTACCCCATGGGAATTTACCTATTAAGTTAGGTCTACCCATGTTAAGAAAACTTGATTAATTAGGGATAATTAATATAAAATTATGAGGGTGATTAATTAGGTGTAATTAATTGACTAAGACACGAGGTTGGACTCAGTTGTAGCGTAAAACTGCCCGGACCCAACCGGCTTAACCAGTTGCTACAAATGTTAGCCCAATGTGAGAGGTCTTAGGCACAAACTAAATACGTAATTAATGTAAAGACACGAGGTTAGACTCTGTTATGACATAAGGCTGCCCGGACCCAACCGGCTTAACCAGCGGTCATAAAAGACAGTCTAATGTGAGAGGTCTTTACAAAGGTTACGTTCTTAATTAATTAATTAAGAAACACTTAACCACATTAGCATGTAGAGGGACATGAGGGGTTAAGTGGGTGCCTCGGGTGGCATGAGAAAATCTAGTGGTTGCCTTGGGTGGCAATAGAAAATACGATTAGAATACTTAACCAAAATAGAACATGTAATTAAAACATGATTAAAGGGTTAAGTGGGATATACTAGAAAAAGGGACAAGCTTAGGTGGGTAGCTTGTGGAGGCCCATTTCAACCAGTAACCCATACGTATCTTTGTGGGCTCGACCCATGTCGAGGACGGGACACGCATACTGGGCTTGACTGTAAGAGGCAAACGGGTTAGCGGTGGCAACGCAAGTCCAACGGGCTTCATATGCGTGAGTGGGCCCGGGCTGGTAGGTAAGCCGTTGTTGCATCGAGTAGATATAAGCCGTGCACCTTTAGTTTCATCAGGTTGCCACATTGGGGAATGATACATCCCACGGTGGGGCCAGCACGGGTATCTACGTTAGGGAGCCGATCGAATGGGAAGTAGTGTGTACACCTAGTGGATTGTAGGGCCCCGTGGCGCCTACTTGGTCACCTAGGGGTACGCAGGTACTAATTAGTAAATTTTATAAGTCCTTGGGTGGGATCAACCTTTAAGTTAGGAACGACTGGTGTGGTGCAGTTTAGTAATTTACCTTAGGGAGGGTAGATGCGTCTTTATCCTTTATCTTCGTTTAGTTGACTGCTTAGGGTAGCCATTCATCCCTATATGTTACCGTATATCAGTTTATGTCTTCTCTGGTTACTTTAACGATTGTATTGTTAAAGTTATAGGACTCGCTCAGACTTATGTCTGACCCTGTTGTTTTTATCTTTTTCCCAACCATCAGGTCCTACGGTGGATCCTAGCAGTAGTGGAGCTTGATCGGATTGCTGTTCCAGTCTTTAGGAGCTTGGATAGATGTAAAGCTCCAGTTATCCAGTTATCTTTTCTTTTGTTTGGCTATTGTATGAGAGTGGGATTATGTACTTCTTTATTTTGATGGATATTGTACTTGACCTTTATTGTGGTTTTATGATGTAACCAGACATGTTTTACTTCCGCTGTTATGAGATGATGTTTTAAAATTTCAAGTACTATTTATATCTGTCTTGTTGTAATTTTTCTGTTCTATATTCACTAAAATACTCCACCGATGCTATGGCATTCCCTTAGTGAGTGATCATAGCGGGAGTGGGGTGTTACACGTGGTATCAGAGCTTAAGGTTACCAGAACAGATAAAATTTTTGAGAAAAACTACTTTCTAAGAGTATTTTCGAAGAAAGTATTTTTAAAAGCATGTCTTCTAAGAGAAAAAGTTTTTGAAAAAGAAAAGCATAATCCCCAATAGCCATATCTTTATCTTTCGGAATCTCCTTTTTGAATCTTTCCTCTTTCGTTTAGCATGGCTGAAGATCTTAACATCCCGGAGGGTTTAGTTATACCACTATGGTATAGGAGGTTGCAAGAGGCTAGGGCCGCGGCTGCGGGTCCGGCCAATGCTACTACACCAGAGACAACCGCTCCTCCTCCTCAGCCTAGAGTGGATAATTTTGCTAAGGTTTGCAAGGAGTTCAAGGCTATAGGAGGAAAACCTTTTCTTGGTTCAGAGACTTTCGTAGAGGCTAGAGATTGGCTTAAGGAAGTGGAAGAGTTGCTAGATATCTTTGAAGTGGAAGAGGGAAAGAAAGTCAAGTTGGCGGCTTGGTTAATGAAGGGAGAGGCCTCATTCTGGTGGGAGGTCACTAATGGAGAACGCCCTGTTGACTCTTGGGCAGATTTTAAGCAAAGGTTTGGGGCTAAGTTTCTCTCAAGGGCGGAAGAGAATCTGTTTATGGAGAAGTTCTTGAATTTGAAGCAAGGGAATCTCACGGTGAAAGAATATGTCAACAAATTCAATCAATTAGCAAGGTTTGGCATAGAGTTGGTGAATACACCGGAGAAGAAGGCTTTGAGGTTCGTTAGAGGCTTGAACGAACCATTGCAAGGAATAGCTATGACTCACATTCCTATGGGGGCCACTTTTGAGAAGCTTGTCTACATGGCACTTATGCATGAGGATGATAAGAATTCTAAGGCACCAGAGAAAAAGGGGGATCAGAAGAAACCGCAACAGCAACAACAAGGCAAGGGCGGAAAAGGCAATGGTGACAAAAAGAAGACGAAGAAGAAGTGCTTCAATTGTGGAACACCAGGACACCTCAGTAAGGATTGTCGCAAAAAGAAGAAGACCGGTTGCTTTCATTGTGGTGAAGCAGGGCATCTTGTGAAAAACTGCCCAAAGAAGGGGCAGAAGACGAGGTCTACCTCAGGAGGCCAGGTGCAAGCTCTTATAGCACCACCTCAGTCAGGGGGGCAAGTTCAGGTTCTCTCAGTTCCACCGATTCAGCAGAGAGGTAGAACTATTTCCGTTGAAAGTCTGGTTTTTCTGTTTGATCATCCAGTTCGTACTTTGTTTGACTCTGGCGCATCGCATTCTTTTATCTCATCATCGTTAGTTGAGTCACTGCACTTAGACACCAGTCTAGTTGATGATCCCTTGGTTGTCTCAAACCCAATTGGGGGCTCCATATATCTGTCTATGATATGTTTGGGTTTGAAGATTTCTATACTTAGCGTTGAGTTTAGATGTGATGCTTTTGTATTGGGCTTCACGGGCTATGGGTTGATCTTGGGCATGGACTGGTTATCCAGTAATGGTGCCGTTCTTGATTGCGAAAGGAGAGTTGTCAGGCTCATGACCCGCTTGGGTAACACTCTCGAGATCTCTTGCAATCCCATGGAATCTGTTTTGCTAAGTTATCTTGAATCGCTCGATGCTTCGGTCGAAAGTTTGTGTTCTGTCAGAGTAGTCCGGGAATATCCGGATGTGTTTGAAGAAGTAAAGGGTTTGCCTCCGAAGCGGGAGATAGATTTCCGAATTTATTTGGTGGATAATGCCAAACCAGTGTCTTTGCCAGTACGCCACATGGCTCCTCGTGAGAGAAGAGAACTTCATAAGCAAGTAGGGGAGTTGCTTGAGAAGGGGTTCATAAGGCGAAGTATATCGGAGTGGGGAGCTCCAGTAGTGTTTGCCACGAAGGCGGATGGGTCCCTCAGACTTTGTGTGGATTATAGGGAACTTAATAAGCTCACGAAGAAGAATAGACACCCATTACCGAGGATAGATGATCTCTTTGATCAGTTGGTTGGCGCGTCAGTATTTTCGCAGATGGACTTAGCTACAGGGTTTCATCAGTTAAGAGTGGCGGAGGACAGTATAGAGAAGACTGCTTTCCGGACTCCGGATGGTTTTTATGAGTGGCTAGTGATGCCATTTGGGTTGACAAACGCCCCCGCATACTTTGTTGATCTCATGAGTAGAGTGTTCAGAGAGTATCTGAATAAGTTTGTAGTAGTTTTTGTGGATGACATCTTGGTCTTTTCCAAGAATGAAGAAGAGCATGCCTTACATCTCAAGGAAGTGTTGGAGACTCTTCGAGCGCATAGTCTTAAAGCTAAATTCTCTAAATGCCATTTTTGGAGAAGAGAAGTGCGATTCTTAGGGCATGTGGTCTCTAAGGAAGGGATAGCTGTGGATCCCGCAAAGATAGTATCTATCCAGGATTGGAAAGTTCCTAGAAATGCTACCGAGGTAAGAAGTTTCTTGGGGTTGGCAGGATATTATAGGAAGTTCATCAAAGACTTCGCGAAGATATCAGCCCCATTAACCCGCTTGACGAAGAAGAATC
Source organism: Allium sativum (assembly GCA_030737875.1). NCBI lineage: Eukaryota > Viridiplantae > Streptophyta > Magnoliopsida > Asparagales > Amaryllidaceae > Allium > Allium sativum. The sequence continues at coordinate 680,726,195 of CM060918.1, read as the reverse complement.
TGGTTTTCTCATGGGATGTAGATTGTGATGATGCTTTCCGACGGTTAAAGAGAGCTTTGACCACCGCTCCAGTTTTAGTGCTTCCAGATGGGAGTAAGCCGTTTGTTGTTTATACCGATGCTTGTGGAACAGGATTAGGCGCAGTCTTGATGCAGGAGGGAAGGGTAATAGCCTATGGAGGGAGACAATTGAGAGTGCATGAGAAGAATTACCCTACCCATGATCTAGAGTTGGCCGCGATTGTTTTCGCACTTAAGTCTTGGCGCCATTATCTTCTTGGTGAGAGACTCGAGTTGTTCACCGACCATAAATCATTGAAGTACTTATTCTCTCAGAAGGATTTAAACTTAAGACAGCAAAGGTGGATGGAGTTCTTAGCATCCTATGATTTCGAGATAGCGTATACCCCTGGTAAGGGTAACGTGGTGGCAGACGCCTTAAGTAGAAAAAGGCTATCTTTGAGTCCATTGTTCGTGGAACGACGAAGCTTGGAGTTTCTTTCTTTGTTTGACTTCAGACCTTCTGTTGATTTTGTACCTGGTTTGTTGGCATCCTTGGAGGTTAGACCTACTCTTTTGAGACGGATTGGCGAGGCTCAGCGAGACGACCCACAGTTGGTTGTGTTGGTAGAGAAGCTTATAAGAGGGGAGTCGTCCAGCCATTTGGGTAGATACACCATAGATGATAAGGGATGGTTGCATAGAGACGGTAGACTTTGTGTACCGCAAGATGAGGGTTTGAAGAAGGCTATTTTGGATGATGCACATCGTTCAAGAATGACTATTCATCCCGGTGGAGACAAAATGTACCAAGACATGAAGAGAGTTTTCTTCTGGGCCGGTATGAAGAAAGATGTGGCCGAGTATGTGGCTAGATGCTTAGTGTGCCAACAAGTTAAAGTGGAGCAAAGGAAACCCGGTGGGTTGCTACACCCATTGGAAGTTCCACAGTGGAAGTGGGATAGTGTCTCGATGGATTTCATCGACGGGTTACCGAGATCGAGGAAGGGCAATACGGGAATTTGGGTTGTGGTAGACAGACCTACCAAGAGTGCCCATTTTATACCCGTAAAGAGTAAGAGGACCGCTCCATGGCTTGCTTCAGTCTATGTTAGAGAGATTGTTAGATTGCATGGCGTACCATCCAGCATTGTGAGTGATCGAGATCCTATTTTCACTAGTGAGTTTTGGAGAAGTTTGCAAGAGGCGGTAGGGACTCAGTTGTGTTTGAGCACCGCATATCATCCTCAGACGGACGGTCAGACCGAGAGGGTGAACCGTATCTTAGAAGATCTTTTGAGGCTTTGTATCTTGGATTTTGGAGGTACATGGGAAGAACATCTTCCTTTGGTGGAGTTCGCATATAATAACAGCTTTCAGTCCAGTATTGGTATGGCTCCTTTCGAAGCTCTTTATGGAAGGCCTTGTCGATCTCCTACATGTTGGTGGGAATCTACGGATAAGATCTTGCTTGGGCCGGATATGGTTAGAGAGACTTCAGAGAAGATTGATTTAATTCGAAAAAGGATGAAAGCAGCGCAAGATAGACAGAAATCTTATGCGGATCGGAGAAGGACGGATCTTGAGTTTGAGGTTGGGGACATGGTTTTTGTCAAAGTATCTCCATTGAGAAATGTTGTTCGCTTTGGGTCCGTAGGGAAGTTAGCACCGAGATTTGTTGGGCCGTTTCCTATTAAGGAAAGGATTGGACGGATGGCATGTAGGGTGGAGTTGCCCGACAGACTTAGTGGTGTTCATGATGTATTCCATGTATCACATTTGAGGAAGTGCTTACATGAGACCGCGGAGGTGGTAGAGCCGAGCTTGCTTAGAGATGTAGAGGTAGAGCGTGATGCGACGATTCGACGAGCTCCTACTCGCATCCTTGGGTCAGAAACTAGGAAGTTGAGGAACAGAGAAGTTCAGCTAGTTAAAGTGCAATGGGGAGATGACGAAAGCAATGCTACTTGGGAGACGGAAGCAAAGATGCGTTCTTTGTATCCATTTCTTTTTGAGAGTATGTCTTTTAACTTCTCCTTTATTGCTTGTCTAGTACTTATCTTATCTTTAGTATATCCTCTCGCTAATACCTATGACCTTTAGATAGGGTAAAACCTATGGTTGAAACATGTGTTTGAAACATGTTATGGTTGATGGATGCATATGGATGCAATTGTTTGCTAGTGGTTGCTCGTGGATGCATATACACACACATTAGGCACTAGATCGGCTCAGTCACTTCATGTTGCATATTGCATAAATGGATGTGGTAGTTAGATTGATGGATGTATCATGGCTGTGTTATCATATGGATGATGCATTTTTGTGTATGGTTGTGCACGCATGTAGAAATTTGTATGTGTCAATAGGGTTTCGCATACATATTGGATGCATGGCACTATCATGGTTTGCATTAAGGAGGTTTACTGTATCAGTAACCGCCTGATTTTCGCATTAGGTAAGTACATATACACACACTTTTGCATATATCCATCCAGCATTTAGAATCTTGTAAGGACAATGATTGCTCGTGGATGATGCTTTGAGTAGATGGATGATTGGATGGTAGGATACGTTCTTCCTAACTTGAAGATTTCGGGGACGAAATCCTTTAAGGAGGGGAGAATGTAACAACCCGTATTTTCAATAACCTGTAATAACATAAATCGAGGCAGAATTTAATTCTAAAATGGGAATCAAGGGAAACGGGCTATGCCATTGTGTTCGTCTCGGAAAAATACGCGAAATAGAGTCCGAGTTTTCGAAAATCGGAGTCCGTATGACCAAGATATGGCCTCGCGAAGTTTCACGAAAATTCCCAAATTAAAGTATACTTAATTAAGTGAAATGGGTTGTGTAGATATATATATATATATATATATTGATATATATATATATATATATATATATAATTGAAAATTTAATAAATAAATATGCAAAAATGCTCAAAACAGCGAATTGGGAGAGGGGAATAACCGAACCGGCCGATTTTTGAAGTCGACCCGAGCTCGCTGGGTCGACTAGGGGTTAATCCAGGGTGTTTGGCTGTCAACCCGTGGGCCGATTCGCTCAAGTGCAGATTTTGCATTTGAATGGTTCTCATGGTCCATCTTTAATCTAAAGGCCCTAGATGGTTCCTAAACTTGACTTCTTCCCCAAGACATGCTTTGATGGCTTGGATTGAATCTAGGGTTAATCCTATGGCCTAAAACACTTGCCTAATCTATAAATAAGACCCTAACCTACCCTAATTCATTCATAATTAAACCTAGTGACTAAACTATGGCAAAATGCTAGCTCTCATGGCCTCCACTAATTTTATGAAGAGGGTTGCATACTAATCACTCTCTAATCAACTTCTAATCCCTTCTTAGCATCTTAATCTTCTTCATTTGGTGTTCAAAGTTGCTAGTTGTGAGTTTCTATCACTTTGATGATCTTTTGGTAAACTAATTAGATGAGATGTGATGAGATTTATGGTTTTGTATGTGGGTTAATGAGCTTTGAATCATATGATATGATGTTAGCATTAATCTTATGTTTATGCATGTTGAGTATGTAAGCTTATGCAAGTTTAATATGATGTATGTTATGTTTGCATGATGCTAAATATGCAAGTTGTGGGCTATGTAATCATATGCATGTTATGCAAGTTCATGGTAATATGCTATGCAAGTTACATGTTTGTTAATATGCAAGTTACATGTTTGTTAATATGCAAGTTACATGTATGTAAATATGCAAGTTACATGTTTGTTAATATGCAAGTTACATGTTTGTTAATATGCAAGTTACATGTATGTAAATATGCAAGTTACATGTTTCTTTATATGCAAGTTACATGTTTGTTAATATGCGAGTTACATGTATGTAAATATGCAAGTTACATGTTTATTAATATGCAAGTTCATGATGACACATTATGCAAGTCTATAAGCTAATATGCAAGTTTGTTATGCAAAATGAATATGTAAGTTATGTGACATATTATATGCAAGTTATGGGACATGTTATGCAAGTTCATATGCAAGTTATGTGTTTGTTAATATGCAAGATGGCACCTTTGAAACATGTTCATTCATATGCAAGTTGACACCTTTTATATGTGTTATATCATGAACGAAATTACGTGGGAACGATGGGGTAATTAAATGCATAAGTTAATAAGATTGTGTGAAATTAATATAATTATGCATAACACAAAATAAATAAACATAGTATGGGAATTTGCCTATTTGGTTAGGTGTACCCATACTATGTGTTGGGAATTTACCTATTGAGTTAGGTCTACCCCATGGGAATTTACCTATTAAGTTAGGTCTACCCATGTTAAGAAAACTTGATTAATTAGGGATAATTAATATAAAATTATGAGGGTGATTAATTAGGTGTAATTAATTGACTAAGACACGAGGTTGGACTCAGTTGTAGCGTAAAACTGCCCGGACCCAACCGGCTTAACCAGTTGCTACAAATGTTAGCCCAATGTGAGAGGTCTTAGGCACAAACTAAATACGTAATTAATGTAAAGACACGAGGTTAGACTCTGTTATGACATAAGGCTGCCCGGACCCAACCGGCTTAACCAGCGGTCATAAAAGACAGTCTAATGTGAGAGGTCTTTACAAAGGTTACGTTCTTAATTAATTAATTAAGAAACACTTAACCACATTAGCATGTAGAGGGACATGAGGGGTTAAGTGGGTGCCTCGGGTGGCATGAGAAAATCTAGTGGTTGCCTTGGGTGGCAATAGAAAATACGATTAGAATACTTAACCAAAATAGAACATGTAATTAAAACATGATTAAAGGGTTAAGTGGGATATACTAGAAAAAGGGACAAGCTTAGGTGGGTAGCTTGTGGAGGCCCATTTCAACCAGTAACCCATACGTATCTTTGTGGGCTCGACCCATGTCGAGGACGGGACACGCATACTGGGCTTGACTGTAAGAGGCAAACGGGTTAGCGGTGGCAACGCAAGTCCAACGGGCTTCATATGCGTGAGTGGGCCCGGGTTGGTAGGTAAGCCGTTGTTGCATCGAGTAGATATAAGCCGTGCACCTTTAGTTTCATCAGGTTGCCACATTGGGGAATGATACATCCCACGGTGGGGCCAGCACGGGTATCTACGTTAGGGAGCCGATCGAATGGGAAGTAGTGTGTACACCTAGTGGATTGTAGGGCCCCGTGGCGCCTACTTGGTCACCTAGGGGTACGCAGGTACTAATTAGTAAATTTTATAAGTCCTTGGGTGGGATCAACCTTTAAGTTAGGAACGACTGGTGTGGTGCAGTTTAGTAATTTACCTTAGGGAGGGTAGATGCGTCTTTATCCTTTATCTTCGTTTAGTTGACTGCTTAGGGTAGCCATTCATCCCTATATGTTACCGTATATCAGTTTATGTCTTCTCTGGTTACTTTAACGATTGTATTGTTAAAGTTATAGGACTCGCTCAGACTTATGTCTGACCCTGTTGTTTTTATCTTTTTCCCAACCATCAGGTCCTACGGTGGATCCTAGCAGTAGTGGAGCTTGATCGGATTGCTGTTCCAGTCTTTAGGAGCTTGGATAGATGTAAAGCTCCAGTTATCCAGTTATCTTTTCTTTTGTTTGGCTATTGTATGAGAGTGGGATTATGTACTTCTTTATTTTGATGGATATTGTACTTGACCTTTATTGTGGTTTTATGATGTAACCAGACATGTTTTACTTCCGCTGTTATGAGATGATGTTTTAAAATTTCAAGTACTATTTATATCTGTCTTGTTGTAATTTTTCTGTTCTATATTCACTAAAATACTCCACCGATGCTATGGCATTCCCTTAGTGAGTGATCATAGCGGGAGTGGGGTGTTACACTAACCCTACCATGAACACAAACACTGGATTCACTGAAGGTTAATCTACTACACGACCTCCATTTTTCAGTGGTTTAAACTATAGTTATTGGGATACATATATGAGAATATATATATATATATATATATATGCAAGCCAATGGTTTTGATTCATGGAAAATCACTCAAAAAGAATACACATGACCTACTACAAATTATACTAAATGGTCAAATACTAAAAAAGATGAAGCTACTGCTAAAGCTAAAGCTATGAATATGTTGCATTGTGCCTTGGATACAAACGAGTTTAACCGAATTTGTATGTGCAATACTGCATATGAAATTTGGAGAACACTCAAAGTAACTCACGAAGGAACTAGTAAGGTTAAACAAAGCAAGATATCCATGCTTAAAAATCAATTTCAAAATTTTAGGATGAATGAAAATGAATCTATAAATGATATGTATTCATAATTTCAAAATATTTATCATTCATTATTGGGCTTAGGAGAAAATATACTGGTTTTGATATTGTTTCAAAGATATTAAATTCTTTGACGGATGAGTGGGAAAGATAGGTTTTAGCTATCGAAGAAGCTAATGGTCTTTCAACCATGAAACCCAAAAGTTAATAGGTAATCTTATGTCATATGAAGCCAATTTGCAGGCTAAAAAGATTCCTTCTCAAGGCAAGAAAAATCTAGCTTTCCATGCTAAAAAAGATGAATCGGATGCATACGAAGAAGACATTGCATTCGTAGCCAAAAATTTTAGAAAATTCCTGAAATATAAGAAGAACCCAAATAAGAATGTGAAAAAGAATTTACAAAAAAAATTGATCCAGCCTTGGTTGAGTCCTTCAATTGCCACAAAACTGGATACCATCATAAACATTGTCCAGAATTAAAGAAAAATCGAAATAGAAAGGAGAAATCAAAGAAGCAAGCTTTCTTACTTGGGATAATTCATATTCTTCATCTTCTGAGAGTCACAGTGATAGTGACAATAAGCTGTAACAACCCGGAATTTCTGAACCAATTTAAAATTTTTATTTTAGCTATTTCAATGAATTTAGATTATTTAAAATGATTAATTTTAAATAATAACGACTAAAAATTTATTTAAATCGAAGTTAGAAAATATAAATTTATTTTAATTATAAAACGAGCCTGAAATGACGCGGTAATTTGAAAATTCGATTTCAAATTTCAAACGAATGTACAGAATTCAAAATAAATCGGATTTAAGTAAAACAAAAAACATTAGAATCCATTTAACTATATCTTTCTAACGAACGTAAGAAACTGAGAATTCACTTTATAAATTGAAAGTTATTCCAGTTTAAAATTCAAAATAGTCGCTATGGAATTTATATATATTTTTAATATAATATATAGCCCGTAAAATAGCTATTTTTCAAACGACCTCTGTTTTCAACGAAACCACTTTTATTGGATCCTGAATGTCAAATTATTGTTATGTTTCAAATTTCATAATTTTTGGAATTAATATGTGAGCGTGGTGAATTTAAATGTGTTTGGTAATTTTAGTTTGAATTTAATCAACAGGAAAATGCCTATTTTTCAAATGGTCTCCAAATTTGACAAAATTAGTTTTGTTAGAACCGTAGCGTCAAAACATAGCTAGATATATTTTTCTGTAATTTTTGGAGTCAGTATGTGGCCCCTGTAAATTAAAATGTATGTTTAAATTAAATATATATTCATTTATATTTTAATTTTGATAAAAACTGACTAAAACATTCGAATTGGCTCACGAAACACATTCCATTATGTTCAGAATGGGGGTATTTAACTGGGGGCGACAGTCGTTGGGATATAATTGGAGTTCAAATGTGTAAACTACAATAAAAAGAAAAATAAAATTTAAAAAAGGGCTATAAATAAAAAATCTGAAACCCTACGGAATCCTTGTCTTCAGCCGCCACCCTCATTAAAACTAAGGCCAGAATTCCTCAATTTTTCCTAAGCAAAAATCTTCCAATCCATCATGAGTTAGTAGATCATTCCAAACCGAAAATATTTCGTCTCCGAGAGTTCGATCGATCTATACGAGTGTGATCTAATTTCGTATGGTGTGTTGGAAGAAATCGTGGCCCAAAGGGCGCATGTTCAGGCACGAATTATAGAGCGCCTTGAGCTCTGAGGTCATCGTGGGGGAGGGCGATGGCAGAAGTGGAGATGGTCTTTGACGTGGCGCAGGGTGATGGGGGTCCGGTGTCTTCCTGGAGGTGCAACATGGAACCCTAAATTTCAACGGTGGGTTCGAAAGGCTACAGGTTGGAAGACGATGAAGAACGACTGCGTTTTTTTTAATCAATGTAATTAAGAAATTAATTATAAGGGTTAGTGAAAATAATATTTGAAATTATATTAAACTATGTTAAAACTTGTAATGTTAATAACTTCATCATACAGAAACGGAATAGAACGATTTCGGATCCGTTGGGATTGCAGAAAAAAGAACTACATTTCAGAACTGACCAGAACGAAAATGGATCACGTTAGGATTTCAGGCAAATTCAAATCCAAACAGTACAGAAATTCAAAAATAAAAACTGGTGGAGTGGAAACCAATGTGAGAACTCTTTTTCACTCAACTATTTTTGTTATATAATTATATCATAGGTTGCAGACGGGGCTTAGCAGCTCCTGACACTTTTTTTTTGTTAAACCATGGATGATTGGTGTGATATGATTGTGTTGTGGAAAAATTGTTGGATTGAAATGGACGATGTATGAAATTATATATGCATTATATAAAACATATATATGCTATATATAAACTAGTCATGATATGGAAATATTATTAGTTCGATAAAAATGTAATTTTTATCATATATATTCTGTATATAAAATTGTCATTCTATGAAATATTTAACTATTAGGTAGAAATATTATTTTTATCAAATATATACGATATATAAAATTATCATGAAATGAAATTGGAATAAATATTCTTTTACAAGTCGGACGGCTTGTTTATGTACACTTATTTTACTGATATTGATTGGGACGATAATTTTTACACATCGCCCAACTGTACAAATAATAATCAGTATTTGCTATTTGAAAACCCCACATGGGTGTTGGGATGATATTTGACATACACTAATCCCAATATTTAGTTGTATGTCAATCGATGGGTTGGCAGGCTGTGATGAGCGTTATCTATTTATTTTAATGTTTATACAGTTGTAAATTGCACTCTGGATGATATTTGAATGTTGAATGATTGTTGTATACATGCGATGTATGAAATCCATATAACTGAGATTATATGGTAATTGATTGAGTCGCATTCTGATTCAAGAAATAAAGAATATTTTAAAATAAAGGATATTTTAAAACAAAGAATATTTTAATATAAGGAATATTTTAAAATAATATTCAATGGATAATCAAAATATGATTTTAACGTTCAATTTTGAATGAACACGAAAATATTGAAATATATGAAGCCGATTTAAGTAGTAAACGCTATTTTTAACCCGAACGGGTTTATCGATCGATTTTATTCATTTTAAAATAATATCGAAAAGAATTGATTTCAAAATAAGATATTTTGAAAATATTATCATGTTAATATTATAATGATATGAAATATTCAATTTTTATTTAATATTGAAAATGAAGTTGGAAACGTTTTAAAATGAGTTTATAAACGATTAATAAAATTCATTTTGAATTGAAATTGACGATATATATATTATATATATAATGGCCTGAATAGAACACGCCGCGCAGCGACCGTTCGCGAATTTCGATCATTAACTTCAAAATGATGTAACGGGAGATCCAACCGTCGAATTCTCCTAAACCAGAACCATTGGGTTTATATCAGAAAGAGATTTCAGATGAATGTAAGAGATTTAAATTTGAACAATTGAATTTTAAGATATGTCCAAATCAATTTTAGAAAAGGTCGCTATGGATGTAGTTCGGTGGCCGTTATTGGAAATCGACCGAAATGGCAATATTAAAATTATTAAAAATATGGAAAAATTATCTAAAATCATAATAAATGATTTGGAAAGAATTAGGATGAAAAATTCCAGTTTTGAAAAGATAAAAATATATTTTTATCTAAATGAACTAGTTATTAACTAGAAGAATAAATCCAAACGATTTTTAAATAAATAAATTGGATTTGAAAAGGGGTTTTAAAATAACCAGAATTTTCCAATGAATATTTTTGAATGAATTTGAATGGAAATTATCTTTGGATGTTTCGATATTGGATTCCATGATTATACGAATATTGTTGAGGAATTTGAAAGATATATATATATCGTTATTCCCAATACGATATTTGTTTGTTTCAGAATTTGATATTGAATATAAGCCGATATAATTTCTATTCAGAGCCTTGTATTTAATATCAAATTGGATTTTGGGTTTGTCGTGAGTGATGTCTTCAATAACAGTGTTCTTAAACCCAGTCGAAAAAAGAATAAATCTATTAATTAAGATTTAGTGAAATTTACCAATTAATTATTTAATTGAAATTGGATTTTGGGTTTATCGTGAATGGCATTTTAAATAAAATTTGTTCATTAACCCAATTAACAATGAAGAGAAGAATTGGAATTTATAAATCTTTTCAGTAAGATTTAATAGAATTTTTCCATAAAGATTCCATAATTAATGGAATATGATTTTGGGGTTTATTGCGAACTGTGTTTTAAATGACATTGGTTCTTTAACCCGGTAAATGACAGGATTAATTTTCCTAAAAAGTGAATAATCATTAAGTAATTATTTTTTAGATTAAAACTGAACTGGATTTTTAATGAATCTATTTATAGATTAAAATGAGAATAGGATAATTAAATTTATTGAATTCATGAAATGATCGAGAATGGAGTACCGCTGGTTTTACTCCAGATGATAGTTAAATCTTTAATTTGATTTGAAAGTGAAATGGTAATTAAATTTACCAACAACATAGTGGGTTTTACATATGGAGTACTACCAGTTTTGCTCCATGAGATGAATAGGTTGGGATTGGGATAATAACATAATGAATACATAGGTATGGCTCGATAATCCGACCAGTTTTATAAACCTTAATTTGGTTTAGAATTGTTGAAAGATAAAATAAAATCTTTTGAAATTGATATCCAAAAAAAGATTAAATAATAAGTTTAAAAGATTTTATCTTTGATAAAATTAATGGGAACATTTCCCTAAAGATATGAATATTTGAATAAAAGAATATTCTGAATTGGAATGAGGCGTATGATGTGTTTTTATAGCACCTGATTAGAAAATACGCGAGTTACTCGGAAAGACCGGGTTTAACCCATTCTGAATAACTGATACGGTGACTAAGTGTTGATAATATGAAGACGGTGGTTGAAGACTGGAGATCTTCACATCGTTTGGATGATTACTGATGTCTCGATTGGGATGTACGCCCAAGACAAGGTAATAAGTGGTGATCGTCCAGACGTACTTGGAGATCGACTGGATATGCGAGGGCCTCTCTCCTGTATTGGACATATGGAACAAGGAATAAGCTGCCTTCGGTTTCATTCAGACCCAGAACGGACTTGCAAATGGATAGTATGTATGACACTGTATTCCTTTATACTGTATTCATTGATCTCTGCTGAATATATATCTGTTTGGTGGCGGAGAATTTATTCTCTTGCTTAACACCCTTCTCTGAGACGTACGAGCTTAGAGGTTATATATTGGTGGAAATCAGTGGTATAGTATGGATAGACAGTGTGGCATGCTGAGATGCAAATGGTCAAGGCTTTTGTTGAAAAACAGAGTCTTATGGTTGATGATCAAAGAACAGCTTTAAGTAGCACAGCTTTGTGTAGCGTTAATTCGCGAGCTTCACTCCCTGGTATGAACCTAAAACGGGATTAGGACGGCAGGGAAATGGATATATGTTAGTTCTAGCTACGAGTAACGTCATGGTATGGAGCCCAGACTGTTTACTCATGTGGATGTTGGAAAACTTTACTGATGGAAAGTGAGGTACCTCGGATTTGATTTGAGTCCCTAGTGGCTCTAGAGTGGTCGATATTACTGACCCATTTTGGAGGCTTGATAGGACTGGCTAACATATAGTTTATGGTATTGCCAATCATCGGCGGATGACCGGCCCTGCCGCTTCCAAAGGTTGCCCGTAGCTGTGATCCTGAGACATTTGCTAGAATGTCTCGAAATCGAAAGGACGATCTCTTGCCTTGGTTCATAGATGAAAACCCAATTTCCAATACGTGATTTTACGGTTTTAGTTGTAAACCCATAAGGCGACGTAATATAATGGTACCTACGCCGCCTATGGTTGATACATTTATATTTGAAGTTGATTTCTTCACTTATAGTAATAATAAAAGATGAAATTTCGCGTATCAAGCATATTTGTCTATTATAAGGGAAAACACTATCCACCGGCTTGTGTTGCATTGTGTGATGGGACCTGAGTCTTATAATAGCTTCATTTTTCTCTTTAGCATTGCGCTGTTTATTTTTATGCACTGGTATCCATAGGGATAAACCCGTTAGATGTTATACAGCGTAGTCTCGTGATTTACCTAACTTTAAAATCAAGTTAATAACTGTTTTAGGTCTTAACCAGTCCCATGACTGACTAGGAGTTCATTGTTTTAACCTAAACTCTGGGTGCCCATATTTTTCACACGGGCAGCTAGTAGTTTTGGTTTTTGCTGATATTTCTTTTCACAGGATCCTGGATTACAGCTAGGGCTATATTCAGAAAGCTTTGTATCCGTGTATTTCATTCAATTGTGCTAGTTGATGTACTTCCGCTACGCATTGTATTTATACATTTTATTTCCACTGCTATGTATTTTAAATCTCTGATATTTTTCTGTGTAATATTTATTCATACTCTAATATATTCTTGTAATCTGATGTAAATTGTTATAATAAGCAATGAAATGTTCTATTGTTCGTGTTCTTATTTGTCGTGTTCTCAAAGCAATCTGGGCTTTCTCGTAAGGGGAAGTTTGGGTCGTTTCACAAGCAAACGTATGTTTCATGGCAAAAGAGACCGAGGTTAGTGATTTTACTTACGAAGAAATGGTTGAAATTAATACGAAAATTTTAGAATCTGGAAATAATTTTAAGAGAAAACATAAAGAAGCAAATGAAGATAAGAAACAAGCAGAATTTGAAAGAGATTTGCTAAAAGATGAAAATGAGATTTTAGAGGATGAAATTAGAAAACTTCAAGAATCTTTATCAAATGCAAATTCTCAACTTTCCCTACTGGGTCAAGAAATTGAAACTCAAAAGAAAAAACATACTTTTTTTTGAAAATCATGACTTGAACACTAAGGTTAAAAATAGAGAATTTGAAAATTCTAGTCTTAAGGTTAAATTAGATGATATTTCTAAAAAAATTAACAATTTCAATAAAGGTGGAGAGAATTTATCTAAGATATTAGAAAATTCTAAACCAACATCTAGTAAAAAAGGATTAGGTTATGTGCAAAAAGTTAATTCTAAGAAAAAAAATCTAGTTTTAACAAACCAGTAACACCTAGTTTTAAGAAACCTGAAATTATTTCAAATAAAAAATTCTCTAGAAATATTAATATATGGGTTCCTAAAAAAATAATCATTTGATTAGGAATAAGTATATTAAAAATTTCTTAATTACTGTACATAATAATATTAATTATATTTTTAAAAGGGACTCTGAACCCACTTGGGTTTGGTTTCCAAAGACCTAACTCTTAGGACCCTAACGGAGGAAGTGGGTACCAATAAATTTTAGTTATTTTTTCAGGTCCCACTTAACAAAAACAGAGGAAAATGGATACTCAACAGTGGTTGCTCAAAACATATGATAGGAGACAAAGAGATGTTAACCATGATTATCTACTCAAAATGAGGAACTTTCACATTTGGAGATAACTTCCAGGGATACATCATCGGCAAAGGCGATGTGAGCAATTACGGTATATCTAATTTACCTCTTATTTCTGATGTGTTATTAGTTAAAAACTTAAAATATAATTTGTTGAGTATTAGCCAATTATGAGATAAAGGTTTTAAAATATCCTTTTCTGAAAATAAATGTAGTATATTTGATTCAAATCAAAATCTTATTTTTGAAGGAAATAGAGATAATAATATTTATATTTTAAATATGAAAGGTAATAATAATCCTAGTATATGTTTATTAGCCAAAGATAATGATCCTTGGTTATGGTACAACCGGTTTTGTCATATTAATTTTAAAACTATAAACAAGATTTCTAAAAATGAACTTGTAAGATGTCTACCTAAAATAAAACTCAAAACGGAAAATTTATGTGATGCTTGCCAACTTGGAAAATTAACGAAATTATCTTTTAAATCTAAAAAGATTATTTCGATACTACAACCACTTGAATTACTACATTGGATTTTTTTGAGCCAACTCAAGTTCAGTCCAAAAACCATAGTAGCTATTTGTTTGTAATAGTTGATGATTTTTCAATATATACTTGGTCTATTTTTATGAAAAATAAAGTGACACATTTGACCTTTTTAAAACATTACTCAAACAAATTCAAAATTTAACTGATTTAAAAATAAAAAATATACGAAGTGATCATGGGGGAGAATTTAAAAATGAAAATTTTAATTTATTTTGTGGAAAAAAGGAATTTTTCATAATTTCTCGTTTCTTAGGACTCCACAACAAAATGGAGTGGTAGAACGTAAAAATCGAACTTTACGAGAATGTGCCAGAATGTTATTAAATGGAAGTACACCAGCAAAACAATTTTGGGCCGAAGCTGTTGCAACCGCCTGTTATGTTTTGAATTGAGTCTCCATTAGACCATTAACGAAAAATACCCCTTATGAACTATTTTATGGTTAAAAACCAAAATATTTCATATTTTAAAGTTTTTGGTTCAAAATGTTTTATTTTGAATACTAAAGATCCACTTGGTAAGTTCGACTCAAAATCTGATGAAGGAATATTTCTTGGATATTCAGATAGAAGTAAAGCTTACCTACAATAAAAGAACTCATAAAATCGAAGAATCACTTCATGTTTCTTTCGACGAAAATTTTACACTAAATTCTTTTAATACTGAATCACTAAAAAATAAAATTTCTCAAGATGATGATATTATAATTCATAGAGAAGATGAAAACGTTATTCATAATAACATAATTGATAATATCACAGAAGATCAAGAAGTGTTAGAAAATCAACCTGAAAATGTTAATAAGAAAATATTCAAAACACTATTCAAAATAATACTGAGATACGATCACCACCTAGAATATTACAAGATCATCTGACTCAAAATATTATTGGTGAAATAAATTCAAATATAAGAACAAGAAGCCAATTAAATGTAGTAAGTAATGTGCCTTTTTATCTAATATTGAACCCAAAAATCCAAAAGAAGCTTCTATGGATGATTGCCATGCAAGAAGAACAAAATCAATTCGAATGCAACGAAGTTTGGGAATTATTCCCAAGACCAAGTGATCAAACTGTTATTGGTACTAAATGGGTTTACAAAAATAAAGCAGTCGAATTAGGCAATAATACTGGAAATAAAGCTAGACTTGTAGCACAAAGTTATAATCAAGAAGAAGATATAGATTATGAAGAAACTTTTGCTCTGGTTGCCAGACTAGAAGCTATTCGAATTTTATTAGCATATGCATGTTATCACAATTTTAAATTATATCAAATGGATGTTAAAATGCCTTCTTAGATGGCTATATAAAAGAAAGAGTATATATTGAACAACCACTGTTATTTACACATGAAAAATATCCTAACCATGTTTTCAAATTGAAAAAGCATTATATGAATTAAAACAAGCACCTCGTGCTTGGTATGAATGTCTTAAAAATTATTTAATCGACTTGGGATTCTAAATTGGAAAGGTTGATCAAACACTTTTTATAAAAAGAGATAGTAAAGATATTTTAATAGTTCAAATATATGTCAATGACATTATTTTTGATTCAACTAATGGAAAGTTATGTCAGGAATTCTCAAAAATAATGACCAGCGAGTTTGAAATGTCTCATATGGAAGAACTATCCTATTTTCTGGGCTTACAAATTAAACAAATTCCAAATGGATTTTTCATAAATCAAGAAAAAAACTGCAGTAATTTAATAAAATGTTTTGGAATGAAAAATACATCAAGTAAGCCTGCACCCATGTGTACATCCACACATTTAGAAAATGATGAAAATGGTAAAAGTGTCAATTAAAAATTATATCGAAGCATTATAGGTTCACTTCTATATTTAACTTCTAGTAGACCGGATATTATGATGAGTGTTCGTTTATGTGCTCAATTTCAAGCTAATCCAAAGGAATCGCATTTACGAGCAATAAAACATATATTACGTTATCTTAGCAGTAACAAAGATTTTGGACTTTTCTATCCGAAAGATTGTTCCTTTGAATTAGTTTCATACAGTGACGCTGATTTTGGAGGATCACGGATGGATCGTAAAAGTACAAGTGGTACTTGCCACTTCATTGGAAAATCAATTATATCTTGGTTCAGCAAGAAACAGAATTGCGTTTCACTGTCGATACGTAAAGCTGAATATACATCTGCGGCATCAGCTTGTGCTCAAGTAATATGTATGCACCAAACACTAAAAGATTTTAATGTCAATCTAAAGAACTCAACAATTTACTGCGACAATATAAGTGCAATAAACTTATCCAAAAATCCGGGTAACCATTCTAGAACTAAACATATTGATATAAGACATCATTTCTTGAGAGACAATATTGAAAAGCAAATTATAAACTTAGAATTTGTAAACTTTGAAAATCAAATTGCAGATATATTTACTAAACCATTATTAGAGAATACATTTATTAAGCTTCGAAGAGAGTCAGGGATTGTCTCGTATAAAGATATATAAATATATACTTACAAATATTTATGCTCTATTTTTCTCGATTATTGCTTTATCATGATACTTATTCTTTTTAATCGATGACAAAGGGTGAGAAATATGTTATCATTATATACACTAACATTTTGTTACATGAAACGGTAAGTATATTATATTATATGCACTAACAAAATGTTGCTGAAAAGCTTTTTATTTAGGGGGAGACGAATATATGCAAGCATACATTCAGGGAGAGCAAACCAATATCTCAACAAAAATGCAAAGTGTTGTCATCAATCAAAAAAAAGGGGGAGAATGTTGATTCACAAGATTTTTGATTCAAGACAACATAAAATGAAGATCAAAGAGTTAGTTTATATATATATATATATATATATATATATATATTTGTGTGTGTATGTGTATGTGTGTGTGTGTGTGCGCGCGCGTGTGTGTTTAGTTGTGTTAGATAAATGTCAAAAGCTATCCACAATTTATATATCACAAATGCACGAAATTTGATAAAGTATATATATGAATAAATGGATAGAAAAACAACCATTACTGGGCAACATGCCCTGAACCAGTCGATTGGTTCATTTCAGACCAGCCGATTGGTCAGGCTAATTTTGCGCAGTAACGACTACTCTCTGCTATTCTTAAATATATATACGATTTAAACTTTTAACCAGTTGACTGATCTGAAAATAACAGCCATTTTTATGAAAGAACATCATCTTTCATGAACAGATTCCTCATCATATCTGAATAGAAATGGGTGCATCTCTTCGATAAAATTCTTCATGAATGATCTCTACTCTTCAACTATTATATATACACTACAAACTTGGTTTTCAAAACACCGATTCTTTCCAAATCTATTCTATCTCTTGATCTACATTTCTGCATATTCTTGCATTCTAAAAAGCTTTCAAATATTCAAATTACTTATTGAATCATTGAAATTATTTCATATCTCTTGATTAAATAAGCAATATACTTCCTTCAACCTTCACATACACGTTATATACTTGAGGATAAGATTATA
This sequence comes from Allium sativum, assembly GCA_030737875.1. NCBI lineage: Eukaryota > Viridiplantae > Streptophyta > Magnoliopsida > Asparagales > Amaryllidaceae > Allium > Allium sativum. Next base: position 680,708,418 of record CM060918.1, on the reverse strand, counting down.
GGAAGGGTGTACTTAACTGTTGGCTATTCAGTGTTGATTCGAGAACACAATTAGAAGTCAAAATCTTATTATTTGTTGAATTCCTGTGTTGGTGCTCAGGCGAGAGGTCCATGTTGGTGCTTAAGTGTATTATTGACATGTTCCTTCGGGTGAAGAGAGGGTGTTGATAGTGAATTCCAGAAGGAGTCTAGGACTGGACGTAGGACGGGAAGTCCGAACCAGTATGAAATTCTTGGTGTCACTTTACTTACTGCATTTCCTTATTTGTGATATATAATATTTGTCAATATTTATTTGCATAACTAGTGTAATAAACAAGTTAGAATATCATATTTACTTCCGCATAATCCATATAGAAAGATCCTAAGTCGCACTATTTTTCACATTGTGCACTCAGGCCATATTTTGAGGTAAGTCAACTTTATAAGAAAAATTCTAATCCACTTTAGAACCAGTAAAGGACCACAAATTTCAATGACAACTTCCCTTTCCTACCAAACTAAATTGCAGTTCTCAAGGGAGAAATCTAAACAAACACCAAGTCACTAATAGAGAACACTAGATCTCAACATCTCATATTAGCATAACTTTTCTCTCTGTCATAAGCATCCTTCATCTGTTGTCGGATGATATCAATCTTTTCTTATGTGCCTCTAACTGTCTAGCACAAATATCATCTTCTCTCTGATTTCCCACTAACATAAAAGGACATTGCAAGACCTTCCATATACAGCTTCATATGAAACCATATTGAAGATATATTGACAACTATTATTGTATTCAAATTCAACAAGATGTAGGTGATCATCCCGCGAGACCCCAAAATCCAATATGTAAGCTTTTAGGAGACTTTCCAAAATACGATTCAATCTCTCGGTTTGACCATCAGTTTGAGGGTGGTAAGATATGCTAAGGTGCGGCTCAGACCCTAATGCTTCTTGTAAGCTCTTCTAAAACCCATTAGTGAACAATCGACCTCGATCGCTTATAATACCATCTGACGCTCCATGGAATCATACAATCCACCTTACATGCAAATCAGCCAGTTTTCTTTCCATTCTACTTGACTTAATGTGCATAAATCTAGCTCTCTTGGTCAATCAATCGACAATAGCCCAAATGTTGTTGTACCCTGATGGAGTCCGAGCTAGATCATTAGTTAAATTCATTGACACTTGTTCCCATTTCCACTTGGGAACCTTTAGTGGTTGCAACAAACCACTAGGCTTTTTCTGCTTAATTTTAACCAACTGATAGTTCCTATACCTAGAAATGAATATCCCAATTTCCTTTTTCATTCCTTTCAAATAATAGTTTTGCCTTATATCTTGGAACATCTTGTTACCACCAGGATATATGGTATATCCCGAGTGATGACACTCTTGAAGCACCTCATCGCTAAATCCGCCGACAAAAGGAACAAACAATTTCGAGCTTTTACGGAGACAACCGTCTCGGAAATGCCTTGATGACTTCATATCCTCATACTCATGTCCAACTTCTAGCTTGGCGATAATCTCAACCATGTTGGTATTAAGCCTTTGACTAGAATCAATCTGCTCTATCAAACTGGTGTGATTATCAAGCTTGTCAATATTTCCATCCCTAATTCACATCTAGGCTGGAAATCATAACCGACAATGTACTCCTACTGCTTCCACTCTAGGAATACAGCTAATAAACTAGCATGTCTTCTACTAAAAGCATTATCAACCGTGTCACCATTTCCTAGAACATATGCAATATCAAAATCATATAAGGCCAGAAATTCTAACCAGCGTTGTTGGCAAAGTCTAACCATTGTTGTTGTAAAAGGTTAAGATCATTCTACGAAAAGAGATATTTTAATGATCTATTGTTAGTGAGCAACTCGAACCTCTCTCCTAAAAGGTAGTGTCTTCACATGTAGACACAATAACGTAGACACAATCGTGGGTGGGGTATCTCTTATCATGAGGTTTTAGTTGCTGACTAGCATATGCGATAAATTTACCTTTTGCATCAATATCGCAACCAATTCGGTACCACATACATTTATTTATACCATCATATCTTCGTTCCCACTTAGAATAACTAACACTAGTACATGCATCAATATATTTTCCAAACATATAAATGTAATACATCTTGCATCCCTGATGAGAGTTTGGTTCTTTTTAACCAACTAAGTCAATGGTGCCGCTATTTTATAGATACTAGATGAAACTCTGATAATATCCAGCTATTCTAGGGAACTCCTCATATATATCATGTTATTGGGTATAGTCTGATCCTGTAGCACTATAACCTTCGCATGATGCATGGGAATATGCTACAAGGACATTACATGAGCTAAGAAACTTACTTCTCATCTCTAGAAGTGACACTTAGAAAACTTTGTTTTTATTCGATGTTTTTTCAACATTTCAAGCACAATCTCAAGTGTGTTTTGTGTTCCTCTTCCATCCGAAAGTAGACAAGACTATATCAACAAACATAAGTGCAAGCTTATTTAACTTATCTTTGTAGACACGGTCATAATATCTACAAAGTATAGCGGTGCATTAATCAGCCAAACGACATAACCAATCACTCTTAAAAAGTTGACGGTATCCAAAACACAGTAATTGAAACACTTTCCATTACCACTTATAGCTGATAAAATCCTATCCTAATGAAAAAATATTTTAGCACCACGCAGTTGATTAAGAAATTCATCAATACGAGGAAGTGGATATTTGTTTTTCTTCATCACTTTGTTCAGTTCACGGTAATCAGTGCCCAATCTAAGGAAGTCTTCTGCCTTCATAGAGAATACCACAAGTGCTCTCCACTTAAAAATACTCATATGAATGAACCCAATACGTAAAAGGTCATTCACTTACACTTCAATCCCTGGTTATTCTATTGGTGCCATGCTCCTTAGAGGCATCGCTATTAGTCTGGCATCCTTCATCAAATCAACATGGAACTCAATCTCATTATATAGAGAAAGTTTGTCACATCTTTGAAGATGTCCGGATACTCCCAGGCAATAGTACCTGTCGATAACTCAACATGAGAAACACCAAGTGTAACTCCCCATTAACCTAGATCGTAAACATAACCCTATATATATTGTAGTCATCTCTAGTGTTTTCTTTTGGTGATAGAAAATCGAATGTTAAGTAAACCATAACATCAGTAAACTCAGGAGTATGAAAAACTTTACAAAACATTCATTAATAGACATTCCATTCATACATCACTTTCGTATAAACCATTCAGAGAAAATATATATTATTACAAAATATACTCTTAGAGCAACATATGAGGATTCCCCCTCAGCTGACTAGAGTTTAAAATATAAGCAATTACAACTTTGTCGGTACATAAACCAAAAGACAAAAATAACAACAACACTCTTAATAGATACAGTCTCGTGCTCGCCTCCGGAAGCTTATTCAATGAAGCACCTAAAAGACCATAACCCTTATCTTATTCAAATTAACACCTGAGAGTTAAAGGGAAATGCAAAATATTTCAGACCAGTCAACAGACTAGTGTGAATAATAATCCTTTCTACCCGACAAATAGATATCTATAGGGACCATGCTGCATTGTAAAACGGGTTTCCTCCTTGCTGTTATCAAGCTACCTACGGAACCAACCCAGAACACCTACACTTTAGTGGTTAGCGTAAAACCACAATAACATAAATGACAACATAAATATCCAATATACAACACATAATGGATTCACATTCCCTGTTATTCTATATTTCTCATCTAACGACTTCTAATGATTACCCATCATTTTCATTCTTTTAATTTGGTTCTCCCTCCATGTTTCACAAGGTGGCCCCCTTCTCACCCTCCGCTAGTATTTAAAACTGAAACACCTCTCATACTGCGTAAAGTAATGGGTCTAGATGCTACTTCCTTGAGTTAAATTGGTAACTCCAATTTACTTCCTCTTTCCTTTGGTATCCACACTATGAAATTATGGTAACCCCTTGTTAGGCAATAAAACCGTTCCTTCTTATTCATTTAAATTGCATATTGTGCAAACCAATGAAGCCAATTTCTTATTATGATGTCCATACTGCACGAAGCAATGGAATAATCCCTCCTTTCGATCCCCTCCCATGCTTTGTAAGGTAGCCCCTCACTAACAATAGGATTATAAGCTTACCATCATAAATAATTGGTTCCCCCAATCTATTTCTTTTATTGATAACACCAATGTTCAAATGGTCCCCTAATTTATTTCACCCATTAGTACCCCCAAGGTTCACACAAATGCAAATGTTGTGTCCATGATTACCCACCAAAAAACATTTGCAACTTTAAATAGTATCCTAACCAAGTTCAATAAACACTTATCTCTGAAAGGTAGCCCCCTTCCAATTCAATAAGACAAACAATCTTTTACTTCGAAGGCAAACACTTCCAGCACCACTCATTACTTATCTCTAAAAGGCAACGCTTTCAGATTTATGAAACAAACAATCATTTACTCCGTATCCAACCCTTCGAACACCATACAATTTCCCTAAAAGGTACCCCTTCGGGATCCATGCAATCAATCAAGACCATGACGGTAAGGTACATGTCAGAAATCTCTAACTCCTTTATACAATTATAAAATAAAAACTCTCCTCGTTGTCATTGTTGATGCTGACATCCATCTAGGCAAAGCCTCAAATCTTTATTAAAAAGAATTGCTTTCGGACCGTTAAACATGTCCAAGGAAATAAGTTTTAGAAAAACAAATTTATGAAGGCTTTTCATCGTAGGCAATGGCTTTAAAGGTTTTGGAAGCATAGGTTCCAAGTTAGAAAACGATTAAGGCTCCCTTCCGGTTCCCCTAAAAGGTGTGACGTCCTTATATAAAACAGTTATTTCTTATTAAAAAAAACCCTTTCAACCATGTCGAAAGGGTGGAGGCGAAGCCCCTAGTGGAGAAATAAACTATCAAAATGTATAAATATCAATACCAAAGTTCCCTCGGAAGGTAAGAGGCGGATGTATAAATATTTCCAATACCATACATAAGATATTACAAGTATTCAGCGCTGCCGAAAGGTGGTTTTAGAGTGTATCGGAACGTTGCTTTTGGAAAGGTAGTGGCACTGATAGTAAATACGTATAATATTGACTTATCTCCTTATAAAGTGTACTTTATACACACTCCGCCATATTTGTCAAATTTTTATTAGCTTGTAAAATGAAACACTGTGTATATACAGTCTTTTTACAGTACTTTCGTACAAAGTATAAAGTATTTATACATATGTTTTAATCAATTTAATTAACATGAAATATTTTCCTAAGCAATTCAAACTTATAAATTCATAACTAATTCATAAAACCGTGAAAACTTATGAAACTCGAAATTTGTCTCTAAAATCTTATAAAAACATCATATCGAAATTCCATGGCATTTAGAGATACCTAATTATAGGTTTTATCTACCTAATTATAGGTTTTATCTTAAAACCTTTCCATTTTAATGTATATAAACATGTCAAACATAGTTGTTGATTAACCACCAGTTAGCATTATTTCAATGATGAAGAACCATCATGAACAAACATCATATTAGGATATTTACTGCGATCAGCTGAACACAAAGGTAAGAGTATTATTGATGTTTCCAAGGTTAAATTCTAGATTTCTTTTTTTTTTTCCGTCTTCCCTAGCTTTAGTGAATGGCTACCATATGTTATTTTGATTTTTAGAGTGAATGAAAAGTGATATGATATTTGAATACATAAAGGCTAACATTTTATCGCTTTTCCTTTCTCTTATGCCCTTCCATAAGCATGATTTGATTTGTTCTCTAAAGCCAACTAACTAGTGAATTCATTATACAAAAATATCATTTCCTCCTTTATTGCGCTATTCCCATTTAATTTAACCATTTAAATTTATAAATAATATTATATAAATTTTAGGGGTGTTACCTCCTCCCCACTTTAAAAGAATTTTGTCCTTGAAACCCTGCCAAGGACGAAACAAGCAAAGCAATCATAGGAATCTAACAAGCAATGTTATCTCAAATATATACTAGTGTATGTTGGGAAATGCGAATCAAGGATCTTAAGTCTAACCACTAGAGGGAGTGAACAGTCTTTAATGAAAGTTATGAACTTATTGAAATATTTTTGAGTTTAATGGAATCAAATGCAAATCACAAATATGAATCAGTCACAGAATTAAACGTAGATGCAAATAATAAGTAAAAGCAGTAAAGGACAGAACACACCGGGATTTCATATGAGTTCAGAGTTACCATACATCCAGTCCTACACAACTCTTGGTTGTACATATTTCTTTTCAAATAAACTGCAATATCCAATCTTACAATCCTCAAATTCAAGGGCTACAAGATCCACCCCTAACTGCTTCCGAGCACAAGGCGTTCTTTTGATTTAACCAAGCTATAAGATCACCTATTGATTGTGGGCTTCAATTACACCCAGTTGATTTGAATGGTCTGCAACCACACATTTTCAGAAACAGTTTGGTGGAGAGACTCGAAAGGACTTTGATCTTTTTGTTTTTGATTACAAATACTCCTATAACTTTGAATAGCACTTGGATCTTTGAGAAAGAGTGGTAGAAATTTAAACTAGAAATAATCAGGTTTGGATCTCTTTGAATTTAGGTAGAGTTTAGTTATGGCAACTTCAAAATTAAGAGTATAAATGGAGAGGAGAAAATGTGAGAAGAAGATAATAAATGTTAGTTATAAAATCGAATTCAGATGGGTATTTATAGGGGTTCAATGATCATGTCTATTCAGGAAAGTATTAAACAAATAGAGACTTCTTTGGAAATTTATATTTTTGAAAAAGGAAAGTCTATTTAAACACAAAAATTTAACACAAATTGAGTGACACAAAATTTCAACCATTAGATTACCCCACGATTTGCACCTCTCATACAAAACAAGTTAAGTATATGGCTAAAATTTTATCTTATCTAATTTTTGTCAAACTTTTGTGTTTAGATGGCCACTTCCTTTAAAAAAGGCTATGATGTCAATATGTGGGGTAGTGCATGTCAACATACCCTTTGTATGTTTGAAATTTAAATTTTTGAAAATAGTGGAAATGATGTTTAAATAAATCAAAGTTATTCTAGAGTTTAAACAAACTATTTTCTTATATATTAAAATAGTATAATAAAGTAAGAATACAAATCTAAAACATATATTTATAATATATAAAGTGATATCAAAACTTAATATAAAACTATAAAAATGAACATGTAAAATTTAAAACTTAAGATATAAAACTATAAATATGAATATAAGGAAATAAAACTCAATATAAAATTAATTATTTAAACATAAACATTTATTTAAAAACTAATATAAATAAGAAAATATAAAATATTTAAATTAGGAGTAATATTAAAATTCAAGAAATAATTTAAATAATCAGGAGATATATTTATATTTTAAAAAGGAAGTAATTTTGAAATCAATTGAAAATAGAAGATTTTTTAAATATTATAAGGCAGAATTGGAATAAAGATTTTAGTGCTATTATGGAGTTTTAACAAAAATTCTAGACTCTATTACTTATTTAGATAACTTTCTTAAAACTCTTGAATACTTTTTACTCATGAGTCTTCAATCTTGAACTCTTCTCCTTTGTAATCTAAAATTTTGAATCTTTAAACTGTACAGTCTTCAATTATCAATACTTTCATATATATCATGCATATATATATATATATAATAATGTTAGTGTGTATATATGTATATATATGCCTACTCAAAAAAATGTTAGTATATATTGTATAATAATAGTTAAAAAGGTTAAAAGGTTGTTGTCATCAAAACCATCATCTCAGTTCCTAACAATCTCCCATTTTCTATTGATGACAACCTTTGTTTATAATACCGTATACTCACCCGATACCTTGATTTTTTGATTACTCCCCCTAATTCCAACAACTCATATTGAAACTATTATCCCCCTCTTAATCAAATCCCTATTTTATAATTCTCCTCCTTTGTCGTCAACAAAAACTATATAACTGTGTTTAATCTATAATACGCCCCCTTAAAGTAAGATAAGACTTAATATAGACTAAAAATGACTCTAATGCTCCCCTTAAACTATGGTACCACTTAAACAAACAATAACAAGATTTAAATAAGCAACATCAAGATTAAACTAGAATAATGTTAACACTCAATCATATAATCAATCCAAACCAATTTATACAACCAATTCAAATCATGTTTTTACACACCATTAATTCAAATTCAAATTTTCACATACAATCAATTCAAAATCAAATTCAAATTCAAATTAAACATTCCAAGCACAATAAATTCAAACATAAATTTAATGTTTCTTGGAACTTCTACCCATCCTTCTTTCCAAAGGTAGGATTTTCCTTTAACCATTCTTCATTTTCTTTGGTAAGAGCTCCTTTCGGATCGTTATTTTCTTCTTCTTTGTTGAGTTTTGGTTTTATTCAAACATTCTTAACACAATAATTAAACATTTCATAGATGGTTTAGAGATATTGAACATAAATAGAACATCTACATTGGTAATTTACGATAACGATACATAGAAATGATACATAACATGGAATTGATATACGATATGAATAGAAACTACTGCAACATTAAAATAAAACTAGAATTCGCCAGAAGATAATGAAGACGTTGATGATCCAAGCTTGCGACTAACTTTTCCAAAGAACTTGATCATTGTGGAGATCTTTCCATTTTCTTACTAAATGATCTCTTTAAAATCTTTTAATTCTCCACTGTAATCATTTGATTCTTAAGAAGGATTTTATTGAATGGATTATAGGTACTAGCGGGATATTATATGCTTCCTAAGGAAGTATTTTCATCTTCTTCCTCTATTTCGATTTCCATTCCTTCTTCTTCCATTTCATGATCCAACCTTTCCCCCTTTTCCATTAGTGTTTCATATGGTAGAAACACTAGTGGAATCTTAGTGAGAGATATATTTCCACTATTAAAAATCTTTTTAGAGACAAACTCTTCTCCTTTAAAATCAACTCCAAAGAATTTAGAAATACGTAGGTAAGTTCTATGATAGAATGTATTTTCACACATCGAAAAAAAATTAGGCTTAAAATCATTCAAATAACTTGAACCCAATTAGTATTGTATTTTCCATAAGTTCCAAAGTCTTGAATGATGAAAAATTTTCCGTTATCGTCTTTACCAAAGTTTACATAGTTGATGTAATCTTTGATAGTTTCGGGGTTATTGAAAAGAAAGCCTTTGATGGCCTTAGACGGCCTCATAATGCTTGGAGTGCTTGAGGAAGCCATTATTAAAGTTTTGTGAAGAGTAAAAAATAATGAAGATAAGTTTGAATTTTGAAACAAAGGTTTTAAGTGATGATAAGGATAGAGAGATAAATAAAGAACCTATAGACATGTTCTCTGGTCAATAAGTACATTTTCAGTACATTGAAGTTGATAAAAAGGTGGAGGGAATTTCAAATTTTCATGAGGCATGTCGACATGGGTAGTGCATGTCGAGATGGTCTTTGTAAATTGTAAATTTATATTTTCAAAAAAATAAAATGAAATGATGTTTAAATAAATCAAGGGAATTCTGGAATTTAAACAAACTATTTTCATATATTTAAAAATAGTACAATGGAGTAAGAACATAAATTTAAAACATATATTTATAACCTATAAAAGTGATATCAAAACTTAATATATAACTATAAATATAAACATGAGAAATTTAGAATTTAAGATATAAAACAACAAATATGATTATAAGGAAACAAAACTTAATATAAAATTAATTATTTAAACATAAACATATATTTAAAAAATAAAATCTAAAATATTTAAATTAGGAGTTAGATTAATATTCAAGAAATAATTTAAATAATAGGTATATATATACACAAACACTTTCAAAAGGAAGTAAGTTTAAAATTAATTGAAAATAGAAGATTTTTGAAATATTATAATACAAATTGGTGAGAGGTAAATATTTTAATGCAATTATGGAGTTTAAAAAAAAAATCAAGACTCTACTGATTATCCTGATATTTTTCTTAAACTCTTGAATTCTTGTTACTTACGAGTCTTCAATCTTGAACTCTTCGTCTTTGTAACCTACAATCTTGAATATTCAAACTGTGTAGTCTTCAATAATCAATACCTGCATAAGATACCTACGTATACGTCCTGCACACACACACACAACACAACACACACACACACACACACACACATATATATATATATAATGTCAATATATATTTTATAATAATAGTTAAGAAGGTTAAAAGGTTGTTGTCATCAAAACCGTCATCTCAGTCCCTAACAACATACCCCACCAATAACCAATCTATAAAGCAATATAGATCTTACCGAAAGAAAATCAGGAATAGCCTATCTAATCATGTCTTTTGTCCCCCAAGTACAGTCTCTTTTGTCAGTATTCCACTGAACATTCATCAATCTAACTCTCTTGGTTCTCAGTATCATTTTATCTCTATCTACAACACGAACTGGTTGCTTCACAATAGTCAAATTAGGTTCCACTACCTACTCTTCCAATACCATCGGATCAATAGTAGCGTCAGGGTCATGTACATACTTCCACAGGTGCGATACCTAAAACACATTGTGGGCTCCCACTAGTCTATCTGATAGCTCTGCTTGATAGGCAAGCTTTTCAATCCTTTTCAAAACCAGAAAAGGCCCAATAAATCTTGGCGCAAGCTTCCCTGACACGTCTTCGATTGGTGACACCTTGATGAAAACCCTTTCTTTAATAAGGAATTCCAATTCCTTACGCCTTCGATCCACGTAACTCTTTTTCCTGAATTGAGCTTCCTTCATCCGAATCCGAATGATCTCAATCATCTCTATGGCTTTTCTTACTAATTTTGGATCAAGAGCTAGCCCGTCGCCTGTCTCCAGCCAATATGATGGCAATTTACATAGTTTTCTATATAAAGTTTCGAAAGGCGTCATTCTTACAATAGTCTAAAAGCTATTATTATAATAAGAAAATTCCATTAAACGCAATTGGTCTTCTCAAGAACAACCAAAGTCTAGAACACAATCTCGCAACAAATCTTCCAGTATCTTTTTCACCCACTTGGTTTGCCCATCCATTTGTGGGTGATAAGACATACTCATCTTGAGTTTCTTCCCCATTGTCTTCTGCAAACTTTTTCAAGACTCACTCATAAATAATAGGTCTCTATCGCTTACGACGCTGCTAGGAGCTCCATTAAGTCTCACTATATTCTTCATGAACAACTAAGCCAAAAATGGAGTCATCCACCTTATAGACTTCGCGGGAATAAAATGAGCACTCTTGATTAGTCAATCCACGATAATCCATATGCTTTTGCTCCCTCTTCTTGATCTCGGCAGTTCATCAATGAAATCCATGGATATCGAATCCCATTTCCAAACTAGAATATCTAATGATTGTAACAAACCACTAGGATTCTGATGTTTGGCTTTCACCTGCTGGAAATTCATACACTACTTCACCCGTAAGCCAACATCCTTCTTCATTCCTTCCTAGAAGAAGCTTCTCTTCGTATCATGGTACATCTTGGTTCCCCGGGGATGTATCGTGGACTTAGAAATATGACATTCTCCAAGAACATTCGTTCTCAAATTGCCAACATTTGGAACACATAGTCCTTCGTTCCTCTGTAACCAACTATTCTGGTCAAGAGTAAATTTTCAAATTCACTTCCATCCCGATTCTGAGCTCTCTGATCATTTTGACCAACGAAGGATCCTCTTTCTACCTAGAAGCAATCTTTTCAATCAAAGTTGGTCAAACTTTTAAGCATAACACCATCGGTGTACCTCCAATATAACTCGTTGTCGACCTGGTCCTCACATTAAAACTTGTAAGTCTTTGCATTCGTTCAACATAGCCGACACTATCCTTTGTTGTTTCCTCCTAAGAGCATTGGCAACCTTATTGAAAGAGGCTATATAGCGGTAGGATCGTATAGAATGGAGTATAGGATATAATGTATATGGTAGAGTAGTAAGCAGTAAATCACACAGTCGATTTATACTGGTTCGGACCACTGTCATACGTCCAGTCCCAGACTCACTTCTGGTATTTCACTAACACTAAAACCCTCACTTCACCCAGAGGAATAGGTTCACAATTACTCGAACCACTGAACGGGATTTCTTGCCTCAACCACTGAAGAGGTCTTCACTAATACAGAATAATTGTTGACTCTTTTGTGTTCTTGATAACACGGATTGTCGAATATTAAGTACACCCTTCCTATAGCCTTACCTTGATGATAATTGTGAAGTACGTGAAGGAATATGGAAGTTAAAAGGTCTCAAATATGAAAGTAGATAGTTTTTAGAATTCAGAGAGCTTTGAGAATATAAGATAGAATTAAATTAAGAATTGGTGATTGAAACAATTAATCAACCCTCTATTTATAATATATAAAAAGATACAACTGATCATGAAAGGTTTTGATGAAGAAAAATGGTTGTGACTCTTCATAAAAGTTGCAACCTTTCAGAATCAGATGTCTGAGAATAATTTTCAGATGTCTGTTTATAGTTTGAATTTTAAAGCCGAAAGGAAACAGTACGTTTCTGACTAAATTCAAACGTTTGAAATATATAAAACAGACGTCTAAATATTGTCTTTTGAAAACAATCTGTTTCAGCAAACAGACGTCTGAAATTTTCAGACCAGACGTCTGTTTTCTGTTATCAGACTATTCCTTGCTTAATTTATATAAGAAAAGCTATATACATATAAAATGTGTGTGTGTGATCATCAAGGAAGACTTTAACATTAATATCTAAGACTAACAGACCTTTATAACGTATTTATTCTTCGTTTATTGTGTTCATGAATCTGTTTGTCAAATGGCTTCCTGCAAAACAAGGTTAGATAATAATATGTACATTTATGTATAGTTGTCATAGTCAAAACGCTATGTAGCGGGATATAACATTCTCCCCCTTTTTGACTAATGACAACTATATAAACTCCCCCTGTCAATATGCATATTATAAAACAAGTTCCCCCCCCCCCCCCCTGTCATTCAACAAAAAGGAATACTTATAAGAGATGTTAAGTATACACACAGCACACAGAGAAACATATGTAGAAACAGATAATTAAACAGAGAGTAGCATACCAACGTAACATAAGTAGCACATACTGATGTTTTCTGCGAAGTAGTAGCAAAAAACATTACAAACCATGGAAATATTTGGAGAGATTCTTAAGCAAAAGACTAAAGCAAAATACTACTGCAAGATACTAATGCTGGAATTCTTACGAACCATGCTTACCAATCTTCCGAAGTAGACCCAACAACAGTCGTTCCACCATCTTTAGGAGAGCCTTCCTCAGAGTATGGAACTTCGGTGGAGCTTGAAGACCATTGGAACGGAGCAGGTGCTTGAGCTTGGGTCGAAGAAGTACCAGTGCACGAAACCTTTTCCCAAATCTTATTCAAGAAACCTTTGATGGACTCAAACTTCTTGGTTGTCTGTTTATGATAATTTCTTATTTCTTTTTGATGTTTGGCTTGATTTTGAGATAGCAATAGGACGGCTTGCTTGGTAGATGTTTCGGGAGAAATGACCTGAATATCACTATCGTCTTCTTGTTGTCTAGGTTGGCGTCGATGAGACGGTTCAGAAATGATAGATTCAGGATTGGCAGCAACATGATCTTTCTAGGTGTCAAAAGACATTTATACTAAGAGGAAGATGTTATAGAAAGAATATATTTTTAAATTGTATAGTTGTCATCATCAAATAGGGGGAGAATGTTAGAAACTCTATTGTTGGATTTTGATGACAACAACTATACAATTATACCAAAGAACCTCTAAGCTAACCTTCAGGTACATGGGTATCAAAAAGAGAAAAAGAAATAAGTTCAATACGAAGATACACAGTACAAAAGAGGATAAAAGCATATATATTCGACTAATTCTATGTTGCAGGAAGATACTTTCGACAATCTGACTCAAGGACACAAAATGAAGATCATTTATATGTTGTAAGAGTCTATTAAGTCCTAGATTCATATGTTAAAGTCTTCCTTGATGATTACACACACACATATTTTATATATATTTTTTTTCATTGAAAAATAGGCAAGGAATAGGCTGATAACAGAAAACAGACGTCTGGCCTGAAAAATTCAGACGTCTGTTTGCTGAAACAGAATATTTTTATACAATATTCAGACGTCTAGTTGATATATTTCAGACGTCTGAAATGCCCCTGAAATACACTATTTCCTTTCTGATTTGATTTTTAAAATAAACAGACATCTGAATTTTATTTTCAGACATCTGAATTCCGAAGAGTTGCATCCTTTATGAAGAGATACAACTATTTAATCCATATCTCTTCATCACAACTCTTCACGATCAGTTGTATCTTTTTATATATTATAAATAGAGAATTGCTTAGATGATCTAATAACCGGATTTTATTCTAATTCTATCTATCTTATTCAAAGCTCTCTAAGTTCTAAAAAGCTATCTACTTTCATACTTGAGACTTTTAAACTTCCATATTCCTTCACGCACTTCACGATTATCATCAAGGAAAGGCTATAGGAAGGGTGTACTTAATATTCGACAATCCGTGTTATCAAGAACACAAAAGAGTCAACAATTATTCTGTATTAGTGAAGACCTCTTCAGTGGTTGAGACAAGAAATCCCATTCAGTGGTTCGGGTAATTGTGAACCTATTCCTCCGAGTGAAGTGAGGGTTTTAGTGTTAGTGAAATACCAGAAGTGAGTCTGGGACTGGACGTAGGACAGTGGTCCGAACCAGTATAAATCGACTGTGTGATTTACTGCTTACTACTCTACCATATACATTATATCCTATACTCCATTCTATACGATCCTACCGCTGTATAGCCTCTTTCAATTGGTATCAGAGCAAGGCCATCTTATAACCGTAACACCGTTATTTGATATTTTGCTAAAATGGAGAATAACCGAAGTACTAGCTCAACTACTTTTGCCGAAGGACAATCCACTCAAAGACCACCACTATTCAACGGACTACATTACAACTACTGGGCTACAAGAATGAGAATTTATATGCAAGCAAGTGGTTTTAGTGCATGGAATGCAACTCAAAAAGAGTTTACAGCTCCTACTACTGAATATGCAACTTGGACAACTGTTCAAAAAGATGAAGCAAATGCAAATGCAAAAGCTATTAACATGCTATACTGTGCCCTAGATCGAAATGAATTCAATCGTGTTAGCATTTGTACATCAGCTTATCAAATATGGGAGACACTAAAAACTATTCATGAAGGAACAAACAAAGTCAAACAAACTAAAATTTCAATGCTCAAAAATCAGTTCCAGAATTTCAAAATGAAGCAAAATGAAACTATCAACGAAATGTACTCAAGATTCCAAGATATCTTACATGCATTGATAGGACTTAGAGAAAAATACAGTGACTTTGACATCATTTCAAAAGTACTAAATTCTTTAACTGACGATTAGGAAAGAAAAGTACTAGCCATTGAAGAAGCAAATGATTTATCAGCAATGAAACCAGAAGAGCTAATAGGAAATCTTATGTCTTATGAAGTAAACCTTCAAGCAAAAAGGGAACTAGCTCAAGAAAAGAAAAATGTGGCCTTTCATGCTGATAAAGAGGAGTCTGAATCAGAAGGCGAAGATCTAGCTTTTATTGCCAAAAACTTTAAGAAATTTCTGAAATATAGAAAAGGAAATTTCAAAAAGAATATTTCAAATAAGCCTTCATCTTCAAAACTAGAATGTTTCAATTGTCATAAGAAAGGTCACATGGTAAAAGATTGTCCAGAAATGAAAGAAAATCAAAAGAACTTCAATAAAAGCAAGAAAGGAAAATTCAAGAAGAAAGCCATTTCTGTTACATGGGACGACTCAGCCTCAGATTCATCAAGCAGTGACAGTAATAGTGATAGTGATAAAGAGCAAGCAAATGTGTGTTTTATGGCACAAGAATCTGAGGTAAGTGAATTATCTTATAAAGAACTAATAGATGTTAATGTTGAACTTTTAAATTTAATAAAAATTCTAAAGAAAAAGATTAAAGAAACTCATGAAAATCAGAATAAAGCTGAATTCGAAAGAGATATGTTAAAAGATGAAAAGATAATTCTAGAAGAAGAACTTGAAAAAGTTTAAGAAACTCTTACGAATTCGGATAGTCAGCTTTCTCTTTTGAGTCAAGAAATTGAAACTCAAAAGATGAAGAATGATGAAATTAGTTCTGAAAATCATTTGTTGAAAATTAGAGTAAAAGAACTAGAATTAGAAAACAAAAGTATTCAAACTAAGTTAGAAAACATTTCAAAAAATGTTTCAAATTTTAACAAGGGTAGTGAAAATTTAACAAGAATCATAGAAAACTCTCAACCCTCTTCAAACAAAAATGGTTTAGGATTCGAAAATGAATTGAAATTTCCTCCAACAAAGTTTAGGAGGAAAATTAATGCAAAACCGAAATCCACAAAAACAATTAATAGAATTAAGATATGGGTTCCAAAAACTAACGATAGTTTGATTAGGAAAAAGCACATTAACTCATTTATGGAATCTGTGCATAATAATGAAAATCATTTATATAAAAGGGATACTAAACCCAGTTGGGTTTGGCTTCCTAAGACCTAACTCCCTGGACCCTAACAGAGAAAGTGGGTACCAAAGTATATATATAATATTTGTTGCAGGTACACCACAACAAAAAGGAGGGTATTTCAGTATCTCTAATATCTTTAAAAACTGAGCTCAAAGCTAAATCAGGGAATTTGGAAAATAATAGTCACATACTTAGGGGGAGAAATATTCATATATCACACATTCAGGGAAAGAAAATAAAGAGAAGACGACGATATTTATTACATTCCCTCATTCTTTTTGATAATGACAAAGGGGGAGAAATTCATATGTATATTGATAGAGGGAGATATTATACTAAGAGGAAGATGTTATAGAAAGAATATATTTTTAAATTGTATAGTTGTCATCATCAAAAAGGGGGAGAATGTTAGAAACTCTATTGTTGGATTTTGATGACAACAACTATACAATTATACCAAAGAACCTCTAAGCTAACCTTCAGGTACATGGGTATCAAAAAGAGAAAAAGAAATAAGTTCAATACGAAGATACACAGTACAAAAGAGGATAAAAGCATATATATTCGACTAATTCTATGTTGCAGGAAGATACTTTCGACAATCTGACTCAAGGACACAAAATGAAGATCATTTATATGTTGTAAGAGTCTATTAACTCCTAGATTCATATGTTAAAGTCTTCCTTGATGATTACACACACACATATTTTATATATATATATATATATATTCATTGAAAAATAGGCAAGGAATAGGCTGATAACAGAAAACAGACGTCTGGTCTGAAAAATTCAGACGTCTGTTTGCTGAAACAGAATATTTTTATACAATATTCAGACGTCTGGTTGATATATTTCAGACGTCTGAAATGCCCCCGAAATACACTATTTCCTTTCTGATTTGATTTTTAAAGTAAACAGACATCTGAATTTTATTTTCAGACATCTGAATTCCGAAGAGTTGCATCCTTTATGAAGAGATACAACCATTTAATCCATATCTCTTCATCAAAACTCTTCACGGTCAGTTGTATCTTTTTATATATTATAAATAGGGAATTGCTTAGATGGTCTGATAACCGAATTTTATTCTAATTCTCTCTATCTTATTCAAAGCTCTCTAAGTTCTAAAAAGCTATCTACTTTCATACTTGAGACTTTTAAACTTCCATATTCCTTCACGCACTTCACGATTATCATCAAGGAAAGGCTATAGGAAGGGTGTACTTAATATTCGACAATCAGTGTTATCAAGAACACAAAAGAGTCAACAATTATTCTGTATTAGTGAAGACCTCTTTAGTGGTTGAGGCAAGAAATCCCGTTCAGTGGTTCGGGTAATTGTGAACCTATTCCTTCGGGTGAAGTGAGGGTTTTAGTGTTAGTGAAATACCAGAAGTGAGTCTGGGACTGGACGTAGGATAGTGGTCCGAACCAGTATAAATCGACTGTGTGATTTACTGCTTACTACTCTACCATATACATTACATCCTATACTCCATTCTATACGATCCTACCGCTGTATAGCCTCTTTCACTTATTGCCTTTCCCAAGAGTATAGTCTATGTCAAACTCATAAGTCGCCAAGAACTCCAGCCATCTCAGTTGTCGCATACTCAATTCTTTCGGAGAGAATAAATATCGCAAGGACTTATTATCTGTGATCAACTCAAACCTTTCACCCAATAAGTAATGTCTCCAAATCTTCAGGGCAAAAAAATAGCAGCTAACTCAAGAACATGAGTTGGGCATCGGACTTCATGAGGTCCCATCTATTGAGAAGCTTAACACTACGCCATAGATGATCTATCGCAACGAAAACACATGGTGTTGCTAGCTACAATGTTGTCATTGCTATGCTGTTTTTTGTCTATTGCAACGCACGCTTCAATATGTTAGCATAGATATCAACATGTGTTGCAGTAGCCGCGTGAATAAAATTATCAATCCACGTAAACATGATCCAACGGTCCATGTTAGCGATCCGTGTAAATTTAATTTTCTAATTTCCTTCATCGCCTCCTTAGCTCTTTGCTCCAAATTTTCATTTTGTCGTTCGAGCATATTTCGCTAAATTTTCATTTTGCCGCTCCAAGATAATTTGCTATTTTCCTTTTTTTTCTTTTTCATTCGGATCCCTAATTTTTCTTCATGCCCAAATTATCGCAGATCCAAATTAATTCCCCTAAATTATTCGCAATAGCTAGCTACTCCAGTACGCCGGTCTCTGGCGATCCATCATCTAAATCGGCGAAATCGCGTGATTCCTTTGGCAGCCGCCAAGACCTAGGCGATCCACTAGTGGGCAAGAGGGTATTGATGAAATCGATTCACTCGCGACGCTCAAAAATAATACTCCGTAGTCCTCAAACCAATCCTCTTTAATTTGGAATAACGATCGGCTCAGATTCAGTCTCTGAAAGGTAAAATTGATCTTATCGATTTGGAGTTATTTATACTCAATTTGATCTATCGGGTATGCTTTTGTGTGGAGGTATTCTTCTATTCTAGAGTTTACCTTTTGATTTTTCATGTCATTTTGTCTAATTTTCTCCTTTGGATGTTGGGGACTACGAGCTTCTGCTGCTAATTCATCCTTCAGATGTCGGTGTCCAGATCCTATCTTCAAACCAGTTTATGTAGTAGTATTTGCGAAGGGCTGAAATTCGCAATACTTTTTGGCAAACAGAATGGTTTATGTAGTAGTTGGAATTAACTCAGAATCTTACCATAAAAATTTATAATGATATAGGAAATCATTTATATGTTCCTCAGTCTTATGGGATCGAATGAAAGTACAGAGAAATGATCTCATAGAAGCATCCTTTTTAATTTCATGCTTCGGAAAGAGAAGTCCATTTGAGCAGGTTGTAGATAATACTAAAATGAAAGATGCTAACAATAGAGATAAGCAGGTCTGTTTTACCTCATAATGAGAAGCGGCATATAGGATTGATATATTCTCATGGTTCTACCTATTATTGAATTCAATACTGCATGAGTTTGTGTTCTCTTCGTTTGTTCCTCCTTTTTATCACTTAAACAAATTATATAATAAACTTAAAAAGCACAGATGCATGTATTCTTTGCTACTGACATTTGCACTGTGCTTAGAGCAGGTTTTGTAGAGTATTTTGATATATGGACACTACGTACGTGGCAATTTGTTATTCCAGCTTTAGGCGGATACTGATAATTTTGCATCTTCTACAATAAAATGATATCATAAGTATTTATGCCTGCATAGTTATATTGGCATTTATATCTGTATATCTGCAAGGCTACGCTATATGACATTGGCATCATTCAAGTGTGTGCGTGAGGACATGGCATATAATGACAGTTTCTAAAATGTGAGCAGTTTATTTCATAAACGAGTTAAATAGCTTTTAAGCGATATGAATCCGTTTGCTAATTTCAGGTGCATGTAGGTTGCCTTTTTTTGGTTTTATTTCAATGTTCTTCAGATTGCTAATATTTGGTTCTTGTCAATCTTCATTCTACTCAGAACTGGCATGAAATGCAGGAATATACTTATGGAGCTGCCTGGAACAATGAAAGTAAAGGTGATTCCTTATTTTCGTTGTTGTACATATTGAGAAAGGTTAACAGGAAAAGTGAGAAAGGTGATTCCTTATCTTTTCAGGTAAAAAATAAAATTGTACGAGAGGTAGCAGATTTCGTCAAGAGCCATCAGTCAATATTCTACAAAATTCTTAAGTCTGAATGTTTATGGAGCTGATGAAGTGGCTGCAGAACGAGTTCATCTTGCTGTTTCTGTACTAAATAAAGTATGCAAATTTTCTTATGTTGCTTGTTGCTATGCTACTTTCTATATTTTCTAGCATGCATGTGACTGTTTGTCTGAGTAGATGGATGCGGCATGTCTGCGCAATTCTCAGGTTCTACCCCAATTTTGATATTATTGATAGATGATATCATTTCATTTTAGTATTTTATTTTAAAACTGCTTTTCTTTTAATTTTAGCTTTTATTGTGTAGCTATTGAACTTCTACAGTTGTTATCGCTCAAAGCTCAAGATTCCCTGGAACAAGCTAAGCTCTAGGTTCGAACTCATGTCATTTCTCCTTCGAGCATTGCTCGTGTGCTTGTTGAGTCATTTCTTAAGGTATGGATAATGTATATATTTATCTGGTTGTATGTGTGAGTCTGTATATGAGTGAATCGAGTGACAATGTAGTGAGAAATGTATGTAAATATGAATGATTGTGTAATATACGAGTGAATGTACAATAGTAGAGTCAAAAAATTTGTACCATTTGAAATGTTGAAATAAAATATCTATTTGAATAAAATATTGTGTTATAATAATAATATGAAAATTTTAATTAATAGCAGTTGAGGTGTAATTACTTTTAACAGCTGTAAAACAAATTTTAACAACTGCTAGAAACAGTTGTAAAAAAGGTTGACTTTATTACGATTACCAGTTGTACTAGACATATTACAACTGTTTTTGGCAGTTGTGAAAGGCTATTTTTTTGTTCTAGTGGTAACTGTGGCAACACATGTTCCGATATTGCCATAGGGTCGCAAAGGCGTTGCCTTTGACTCTAAGGCAATGCGGCAAAAGGCAACCCCAAAAAAGTGTTGTCATATGTCATTTTTTGCCTGTAGCAACCCTTTTTGGCACCTACTACTTCACTTCTCTGGGGTTTCCGTAGGCCATCTATGGCATAGTGTAAGTAATAACCCTTCCCTTCTGCATAAGAACGTCACCTAACCTTGTTCCGCAAGCATCGGTATAAACAACGAAACCCTTGTTTTCTTCCAGCACCACCAATATTGGAGCATCGATCAACAAGTGCTTCAAATTCAGGAATTATTCCTCATACTTATTAGATTAAACAAACTTAACATCCTTCCCGGTTAGCATTATGAGTGGTGTTGCTACCCGCGAAAAGTTCTTGATAAACCTTCGATGGTACCCGACCAATCCCATAAAGCTTCGGACCTCTGTAACATTTTTAAGTCTCCTCCAAATAACGGTAGCATCAAAATTAGCTGGATCTACCAGCAATCCTTCTCCCGAAATCATGTGACTAAGGATCTTCACATTCTTCTCCCAAAGCAGACACTTAGAAAATTTGGCATTCAATTGGTGCTTCCGCAAAGTCTCTAGCACGATCCGAAGTTGAGTTCCATGAGTCCTTCGAATATACTAATATATCATCAATGGAAACCAACACAGATCTGTCTAAGTGTTCCCAGAACGCTAGGTTCATCAAATTCACGGAGAAAGCTGACACGTTCGTCAATCGGAATGACATAACCATCCATTTGTATGATCCATATTTGTTACCAAACGTAATCAACGAAACATTCTCTTCCGCTACCCTCAGCTTGTGAAACCTAGTAGCCAAATTTAATTGAGGAAACACTCTCGTTCTGCTTAATTGATCAAACAGATCATTAATACGAGCAAAGGATATATATCCTTCACTTCCCACTCATTGAGCTTTTGGTAGTAATACGCATTCTCAACAACCTATCGAGATTCTTTACAAATACTTATGATGTGCCCCAAACCAAACTACTTGGACGAATAAAGCTTTACCTTCCAACTCAACAAGTTGCACCCTTAACTTCTTCATTTTCGAAGGGATCATTCGGCTAGGTGGTTCCAATCATTGGCTCAGCTCCCAGCATAAGATCAATCTGGAACTCAATAGCTTTTTTTGACGTTAAACCTTCCATTCGCTTGAAGATGTCAGCAAATTCCTTAACAATAGGAACGCTACTAATCTCTTCCTCCAATTCTAAAACACTCATCAAAGAAAACATATGCGGAACTGCTTTTCACCAAGAACACAATCCGATCGTTGCTATCGGGATGCTTCAATGATACTTCTCTACTTCGATACAATATCGTCGCATCATAACAACTCAACCAATCCATACCCAAAATAATTCCCAAACCCTCGAAATCAAGCACATAAAAGTTACAAACAAATGTATAACCTATCAACTGAAATTCTAGGTTATCGTATCTCAAACCCGGAGTTGTGTACCATCAAATAGGATTAACCACATTAAAGGAAGTAACAAGGTATGATGGTTCTAAAGACAATTTATCTACTGTACGTCTAGAGATAAATGAATGTGATGCACCAGTGTCAAATAAAACTCTAATAGGTATGCTATGAAACAGAAGCGTATCTTCCAAAATTGTCTTCCCTTTTTCTGCAATAGTAGGTCTGGGAGACAAAGGTTCCACAGCCGTCACTTTACCCTTGGGTTCTTCCAAACATTTATCCTTATAATGCCTAAGCTGATTACAATTAAATCACTTACACTCGGCTTCTTGGCAGTGGTCTTGGCTTCCGCTGCCTTGTAGTCTGTCGAATAATGAACCTTCCTATGACATTTAAAGAAAACAACTTCGGCCTTATTCTTCTTGGATTTTCCCTCTTTCTATGCCTTCCCTCCCTTAAAGAATTTTAAATTCTTTTCTAGATAGCCCTAGTTCCCACCTTCCGTAAGGATTTCTTTGTTACGAATGGCCATCTCCATCACTACATCACTGGTATCTCTCAAATGAGGCATCTTTTATTTCGCAATCTCAAACCTTAGCCCCTTAATGAATTTCTCATTCCTCAAAATGACAGTGTCAATTGTTCCCTGAGAATAGCGAGATAATTCACCAAACCTAGTGGTATACTCGACCATTGTCATCTTTCCTTACTGTAAATCAGCATACTTCCTCATCATCATAAACTGGGCAACTTTCAATACAAACTGTGCTCAAAGCTCCTTCAGAAGTTTTCCCAAGTGATTCCATCCTTCTTTGCCATAGTCGTAATACCGTTACACCAATGCAAAGTCTGGAACAAGTTCATCATTTTTGCTGGTGGATTTGCATCACCTTAGTTCTCATGAGATGTTGTCAAAAACATGTGATAAATACGCTTTGTTTCATTTAATTTTACTCAATGAACTTTCAGCCATCACAATTATAGATCTTAGTGCAACTTTGTGCATGGATTTAGGAAATTAAAATAAGGAATGAAAGACCAAGAAGATTACGTCGGTAGAAAAATGAATTCCTAAATTTTGGCTTACATTTATATTGACTGATTTACTTTGAAAAAAGAGAAGTTTGGATTAGTTTCTAAACACTAGAAAACTCTTTTGATTTATTTTTTATTTTTATTTTTTGTTTAGGCTTAATATAAATTCATATACCTGACACTCCTAGCTCAGTTGGTTAGAGGCGGGTGAATTGGGATGAGACATAGGTGATGCGAAGACGTTGAAAAATCAGCATATACACCACCCGTGGGGTTTACTAGGACCAACAAGTAATGTCTTTAAGTGAAGTCTTAAGTTCCACAAATTACTCAAAAAATAAAAAATAAATCATATAATATCTACTATCAGACTAGTGCCAGATTAAGAATAAAATGAATCAAGGTATTTTAAATAAAAGTGTGATTTGTTGGTTTCGACTTTGTACTTTTTTATTATAATATATCAAATCAGTGAGAATTGAGTAATTTAGATTCAAAAATGATTAGATAAAGGAAATCTGTTGAATGAGACGGAATTTTAACATATATAGTGATTGAAACTACCAATGAATAAGGCCAAATCTAGATTTATGCACAGGCATGCAGCTAGTATACTAGCCATAGTAGACCTTTACTGTCGTAGAATTAAGTATAATTTAGAACACGAAATATGAGAATATTATGTGACAAGAACCAATGATTCACGGCAACATTCATACTAGTAAGCTACAAACTTACTAATCATTCATAGTAGTAACAAGTCCATTTTTCCTTTCCATTAGAAGGAAAAACTGAAGAAAAAAGCTATACGAGTTTAAACCTTGCAGATTTGAAAATCATACATCAAATCATTGTATATAGAAAATACTAAATAAAATGAAATTATGAAGAACAACATGGAGTCTTCGCATCCCAAGTTATTGTTCCATTACGAAGGAAGATATATTGGAGGGTGCATAAAACCGGTAGCTGTCCTCTTATTATTGCATGCAAATATAAATCACAACTTAGCTCTATTCCGTAGCTGAAAATTTAAATGATAGGGAGGCAGATTACATGTGCTAAACCATTGACACTGGAAAAAAAAAATTAAAATAAAATCACCATAGCTTAGTTTCAGAAATACACATATACAGTCTCTTGAAACTCTAAATGTACAGGCCCCCGCATATAGTAGGGGTTTATGTACTTAAAAAAAAATAACCTATGTGCTGATTCTAATAATAGTTCACAAAAATTATGTGCCACGTAAGCTCTCGCATGGGAGTGATCAGACAGTTCTTAAATAACTACCTTATTCATGTTAGCATATTATCGGGAATTTGATCTTCCATGCTTTCTTCCAAATGGACGAATTAGGCGTTTCGGCATTATCTTTTCGCCTTTATTATTTTCAGCGTCATTTCTCTGAACAATTCTCAAGGGATGAGCTTCTGTGTTGAACACCCACTCATCAAAGGATATGTATGATGGTGGCGAAAATAACAAGTAGAAGTATTTAAGGGTTTCGGCAAGGAAGAAACTCTGCATCATGTTGTCTTTGACACCGGAGTTCACCTGCCATCAGTAGTGTTATTATCAAGCATTATTTTAGAAAAATATGTAAGAGTAAGATAGTAAAAAGTAGAATGTATAACAGTATAAGCAAGTACAAAAGTGTACATACATCCTTAAGCCCGACGTAACCAGACTCAATGCGAGAGTTCTTTTCGAAAGCCTGGAATATGTTCCAACCCCATTCTTGGTATGTCTTATTCCCAGTCAGCCGCCAGAGGTACACAAGTGATTCTACTGTCTCTGGCCTCAGTATATTCCAAGATGTACCTACATTCATGTCCTGTGAAACGCAGTATTATAAGCATACACAGACGAATCCTAATGGGACAAATTTCAATATTAAACCTAGGAAGGAAAAAAAAGGCTTTTTTCAACTTTAAATCTGTTTAAAAACTTGTTATAAAAACGGATATGGCTTTAACCAGATCAAATTTTGTATCTGCGCACTTCGAAGTGTGCAAGTACAAATCTATAGTTTGCACTCGCACATTTTAATGGTAGTGCAACATTTTAATGGTGTGCAAGCATATTTTCTGAGGAAAAAAAAAAAAGTGCGTGCACATTTTCAAAATGAACAAATGTAAAATGCAAGGCCTAAAACTGAAATAAGTTTTTTTTTGGTGGACCTAGTATTAAAATTTATCCATGATAATAAAGTAGAAGAGAGAAAATAAACCTGTCCAGGGTGAAAGTAATAATTTTCTCCAGCTAGTTTTGTTGGAGTTGATTGGTAGAAGTTATAGCAAGTCCAAGCAAGCTTTCATAAGAAAACAATTTACGTAATCAACAATTAAATAGCAGTGTGATATGACAACAAAATTTGGCACAAGCATTTAAGGTTAAAAACTAGAGTCAGCATAGCACACCTCCTTGGCGAGGTCTAGAATTTTCCCTGCCTTCTCAGGTTCATATCCTGATGAACCTAAAGCCAGCATTCCAGGAGCAAAGCATGCCAGTTCATCCATCTGTGATGGTGTTATAAAAAAAACTTTCAAGACTCTAGATAAAAACCCATAGCGATGTTTGTTGATAAGGGAACAACCTTGTCAGAAAGTGAACCACCGTTTTTTTCACTTATGTATGAGAAAGAAGAAGGTGTGGTTTTTCGAATCAAGCTTAACAGACCTTCCATTGAGGTCTCCCACATTTGTCTTTTTTATAAGAGCATATCACAAGGTAAGAAATAAAAAGAAATAAAGTTGATTTTGATTATAAAAAATGAATTTAGCCAAGAGTCTTCCGACTCTAAACCTGTAATGCTTCACTGCTTCAGTTTTGTTTCCTTGTACCCATACTTTGAGTAAATATTCATAAAAACTGCATAGAATTATGTTGTATATGTTAGCAGTTAGCCAATAGTTGTATACTGGTACAAATTAAAAATTGAAAGTGCACCAGCTTTAAAAGTAGCTGAACTGGCTTTCTTGCACTGAAATTGTTGTGAAGTATACTGCTTAGATTTCTAGAAGGGAAAAGCAATTTATTTACCTATCACCCATAGCACCAAAGGTGATTGTTGAATGAAATGATGGAGTTCCTGTGTGAGGATTTAAATAAATTGGAAGCAAACCATCAGCTGGATATGTTTTCTGCAGTTGTGTGATAACATTTTCCGCCTGAAACCATTATTCAGAAAAGAGTCAAATGTAATTCAACAATAAAAACGAGCTATTGAATTATTTACGAAAATAATAATAATAATGAGATATCAATGGCAGACAATCACCATCCATTAATAAACATAGCAAAAACGGATATCAAATAACCAAAAGAATATTTTGAAGCTAAAATAAAAAACAATAAACTACATATTTTAAAAATATAGATTAACTCAAAACGCTTCGAAATTAATCCATGGTGACAGATCTAATACGCCAACCCCTTCTCTCCATCTAAACCATTCATTTCCTACCGCCTTTCTTCCACGTCCATCTCCGCTTAATGACCAAAAACTGTAAGACTAAAGTGAGACTCTCATCTGGGTCCCGCTCTTCAAAATCCAATACTAGATCTGGTCGGCAACTCAAATGTATTTCCGCATCTGAGAATGAAGGCGACCCGGAATCGATCGATTCTGAATTTCAGAGTCTTCGCCGTCCTCTCCTTCAGCTTCACTAGTTCCTGCTGGAGCGTTGGCCACGCTCCTCCGTGATATTCCTTTTGTTCCCCAACTCTTGACAGCGGGCTCTTCCTTGGTGTCTAGACCTACTACAGTTACCGCTATGATCTCGACTGCTCCCTCTAATTGGCCGCTTTGTCAAGGTAATTCCCTCCGTCAAAAGGTTTTGGGTGCTCAGGTAGTTGATAATGTTGCAGTATCAGCGAATGAGAATAATGTGAATTCGAATAATTCTACTGTTTTGGGTGCACAGGCAGTTGATGGTAGCTCTGTTGTGCCCAATAATGTTGATCTGAAATCTCCAGTAATTCCTTCTAAGCCAATCTTAGCTACCTGGACCTCTTTATTTGACACCCTACCAAGCAATGCCGGTGTATACGAACGAACCGATCTTATTCTCAATCTCTGATTCAGACTCTGTTTCAGCTCCTCCCCTTGAAGTTCTTAATGAAGCGAAGACTTTCTGGAAAGACCGTGTACTTAGTTTCTTCTTAGACTCTAAACTACCCAATTTTGATATGCATGTTGCTTGCCATAGTGCTTGGCGGCTTAGAGGGCAACTTCGAATTTCTCTGGTCAATGGTATGTTTTATATGAAGTTTTCGTCCAAAGAGGATAAACATAAGATGTTGGAAGCGGCACCCGCTATAATAGAAGGAAAACCTTTTATCATTTACTTCATGGAATGCCTCGGTAGACAGGGCTAGAGATCAGATCCTGTTGGAATAGTTCTGCATTTTATAATTCTACCTACCTCCCAATCAGCATTTAATTATTCCACTTCCCAATAAGTCCTTACATTATTTGATAAAATGAATGAGTGTATGTCTCTTAGGAAATTGACATGTCTTTATTGCTTATCTTGGAAGTTGTATTTCAATTAATGTCCTTGTAAAATCTCAGATTATAAATAATGAACCCTACTATGTGCTAATTGCGCAAGCATATTCAGAAAATTTCTTGTTTCTATTTTTAACATGGTATCAGAGCCTTAATCTAGGACTCTGCTTCCGCAAATAATTATTGAGAAAATCTGATTGGGCATTTTTGCTGTCAGTAACTTCAAAATCTTGATTGGGCACTAAGTGTTGTCAAGTTATTCACTGTCTGAATCTTTCCAACAGTCATCCGTAGGATTTTCAACAGCCGTTAGTACACTTTTTCAGCCACCGTCTTCTGTTCCAGCTGTTGTCCCGACATTTTCTGGTATGGAAAAATCAGCAGGTAATTGTAGTATGGCATGTTCAGGCAATCTTCCACTTTTATTTGGATTTCATATCTCAGAAACACCTTCTAACAATTTTTGGATATTAGATTCCGGAGCCACAGACCACATGACACCCTCTTCTAAACAATTCTCCACATATTCCCCTTGTTCCAGTAATAAGAAATTTGTTACTGCTGATGGTACTCTTGTAACTGTAGCGGGCATTGGAGATATCCAATTAAATAATTTTATGACCTTAAAGAGGGTTCTCCATGCTCCAAAACTATCCATAAACCTTGTCTCTATACAAAAACTTACAAACGATTTATCTTGTAATGTGATTTTTCAGAATGATTGTTGTATATTTAAGAATAAGGAGTCGGGAATGACTATTGGGCGTGCTAGAGAAAGGAATGACATTTACTATTTTTTAGAGGTAGGTCAGTACAAAAGTCCACTTGTCTTACTCATTTATGTCAGAGTTGTTTCTCTCTAAAAAGGAAAAAATATTTCTTTTTCATTATCGATTGGGTCATCCTTCTTTCGGAGTCATTAAAGTCTTGTTTCCGTCTTTATTCACTAAGGTAAATATTGGAAGTCTTCATTGTGATGTGTGTGAGTTTGCAAAACACAAGCGTCTACCTTTTCCATTAAACAACAATAGAAGCTCTTCCCCCTTCTATCTTATTCATTCAGATGTTTGGGGTCCCTCTACAGTTCCAAATGTAACTGGTGCTAGGTGGTTTGTGATTTTTATTGATGATTGTACTCGGGTTACTTGGGTGTTTTTACTCAAAAACAAGTATGACGTCAGTACTGTTTTTCCAAAAAAATTCTACATGATTCAAAATCAATTTGGAGTAAACATCAAAAGGCTTAGGACTGATAATGGAAAATAGTACTTCAATCATGTTCTTATTTCTTTCTGTCAAAAGGAGGGCATTGTCCATGAGTCTTCTTGTGTTAAAACACCACAACAAAATGGAATCGCAAAAAAAAAAATGGACATCTATTAGACCAAACCCGGGCACTGTTGTTTCATCAAAATGTTCCTAAATATTTATGGGGGGGGGGGGGGGGGGGGGGCTATTCTCACTAGCACATATCTTATTAATCGATTACCCTCTAGAGTATTAGAGTTCAAGAGTCCTACGGATGTTCTTTCTTCCTTCTATCCAAATTTTTCAGCAAATAGTAATCTTAAGCCTCGAATCTTTGGATGTGTTTCATTTGTCCATATTCATAGTGAAGGCAGGAAAAAACTTGATCCAAGAGCATTAAGATGTGTTTTTGTCGGGTACTCCCCTACTCAAAAGGGATATAAGTGTTTTCATCCTCCATCTAAAAGGTTTTTTGTTTCACGGGATGTAACTTTTCATGAGGAGGAACCATACTTCTCTCAACCTTATCTTCAAGGGGAGAATTTGAAGGAAGATAAGAAGCTTTAAACACTTGATCTTTCTGGTCTTGAGTGAAATACACCTAATCTTTCCGATTTCGAGTCAAACAAACTTGTTCCAGAACCATCTGAGTCAAACAAACTTGTTCCAGAACCATCTAAGGCTGAAGAAACTGAATCAAATCATTTAAGTTTACCTTCAGCTTCAGATGAACCTGAAGTGGATGTAAGATTTAGAAAGAATCTGGTCTACATGAGAAAGTCAAAGGTTGTTCCTGAATCGACACAAGTTTAAGAGCCTGGCTTGACTCCTTTGAATGAAGTAAATAATTCTTCCGAATCGACACAAGTTCAAGAGCCTGACTTGACTCCTTTGAATGAGGATGAAATGATTACCCAAACAACAGATGATGACCAAGACCTTCCAATTGCCATTAGAAAAGAAATCAGAAAATGCAGCAAACAGCCCTTGTATCACCTTTCAAACTATCTTTCTTTTCAAAAATTCTCACCTACCCATAGAGCCTCCTTCCTAACAAGCCTAAACACTACTCCTATCCCAACAAATGTTTCTGAGGCACTGTCTGATGAAAAATGGAAGCAAGTCATGAATATCGAGATGGATGCATTGAAGAAGAATGGAACTTGGGAGATAGTGAATTTACCGGAAGGGAAGAAGCCAGTTGGATGCAAATGGGTATACACTATAAAACATAAGGCTGATGGAACAATTGAAAGATATAAAGCAAGACTAGTTGCTAAAGGGTTTACACAAACATATGGAATTGACTATTCAGAGACATTTGCTCCGGTTGCAAAGATGAATACTGTCAGAGTAATTTTGTCACTTGCTGCTAATTATGATTGGAATTTACAACAATTTGATGTGAAGAATGTCTTCTTACATGGGGAGCTTGAGAAGGAGATTTATATGCAGGTACCACCGGGGTATAATAAAAATGTACCTGTTAATACAGTTTGCATGTTGAAAAAGGCATTATATGGCCTAAAACAATCACCCCGGGCATGGTTTGGAAGATTTACCAAGGTTATGACATCTTTGGGGTACGAGCAAAGTCAAGGAGATCATACCTTGTTTATCAAACATTCGCCACAAAAGGGGGGGTAACAATTCTGTTAGTATACGTGGATGACATCATAATGACCGGAAATAATTGAAAGGAGCAACATATCTTGAGTCAGTGTTTGGCTAAGGAGTTTGAAATGAAAACTCTTGGAAAGTTGAAGTACTTTCTGGGAATCGAGGTGGCACACTCCCAAAAAGGAATTTTTATATCTCAACAAAAGTACATTACAGATTTACTCAAAGAGATAGGAAAAACAACACGTAAACTTGCGAGCACTCCTATGGATCCAAATCTGAAATTGGGTAATGCAAAGGAAAGTGTTGCAGTAGACAAAGAAATGTACCAGCACCTTGTTGGAAGATTAATTTACTTGTCTCACACTAGACCATATATTGCATATGCTGTAAGTATGATCAGCCAATTTATGCACAGTCCAAGGGAAGTTCATTTAAAGGCAGCTCATGGAATTCTGCAGTATCTCAAGGGGACTTCAGGAAGAGAAATTTTATACAAAAGGAATGGAAACACAATTATTGAGGCTTATACTGATGCTGATTATGCAGGGTCAATTACTGACAGAAGATCCACTAATGGATACTGCACCTTTCCTGGAGGAAATTTAGTAACTTGGAGAAGTAAAAAACAAAATGTGGTGGCTCGTTCTAGTGCTGAAGCTGAATTTCGGGCTATGGCACAAGGAATTTGTGAACTACTTTGACTCAAAATAATTTTAGATGATTTGAAGATTAAATGGGATGAACCTATGAAACTTTATTGTGATAATAAGTCAGCAATCAGCATAGCTCATAATCCCGTACAACACAATCGAACAAAACATATTGAGGTGGATAGACATTTTATCAAAGAAAAACCCGACTATGGTTTGATTTGTACTCCGTATGTACCTTCACAAAGGCAACTGGCAGATATTCTAACCGAAGGATTGAGCAGCCCAGTTTTTGAAGAAATGGTGTCCAAGATGGGAATGATGAATATCTATTCACCAGCTCGAGGGGGAGTGTTGGAAATAGTTCTGTATTTAATAATTCTACCTACCTCCCAATCAACATTTAATTATGGGAGATTTTTTTTACATCCACTTAATCTATTAGCTAATCCACACTAGATTTTAGGAGTAATCCCTATTTTTGTGGTCTCTCTAATTATTTAAAATCGATTAGTTAATCCACACAGATTACATCTTTCATTCTTTCATTGTCTGCAGGTTTACATCACCTACTTTTATCTTTCATTCTTTCTTTCTTCAAACATGCATGGTGAGTTTCAGCAGGATTATAATAGTTTGGATATAAGCCTACAGGTACCTTACATGCTTCCTCATCAATAAAAAATCATCGTTTGTATAGTTTGTTTTACAATTCGTTTTCTTTCCTTTGTTTTTGTTACTGGCTGGAGTACCATGGTACAGCTTTAGCCTACTTGTATTTAGTATTAAATTCTGTCTTTTGAACCAAGATTCATGTCCAATTGTCCATGCGATATGTCAAAGCATGTATCATTTCATATTTGTCCAGAACCAAGAGTCATGTCCAATTGTCCATGTGATATGTCAAAGTATGTATCATTTCATATTTGTCTAGAAAAGTCTGCATGCAATGTATAAGTATTGTCTGTGTATTTGTGCATGGA
Organism: Allium sativum; assembly: GCA_030737875.1. Classification (NCBI taxonomy): domain Eukaryota; kingdom Viridiplantae; phylum Streptophyta; class Magnoliopsida; order Asparagales; family Amaryllidaceae; genus Allium; species Allium sativum. Next base: position 680,675,725 of record CM060918.1, on the reverse strand, counting down.
TAGTTTTGGAAGTAACACATTAATAAAAATAAATATCAGAAGTCTCTCTCCAACACTATTTATATCCTAATCTCTAGGTACTGCTGGGCTGTAGTAGTACTGAAACACACCATTCATGTTACTTTAAAGGATATACAAATCCTACAGTACATGAAATATGCTGCTGTGAGGCTACTTTTTAGGTTCGCTGATCCACTTTATTGTGTTAGGGTGGATTAACTAATAGGTTAAGTGGATGCAAATAAAATTCCCCTTTAATTATTCCACTTCCCAATAAGTCCTTTCATTATTTGGTAAAATGAATGAGTGTATGTCTCTTAGAAAATTGACATGTCTTTATTGCTTATCTTGGAAGTTGTATTCCAACTAATGTCCTTGTAAAATCTCAGATTATAAATAATGAACTCTGCTATGTGCTAATTGCGCAAGCATATTCAGAAAATTTCTTGTTTCTATTTTTAACAGCTCCCTCTACCCTTCAGCCACTTATTGGGCTTAATTGGCTTGCGTGCCACCTTGGCAAGCTCAAATGTTTTGATTCGAACACGATAGCCAGAAGGAATCTTGTGTTTGCGAGAGCGTTGATTGAAATTATTCCTGACAAACCTCTCCCCCCGAAGTTGAAGGTATGCATTAAAGATCATTTTTATATTATAGACGTGACATACAAGTGGAAACCAGAGATATGCAACTCTTGCAAATCCTTTGGACACACAACGGAGACATGCACTGTCTCGAGTGATAGCAACTTAACTGAGAACACTCCTCTACCGCAGGCCCCTCCTATGATGTGGGTCCCCATTACCAAGCCTGTTGCGGCTCCTCCTAACGGCCATTTGGATAGCCTCGATAATACCGTTAACATTAATTCACAAGCTCAGGTTACTGCTGATACCCTCAGTGAAAATGTTGTTAAGCCAGCCTTCATTTGGAGAGAATTTGAGAGAGCTTGGTTGCATTTGGGAACAAATATGAGATGTAATCTTGATGGTTACTACAAGTTTGTTGGTGGTAGTAAAAAGAGCAATAAACTTCATTTTCGTCCTAAGAGTAGTGACTTAGTACTGTGCAATGAGGATGTAGCAGGCAAGGCTAATGAGATGATGTTGATGGATCCATCTTGGGATAGGAAACTCTTATACGACAAGGACTCAATAGATTGGGAGCCGGGCCTTGCTTGACACTTCAACGATTTTATTGAGTATATGACGCCTTCCATTTCGGTGTTAGGTGCTTGCTCCACTGAGATTGTGGAACTATAGGTCCGTTCTAGTGGCAGAAGCATTCGGCTTCTCTCCTGCTTTATATTTTCAGTGTGCTGGCACTTCAAACCAGAATTTGGTGGGCTGGGCACCTTAAACCGGTAATTAGTTGATATGTATATTGCATATCACCTAAACTTCATTGTACCTTTTATTTTTTAATAAATAAAAAGAGTGTTATGGAACACTATAAAAACCAGTCGGCTTTGCCAAAAGAAAAAAAAAACAATAAACTACCATAAGAACCTTTAAGCAACATGGCTCCAAGATCCTACTAGCTTTGTAGCCTTGTAGGGGAGTACATCAATACATAGTTAAACATTAAAATTTGAAGGCCACATTAGAAATTCTCCCTGTTTGCAATTATCAGCTTATATTTTACGTCCAATTTAGTAACACCATTTTCTCCCAATAATCAAGATTCCAAGTCTCCAGCCCACTCTTCTTCCCAAAGACAAGGGTAGTTCAGAAAGGTGACCCTTGTGCACTTGATTCGCCCATGATATATTAACAGCAATACACTATTTGAAATCATATATACTCCATTGATAACGTTGTTGCAAAAACACACTATATTTTAGGTCAATAGTGCCCAAAAGATCCTTGGGCCGATATACGATATTTGATTTATCAAGTCCACTTTTCCCTCACTTGTTCACTTGTGATAATTACATTTATTTTTAAACCAGTCCACGAACAAATAATATTTGTAAGTTTGCAAATTTCTAAAGATGCTACAATAATATAGAAAAATTGAATTTTAGGACATGGATCCTACAAGAATAAAGGGAATGATCAAACAGAATAATTTGTTTTTAAATATGCTATTAGCATGGGCAATCCAGTCCAAACTTATAAGAGTGCTCAGTTTATACCATGTTGGGATAGTGCACTATTGCAGGGAGTAAATTCAACAGCTTCCAGAATGTAATTTTAAACAAGCAAAAGGTAGTAGAGTATGTTAAAAATAACATTAGAGCAAGTGGCACCCAGAAAAAACAGGCATATAAAAGGTGAAAATTTTGAAAACATGCAACTGCACTAACAATTAGATCTGTCAATGGCATGGGTATGGTTTCATCATAACCCGACATGATTTGGGTTCGCTCCTCTGATTATTAGTTTTCCATAGTACCAAAATATAAAAGTGTGGCATTTGTTTACCATTTTGTTTGGTTGAATGTAGATATTTTTTGCATAATTTTATTGCTCATCACCATCCAGTTTGTATGAAGACATTGTGTATAATTAATATATAAAAAAGAGTTTATAGTACGGTTTTCAACGTAAATGTTATGAGCTAAGTATTACCAGCCGGCTGGAAAAGCTCAATGGGCTGTGTTCAGGTATAACATTTGCTACAACCAGTATTGGGTCAGGCTTAGGTGGGGATCGGGTCCAGGTTTTGGGCTACTTGGATTGAACACGATCCGTTGACAGGCATATTAACAATACCAAGTAAATAGAGCAAACAATAGGAACATACTGGATAAATCAAGATTACTGAAATTTAATATTGGTTTATTATTTAAGGATGTTTGAGCACACACAGGCATATGGCACACGATGTGTACAAATGTGTATGTGATGCAGAGATGTGCTAAAATATGAAAATTGAAAGGATATTTACGGAACTACGATGACGGTTAATAAGATGAGTAGTAGTGAATCATCTATGATCAATTCCCTTTATTAATAACAGAAGTAATAACGATGATAATATAGACATACATGATGTATATTATATACATATGAATGGGTGTGCGTGTGCATATGAAACTATGTGTAAACCAAGTAACACACAACCAAACTATGAAACCAGAAGATGGTGAAAATCTTGGAAACAAGTCATCTATATTGAAACTAAGGTGCTAATACACTATAACAGCTTCATGACACGTATGTCGAACCATAATTTCACATAAACAACAAACATACTCAACAGTTGCAAAGAACTAGTGTAATATTTCACTAGTAACTCAAAATATACCTTCTGCTGGTATTTTGGGTCTCCGGTTCTCTGAGATAAAGCTATGAACTCCAGCTGCTCAGTACCAGAATCAGCTAAAATACTATCTCCCTGCAAATGAAAGACGGATTATTTAACCACAAAAGCCATATCAGTTTCTCCATTAAAGTACGGATTCTGTATATATTCAAACAGATAAATTTAACTAGACATAACATCAATTAAAACAAAGACAAAAAAGGAAAAAGAGGGGAAAAAAGATGAAGCAACCTACCCCTGTCCATCCAAAATTGTGTGCATTTCCATGAACCAAATTTATTCTATTATACGGAATTCCCGAAGGTGTATCCCATGCTGGAAGCAACCTGTCGGCGATGTCTTTGGCCTTCTCTAGAAAAATTTCATCCCCAGAAAGATCATATGCACTAAGAAGCCCACCAACAACTCTGATAATAGAAACAAAGTCAAATGCAAAAGAAGATATGAACCTACAGTGTAGTTATAAAGCGTTCGGTGACAGTATTTGGTGCAATTCTTGTAGCAAAATAGACTAAAGAACCATAAATTAAACCTTATAACGCAACCTTATGGTCGTCTCAAATACACTTGCTTCGTAGTCCTTGTCGAAATTTAAGGAGTTTGTAACCCACCTGCGATCAAATAGCAATAGTTACATAAAAATTTAAATACCGCAACCAATTAGCAAGAACGATCGCGTTATCCCAAAATTTATACTAACTGTCTGTTTGATGGAAAACCTAGTTATAATAATAAGCAACAACAATTCTATATGTCAGAAATCACAGAAAACTGGAAGCTGACAATAATGATTGCCATTATCATCTACATGGTGCACAAGGCTCCTGCTTGAGCGAGGTCAGAACTAAATAAATTGTATTATCTTCCTTTCATAAGTGGAGAGACTATTTCTGACACAAGGTCAATAAATCAAATGTCCACAAAAAACATAATTCAACATCGTGTCCGCAAATAAAGCTCATAATAAACTGACATATTTAAAATAAATTGTGATTCATATAACATGTATCAGACAAACTCCGATAAAGATGCACAACTAATAAATATAAATCAAATATCAGGCACTAAGGCAACTACCACCATCATCCTTGGTTTTTTTTTTTTTTTTTTCCCCTTCCATATGAACTGGGTCGACCACATCAATTCGCATTCTTCATAAATTTCTATATCATGAATCATATTTTTTTTATTAAGCTTGTTTTTTAAAATCATTTTTAATAGTTTCCTACTATGCCAATCTAGTCTTCCTTTTTGTACTCTTTTTGTATTTTTTTTCCCCTCTATATGGAGTGCGTACATGTATGTTTGCGTGTATGCTATCTCTCTCCTTACAATTGTCACTCTGTTTTCTTTGTACCTATCCATATTATCTCTCTGTTTTTTGTAATTTTGTCATGTATGATAAATCACTTCTAGTATCTTCGTTGCTTTCTCGGCTTTTCTAATTATTTGTATCATTTTCCCTAGTATTCTCATTTTAACACATTTAACTTAGTTTTCACTTTCTTCTTTTAAAACCAACATTTTGCACTATACAATATAGTAGGCCCAATCACAATTTGACAAAAACAAATCCTTTCAGTTTATTTGTTATTTTCTTAGCACATAAAATAATAGTAGTTTGTCTTTATTTTATCCAATGTGTGTTAATTTGTTTTGTTTTGTCCTCTACCTCTCCATCCTTTTGTATGATTGATTCTAATATTTGAATACATTTTTTTATCAATAAATTGACTTCGTAGGCATATTGTATTATACACCCGAACTTTTTTTAAATCATATATCCGGTTTTTTAGATTCAAACCTTTTGCTTCTAATGCATATCTTCGTATTTAAAAAAAAAAAAAAAAAAAAAAATCTATATTTCCTTTTGAGTTGTATGTTAAACACAATATCATATATAAACATCATGCAACATGGCATAGTTATCAATGGTGCAGCAAAAAGCGCAAAGCCTCTCCAAAGCCTCAGCGTGCGACACATCAAATGGCGCGTTTTTAATTTACTGCTCACTTTCGGATTTTTTTTTTTTAATAAAATTATTACTTAAAACATGAACTACGCACTGCTGAGTTGGACACATCTACTCCTCTCGTTTCAAAATAGCAGCCTCCGCTCTATTTCCTGGTTATTATTATTTTCCTTATTCTTCTTTCGCTCGATTACGAAACGTGTCTTCTTAAAACAGTAATTGCACTCAACTGCACAGGGTAGGAGTGAAACTGATCTAATTTGCGCGGAGGAATCATCGTCAACTGATGACTTTTAGAATAATAAAACGGGTAAGTCGTTTACACTTGTACGGAAACTGAAGATATCTCTAGGCATGCTTTGAATTATAATAAAACCATTTGATATTAATTTAGTTATTTCAATCAACTTGTAATAAAATGGCTAAGTCACTTATACGTGTACGGGAACCAAGAAGATCCTTCGGCACTCTCAGAATGACGATAAACCATTGATTTTTCAGGTTATAAATAAAATTATACTTTGGAACTTTAATAATATTACTTTGTGAGCATGGTTTAAGCTTGTGAAGTATGAAATTGATAATTGGATTCTCAATTTAATGATTTACCGATCGTCAAGTACGGATTGTGCATGGCAAAGTTCGGACCATCTCGGTAACATGATTGTCTAATCAGTCGTCTGGGCAAGGGGTAGGTTGTATTGTCATGACTTGGCATGGTTGTTGACTTAGGCCGTCGGGTATGAATTATGGTTAGCAAGATTCGGATTGTGTCGACAATTGGGCCACTTGATCGGCCATCGAGTATTGTCCAGTAATATTCGAGCCATTTCATCAGGGCTTGGCAAAGCCGCTTGATCGGTCATCAAGCATGAATTATGCTTGACAAGTTCCGGTCGTCTCGACAATGAGGTCGCCTGATCGATTGTCCGGTATGGATCATACCTAGTAAGGTTTGGTCTGTCTCAACAATAGGACCGCCAAATTGATCGTTCATTATGGACTATGCTCAACAAAAGCACGAAGAGGCAAGGATCCACAAGTGTGGATTACACTAGGCACGAGAAAACTTGGATCGTCGGGTATGGATTATGTTCGGCAAAAGTGCGGAGATGCTAGGATCATCAAGTGTGGACCACGCTTGGCAAAACAATACAAAGACAGTTGAGTGTGGATTGCGCTCGACATGGAAAGCTATAATCGTTGAGTATGGACCATGCTCGACAGGAACCCAAAGAGATCACGGATCGATCTGGCGAGATCGTAGACTTCACTAACAATTCGATATGGTTGCGAAACTCATGAATAATCCAGCGAGGTTGCAGATACTGGATCATACAAAGCACATCTTCCACAACAAGACATGATTTGGAGGTCAAGTGTTAACCCACATGTTTACAAGGTTGTTACATCATGAACTTGGATACCCATATTACATAACCATGGAGGCAACAGCTCGAAAAGATTGTCGGATCGCTCGAGAATTGAGTATGGATACATTATGAAACTACGAATAGCTGGATTCATTTAAATAAGACTTCGTGGTAGGATCAAGGTTTTAAATTTCGGATATCGGACACGTTTCGTCTCGAAGATTTTAGACACTTGATCTCGTATCGGGGGAGATCTCGGACGAGATGAGTCTAACTTGCGGGTTCATCTCAGATTTCCATATCGGGTCTTGATGTTCATACTGAAACAATCTCGGGGTACATAGTATTTTAAAAACTGATATTCTTGCAAAATGATTTTTATGAATGCTATTAAAAACATAATAACTTAAACTTGAATTGCAAAATCACTTTATTATTCTTAATTTATGAAAGATCATCATACTCTAAATCGTAATATGTTTAAAATAAAATAGAAATATAACATAACGCAAATAGATTAATGTTTACAACATATGGTCCATGAACATGAATTATTGTTAGACATAAAACATAAAAAAAAAATCCAAAACATTAAAATGTTTAGCATAGGTAGAACATAAAATACATAATTTCATAGGTAACATGTATATAAAAAAGTTGAATATGAAAATCATAAGCACTATAGAACACATATAAACATACAATATGGTTATTTAACATGCAAAATATAAAATAACATGAGATTATCATGGCTAGATTTGAGTTTTTTGATTATTGTTCTGGTTCAGACACGAATTTAAATGTTAACAAAAAAAAACAAGATCTCGGACGATATTCCAGTGTCTCGTCTCGGTTGATATATCGTTCGATATCGTAATATCTCGGGCGATATTTTCGAAAGGAGATTTACGGTGATATTTGTTGTTTCGTTTCGGAAAGAGCACAAAACGAGATCTCGGGCGATATTTTCGAGAACTGAAACAGTGGGTAGGATAAGTATAAAAAAGACTGAGAAAGTCAGGAATTGGTATGACTTCAAAGCACGGAGCTTAGACTTCAAAACTAGAAGAAACTACGATAACAACTCAAAAACTGAATGCGAATCAAACAACCGAACTCGTAGGAAATAAGGGACAATAGAGGGAAACCCACCCTAAAGGTCGCACCCACATTGGGTGCAATCCTTAGGGATTGGTATCGACCCCACAAGCGGGGTCGGTACTGACCCATTCTTGGTGGGGTGATCTGGTCCACACTCCTGTGACCCGATCGTCATGTTCCCCTTGCGTGATTTCACACCAACCAGACAAGATTTGCAGCTATATAGGCCTCCAAATGCTCTGAGAAAAGGGTCTCTTCTCTATGCAGAAGTTTTGTCCTTCCTTGGAGTCAATACATTCTCTCTACATTCTTATATCAAATCAACTGCACTTGTAACTAACAGTATAAATAAAGACTACTACAAGTGGACGTAGACCAGAGTTTCCCGAACCATTATAAAAATTATGTCTTCTCTATTGCTTTTTCTTATCAATCTATGATTGTGGACTGTTGATTATTCTTTGTGATCTACAGCTATACTATCTAGAGTGTTAGGCTCGTTTGACCAAAAACCAATCTAACAGTTCCAGTAGTTTTTATATAGTTTCTAACATCTATATTTGTGATTGTAAAGTTAAAAAAGTTGTTCCTACTGACCTTATTAATTAAAAAAATAAGAAATTTATCGCATTTTAAGCATGTATTTGCTGAATCTCAAAGTTTAACCTCATTTTCTACCATGGCTAGACCAAGATTGGTCTGAAATGACCGAAAAATCAATGTTTCAGTCAAAACTTTGAACTGTTATATCTTGTGCATGTATTTATAGTCCAAAATTTATTTTTAGTTTTGTTATAGCTCATGTCGTAAGATTGAAATTTTAAAATTCCAATAAGAAAATAGATACCACGTTGGAAATGTAGCTGAAAGTGATATATCCTTACTTATGCGAACCAGGATATCTCGAATTTCGAGCACCTTTCGAAATTTTCACTCAAACAGAAGAGATCTCGGATGAGATGAGTATATCATGGGCTTACTCTTGGATTCACATCTTGGATCTTAAAATATAGTGCAAGCCTCCTTTGATTGCCCAGAACCTAGTATATCGCTCAGAACCCACTTTGGCACAGGACATGTAGTTTAATATCAGTTGTCAAATTGGTACAAGAGTAGCTTGATTTCCGATCAGAGGTAGTCAGTTGCACAAACTACTTTAAGGAAGACTCGCAAAGAGTTGAACCATCAACTTAAGCCATCAATGATTCAATCGCAGATTTCTACTAGACCAGACAAGTTTATCGTCTTCACTAGACCTGAAGGTCGCGCTCATACAACGAGCTTCCAGGAAGAACCTGGTTCGTCGGTTATTAAAACCCGCTTATCTCAAAAATATCTCGAAGTAGCTTGTACGTATAAAATTGTTGTTCAACGATATGTTTAACTAATATAATTTTCAAAGTAAAAAGTGAAAATTGTAACATACTTGATTTGCTTTGAAAAGAAGGAATCAATATTTTTTTAGGAAGAGTGGTAGATTGATTAGCTTAATTTATTTCGTAAAGATTGTATGGTACCCTTTATTTGAGCATAAAACAATTCTTGTGTTGTGAGTCATTAAGAAAAAAGGTATTAAAAAAATATGTACATAAAGTTGGTAAATAGTAATTAGATTGAGTACTCGTTTGGAATCTATATGAAAATGGAAAATATATCATGTGAAAAGATATAATTTTGGATGAGATTTTAATTGATATTTCAATGAGATTAGAATATTTTAGATGAACTGAACGTCGAGGAAATAGGAATGAAATTTGATATTTCATCTACATATGAAAATGAGATTTAAAACCACAATGAAAACACAGTTATAAACTATAATAATTTTTTTTATTTGTGATATTAAATTGCATATACTGGATATTGAATTGACCGTTGTCACGTTTAATTAAACGTTATAATTACAGAGGAGTTCATTAGATATTGGCATTGAAGTTTTATGTTTAATAAATCATGATGGTGAATACTATGGTTCATGATATGAATCTAACGAAAGTCACCCCTACAAGGTAGTGAAGGTAACAACCCAACCCTGTTCAAAAAGATGTCAATGCATTGGTGAGTTGTTAGGCATGCATACATAAATACACACAATATTATAGAGACTGTTTGACTAAGGTCTCTATTAAGTTTCAAAATACACAAAAGCTTTGTCTTAAAACTTTCGAAAATCATTATATAAAAAAAAATCAAAAATCAACACAGAAACTACCAAACCTCAAAACTTAATTCAATATATGATCATATTCGTATTCATGTAAGAAAGTACAAAAAAATGCTTCAAAAAAAAACATGCTTCAGTGAAAATGCAGCAAAAACTGTAATTTTTCCAAAATTGCAAACGTCATCACATTTACATCAAAAAACTGCATGTCTTTATGTAATTTTTGTTGATTGCTTCAAACTTCCAAATTCAACATCTAAACCTATTCATACATCACATTATTGTAGAAAAATCATCAAAAAAAATCATGTATATTGCATACAGATGAAAACTATACACTTCCACTAAAATTGCAAAAATATCAGCAACTATACAAAAAACTACAGATATATATGCAGTTTTTGATACATTGAGACATATCTACAATACATTGGGAGAATGTTGTAGATATGTCAACACTTATTCACAATAAAAGCACATTTCAGCAACGTTTTTCCTTTTTGCAATACACTATAGAATAGTTGTTGATATGTCTACACTTTTTCACAATAAACGCAAACATTTCAACAACTTATTTTCCTTTTCCAGCATCAGCAATACGCTATGGAATAGTTGCTTATATGTCTGCACATTTACACAATATAAATAGACATTTCAACAACCTTTTTTTTCTAGTAATCTTCCGTTAATATTTACAATTTTTAGAAAGAAAAAAATTAGGCAGTAGCGCAAAAATTCATTGAAATACGTTTGCTACAATAAAACAGGAATCCGCTTTGAATTAAGTTCCACTTTAGGGACTCGTCCCTGATATTCACTATATTATATATAATCGAGAAAAGGCCGAACCAATTTCTTTTAGATTATATGGATGGCTGGTCACTTACAAAACTTTAGTTCGTAAAATGATACTATTGGATAATCAAATTGAGCATTGCATTGTGAGGTACGATAATCAGAAATTGTTTTATATTTGGTAATTGATTAAAATAATAGTTGTAAATAAATCAATCGATATCATCTGTGAAAATCATATTATTACTAGGAAAAAACTTATGTTTTTTTACTTTTTAATATATTTATGTAAATAGAACCTTTGATTTGCATTGATGTTGTAATAAATTTGATATCACCACTTTCCGATGTAAATGCCAATTCCCTCGGCTGGAATATAGCATATAGATATTTTCTATAACAATATATTTGGAAACAAAAAATATATCTAATCTAAAATTGGACTTCAATTATTTAACATGTTTTAAAGAATTTTTTAAGCATGCATATTCATTAAATGTGCCAAATTGCTGGTGATAAAGCATGCTCATTCATAATTTTCAAAATCTACTTTGGTTCAACTTAAAATTGAACAGATCCCAAAATAATAATTCCCATTTATATTGTATCATTAAAATTAGTCGTTCACCATTACACCTTATGGTACATTTATTTGTGAACTTACTCTGATTTATATACTTGACACCACAATGCAGTCTATAAAAGGTTTGTGGATTAGTAATTATCAATCAATACACGTATTTCCATAGCAATATTGCTAAAGGTACAGCAATAAGATTCACCGCTTGTACTTACTCTTTGGCCTTCTGAAATTCATCTTCTAGTCCCATTATGTATAGCGTGTCTAATGAATCAATGAGTGTTGCTCCAAGACCTCCAAAACTGTTAACACCGTTCTTTGATTGTGGCTGCATAGAACAAGAATCACATAACATGCCATTAACTGAACTATAAGCTGAATTTATGTGTTGCTTACTTCAACTAACCTGAAGTTCATCCTGTCCCCATGCATACTTCACATACGAATTCCATGCATGAAGCATTGCCTCTTTCACCATTCCTCTCCGCTCATTGCTTATTGGATCAAGGTCTAGGGGATCTTTACCGTCAATAATGCCAGATTGTTCAACACCATTATGAAGCTAGCAAATTAACAGGGATATACTCAGTAGCTGGGAGACATAACAACTGTTCAAACTAAAGAGCTTATGATTCCAGTAACAAATACCTGCTCTTGCAGACGATTCAACCGATCTGTCAATTTTGAAATTTCTTCCTGCAAGAACATAGTTTAAAGTTGTGGCAAAACAAACAATATGCTGTATAGATAACTAGTATATACTGTATAGTCAAAGTTTAGTAAGAAGGAGCACGTTACAGATTTGGGCAACACCAACAATTTAGAACTAAATATAAGACTACAAAACCAGGAAAACTGGAACCATGATGTATGGATGTAAACCGCGATGTATGGATGTAAGCCAGGTTGAACTACTACTCGTGATCGTGTTATTTTCATCTTGACACTGGTCTGTAGAATAAATTACTAAAATAGTTGATAAATTATGTTTACTGGGTATCAATTTCTATCAGCTGGCAAAACATTTAAACCATTAACAATGAATCAACCTTTGGTATAGGACATAATAGCGGCTGAACTGTCAATTATGGAAATGCTTAATCCAAACATTAGATTTTACAAGAGTCGTGAAACCTCATCTTTAGAAGAAGAAAAGAAAAAATAGTCACTGAGAAACATTGCATTTCAGATGTGTGTTTCACATTGGATATGCCAGATATGCTGGATAGATTTACCTGCCTCCATTGTTGGTCACTTTCCAAATAGGAAAATAACAGGAGTCCTAAAAGAACAGCACTATTATTTTTCTTTATAATGGCCAATTTAAAATTTACAGAAAATAATTCCAAAATTTCACACTTCCAGTATACAGTTTGATTAGCAACCTAATATCAAAATAAATTAACGATTATTCAACAAAACAATGCCAAATGAAATCAACTTTTTTGTTGGTGGAACCTCCATTACTATTATTACTATTATTTTCATTATTATTATTAATCTTTTTTTCCCTAAATATACTCTAGGGAGAATCCGAAGGTCCAGTAAACTTCAAAGGAGATTAAGTTGTGTCTGTCTACTTCAACTCATGACACAATCTCTGAGTACTGTGTTGGTGGAACCTTATCGAATAAGTTTTTCATAATACATGAAATAAGAGTTGGGCCTCGGGTCTTTGGAAACATTATCGACCAAATTGTTGATATTTATAGATTGGATGCTACAAAAAATATGAATGGGGCCAAGATACTGAAACATAATCTACAGTATTTTTGCGTTGTCTAAGAATGCTTCTAAGCAAGAACAGAACTTTCTTATTAGTTCATTGCATTATTTTATTTTATTTTTCCCTATCCACCCAAAGTAAAATTTCAAGGCATAATAATATCTACTCAGATGTAGGAACAAGAAATATAAGGAGCAGTGAATTTTTGGACGTAGTTTGAGAAAACTGCAAGTAAAAGCAGTCGCTCGGACTTTCAAAATGATCGAATAAAGTATTATTTATAAGCCGTAAGAAAATTTCACTCAAAATTGCAATTTTGAAGGCCAATGTTTTCATTCTTATCAAACCGAATGGACTTAACATAATTTAAGCACAATTATATAGAATCAAATACCGTCAGCTGCAGATCTGAAATGACAAATCAAATTATCTAAAAGCACAAATTGTACCTCGTGTTCTCTGACAAGCGATTGTCGATCCCAAACAGCAAAAGTAAGGAAGACGAAAACGATGAAAACCATGGCGAGCCTTTTTGGGCGCTTCAAGTAATAAGAAGGATTAACGTATCGAAATGGAGATGAAGAAGATGATCTGCGAGCCATTTCTTCGTATCCAACTCAACAAAATACAGAGAGAAATGATTGCGGGAAAAGAAAAAAAAAATCTTATCAAATCTAGGATAGTAGATTCATAATTATATATTTTGAAAAAGAATTAGAAGTCAAGGAAAAGTCGGAGAAATAAACAACAAAAATGAACGAGAGGATAGTCGTCATAGGTTAATTTTAGAGAATAGAGTGGTATCTGGTGACTGGTGAAAACAATTTGTTTGCTAATTTCCTATTGGTTGGGGGTTGTCATATGTGTTTCTACCTTCGTTATCCCTTTTGTCCCATAATTGATATTTACAATTACAATTTAGAACTAGTATAGCTAAAGGGAAGCATTTGGTTGGTTTTAAGGTTAAAAAGCTTAAAACAGAAAATCTTCCAAACCAAATCGGATCAAATTAATTTCGGTTAATTCGATTGGTAGTCGATTTATTCGAATTTGAAGGATATATTAATATTCAAATAATGAATTCACTCAAAATAAAACATAAATTCATATACGGAGAAATTTTATATTTATAATGAAATTTGACTTATTTACAACACATTACTTTGTATTTTATTACTAAACTAATTATTTAAAGTGTTGCAACACCGTAAAATTAGATAATAAATTAAAAGTTCGGTTAATTCGGTTAAACCGATAACCAGATAAAATTATTTTACAAACCGAATTCAAACCGATTTAGTTTCAAAACCTGACCTAATCGACCGAAATTGATTGATTTGGTAGGTTTATTCTATTTGAGCCGAATATTGTTTGTCCCTAAGTGTAATCCTAAAACAGTAAAAAAAAAAAAAAAAAAAAAAAAAAAAAAAAAAAAAACGACCATTACATAGCTTTAAAAAAAACATTATTAATGACACACCGTTTTTGGATAAGGGATGTCCATTTCTTTAGGGCTTTTTAATGTTATTATGGGGTGTGTTGTTACAAACAGTTATGACTAAATTATCCCTTTAATTTTTAACACGAGATGGTCGTCTACACAACTAATTTTTTGCCATATAACACCGAATACGGTAAATAGGTGAAACGGTCACCCTTCGCCGTTTAAACCTATTAAATTCGGCCAAATACTATTGCTTTCCTAGGGCAATTTTGTTTGAAAGTTTGAATTCTTTTTTTAGCTCGAGACCCTCTTAACAATTTGAACGTGAATGATGTGCTCATAAAAATGACCATCCCTTATCCAAAAATGGCGTAACGTTAATAATGCCAAAAAAAAAAAATTTGAATTTTCATTAATTTTAACTAAATATTAAATGATAATACGCTAGAAAAAAAAAATTAAATTGAAAAAGGTTAAATAGACATGTTAAAAGTATATTCTATTTTTTATTTTTTTCGAACTTCACATAGATTGATTTTTCAAGACTGCATTTTATGAGAATATCTACCCATTGGTTTTATAGATAGAGATTATTTAGCATGAACTATTGATTGCATGGCTGTAAGGAGTCTTCCTTTTAATTGATATACGAATAAAGTATTATACCAAAAAACAAAAAATTTAAGATGGTGTTTGCTTTATTTTTTATTTTGAGTTCCCAACATTAATTACAAAAAATAAGAAATGTTGAGTGTTACTACCAAAATCAACATTGCAAAAAGCTGACAGTGAAGGAGTATCGGATGACCGAAAGTTCGCGGAGGGCTCAATAAAAAGTGGGGCCTAACAATGTGAAGAAAAAGAGCAGAAGACATAATCCGAAAGACAGTATCAACCGCAACCTTTTTCATCCCCCCCTAAAGGGAAAGGTCATGAAGGACTAAAGAGTAAAACCGACAAGACCCCTCCACCATAGTCGGTCCAACAGGACTTTTTCGGCAGCATCTGCTCAGCGAAAGGCTCTGGGTAAAGAACCACCCTAATCCGGAACCAAGGAAATCAGAAGCAATAAACCTGACAGACGATCTTCAATAACAACCTGTCTAAATACCAACACACCCAAAGGCGAAAGCACTAGAAGCACTAAATCAAAGGAGCACGAGGGCTACCCAGAACCAATCTCCGAAGCGAAAGCACTAGAAGCACTAAATCAAAGGAGCACGAGAGCTACTCGGAACCAATCTCCGGAGCACCTACCACCTCGACACCGAAACGACGGAGTCACAAACAACAGGAGTAATGTCGGAAAGCCATCCCTCGAGAATCCAGACTACCACAAAAACCCTACTGAAAGGCCAACAGAGACCCCAGCGGATACACAGGCTACCCATACTAATTCACTTAGTACTGAAACCCGTGGCGGTTTCGGACCGGCTGATATCAACATACACCACGAGGCCCAGTCTCCCCACGTACTCACGATAAAGCCGAAAGGCTACATCCGAAAGCTCATGACCACAAGCCTACATTTGCAAGTCATTTTCAAAGATTCAAGTATCGTTCAGGAGCCGTGATTTAAGGCAATAGTACCACTCGAGATTTTGTCCCAAAGGGATAGAGGAAGAGAAAGATAGCCCATGTCAGGAAACTTGTCACGGTTATCAAAGTAAACTGATAGGAGAACCTTCTCATAGCAGTCAGATATCATATCTGGAAAGTGCACTTTCAGGAACAAAGAAATCCAATTCCGAGTTTCATGAATTATTCGCTTGGCATCAGAAAGAGTCGCTTCCCTTGTTTGCAGTCTCTCCGCGTGCGGCATCATCATATCTGATTGTTCACGCTTAAGGGCCAAAACTTCGGCAGTCAAGGAACTGTTGACAACCCTTTCCCTCATAAGAGACTCCATCAACTGACCACGAACCTCTTCATTTCTACTCTTCGCCAAGGATAGATCGTGAACCTTAGACCCTAACACGACTTTCTCCCTTCGAAGCTCCTCCTTATCCCGGAGTAGAGAGGCGGCTACAGGTCTGGTAACATACCAATCCTTGGCTATCTAAAAAAAAGAGGAGGGAGGAGTGAGCCAAGAACGATGCAGTGTTAGTCCTTACATCAATAAGATGAACAAAAAAGCCACAAGGGGACAGAGATACGAACCAAGAACTGTCGTTTACCAAAGTTGAGATAAAACTCAAACCATCCTTCAGAAACAAATTTCTGGATATCGAAGACATTAATAGATGATAAAGCAGATCCTACAATTGTATCAAAGTCTGAAACCTGAAAAGAGGGACCCAAAGGGTTACACAAATAATGAGAAGAAAGGAAGGGTTCACACTCTCTTAAATCCGGACCCTCATGAAAATCAGATTTTAGGAGACCGGCAACGAAATCACTTCCAGTAGTCTCTACAGAAGAAGGAAAGGCGTTGTGAAAACTTCCAGGAGAAGGCACGAGAGGGGTATACAATAGTCGTCGATGGGGCGACGCAACAATTTCACCTCCAGAAGGACAGGAAGCAGAATTTACTTTTTTGTGATGCCGGAAGGAATCACTTTGGAAACCAGGAGCAAATCTTTTCTTAGGCAGGGATTCGGGGGAAGAAAAAGCCATAAGGGGTGGGACTAAGCCATTCCAAGAAACATAGAACAAGAAGGGGAAGTCTGTTCTAGAACACTCCGCCGCAAAGAAGAAGAGACATACCCGGGAAGAAATTTCGAAGGCAGCGGACCAGAGTGGTGGTCAAAGACGCCTGGGATCTCACTTAAAGCATCGTTCACTTGGATTTCTCTCATCCCAAAACCTTACTCTGACAAACAAAGTTCAGATTCATCCAGAATGAAATCGCCAATTTGTGTAATCTCGCACATGGCCCTGCCAGGTGATACCGTAACATAAATATGTAGTTCAATCTAAATTTTTCTTTGATAGTTATACACAAATACCCAATGGGTATACAAATGATTTGAAATTTCGTCATCCTATAAGACAATAACCCTAGCTAAGGAAATTGATTTCAGTATGTTGAGTTATCCACCACTATACTTACAGGCGGTTAAAGCTGAAATCTTAGGAAAATAATGCAACAAATTTAGAAGAACAATGATTTTGCTTTGGTAAAATGCTATGCAGGGAAAGGGTGAAGAAAGACGGGGAAAAGATCTATCTTACCTCCCAGCTGTCCACCTTAGAAGGAATCAACGGGCGAGATCCATACAAGAAAAGTAAGGCCACTGTACGAGGGTAAAAGGAAGGAGAGTGCGCTCTGTATTCAGAATGCAGAGGCAATCCAGATCAATCAAAAAGGGAGCAATCAACGTTCCCGATCAAAGGAAGGAAGAAGACACAGAGGTAACATTTCAAAGAAAAGAGAAAATCTTGACTTGAAAAGTAGAAAACACCCCTTCACTAGGGGGCAAATGTTTCAACCAAAATCAACATTGAAGAAAGCTGACAGTGAAGGGGTATCGGAAGACCGAAAGTTCATGGAGGGCTCAATAAAAAGTGGGGCCTAACGGTGTGAAGAAAAAGGGCAGGAAAACATAATCTGAAAGACAGTATCAACCACAACCTTTTTCATTCCCCCTAAAGGGAAAGGTCATGAAGGACTAAAGAGTAAAACCGATAAGTCCCCTCCACCATAGTCAGTTCGACAGGACTCTTTCGGCAGGATCTGCTCAACGAAAGGCTCCGGGTAAAGAACCACCCTAATTCGGAACCAAGGAAATCAGAAGCAACAAACCTGACAGACGATCTTCAATAACAACCTATCCAAATACCGACACACCCAAAGGCAAAAGCACTAGAAGCACTAAATCAAAGGAGCACGAGGGCTACTTGGAACCAGTCTCTGGAGCACCTACCACCTGGACACCGAAAGGACGGAGTCACAAATAACATGAGTAATGTCGGAAAGCCATCCATCGAGAATCCAGGCTACCACAAAAATCCTACCAAAAGGCCAACAGGGACCCCAGCGGATACATAGGCTACCTGTACTAATTCACTTAGTACCGAAACCCATGGCGGTTTCGAACCGGCAGATATCAACATACACCACGAGGCCCAATCTCCCCACATATTCACGATAAAGTCGAAAGGCTACATCTGAAAGCTCATGACTGCAAGCCTACATTTGCACGTCATTTTCAGAGATTCAAGCATCGTTCAGGAGTTGTGACCGATGCACTGAAAGCGACCAAAGGTCCCGCACCCGAGGCTAAGAATAAAGCAACTGACAAGGATCCCTGCGGGCCCACTGGCCCATCAACGGGAGGGGTCCTGAACCATTATAAATTGGGCTCCATATGCCACATTGAGAGGGGACTTTTTCTTACTTTTTGTATCCTCGGAAATAGCTTAGAAAAACATCAATGGAGAATTCTTTCTCAACAACATCTATGTATTCTCATTAAAAGCTTAATAAAGGGAGAACTTCTCGATAAAAATTGTTCACATTCAATAGAGGAGCCCAGGTCACACTCGTCACACCCTTAAATGGCGACCGAATTCCATTCGCTGAGCCTAGATCCAATCTGGTAGATCACAGTGAGCCTACGCCTAACAGCCTTAACTTCCCAATCCATCACTAAAATCAAACGGGAAAGAGAAACAACCCACCTGATTTTCTCTTAAGATTTGCCCCATTGATCCATTTCCGATGTTGACAAAATTATCGTTAACATTTTGGCGCTAGAAGGAGGGCTTGAACCTCTGACCTTGTAGTTAACAGCCACAAATCTATCTGAGTTGTTCCGTCCCGGATCGGACTAGCTTTGAAGAAGCAAAGTTCTGAGGAAGAGACTCAGACGAAGGTTCTCAGGATCTCGAACGGATAAGTCGAGAACCACTAGTCGTAGGTTGATGGAAGAGCAAGAGTTAAGGGCAGAGGCTTTACGAGCAATAAGGGGGAAGAGGAAGATGGAACTACATGCCTACGAGGCAGGGAATAGAAACTCTTTCCACATAGAATAAACCGCGGCGTTCTCACCCATTGGATCTACATCAGAGGACATTAGCGTTTCCCCCCCCCCCCCCACTTGAAGGACGCTCTCTACAGGCTGGTTAAGGGAATGATGCTCGAACGTGAAGTAATGGACGATTTAAACTGCTTCGCCAACAAATGGATCAAGGAGGTGACCTCCTATATGTTCCAAAAGAAGAGGATGAGAGTGTAAGACCCACAACTGAAACAAAGCGTAAAAGGATTAGACCTGATCGGCGAAAAGGGAAGCGTGTGCCTAACATACCCCAGGAATGTCACATCACTACTTCTAAGGAGAATGTTTACTTTCTAACCAGACACGAACTCGACTATTGGACCTCCACGAAGAAAAGACCTAAATACGAAAGGAAGACGGGAGGGCCTTATTGTCATTATCACTTGATGAATGGACACGAGACTAATCACTGCAGAGCTCTCGGGGAAGCTATTGTCAAATTCGCCAGTCAAGGCCGACTATGGGAATTTATTGAAAATTTGAGGTGAATTTGAAAAGATCCTTAGGAAAAGGGTTAATGCGTATGTGCCGGTGTACAGAAAGCCCATTCCTCAGAATTTTAGTAGGAAAACCCAAAAGGGGTCCAATTATCAACGGATTAAATCCCTCGTCATCGCCAAATTGGCCGGGGCGAGGCATCCCCCCGAAGGGGGGATGATTGTGTTAGTCTTTCTCCTTGCCTAAACCAGAGGGGGCAAGGTTAAAGCATCGAAAGCGTAAGCCGCCGTTTCACACCAAAAATGGTCATGGGAGTGCATCTAAAAATTAGCACGCCCTGCCTCTGCTCGCAGAAGAGTACGCCTTCCTCTGCTCGAACTAAGCACGTCCTACCTCTTCTTGCAGAAGAGCATGTCCTACCTCTGCTTATGCTCCGTGTTACCCGCAGAAGGGAGCGCAAACCCCAATCATCGCCTACGATGGTCAAGATAGGGCACCCCTTGGAGGGGGGTAGCGTATAAGCCTCTATCAATGCCTACGATGGCCCGTCTAGAGCGTCAAAAGAGTAAACCTTAGTTTTGTGCCTACGATGGCCCTGTCTAAGTTTCTAAGCCCTCATTATCGCCTAGGATGGTCAGGATGAGGTGCTTCTTGGAGGGAGGTCGGGTAAGCCATTGGGCCCTGCTTGTGAATAAGCTAGTCAAGCGCACCGGACGCACATGCCCAGAGAGTGGCCAACAAAGCACGTACATCCTCTGCTTTGGCGATGAAAGCCTAAGGGGAGGCTCAAGAAGCACGTACAACCTCTGCTTCCTAAATCAAATCCGAAGGGGATACTCGCTCTATTAATACCGGAAACGGTTCCGGTCTCCTATGCTAAATACTCGAATCTGGGTCGATTCGGCTTTTCATTAATACTAGAAGCGGTTCTGGTGTCCTATGCTAAATACCCCAATCTGGGTCGATTCGGCATTTCATTAATACCGCAAGTGGATCCGGTCTCCTATGTTAAATACACAAATCTGGGTCGATTCGGCATTTCATTAATACTGGAAGTGGTTCCGATCTCCTATGCTAAATCCCGAATCTAGGTCGATTTGGCATTTCATTAATACCGGAGGAGGTTCCGGTTTTCTATACCAATACCAGAACCTGGATTGAATCGACGCTTCGTCAATACTGAAGGAGGTTCCGGTCTTCCACACCAAGATCTGAATCTAGAACAATTCAGCGCTTCACAAATACTCAAAGGGATTTCGATCTTCCATGCATATTCGGATCTAGGACAACCTAACCCTTCACAAATGATTGGGGAAGCAATTCAACTCTGTCCCAACATTGAATCACGGCGCAAATCACACATCGGTAGCTTTTCTCATTTCTCCTTTGCACCAGGAAAGTATCTCTGATTTACATGGATGCACTAAATATTCACACTAACACGCAAGACACGAGCAAGTATTTTGGAGTCTTTTATGATTGGGCGCGTTATAGTACTGTTATTCCCATAGAAGGGTACAGGACACTGTTCGCAAGATCACGAGTCAGACCCCAACATAACATTCTGTGCCTAGTCACGATATAGAGGTGGTTAAAAGAAAATCACCAAGATCAATACACACAATTGCATGCCAAATCATATCATTATAGGTCCAACCCTTATCAGTGTGTGTTATTTATATAAAGTACCGCACTCCGTTATTAAAATACATGGTACCTCATGCATTACACATATGCTTATGAAAAACTTGAGAAAACGGAAACGTTCCTAAAGAAAAGAAAAGGGAAGAGAGCACGCTCCGACACAACAACTTCTGTATGAGCAATAAACCAACTTCTGATAGGATACATTCTATCCATGGAACCAGGAGGAAGTGGAAGAATGATGAATCGTGGCACACAAAAGCTCGTCGACCTTTTGCATCTTTTTCGTCACCACGCCAGGATCATCTGGGGGTTTAGGTTGCCACTTTAAGGCTTGATTGGAAACCTTGCCCATCGCACAGAGATTTTTGTTTTCCTTCTTCAGATCGAAAGCATCTCTACGTAAGAACTGTTTCTCCCTTCGTAAATGCTTAAGTTTGGAGGTATAAAAGTCAGTACAACAAGAGATGCTCTCAATCTCCTTCCTGTCATAAAGACATTTTACGCTCGCCTTAACCCGTCTATTCCACCTATTAGCAAAGGAGTGATCTGTCCCAGGGGAGTGATCCCCAATCTCAAATTCTGAAGAGACACGTTCCGTCGAGACCCACGACTCGTTAGAGGCAGAGACCCCAAGAGCACATCTAAATACAGTCTCCCATTCTTTGCATTTCACTGGTACGTCTTTGCGTCTCGCCTCTAAGCCCCTAACCTGGCGTTGCAACTCGTCCCTTTCTTTATAGAAATCGACAGTAGGATTCGCTTTCATACTCCTATTTGCGTCGAGGATGTCTTTGTCCTTTTGCCTTATTCGAGTCCCCAACACACATATTTGTTCTACCAAGCGTTGCGCCAATCGTTTCCCAGATGGGGTACGTCCGCCACCTACAGTGGTAGGAGAGGTTCCCGAGAAATCTCCCAAACTCAAGTGAAACAATGCACCTCTATCTGCAAGAGAGGAAGTGTCTTCAGGTATATCGGCCTGTTTAAACAAGCAGATAAGCTATCTTTTATGATATTAATTCGAACCCAGGAAAAGCATGCAAAAAAGAGGTAAAAACAAATGCAATTCACATTCACACGCGCTATTGTCAACAAACAAATAGATATAACAGATCATCTTCCTGCGATATTCTTTTCCTTCATGTTACATATTAACTGTGCATGATGAGTTCTTACTTTCTTTAATATTATCTCCTTATCATTTCCCAAGAAGTTGAAAGATAACTGAGGATACTTCAGATAGATATTTTTGAGTTCTTTCAAGAAGTGTTCTCTACCGGATCTAAAAGGGGGCTTTGTGAGAAATTCCCTCTTCAGCTTAGAAAGAGAACATAGATCACCCTTAAAGATAAAAATAAAAGAAGAGAAGTGAGCAGCAAGGACATCATTCCTAGCTCCGCGAGAACCATCCATTAAAAGTCAATTGATACAGGTAAAGAAAGAATCCAAAGGACGGAATTTATACCTGGAGAATAGGGGAACCTGCATCCACCGCCTGCTCTCTCTCACCAAGCTCCGGAAGAATTACCCCCTCTGCCAAACCATCATCTACATACGAATTGTCAACATTACCGAATTCTTTATGCAAGATCGAATTTTCGTTATCCCCAAGTGATGGGCGGTCGAACATCTTTCCAACAAACAAAAGATCCTAGACCTTCGCTTTCCCACTTTTCGAATCTCTAGTACTCTGATTTAAGGCAATAGTACCACTCGAGATTTTGTCCCAAAGGGATGGAGGAAGAGAAGGATAGCCCATGTCAGAAAACTTGCCACGGTTACCAAAGTAAACTGATAGGAGAACCTTCTCATAGCAGTCAGACATCATATCTGGAAAGTGCACTTTCAGGAACAAAGAAATCCAATTCTGAGTTTCGTGAATTATTCGCTTGGCATCAAAAAGAGTCGCTTCCCTTGTTTGCAGTCTCCCCGCATGCCGCATCATCATATTTGTCTGTTCACACTTAAGGGCCAAAACTTCGACAGTCAAGGAACTGTTGACAACCCTTTCCCTCTTAAGAGACTCCATCAACTGACCACGAACCTCTTCATTTCTACTCTTCGCCAAGGATAGATCGTGAACCTTAGACTCCAACACGACTTTCTCCCTTCGAAGCTCCTCTTTATCTCGGAGTAGAGAGACGGCTACAGGTCTGGTAACATACTTATCCTTGGCTATATAAAAATAGTGGGGGAGGAGTGAGCCAATAATGATGAAGTGTTATCAATAAGATGAACAAAAAAGCCACAAAGGGACAGAGATACGAACCAAGAATTGTCGTTTAACAAAGTTGAGATAAAACTCAAACTATCCTTCAGAAACAAGTTTCTGGATATCGAAGACATTGGTAGATGATAAAGAAAATCCTACAATTGTATCAAAGTCTAAAACCTGAAAAGAGGGGCCCATAGGGTTACACAAATAATGAGAAGAAAGGAAGGGTTCACACTCCCTTAAATCCGAACCCTCATGAAAATCAGATTTTAGGAGACTGGCAACGAAATCACTTCCAGTAGTCTCTACAGAAGAAGGACAGACGTTGTGAAAACTTCCAGGAGAAGGTATGAGAGGGGTATACAATAGTCATCGATGGGGCGACGCAATAATTTCACCTCCAGAAGGACGGGAAGCAGAATTTACTTTTTTGTGATGCTAGAAAGAATCACTGTCGAAACCTGGAGCAAATCTTTTCTTAGGCAGGGATTCGGGGGAAGAAAAAGCCATAAGGGGTGGGACTAAGCCATTCCAAGAAACATAGAACAAGAAGGGGAAGTTTGTTCTAGAATACTCCACCCCGAAGAAGAAGAGACATACCCGGCAACAAATTTTGAGGGCAGCGGACCAGAGTGCTGGTCAAAGACGCCTGGGATCTCACTTAAAGCATCGCTCACTTGGATTTCGCTCATCCTAAAACCTTCCTCCGACAAACAAAGTCCAAATTTAGCCAGAATGAAATCGCCTATTTGCGTAATCTCGCACATGGCCCTGCCAGGTGATACCGTAACATAAATATGTAGTTCAATCTAATTTTCTCTTTGATAGTTATACACAAATACCCAATGGGTATACGAACGATTTGAAATTTCGTCATCCTATAAGACAATAACCCTAGCTAAGGAAATTGATTTCAGTATGTTGAGTTATCCACCACTATGCTTACAGCCAGTTAAAGCTGAAATATTAGGAAAATAATGCAACAAATTTAGAAGAACGGTGATTTTGCTTTGGTAAAATGCTATGCAGGGAAAGGGAGAAGAAAGAAGGGGAAAAAGATCTATCTTACCTCCCAGCTGTCCACCTTAGAAGGAATCAACGGGCGAGATCCATACAAGAAAAGTAAGGCCACTGTACGAGGGTAAAAGGAAGGAGAGTGCGCTCTGTATTCAGAATGCAGAGGCAATCCAGATCAATCAAAAGGGGATCAAGCAACGTTCCCGATCAAAGGAAGGAAGAAGACACAGAGGTAACATTTCAAATAAAAGAGAAAAGCTTGACTTGAAAAGTAGAAAACACCCAGTCACTAGGGGGGAAAATGATACTACCAAAATCAACATTGAAGAAAGCTGACAGTGAAGGGGTATCGGATGACCGAAAGTTCGTGGAGGGCTCAATAAAAAGTGGGGCCTAACGGTGTGAAGAAAAAGAGCAGGAAGACATAATCTGAAAGACGGTATCAACCACAACCTTTTTCATTCCCCCTAAAGGGAAAGGTCATGAAGGACTAAAGAGTAAAACCGATAAGACCCCTCCACCATAGTTAGTTCAACAAGACTCTTTCGGCGGGATCTGCTCAACGAAAGGCTCCGGGTAAAGAATCACCCTAATCCGGAACCAAGGAAATCAGAAGAAACAAACCCGACAGACAATCTTCAATAACAACCTGTCCAAATACCAACACACCCAAAGGAGAAAGTACTATAAGCACTAAATCAAAGGAGCACGAGGGCTACCCGGAACCAGTCTCCGGAGCACCTACCACCTGGACACCGAAAGGAAGGAGTCACAAATAACAGGAGTATTGTCGGAAAGCCATCCCTAGAGATCCAGGCTACCACAAAAATCCTACCGAAAGGCCAACAGAGACCCCAGCGGACACACAGGCTACCTGTACTAATTCACTTAGTACCGAAACCCGTGGCGGTTTCGAACCGTCAGATATCAACATACACCACGAGGCCCAGTCTCCCCACATATTCACGATAAAGCCGAAAGGCTACATCCAAAAGCTCATGAACGCAAGCCTACATTTGCACGTCATTTTCAGAGATTCAAGCCTCGTTCAGGAGTCGTGACCGATGCACTGAAAGCGACCAAAGGTCCCGTGCCCGAGGCTAAGAATAAAGCAACTGACAAGGATCCCTGCGGGCCCACTTGCCCGTCAACGGGAGGGGTCCTGAACCATTATAAATAGGGCCCCAGAGGCCACATTGAGAGGGGACTTTTTCTTACTTTTTGTATCCTTGGAAATAGCTTAGAAAATCATCAATGGAGAATTATTTCTCTACAACATCTATGTATTCTCATTAAAAGCTTAATAAAGGGAGAACTTCTCGATAAAAATTGCTCACATTCAACAGAAGAGCCCAGGTCACACTCGTCACACCCTTAAATGGCGACCGAATTCCATTCGCTGAGCCTAGATCCAATCTGGTAGATCACAGTGAGCATACGCCTAACAGCCTTAGCTTCCCAATCCATCACTAAAATCGAACGGGAAAGAGAAACAACCCACCTGATTTTCCCTTAAGATTTTCCCTATTGATCCATTTCCGGTATTGACGAAAAATATCGTTAACATTGAGGATGGTGATCGGAATTAAAGAAAGATGGAGGGAACGATGGAATATTGAATTATCTCTCATTTTCCCCTTACTTCCCAAAAAAGGGAAATTGAAAAAAAATGTTTTATGTGTTAATTTCGTTTTCTGAAATGGCTTTTTTTACGACATAGATGCATTATTCGCATTTTTATATGAATGAAAACTTAAAATTAAAAAGATTAAACCAATTACCACCTAAATTTTGCATGGCAACATGTGTGTAGCATAAGAGTGTTCAGAGTGGAAGAGAGAGCAAGTGAGTATAAAATTAAACGAATATCTAGTTACTACCAACAGAACCCTTTGTATATAATTTTGGTAATTTGGGGGTAAAAGCCTTGTATATGATTGTAAAAAAACATGACAACATAAAGGGACACAGTAATAGCAAACCATGACAACATGAAGGAAAACAATGATAGTAGCTTGTTAACATCATCATCATAAGGATAATCAAGAATAAGGAATTAAATCACACAAGGCAGATGGCAATATAGGTAAGAGTGAAGTGCATCCCGCAGGTGAAGTAAGATGATGCACACACAAGGCCGGTTTTATGGTTTGGGTTGCGCTAGGAAACCCACAGAACGGACGAACCAAGATATGCTGCCCAATCCAACCAGATTACGTTCCCCTTCCAAAAATGAAGGAGGATGAAAACAAAGGATATGCTGCCTAATCCAGAATATGTTGCCCTTCCAAAATGAATGAGGCTAAAAACAAAGGAATAGATCTGCACCACTAATGGAAAGTAAAAAACTAAAGCCTCCAAAAATTGAACTCCACACCTACCAGTTGCCTGCCACATACATAACCAACTAAGCTACAAATCTCTTGTGAAACCATGGACATTAACAATTATTTATATAAATTTAAAGTTCTTCACTGACTACCTCCTGGCTGCTGTTGCGCCCATCCGGGGGGTTGCCCCATGCGGCTGCCTGCTGGGCTTGGCCTTTAAGCTGGCCCTGTGCGCACATGGCAAGTGCAAATCAAGATGAACCACAAACTAATGCGGGAATGGTCAATCAATCGCAGCGGAATAGGGCAGGACAATGTGCTTCGTAAGGATGTGTTGTTAGACCTGGTTCCAGGTAGTGGTGGGCAATATTCAGTTATAGCTGAATTAATCCACATAACTGGTAAATTTCAATTGGTTTGAAACTATATCCATCTGAGTTCGGTATGAAATTGTTATTTTTAGTTATCAGTTTACACTTTAGCAGAATTAATTGAACTTTTAGTGCATTATCCAATTATATGGTATTGTAATACCTTAAATAATTGGTTAAGTGATAAAATACAAGGTCTATTTATTAAAAATATTCATTTTTTATTATAAAAGTAAAAAATGCAAAAGTAAATCTCTTCAAACATAAATTGATGTTTTCTTTTGAGTGAATTAATCATCTGAGTAATGAAACCTTTTCATAGTTCGGTTAAATCGGTTACTGACTGAATTAACTAAACTTAATTCGATTTAGATCACTTTGATTTTGATTTTTTTTTATTCTAGTACAGCTTGATATTTATTGCCTCAAAATCGATTGAATGCTCATTCGCAGTTCTAAGGGTAGGCAAATGTCGAGGGAAACCCTCCGAAATAGGGAACCTCCCATAGGGTTAACTGCACATCATTTTTAATAACAATATAAAGTACACATATCCTATTTTAATTAGAACACAATATAATGTAGCAGTACTAAACATTGTACAGAATTGTGGTAATGAAAAAAGTCAATACTTATTTATGTGCATTATAAAAAATTAGTATTGTACTAAAAGCTACGTTGTCTTATTCAAAGTAAATAAATATGAAATGGTGATTGTTACCCGGCCTTTGTGACCGAACATTTTTAGTTATTCGAATTGATGCGACTTGACGATTATTGATGCAAGCAGTCCAGAATGGTGGTCCGAAGGTACAAACATTAAGCTCGGATGGAATCATGAGACAATAGTCGAATGAGCCTATCAGAACATCGACAAAGAACTTACTAAGTGAGGTATCAGCCTAGCTTAAAGCTAGGGATCGGTACAACTTCGTGATAAACTGGAAAAATGTTCAATTTCAGCGAACAGGACTTGTATCTCTAGAACGACAAGGCCACTTGGCAATCACTTCAAGGAAAAGTTAGAAATCACATGTGGGACCCATATGATGGGTCGCACTTCATTTCCTTATAAACGAGGGATCGGTACCAATCCCTTACTTAGGGTGAACATGAGCTGAGCCTTATCTTGACTAACTTTACATTGTCTCCCTAACTTTTCCAATATATTTTGAAATATTCACATCCATTAATATCAGCTTAAATAGAGAGAAATGGATTTTCTGACCACTTTACTTTATTTTGTACACTTTGAATTTACACCGATCTGAGACTTTGCGACTGACAAACCAGCAATAAATTATTCAAAATCTTCTAAATGGACTTAGGCACAACAACTCTGAACCACTATAAACTTCTATGTCTTTACTTACTGCATTTATATTGTTATTATCCTCATTTTCAATTACTTCTTTTGTTTAGTTCCCTACATAACTTTTTGGGTGTTGTGGAAACTTTTCATGCTAACATTTTACTGCTTTTACTGGGAGTTAAACTCGGTTTCTTTGATTGTTTATTTCTTAAAGTTTCCATCCCTTTTGAGATCCTATGGATTTTGTATAGGAAGTTTGATTCCACGGCTAGAAAGAATAATTTTCATACCGCTGGTCCTTCTAATGTCGATCGTGATGATGCCTCTATCCAATAGTAACCTCCTCTCAATGATTAAACCCTTGTCATCCTTGATGTGGCCACAATCTCCAATCCTGATGCTTTGATCATTTATGTCCAACTGGAACATATAATGAAAAAACTGAAAGAGATTGAAAGGTAGCCAATACTCATATCAAACATAATATTGACCTTATGCAGCAGCTGCAATGTGCAACTTGAGCAAATGTTAATTGACTCAAGGGAAACATAAGAATTAAATAATATATCAAAGAACTCCTCGTCCTCATCATAGCCCGACAACCGGAATCTAAGGAGAAGATTTTTAGAAGATAGTGCAAGAGCCGCCACCAACGAGAGAATGAACCAGTTAGTCATTCCCGGTATGGTATTGATCCCTTCCAAGGGGTTGGGACTGAACCCTCTCTCAGGGGCCCTCATGCTGCAACAATCTAGAACATGGTTCTCGGACTCCCTGTTGTTAACCGAAACTCAGTCGCTCCTGCTTTGCATCTACATAACTAACACGATGATGCCATTCAACCTAAGAGTGCCCTACGGAGACGTCATTGGATCCTAATGGAGATCACAACTCTCGACCTCACCACAATAATCCATCAGATCATAAGAGAGTCGTAGGGTCAAGATGACGATGATTGGGAAACCGGTTCGAGGCAAAAACCATTCAAAGAAGATGTTTTGAACTCCTGATGGTCTTGGCGATTTAATATGCCAAAAATCCTAGCATACTCAAGAAAAACTAATCCTTGACGATTCCTTAACAAATACGAATGACATATGGTTTTTGCTCGTGTTGTCAATGTAGTGAAGTGCAGGAACTTCCATGTGTTCTTTGAAGGCATGGCTTTGTAATGGTTCTCACGACTTCCATTGAGAATCATATCTAATTTTATCAATTTACCAGAAAAATGGTGGAATAGGTCAGGATGAATCACCAAAACCAAGTATATTATGTGGATATCCAGTATATTCCAAAGAACTAACGAGTGCTTAAAGAATATAACTCCTTGACAGAGGTTGATATCCTAAGACATTATTCTTATAGCACTTATTAAAGGCATTTTATCCGAAATCAATTTTAGGGAATGACTCGGTAGAAATCCTCCGAAGACTTTGTAGCAGTTCTATAAAAACTAACCATAGGAAGCATGTAGGAATCGAGCTACATAGGGTTATCCTCACATATGGCAGCATGACGTTGTCCAAATTAATTTTGCTATCAAGCAGATCAGAGAGCTCTAGGAAGGTGAATATCAATGTCCAAAATAAGCCCAAACAAAGCGGCAACAATCTTATGACTGTGAAAAGAATAAGGTGTCAAAGAAAAGATCTCAATTCCTTCTTACCACAGTTACACTCCACTAAATTCTTAATTGGAGACCATTTACTAGGAAACTTGCAGCACTATATAGTATAAGAAGCCCAATTTAAGGAACCCATAAAAAAGTAAAAGTAATCAAGGAAGTACTGCAAATTTTACGAGATGTTTGGCCACAACACCAGTGGTTGTTGACATTTCCACAATGCAATTGAAAAGCTCACTTGCAAAAAAGGTCTCAAGCAATATGTCTAGGCTCCATGGGATGGAGTGCCGGACCCTTCGAAACCCATTAGGGTTCATGCGACATTAGGGTTTTCTAATCAGAGAAACCTTCAATGAGGAATCTTCATCAACATCATCTGTGGTGGACCACATCTAGCTAACAAAATCTAAAGGAGTATGGAAGAATACGTCAATTCTATCATGCATGCTGAACATGAAGAATTCTCATGGTATAGGAGGCTGTCTAAGCCAAATGAAAAAGACGATAAGTGATGATATTGTCTTTCGAAACATAGAGGCGACAACCATTGAGTCTCTCATCACATCAACTGTAATCGGTCCAACTTATGTGTGTAAAGTCCTCGTTGATTTAGGAAGTTCTGTCAATCACTTGTTCAAAAAGGCCTACGATCAAATGACGTTAGCGACTAAAGATCTGAAACCATGCACTAACAGAATTCATGGCTTTAACAGTACTACAAATGAACTGGTAACCAACTCAAACTTAACGAAGGAGATTATCAAAGAGTCAAAATCATCTCCTTCGTCACCATTGACATTTACTCTTCCCACATCGCCTTCTTCCAGCTCTCACCGACTTTAGAATTCGCTTGGTGCTATGGTGCCAACTCATGAATATTCCAATAGATAACGGTATTGGGGCCATCCTTGGTGATTAGGTCAAAGAAGAGCATGTTACATGGCAGAATGGATAGATGCAAGCCGCTGAGAAAAAGGAAAGGGTGCAGAGACTTCACTCTACACCTAGAACTTCAATGCATAGCAACCAATGTCTAAAACCTAGCTCTAGCAACATAGTCATCTTTTCCAAGAAATTGACCCAAAAAGAAGAACACTACAACAAAATACCCTTTCCGCAACTGGTAATGCTTGTTGCAATATGTCTATTGCAATAGAGTGACACCAGTCTGGATATCCATAGTTGCAATAAGGTAGTTATATTTTACAACTGTGTCCAACAGTTGCAATAATGGTTGCGATAAAGACTTGTAACAACTATTAAAAGCTGTTGCAATAGGTCCATTTACAACTATCATTGCTAATTATAAATATGTAACATGTATTTTAAAAATATGGGATTACATTATTAATGATAGTTGTTGTAACACCCATACTTTCCTTAGCCAAATTTTTGATAAATATTGAAATTCCAACTCATCCAATTATGAAGAGTATAAATATAGTACATGCAATTAATGAGCATAAGCATAATCAGAGTATAATAAAACTAACTCACAGCGGAAACAAGATAAAATAATAAGTATCGACTAACACAACTACCTTAAAAGCAAATCGCCACATCAATACCAAGCATGAGAGAACAAGAACAGAAAAATAGACTTGACTACATGTGAATACCTAACTTTCCCAAAATAAACCTGAGAGTTGTTATGAGGTGGAGGTCAGAAGAGCAAGTCCTGATGAGTAGAAAATAATGTATAATACTGTCTACAATACACAAATGCATCTCATTTGGTTTTACCCAAATAATACATCTAACAAGGCTAGTGATTCTAACCTAACCTTGTAAAGATTACACACGATGATTGATTACCGTTCCCAAGGTAACATTTCCTAGAGATAACGTTATCGTAATATACTAAGACGGAAGTTTTACACGTAGGTATGAAGCCTTTAAACCACCATTCGAACAAATACCCAAACTCTACAGTGGACTCTTTAACTACTCAATACCCTAACAATAAAGGAAATGGGTTATATATATAGCCACTTATGGCCTCGCTAATAATATACAATAAAGGCGGATATGTTGATCACTTAATTCCTTACTATGTGGTTTACTACTCACTAATATGTATTAGAGGACGCCAGCTATGTAACGAACCAAAATTTTGGAACCAATTTTAAATTTTGAAAATCTGATTATAAGATGTTGTAAGGCCATTTTGCGAAAGGTCTCTGAATCTGACGAAACCAGGACCATTAGAATCGTATCTGAAAAATATAAAAGAATTTCAAGTTTCATAATTTTTGAGATTAATATGTGGTTGTGCGGATATTAAATGCATAGATTAATTTCAAAGAAAATTGACTAAAACAGTTTAATTTATTGGTTTTTAGCTAATAAATAATATTTAAAAATATAACAAAAATATTTTATAGTTGTATAATGTTATGAAAATGAGAAATAATCAATTAGAAACCGTTTTAATTTATACAAATAATAAATAAAATGTATTTTAAATTTTGTTTACATATTATCGAAGAGCTCGAAAAACTAGTGAATATGACCGGAAAATATATTCGATATTGTATGAGTGGTTATGTCAACAAATTGTACAATCATTGTAAGCAAGTTAACGTATTTATCTGCATTAGCCAAAACTATTCATTTAGGAAGTTGGAAGTGTGTTTGTTTTGAGGTGCCACCTTCCTAAGACACCATGGTGTTGAGTTGTCACTACATCTTCAAGAATTCGCGATAACTCATCAATCCAAACCAATCTCAAATTCCTATAAAAGGAGGTGTATCCTTCTCATTTCTTCCATTTCATCACTCTCTTCCTCCTACATTCCTCCTTCC
Organism: Allium sativum; assembly: GCA_030737875.1. Classification (NCBI taxonomy): domain Eukaryota; kingdom Viridiplantae; phylum Streptophyta; class Magnoliopsida; order Asparagales; family Amaryllidaceae; genus Allium; species Allium sativum. The sequence continues at coordinate 680,642,538 of CM060918.1, read as the reverse complement.
TCCCTCCCCCATGATGGCTCCCACTACCCCAACAGCCAGCCGCCGCCACTCCCCTCCCCTACAGCCCACCACGTCAGCCCCTCCTGCCCCGTGGACCCTATTTCACCCAAAAGCCTTCCTTCTTCCTTTAAAACCCCATTTCTACACCCAAAACATCGCTTCTCTCACCCCGTACAGCTCACCACTACCAAGTCAGCCCTCCTCGAACCCTACCTGTGCGCTGCTAGGTCAACGGGCCCCGCTCCTAAAAAATTCAAGCTCTGTTCATCTAAAACCCCTTTCCGTTAGCTCCTCAAAATAAAATTATACCCTGCTATACACACTGTATCTCATAAAACCAAAACGCGTCGAACCCCTTCCCCATTTCATTTTTAGTAAACACCGGTGGCACCGGAAGGTTGGAAATTTTTTCCAGGATCATTTAGACGTAAAAATCCAACATTTTTTAAAGTTAGATGGAGTGGAAACCGATGGTGAGTAATACATTGCTCACGTTTGAATTATTGATATTGTTTGTGATTGTTGATGTTGAATGAAAATTATATGCAAGTAATTATATATTGTTTTGCATAAGTATGATGTTTGGTATGAATTGTTGATGTTAATTTAAAATTTAACATGGCATTATAAGTGTTTTAGTAGTTGAAATCACAAACAAAGCGTTTGGTTGAATTGGATGACAACTTTGTTGAATGTTGCATGTATGTTGACATGGAAAATAAATATTTGCAAGTTAGCGTTGGATTGTTAAATAATTAAAAAGTTAACAATGAGATTTGGATAGTTTACCATATCCAAAATGACATGTATTTGTAGTGTTTTGTGGCAATGGAAAACATATATTTGAACAAACAAGTCTATGTGATGCATAGTAACTTTGATTTATATTGACGCAACTTTTGTCAATATAATCCTAACATATGTACGCAATCTTATATGTTGTATGTTAATGTGTTTGGATATGATTGGCTATAAAATAATAGCCAATCGATTATTAACATTAGTTAATAAGATGTTTGAAAATTAGTTCAAACCAGTGTTTAAGTGTTGATAGTATTAACACTCAGGTCATCGACACCGTATTATGGCATATAACGATTGATAGATGTCACTTGAATGTTGTTGTTATGTTGGATCCACATAATTTAACTTATATGGAAGTTTACTGAGTATTATTTCAATTTGGAAAATTAACCAATATTTTAATAATATAATATTAGCCAAAAAAATAAAAGTCAAAATTTGATGTCCTATTTTGGATGGACAGTAAAGTATATATCATTACGAACATTTGCAAAAAAAATGATTTGAAATAATTTTCAAGTAATTATGGCATGTCGAACTTTTTATTTTAAAATGAGTAACTAGGAAAAGTGAAGTTCGGTTGCGGTTTCTAGAAAATATTTTAACAAAAGTTTCTTTTTAAAACTTCTTTGTTTATTTCTATAACGGGCTTCAAGAAGTTTTTTGCCCAAACGGATAAGGTTAGAAAAATAATATTATTTTAATATTATAATAATCATTTAAGGGAAAATTTAAAAATACAATTTATAGTAATTATTAGATGATTAATTAAATATTTTAGAAGTGGTTCAACGTAGTTTATAATATACGTTGAATTATGGCCAGAATAGAACTCGTCGCGCAGCAGCAGTTCGCAAACTTCGACCTATAATTTCAAATTGGTGTATCGGGAGATCCGACCGTCGGATTTTCCCAAAATAAAAGCCATTAGATCAGAAATGAAAAGAGCTATCAAACGAGTATAAGAGCTTTAAAATCCAATGGTTAGAACTCAAGATAAGTTCAAATCAAATTTGAATAAAAACATCGCCAGTGCCGTTAATGACCTAAAATGGGTTTTTAACAAAACATGCTATTTTTAAATTAATAATAATAGGGAAAAAATATGATAAATCATAATAAATGATTTCAAAGTGATTTGGATAAAGAAATATGAATTTCAAACTTTATTTTGAGATATTTGCGTTGTCGACCTAATTGTTTAAAAATGTAAAACGATGTTTTGTAAATTTAAGTTAAATAAACTTAAATTGTTTAGTTTATCAAATATAACCAAGTTTTGAAAGATGTTGTTTAGATAAATTGTAATGTCCCGTATTTTTGGTAGTCAGATATATAATTTATATTATTATTTTGAATATTATATTTGGAATATTATTGGATTTTAATATTGAATTCGTTTATTAAAACGAAGTTTGAACGTTGAATTTATATTCAAATTTAAACGAACTCAAAATAATGTGGTAGTTCATAATATGGAGTTTTGAACTTTAATTGAATATATAAAATCCGATATAAGGCAGATTTCTGTGAAACAAGAAATGTTTGAAATCTTTTTTATTATAATTTTCTAATGAAAGACAAAAATCCAGATCTCAGGTTATAGATTGTTAGTTATGTGCAAATCAAATTTTTAAATAGACACTATGAAATCGTTATTAAATTTAACGTTTATTTAATTAATTTAAAGAGGATTTATATACATATATAATTAGGATATTTTTGACCAAAAATGTTAATATTGAGTTATATAAATCGTATTTGTTTATATTTGGAGCTATATGATAATTTTATTTGGATATTTACGATAAAAATAATTTATTATTATTTAAATGGATTATCTTGGAATTTAATTAATATTTTTAATCGATATTATTATAAGCCTTGATAATAGCCATTTTTCAAACAGTCTTGGTTTTCTATGAAATTCATTTCATTGGAACGGTAATGTTAAATTATTGTACAATATTAAATTTCGTGGAAAACCGGTGTCGTATGTGACTTCGGTAGCCAAAAAATCTTAGATTTCAATTTATTCATTTCGTCGATTTAAATTGGAAATTAAGAACAATCGATTATCTAACAAACTCCAAATTTAACGAAATTAATTTTATTAAATCCGTGATGATTTATTTTTGTAGTATTTAAATTTCAAGTTAATCGGATTTATTTTGTGATCGTATGCAATTTAAATGTGTGTCGATACACATATATGTGTTATAAAGGAATTTTCACAGACGATCTCAGAATTTGACGAAACCTTCTGCATCGTGTCAGGAATACCGTTTTATGCTAGGATTTCCATTTTTGTCTCGATCGGAAGTTGGTTGTAGTTATTTTTGCATGATACTCCGCGATGAAGATTCTTAAATAATATTTTAATTAAGTGGCTATCTTATAAATACCCATCATAAGGTCAATCTTCTTCCATATATTCCATTCGACTTACTCAGCATTCTCGAAAACATTCTTCTGCAAATCTGTAGTGCTCGTCAAGTTCCTTCTCTTCACTGACGGTGATCATGTCTGGCGTACGGTGGTGGCCAGGATTGGACGATAAAGGCACGATGGTTTTATGGTTTGTACTAGCGCTAGATGGAGCCGAGTGGAACGGGATCTTGGGCGCAAGCAGAGGAGGGTCAGCCGCTTGTGGTGGTGATGTCCGATCAAGGTCCGGTGGCGGCAAGGGTTAGGTACGACGTGGTTGAAGTCGTGCGAGGTGGGGTTTCTGCAATTCGAAGGAAACAAACGCGAGGCTAAGAAGAAATCTGGATCGGTCGATCTTTTTATATGTGATTAGCTTAATAATAAATGGTTAATTAAGAAATTAGTTAATTATATTTATACCATTAAGTGTTAAACATTAGTTAATATATTCGTTAATTAATCTATCCATTTTGTTTCCTGATCGGGAAAAGAAAAACAATGGAAAGCCTGGAACGAGAATACAACGATGTACAGAAAGAAGAAACTAATTAATGGACTGATAATTTATAAAGCATCGGCCGATTATGGAACCTTAACGATGTAAATAACATATATTAATAAGTAATTAGGAGTTTATTTATATATTAAATTGTGGTAATTTAAATAATTAAATCAGTTTTGATCAATGCAGATGGAATCACAAGCAATGAAAAAAAGGAAGTCAGGCAATTCTTTTGGGATAGAAATCTCGGCTGTTATAATATTCTAAATGTAATTAGATATTAACTTAATGATTAGAGAATTACTTTAAATTTTAATAACTCCATCATATATGATCAAAATTGGACCGAACGAGAAACATTGGAACGGTCTTGACGAGCACAACGTTATGGAATAGAAATGGACGCAATCGGAATCAACTGATATTTTCAGTGAAATTAAATGCTTGTTTAATTTTATTAAACAAGTTGTTTAACAACTGAATCAAATAAAGTGAGTTAAACTTACTCAGTTCGTCCCGTTTATATTTTATATAAGTCGGGTTTTATAATTGTGTGTTATGGTTGCTAATGGTTGATTGTTTGTTAAATATATATATTCATATATTGATTGAACCGATGAAATTAAACGTTGTTTAATTTCATTGAAAAACCAATCATTATTTTAACGATTGGAACCAATTGAGGTAACTTACCTTGTTGGTTACGTTTATAAAATAAACGTGTTTATTATAATGAATTGTTTGTTGTGTTAAATTTTTATTATTGACTATTATAGAAATTATTGGTTTAAATATTGGATAATTCTTATTGAATAAATTTTATTTGAGGTAACGTATTTGGATGCAGGAAAAAAGGTTGAAGGGATCCAACTGGATTCCTCACCATTAGTTGTTAAATTTTACTATATTATAATATATGTTAGGATATTGAATTGGTGATGCAGGGATTGACAGGTTAGGAGAATCTAACAAGATTCCTCATTAATATTAATAATGTTTATCAATATGATTTTTTGTGTTCATTTGGATGTTAAATTGGTTTATATTTCACGGTTTGGTACTATAGTAGACATTTGCCTCTTTAGTACCATTAATAAAGAAAATATTTTTGAAATCGATATTAAATCGATTTTGAACGTTTCCATAGCTATAGTTATGAACATACATGATTTGAAATACGATTTCTATTTCAAAAGTAAACACCAAAGTTTTTATATTATGATTTTTATACTATGGTTTTTATAATAAATTATATTATAACAAATGGAGATTTTAATATATTAGTAAACAAATAGTAAACGATATGAACTTATCGTGTTGGTAATTAGGAATGTTAAAAATGGATTTGTAAGGCCCTAACAGCTGTAAAGGAAATTTAAAGGATTTGAAATATATTTAAATGGAATATTGGGATCGTGGTAATACAAGGGTTTATAAAGAAACTGAAAAGTGATATTTTTGTGACTAAGGTCATTTCACTAACTCTGTTTTACAAATATACAAAATGTGATTTATATAATATTTCGTGAATAAGATTGGTGAATCAATAGAATTGGAAATGTTGTATTGTTTTGGAAGTGAAATGCGAATTTAAATCAAAGGTTTGTTCCGAAGTTCGAAATGATTATCGAAGTGAGGTTTATTTCAAAGTTCGGAATGTTATATTTTGAAGTTCAAAATGTTAATCGAAGGAGAGGGTACAAGTAAAAGTGAATTGTGGGAAATGGTAAGAGTATAAGCTAAGTAAGAAGTTATAACGTTAAAGATGAAAGTTATAATATTTTATTATAAATGTTAATTCAATCTGAATTGTCTAATCAATAGAAGATTGTTAATAAAAACAGTTATACGATTTTAGGCAACAAATATTAGTTGTCGATAATGAATTGCAAATGGTATGGGTAAATAAAGTTAAGGTTTTAGAAATGGATATTGTAACATTTGTTGCAAATACTAAATTGAACTATTTGATAAAGAAAAAGAAGATCTTTATAAAAGATCGTTATATGATTCTGAGAAAATACGATAAGTAAAGAATTAAGGATTTCAAACTGGAATCTGTACCGTTTGTTACAAATGTTAAGTGCAAATATTCTGATTAATAAATATAAGATTGTAAAGGATATTAACAAAAGATCTGTAAAAGATTTTTATATATAATTCTAAGCTAATGGATTATAGTCGTTGCAAATGATTTGAGAAAGATTTATAAAGAGATATTTAATGAAACTTTATAAAGGATTCTAATTTAGTTGAAACGAGACTTGAGTAAACTATTGTAAAGGTTTATTAAAGTTAATTGAGATAAATTATAAATAAGAGTTTACTTAACAATCAATTAAGTAAATGTAGTTGAATTTAAATTAGGTTTTCAAAGGAAAATGATTGGGTTAATAAACTTCTATCTATTCGAAAGATATGAATGTTGTTGATCAAGGTCTGAGAGTTATATATAGAATACCCCAACATGAATGACTACATGATTATCTAAGTATGGTATTAGTTTATAAATGAGAGTAGTTGAGGGAAATATAAGTTATGATTTCCGTGAATGATTTTATAAGCTATATTCGAAAAGTTTATAAGTTGAATGAAATGGTTTTTAAGAATATTCTTATTCGATGATAAGAAGTAAAAGCTGAATTCCAAATATTGGAAGATTTAAAGAATATAATTAACAAACAGCTAATTAAAGAGGCTAAATGAATACCGAGTATTGAATCAGTGAATCCATTTTCTTTTTATGGATAAATGGTTGTGTTTATTTGATAGATAAATAATCGACTATCAAATCTGGCCTATACGATTGTTGGTATGGAAAGACCAGGATCGAATTTATATTCAAAAACCATTCTGACCAACAAATACGAAAATAACAGAAGATCTCAGATGCTGATCGAGACAGAGCAATTGAAGACCGCAGATCTTCATAAAATGTAGAATTACTTATATCTCTGATTAGCTCCCGGAGATAAACTGTGATTCTGTCGTGGTTGGAGTCTACGGATTGTAAGGACTACTCGCTATTGATCTACAGGGTGATACCCAGGATGTGGTAGAAGGGTGTCTTTGGTTCATCCTATTCCTGGATGACTTGTATGGATGGGTGTCTGACAGAGTATTTCCAGAGGAGTCACGTACGTTGATTCTTCAAACGTATTTCTGTTTGATGGCGGAGAAGACACCTTCTCTTAGCATAACACTCAGAGTATTTTTGTGGATGTCAATTAGTGATATCTAATATATCTAAAAAGAAGACTTAAACCTCGAGCCTCATCAATTGGGAAGTGGAAAAAATCGAGTAGGTTGCATGACTATGTAGGTCGCATGGCTATGTGGGGTCGTTCCCAATAGGGTGTATTATCACCATCTTGAGAAATTTCATGATTGTTCTTCTTTCATTTTCTGTATCTACCGAGAAACGGTTATGTCGGTACCGACTATTAAGTGATAATATGTTCGGAACATTCAAGGTTAATGAATGACCGGTTATGTTTAGCCTGAGTTGCAAGACGTTCTTGTTGAACTCGGTGTATTCCTCTCTAGAGATACACTATTGGAAGGTGGTCCCGTACCTTGCCAGGAAATCCATTCTCCAATAAGAGCCCGCGGTTTTGATTGTATACTATATACGTAGAGCATGAGATGCAAGCGTTCTGCTAGATTGATATTTATTTGTATTTAAACATTATTATAATATCAGAAAATATATGATTTTCAAAATGTTTTGGGTTATCATAAGGTAAAAACCGTCTGTATTTATGTACGGAATTGGTCTTACGGTTGTCCTTTTCTTTCAAAAATATTTTTGACTTTAAAAATCAAGTTGTGTGATACCTTTAAACTTAGTGGGTTTCTCACTCTGGTTCACCATACTGATCCGGCGTTTGTAATGCTCGGGTTAGACCGGGTTTTACAGGTTCGGGATATCGGATGATGTGAAGAGACGAGCTGGAAGAGTTCAGACGTATGATATTATAGAGTATTATTCCGCTGGGTGATTGTATATGTGGATAGACTTTTATAACTGTCCAAATGTGTGATGTACTCGGATGATTGTAGGTTTTATTTCAAGCTCTCAGTAAAGATTTATTTCAATATTATATTTTGTTCCGCTGCGATGTGAGACTTTGATTCTGTATTATATTGATTCCTCTTCTTCTATTCTAATATTTCATCCTTTCTTTTCTCGCCCTATAATTTCTTTCTATTAACTATCCAGTGTTTTCGATCCTTGATTTTTGGCAGGTAATATTGGTATATGTATTATTGTCGGAATTCAGCGTCGAATTCTCCTACCTGGTCATTACAGTGGTATTAGAGCTATTGGTTTAGTAATAACCTTGGCTCTGTGGAGAAACTCGATAGAGATGGGGTTAGTAATACCCTAGATTGAGTTTCAGTGTGTGAGTGTATATATATATATATATATATATATATATATATATATATATATATGAGAGCGTATTTGTAGATTTTATATATAAACATTTTGTATTGTGTTGTTTGACCGGTTCAAGTGTTGAGAAGCATTGAACTAGCAATGGACACGATATTGTTTTGTAAAGATGGTAAATGAAATAATTTTACCCAAACTTATTATTTATAGAAAAAGAAAAAATCTTATCAAATTATTGAAATATTTGTGTGTTTGGTTGATTTGCATAAGATTGAAATTGGTTTAAAAATTTGAATTTGAACTTAACTTGGTTAAGTTGAGTTAAATTTAAGAATGGTATGGAAATTAAATTAAATTGATTTGGGATTTAAAAATTGAGTTTATAATAATTAAATGGAAATCAATTGGATATTAACCGATTGAAGTTCAAATATATGAAACCAAAGTAAATATTGATATTAAATATTAATAGTTAGTAAAAGTTGATTGATTTGTTAAGTTGGTTGTTAATTGATTGTGGATTATTTGTTACTGGTATGAATATAAATTATCAATACCTTAATAAAAGAATTGAATGAACTGAAAATAGATTCCAGCATAGTAAATTGGAATGAAACTGCATATGAATTGGAATTAATTATTTAACCCTGTGATTGTAATGAATTGATGCTCATGTTTGATTTTTGGAATTTGTGTGGTTATACTTGATTAATGAGATATCATTTAAGAATTTCATATATCTGTTACTCATATACTGAATTGAGTACAGGTACAAGAAGGCTGTGAGGATTGATTTTGGTTGCGTATATTGCACGTAAATGGAGCAAGTATGCTCAATAGCACTTGTAAAAGGTACGCCAACGCGAAAATATAAAATTTTGTTTTTTAATTTTGTTTTCCGACCGTGTGGGTTGATGTATATATATTATTTGTTCCTGCGGTATCGTAGAAGTCCCTCCGTACAGGGAAGACTCTAACGATTTTTTTTGGGAATTTAAAGTATTAGAAAATTTTCGATATTTTTGAAATTTTTTATTACTAATATTGAATTGGTTTTTGATTTATAATAAGTTGGATTTTTGAAAATTAATGGGTTTGTAGCATTTTTCCTACCTTAGTAATTTCGGGGACGAAATTCTTTTAAGAGGGAAGAATGTAATGTCCCATATTTTTGGTAGTCAGACATATAATTTATTTTTATTTTAAACATTATATTTGGAATATTATTGGATTTTAATATTGAATTCATTTATTATAACGAAGTTTGAATGTTAAATTTATATTTAAATTTAAACGAACTCGAAATGGCGCGGTAGTTCATAATATGGAGTTTTGAACTTTAATTGAATATACAGGATCCGATATAAGCCAGATTTCTGTGAAATAAGAAACGTTTGAAATCTTGTTGATTATAATTTTCTAATGAAAGAGAAAAATCCAGATCTCAGGTTATAGATTATTAGTTATGTCCAAATCAAATTTCAAAATAGTCTCTATGAAATTGTTATTAAATATAACGTTTATTAAAATAATATAAAAAGGATATATATATATAATTTGGATATTTTTAACCTAAAAATGTTAATATTGAGTCATATAAATTGTATTTTTTTATATTTGATGCTATATGATAATTTCATTTAGATATTTACGATAAAAATAATTTATTATTATTATTTAATTGGATTATTTTGGAATTTAATTAATATTTTAATCGATATTATTATAAGCCTTAATAATAGCTATTTTTCAAACAGTCTCGGTTTTCGATGAAATTAGTTTATTGGAACCATAACGTTAAATTATTGTGCAATATTAAATTTCGTGACAAACCGGTATCGTATGTGACTTCGGTAGCCAAAAATGCATATATTTTAGTTTAATCATTTTGTCGATTTAAATTGGAAATTAAGAATGATCGATTAACTAACAAACTCCAAATTTAATTAATTTTATTAAATCCGTGATGCTTTATTTTTGTAGTATTTGAATTTCCAAGTTAATCGGGTTTATTTTATGATCGTACACAATTTAAATGTGTGTTGATTCACATATATGTGTTATAAAGGAATTTTCACAAACTATCTTGGAATTTGACGAAACCTTCTCCATTGTGTCCAGAATATTGTTTTATGCTATGATTTCCATTTTTATCTTGATCGGAAGTTGTTTTTAGTTATTTTTACGTGATACTTCGCGATGAAGTTTCTTAGATAATATTTTAATTAAGTTGCCATCTTATAAGTACCCTTGATAAGGTCAATAACCTAGAAATTTTACTCCCTTGGTCAACGTTATATCTGTCGCCCCTAACATCTCTGAACGACCATGGTTTCCCCAATATTCTTCCATATATTCCATTCGATTTACTCAGCATTTTCGAAAACATTCTTCTGCAAATCTGTAGGGCTCGTAGAGTTACTTATCTTGACCGACGGAGATCATGTTTGGCGTACTGTTGTGGCCAGGATTGGACGATGAAGGCACGACGGTTTTATGGCTTGTACTGGGGGAGGACGGGGTCGAGTGGGATGGGATCTTGGGAGCAGGCAGAGGACGATCGGCCTCTTGTGGTGGTGATGTCTGATCAAGGTCCGATAACGGCAAGGGTTAGGCACAATGTGGTTAAAGTCGTGCGAGGTGGGGTTTCTACAATTCGAAGGAAACAGATGCGAGGCCGAGAAGAAATCTGGAGCGTCCGATCTTTCTATATGTATTTAGTTTAATAGTAAATGGTTAATTAAGAAATTAATTAATTATAATTATACCATTAAGTGTTAAACGTTAGTTAAAACATTCATTAATTAATCTATCCATTTTGTTTCCAGATCGGGAAAAAACAATGAGAAGCCTGGAACGAGAACACAAAGATGCACCAGAAGAGGAAACCAATTAATGGACCGATAATTTCAAAAGCATCAGCTGATTATGGAACCTTAACGATGTAATTAACGTATATGAATAAGTACTTAGGAGTTGATTTATATATTAAATTGTGGAAATTTAAATAATATTTTAATAATATAACATCAGCCAAAATTTGAAGTCCGATTTTGGATGGACGGTAAAGTATAATTCATTACGAACATTTACAAAAAAAAAAAGAATGATTTGAAATAATTTTCAAGTAGTTATGGCATGTCGAACTTTTCATTTTAAAATGAATAGTAACTAGGAAAAGTGAAGTTCAGTTACGGTTTCTAGAAAACGTTTTAACAAAAGTTTCTATTCAAAACTTCTTTGTTTATTTTTATAATGGGCTTCAAGAGGTTTTGAGCCCAAACGAACAAGGTTAAAAAAATACTATTATTTTAATATTATAATAATCATTTAAGCGAAAATTTGAAAATACGATTTACAGTAATTATTAGTTAATTAATACAATATTTTAGAAGTGGTTCAACGTAGTTTATTAAATACGTTGAATTATGGTCAGAATAGAACCCGTCGCGCAGCGGTAGTTTGCAAACATTGACCTGTAATTTCAAATTGGTGTATCGAGAGATCCGACCGTTGGATTTTCCCAAAATAAAAGCCATTAGATCAGAAATGGAAAGAGCTATCAAACGAGTATACTTTAAAATCCAATGGTTAGATCTCAAGATAAGTTCAAATCAAATTTGAATAAAAACAACGTAAGTGTCGTTAATGGCCTGAAATGGGTTTTTAGCAAAACAGGTTATTTTTAAATTAATAAAAATAAGGAAAATTATGATAAATCGTAATAAATGATTTCAAAGTGATTTGTAAAAAGAAATACGAAATTTCAAACTTTATTTTGAAATATTTGCGTTTTCAGCCGACTGCTTGAAAACGTAAAATGATGTTTTGTAAATTTAAGTTAAATAAACTTAAATTGTTTGGTTTATCAAACATAACCAAGTTTTGAAAGATGTTGTTTAGATAAATTGTAATGTCCCGTATTTTTGGTGTCAGATATATAAATTTTTTTATTATTTTAAATATCATATTTGGAATATTATTGGATTTTAATACTGAATTCATTTATTAAAACGAAGTTTGAATGTTAAATTTATATTCAAATTTAAACGAACTCTAAATGGTGTGGTAGTTCGTAATATGGAGTTTTGAACTTTAATTGAATGTACAGGATCCGATATAAGGTAGATTTCTATGAAACAAGAAACGTTTGAAGTCTTGTTGATTATAATTTTCTAATGAAAGAGAAAATTTCAGATCTCAGGTTATAAATTGTTAGTTATATGCAAATCTAATTTTAAAATAGTCGCTATGAAATCATTATTAAATATAACGTTTATTTAATTAATTTAAAAAGGTTTTATATATATAATTTGGATATTTTTAACCCAAAAATGTTAATATTGAGTTATATAAATTGTATCTGTTTATATTTGAAGCTATATGATAATTTTATTTGGATATTTACAATAAAAACAATTTATTATTAATTTAAATGGATTATTTTGGAGTTTAATTAATATTTTAATCGATATTATTATAAGCCTTAATAATAGCCATTTTTCAAACAGTCACGGTTTTTGATGAAATTAGTTTCATTGGAATCGTAACGTTAAATTATTATACGATATTAAAGCTCGTGACAAACCAACGTCGTATGTGACTTCGGTAGCCAAAAACGCTTAGATTTTAATTTAATCGTTTTGTCAATTTAAATTGGAAATTAAGAATAATCGATTAACTAACGAACTCCAAATTTAACGAAATTAATTTTATTAAATCCGCGATGATTTATTTTTGTAATATGTAAATTTTCAGGTTAATCGAGTTTATTTTGTGATTGTACGTAATTTAAATGTGTGTTGATTCACATATATGTGTTATAAAGGAATTTTCACTGACGATCTCGGAATTCAACGAAACCCTCTCAATCTTGTCTAGAATATTGTTTTATGCTAGGAATTCCATTTTTTTCTCGATCGGAAGTCGTTTGTAGTTATTTTTGCGTGATGCTTCGCGATGAAGATTCTTAAATAATATTTTAATTAAGTGGCCATCTTATAAATACCCTTCATAAGTTCAATAACCTAGAAATTTTACTCCCCTGGTCAGTGTTATATCTGCCGCCACTAACATCTCTGAACAGCCATGGTTTCCCCAATCTTCTTCCACATATTCCATTTGCTTTACTCAACATTTTTGAAAACATTCTTCTGCAAATCTGCAGTGCTCGTCGAGTTCCTTATCTTGACCGACGGTGATCATGTCTGGTGTACGGTGGTGGCCAGGATATGACGATGAAGGCACGATGGTTTTATGGTTTGTATTGGCGGAAGATAGAGTGAGTGGAACCGGATCTTGGGCGTAGGGAGAGGAGGGTCGGCCGCTTGTGGTGGTGATGTCCGATCAAGGTCTGGTGGCGGCAAGGTTTAGGCACGGCGTGGTTGAAGTCCTTTTTATATGTAGAGCGGTGGGGTTTCTGCAATTCGAAGGTAACAGACGCGAGGCTAAGAAGAAATCTAGAGCGGCCGACCTTTTTATATGTAATTAGTTTAATAATAAATGGTTAATTAAGAAATTAGTTAATTATAATTATAGCATTAAGTGTTAAACATTAGTTAATACGTTTGTTAATTACTCTATCCATTTTGTTTCCAGACCGGGAAAAGAAAAACAATGGAAAGCCTGGAATGAGAACACAAAGATGTACCAAAAGAAGAAACTAATTAATGGACTGATAATTTCTAAAGCATTGGCCGATTATGGAACCTTAATGATGTAATTAACGTATATTAATAAGTAAGGAGTTGATTTATATATTAAATTGTGGTAATTTAAATAATTAAATCGATTTTGATCAATGTAGATGGAATCACAAGCAATGCAAAAAAGGAAGTCAGGCTATTCTTTTGGGACAAAAATTCTAAATGTAATTAGATATTAACTAAATGATTAGAGAATTAATTATATTAATTTAATTATATTAACTTTAAATTTTAATAACTCCATCATATATGATCAGAATTGGACAGAACGAGAAACAGTAGAAAGGTCTTGACAAGCACAGCGTTATGGAATAGAAATGGACGCGATTGGAATCAACTGATTTTTTCAGTTAAATTAAATGCTTAAACAAGCTGATTTAACAACGGAATCAAATTAAAGTAAGTTAAGCTGACCCAGTTCTTCCAAATTATATTTTATATAAGTCGGGTTTTATAATTGTGTGATATGGTTGATAATGCCTGATTGTTTGTTAAATATATATATTCATATATTGATTGAACCGATGAAATTAAACGTTGTTTAATTTCATTGAAAAACCAAATCGTTATTTTAACGATTGGAACAAGTTGAGGTAGCTTACCTTGTGGGTAACGTTTATAAAATGAACGTGTTTATTGTAATGAATCGTTTGTTGTGTTAAATTTTTATTATTGACTGTTATAGAAATAATTAGTTTAAATGTTGGATAATTCCTATTGCATAAATTTTATTTGTGGTAACGTATTTGGATGCTGGGAAAACAAGTTGGAGGGATCCAACTGGATTCCTCACCATTAGTTGTTAAATTTTACTATATTATAATATATGTTGAGAGGCTGAATTGGTGATGCAGGGATTGAGAGGTTAGGGGAATCCAATAGGATTCCTCATTAATATTGATAATGTTTATCAATATGATTTGTTGTGTTCATTTGGATATGAATTGGTTTATATTTCACGGTTTGGTACTATAGTAGACATTTGCCTCTTTAGTACCGTCAATAAAGAATTTTTTTTTGAAATCGATATTAAATCAATTTTGAACGTTTCCATAGCTATAGTTATAAACATATATGATTTGAAATACGATTTCTATTTCAAAAGTAAACACCAAAGTTTTTATATTATAGTTTTTATAATAAATTAAATTATAACAAATGGAGATTTTAATATATTAGTAAACAAATAGTAAACGATATGAACTTATCGTGTTGGTAATTAGAAATGTTAAAAATGGATTTGTAAGGCCCGAACGGTTGTAAAGGAAATTTAAAGGATTTGAAATATATTTAAATGGAATATTGGGATCGAGGTTAGACAAGGATTTATAAAGAAACTGAAAAGTGGTATTTTTGAGACTATGGTCATTTCGCAAACATTGTTTTAAAAATATACGAAATGTGATTTATATAATATTTCATGAATAAGATTGGCGAATCAACAGAATTGGAAACGTTGTATTGTTTTGGAAGTGAAATGTGAATTTAAATCAAAGGTTTATTCCGAAGTTCGGAATGTTATATTCCGAAGTTCGGAATGATTATCAAAGTGAGGTTTATTCCGAAGTGCGGAATGTTATATTTCGAAGTACGATATGTTAATCGAAGATGAGGAAACAAGAAAAAGTGAATTGTGGGAAATGGCAAGAGTATAAGCTAAGTAAGAAGTTTATAACGTTAAAAATGAAATTTATAATATTTATTATTATAAATGTTAATTCAATCTGAATTGGCTAGTCAATAGAAGATCGTGATTAAAAACAATTATATGATTTTAGGCAACTAATATTAGTTGTCGATAATGAATTGCAAATGGCATAGGTAAATAAAGTTAAGGTTTTGGAAATAGATATTGTAACATTTGTTGCAAATAATAAATTGAACTATATGATAGGTAAATAAAGTTAAGGTTTTGAATGATTGTTATATGATTTCGAGAAAATACGATAAATAAAGAATTAAGGATTTCTAAATTGGAATCCGTAGCGTTTGTCACAGATGTTAAGTGGAATTATTCTGATTAATAAATATAAGATTGTAAAGGATATTAACATAAGGTTAAGTTAATGGCCGGTCATGTTTTGCCTGAATTGCAAGATGTTCTTGTTGAACTCGGCGTATTCCTCTTTAGAGATACACTGTCGGAAGGTGGTCCCATACCTTGCCAGGAATTTCATTCTCCAATAAGAGTCCGTGGTTTTAATTGTATACTATATATGTAGAGCGTGAGATGCAAGCGTTATGCTAAATTGATATTTATTTGAATTTAGACATTGTTATAATATCAAAAAAGATATGATTTCAAAAATGTTATGGGTCATCGTAACGTAAAAGTCATCCGTATTTATGTGTGGATTTAATCTTACGATTATCCTTTTCTTTCTAAAAGATTTTTGGCTTTAAAAATCAAGTTGTGTGATACCTTTTAACTTAATGGGTTTCTTACTCTGGTTCGCCAGACTGATCGGGTTAGACCAGGTTTTACAGGTTCAGAATATCAAATGATGCGAAGAGACGAGCTGGAAGAGTTCAAAAGTACGATATTATAGAGTATTGTTCCGCTGAGTGAATATGAGAACAGATTGTTATAACTATCCAAATGTGTGATGTACTCGGATGATTATAAGTTTTATTTCAAGCTCTCAGAAAAGATTTATTTCTATATTATATTTTATTCCGCTGCGATATAAGACTCTGATTCTGTTTTGTGTTGGTTCTTCTTCTTCTATTCTAATATTTCTTTCTATCTATTCTCAACCTATAATTTCTTTCTATTAACTATCTGGTATTTTTGATACTTGAGTTTTAGCAAGTAATACTGGTATATGTATTATTGTCGGAATTTGGCGTTGAATTCTCCTACTAGGTCGTTACATAAATCCTTTTGATTTAGAAAGGTTTTCCAATTTAAATGCAAATTGGATTTGGATAGAAATAATCTTTGGATATATGGTATTGGTTACCATTGTGTAAACGATTATTATGTGTGGAATTTGAAGGACACTTGTATCGTTATTCCATTTATAATATTCATTGATTTCAGAAATTGGTGTTGAATATAAGTTGATATAACTCTGTTTGAATTCTTATATTTAATATTAATTGGTATGGGATTTGTCGTGAATAAGTGTCTTCAATAACACTGTTCTTAACCCAGTTAAAAGAGAAAATGATTTCTCAAGATTTGTGGAAAAGTAATCTTTATTTAAATTGATTATGAAGATTTAGGTGAAAGATTTAAAAGAAATGTTTAAATTAGTAAATCTTAAATAAGATTTATGGTAGTAGTCCCCAAATGTATAAAATGATTTGAGTAAAAGAATATTCTCAAATTTGGAAGAAGGCTTAAGACATCTAGCATATCTTAATTGATTTGAAAGATGCGATGATTATTTGGAATGACCGGGTTTCGACCCATTGTGAATAACTAAACAACGTAACAAAAACGATGTTGACAGTGATAGAAGACCGGATACCTGCACATCGGAAGGACTACTCGTTGATGCCTCAGGTTGATCCCTCATTACGAGGTTATGTTTTGACGGTGATCCAACCGTACTTGAAGTGAATCTGGTTACAAGGGCTTTCGCACCCAGGCAAGGTCGTGGAACAAGGCGCCTTCGGTTTCGTTCAAACCCAAGAACGGACTTGTAAATGGATGTGCGTTTACGTTGTATTTTACAACATAAACGATTGATTTCTATTAATGTATATCGGTTGGTGGCGGAGAATTTATTCTTTTTGCTTAACACCCTTCTCTGAGACCTTAGTATTCAGAGGGTTATATATTAATAGACACCGATCATATGTCGTGAATTGACAATGTGGCATGCTAAGTGCTGAGAAGATCGGAGTTTTGTTGCAAAGCAGAAATTTGTGGATAATGATCAAAGAATGACTAATATAGCATAGCATTGTGGTTAGACGTGGTCGTAGAACATCATAACCCATGAATGGACGAAAATAGGATGATGGATAATAGAGATATAGGTTGGCGTTCTCTTCTAGTTGAAAAGTGATGACATGGTATGGAGCCCAGGCAGCTTTACTTATGTGAATGATGGATGAGGGCCCTCGTGCGACGGTCAAATACGACCGGGGAACGGTATGTTCAGGAAAGATCCTAATCATCCCGTTAGTACTGGGCGACTCTACCAATCTGAAGGACTCAATGTTTGACTCCTTAGACATTTGCTAGAGTGTTCCGAATGCGGTTAAAGAAGAACCTTTGCATTGGTCATTGTTGGAATCCAACTCCCAAAACGAGATTACGACTTATAATTGTGAACCTATAAGGCGACATAATAGGATGGGGTATTATGCCGTCTAAGATTGATACATTTATTTTTGAAGTTGTTTTACACACCTAGTCTTTAGTGATAATATCAAAAAAAAAAATTAAAAAAAAAAAAATAAGATTGTCAAGCATATTTGGCAATTATAAGGCAAAACTCTTTTCCCCGATTTGCGCTTGCATTGTGTGATGGGACTTGAGTCTTATAATAGCTTCATTTTCCAAAAAGCATGAATTTCAAAACCTTTGAATCTTAGTTGATGATTTGTGGTATAGGTTATGGTTTGTTATCTAATTTTTAGTTTTTTGTAACTGATTAATCCAAGCCTGACCCGAGTGTTTGACGCTTAGGTCAGATCCGAGTGTGTGTTTTAGGTTCAACGAGTCAATGAGGAGTTGGATTTCGAGAAGCTGGAGTTCTTCGTCAGATGATAAGGCATAAAATACTATATTAGGATTTATATGAATCCGTGATATAAGAATGTGTTTATAAGTAATGTAAAAGTTTCCACTGTAAGGTTATATATATTCAATATTATATTTCATTTCTGTTCTGCTGTGTTTCACTCTGATAAAATCCCGATGAATCGAGTTTGCGACATTTGATTTTGCGGTACACGAACATCATGGATATGTTAAGTATCGACTGTTAAAGGTTGGAAATTTAGTTTATCGCAAGACCTTCCAAGGATGCTTGCCTTTCGAACCGGACTTGTATGGTTTATGGTCAATTTAGAGTGCAAGGATCTGCGGGTCGTCTCACTGGGTATTGGAGCTTTGGTTTAGATATCAACCGTGGCTCTTGAGAGTAAAATACTCGACAAAGATAGGATCAGTAAAATCCTAGGACGAATAACTTATCAAAGATAGGATTAGTAGTATCGTACGATGAGTAACTCACTAGAGATAGGGTCAGTTATAACCTAAAATGAGTTGAATGAGATTATACGTATATGAGAGGTATTTATAATTTTGATTTTTCTAAGTAACAAGTATTTTGAAAAATAAGTAAAAACATCACTACTACAAAACATGTCAGTTGCTTTGGTTGTTTATCCCTTGTTGTTTCGGTTGTACAACCGAAGCAAACCCAAATTACACAACATATGTAAATCTGTTGCTTTGATTGTACAGCTGAAGCAAAAAACCACTATTATGCTCATGTTGCCTCAACAACCGAAGCAAAACATCACTGAAGCATAAAAAATTACATGTCAAAGTCAAAATACAATCACATTGATATTTAAAGCTAGCAACAATAATTAAATTAAATATCAGTAGATCCTACAACAAAGTCCACAAAACACGCTGAAGTAAAACCAATATCAATTAATCAATGAAATAAAACTACCACCAATATCAAATTCCAAGAATACAAAATACCATCATGCTGTTATTTGATGGAAGTAAATTACAAATTTAAGGTACGAAAGTGTGAAATTCAAAAGCATTATAGGCTATACAAATGTAAATGCATATAAAGTGATCACACACGGTTAAAATCAAATCTGCACTGAAAAAGTAAATTACACTACAGATGAGTTTCCAAGAAAACATATTTGAGATGCTTTGAAAGTTGAGAACGATACTAACATACATAAAACAACAAGCCCCTCACATAGATCTGCAGCTTTCTTGCTCAAGCTTTTTTGACATGCTACGAAAATGGAGAACGATCCAACACACTTGAAAATAGCAAGAACTCTCATACAGATCTACAGCTTTCTTGTTCATGCTAGCTTAGTCAAAAAACTAATTTTGCTATAATAACAGAAAGATCTGAAACAACAGACCAAATGATATATACAAGGATGATAATATGAAGGCATCTCAATGAAATATAGTACATTTGATAGCACCAATTTAAGTAAACATTAGACAACAGTGAAAAATATAAGTCTGAAAATTTTGACATAGCACATAACTTGCAAACATACATAAGCAGGATAACTTGGTTAGACAAAATTACCGAACTTATGTGAACTAAACTGATTATCAAGAGATCACGGTTAATTACAGCAGTTTATAGCTAATTTGTTTTGCAGATAAGTCTTTGTGAAAAGATTGTCTCATCGAAAGGTTAAGATTTTGAACTACCCTTATTTCAGATCTGCATAAGTTTGGTATATCGTCAGTCTCAGTTTGACTACAACAACAGGCTCCTCCAACTTTTCAGCTTAATCAGTCAACTGTCTTTCACTCCCTAAATCTGATGTTTTTTCGGAAGCTAGTTCTTATGAAAATCAGCCCATGAGTAGTATAAAAAATATATTCATATTAGTGTGCAAACTGTTTCACAACTTTAATTTAAGATTTACAGCACATAACCTACAAATGCTTTTATACCAGAACATTTGTACATATTAAAAAATCACAAACAGTTATGTCTACAGTTGTTTAACATGCACATTAACTATTATATGATGCTATATATAGAAAAATGTGTGGGTTTGTTTGTAGATAACTGTTTCCTAGCATAGACTGAAGATGTATAATCAAACTATCTGCATCTGAGTGAAACTGCCTCTCTTTGTTCCAGGCCCAAGGTAACTAGTCCGTCTTAATCTACAGGTTTTGCTACATCTTAGAAATCTTGCATGTATACCTTAATTTATTATACCTCAACTTGTATGCAGTATATAGACAAAAGCAAGAATAATTAAACAGTTGCAAAAATATGTACTAGCTAGTAATAGCTGGCATTAATACCAATCGCATGGCCCATGTTTCTGAATGCAGGAAAATATGTTTACTAGTGCCTAATTTACTCGTACCAAATTATTAAGGATGTCCATGTGATCTACATGTAAAAACATTAGTAGTTGATTATTTATCGTTTTTCTCCTTTTTAGAAAATACCCTTTTACACACAATAAATTTCACAAGACCTAACGTCAAACAATGTTTTTAGGTCACCATATGCCCAACTTAAAGCTTGTTGGTAAACTTTTCATCATCATTATTTTTTTTTAAAAAAGGAGAAAAGATTTGGTTAAAGAATATTTCATTTCATTCAATTACTTTAACTGGGCTAGTACTCTATAATACAACTGAACAAAGAATCACCATGTAATTTTGTTGTAACTGTTATTGATGGAAATTTGGTACAACTAAACATTTAAAGAACAACTGTTAACATATCTATTTTGTTTAATCACTTGACTATAATATCTATAGAACACATAAACAATAAATTAAAGCTAAGAAATATATTATAGTTTTGATGACATGCTGCATGCTGCTACATGATTCAGGGATTTTGTTGTGGACGCAGTAAACATTAAGCACATGTATTATGTTTGCATCAGTGTTTTATACACTGGTGTAACACAAATAAAAGCTACTTAAACCAAATAAAGCTATAAAGTCACCAGAACATCTGAGCAGCTTCCAAACCTAAATCCCTACATATCATTCAAAATTAAATAACGCTTGATACATAGGGAATTTTTGTGTGTCAAGTTTCCACTTTTTACAACTAGTGAGGCATGTTCAACCCCAAGAACCATAATCTACAATTACAGAGCACAACTGAAGATATGAAATTCATAAAAAAATTATGACCTATCTTATTATACCGAATAAGAGATAAGTATACTAAAATTACATATAATCGGTCCATGCAGTAGTGCATCTTGCAGTGCTATAAGGCTGTCAGCAACAGATGAATTAAAACATAAATCGCAGCGATATACTCAGTCACAAATTGAGGCCCACACTGAGATCTAACATATAATTAGAACCAAAAACATTTTCAAAATGAAAACAACTCGAGTTGAACCAGAAGTGTATAAGACACTTCCATAGATCTGATCTGAACTAAAACTACAGGGAAAGAAAATCAAAATTGGCACCTGAATGATGACACTATTCTCAGCATCATTGCACAAACTGGGATTAGATCTGAGCGTCGCTCACGAGACGCCATCAAGAGCACAGGGGTCCATAAAGTAAATTTTGGATCAGTAAACATTGAATTTTGGTCTCTAAATCTGATGTATTGGAGTCCATGAGTTGGGAAATCGATCGAGAAGCAAAAGCCAGATCGAGGAAGAGAGGAGCGACTGATTATTTTATGGCCGCCATCATTTCTTCATACCTCTTAGGTGAGGGTAGAAAACGGGTATGGCTGCGGCTGAGCATGCAGTCATTAAGTAGTTCGGGTCGGGCTCATTTGTATTTGGGCTGCTTCGTTTGTAATATGTTCACATTTGTATTTGGGCTGCTTCGTTTGAGTTGGGCTGGTTCATTTGTAATATGTTCACATTTGTATTTGGGCTGCTTCGTTTGAGTTGGGCTGGTTCATTTGTAATATGTTCATGGGTTTTTATCCTATTTTGTAATCATTTTCAACAAAAAGTAAACATAGAAAATTATTACAAACCTTGAGTTCTTATATAAAGTTTAGAACAACGATGATTCATTTTTTATTAGTTCAAAATTTTAAATTATTGTTTGTTATCATTTGCAAATCATTAAATTATTAAAATTATTTTAATCTTAGTAATCATTATTAATGAATTATCATTAATAAATTGTCAAATATAAAGTATTATTTTTAGAAATTTGAACAATTCATTAAATTCATAAATTCATAAATTTATGACAACTACAAAAAAATTCTTTTAAATTTTTGAACATTTTTAAGTTTCGTCTAAATTACATAAGAAATATTACACATCAATTATAATTATATATCAAATATTAAGTATTAATAATTGGCCTTAGTTTTAAATTATTAGTTGTTATTAGTTGTTAATTAATTACTAGTTTTACTACTTATTTGTTTAAAGTATTAAAAATTGATGTGTAAATTATTAATATTACTAATTAGTTATGCCAAAAAATTGGTCTCAATTTTTAATTATTAGTTGTTATTAACTGTTAATTAGTTACTAATATTACTAACTAGTTACTTAATAGTAACTATTAACAATAATTATTCAATTATTAATTATTTAATGGTAGTTGTTTAATAGTAATTTTTAATTATTAAATACTATTTATTGAAATCATATATTAAAATTAATTATTAGTTATTACTTCTTAATTATTCAATAAAAAATGTTAACTACTAAATATTAAACAATCAATATTATTCATTAAATAAAATTTATTATTATTATAATAATTGTTATTATTTATTTTTGTTATTACTCATTAATCATTTGAAACGAAATATTAAACTAATAAATATTATTTTTAATTTTTAAGAATTAAGCATTATTTATTTATTTTAGTTATTAATCATTTATTATAATTTATTTAATGGTGATTATTAATTAATAACTAATAACTACTTAATACATCAATTATTAAATATTAATTAGTACTTATATATCAATTATTAATTATTTAATTGTTAAATTTAATATTAATTATTAATTATACTTACAACTACTAAATATTATCTAAATTTTACTAAGTGTTAATAATTGAAAATAATAAATTATTGTATATAATTATAATCATTGACTATAGGTAATAATTATAAATTATAAGTGTACCATCCACGTTAAAAACCGGTTGCCCTCGCCAAAAAATTATAATTTATTTACTTATAATATTGATTTAATGAAAACTAACATTGATAATTATTAATTATTAATTACCATTTATAAATTATTAGGTAAATATTAGTTATTTGTTATTAATTGCTAACTTATCAATTATTAACACTAGCTACAAGCTATAAGTTAGCAAATCGAAATAACATCAGTGTATTTGCTTCGGTTGTTGGGAGGCTGAAGCAAATAATGCTATTTGCTTATGTTGTAAGGATAACCAGAGAAACTAATGTTGTTTGCTTCAGTTCATTTGCTTCAGTTGTAAGGATGACCAAAGCACCTAACACTATTTGCATCGGTTTTTGTGACAACTGAAGCGAATAGTACTATTTGCATCGATGCATTTGCTTCGACTGTATGTGTACCGGAAGCAAATAATGTTATTTGCTTTTGTTCTAGGGACAACTGAAGCAAATAAGGTGAAGCAACAGACATATTTGCACTGTGCATAAACGTAAATCAACTGACTGGTTGTTGGATGTGCTATCGAGTAGCTAATTTACCTGATAAAGGGATAACAGTCATGAACTTAAAAATGTTAGACTGCGGTAAGTAAATAGAATTTCCGACAATTTTTAATAGTCGATAAATTCTGACACAAATTAAGTTAATGCTCATATAGGAATTATATTCATGATTTTGGACAGTGGATATAGATTAAACTCATTGCTACTTGATTAGAAAAGTTTACAAGTGCTAATTTGTGAAGTAATTAGAAACTCTTTATTTATTTTACAGAGAGGTAGGGGTAGATTGAGGATGGGAGGTAGGGGAAAGCAATTGACTGTCTGTTGATGCTTAACACATCTCCGTGAGCCAATTCCCTCCTCCAATTTTTCTTTGAAGGACATACCCAGTAGCGATTCTCCCAACTCGTTAGGCCAGGACAACGCTGACGAGTACCTTTCGGATGTTACATCCACTTTCCAACCGATAGAGGTTGTTGATTCCGAGTCTAGTTCCTCACAGACACATGTGGCATCCGAACTATACATCCTGAGGATACAGGCATCTATGTTGACTGGATGTTTGAGGATCATGAAGTAGAGTAGATTCAGCCTTCTGTCATATAGGTTATACCAGATTTCTTCCCAGAGCAGATCTACGAGGAGCCGGCAATTCCCGAGGTACCATCTCCGCAGATAGAAGAGTTCGAGATAGACCTAGCACCAAAATTCGACAATGAGATCAAGGAAAAGGTAGAGCTTGATGGTGAGGTCGAGAAGGCAGTAGAGCTGGGTGGGGAAGGTGATGATGAGGTCACGAGGGCGGTTATAAAGTCGATAACGATGAAGAATAGTTCATGGAGAATGACCCAGTTGCTTTTTACGGGACCAGATTATGATTCCTAGATGGGACGGGTGGGATGGTCCATCGTCAGATGAGGAAGATGAGTTTGATCAGGAGCCCGAGGAGATTCGGTCTCAGGACCCTTAGAGGATGGCTCCGATGACTGGTAGACAGTCAGTTAATAGACAATTTCGTTTTGGAATATATGTAGCAGTATGTGTACATAGATGATAGCTTCGTTTTGGTGCGGTACAGGCACTTACTGTACATTTTGGAGCATGATAATATTTTGTGTGGGTTACCTCAAGTACGTAGTACGTACTTAGGTTGGTCGGTATAAATGCATATACATCTCTTAAACCTTATGTGTCAATATACAATAGGGTATACATTATGTTTGTGATATAACAGATATTTTGGTTATGTAGAAACTGGTGTATGAAATGAAAAGGCATCTTTAATTATATATACTATCTTTGTTTATATGCTATGTTCTTTCTTTTTCGAGGACAAAAAGTTTTTAAGTAGGGGAGGATGTAACGACCCGAAATTTTGGAACCAATTTAAAATTTTGAAAATTCAAGTTTTAAAGAATTTAAAATAATCACATATGGTTTTGGATACATACACTCATTTTTAAATACTATTTCAGAAAATATAATGGGTTGATATGTTATTTAAATCAGTTTTATTAACTTATCAGTTCAAACAATTTTCAACAGAAATGAAAATTTGACATTATTTATCGATTTTGAAAATTTTGAGATTTCGGATAACATACGACTAGTATAACAGTTAAAATAAGGTTGTTTGATTTGTAAAAACGATAAGTAAGAATAATAGTTTGAAAATCGATAATTTAATACTGTTTTAGAAAAGCTAGAAAAAATGGATATTTTGTAAATAATCCGAGAATTCGACAAAACCAATTTTATCGAATCTGTAATGATAAATAACGGTAAATTTTCAAATTTCAAATTAATTGGAGTTAGTGTGTGAGCGTGCATAGTATAAACGTAAGTTGAAAGATTCAGTTAAAAGTTTATATAAGATATTGTAAGGCCATTTTGCAAACGGTCTCTGAATTTGACGAGAACCAGAACCATTAGAACCGTATCTGAAAAATATAAGAGTGTTTCAAATTTCATAATTTTTTAGATTAGTATGTGGTTGTGCGAGTAGTAAATGCATAGATTAATTTCAAAGAAAATTGATTTAAACAATTTAATTTATTGGTTTTAAGCACATAAGTAATATTTAAAAATATAATGAAAATATTTTATAGTTGTAAAATGTTATGAAAAGGTTTTCAAACATAAATTAATTTTCTGTAAGCATCAATACGTCGTTATACAACGTTAAGAAGTGTAATTGTTATATAAGGAGCAATAATCAATTAGAGATCATTTTAATTTATAAAAAAATATATTTTAAATTTGTTTACATATTGTTGAAGAGCTCGAAAGACTTGTGAATATGACTGAAAAATATATTCGATATTGTATGCGTGGTTATGTTAACAAATTGTACGAATGTTGTAAGCTAGCCAATGTATTTATCTACATTAGACGACACTATTCATTTACGAAGGTGAAAGTGTGTTTGTTTTGAGGTGTCATCTTCCTAAGACACCATGATGTGTTCGTTTTGAGTTGTCACTAAATCTTCATCGATTCGCGATAACTCAACAATCCAAACCAATCTTAAATTCCTATAAAAGGAGGTGCATTCTTCTAATTTTCTTCCTTTTATTCAATCTCTTCCTCATCTATTCCTCCTTCCTCCCTCCCCCACGCCGGCGTCCCACCACTGCAGCAGCCACGGGCCGCCACTCCCCACCCCCACATCCCACCACATCATCCCATCCTCCCCCGTGGACCCCATTTCACCCAAAAGTCTTCCTTCTTCTTTTAAAACACTTAAAACCTCATTTCTATACCTAAAACACCACTTTTCTCACCCCGTACAGCCTTCCACCACAATGTCAGCCCTCCCCGAATCCCACCAGTGCATTGCCCAGGTCAGCGAGCCCCGCTCCTAAAAAATTCAAACTTCGTTCGTCTCATACCACTTTCCGTTAGCTTCTCGAACCAAAATTATACCTCGTTATACACCCTATATTTCATAAAACTGAAACTCATCGAACCCCTGCCCATTTCATTTTCAGTAAACACCGGTGACACGGAAGCCTGACAATTTTTTTCGGGATCAGTTAGACGTCTAAAATCCAACCATTTTTAAAGTTAGACGGAGTGGAAACCGATGGTGAGTAATACATCGCTCACGTTTGAATTATTTATATTGTTTGTGATTGTTGACGTTGCATGAAAATTATATGCAAGTAATTATATGTTGTGTTGCATAAGTACGATGTTTGGTACGAATTATTGAGGTTAATTTAAAATTTAACATGGCATTATAAGTTGTTTAGTAGTTGAAATCATAAACAAAACATTGGTTGAAATGGATGATAACTTTGTTGAATGTTACATGTACGTTGACCTGAAAAATAAATATTTGCAAATTAGCGTTGGATTAAATAATTAAAAAGTTAACAATGAGATTAGGATAGTTTACCGTATCCAAAATGACATGTATTTGTAGTGCTTTATGGTAGTGGAAAACATATATTTGAACAAACGAGTCTATGTGATGAATAGTAACTCTTTTTTTATTGACGCAACTTTTGTCAGTATAAACCTGACATATGTACACAATCATATATGTTGTATGTTGATGCGTTTGGACATGATTGGCTATAAAAATAATAGCCAATCGATTATTAACGTTAGTTAATAAGATGTTTGAAAATTAGTTGGAAACAATGTTTAAGTGTTGACCGTATTAACTCTTAGGTCGTCGACGCCGTATTATGGCATATAATCCTTAATAGATGTTGTTTGAACATTGTTGTTATGCTGGATCCATATAATTTAACTTGTTTTGAAGTTTACTTAGTATTATTCCATTTTGGGAAATTCACCAATATTTTAATAATATAATATTAGTCGAAAAATAAAAGTCAAAATTTGACGTTCAATTTTGGATGAATGTTAAGTATAATTCATTACGATGAACATTTGCAAAAGAAAGAAATTGATTTGAAGTAATTTTCAAGTACTTATGGCATGTCGAACTTTCTATTTTAAAATGAATAGTAACTAGGAAAAATGAAGTTTAGTTAGGGTATCTAGAAAACTTTTTAACAAAATTTTCTTTTCAAAACTTCTTTGTTTACTTTATAACTAGCTTCAGGGAGTTTTGAGCCTAAACGAACAAGGTTGGAAAAATGATATTATTTTATTATTATTATAATCGTTTAAGGGAAAAATTAAAAATACGATTTACATTAATTATTATATAATTAATATAATATATTTTAAGTGCTTCGACGTAGTTTATGATATACGTCGAATTATGGTCAGAATAGAACTTGTCGCGTAGAGTTAGTTCGTGAACTTCGACCTATAATTTCAAATTGATGTACCGGGAGATCGACCGTCGGATTTTCCCAAAGTAAAAACCATTAGATTAGAAATGAAAAGAGCTTTCAAATGAGTATAAGAGCTTTAAAATCCAATGGTTAGATCTCAAGATAAGTTCAAATCAAATTTGAATAAAAACAGCGCTAGTGCCGTTAATGACCTGAAATGGGTTTTTTAACAAAATAGGCTATTTTAAATTATTAAAAATAGGAAAAAATTATGATAAATCATAATAAATGATTTCAAAGTGATTTGGAAAAAGATATATGAAATTTCAAACTTTATTTTGAGATATTTGCATTTTCAGCCTAATTGACTGAAAACGTAAAATGATGTTTTGTAAATTTAAGTTAAATAAATTTAAATTGTTTGGTCAGCGAGCCCCGCTCCTAAAAAATTCAAACTTCGTTCGTCTCATACCACTTTCCGTTAGCTTCTCGAACCAAAATTATACCTCGTTATACACCCTATATTTCATAAAACTGAAACTCATCGAACCCCTGCCCATTTCATTTTCAGTAAACACCGGTGACACGGAAGCCTGAAAAATTTTTTCGGGATCAGTTAGACGTCTAAAATCCAACCATTTTTAAAGTTAGACGGAGTGGAAACCGATGGTGAGTAATACATCGCTCACGTTTGAATTATTTATATTGTTTGTGATTGTTGACGTTGCATGAAAATTATATGCAAGTAATTATATGTTGTGTTGCATAAGTACGATGTTTGGTATGAATTATTGAGGTTAATTTAAAATTTAACATGGCATTATAAGTTGTTTAGTAGTTGAAATCATAAACAAAACGTTGGTTGAAATGGATGATAACTTTGTTGAATGTTACATGTACGTTGACCTGAAAAATAAATATTTGCAAATTAGCGTTGGATTAAATAATTAAAAAGTTAACAATGAGATTAGGATAGTTTACCGTATCCAAAATGACATGTATTTGTAGTGCTTTATGGTAGTGGAAAACATATATTTGAACAAACGAGTCTATGTGATGAATAGTAACTCTTTTTTTATTGACGCAACTTTTGTCAGTATAAACCTGACATATGTACACAATCATATATGTTGTATGTTGATGCGTTTGGACATGATTGGCTATAAAAATAATAGCCAATCGATTATTAACGTTAGTTAATAAGATGTTTGAAAATTAGTTGGAAACAATGTTTAAGTGTTGACCGTATTAACTCTTAGGTCGTCGACGCCGTATTATGGCATATAATCCTTAATAGATGTTGTTTGAACATTGTTGTTATGCTGGATCCATATAATTTAACTTGTATGGAAGTTTACTTAGTATTATTCCATTTTGGGAAATTCACCAATATTTTAATAATATAATATTAGTCGAAAAATAAAAGTCAAAATTTGACGTTCAATTTTGGATGAATGTTAAGTATAATTCATTACGATGAACATTTGCAAAAGAAAGAAATTGATTTGAAGTAATTTTCAAGTACTTATGGCATGTCGAACTTTCTATTTTAAAATGAATAGTAACTAGGAAAAATGAAGTTTAGTTAGGGTATCTAGAAAACTTTTTAACAAAATTTTCTTTTCAAAACTTCTTTGTTTACTTTATAACTAGCTTTAGGGAGTTTTGAGCCTAAACGAACAAGGTTGGAAAAATGATATTATTTTATTATTATTATAATCGTTTAAGGGAAAAATTAAAAATACGATTTACATTAATTATTATATAATTAATATAATATATTTTAAGTGCTTCGACGTAGTTTATGATATACGTCGAATTATGGTCAGAATAGAACTTGTCGCGTAGAGTTAGTTCGTGAACTTCGACCTATAATTTCAAATTGATGTACCGGGAGATCGACCGTCGGATTTTCCCAAAGTAAAAACCATTAGATTAGAAATGAAAAGAGCTTTCAAATGAGTATAAGAGCTTTAAAATCCAATGGTTAGATCTCAAGATAAGTTCAAATCAAATTTGAATAAAAACAGCGCTAGTGCCGTTAATGACCTGAAATGGGTTTTTTAACAAAATAGGCTATTTTAAATTATTAAAAATAGGAAAAAATTATGATAAATCATAATAAATGATTTCAAAGTGATTTGGAAAAAGATATATGAAATTTCAAACTTTATTTTGAGATATTTGCATTTTCAGCCTAATTGACTGAAAACGTAAAATGATGTTTTGTAAATTTAAGTTAAATAAATTTAAATTGTTTGGTTTATCAAATATAACCAAGTTTTGAAAGATGTCATTTAAATAAATCCTTTTGATTTAGAAAGGTTTTCCAATTTAAATAAAAATTAGATGTGGATAGAAATAATCTTTGGATATTTGGTATTGTTTGCCGTTGTGTAAATAGTTATTATGTATGAAATTTGAAAGATATTTATATCGTTATTCCATTTATAATATTCGTTGATTTAGGAAATTGGTGTTGCATATATGTTGATATAACTCTGTTTGAATTCTTATATTTAATATTAATTAGTATGGGATTTGTCATGAATAAGTGTCTCGTATAACACTGTTCTTAACCCAGTTAAAAGAGAAAATGATTTCTCAAGATTTATGGAAAAGTAATCTTTATTTTGAATTGATTATAAATATTTAGGTGAAATATGTAAAAAATGTTTAAATAAGTATATCTTAAATAAGATATATGGAAGTAATTCCCAATGTACAAAACGATTTGAGTAAAAGAATAATCCCAAATTTGGAATAAGGCTTAAGACATATAGTATATCTTAATTGATTTGAAAGATGCGATGATTATTCGGAATGACCGAGTTTCGACCCATTGTGAATAACTAAACGACGTAACCAAAACGGCGTTGATTTTGTTAGAAGACTGGAGACCTTCACATAAGAAGGACTACTCGTTGGTGCCTCGGGTTGATCCCCCATTATGAGGTTATGTTGTGATGGTGATCCAACCGTACTTAAAGTGATTCGGGTTGCACGGGCTTTCGCACCCACGAGGGGTCGTGGAATAAGGCATCTTCGGTTTTGTTCAAAACCAAGAACAGACTTGTAAATGGATGTGTGTCCGACGTTGTGTTTTACAACATAAACGGTTGATTTCTATTAATGTTATATCAGTTGGTGGAGGAGAATTTATTCATTTTGCTTAACACCCTCCTCTGAGGCCTCGGTATTCAGAGGGTTATATATTAATAGACACTGATCATATGTTGTGAATTGACAATGTGGCATGCTAAGTGCTGAGCAGATCAAAGTTCTGTTGCAAAGCACAACTTTGCGGATGATGATCAAAGCATGGCTAATATAGCGTAGGTTTGTGTTGATACGTGGTTGTAGAACCACATTACCCGTGAACGGCTGAATACAGGATGATGGACAATAGTGATATGGGCCAGCGTTCCCTTCTAGCTGAAAAGTGATGCCATGATATGGAGCCCAGACAGGTTTACTTATGTGGATGATGGATGAGGGCCCTAATGTGATGGTCAAATACGACCGGGGGAACGTTATGTTAAGAAAAGATCCTAACCATCCCGTTAGTGCTGGCCGACTCTGCCAATTCGAAGGACTCAATGTTTGACTCCTAAGATATTTGCTAGAGTATTCCGAATGCGGTTAAGGAAGATCCTTTTCCTTGGTCGTTCTTGGAATCCAACTCCCAATACGAGATTACGATATACATTTATAAACCTATATGGCGACATAATAGGATGGAGCATTATGCCGTCTAAGATTGACACATTTATTTTTGAAGTTGTTTTACACACCTAGACATTAATGATAATATCAAATATTTTATTTTAAAGATTATCAAGCATATTTGGCAATTATAAAGCAAAACTCTTTCCTCTGGTTTGCGCTTGCATTGTGTGATAGGACTTGAGTCTTGTAATAGCCTCATTTTTCAAAAAGCATGAATTTCGAAACCTTTGAATCTTGGATGATGATTGAATGATATTGTTATGGTTTATTATGTAGTTTTTACTTTTTTTAACTGGATAACCCAAGCCTGACCCGAGTGTTTGATGCTCAAGTCAGATCCGAGTGTATATTTCAGGTTCAACAGATCGATGAGGAGTTTCAATTGATTTCGAGAAGCTAGAGTTCTTCTTCAGATGGCAAGATGTACTATACTATCTATACTTGGATGTATATGAATCTATGATATAAGAATGTGTTTTTAAGTAATGTAAAATTTCCACTGTAAAGTTATATATATTGAATATTATATTTCATTTATGTCCCGCTGTGTTTCACTCTGATAAAATCCTGATGAATCGAATTTGCGACATTTGATTTTGTGGTACACAAACACCATGGATATGTTAAGTATCGACTATAAAAGGTCGGAAATCTAGTTTATCGCAGGACCTTCCAAGGATGCTTGCCTTTCGAACCGGACTTGTGTGGATTATGGTCGGTTCAGAGGGCAGGGATCTACGGGTCGTCTCAAGCTACTAAGTCCTACTAATTTAAGGCTTCTATTATTCACACATATTCTCAAATCCCATAGAAGGTGAGAGAAGTAAGCAATCGCTTAGTACCTGCATGCTGGGTAGGCGATTAATCGCCATTTATGACCTTTTCCTTGTTGGCCCCTATGTTACTATGTAGCTAAACTTATTGGATAATCCCCTAGTCACTTAGTACTTTCTATAGGATAGGCAATCCTATGGCCATTTAATACCTTATCCCAAGGCGGACTTTAACCCAATGACTTACTACCTAGAGAAAGCAAACTATCGTGGATATTACCGATCTCGCACCCAATTAGTCGTTAAGCACTTCTTATTTATGGGGAGGTGAGTTATCCAATCACTTAATACGGCAGAACACATGACTCTACCATTATGGGAAAGAATGAGTCTAATCACTTAATACCCAATAGGCAGTTCCCACTATTAAATAACTTTAATCCCGAAGTAGGCTACATTATGAATTATTCCATTTTGGTTTCTTCTTTCGAAAGTGAGGCGGGCCCTACAACCACTTAATACCTCAATACTTGAAGAAAAACTTTAGGAATAATCCGCTTTACAAATTTTAATATCGTCAGGGGTACCTATAGTTAATGATATCTCACATCAGTTGTATATATATATCCGACTTTTGGGAAGTGCAGACTTCTGTCGAATTAGGCAGCTGACCTCACATCATTAACCTACGAAGTCCAAATTCTTAATTCTAATTAAAGAAATTGTTTATAGAATTAAACTAGAATAAGATAAGGATGATTTCCTGTAACTTCCTATCCTATGAAATTTATTTATTTCTTTATTGGGCTTTGTATTTACTACGTCCATTAATGCCCCTAAATTCCCTTTAATTCAATTTATTATTGGTCACGTGCCATTAATGATCATAATGGTCATGTTTCCTAAGGCAACAAACAACCTTACCTTAATTCTAATTGTTGTAGCTCCCAAACATTACTATGGTAATTTAATTTATATTAGTTCTTATATTGGTATATGTATATAAACTTATTATATTGATTTCCCTAATTGGAGTCAAAATTTATCCTTATTTATTTTAAATTGTAACCATTTGACAATTATTACCTATCCATTTCTTTCCCCCACAACATTCATGGTTATAATATTTATTCCCTTATTTTTAACCTTTTTATTTATAGTAAGTAACTCCATATTTATTGCCACCAACATAACTATTAAAAATATTCATTTCCATTCATTATGGGAAATCTTCCCATTTATGTTCCCATCTTAAATGGAAACCATTCAAATTCAAACATACAACATACATTTGTTTAATAATAACGTTGTTTACATAGGTTTCATATGGATAAGGTTATAATATAATTGTACATTTATTTAGTTTTAGCGAGATTTTTACATAGCTGATTATTATTATTATTATTCTAATCCAAACTAACGACTAAAACAATCATTTTTGTTATTAACCTTGTTGATATTCAAAATATCATAAAAATGTTATTTACTGTAATTACTGTTAATTTTGTCCAAACTATTTAAAAGAGGGAATGTTGACTTATTTCAAATCACAAGAAATATGTAACATTTTATTTGGAATAGATGATGTAAATTATGTACATCGTACGTGAATTTACATACCCCTTCCTATATGGTTTGTTAATATCTCTTTTAGATTCCAAATAATGTCTTTTTAATTAAAAAGAGTAAAACTGGTAAATTTACAACAATCAAGTAAAAACCTTAAACAATACCAGACACAAACAGATCTGTAAGTCTAAAGCAACAAACTGCACAGATTATACATTTACACCCAAATCCTATAAATAAATAAATAATAACTTCACAAATCTAACAATATTTAGGGACCACTTTAAAGATTTAAGATGTATACAATAACCACAAACATATCAAAGAATTGTAGGCAAGATAAAATATTATAACCTAAGGGCCTACACATTCATATAAGATTCATATGTATACAAATCAATGATTTGCACAAACTAAACATATCCAATAATTTTAGGCATACAAATTCAGATTTAACACAAATGAAACAAATATGATGTTTTTAACAATGAATATATTTCTCACTCACTTGAAAGTCATTCTAAATCCAAATTTGAACATAGCTTTCAGGCCTATAATTCCAAATCCTACCGATCTAGAATTTGTATAGAAAGGGATATATATATATATATATGTATGTATGTATGTACACGTTAAGATTTGTAGATCTAAAAGAAGAATTGGAAAAGAATAAGGAAAACTATTAATAAAGATTACATATTTGCAGGACCAACCCTTATGCACTAATCTAGATTCTATATCTCCAATCCTTGTAAATCAGATTTGTTTATGTTTATATTTTATAATTTTAAAAGAGATCGGAGAATTAGGAATGATATAATTTCGTTGCTGCCTCCAGAAAGAGTGAGCAAAAGAGTAGGGATCTAGACCTTTCTTTATAGATGCTGAAATGACCCTGAATCATAAGATTTATTTTTATAAAAATTGTATGTTTGTATATAAATTATAATATATAAAACCCTATTTGCCACAGGAGCAGAGATCTGCAGGTCGTAGGGGCGGTCGACCCTCCAGTTGAACCCCAGGTCGACCTTCCTCCTGTGGGAGTCAAGATAAATAACAACATTAGTTGCCTAATTAAATATATTTTATCTAATTGTGTTCTGTCTGTTTTCGTATTTTGTCCATAATTAACCTTTTCATATGGACTCCATTCGTGAAGTTCCAAACATGAAAGTTGACCTGAATTCCATCACGAAAGCAATGGTGCAAGTTTCATGGTCAAAGTCCATCGTTTGCTCAAATTCCCTTTTGAGACCTAACTAAATAACTAATTTAGCTATTGCCAAATTCTGGGGTGTACAATCTTCCCTCCTTAAAAGAAATTTCATCTCGAAATTTTACCAATGACTAATTCATGGTGTTGACACTTAATTATCCTATACTACGCAACCAATTTGTGTACACCTAATTTTGCAACCACACGTGCACATGTGCACAGTGTACATCATGAGTCACAACCATAAAATATATATGCATGATGATCCTAAATCGGATCCTCGTATATATATGCATTTCATTTTGTAAATATTTTTGAAAACATGATGTAGACATCCTAAAATATATTGGGGGTTATATATGAATGCAGATTTTGAAAACATTTTTTCATCCAAAGTCCTCACACGACTACGAAAAGAAGTGTGAAGCAACCAATTTTTACATCCAAATCCTAATATCCAATACGTCAACAAATCTAAATCTCTTCCTATTTATTTCTCCTATGCCAAAAAAGAACGTAAAATGAAGAATTTAACGTCCCAACCACTTATAAATTTTCCAATTCCCATCCTACAATGGAATTTTACATCAACATCCCTAAAATTCTATAAAAGTTTCCACATGTAGACTGTAAAGAAGGCTTAAAACAAACTCTAAAACGTAAAACAAGTCAAATAATAACTCATACGCATCATCGACAAGGTATGGAAACAACGTTTTCATAGTTAAAACAAATTTTCCTTTGTTACTATTAACGCTTTTAACACATTGTCGTCCCTAGTGCATCGCTAAAACCGCAAAAGCAACCACACAAAATCTACCTTACGTTTTACATGTGGCCATAAAATCAAAATTTCAATAATAAATAAATTTCCGTTTTCTAAAATTCATGTAAATTTTTGAATCTTTTGTCTTTTTTTCCGTACTGCTTTAGTTTTTATGTAAAATTCATACAAAAACTAAGATTTGATAACATGTGGCTACAATATCCAAATCCGCGTTTTTGCATAAATCAGATTTGTAATAGTATTGGAAAGAAAGTAAATCAGACCAAAAACCAAACATAAGATATTTTAATATTAAAAAAAATTAAAAAATTGTTTTGCGGATATTTAAACGACTCAGGTCACATTTCATCGTAGAGGGAAGTCTGTTACACAGAAAATGTGAAAATTGTAATCACACTCAAAACTCAAGACAAATTTTAGCCTAAAAGGAATAGGGGAAAAACAATATTAGTACCGATGATGAAAAAAAGCAAAACCTGTCCTTCGCTAAAATTTATCTACCACTAAAATCTATTCTTTCTAACTCCAAAATAACTGTTAGTTAGATAAAGAAAATGAGATTTCATTTTTGATTCAAATTACAGATAAGCGTGAATGACACAAAATATTCTCAACCAGAAAAGTCTCATTACATCATCGTGTGATCTAATAAGGATAGCAAATATTAATAGTTACAAGCACGAATTGCTACCAAGCCACGAAACAAAGGTTGTAAAGAGAAAAGAACAACAACAACAATACCGTAACTTCAAAAAATTACCTATAAATAATCAGACGTCTAGCTTCGCGGATGGAGCATGAACCATTTGCATGACCTTTGACTAGTCATATCATGGTAGCAAAATACTCAATCTCGTATTGCAAACATTGCTGGTGTCATTGGAGGTTTCCACTTCATTATCTCTTCCAAGAGAGAATCAGCAATGACAAAAAAACCTACTACCAAAACTGTTTCCACGGAGATCCACCTATCATTATCCAAGGATGAAAGTGGATATGTGAAAATGTAGAAAGTAACTCCGCGGAACAATGCACAAGAATAACAAGATGAATCGAGGATGATGCGGTATTAAATGGTAGTTATGCCATCGATTGAAATAGAGATTGATTTCTACATTATAAGACGAATCTAGTCGTAACTTACTATATTTAGAATAATGTGGTAAATGAGTCACACATCTACGTGGGCAGTTTGGACATAGATTACCTAACTCAAAAACTAACATTTATGAAAAAGAGATTTGCTCCAAAATCTCTGAAGCCGGTTAAACCAAAGATCATTCAAGTCTGTGTTTAGTATAGATGCATCTAAATCTTCACAAGATTCTCCTCATAAAGACCATCTTCACCTCTAAAATAACAATTGCCTTCATTAGAATCTATCCCAACGAGATATGGCGAAGGCTAATGCAACATGAACAACAATCCCGTTCAAAAATCTTGAAGCAAAGGGCTGGTGCAAATCCTACTACTACGACTAATTCTTTTAGCCTTAAAGCGATGAGCCTTCTACTCATTCTGATTGAACCAAATGTTTTCTCTAGAGATGAGACCTAAATGACATGAGGAAGATCAGATAGCTCAAATAGGTGTTATGGGGTAAGAAATGATCGGAGAAAAGAAATTGAGTTTAGATTTTGGAGTAATAATGGGGTGAGATCTAATTTGCAAACTAGTGCGGGAAAGAAGGGGACGAGACAACTACAAAGAAAGAGGAAAAGAATAAAGGTATGGTTCGGCAAGATGATGAAGGAGGGACGAAAGAATGAAGTTTATGGAGGTGAATTTAGACACAACATTTACGGTTGAGTCCCAGGTTCAAGTTGTACCAAAACTCATCAACTAATTGACCACTCTGGGTATAACGCTAAATGGTCAAATGGTAAACGAGCTTGGGAAAAAGGTTGAACCTTGTCCCTATCAAGGTTAGATTAAAATATTAATCATATTGCGTCATTCCTTAAGATTTTACGCGATCCAAAAAAAACTTATTCTCATCATGGTCTAGACCGCAGTCAAAATCCAAACTGTCTCCAAATATTCAAAGTAGTCTTAACAAAAGGCTGTGACCACACAGTCTTCTCAAGAATACCCGCAATAATTCAACTAGAAATTCATAATAAAATTTAAAATCGATTTATCCCCTTACCCTGTTGACAAACTAATCAAGCGATGAAGTAAATAAAATACCCCAAGCTGAACATTGATTTTCCTTAGTCAATTCGAAAGAATTTTTTTTTAAAACTTTTCGAACTTCAATTTTATTTATAAACCGAAGGCCTCATACTATAAGTTTATTTTAATATTTTAGTCAATTCACATTCCATCTTATGCTACTGACTTGAGTGATCCTTTTATGTTCTGAGTTTCAAGGAAAATGTTATTTGTGATAATTTCCATGAATTACCCAAAATATCCAAAAAAAAAGGAATACTAAAAATCATAAGGAACGGGTAATGATTTTGATTTTAGGCATATTCCTTGAAATTTCCAATTCCTTACTATTGGAGAATGGAGTTTTGATGACAACAACCTTATTTCAATATTAGTTGACTATAAACTATATACTAACACCTCTATCTAGAATATATATATATATATACACACATATGCAGGATTTATATACATGAAATATTACTGAAGACTGTACAGTTTAAAGATGTTAGAGATTCAGAATTTAGAGATATTTCAAGACTCATGAGTATTCAAGATTTCAGGAGTTCAAGATAAATATAGTTATGGAGTCTAGATTATGTAAGACTCTAAATAGCACTCCAGGTTCAAATTCAAATTATTTTCAAATTATATTTTCAATCTCTTTCCTCTCTATTTTATTTTCTATTTTTATTTGATTTTAAACTTAAGTTTTATAAGTTTATACTTTATAAATTTTATACATTTATATTTTATATACTTTATATCTATATAGTTTTGAACTTTATTGTTAGACCAAAATTTGGTACTAACACCCAAATGCAGTGTTAAATCGTCACAATCACAAATCACAGATAATAAATGTAGAAAACAGTAAATAACATGAGACATACGAAGTTTCTATAGTGGTTTGGCTCAAACAAAGCCTACATCCACTTTATCTCTTCTTAAATCCTAAGAAGTTACAAGTACAGTTCACTTTGATTTATACACGAAATCCTTGTGTTTACAATGAAAAGAGGTAAGAAATGAGAAGATTATACACAAATTCCTCGTGTTATATTGTGGAGTTCGACTTCTATGT
The DNA here is from genome assembly GCA_030737875.1 of Allium sativum. Classification (NCBI taxonomy): domain Eukaryota; kingdom Viridiplantae; phylum Streptophyta; class Magnoliopsida; order Asparagales; family Amaryllidaceae; genus Allium; species Allium sativum. The sequence goes on along the minus strand of CM060918.1, from coordinate 680,602,802 downwards.
TGAGCAATGGCCTTGCTTAGAACAATAGTGGAAGCCGTGAGGAGTTAGTGCCAAAAGATCAGAAGAATCCCCTGAAAATGCCTTCTAGTGGTGTATTTATAGCCATTTCCTGATACCGGTTCGTGGGACACGTGGCGCGCCTCCTAAAAATCTCGAAATGAGGTGGAAAACGTGGAGAAATCCTCTCCAAGTCGCGTCAGGCCATGTGTAATGAGATATGTGTTCAAAGGAGTGGGAATAGCCATGAGAACAAGTCAATACATAAGCAGAAGAGGGTCCAGTCCTGGCGATTCGTGAGTAGCTAGATTCCAAGGCGGGTCGGGTTGTGGTCTTCACGAGCCGATCCTGTTGCGAGCTGATGCCAAGAGGGTCGAGTCATGGGTCCACGAGCCGATGTGGGCGAGCCGCTCTATGCGAGTCGGTCGAGGGAGAGTCAAGGGCGAGGGCAAGCCTAAAGGGGGCGAGCGGATCCAGGGGCGAGTCCAAGGCGGGCGAGCCGATCCAAGTTCTGCGCGTGTTCATGAAAACGGGCGTAACTTCCAAACCGTAATTGAGCCAAACGAAAGCTCTACCTGAAGCTAATTCAGAGGGCTACAAGAGTTATGGTGCATTGCATTGTAATTGACATTTTCGGGCCCAAAAGAGGTCGTCTGGTAGGAGTTTTGGCACATTCTTTATTTGTGATGCGACTTCAACCAAATCGCTTCCTGTCTTCTGACGATGTTCTCAATACTTGAACGCATTGTTAACCAGAGATTTCATGTGTGACGGCTTTAACTAAAAAGCATGTCAACATCTATAATTTTATAAATATGTTTATGTAGTTTATATTTATGTTTCTATATGATTTTCTACTTTATAATATTTATTTGTAACACTATATTTTAATACAAGAATTTCAAGAATTATATTTATTTCAAAACACTTGAAAAATGTTCAAAATTCAATTTTATACCTATACATGTCGACATACATATATATATATATACATGTCGACATATAACTGTCATTTTTTCAAAATTGAAAGGAAGCGTCTTTTCACTATTTGTGATTGTTCTGAAGCGTTGCAACCTTTCACACACTATAAAACGGGGCTGATTTCGAATTTTTAATCACTTCTTCTTCTCTCTTTCCATTCTCTTTCATTACACCATTATTTTTATGATTTCTACACCTATACTCTGTCGAATTCAATTCTGTTTTTACTAATCTTCTTCTCTATACACTCTCTACTCATTACTCTTTGAATCAAGTGCTATTGAAGAGTTATAGGGTTGTTTTTAATAGTTTTGATTGTGTGAAATCGGTGGTATCCCTTATAGCCGTTAAATCAAGGATGGGTAATCGGTGGTATCCCTTGTAGCCGTGAAATCAAGGACGGGTAATCGGTGGTATCCCTTGTAGCCGTGAAATCAAGGAAGGTATACTTGATCAAGTGTGTGGGTGGAATCAATGGTATCCCTTGTAGCCGTGAATTCAAGGAGGGTTGTAACTTGATATTGATATAGTAATAAAACTCTGCGCAATCCAGCGTTGCGTGGGACTGGACGTAGGAGCAATTCCAAACCAGTACAAAATCCAATGTGTTCTTTCCTTTTCTATACTTTACTTTTGTTTATCTTTGCATTTCTGTTTGATTCTGTGTTTGTGATTGTTTCTATGGTGTTTGATTCATACAGAAGTTCATATAAGTTTATTTATTTTTTTAAATTCTCAAAAACACTATTCATCCCCCCTTTAGTGTTTGTTTTGCCTTAATGATCCATTTTGCAATACCTAACAATTGGTATCAGAGCAAGGTCTTTCAAAAAGTTCATAATTTGATTTTTAATAGTGATAATTGAAACCAACACGGGTAGCAATAATAATTCTTTTGTAGAGAGGGTCGGTCCACTGTTAGACCACCACTGTTTAATGGTAGTAATTATTCATATTGGGCATGTAGAATGAAAACATATTTACAGTCAGTAGGATTAGACACATGGAACAATACACAAAATGAATTTGTTGAACCATCAACTACTTTTGCATAATGGACAAATGAACAAAAGACTGTTGCATAAAGAAATTCTAAAGCCATGAATATGTTATTTTGTTCATTAGATAGGAATGAGTTTAATAGAGTGTCAGTATTTAAAACTGCTTACGAAATTTGGAGAACTTTACAAGTTACTCATGAAGGAACTGGTAAAGTTAAAAAAACTAAAATAGCAATGTTAGTTAATTAGTTTGAATTATTCAAAATGAACGACAATGAGTCTATTTTAGATATGTATTGCAGAGAGATAGTGCATTCATTAAAGGCACTTGGAAAAACCTATTCTGAAACAAATCAAGTCAGAAAAATATTAAGTTCGCTAATTCTAGAATGGGATCAGAAAACTCTTGCAATTGAAGAAGCCAGTGATGTCAATGAAATGAAGATTGAGGAGTTAATCGGAAATCTGATGTCTTATGAAGTTCAATTGCAGAAGAGAAAGGAAAATAAGCCAACTGAGAAGAAATCTATTGCATTAAAAGGAACTGTAAATGCTTCTGACTCAAGTAGTGAAGATGATGAAGAAACAGCTCTTATGAGAAATCATTTTAGAAAATTTCTGAGATATAGAAGGAAAAATTATAACCAAGGAAGTTCAATAAGTAATGATGGTCGATGCTATGACTGCAACAAACTAGGTCATATGAAAAAAATGTGTCCATACCCAGATAAATCGGCTCAACAAATAAACAACAACAATTCATTGAGAAACAAAAAGAAAGCATACGCAGCAACATTTTCATCATCAAGTGATGAAGAACTAGAAACCGGAAAAACAAATATGTGCTTTATGACAATTCAGAATTCAGAAAATTTCTAAGAAAAAGATCTAAAAACCGGATACGCCCTAATTAATTTTTAATTTTATTTGGTTGAATGGTTACTTTGTTTGTTTGCTTTGATTTGAATTTTGAAATTTTAAAAATTAAAACTTGAAATTCAAATTTGAATTTTGAAATTTGAAATTTAAAATAATAATATAATAACAAATAACAAATAAAATAATTTGTTTGTATGTCTGATAGGATTAGAATTATTTCGGGAAACCATTAAACTTGAAATATTAATCGATAATGTAAATTACATTTCACTAAAATCAAAATTCCCTTGAAATTGAGTACATATGTCGACATACATATATGTACATGTTAACATATCTGACCAGTAATTTGGAATTTTAAAGGTTTAAACTTTCAAACTTCCCTCCTACTTTTCATCAACTCCTAATGTCTGAAAAGGTGTCATTTAAGTCTAAAAAGTTGTGCCTGTTCAATTCATATCCATTCAATTTCTATATATACATCTATTCTCTCTACCTTTCATTCACAACTCAAAACAATATTCTTTATATCTATTCTCTTCAAAATTATCAATTTAATGGCTTCCCCAAGTTCATTTCAAAAACTGAAAATAACCAAAACCATCAAAGGTTATCTTCATAATGACAAAGAGGCTATCAAAACCTATGCTGACTACTTAGAAAATGCTAAGGTAAACACTAGTGCTTTCGCCGTCTTTAGCGATTTTCCCTCTTATGAACTTACTTCTCTCTTCGAACACAAAGAAGTCCTAAGTCTAATTGACTCTCGTGACAACGACGAAGTGTGTTATCCCAAACTTGTCAAGATGTTCTATGCGAATCATATTCGCGGATTTTACGAAGGGCAATGAAGACAAAATTTGAAGTAGTGTCAAAGGCACTCAAATTGTTTTTGATGCCGAACTCTTAGGAACTATTCTAATTTGTAGAAGGACGGGCTCAGATTTTTCATATTTTATTATCGAAGAAACCGATTTGGAGACCTATCACGACATATTTGAAGATGATACTCCAATGGAATTCAAAAATCGCTTTTTCCATTCAAAAACAAGAATTGTCAATCTTCTCCTCCAACATACTATCACTCCTCGTTACGAAAGTTTCAACAATCCAACTCTCAAAGACCAAAAGGCTCTCTTTGATATTATGGGTGGTTATACTGTCAATTGGGCCGACATGATTTTAAATGAAATTAAGCCCATATAATTGTCCTCAAGAGGAAACACTCTCTACTGTGGTGTTTATCTCACTCGTATCTTCAAATACTTTGGAGTTGATCTTCATGAAGAAGAGTTTGTACGTAGAAAAGTGTTTTACTCATCAAACATACATCTCATGCAAATTCCTCTCACTTTCAAGCCTTGTGAAACATTCGAAGCCAAACAAGCTCAAATGCAACAAGAACAAGCGCCAATGGAAGTCGAAGAAGAAGAAACTTCTTTAGAAAGTGTTGAGTGTCCAACCAACATTAGACATATTTCCAAAGATACGATTGTTCAAAATCAAGTCAAAATTGTCAACAATCAAAAGAAGCTTAAGAAGAACTTCTCCAAAATGACCAAGTTTATGGTCAAGATGGGAAGAAATCTATCTCACCTCCCTTATCATCATCAGAAAACTAGACTATCTAGTTTAATTTATCTCTATGTATTTTCTTATGTTTTGCTTTTGATTCTCGTATTTAGTGTGTCTTCATTAGTTGGATGTATTTTCTTAATATTAAGTAATGAATGGAGTTTTATTTATGTTAAAATCATCTTTAAGTCTCTGTAAAAACTTTAGAATTAATTATAGTTTAATATAAGTTCAAAAGATTCAGAATTCAAAAAAAATCAAAAAAATTATATAGCATAAGTCGACATGCATATATGTATATGTCGACATATAACTGCCAGATTTTCAAATTGTTTCAAATTTTAAAATTAAATAATTACTCATGTCCATTCAAAATCCAACGAATTCCAAACCCTATTTAGGTCTATTTCTTCTAGAAAATTTCATTATTCTATTTCTCCTTCTTCCTTATTCGTTTCTTATCAAATCCATGGCAAATCCAATTCATAATCTTAGTGAAAATCTAGAAGAAACCTTGAATTCTTTCAAAAATATCCTCTCTATCATTCTACAAAACTAGCGTCATCTCGAACTTAGCCAAATAAAGATGTTTGAGCAACAATAGAAATATTTTGATGCAATTTGGTGGCTAATCTCCTCTCTTTTTAGAGACGAAGATAATAATCTCCCAAAGGCTCCACCTACCAAAGAAGATGAGGATTGGAAAGTCATCAAGAAGGATCCTAACTTTAAAGAGGATGGTTGGGTTGAAGTCCCAAGAAACATTTAATTGATTGGTATGGTTGATTTGATTGATTAGTTTGAATTTGATTTGGTTTTATAACTTGAAACTTGTATATATTAAGACATATGGTGTAGTGTGCATTTGATTTGATTTGGTTTGTATAATTGATATTAAACAAATGTAAATATAATACTTGGATTGGTTTGTATTTGATCATCATAATGTTAGGAATTACTATTATAGGTTTATATAGATTAAGGGGGAGTATTCTACTTCGAATTGGTAGTTATTTAGTTTCTTATAGATTTTATTTAGATAGTTATACAGTTTGGAGGGAGTAGTTTCAGAATTTCTTTTTGATAATGCTAAAGAGGGAGAAATTATAAAATATAGGACATAGTTTATAGGATTTGTATAGACAGAGGGAGTATTTGAAGGATCATCATCGACAGGTATATACAAGTATGATATTTTATAAACCAAGGTTGTCATCATCAAAAAAAAGAGATTGTTGGAGAATGGAGTTTTGATGACAACAACCTTATTTCAATATTAATTGATTATAAAATATATATTAACACATTTATCTAGAATATATACACACACACATATGCAGGATTTATATACAGGAAATACTATTGAAGACTGTACAGTTTAAAGATGTTAGAGATTCAAAATTCAGAGATATTTCAAGACTCATGAGTATTTAAGATATCAAGAGTTCAAGATAAATATAGTTACAGAGTCTAGATTATGTAAGACTCTATATTGCACTCCAGGTTCAAATTCAAATTATTTTCAAATTTTGTTTTCGAATTATATTCCCAATCTCTTTCTTCTTTATTTTATTTTCTATTTTTATTTGATTTTAAACTTAAGTTTTATAAGTTTATACTTTATAAATTTTATATATTTATATTTTATATACTTTATATTTACATAGTTTTAAACTCTATAATTTTATAAATATGTTTATATAGTTTATATTTATGTTTCTATATGATTTTCTACTTTATAACACTATATTATAATACAAGAATTTCCAGAATTATATTTATATCAAAACACTTGAAAAATGTTCAAATTTCAATTTCGTACCTGTATATGTCGACATACATACATACATACAAACATATATATATATATATATATATATATATACACATGTCGACATATAACTGTCATTTTTTCAAAATTGAAAGGAAGTTTCTTTTCACTATTTGTGATGGTTCTGAAGCGTTGCAACCTTTCACACACTATAAAAAGGGGCTGATTTCGAATTTTTAATCACTTCTTCTTCCTTTCCACTCTCTTTCATTACACTGTTATTTTTCATTATTTTTATGATTTCTACACCTATACTTTGCCAAATTCAATTTTGTTTTCACTAATCTTGTTCTCTCTACACTCTCTACTCATTACTCTCTGAATCAAGTGCCATTGAAGAGTTATAAGGCTGTTTGTAATAGTTTGGGTTGTGTGAAATCGGTGGTATCCCTTGTAGCTGTGAAATCAAGGACGGGTAATCGGTGGTATCCCTTGTAGCCTTGAAATCAAGGACGGTTAATTGGTGATATCCTTTGTAGCCGTGAAATCAAGGAGGGTTAGCAATTGGATATTGATATAGTAATAAAACTTTATCCAATCCAGCGTTGCGTAGGACTGGACGTAGGAGTAACTCCGAACCAGTATAAAATCCAGTGTGTTCTTTCCTTTTCTGTCCATTACTTTTGTTTATCTTTGCTTTTATGTTTGATTATGTATTTGTGATTGTTTCAGTGGTGTTCGATTAATATATAAGTTCATATAAATTTAGATTTTGTTTAAATTCTCAAAAACACTATTCACCCCCCACTAGTGTTTGTTTTGCCTTAACAATCCATTCCGCAATCCCTAACACTTACTTTTACATAAAAGGATCTTTTACTAGAAATTACACAAAACCCAAACAATCTAAAACATGGATATATTTATAACTTATCGACTTATATAATTCTTATTTTATAAAATAATTTTCTTGAAAAGTAATTTAAAATCTTCGAAACCCTTTTTTTCAAAACAGATTTAAAAATAAGTTTCTCCTGAATATAAGAGGAGGAACTCAAAGGAATATGTTCTAACAAAAGAATATCCAAATTACAAAATAAAGTATCAAGCGGATACACTTCTTAATTTTGCTTCCGAAAAAATACGACATACTAACAAAAATTACCAATTTATCTCCCAAACCAAGAAAATCTCATAGACTAGAACTCCAAACGAAACCAAAAACAAAAAACCATGACAATCTTAGTTGTAGCTAGCTTTTCATCCAGTCACCAACCTCAAATCCACGGGATTCACCATACGTTATTCTCACACTTTTCAAGACAAAATGCCAAACACACCACGGGATAAGTCGGGTTTGGCTAGAAACTCGAACTCTGGATACTTCTAACTCTTAGTCACTTTTAACTCACCTTTAATATATAGGTTCGTGACTATCTCATTGTCTTAACCATTTAGGGTCAATCACTAAAAATCGAAGAAAATAGAAAAGAAGTTCGAATATGTTCTCTCACTAAATACTATTTTAATAATTCCTTTGATCATTTAAACTTAAGTACCAAATGTAACATCCCATACTTTTCTAAAACCTAATTTTCAACAAAAATCAACTCATCCAAGTTCGGAGAATAAAAATCTAGTACCTGCAATTAATGAGCATGAGCATAATCAAAGTAAAATAAAACTAAATCATGGCGGAAATAAGATAGGATAACAAGTATCGACTAAGGCAACTACCTTGAAAGCAGATCACTATATCAATACCGAGCATGAGAGAATAAGAACAGAAAACCAAATCTGGCTAATGCGAAGATTTGTCTTCCCTAAGATAAACTTGAGAGTTGTTATCATAAAGGGCGTCAGAACAACAAGTCATAGTGAGTAAAAAATGCATAACACTATTTACAACACACATATGCATCCTGTTTGGTTTCCCCAAAATCTCATGTCTAACAAGGCTAGTGATTCTAACCTAACCTTGTAAAGATTACACATGATGATTGACTACAGTTCTCAAGGTAACATTTCCCAGAGATAACGTTATCACAATATACTGAGATAGAACTTTTACGCATAAGTATGTAGCCTTTAGACCACCATTCGAACAAATACCAAAACTTAAAGGCGAGCTCTTCAGCTATTCAATACCCTAATAATAAAGGAAGTGGGTTATATCTATATAGCCACTCATGGCCTCCCCAATAATACACCATAAAGGCAGATTTGTTGATCACTTAATAGCTTACTTGGTGGTTTACTATTGGCTAATATGAACTAGAGGACACCAACTACCAAGTCCTACTAATTTAAGGCTTATGTCATTCACGCATATCCCCAAACCCCGCATAATGCGAGAGATAGTAAGCAGTCACTTTTTACCTACATGCTAGGTAAATAATTAATCATCATTTATGACCTTTTCCCCGACGGACCCCTTTGTTACTATCTAGCTAATCTTATTGGATAATCCCCTAGTCACTTAGTACTTCCTACAAGATGGGAAGTCCTATGGACATTTAATACCTTATCCTAAAGCGGACTTTAATCTAGTCACTTACTACTTAGAGGAAGTGAACTATCATGGAGATTACTGATCTCGCACCCAATTAGCCATTGAATATTTCTTATTTATGGGGAGGTGGGCTATCCTATCACTTAATACCTTTTTAAGGGTATGCCATATGACTATACCTTGAAGGGTGAGTCCAATCACTTAATACCCAATAGGAAGATCTCACTACTAAATACCTCTAATCCCAAAATGGGCCATGCTATGAATTATTCCTTTTTGGTTTCTTCTTTTGGAAGGAAGATGGGTCCTACAACCGCTTACTTCAAGTTAACCTTTAGGAGCAATCTGCGTTACACAACTTATTATCGTCACGGGTTCCTATGGTTAATGATATCTTACATCAGTTGTACATACATCTGACTGCTAAAAAGTGCATACTTCTGTCGAATAAGGCAACCAACTTCGCATATTAACCCACTAAGTCCGAATTCTTATTTCTAATTAAAGAAATTGTTTTTAGAATTAAACTAGAATAAGATAAGGATGATTTCCTATAACTTCCTATCCTATGATATTTATTTATTTCCGTATTATTTAACTTAGTATTTACTATGACCATTAATGCCCCCAAATTCCCATTAAATTTCCTTTAATTCAATTTAATATTATAACGATCACATACCATTAATGACCCTGACAACAATATTATAACAACCCAAATTTTTAATAAACAATAATTAAACAAGAGGTTAATGAATTAAATATTAATCAGAAAAGATATTTGATTTGGACAACGGGACTAGCATCATTGGGTTTATTGTGATTTTCTGGTTAAGATGGGCACTTGGTTTGCTAAAATTAGAGTAAAAATGAATAAGTTATGGCAGCTTGAAATTTGAATTCAAAACTAGAAAGTTAAAATAAACCAACTCATGTAATATATATATATATATATATATATATATATATATATATATATATATATATAATACGGTGGAACTGGGACGACCTAACCCCAGGTCGAGCCGACCAATGGGTCGACCCAGGCCTAATATGGGTCGACCCCTATGTCGACACACCCGGTTGATGGGTCCACTCATTGCTTTGCTACGCACGTTTCCATGCCTAACACGAAATCGAGGCTTTTATGGTTTGTTCGAGACATTTATTTGATCTAAGTGAGGTTACTAACCTAAAATATGGTGGCCTGGGATTCCCTACTCCTATTATTAATAAGCCTCCTATCCTCCCCTAATTCTCACAACTTCGTTCTCCTTCTCTAAGCCTCCTCTACATAAATTTCTTCCTCTAAAATAAAATGGAGTTCTAAGATAAAATAAATTATATGCAAATTGGAGGATTGTTTATACATAGATTTAGAGATTTCTACTAGTGCCATTGGATAAGCAAATTTTGGTGAGTATTTACTGTAATTGCTAGATTAGTATAATTCTAGGAATATTTAGACAATAGAATAGTTTGTTAGTTTCCTCAAAGTTATTTTCTATGTTTATTTTCTACAGATATTTTCACTAAATTTAATTACTATCTCTATTCTTATTTCTATTTATTTCAGTAATTTACCATTTATTGTTAATTATTCAGTCTTCTCTTGTCCCCCTTCTTTATGGTTATTTTATTTACAGTTCAGACTACACCCTATTCCGTTTGTAATTCCATTTTTTTAGTTTAGGCCATGTCGGAGCCTAAACCTTTACCCTTTTATTTATATCGAGTTTAGGCCATTTGAGAGCCTGAACCCTACCTATTATTTCTGCGCATATTGGGAAAATATTGATTTTGCTATAAAGGGTTATTTGGGGGCATACTGAATAAATATAATAATTAGCTAATGAATTGTAATTTTGGGGAATAGCTAATAAACCGAATAATTGGAAGATATAACTGGAATAGGTTAACTCAGTAATTCACTAAGTAATGGGGATTGGGGTTGTATAATGAATATTATAATTGTATCATTAAATAAACCAGATGTTTAATGCAACCTAAAATATAATAAGAGGTTATATTAAATGAGTAGGATTATTAAGTAAACTTAAAATAAGTCTAATATTAAACAAATAAATAAGCATGGAGTGGGAGTCCGTTCCGGCATCGACAACTAATCAGAAAAAATAAGTGACTCATAGTTGTGGTCCGTTCCGGCAGCATAGCCTGATTAGGGAAAATAAGTGGCTAAGCGAAATATATAATCTATAGTGGCCTTGTCATTTATCGACAATTCTATGGGGGGTCTAGATAGCTAGGCAGTCAACGATAATTCTATGGTGGCTCTGGCGTTCGTTCACAATTCTATGGGGGGCTATATTGATAGGCAATTAACGATAATAAATTAAATGATGAAGACCAAGTCTAAGGGTGACTTGAGTCAAATTGCATTTTTGGTTGGGGACCCGTATCAGGTAGTATCCATTATATCATTCTATGGGGGTCTCACAAGAGGAGGATGTGAGGGCACGCTTTACTGCACTGGGTAGTAAGAGGTCCAAATGAGGTGGGAACAGACATGTTCTGGCGGGGCGATGAGCGTGCATTGTGCCGAGTAGGGAAAATAAGGCGATGCAACGCTTGTACTGAATGTTATATCTTTCGAAGCTGATGGAGTCGGGTCTGATAAACTCGAGGCTCATAGTGGGCATATGCTATCACGTTATGCTTTAGGAGTCGACTGATGGGTTGAAAGTAGGTAGCAACCTAACTATGACTTATGGTAAGTTGGTGCAGAAATCTTAAAGATATGAATGAGAAGACAGTAAACTTTATTCATATTTATCTTTCCACTGCTTTATTTACTACCTTTGTACCTTTATGTTCTTAAAACTGTTATCTTGTCTAAATTTCTTTTTATAGTACTCATACTAGTAATTACAAGACTCACCGGATTTAAATCTGACTAGTTTTCTTTCTTCCTTGTCTCTTTTCATATCTCCCCCTTCTCCACGGGTTCACAAGGTGGAGGAACTCAAAGTTGATGGAGATTTGGTTCAGGTTGGATTTTTGCTTGATTCACTTTCCACATATTCATGTATTGTTTCACTCTTGATTTGCTTCCGGTTATTGTTATTGATATTGAGGGGGATGGATCTATATTGCACTATGATTATGCTAGTTTTATTTTTCATGATACAGTTATGAGTTTTTGTAAAGATGGATATTTTTGTGGTATTGTAACAACCCGCATTCTACGCACCGAAGGATCGTAGAATATTTATTTCCTTCCCATATGAAGTTGTATGGTCATGTAACTTTGGGAAACAACCATTTGACTCATTTCCCATGTTCATGATTTTTTTCGATTTTTAAATGACCGTTTTGCCCCTAGCTGATCTTGTTTTGGCCATAACTTTTGATTGGAAAGGAATTTTGACCTGAAAACACTTCCATTAGATTCGTTTGATGGTTTACCTTTCCGTAGAGTGGTCACATGTGAAAAACGGACTTACCGTTTGGGAGATATGGCTGAAATAAGGTTTGGAAGGTGAAAAACTGCTTAACCGGGCCAAAGAGGGTGATTAGTGAATGGACCCATAACCCATTTCGGGATTAGGGTTATGGGGAGGCTGAAAAGGGTTAGAGAATCATTCCATTTCAGTTTTCTAGCCTCCACTTATCTCCAAGAAACCCTAAAAATGGCCTCCAACCTCTAAATCACCTCCAAATCATCTTCTAATCAAGGATTAAGCTTAGCAACATCAAATCAAGGGAGATCTACACCAAATCAACATTGGAGCTGCTTTTTAGCATCGAGATTCACAACAAATCAGAGATTTATTTCAGATCTTAGTTTATTTGTGGCTAAGGTGAGTGATTTGCATAGTTCCTCACTAATTATGGCTAATTAGGGGTAATTAGTGTTAATTAGCAAATTTAAACATGCTAAAATTCCAGAAAAATATTTATAAAATCCGAAATGATGTTTTAGACCTTTGATATGAATTTGGGTTAAATTGGTTAAGTTTTGCTAATCACATCATTAGTTTCACCTAAACATGCTTAAGGGGAAATATGGGGTTTTGGGTATGTTTGATCCATATTAACCTATCATATTGATGTTTTGATGTTTGTGGTTGATTCTCTATGTTTCTATGACTGTATGGTATGCTTTGTTATTGATTAGAAGTGTTAGATTGGTCGAAAACGCCGTCGAGAGGCGAAAATAGCTTGTTGAAATGGTGCAGGTTTGGGGTCGAGATAACCGACCAGGGGGGGTTTTGACCGACCCGAGTTCCTGGACCGACCAGAAATGGTGAAGGAGGACCGACCGACCCTGACATCGAACGACCGACCAGAAATAGTGAAGGAGGACCGACCGACCCTGACATCGAACGACCGACTAGGAATGGTGGAGGAGGACCGACCGACCCTGGCAACGACCGACTAGGATTGGTAAAGTGTTCGACCGACCAGGGGGGCAATACCGACCGACTAGGGATGATGAAAACCGACCAGGGATGATGAAAACCGACCAGGATGAAAGGTGCTTGACCGACCGACCCGAACATGAGAGAAGACCAATAACCCGAGATGCAAAGGTAGTCCAAGTTGGAAGTTATGACTCAGGATCCAGATGGGGACCAACGAGTCGACTTCATGAGTTGGACTTTGCTGCAGGACATGTGCTAAGAAGTTGTCGACGTCCATAACTTCGATTCACCACTGAAAATGGATGATGGGCTACTTATCAGTGTAGTAGAGTCACTATGACTCGAGGGGCAAAGTGATGGTAGCAAGACTACGTTATCAGTGCAGTAGAGTCATTATGACTCGAGGGGCAAGGTGATGCGTAGTAAGACTATGAGCCAGTGCAGTGGGGTCATTGTGACTCCATGGGGCAGTGGGGTCCTTGTGACTCCATGGGGCAAAGTGGACATAGCGAAGGATTTGTGGCTATGTTATCAGTGCAGTGAAGCCATTGATGACTTCATGGGGCAAAGTGATCATAGCAAGGTATGTTGGGTGATCGAAGTGGTGAATATCGTATGCTTTATGCACTGAGTGAGAGATGTGAGGATGGTTACTATGTTTGATTGTTTGCCATCATTATGACATGCACACCCCTACCCCCGTTATCCTTACTCCATCTGAAATGGCACCTTAGAGTGTTGTACAGTATGTAGTGCTAACTCTTTGGTTGCAGGTCCAGGTTCAGGTATGTTTTAGTCCACCTGTTATTGTTCTGCTTAGATGCTTATCGCTTATACCAGGCTTTATGTCTGACCCAGAGTTTTATGTCTCCTCTTATTACTCTGGGTGCTCACACGAGCAGACTAGAGATAGGTTAGCTGGTGATGCGCGAGTAGCTGATTCGGAGACGGGCAGGAGGCTTCCACGTATGATATATAGATATTCTCTCTGTGTCGTTGGTGGTCGCTACTTGGGCATTAGTAGTGTACCTCCTTTATCTTGCTTTTGCTTTGAGACAGTTTGAAAAGTTGTAATAATGTTTAACTTTGGATCATAATCTGTACTTACATTTTCCGCTGCTATGTTAGTTGTTTCAGCTTATGCACCGTCTCACCTGTTTTATGTCAAGTATGTTATTATTATATTTTATCCTATGCGCTATGAGACATTTTACAGGTTCCTTGTTAGTTCATTTCCTTCTTCCCTTTCCTTCTGACAACCCGTTCCGACATGTGTACAACGCACCTTTGGAGTAAATGTCGGTTGTTGCGGGGCGGGCCGTCACATTTGGTATCAGAGCTCTAGGTTGCGTAGTTAAGCTAGGGAAAGACACTAGGGAGAGATAGTACGTATATGAGAGCGCGTATTTGTGATTACTTTGGTTTTCAAAAACTATATATGTATATACTGTTAGTAGTATAAGAATGAAGTCGTACTGCACTAGCACCACTATGGGGTCGTTAATTGTTTCCCTTTTTTTCAGATTGACGATGAGCTGATATGCTAGAGGTGCTGGTAGAGGAGCCAATAATGGGAATGCTGCTGACATGAGGGTGATGTTTACTGACCTCATGAGAGACATGCTTAGAGAAGTGCAAGGGGCAATTCCCAATCCTGGAGTTGGTGTTGGCCCAGTAGTGCAGACGCCTAGGGTCGATTTCGCCAAGTTGTGCAAGGATTACACTGACCTTGGTGGGAAGCCGTTCCACGGGACGGAGTCGGCCACAGATGTTCAAGATTGGATGGATAGCTGTGACCGTATCTTCAACGACTTGGGTCTTGAGGATGCGATGAAGAGAAGGCTAGCGTCTCGTCAGCTGCAAGGGCGAGCGATAAATTGGTGGAATGCCATTAGAGCAGCTACTCCAGAAGATCAGGTTACTTGGGATCAGTTCAAGGCTCGCTTTAGCGAGAAGTTCATTCCAGCTGCCCAGAAGTCAGTGTTGTTTAAGAGATTCTTAGAACTGAAGCAGAATGGTAGGGCAGTCTCGGACTATATTGCTGAGTTCGACACTTTGTCGAAGTATGGACTGTCTCTTATCGATACTCCTGAGAAGAAGAATGAGAAGTTCATTACTAGTTTGGATGGATACTTGGGGGAAAGGCTTATCAACCACATCGATGAGACTTTTGAATCGATTATGGGGAAAGCTTTGAGATCAGAGAGTCTTTACCCTAAGCCAAGGACTGAGGCTGCATCTGCAGAAGGGCCAAAGCCGCAAGCAGGCGGTGGAGGCAAGAATAACTCTCAGAATAAGAGGAAGCAGGACCAATCTAAGGGTAGCCAGAAAAAGAACAAGAAGGATGTTGTGTGCTTCAGCTGTGGTAAGAAGGGCCATTATGCTAAAGAATGTCGGGCCAAGCCAGCGGAAAGGAAGTGCAACAACTGTGGTCAAGTGGGACATCATAATGATAAGTGTCCGCAACCTCTTAAGGAGAAGCAGATTGTGAAAGCATATGCTATTGATGCTGTTCCTTCTTCGTCGAATGCCCCGACTGCGGCGGAGAAAGGAAAGAATGTTGTTATTCAAGGTATGCTTTCTATTTATGATGTACCAGTTCGAGTTTTGTTTGATACCGGGGCTTCCCGTTCCTTCATATCTAGTGACCTGGTAGATAGGTTGGGACTGGAACCCGAGATAGTCGATAGACCATTGGTTGTGACGAATCTGATTGGTGGTTCGACTAGCCTTAGTATGATTTGCCGAAATGTGGTCTTATCGAGTCATGGATGTATGTTTGTTTGTGATTGCTTTGTTTTGGGCTTTACTGGGTATGGCATTATATTGGGGGTCGATTGGCTCCAAAGATACGGGGTGGTGGTAGACTGTGAGGGCTTTTTGGTGACAGTTAGGGCGGATGATGGGCGGAGGGTAGTGTTTGGTAGTCTACCTAGTGATGGGGTAATGGCTAGTTTTATAAATTCCCTCGACATCCCGCAGGATGAGCCATCAGATGTGCCCGTGGTTGGCCAGTATCCGGACGTCTTCGAGGAGGTGACCGGGCTTCCACCACACTGAGAGATTGAGTTCCGTATTGATTTAGTGAAAGATGCCAAACCTATAGTGATGCCACTTCGTCGTATGGCACCGAGGGAGCAGCGAGAGCTCGGGGTGCAAGTCAGCAATCTTTTGAAGAAGGGATTTATTAGAAGAAGTGTCTCCGAGTGGGGAGCACCAGTTGTGTTTGCCACTAAGGCAGATGGTTCCCTTCGGTTGTGTGTGGACTATCGCGAGTTGAATAAGGTAACGAGGAAGAATAAGTATCCTCTACCACGGATAGATGATTTGTTTGATCAACTGGAAGGAGCAAGAGTGTTCTCCCAGTTGGACCTCGCGACATGATTTCATCAACTCCGAGTAGCGGATGAGAGTGTTCCGAAAACGGCATTTAGGATGCCGTCTGGATTTTATGAGTGGTTGGTCATGCCATTTGGGTTGACCAATGCACCAGCCTACTTTGTGGATCTTATGAATCAAGTATTCAGAGATCAATTGAATAAGTTTGTTCTTGTGTTCGTAGATGATATCCTTGTTTACTCAAGGACAGAGGAGGAACACAAGGGACACTTGAGGATAGTGATGGAGGTGTTGAGGAAACACCAATTGAAAGCGAAATTCTCTAAGTGTCACTTTTGGAGAAGGGAGGTGAGATTCTTGGGTCATGTTGTTTCAGAAAGTGGTATTGCTGTGGACCCTGCAAAGGTGGCTACGGTACAGGATTGGCCTACGCCCAAGAATGCAACAGATGTAAGAAGTTTTTGGGGTTAGCTGGATATTATCGTAAGTTTATCCAGGACTTCTCCAAGATAGCAGCACCGTTGACTCAGTTGACTAAGAAAAATCAGTCCTTCGTCTGGGACAGTGTGTGTGAGAAGGCATTCAAGAGTCTAAAGGAAAAGTTGACGTGTGCGCCAGTATTAGTCATTCCTAAAGGGAATGAAGAGATGACGGTATACACAGATGCTTGTGGTACCGGACTAGGTGCTGTATTGATGCAAGGGGGGTAGGGTTGTAGCTTATGCTAGTCGGCAGCTAAAGCCGCATGAGAAGAAGTATCCTACCCATGATTTGGAATTAGCAGCGATCGTGTTTGCGCTGAAGATGTGGAGACACTATCTCTTGGGAGAATGATTTGAGTTGTTCACCGATCATAAATCGTTAAAGTATCTCTTCTCCCAGAAAGATCTAAATCTCCGTCAGCAAAGATGGTTAGAGTTCTTGGCTTCGTATGATTTTTATATCGCATACACACCTGGGAAGGGAAATGTGGTAGCCGATGCCTTGAGTAGGAGACATGCCAGTTTAGGGGCTATGTTTCTTGAATGGAAGTAACTGGAGTATATCGCAGGGTTTGATTTCAGACCAAAGTGCGAATTGGATCCAGAAATGCTAGGTAGTTTGGCGATCAGACCCACTTTGATAGAGCGGATTGGTTCCAGCCAGAGGGACGATCCTAATCTATTGGAAATCATCTCCAAGTTAGAGATGAATATAGACGATGAGCAGATGAATTTGTATGGGCTTGATCGAGAAGGGTGGCTTAGAAAGAATGGAAGACTAGTTGTACCCAACGTGAATGGGTTGAGAGATGAAGTACTTAGAGAATGTCATCACTCAAAACTGACTATACATCCCGGTGGTAATAAGATGTATCGAGACATGAAGCAGACTTACTACTGGGAAGAGATGAAAAGAGACGTTGGGAAGTTTATATCCAAATGCATGAATTGCCAGCTAGTTAAAGCCGAGCAAAAGAAGCCTAGTGGGTTGTTGCAACCATTAGAAATTCCCGAATGGAAATGGGAGCAAGTCTCGATGGATTTCATCGATGGTTTACCAAGGACTAGATCGGGACATGATAGCATTTGGGTAATTGTGGATCGATTGACTAAGAGTGCAAGATTTATACCAGTCAAATCGACCAGAACGGCAGCTAAGTTAGCAGAATTGTATATGAATTGGGTAGTGAGATTTCATGGAGTACCTAAATGCATTGTGAGTGACCGAGACCCGTTGTTCACTAGTGGGTTTTGGAAGAGCTTGCAAGAGGCTCTAGGGTCAGGATTACATCTCAGTACCGCATATCATCCTCAGACCGACGGTCGGACGGAGAGGGTGAATCGTATATTGGAAGATCTCTTGAGAGCATGTATATTGGATTTTGGTGGATCATGGGATGACCATTTGCATCTAGTAGAGTTTGCATATAATAATAGCTACCAATCCAGTATCGGTATGGCTCCATATGAAGCTTTGTACGGAAGACCGTGTAACTCACCATCATGTTGGATAGAGACTGGTGAGAAGTTTATGCTTGGACCCGATGTGGTGAGGGAAACTTCAGATAAGATTAAGATCATTCGATAACGAATGAAAGCTGCCCAAGATAGGCAGAAGAGTTATGCTGATAAGAGGAGAAGAGACTTAAAATTCTCCGTTGGTGACTTGGTGTTCGTCAAAATTTCTCCGTTGAAGAGCGTGATGCGATTTGGTAGGAGAGGCAAGTTGGCACCAAGATTTGTTGGCCCATTCCATGTTCTTGAACTAGTCGGGAATTTGGCATATAGAGTTGACTTACCAGAGAAGATGGCGGGAGTTCACAATGTATTTCATGTTTCCCAATTAAGGAAGTTCGTTCACGACTCAGATATGACTATTTCACCTGATCAGTTAGAGGACTTCAAAGTAGAACCCGAGGCGGTTGGGAACCGCAAGCCGATTCGTATTGTGGGGCACGATACGAAGCAACTTCGAAGGAAGGCGGTGAAGCTAGTCAAGGTTCAGTGGGGCGAGAACGAGAATGATTGTACTTGGGAGACAGAGGAGAGCATTAGAAAGACGTATCCAGAACTCTTTGCCTGGTAAGACTTACTTCGTAATTTAGTTATTCCACATGCTAGGATAGACTTGTTTTGCTTGTTTTGCATGTTTGATTGTTGTTTTATGGTTGATAGGCATGCGGGACCCTTTGTGTGTTTTGGTTAGGGAATTTCGGGGGCGAAATTTCTTAAGGGGGGGAGAATGTAACAACCCACATTCTACGCACCGAAGGATCACAGAATATTTATTTCCTTCCCATATGAAGTTGTATGGTCATGTAACTTTGGGAAACAACCATTTGACTCATTTCCCATGTTCATGATTTTTGTCGATTTTTAAATGACCGTTTTGCCCCTAGCTGATCTTGTTTTGGCCATAACTTTTGATTGGAAAGAAATTTTGACCTGAAACCACTTCCATTAGATTTGTTTGATGGTTTACCTTTCCGTAGAGTGGTCACATGTGAAAAACGGACTTACCGTTTGGGAGATATGGCTGAAATAAGGTTTGGAAGGTGAAAAACTGCTTAACCGGGCCAAAGAGGGTGATTAGTGAATGGGCCCATAACCCATTTCGGGATTAGGGTTATGGGGAGACTGAAAAGGGTTAGAGAATCATTCCATTTCAGTTTTCTAGCCTCCACTTATCTCCAAGAAACCCTAAAAATGGCCTCCAACCTCTAAATCACCTCCAAATCATCTTCTAATCAAGGATTAAGCTTAGCAACATCAAATCAAGGGAGATCTACACCAAATCAACATTGGAGCTGCTGTTTAGCATCGAGATTCACAACAAATCAGAGATTTATTTCAGATCTTAGTTTATTTGTGGCTAAGGTGAGTGATTTGCATAGTTCCTCACTAATTATGGCTAATTAGGGGTAATTAGTGTTAATTAGCAAATTTAAACATGATAAAATTCCGGAAAAATATTTATAAAATCCGAAATGATGTTTTAGACCTCTGATATGAATTTGGGTTAAATTGGTTAAGTTTTACTAATCACATCATTAGTTTCACCTAAACATGCTTAAGGGGAAATATGGGGTTTTGGGTATGTTTGATCCATATTAACCTATCATATTGATGTTTTGATGTTTGTGGTTGATTCTCTATGTTTCTATGACTGTATGGTATGCTTTGTGATTGATTAGAAGTGTTAGATTGGTCGAAAACGCCGTCGAGAGGCGAAAATAGCTTGTTGAAATGGTGTAGGTTTGGGGTCGAGGTAACCGACCAGGGAGGGTTTTGACCGGCCCGAGTTCCTGGACCGACCAGAAATGGTGAAGGAGGACTGACCGACCCTGACATCGAACGACCGACCAGAAATAGTGAAGGAGGACCGACTGACCCTGACATCGAACGACCGACTAGGAATGGTGGAGGAAGACCGACCAACCCTGGCAACGACCGACCAGAATTGGTAAAGTGTTCGACCGACCAGGGGGGCAATACCGACCGACCAGGGATGATGAAAACCGACCAGGGATGATGAAAACCGACCAGGATGAAGGGTGCTTGACCGACCGACCCGAACAGGAGAGAAGACCAATAACCCGAGATGCAAAGGTAGTCCAAGTTGGAAGTTATGACTCAGGATCAAGATGGGGACTAACGAGTTGACTTCATGAGTTGGACTTTGCTGCAGGACGTGTGCTAAGGAGTTGTCGACGTTCATAACTTCGATTCACCACTGAAAATGGATGATGGGCTACTTATCAGTGCAGTAGAGTCACTATGACCCGAGGGGCAAAGTGATGGTAGAAAGACTACGTTATCAATGCAGTAGAGTCATTATGACTCGAGGGGCAAGGTGATGCGTAGTAAGACTATGAGCCAGTGCAGTGGGGTCATTGTGACTCCATGGGGCAGAGTGGACATAGTAAGGATTAGTAAGGCTATGAGCCAGTGCAGTGGGGTCCTTGTGACTCCATAGGGCAAAGTGGACATAGCGAAGGATTTGTGGCTACGTTATCAGTGCAGTGAAGCCATTGATGATTTCATGGGGCAAAGTGATCGTAGCAAGGTACGTTGGGTGATCGAAGTGGTGAATATCGTATGCTTTATGCACTGAGTGAGAGATGTGAGGATGGTTGCTATGTTTGATTGTTTGCCATCATTATGACATGCACACCCCCACCCCCGTTATCCTTACTCCATCTGAAATGGCACCTTAGAGTGTTGTACATTATGTAGTGCTAACTCTTTGGTTGTAGGTCCAGGTTCAGCTATGTTTTAGTCTACCCGTTATTGTTCTGTTTAGATGCTTATCGCTCATACCAGGCTTTATGTCTGACCCAGAGTTTTATGTCTCCTCTTATTACTCTGGGTGCTCACACGAGTAGACTAGAGACAGGTTAGCTGGTGATGCGCGAGTAGCTGATTCGGAGGCGGGCAGGAGGCTTCCACGTATGATATATAGATATTCTCCCTATGTCGTTGGTGGTCGCTACTTGGGCATTAGTAGTGTACCTCCTTTATCTTGCTTTTGCTTTGAGACAGTTTGAAAAGTTGTAATAATGTTTAACTTTGGATCATAATCTGTACTTACATTTTCCGCTGCTATGTTAGTTGTTTCAGCTTATGCACTGTCTCACCTGTTTTATGTTAAGTATGTTATTATTATATTTTATCGTATGCACTATGAGACATTTTACAGGTTCCTTATTAGTTCATTTCCTTCTTCCCTTTCCTTCTGACGACCCGTTCCGTGCTAACTGGACATGTGTACAGCGCACCTTTGGAGTAAATGTCGGTTGGTGCGGGGCGGGCCGTCACAGGTATTATGGCAATTATGGTTTGATTTAAGTTTTAAATTCTGCTGTGTTTTTATGTATTATATCTTGTTAATTTTAGTCTCTGTAATGTTTATTTTATACCTATATGCTTCATGTGCCTTAGAAAAATCCATATATGGGTGATGTTAAGGGGTATGAGGTGTTTCACATATTTTCTAAGGCAATGGACCCTCAGTCAATTTAATTCCATAACTGTCTCATGCCATTAATGACTCTAATGGTCGTGTTTTCTATTGCGACAGATAACCTATTAAATGTCATTTATATCAGTCTCATCTAATTTCCTTTATCTTAATTGTTGTATCTGACAAACATTACCATGATTGTTTAATTAATACTAGTTCGGAGTGGATGATGTAAACTATGTAAATAATACGTGAATTTACACATCTCTTCCTATGTGGCTTGTTAATATTTCTTGTAGATTCAAAACAATGTCTTTTTAATTAAAATGAGTAAAAAGGGCAAATTTACAATAATCAAGTGAAACCCCAAACAATATCAAACACAAATTGGTTTACAATTCTAAAGCAGCAAACCGCACAAACAATATATTCACATCCAAATCCTATAAATCTGGAATAACAACCTCACAAATCTAACAATATTTAGGGAATGATTTCCAGATTTATGGTGTATACAATAACCATAAACATATTAAATAACTTTAGGCAAGATAAGAATATTATAACCCAAGGGCCTGCAAATTCATATCTGATTCATATGTATATAAATCTCAGATTTACACAAACTAAACAGATCTGATACTTTTAGGCATACAAATTCAGATTTAACACAAACAAAACAAATATGATATTTTAAAATGAATATATTTCCCACTCACCTGAAAGCCATTTCAAATCCAAATCTGAACATAGCTTTTAGGTCTATAATTCCAAATCCTGCTGATCTACAATTTGTATAAAAAGGGGATATATTTACACACTAAGATTTGTTGATCTGAAAGAAGAATTGGAGAAGAAAATGGAAAACAATTAGTAAAGATTATTTATTCACAAAACCAATACTTTTGTACCAATCTAGATTCAATATCTCTAATCCTTGTAAATATTATATGATTATGTTAATATTTTAGAATTTTAGAAGAGATTGGAAAATTAGGAATGACAAAGCTTCGCTGTTGCCTTCAGAAAATGTGCGCAAAAGAGTGTGGGTGGTATGGCCCATTTATTGATGCCGAAATGACCCTGAACCAATCGATTTATTTTTATGAAAATCTATCCGTTCGTATATAAATTATAATATATAAAACCCTAGTAGCCACAGGAGCAGCAAACTGTAGATCGTAGGAGCGGTTGACCACCTGGTCGAGCCTCAAATTGACCTGCCTACGTGGGAGGAGGGGAATAAATGGAAACATTAATTGCCTAATTAAATATATTCTATTAATTTTTTTCTGTTCATTTTCGCATTTCGTTCGTAACTTTTTCATACGAACTCCAGTCGCAAAATTCCAAACTTGAAAGTTGACTAGAATCCCGTCTGGTCAAATTCCATCGTTTTCTCAAATTTCATTTTTTAGACCGAACTAAATGTCTAATTTAACTGTTCCTATATTCCGGGGTGTTACAGTTGTAGGAAACTTCATACGGTAGCCTATATATAAGTAAATGAATTCAGTTGTACCAGTTTCTAATATTAAAAACAAATATAACCATAAAAAAACCAAAACAAGTTCCATACGAACAAATAAGATAAAATTATTTTCATGAATTTATAACATATTCCAAAATATCTGATAAGATTACATTCGAAGTTCTAATATATTAAAACACATAATGTGGTGACCCGTAACTTCCCCGGTCTCCAAAGAGATGAGAAAGAACGAATTACTGTGAGGACAAGACAAATCAGAACGCAGACGGAAGAACATTTCATTGTATATTACAACAATTCCATCAGATACAAGAATATACAGAGTATAAATGAATAAATCATCAGATACAAGAATATACTGAGTATAAATGAATAAATCATCAGATAAAAGAATATACAGAGTATAAATGAATAAATTACATTCAATAAATATCAGAGATTACAATAAATACATAGCAGCGGAAAATAATACAAAGCACAACTGAAGGTGATATAAGGATACAGAGCTTTCCGGATATCATTCCAGCTGTATACCAGGATCCTGTGAATATAAATCTGCAAAACCAAAACTACTAGCTGCCCGTGCAGAAAATAAGGGCACCCAGAGTTTAGGTTAAAACAATAAACTCCAGGTCAGTCATGTGACTGGTGTGAGAACTAAAACAGTTATTTAAACTTTACTTTAAAAGAGAGTAATTCAAGGGACCACGCCGTATAACACGGAACGGGTTTCCTCCCAAGAATACCAGTGCATAGAATAAACAACGCAATGCTTTTTCGAAAAATGAAGCTATTATAAGACCCAGGTCCCATCACACAATGCAACGCAAGCCGGAGGATAGGGTTTTACCTTATAAAAGTCAAACATGCTTGATACGTTTAAAACAAATCATTTGATACTATAATAAGTGTATAGTGTCAAAACATTTCAATCATAAATATAAATCATAGACGGCATGAGTGCCCCATCCCACTATGTCGCCATACTAGGCTCTACAAATAAAGCCGAAATACACGTATTGGAAATTGGATTTCCGTCATGAGTTGAGGCAAGGGCAAGCTCCTCTCCGCGTTCGAGACACTCTAGCAAATATCTCAGGGCTACGCACTCTGGGCAACCCCTGGATCTTCAGGGCCGGTCCTCACTTACGTTAGAGGATTGGAAATTCCTGAACACACGTTTCCCGGTCCTTACAGACCTATAATCGAGGCGCCTCGCATTCCAACAACCACATAGGTGAAAAGTATATAAATGTCAGGGCTGGTAAGTCACTGACACCACCAAAGCTAGAAAGAAACGTCGTGCTCTCCCTGCAGTCCGTATCCCGTTTTTGACTCATACCGAGGTGTGAGGCTCGCGAATTCACGTTATAAACAAAGCTGCCACGTAGGCGTGCTTTGATCATCAACCACAAGACTTTGCTTTTCAACAAAAGCCTTGATCATTGCATCTTAGCGTGCCAAACAGGCAGTTCATGCCATGCGACTGATGTCCATCGATATACAACCTCTGAGCTCGTACGTCTCAGAGAAGGGCGTTAAGCAAAAGAATAAATTCTCCGCCGCCAAACAGATGTATATTTAATAGAAATCAATCAACACAGAATAAAATCCAATGTCAGACACACAATCCATTTACAAGTCCGTTCTGGGTCTGAACGAAACCGGAGGCACTTTCCTCGCATATCCATCCATCTCCAGGTACGTCTGGACGACCACCAACTATTTCCATCCTCTTGGGTGTACAGCCCAATCAGGATCGTCAGTAATTACCCAAACGATGTGAAGACTTCCGGTCTTCGACCACCGTCTTCATCTTCGACTTATCGTCGAATCGGTTATTCAGAATGGGTATAAACCCGGCCTTTCCGAACAACCCGCGTATATTAAAAACAAATGTTACACAAACACAACATACGCCTCTTTCCAATTCAGAATATTCTTTTATTCACAAAAACACATTTTTAGGGAAAGGTTCCCATTAATTTTATCCAAGTTAATTCTTTAGAATTTATCCTTTAATCTTCCTTTGGATGTCATATCAAACCAAATTATGGTTTTTTTGAACTAGTCGAGATTAGCGAACCACAACGAAGTAATTATTTATTTTATTTCCCAATCCCAACCTATTCATCCCATGAAGCAAAACTGGTAATACTCCATATCTAATACTATGGTGTTATCGGTAAAATTAATTACCATTTCACGTTCAAATCTAATTAACGATTTAACTATCGCTTTGGAGCAAAACTGGTAATACTCCATCCTCGCACATTTCTAAATTTGATAATTTAGATTATCAATGCACATTTCAATCTAATTGCAGATTCATTTAAAACTCCTTTACTGGGTTAAAGAACTAGGTGTTATTTAAAACACAGTCCACGACAAACCCAAATCACATTATATTTATTATCGGGTTACAGAACTAGTGTTATTTAAAACACAGTTAACGATAAACCCACAAATCAATTCTAGTTCAATTCAAATCAAATATATTAGGAATTCAGATTATTTAAAACCCCTTTTTAAATCTAATTTATTTATTTAAAAAAAAATCGGGTTTTAAATTGAGTTCAAACTAGTTCGTTTCGATAAAAATCCATTTTTATCTTTTCAAATATGGAGTTTTCACCCCAGTTTTTCTCAAATCATTTCTTATAATTTTACACAAATTATTACTATTTTTAATAATTTTATCAAGGCCCGCACAGTCGATTTCCATCAAGGGCCATCGAACTGCACTTACAGCGACCTTTTCCAAATTTGATTTGGACGTAACTCCAAATCCGACGTTAGATTTCAAATTTCTAATATTCGTTAGAAAGCTCTTTTCGATACAAACCCAACGGTTCCGGTTTTAGGAGAATTCGACGGTCGGATCTCCCGTAATGTCCGTTTGAAATAAATGGTCGAAATTCACGAACTGCCGCGGCGCGGCGCGTTCTATTCAGGCCATTATATTATATATATAATATATATAATATATATTTCGTCGATTTCTATTTAAAACAAATTATATAAATAGTTTTAAATTCGTTTCAAAAACAATTTCAACTTCCATTTCAATCCAAAGCAAAATTGAATTCTTCTTTATAAATTCGTTTTAAAATTCATTTCTATTCAATTCAAATTCGTTTTCTATTCGATTCAATTCAAATTGGTTTTCTATTCGATTCAATTCAAATTGGTTTTCTATTCGATTCAATTCAAATTCGTTTTCTATTCGATTCAATTCAAATTGCTTTTCTATTCGATTCAATTCAAATTGGTTTTCTATTCGATTCAATTCAAATTGGTTTTCTATTCGATTCAATTCAAATTGGTTTTCTATTCGATTCAATTCAAATTCGTTTTCTATTCGATTCAATTCAAATTCATTTTCTATTCGATTCAATTCAAATTCGTTTTCTATTCGATTCAATTCAAATTCGTTTTCTATTCGATTCAATTCAAATTGGTTTTCTATTCGATTCAATTCAAATTGGTTTTCTATTCGATTCAATTCAAATTCGTTTTCTATTCGATTCAATTCAAATTCGTTTTCTATTCGATTCAATTCAAATTCGTTTTCTATTCGATTCAAATCAAATTCGTTTTCTATTCGATTCAATTCAAATTCGTTTTCTATTCGATTCAATTCAAATTCGTTTTCTATTCGATTCAATTCAAATTCGTTTTCTATTCGATTCAATTCAAATTGGTTTTCTATTCGATTCAATTCAAATTCGTTTTCTATTCAATTCATTTCGAAATCGCTTTATATTCAATTCATTTCGAAATCGCTTTATATTCAATTCATTTCGAAATCCTTTATATTCAATTCATTTCGAAATCCTTTATATTCAATTCATTTCGAAATCCTTTTATATATTTATTTCAAAATGAATAAAATCGATATAAATATCGCTCACGTCAAAATGGCGTCAATCTAATCAACACGGCTTCATATATTCCTTCATTCTATTCAATAAATGAATATTTATTTTTGTCTACACAAGACTAATCTCAACGAATGAGTACTGTCCACGTGTGACTATTTTTGTTAAATTATTTCGTTCAACACATGACTAATCTCAACGGATGAGTACAATCAACACATGAACCTTTATTTTATATTGATAAAGATGTAAATTTTATTGTTAAAATATTTCGTTCAACACATGACTAATCTCACGAATGAGTACAGTCAACACATGAACCTTTATTTTATAATATTCTTTATCTTCTAAATTGGAATGAGGCCCAAACAATCGCCATATAATGTTAATTATATGGATTTTCATACATCACACGTATATAATAGCATGGAAAAATAATCAACCATCAACCAAAGTGCACTACACTGTATAAGCATCAAATATAGATATCTAACGCTTATAACAGCCTGTCAATCAATCGATCGACATATTTAATCAATCAGGATGAGTGAACTTCAAATTTCATCCCAACACCCGTGTGGGGTTTCAAATCAACAAACACAGATTTTTATTGTGCAGTTGGGCGATGTGTAAAATTTATCGTCCCAATCAATGTCCTTCAAATAGGTGTACATAAACAAACCGTCCGGTTTGTAAATGAATATTTTATTTATTCACATTCACTATATTCATATTCACGTTAAAAATTATATTTTTAACGATAAAACATTTTATTCTAACATATGAATTTCTATTCAGTTCATTCTTTAAATAAAATGATATTTTTATTTTTCTCACTTATTTTAGAAAATTTCGGCGGCATAACGGCACGATACTAGAAACGGGACGAGGCCTAGCCTTATCCCCGGTCTAGTGAAGGCCCACGCCATTCACACATCAATCAAATCAATTTCAATTCTCCAAACAACCAAATTCAAATCAAATAATCCAACTAATCTATGCAACCAAACAAACAAGTCCATGGTCTATGGACGATTGTGTCGGGTGCTACTAAACACCGTCTGCATCCTAGTATATATATATAACTAGAAAAAGAAATTGAAAGGTGAGAAATTCTCACCGATAGCTATCCAATCATCTTGACTCTTCTTTTGTAGAAATCTTCATCGTTCTCGCCTTTCGTCACTTTCGTCGCCCGTAGTCACTACATATATAAAAATCACACATTTTTATATTTTGATGTCTTTAAAATAAAAATCACATTTTTATTTATTCACTTCCAATTTAAAAATCATATTTTTACAAACGCTTCATACATTTAAAAATCGAATTTTCACTTCGCTATTCAATATATAAAAATCGAATTTTTACTTTGCTATATGGATAAAAATTCTATTTTTACATCGTTATCATATAGATAAAGATCTCGCCTTTTCAAATATAAAGATCAAACCTTTTCAAATATAAAGATCAAACCTTTTTTTTATTATCTATACTATATAAAAATTATATTTTTATTACCTCTACAACATAAAGATAATATTTTTATTATCTATATATTATAAAAATCAAATTTTTATATTCTCTTTCTTAGAAAAAATCATATTTTTACATCATTTATAATATAAAAATTTCGCCTTTTAATTATAAGGATTCCGCCTTTTCTATCTTCTACCTAATAAAAATCCGAACTTTCTTTTATAGGGTAAAAATCATTTCTTTCTATAAATGAAAATCTTATCATTATATAAATTAAAAACCATAGCATATATAAATCTTAGATTTTTAACTAATTAAAAATCAGTGTTCATAAAACAAAATAAAAGGATAAATAAAAATTACAAAAATCAGAGAACTTACAGTTATTTTCAAGAAGGGGAGGGGGTTTACTGAGCCATCGTCTGCTGTGGTCGAAGAAGGGGGCGGGAAAGCGGGGTACGGCTTGGTGGCCGCGGGTGGTGGGGTATGGTGGCTGAGAGGGGGTTGCGGTGGAGGATTAAAGGGGGGGGGGGGGGTGTGTCGCGTCCGACTGACGGGAGGGGGTGCGAGGTGGGGGGCATAGCGAGGTCGAGGTGGAAGGAGGAGGGGGGGTATCGGAGGTGGCGGCGATCGATTGGGGGGGGGGGGGTGCGCCAGCCCCTGGCGGCGGCGACAGGGTTTACCCCCTTTTCGTCGTCTCCCTTTTGTTTTGTTTCTGAGTGAATGAATAAAGGGGGGGGTATATGAGAATTTATATATTTTAATATTATTTTAATTTTAATCTCTAAAAGTTACTTTAAAAATTCGAACTCATTTTTGTGCCCACCGACTGTCGTCCATAGCGTTTTACCCCCATTCCGAACACAATGGGATATATATCGTAGGTTGATTCGATCGTTTCGATCAGTTTTCGTTGAAATCAACATATAACTCTATATATTGCATTTGAACGCGCATTTCAATTTACCGGGGTTACATACTAACTCTAAAAATTCCCGAAAAATATTTTCTAGCTTCGTATTGACGATACGGTCCTACCAAAACTAGTTTCGTCGAATTCTGAGACCGTTTGAAAAATGGCCAATTTCCAGTCGATTAAAATCAACTGAAACCGGTTAAACGCGTTTTCTTTTGCTACGCTCACATATTGATTCGAAAAATTATGAAATTTGAAACCTATACATAATTTGACGTCGCGGACCCAACAAAAGTGGTTTCGTCGAAATCCGAGGTCGCTTGCAAAATTTCCATTTTTTAAGGGCCTGAATTCCATAGCGACTATTCAGAATTTTCAACTGGACATATCTTTTGATTCCCGCTATGAAATTTCGATTTTTCGGATTCGTTAGAAATATATTATCAATTTGATCCTAATGTTTTTGGTTTCACTAAAATCCGGATTGTTTTGCACCCGGTACATTCAATTGAAGTTTGAAATCGAATTATCGAGCTACCGCACCATTTTCAATTCTATTTATAATTATATATAAATATTTATATTCTAACGACGATCTATATAATATATACGTTCTAATTATATTTAAAATAAATTTCTCGTCGATATCATTTAAAATAATTCATTTTAAATATAGAAAATTCGCTAAAATTGCCAAAACAAAAATTTTAAACTGGTTCAGAATTTCCGGGTTATTACAATCTCCCCCACTTAAAACTTTTCGTCCCCGAAAAGGAACAAAGTCGAAAGTGGTTTGATTAATCAATTCTACGTTCGATCTGGCTTTCATTCTCCAACTTTTCAGTTTCTGAGAATTTCCAAATTTTCAAAAATTTGGCTAACACCCTGAATTTTCGAAAAATTTCGCCATAACCTCCCCTGCACCGGGAGCCACGGGAAAATCCCGAAATTGCCATATAGGCCTTCTGATCTCAAAAAGAAAAAGAAAAAGCCAAGCGGCTAGCCAATCGGCTCATAAAATCATCATCACCCAAACAAAACAGTAAATTATGTAGTAAACATGTACCTATTTGTCGGGCAAACAAATTTTATTCTCTGCTCTAGCCTCCTTGCTATGACCTGTTCAATGTAAGTATATGTATATGCAAGCAAATGCGACCAATTTTCAATACAGTTCAATATTTGACTAAATTAGGCATAATGGTTCAAAAATTATCAAACAAATGAACAAACAACACAAACATCAATAAATTAGTGGATTAGAGTTTTCAAATTCATAATTTTGATACATATACAAAAAATCATGTTTTTGGTGCCAATTCACAACAATGTGTTCTAACTATATAAGTTTTGGTTCTCACACCAGTCTAATGGAAATATATAGATATTACACCTTCGTCACTCGAAAATAAATGCTGATGATGTTTCGAACCACCATCAGAACATTGTCGGGCTACTAGAGTGCGGTTCTATATCTACCCGGTATATTAAAACTTCGAATATACGTTCATGACGCGTATATGCAAAATCCTTATATATCGGATTGTCCAAATTCAAAGTAAATAAATATTCAAATACGTATAAAACGATTTAAATTTCAAAACAAAATTGTTTTCATTTGAAAAATATACTCTTCACACTCGTTCTAGGAGACTACTGATCCTATCTCTAACGAGTCATTCTAATTGGATATTACTAATCCAATATCTGATGAATTCTTTCGTATGGTTCTAATGTGTCTTGTTCTCGAGCTCTATAAACCAAAGCTCTGATACCAACTGTAGTGACCCGTAACTTCCCCGGTCTCCGAAGAGATGAGAAAGAATGAATTACTGTGAGGACAAGACAAATCAGAACGCAGACGGAAGAACATTTCATTGTATATTACAACAATTCCATCAGATACAAGAATATACATAGTATAAATGAATAAATCATCAGATACAAGAATATACAGAGTATAAATGAATAAATCATCAGATACAATAATATACAGAGTATAAATGAATAAATTACATTCTATAAATATCAGAGATTACAATAAATACATAGCAGCGGAAAATAATACAAAGCACAACTGAAGGTGATATACGGATACAGAGCTTTCCGGATATCATTCCAGCTGAATACCAGGATCCTGTGAATATAAATCTGCAAAACCAAAACTACTAGCTTCCCGTGCGGAAAATAAGGGCACCCAGAGTTTAGGTTAAAACAATAAACTCCAGGTCAGTCATGTGACTGGTGTGAGAACTAAAACAGTTATTTAAACTTTACTTTAAAAGAGAGTAATTCAAGGGACCACGCCGTATAACACGGAACGGGTTTCCTCCCAAGAATACCAGTGCATAGAATAAACAGCGCAATGCTTTTTCGAAAAATGAAGCTATTATAAGACCCAGGTCCCATCACACAATGCAACGCAAGCCGGAGGATAGGGTTTTACCTTATAAAAGCCAAACATGCTTGATACGTTTAAAACAAATCATTTGATACTATAATAAGTGTATAGTGTCAAAACATTTCAATCATAAATATAAATCATAGACGGCATGAGTGCCCCATCCCACTATGTCGCCATACTAGGCTCTACAAATAAAGCCGAAATACACGTATTGGAAATTGGATTTCCGTCATGAGTCGAGGCAAGGGGCAAGCTCCTCTCCGCGTTCGAGACACTCTAGCAAATATCTCAGGGCTACGCACTCTGGGCAACCCCTGGATCTTCAGGGCCGGTCCTCACTTACGTTAGAGGATTGGAAATTCCTGAACACACGTTTCCCGGTCCTTACAGACCTATAATCGAGGCGCCTCGCATTCCAACAACCACATAGGTGAAAAGTATATAAATGTCAGGGCTGGTAAGTCACTGACACCACCAAAGCTAGAAAGAAACGTCGTGCTCTCCCTGCAGTCCGTATCCCGTTTTTGACTCATACCGAGGTGTGAGGCTCGCGAATTCACGTTATACACAAAGCTGCCACGTAGGCGTGCTTTGATCATCAACCACAAGACTTTGCTTTTCAAAAAAAGCCTTGATCATTGCATCTTAGAGTGCCACACAGGCAGTTCATGCCATGCGACTGATGTCCATCGATATACAACCTCTGAGCTCGTATGTCTCAGAGAAGGGCGTTAAGCAAAAGAATAAATTCTCTGCCGCCAAACAGATGTATATTTAATAGAAATCAATCAACACAGAATAAAATCCAATGTCAGACACACAATCCATTTACAAGTCCGTTCTGGGTCTGAACGAAACCGGAGGCACTTTCCTCGCATATCCATCCATCTCCAGGTACGTCTGGACGACCACCAACTATTTCCATCCTCTTGGGTGTACAGCCCAATCAGGATCGTCAGTAATTACCCAAACGATGTGAAGACTTCCGGTCTTCGACCACCGTCTTCATCTTCGACTTATCGTCGAATCGGTTATTCAGAATGGGTATAAACCCGGCCTTTCCGAACAACCCGCGTATATTAAAAACAAATGTTACACAAACACAACATACGCCTCTTTCCAATTCAGAATATTCTTTTATTCACAAAAACACATTTTTAGGGAAAGGTTCCCATTAATTTTATCCAAGATAAATTCTTTAGAATTTATCCTTTAATCTTCCATTGGATGTCATATCAAACCAAATTATGGGTTTTTTGAACTAGTCGAGATTAGCGAACCACAACGAAGTAATTATTTATTTTATTTCTCAATCCCAACCTATTCATCCCATGAAGCAAAACTGGTAATACTCCATATCTAATACTATGGTGTTATCGGTAAAATTAATTACCATTTCACGTTCAAATCTAATTAAAGATTTAACTATCGCTTTGGAGCAAAACTGGTAATACTCCATCCTCGCTCATTTCTAAATTTGATAATTTAGATTATCAATGCACATTTCAATCTAATTGCAGATTCATTTAAAACTCCTTTACTGGGTTAAAGAACTAGGTGTTATTTAAAACACAGTCCACGACAAACCCAAATCACATTATATTTATTATCGGGTTACAGAACTAGTGTTATTTAAAACACAGTTCACGATAAACCCACAAATCAATTCTAGTTCAATTCAAATCAAATATATTAGGAATTCAGATTATTTAAAACCCCTTTTTAAATCTAATTTATTTATTTAAAAAAAAATCGGGTTTTAAATTGAGTTCAAACTAGTTCGTTTCGATAAAAATCCATTTTTATCTTTTCAAATATGGAGTTTTCACCCCAGTTTTTCTCAAATCATTTATGATTTTACACAAATTATTACTATTTTTAATAATTTTATCAAGGCCCGCACAGTCGATTTCCATCAACGGCCATCGAACTGCACTTACAGCGACCTTTTCCAAATTTGATTTGGACGTAACTCCAAATCCGACCGTTAGATTTCAAATTTCTAATATTCGTTAGAAAGCTCTTTTCGATACGAACCCAACGGTTCCAGTTTTAGGAGAATCTGACGGTCGGATCTCCCGTAATGTCCGTTTGAAATAAATGGTCGAAATTCACGAACTGCCGCGGCGCGGCGCGTTCTATTCAGGCCATTATATTATATATATATAATATATATTTCGTCAATTTCTATTTAAAACAAATTATATAAATAGTTTTAAATTCGTTTCAAAAACAATTTCAACTTCCATTTCAATCCAAAGCAAAATTGAATTCTTCTTTATAAATTCGTTTTAAAATTCATTTCTATTCAATTCAAATTCGTTTTCTATTCGATTCAATTCAAATTGGTTTTCTATTCGATTAAATTCAAATTGGTTTTCTATTCGATTCAATTCAAATTGGTTTTCTATTCGATTCAATTCAAATTCGTTTTCTATTCGATTCAATTCAAATTCGTTTTCTATTCGATTCAATTCAAATTGGTTTTCTATTCGATTCAATTCAAATTCGTTTTCTATTCGATTCAATTCAAATTCGTTTTCTATTCGATTCAATTCAAATTCGTTTTCTATTCGATTCAATTCAAATTGATTTTCTATTCGATTCAATTCAAATTGGTTTTCTATTCGATTCAATTCAAATTGGATTTCTATTCGATTCAATTCAAATTGGTTTTCTATTCGATTCAATTCAAATTCGTTTTCTATTCGATTCAATTCAAATTCGTTTTCTATTCGATTCAATTCAAATTCGTTTTCTATTCGATTCAATTCAAATTCGTTTTCTATTCGATTCAATTCAAATTGGTTTTCTATTCGATTCAATTCAAATTCGTTTTCTATTCAATTCATTTCGAAATCGCTTTATATTCAATTCATTTCGAAAGTGCTTTATATTCAATTCATTTCGAAATCCTTTATATTCAATTCATTTCGAAATCCTTTATATTCAATTCATTTCGAAATCCTTTTATATATTTATTTCAAAATGAATAAAATCGATATAAATATCGCTCACGTCAAAATGGCGTCAATCTAATCAACACGGCTTCATATATTCCTTCATTCTATTCAATAAATGAATATTTATTTTTGTCTACACACGACTAATCTCAACGAATGAGTACTGTCCACGTGTGACTATTTTTGTTAAATTATTTCGTTCAACACATGACTAATCTCAACGGATGAGTACAGTCAACACATGAACCTTTATTTTATATTGATAAAGATGTAAATTTTATTGTTAAAATATTTCGTTCAACACATGACTAATCTCACGAATGAGTACAGTCAACACATGAACCTTTATTTTATAATATTCTTTATCTTCTAAATTGGAATGAGGCCCAAACAATCGCCATATAATGTTAATTATATGGATTTTCATACATCACACGTATATAATAGCATGGAAAAATAATCAACCATCAACCAAAGTGCACTACACTGTATAAGCATCAAATATAGATATCTAACGCTTATAACAGCCTGTCAATCAATCGATCGACATATTTAATCAATCAGGATGAGTGAACTTTAAATTTCATCCCAACACCCGTGTGGGGTTTCAAATCAACAAACACAGATTTTTATTGTGCAGTTGGGCGATGTGTAAAATTTATCGTCCCAATCAATGTCCTTCAAATAGGTGTACATAAACAAACCGTCCGGTTTGTAAATGAATATTTTATTTATTCACATTCACTATATTCATATTCACGTTAAAAATTATATTTTTAACGATAAAACATTTTATTCTAACATATGAATTTCTATTCAGTTCATTCTTTAAATAAAATGATATTTTTATTTTTCTCACTTATTTTAGAAAATTTCGGCGGCATAACGGCACGATACTAGAAACGGGACGAGGCCTAGCCTTATCCCCGGTCTAGTGAAGGCCCACGCCATTCACACATCAATCAAATCAATTTCAATTCTCCAAACAACCAAATTCAAATCAAATAATCCAACTAATCTATGCAACCAAACAAACAAGTCCATGGTCTATGGACGATTGTGTCGGGTGCTACTAAACACCGTCTGCATCCTAGTATATATATAACTAGAAAAAGAAATTGAAAGGTGAGAAATTCTCACCGATAGCTATCCAATCATCTTGACTCTTCTTTTGTAGAAATCTTCATCGTTCTCGCCTTTCGTCACTTTCGTCGCCCGTAGTCACTACATATATAAAAATCACACATTTTTATATTTTGATGTCTTTAAAATAAAAATCACATTTTTATTTATTCACTTCCAATTTAAAAATCATATTTTTACAAACGCTTCATACATTTAAAAATCGAATTTTCACTTCGCTATTCAATATATAAAAATCGAATTTTTACTTTGCTATATGGATAAAAATTCTATTTTTACATCGTTATCATATAGATAAAGATCTCGCCTTTTCAAATATAAAGATCAAACCTTTTCAAATATAAAGATCAAACCTTTTTTTATTATCTATACTATATAAAAATTATATTTTTATTACCTCTACAACATAAAGATAATATTTTTATTATCTATATATTATAAAAATCAAATTTTTATATTCTCTTTCTTAGAAAAAATCATATTTTTACATCATTTATAATATAAAAATTTCGCCTTTTAATTATAAGGATTCCGCCTTTTCTATCTTCTACCTAATAAAAATCCGAACTTTCTTTTATAGGGTAAAAATCATTTCTTACTATAAATGAAAATCTTATCATTATATAAATTAAAAACCATAGCATATATAAATCTTAGATTTTTAACTAATTAAAAATCAGTGTTCATAAAACAAAATAAAAGGATAAATAAAAATTACAAAAATCAGAGAACTTACAGTTATTTTCAAGAAGGGGAGGGGGTTTACTGAGCCATCGTCTTCTGTGGTCGAAGAAGGGGGCGGGAAAGCGGGGTACGGCTTGGTGGCCGCGGGTGGTGGGGTATGGTGGCTGAGAGGGGGTTGCGGTGGAGGATTAAAATGGGGGGGGGGGTGTCGCGTCCGACGGGAGGGGGTGCGAGGTGGGGGCCATCGCGAGGTCGAGGTGGAAGGAGGAGGGGGGGTATCGGAGGTGGCGACGATCGATTGGGGGGGGGGGGGGTGCGCCAGCCCCTGGCGGCGGCGACAGGGTTTACCCCCTTTTCGTCGTCTCCTTTTTTTTGTTTCTGAGTGAATGAATAAAGGGGGGGTATATGAGAATTTATATATTTTAATATTATTTTAATTTTAATCTTTAAAAGTTACTTTAAAAATTCGAACTCATTTTTGTGCCCACCGACTGTCGTCCATAGCGTTTTACCCCCATTCCGAACACAATGGGATATATATCGTAGGTTGATTCGATCGTTTCGATCAGTTTTCGTTGAAATCAACATATAACTCTATATATTGCATTTGAACGCGCATTTCAATTTACCGGGGTTACATACTAACTCTAAAAATTCCCGAAAAATATTTTCTAGCTTCGTATTGACGATACGGTCCTAACAAAACTAGTTTCGTCAAATTCTGAGACCGTTTGAAAAATGGCCAATTTCCAGTTGATTAAAATCAACTGAAACCGGTTAAACGCGTTTTCTTTTGCTACGCTCACATATTGATTCGAAAAATTATGAAATTTGAAACTTAGCAATAATTTGACGTCGCGGACCCAACGAAAGTGGTTTCGTCGAAATCCGAGGTCGGTTGCAAAATTTCCATTTTTTAAGGGCCTGAATTCCATAGCGACTATTCAGAATTTTCAACTGGGCATATCTTTTGATTCCCGCTATGAAATTTCGATTTTTCGGATTCGTTAGAAAGATATTATCAGTTAGATCCTAATGTTTTTGGTTTCACTAAAATCCGGATTGTTTTGCACCCGGTACATTCAATTGAAGTTTGAAATCGAATTATCGAACTACCACACCATTTTCAATTCTATTTATAATTATATATAAATATTTATATTCTAACGACGATCTATATAATATATACGTTCTAATTATATTTAAAATAAATTTCTCGTCGATATCATTTAAAATAATTCATTTTAAATATAGAAAATTCGCTAAAATTGCCAAAACAAAAATTTTAAACTGGTTCAGAATTTCCGGGTTATTACACATAATTCATTGGTACATACCCAACGGAAGATTCCAAATATGGCATAACACAAAATTCATAAAGCTAAACGACAGTTCTTCCAGTGGTCTCTAATGGTGCACATCACTGAATTTGACCTGAGTAGAAAAACTTTAGGGTCCACTGTTATATTAACCCATACCTTGGACAGAAGGTTGAGTTAATTCGCCCAAGTAGAGAAGCAACACAACTTCATTCATGATATATGTTAAATAGGACATATATAAGAAATTCTTATATTTAAAAGATCATATACAATATGTTTTTTCAAAATTTATAATATACAAAATACTCACATGAAATTTTATGAACTTTTGAATTTAACATATCCAAGACTAATGTAATTGTCAAAACTTCTTGTTTGGAATTTCAAAGCCATTATGGATATTTGAAAATCACGTGTTCATGTATGTATACTCAAAATTGTGTATTCACATATGCTTGTCTTTTAAATATAACGTTCAAAAGCCAATTATACATTCATTTCCTTAGATACCTACTACTATGAATTTTAGAAGCTTATGACTTAAACTTGGTGCCTTAAAAACTATAAGACTCAATCATATATGTTAAGACCATACATATGTACAAAGCTATTAAAGACTTATGTATTTACAAAACTCATACATATTTGAAATCCACTTATATAAAATTTAAGAAACCCATATTTAAAAAAAACATAATACTAAACTAAAAATATACCTTTAGATACCCGACACTCCTAGCTCAGTTGGTCAGAGGTGGGCGAATTGGGATGAGACATAGGTCTCAGGTTCGAGGGTCGCCTCTGCCAAATTCTAGGGGTGACTACCTAGGTAGTGTGAAGGCGTTGAAAAATCGGGGTATATCACTACCCGTGGGGTTTACTAAGACCGACAAGCAATGGCTTGAGTGAAGTCTTAGGTTCCACACGTAAATCCAAAAAAAAAAAAAACCTTTAGACTCAAATTTGTACATGAGACTGTTTGTAAAAAATTATATACTTGGATTCAAGTATCTTCATATTTCCAAAAGTTTGGTGCACTTCAAAAATAAAGTATTTTAGAATTCACATGTTGTAATCTTTGTGCATATCTCAACAATATAATATAATTACACACTCAACTCATACACATATGACCTAGATATTTGAAACTACATATATTTCAATTTGGAAACACATATAAAAAATCAGACACTTTCTAAAATCAATCACTCTCAGAAACACTTTAATTATACTGAGAATTAAAATGTGAAATCTTCATACTTGTAAAAAGTATTTTGTAGTCATTTATGCATATACAAGACATTTTATACATTTCAAGGAGTCAGTTATGCTTAAAGTTAAGTTTAGTAAAATACGAAGTCATACCTAAAATTACATAAATACTCGAAACCTCGCTGCTTGTGAACTTCTTATCCCCGAAAGCTTTTATGTATACAATTAGCATATTCAACACCTTACATGTATTTCTGAAGATTAATCTATGTGAAAGACTTACATATACATTTCCTTTTTTTATAACTTCAAGTATACTAAAAATCATATGTCTTGAAATTACTAATTCACTCAAAATCTAGCGTATGAAACCATAATGTTATGTAAGAAACAATAAGCATGCTCCAAGTATAATGTACTTAAAACTATGTTTCTAGATTATTATTGTTGCATCAAAAATCTATTATTTAATGCTGGAAATAAAAAACAGCAATATATCACCAAAACTAGGCAAATTCTATTTATAAACCGAAAATGACTTAATATACACTATTATTTTTCTATAAAATTCTATTACTAAATTACCCTTTTCTCATAGTTGCTTTTTAAAACTTTTGAATATAAATAGTCAGATTATTCTTAAAAGTATCGAAACACTAGGCAAACAAAATATGTTAATGAAGATGTTAATGAATTATTTAATCATGAAATATAAAATTTCAATTAAGAAAACATTTAGATATAATGGTCTAATTTAGAAGTGTTGATTTATTTTGTAAAATTAGAATAATTTTGTTGAAATTGATTTTTTTCAAAAAGTTTATAAAACTACAATATTGATACAGGAAATAAATTTCATTTTGTTAAATTTTACTCAATTTGATGCAAAAAAATTCTAATTTTAGTTAGTTGTGAAAGACTTGGAACATGCGTACACCATCGTTTTCTGTAATATCAATAACATCTTCAATTGTAAAAGTGTAATCTTGTTGCTCATCAGTTAACTCCTATGCAAAATA
This sequence comes from Allium sativum, assembly GCA_030737875.1. Classification (NCBI taxonomy): domain Eukaryota; kingdom Viridiplantae; phylum Streptophyta; class Magnoliopsida; order Asparagales; family Amaryllidaceae; genus Allium; species Allium sativum. The sequence goes on along the minus strand of CM060918.1, from coordinate 680,562,402 downwards.
TTAGAAATCGATATTAATTTTAGGTAGGCTATATACGTAAACTCCAAAAGTTTGCTTCTTTGTCGAATAATCACATTGAAATTCAGCTATTTGCAATGTTAACAACTGAAAATTTGCACTCTATTTTTATTTGAATTATTTTTTAGCATGTAGTGCATTTTAATGGTGTACATATAGGAATGGAATCGTGTATTATATTATTTACTGACTAATTGACAGAACATAAGAAGGAAATAAAATACCACAGTTAGGTGTTACCTGAAAGTTGATATCAGTGCATCCATAAAGTCTTCCAAAATGTAACATAAAAGCACATGATGTTAATGATGTATTTCTTACTGTATTGAATAAAAGGAAAACAAAAATCTATTACTGTCATGCTTTAGCCATTGGTTCAAAGTAGGATACAAGATCATTATATGTAAGAAGCGGACGACGTGTTCTTAATTACACATAAGGATATGAAATAATAACTGATTAATCAATGTAAATATGTTGACAAAAAGGTATTCATAATTGCATATACAAGGTTAAGGGTTATAAGCACCTATGGCACACTTTCTTACTAGATATCTTATCTCTAGTACGTATTGTCTTTCCCAAATGCAATTTATTTGCTAGTGGTAAATCCTTAAGTATTATTGAAGAAACATAAATTACTAAGATTTATGTTTTAATCTATCTTTTCTAAGGGTCACATCCGAAGTGAAAGTTTTGGTCTATTGATTAAAGCAAACTTTGATGAATGAAATCAATTAATTTCTAATCCATTGAATTATGATGAGTAAAGCTAACTATAATTAGTACTCTATGGTTAGCCATTGAAAGAAAATGAAGGCCTACATCGTTATGACCAAAGAAAACACAGATGCTTTAAACATATGATTAGTATTTGGAGATGAACAAAAATTTAAAGCAATAGCTTTGAACATCTATGGTTATTTTCTTTATTTAAAAAATTCACATTAACCTCTTTTTTTGAGCCGTGATGGTGAAAAGAATAAAATTTTAAACTATTTTATTAAATTAATTTTTCTTTTTATTAAACATTAAACAATATAGAGTACATGGGTTATGAGAACAACCATTTGTGTCAAACACTTTTTAAATCTTGCAATAACCATAATCATCTGCAACAAATTTATATGGAAAACTAATAACCTTACATATGCATCACTACTGACAAACTGATGCACCAGATCCATATATATACACACATATTATATATATATACATGTTATATATATATTGACAGAGAATCAAGAGCATCCCAAAAGTGCAGCACCCCTATCGCCCTATGATTTCCACCACACATTTTGTTTTCTCTCTCCTACCACTAACTCTCTCTACCTCCACTAACTTATTAAACTATAAATGAGTGGATGAGATTGAGAGGCAAAAGGGGATGATATAAAATAGGGGTGCTTTGGAACCCTCCTCATATATTTATATATATGTATATATTATTTTTGAAAATTTCATATATATATGTGTGTGTGTGTGTGTGTATATATATATATATATATATATATATATATATATATATAGAAGAGAGAGAGAGAGGTTCAATGGTACCCGAAACAGTGGAGCACCCGTTTGGCCTCCCTATTTTCCACCAAGTATTTCCCCGCCTTCTCCTTGCACTCATTCTCTCACCTTCCACTCATTTATTTTAATATAAATACGAGATTTATATCAGTAGGCTTTTTGGGTGCTAAGTTTTTGGGGTTCCATTGAATGATCACTATATATATATATATATATATATATATATATATATATATATATAGAGAGAGAGAGAGAGAGAGAGAGAGGATCAAGAGCACCCTCGAATAGAGTACCACCCCTATAGCCCCCTGATTTCCACCACACATTCTTGTTTCTCTCTCTATCCACTAACTCTCTCTCTATCCACTAACTTATTTAAATATAAATGTTTGGCTTATATTAAGGGGTAGATAAGGTGCCAATAATAGGGGTGCCTGGATCCTCCCTCATATATATACATATATATATATATGTGTGTGTGTGTGTGTGTGTGTGAGGAGCCGAGGCCCCCTGTTTGCATAACCCTTGTTGCACCCCTTACCTATCCGTGAACTACGGTAATCCAAATCTAACGAGATTTTGTAGATGATCAATCCACATACATGTTATCATCCATCCAAAATTTGAGCTCGTTTCGACATTCGTATAATAATATGTCTGATGATTAAATTTAGCGATTCGAGCAAATCCCCGAACGGTGATTAATTGAGCTAAGATTTTTATTATTCTATGAATGTTGGAACGAGCTTAAATTTTGGATAGATGACAATATATGTGTGGATTGAACATCTACAAAATATCATTGGATTTGAATTACCGTAGTTCAAAGATCGGTAGTGGGTGCAACAAGGGTGCCCCAGAGCGCTCCTCTCTCTCTCTCTCTCTATATATATATACATAGATGGAGTTGTTTCAAGTAAAATCCAGTACCAAATACTACCAGACAAGTCGAAGACCAAAACTCATAAATCCAGTATCAACTAGAGCCAGAAAGGAAGATAACAGCTAGGCCAAAATTTACACATGCATCTAAAAACAAGCTTTGCTCATTCCCCTGCTACTTTGTGGAAATAGGTTTAAGACAGTAAATGCCATAGATCCATACGAAATATAGTGGTATCGAAAAACTGGTTCCAATTACACTGAAATTCTAGATCATAAGTGATTGAAAGCATGAAGACTACCGCAATCAAAAACATCTGCCACCATAAGACAACCGGATATTGCTGAGATCTGCTATGACACTAGCATTGAGATGTTGTTAAGAAGCGTGAAGAAGGTGGAGAAGCGATAAATTGGATTTGAGTTGTTAAAGTTAAAGAAGGAAGACACGAAGAGCGACTTGGGATTGATCCAATGAAGAAGGCAATGTAGCCGTAAGACATTAAAAGACGGAGAAGGAGAATGTAGATTCATTTTAGGGTTAGGTCTAGATGGAAAATTAAAGGGGTATACAACAAAATTGAAATTAGAGCGGGATTTGAAATTTTAAGAAGTCGCCTTCTTTTTTGGCTTGTAAAACCGTAATAGGCGGGTCTTATGGTTTAGGTAAGTTTGATTGTTCTCTAGGTTGTAAAATGTAGATTGAATGATTGATATTTATTAAATAATGTTTAGAAATTTAAAATTGTAATTTGATCTAAAGGGTTTGAGTTTCGTGGAAAACTTGTTATTGAAGATGAAGTAAATGACATTGAAAATATTACTTTGAGTAAATAAAAATGCGTATGCTGAAAAATATAGTCAATCAAAAAAATTACTAAATTTTTAAATATTCTAATTTATGAAAATTTTAATATCTGAATTTTTATTTCAAGAAAATTACAAAATTTTAATTTTGAATTTTATGAGTGTTTTAAACTATTAAATATTAATGAATTAAATTATTGAAGATTATAAGCTAAATAATAAACATTACTTCTTAATTATTATGGATTATTAATAATTAATTATTGATTATTAATTGTATTTATTAATTATAAACTATTAGCCTATGTTATTATTTACAATTTACCATTAGAAAGTCTTAATTCCCATTTATACTTCTCAACTAGTAAATATTAATTATTAATTAAATATTAAATGTTGAACATTAATTATTATATAATAGCTACTAATTGTTTAATAATAATTATATAATATTAGTTACCATTTTTAGGAAAATAGAATATTAATTACTATTTATTAGTTATATTAATTAATTTTTAAATGTAATTAATAAATATAAACTATAATTTACTAATTATTAATAATTATCTATAGTAAAATAATAAATATAAAAAGCAATTCCTAGTATCATTGTAACTAGTAAACATATCTATTGTAACTTGTAAGGAAAACATAACTTTTAAAAATATGATCCTTACAACTGGTAGAAAAATACATTGGTTAAAAATATGTTTATTGCAACTGGCAAAAAACAATGTTGTGAAAGATATATTATTTGCAATTAGCAGGGAAGTATAGTTGCTAAAAATTTGTCTTTCATAATAGGCAAGGAAGCTCAATTGCTAAAATATATCTTTCGCAACAGATAGGATAAAGTTGTTATTAAAATATGATTTTCAAAATGGGCGGGGAGCGGTGTTCCAAAATAAAATAAAATCGCAACTGGCTGAAAATGTCAGTTGTTAAGATCATTTATTCCAACTGATATATGACATCTGTTGTAAATAAGTAATAATAGGATATTTTTCTTATAGTGGAAGAACCTGATTACAAGAGAGTAAAATTAATTGAGCAACCATCGAAATCCCGATCAACCATGATTACCCATCTCGGATCTTGAAGATAGGATTATAGCTCAGTCCCACTTTAATGAAGGATCTTGCCAACTTCATACAGACCAACCTTGGTGTCTTCGCTTGGACCTATGTTGATATGTGCTGCACTGCACTAGGAATCACAAGCCACACCTAAATATTAATCTGAAGCTCCTTACAGTCAAACAAAATCGTCTAATCCTAGTGTCAGAAAGATCAACAACACTTAAAAAGGTGGTGGGAAAGCTACTTAACAATGGCTTCATCCTCAATGATCTTTATCTGGAATGGATCTCCAATCTAATGCTCGTGAAGAAATCAGACGGAAAATTGAGGACATGCGTCGATTATTTCGAATTGAATCAATATGCATGAAAGCTTCCCACTTTCGAATATTGACTTACTCATCAATGCAACAACTGACCATCATCTCCTATCATTCATGGACGCATATTTGAGATATAACCAAATCTCGATGCATGTTCCGGACTAAGAACAAACCAACTTCATTATTAACTTAGGGATGTACTGCTATGTTGTCATACTTTTTGGATTAGAAAACATCTGGGCTAATTGTCAATGACTTGTAAACAAGATGTTCAAAGACAATATCGTAATATCCATGAAAGCACATGTGGCCAAGATGCTCATGAAATCACACAACCAGCCACATGGTTGACTTGGCAAAGATGTTTAGTGTTCTCCGTAAGTATGGCATGGAACCCAATGCTCGGAATGCTCTTTTCTCGTTGTGTTGGAAAAATACTTGGATTTCATCACCAACTCTCATGGGATTTAATCTAATTCGAAAAACATTAAAGCTATCTAGAAGATTGTAGTTCTCGAAAACATCAAAGATGCTCAAAGTCTTAATAGAGAGGTCGCTACCCTAAGTCGATTCATATCTCGAGCTTCCGACAAATGCATTCCCTTCTTTGACTTGATTAAAATGGGGAAAATATACTTTGCTTGGACATAGGAATGTATTGATGCATTGCATGACCTGTTGAATAACTCAGAGAGATCTAACATCATGTCAAAGCCAATGGATCTTGGGGTTCTATTCATTTATTAGTTGTTTCTACACACGCTATCAGTTATGCGCTTGTACGAAAGGTGAATTATATCCAAAGGACCATATACTACATCATCAAGAGATTAACAGGTTTCAAAAGAATCTAGTCCATACTTGGAAATCTTGCCTATTAATCTTCTCCATGAAGCTCCACCCATATTTCTAATCTCATCCAATCAAAGTCCATACTGACTAACCCGTATGATAGGTACTTGAGGGACCCGAGCTAGCAAGGAGAATCTTCGAATGAAACATCGAACTAAGCCAATTCGACCTTACTTTTATCCCTTAGAGGGCCATCCAGGGAAAGCACTTGCGGACTTCATCGTTAAATTCACTACTCTAGATGACTCATAGGAAAGCAGTGAACAATTGGATATCTAGTGGGATTTATATATAGATGGATCAGCTAACATCAATGTTCTAGAATCGAAGTTGTACTTGTTAGTCTTGAGGAATGCTTGATTTGTTAAGCATTGAAACTTGCCTTCCCAGCTTTTAGTAATTATGTTGAATGTGAAGCCTTGATTGCTAGATTTAAAATTGTTAAACAGTTAGGATAAAAGCTATTCAGATTATCTCAAATTCACAACTCATCGTTTTTCAAGTACAAGTTAAAGGAGCATAATTAGTTCCTTACCTTGCTCGGATAAACTAATTTCTTAGTGGTTTTGAGCATTATACTATCACTCACATTCCCCGAGATCATAACGAAAAAGCTTACTTGTTAGCCGACGTATCCAGTTTTGAGGATGCACATCTTACTGGAATTGTCCAAGTTGCAATACATAAGTCTCTGAGTATCGATCAGATGAAGACTTATTGGATATTAGCAATGGAGCCCGAGCCGGATTCATGGATGATTCCAATCATGAACTACTTGCACCAAGGAATCCTGCTTGACATGCTAAATGATAAATGATCATTCCTACACAAAGCATCACGCTGCATCATTCAAGAAGGGGTGTTATACCAAAGAGGCTTCTCCATTCAACTACTCCAGCATGTACCTCACAAGGACACCAAATAAGTTTTATATGATGTACAAAAAAACGAATGTATTGGCCATACCAGAGATGAAACTCTAGAGAAAATATGCTCTGCTATGATTATTTTTGTCCAACTGTTAATCGGGATGCAACTAACTACATTTGACATTATGACAAGTGCTATAGATTTACTAAAATTGCAAGTGCCCTATGGACAAAGTTTAATCAAATGGTCAGCCCATAGCGATTCGTAATTAGGGGAACCAATATCATCAATACATTGCCGATGTCTAAAGGTGGTGCTAGATATGCCAACATCGCAGTTGATTACTTCACCAAATGGGCTAAGTTGGTCTATTACTATAATTACAACTAAGAAAGTTATTAGTTTGTTGTTCGCAACATCATGTTTCACTTTGGTGTTCTCAAAACCATCATTACTGACAACGAAAATCCAATTTATTAGCTCATTTCAAGGATTTCTGTCGACGTCATCATATTGAAAAAATTTGCGTAGTAATCGCTTATCTACAAGCCAATGAATAATCGAAGCAACCAATAAAATCATCAAGTCCATCCCTAAGAAGTGTTTAGAAAAGGCTGGAGGCAGGTGGGTAAATGAACTTCCATTAGTTATATGAGCATACCAAATTATCCACAAGTCAACGACTAGCCACATTCCATTCGCCCTTGCCTATGGCTCCAAAGCCATCATTCTTGGTGAATTGGAAGTACATTATCATCAAGTAACTTACTAGGATCCGAAGACTAATGGGGATTTCCTTTTGGAATCTTTAAACACGTACATGAGAAACATAAAAATGACAAGCATAGAATAGCTGCTTATCGACATTGAGTCACCCAATACTACGATGCAAAAGTCCATCCAAGGCATTTCGATGTCAATGACCGCATCCTAAAGAGAATCTTTCCCACACCGTCCAATATGGGATCTAGTTGGGAAGGTCCTTACGTCATCTAACAGAGGCTTGAAGATGAAACCTCCAAGCAACGACCTTGATGGTTTGAGCTACCAATAACATGGGATATGAAACATTTAAGATTGTAAAACCTCGCAATTTTAAATAATTAAGTAATTGAAATAATTATGAATGCTAAAAATAAGCATTTTTAAATTATTGTAATTTGGCTTCGATACCAATAACATTGTGTCCATGGTGTTTTTCTGATTAATTTACATATATAATTTGTTTCAAATGGAGTTCATATGAAAAAGTTATTAACATTCGAAGTTCCATGTCGAAAAATAATTATACATGTAAATGTACATGAATATTTTTTTATAAATATATAAACATCTGAATTCCAGAATTAATGCACATTTGAATTTGAGAACTTGAAAATGTAGAATTAATGAGAATTGAATGAAAAGTTAATGTTATATAAACGTAATGTTACAGAGATATAAATGGAATTAACTAAAATGTTAACATTGTAAAAATTTACATTATAAATAATAAAAAAGTTCAATAAATGTTAACATTATATAAACATAACATTATAAAATATTTAATAGAGATATTTTAAAGGTTAACGTTATTTAAGCATAATGTTATAAATTAATAAATAGAACGTGATGTTATAAAAAATTGATTCAATGATGATAGCACGCATGTAAATGCGCGTGTATATATTTATTTTTATATAAATGTGCATTGCATTAATTTGAGAAGTAACGCGCATTTGAACTTAACAAGTTTACATGCGACATTAACAAAATCGAAAGAGAAATAAATGAAAATTTTATTTACGTTAGCAAACATAACATTGAAATTTAAAAGCAGATAATTAATTATAGAATGGTAACACGCATGTATATATATTTATTTCATACAAATATATAAAAGTCCAAATTTCAAAGGTAACGAATTTGAAATTGAAAATAAACGCAGGTCATAAAGGAAATTAAATAGTGGATAAGCAGAAGTTTAATAACGTTAATTAAAACATAATGTTCACATTCAAAATGAGTGAAAGATATACATATAAAATAATTGTAACATGCCACATCAGGAAAGCGCATTTTAATGGGTATGGTCGACCTTCATAAAGGTCGGGTCGACTCATAGGTCAACCTATGTTTTGTGTAGGTTGATCCATATACGTCATTTTTGACATTTTTTCTACGCTTAGTATAAATGAATTTTGTCCATTTAAAATTGTACGAGCAATGTTATTTTGCCTTCTTAAAAAATAAACGTGCAGGTCTAGCCTTCAAATGCATTTTTTTTATTGGGCGTGGAAGCTATGTCATTTTTTTTCTCCTCCACATCTTTAGAAATTACACACACACACACACACATATATATATATATATATATTAGATTTAGGCTTTCTGATTTGCAGTCTAAAGGTAGAAATTGTAGATCTATGAAAAGAGATATCCAAATTAAGTTGTCTGTATGAGGTAAGTTTTACATATCTTGTTTTTTAGTTTATCTATTTTCTTTAGTTAGATCCTGATTTATAGATCCACACAAATTTTGGTTTATGGATCTAAGTGGGATAACCAAAGGAATACTATGGTTAATAAATTGGATTAAAAATCCGATCTGGAACTTGAAGTACTTTTTCCAGGTGAGTAGATTTAAATTACATATCTTTTTTGTCAATGGTACATTATATCATTAGATTCCCATTAAATTATTGGATTTGACATTTATCATGTTTAAGATAATTATTGTATTGGTTATGCAAGCTATTCGCATTTAATTGTAAATGATTAGCTGTATACTTGCATGTAGTCACTACTAGAAATGGTGCTTGTAACATCACCCTTTTAGCATCAATTGTAAAACCACCGATGTTAAAAATTTATTTAACATCAGAAAATTTAAAAGCGATGTTAAATGTTTCTTTAGACATCGATGGTTAAAATAACCGATGTCTATCTTTAAAAAAAGGGTTGCACTTATTCCCTTTTATTCCCCTCTTTTATTCCAGCCGCTATAATTCCCCCCTTTTATTTCATTTCCCTGTTCCATTCCTTTTATTTCGTTTCTCGGTTCCTTTCCATTTATTTCTCTTCACTCCTCCTTTAGAAAATGGTCGGCTTCATCCTCCTTTAATGTCTACGTTCTGAAAATTAGGGTTTCGGTCTCCACTTCAAATCACAACTTCGGCATGTCTGATTGAAATTGATTCACCGATGCATTTGATTGCAGCTACTCTCTAGTCGAATGATTTGGACTTATTAAAGTATTCGAGAGGCGATTCAAACACTTGAAATTGTAAGTTCTTTTGATTTTAATCTCTCGGATACTTGATTTGATTTTCTCCAGGTTTCGATATCTTTTCCTATGATAATAGGTGTTATTTATAGGGTATTTAAAACCCTAATTCCTCTGATCTCGTTGTTGATTCGATCACTTGACTTGCTTCGAATACCCATGTTGTATTCTTCCACTTTATCAAGATTTCATTAATAATAGTTTGTTGTCGAAAATTACTACTTGCATAATTAAATAATTGTTCTTTGTGAAATTTTGAGATTTGATATTTGTTTTCTGGAAACTTTCATTGGATAGAATTTCTCCTCCTTGCCGAAAATAAATACTTGCGAAAAATAACTTTGGGAACATGAAATCTTCCTCTTTGCCGTAAATAATCCTTATGATTATATTTCTGGAAAGTCTTTCCTTTATTCTTTGGTTTGAAAATAAGCTTTGACTTATTAAATAATTCTGCTTCCTGTACCTGTTCAAATTGAAAAAACTGCTCTGCCCTTTTTCTGCTAATTGCCATTACTATGAAGAGATACTATAATTTGAATTTTCTATTAAAAAGACAAATACTACTCTTAGTTTCTGTTTGTTGAATTTCTTGGTTGTTTATAAGCCAGATGCTTTATTTGATCACTAGTGTTTAATGCTGATACCTTGCGTATGTGGTTTGAGCTTGACACCGTCTTTGCACTTGTATATCGTTGCATTTGTATACCCTTGCATGTGACTTGATTATGTACTTGTATACATGCATTGATATGTTTCATCTTGAACTTTGCACTGTATCATGTGCATCTTTGCCTTGATAATTACTATTTTAAAATAGCATTGATGCCATGTCTTAAACTGCCTTGGTCTAGTTATCTCTTGTGTTTGCATATGCTAGTACCGTTGCTTTTAGCATGTGCTTGATCATTTGAATTACAGCACTTCCTTGTGTTTATAATTTTCACTGATATATCCTTGAGACCTTGTTCACTTCATGGATGTCTAAAACTGCCTTGTTACACTTATCCTTCCTGAACTGAAATGAATGTGTCGTTTCTGGCTTTGTACATGTATATGTTGTTCCATCTTGTATTGGTTTAAGCTTGTTTTTACTTTTTCATTTTTGTAAAAACTTTTGTGCTAGTGTTGGATATTTTCTTCTTGGATTGTACCTTGCCTTTGTCATGCACTTGACTAGTTGCACCATTTTTGTTTGCTAGCATGACTTGAACCTGTACCTATCTTTTCCTTGTGTAGTTTTGTGTTGTAGCCTTTCTTGTATTATATCCATCACATTTATTCCAATTCCATGTTTTACTTGCCACATCACTGGTTTAAGTTGCACAGTTTCATGTTGGCATTTGACACTATTTTACTTTCCACTTCACTTGAATGTGATTGTTCATATTGTTGTTTTATTGTTGCATTTTTCTTATCATTTAAACTAAATCTTGGTCATGGGTTCATCTGTTGTTGCTCTTGTGTTCGTTGTGATTTGCACCATGTCTTGTGCATTGCCATGTTGCACTTTTGCTTAACTGGTGCAACCTGTAGTAATTGGCATACCATGCCTTTCTCCGTTGCTCCTTGTATATAAATTACTTGGTTTCGAGTTGCCATTTTTGCGTGCACATACTTATTACCACCCTTCTACAATGACTTGATGTACCTTTTGTTTATGGCTTGACTTGAATCTTGTTTTCATTTGAACCTATTTTCCCCCTCTTTAATTTTATTACTGCTTGTTTCACTATACTTGTCACTTGATTCTTGAGTCTTGGTCCTTACTTCACTTGTGTCTTGAGTATGCTCTTTTCACTTGTGATGTTGGCTAGTGTACTTGATGCCATGAGCTACTTTTGTACTTGTATTTTGTCATTCTTCTACCCTTTTGATTTGCATTACACCTTGTATGCACCACCTTGTATATGTGCACTACATTGATGTGAGCATGTATTCACTGCCACTTTTATATGCTAAAGCTGAGTTGCTTAGTGCATTGCTATTTGACTTTGTTGTTGCTGCACATACTTGAGTGTGTGTTATCTTCATGGTCCTTGTTGCCCAAACTGTCTTTCTTTTGAGCACTATTCTCTGGCCATATTATTTCTGGTCATTTCTGTAAAAAAAAATCTACTCTGTGCTGGTTTGATTTTAACATGTACACATGTATATTATGTACACTTGTATATTGCTGCATATGCCACAATATCATTCACCTGAAAAACACTTGTGCACATAGGCTTATATATATATATATATATATATTTCTATTTAAATCAGCAGACCAACTATTTGTTGTGTTGTGGCTGGTCAAGATCAGTAGACCAACTATTTCTATGTATATAAGTGACTGGGATGAATGTGAAGCAAATGAAGATTCAGTGTGTCAGTGAGTATGTATATGATGTTGTGTATAAAAGGAGTGACACTGTGTGTTTTGTAGTGAGAGATGTAATGTATATGAAATAGAATGCATGAATAATAGTGTAATGTACAATAGTGAGTTCTAAAATTTGTATTATTTCGAATATTGAAATAAAATATTTTATTGAATAAAAAGTATTATTTGAATATCTAAATTATATGCAATAGTATTGTTATTAATCTTCAATATCAATATCAGTTATGTTTAAAAAAAATGATGTAATAAAAGCATATCGCATTAGACGTCCAAAAGAAGTGATGTAATAGACCATCTATTACATCAGAAAAAAAGTTATGTAATAGACTAAAAAAATTGATGTAATAAACCATCATAGATCCCAGTTGAAAACCAATTTGAAAGACCATGACCTTTCTTTACATTCGCAAAGACATCAGTTGTAAATCAATTAGACATCGGCCATAAACCGATATTGTAGGCTATTTTTGTGGTAGTGAATTCTTATTATTGGGGAATGGAATCCAAATAAATAAATATAAGTAATATTCAAATTGAGAATTTTGGAACAAGGCATAAGCCTAAATGTGAGAAATTTACAGTAAAATGTCGGAACTTGGAATAAAAAAGGAATTTTAATGTATAAATTGGTTTGAAAGTTAGTAGTAAATTAGTTGGTTGGTTATGAAAAGAAAATATATTTCTGTAGTTTAATACTTTAAGAAAGATGGTAAATGTAATCGCAAGAACAAAAGTAAGGGAAGTGGGATAAGTGCAAAATAAGGATGTTACTATATTTTGCACTACCCAATAATTAACAAATAATAAAAAAGTTATCTTGTAATTACATATTACTGTTTACGAGACTAATATTAAAAAATAAGGAAACAGATATTAAATCAGTTTCTGTAACCAACCAAATAGAGTAAGACTACTTGCTAGAATAAAACTTAAAATGAGTGTAAAACAAGTAAACATGTAACTAACAAAAGGAAGATTGAAATTAGGCAAATCTAAATATTTGCAAGTAAAATAATAACACAAGGGTTGCAATTAAAAAAGAAAAAAGGCAAAACAAAGAGGCTTACATATTAAAACTTAGATTTGGGATTAAGTTAATAAAATACAATAAATATAGCTCAGACTATGTGGAATTGGGCAGGAAAAGCAAATCAGTATCATAATAAAAGAAAAGTAAGATAATAGCATAATGAAAGATTAGACATAGGATTGAATAAAATAGTGAGGTGCATTTGGAGCAATCCAAAGGGAGTCAACAAGCCTAACAAAGCGGATCATTACAGATGCTTTGGCTTAGTGGGAGCATCTCCAACATGATTGTTCAGTAGGGATGGAAGGAAGCGGGAGACTTCAGCGGATGTGAGAATACTCTAGGATGGGCTTTTGGGGGTATTCCCAACGAAGCTGCACCCCCGAAGGCAGGTCTGTAGGGGTCCCATCAAAACAGTATGTCTTGACTGCATTTATATTGTAGGCATAACAAATTTGTCCTTTAAAAAAAAAATCAGAAGGCTGATGGATGGAGGAGGGTATTCGTATAACACCTGGACTTGTGGCTCTATGAGAGGGTTTTTAGTGGGTAGGGACTACGTGGATACTCGCATATGGATATCGACCATCATCAATCAGAGCGAGAAAAGGAACGACTAAAGCTGAATCAAAAGGCTAGTGATCTTTCACTACTGATAAATTAGATGAAGGACAATGCCAACTGAATGTTTAGACTGTTTATAGTATGGGACGGTTGGTTAGCTCTTAAGGGGTCTTTCAACTAGTTAAGGAGGGATGGGTAGAGCCACAACAACGGAGGTAAGAGACAGACCAAATAAAAAATATATTATAGGTCTAATGAAGTTGTCCTTTAAAGATATAAAAATCCCCGACTAAGTTCCATACAAGGGCGGGACTTGTTAGTGGAGCTCAGGTAGTAGACATAACAATTATGCGTAAATCCTCAATGTATGCACTGGATGGTAAATTGTGAATGTTCGAGCATTAGAGCGAACTGATGTAGATGCATTTTCATGTTTTCGTATCAAATGATGAAACATCAATATTGTAGGCCTCATGAAGTTGTCATTTATAGAGGTTGTTGCAACACTCTTTCGTGGAGGGACAACAGAGTATTATGAAGAAGGATATAAAGGGTATTACGGGTAGTACCCAGGACCGAGGCTATCTATTGGGCATACAGTTATATTATTGACTATTAGGTTTAATCTACTTAGGAGTAGATAGGTACGATATACGCAAAGAGGCGAGATTACTGTCAACCTAAATATCCTAATATAGCTAAAATGGAAATAAAACGGTATATGTAGTGTAACGACCTAAATTCCCTAACCTTCGAACCGACTATAAACCACACAAGTCCAATCTAAAGAGACAAGAAAGCTGAGATTGTTATGAGAACACGACACGTCAGAACATATAACAAAAGAACACTTTATTGCTGTCACAACAAGTTGCATCAGAATATAAGATATTAGAGTAAAAATAATAATACATAGCGGAAAATATTAGAGAGCAATAAATTGCAAAACAATGGAATTTTTTAAATACATAAATATAATTAGTGGAAGACTACAAAATAAACCAGAGTACAACTCCATCCATAATCCAGTATCCTATTGAATAAATATCTACGAAACAAAAACAACTAGCTACACGTGTGGAAAATATAGTCACCCAGAGTTTAAGTGGGAAGCAATAAACCCCGAGTCAATCATGGGACAGGTGTGAGAATTAAAACAGTTATTAATTTTATTTTGAAGTTGGGTAAATCATGAGACCACGCCGTGTGACACGGAACGAGATTCCTACACGTGATTACCGTAAACAAAACTCGCAATGATAAAACAGAAAAATGAAGCTACTATAAGACTCAGGTCCCATCACACAATGCAAGCACAAGCCAGAGGATAGAGTTTTACCTTATAATAGCCAAACATGCTTGATACGCGAAATTTTACCTTTATTATTATTATTATTATTAGTGAATAGCGTAGAAAACAATTTCGAATATAAATGTATCAATCTTAGACGACACAGTAACCCATCCTACTATGTCGCCATATAGGTTTACAACTAAAACCGTAAAATCGTGTATTGGAATTTGGTTTCCATCATGAACCAAAGCAAAGGATCTTCCTTATCCAATTCGGGGCACCTCTAGTGTATGTCCCAAGAATCATGCGCGCGTGTCCCTTGATCGGCAGAGCTGGCCCACCAATTCTCGGTGAGTTCGGTTACTCATGAACATAACGTTCCCTAGTCCTATCAGACCTCTTGATCTGTCCATCGACCATGGCCAGTACGTCGACCACTTTGGCCTTGTGCGACCATATCCGAGGCGCCCTAATTCCAATATCCACATAAGTAAACATGCATGGGCTCCATTCCAAGGCACCACTTCTAGCTAGAAGGAAACATATGTCCTTACTCTGTGGTCTTTCATCCTGTTTTAGGCCATACCAGGGTGTGAAGCTCACGAATTAACGCAAAACACAAAGCTAAGCTATATAAACTATGATTTGATCATCATACACAAAGCCCTGGTTTCAAAAAAAGCTTTGATCCATGCATCTCAGCATGCCACATTGTCAATCCATACTAAACCATTGATATTCACCAATATATAACCTCTAAGCTCATGTGTTTCAGATAAGGGTGTTAAGTTAAGAGAATAAATTCACTGCTACCAAACAGATATATATTTAGTAGAGATCAACGAATGCAACACAAAATACAATGTCAGACATACAATCCATTTGCATGTCCATTTTGGGTCTGAACGAAACTGGAGGCACCTTATTCCCCATCCTATATGTCCAATACAGGAAAGAAGTCATCGCATATCCGGTCGATCTCCAAGTATGTCTGGATGACCACCACTTATTACCTTATCTTGGGTGTACACCCCCAGTCGAGACATCAGTAATAATCCAAATGACTTGAAGATCTCTGGTCTTCAACCACCGTCTTCATATCTTCGACTTTTAATCATCGTACCCATTATTCAGAATGGGTTAAACCTGATCTTTCCGAATAACTCACGCATCTTATAATCAAATGATAAATAAACACGTCATACGCCTCATTCCAATCCAGAATATTCTTTTATTCAAATAGTCTTTATATTGGGAATTTTTCCCACAAATCTTATCAAAGTTTTACTTCCTTTAAACTTGTTGATTAAATCTTTCCTTTGAAAACATTGCAAAAGATTTTATAATATCTTTTCACAACTTAAACCAAATTAAGGTTTATCAGTTTGGTCAGGATTATTAAACCTTACCGAAGTAATCATTTATTTTATTGTCCTAGTCCCAACCTCTTCATCCCATGGAGCAAAAATGGTGATACTCCATATCTAACACCCATCGTGTTATTGGTAAAGTTAATTACCATTTAACGCTCTAAATCTAATTAAAGATTTAACTATCCCATGAAGTAAAACTGGTGGTACTCCATCTCAACACTTCTTGAATTTGGTAAATTTAATTACCCCCTTCCAAATTTAATCTAATTAAAGATTCATTAAAACTCCAACTTAGTTTTAATCTTAAAAATCATTACTTGAAATTTTTTAACTTTTAGGAAATTAGTCCTCCCTTACTTTGGTTAAAGAACAAATGTCATTTAAAACGTTGCTCAGATAAACCCAAAATCATCTTCCATTTAATATGGAACCTTCACGAAAATCCGATTGGTCATAATCAACATAAATTTTAGTATCAGACTTAATACTATTAGCAGAATAACGGCAAAGCCTTTTTAATTCCTTAAATAGTAAAGGTCTTCCACCACAGGGGTTCATCTCGATTATCACTAAATCAAATTCCATTCAATTATAATTTAATATATTAAATTGGAAAACTTTACTTTGGAAAAGTTCAATTAAACCTATATTAAAAGATTTATTCCATAAATTTTATTCTCAAATGGGTTTAAGAACAGTGGTACTGAAGACACCATTCACGACAAACCCAAAATCCAATTTGATATCAAATACAAGGCTTTGAATAGAAATCGTATCGAATTATATTCAATATCAAATTCTAAAACCAACATATACCATATCGGGAATATCGATATCGATACCTTCCAAATTCCTCACATCAACATCCATATAGTTACAGAATCCAATACTGAAATATCCGAAGATTATTTCTGTTCAAATCCTTTCCAATTTGTACATTGGAAACACCCTGGTTATATTAAAGGGTGCGTTTTTTAGAGGTCCGTATTAAGTTTCAAAATATAAAAAAAACCGGTCATAAACTTATTGTAAATTAGGTCCCTATTTTCTGAAAATTCATCAAAAAAATATTTAAAAAATATAAAAAAAATCACGTAAATTCGTATTTAAATAAAACATGTAAACGCTAAAAAATTCAGAACAAAAAACCATCAAATAAGGCGTCAAAAATAAAAAAAAACAGAAAAAAACGAAATTTGCAGTTAAATGCATAATAGTATGCAGATATATCATTTTCCTGCATACATCCGTGCTTATTTTTCACTACATTCATCTTCGTTGATTTTTATTCATGCAAATACATGCTTACATGTGCGCAAATATTTCAAATACTTGCACATATTTGTGCAGGTTTATTTTCAGATTTCCAAACCGAACACAGCTTACGGAAAAGTTGCATACATATATGCAATTATCAGTAATAATTGCATAAATGTATGCAACTATTTTTTTTATTTCCGTGGAATCCTGAAATTATTTCCATATTTTAGAATTTTTTTTTCTATGAAGTACCGCACATTTTTTTTTTAAAAAGGCGGAACTCAGAAAATAGGGGGCGGGTTTTAATTTTATTTTATTTTTTTTATAAATTAGGTCCCTACTTTTAGCTAACATGTTATCCAATAAAAATGTTGCACGCATATGTGCATGTTTTCTGAGATATTTGCACATTTGGATGCAAATAAAAATGAACTGAAATATGCAGTTAAATCTAGGCGCTGTAAGAACTGTAATAATTGCACATATGCATGCAATAAACTCAAAAAGGTGCATAATATTATGCATTTAACTGCAGTTTTTTCTGTTTTTTTGCTGTTTTCTTCTTTCTGACATGATTTTTGTTGTTTTTTGGACTGAATTTTTTGAATAATGCATAATTTATTTTATTACTAATTTACGAATTTTTTATTTTTTTTAATTATTATTTTATAAGTTTTGAAAATAGGGACCTAATTTATAATAAGTTTATGACCGGATGTGAGCCTAATTAAGTTTCAAAATAGGGATGTGAGCCTAATATTCACTATATTAAAACCAATTACATACCAACATGATAATTTAAAACCACTAGATCATTTATCTTTAGAAACATCGCTTGATCTTAGTCGAATATCCGATGTCCTTTCGTTTCTTCCTACCCCTTGCCTAACGGAATAATTTCCAGTTAGATCTCACAGGGGCTACAAGACTGTATTCTCAGGAACCATCGCATATTCCTTTTGGTTCTTTACTCTAGTTGTTAACTAGTTCATTCAGATGAAAATATCTTTTATCTTTTCTAAACTTGAAGTTTTCATCCATAAATCTCTTCAAATCATTTATTATGATTTATCATAATATTTCTCTATTTTTAGTTATATAAAATTTGTCCAATTCATTGAAAATCATTTTCTGGTCATTTATAGCACTAGCGCTGTTTTTATTCAAATTTTGATTTGAACATTTCTCAAAATATAACCATTGGATTTTAACGTTATTATTATCGTTGGAAAGCCCTTTTCAGTATGAACCCAACGCATTCAATTTCGGGATAATCTGAAGGTCGGATCTCTCGATACATCCGTTTGAAGTTGACGGTCCACATTCGCGAACTATCGCTGTGTGACAAGTTCTATTCAAATCAAACTTCGATTTATATTATTTAAAAATTACAAAACCCCACGTCCGGTAATGTCACTCTTTATCAGAATGTATTAAGTTTCTTGAAGCATTATAGGTAAACAAAAATGGAAACATTACAAGACAGATATAAAATAACAGCGAAATTATAACTTTATTAAATAGAAAAGCTTTGTGGTTCAAATCCAATTACATAATAAGTCCGGAATACTGAAAACATAAAACTTTTTTCTTGTACAAAATCATCATCAGAGTACAATAATACATAAAAAACCATAATCCCCAAAACATAGTCATAGTAGAGAAAAAGCGAAAATGAGCAATACATCTAAATAGCTCCAAGCAGAAAAGAAGAATCCTGGTCAAGCTTGAGTATTCCCACCCTGAGAACCTTGGGGGGAGAGGGGAAGAAGAGAAAACAAAATGGGCCAGACATAAAGTCTGGCGAGTCCAGTTACTTTTAGCATATAGATAAGTAAAAGCATCATGACATGCATATAGTTGGAGAGAGAGATAACAGTGTCATAAGGTGGCTATAACAAGGTAAACAGGATAAACAGAATATAACATGCATTGCGCTTCTCAAATACTTCTCTCTTTCTCTGCACCAATACTAGTATAACAATAACAAGATGATCCCAACCAGTACAAGATGGTAGACTTAGGTGTACTTCTAGCGAGAGGTTTTACCCCATACAATAACAGGCAACCCAGCAGAACTGACGGGTGTTAACCCCAACGATAATAACGGGCTCCTAAACATGCGAGACTAGATGTACCCTAATTACAACCCCAATCGATCGACTCCCTATCCCTTGTAGATACCCCGTGCTAGCTCCACTCTTAGGGTGTATCACTCCCTAAAGTGGCAACCCCGATACAAACAAGATGCACAACTATATATATAGATGTCCTAGTGTCTTATTTCCCCGAGCAAGCGGACCCATGCATGCACATGACTCCGATGGAATGCGCCGGCTAAACACCTCTCTAAAGTGACCTCTTACAACCAGCTCAGTTAGCGTGCCCTGACCCCGAACTAGTTCTGGGTACTCCGTTTGATACCAAGATAGGTTACCGACTTATATGTGTCCCCACTACAGATGATGCAAGCTCTCCCCTTTGTCTTGCATCCCCATTACTAGGATTTCAACAGGTTATGCCTACCAGTTTAACAAGATTGCATAACTCCAACATGTTAAGTTTGTTGGGTTCATATGTATAACCCGTCCCCACATACATAACAAGATTAACTTAACCCTCTAGCTGATTCAAGCAAGTTTACTTAACCCCTACTCAATTTAAATAGGTTCATGTAATCCCTATGGATTCAAACAGGTTAAGTATTACAGGTTTACCATTCATTCAATTATGGTTATAACGCGCTAGACCTCCCACATTAAGTCTGCCACTTGTGGATGCTGGATATGCCGGTTGGGTCCGGGCAGACTTCTTCCACAAGTCGGACTTAACCTCGTGTCATAGCACCGTCATGTGTTTATGCACTTAGCCCCTCACATTAGATTTACCACTTGTGGACGCTGGATATGCCGGGTGGTTCCGGGTAGACTTCTACCACAAGTGTAATCTATTCTCGTGTCTAAGCATAGTTACAATTTCTAATTACTTAAATCTTGGCATATTCATTCTTTAACAATTATTCCTATTTCATTATAGTTTCTCATGCCCCTTCCCCAAGTCATATTCATCAGGTACCATATGCCCCAAATTAAGGTCTTTAATCATAGGTTGGTTTATGCCCCAATTTAAGGTTTAAATCAAAATATAGATTATGCCCCAAATTCCAAGTTTTGGTTCAAGGTACAAATTATGCCCAAATTTCCAATCATGTTTACAATATGAATTATGCCCCAAATTAACCATTCCCAATCATTCCCAATTTCACGCGTTTGCGTATTGCAACGATAGGCCTAAGCTTGAAGGTAGCCTGGCAATAAAAACAAAAAAGGAAGAAGGGAGAGAAGAGAACAAGAATATGCATAGTAAATAAAACTGGCACGTTATGAAAAAATTAGCCAAACTAACATAATAGGAATAAGGTGACATGATTAGGAAAACTAGCATAATAGGGATAAGGTGACATGATTAGGAAAACTAACAGAATAGGGATATCATAAACAGGCATGATGAGATCTAATCAGTGAATTAGATATATAAATAATGGTAAATCTGATGTGATTCAAATAGTCATAGGCTTAGATCCAATTCAAAGACACGTCAAGATTACATTTTAGGTGTTTATATCTAAAATTAACATATACCCACTATGATTGGATCTAAGAAATAGAAGAATGATTACAGTTGTTGAATCATAGATCCTTGAAAACGTATAACTTGTTTGTTGAAGAAGAAGTAGAGTAGATCAAACTATGTTGGAGCAGCACCTCGTTGTCGCCATTGAATTAGGTGAATTAAACAATGGATGTTGGGTCCTATTTATAGCTTAGGGTCAACGAATCTGGTCTGAAAACAGGTTCACATATGCAGAACTGAATTTGCCTAGGATTTTGAGGGTGTCGACACCCCTATTATGGTGTCGACCCATGGGTCGACACCCCCAGGGTGGGTCGACCCCCAATGGGTTGATTTCCCCCCCAGATTTCCCGCTTCTGTTTTCAAACTATTTTGAACAACTTTGACTTGGTTATGCATATACATATATATATATTATGCTTATACAAACTTCTAACCTTAATAACTCCTTCATACGATGTCCGTTTTAAGCAAACTTGGTGCCTATCTCAAGCAGAATTTGAGACGAACGCAATGGCGCTGTCCGTTTTACTTAATTCCCAAAATTTAATTAAGTATTCTTAATTTATCATTATAGTGTCGTTTGAATCATGGGGTGTTACATTCTCCCCTACTTAAAGGATTTCTTCCCCGAAATGTCCAAGTTAAGAAGAATGTATTTCCTAACATCCATCACCCATCTAATCATCCATCAATCATAGATATCCATTGTCTTTAAAAGATTTCTAATGCTTATATGAACATATGAAAAGGTGTGTGTATATGTCCCTATACTAATGCAAAAGATCAGGCAGTCTATCGATTCAGCTGACCTCCTTAATGCGATGTATATTAGTGCCATGAATCCAATGTGTATGCAAATAACCCTATTATAACATGTAAGTTCTATATATATGCGAAATCATTCATCCAAACACAACATCCATATGATGAAACACCCATTTTCATATATAAAAGAAAAAAATGCACACGCAACCATATGCAGTATGAGAGTGATTGAGCCGATCTAGTGCCTAATGTATGTGTATATGCATCCACTAACAACTACTTGCATCCACTTGCATCCATCAAACATAACATGTCACAAACACATGTTGACATCCATGGATTTCCTACCTAAAGGTCGAAGATTCGATTGATAAGATATACTTAAATGATGGAAACAAGCATGAATAAATTCTTTGGAAAAAGAAGTTAAGAACATACCCTTGAAAAGAAAAGGGTATGAAGCGCGAATATTGTCTTCAGTCTCCCAAGTTGCATTCTCTTGGTCATTTCTCCACTGAAATTTCATCAACTTGACCTCTTGGTTGCGTAGCTTCTTAACCTCTGATCCCAGAATACGAGTAGGAACTCGTCTAACTGTCGCCTCCTGTTCCACTTCTACTTCCTCAAGCATACTCGGCTCAACTACTTCTACGGTATCATGTAAACACTTCCGTAAATGAGAAACGTGGAAAACATCATGAACACCGGACAACCTCTCTGGTAGCTTTACTCTATAGGACATTTGGCTAATTCTTTCTGTTATGGGAAATGGTCCTACAAACCTTGGTGCCAATTTCCATACAGATCCAAAACGAACTATGTTCCTCAAAGGTGATACCTTGATGAAAACCATGTCTCCCACCTCAAACTCAATATCGGTCCTTCTCTTATCTGCATAGGACTTCTGCCTGTCCTGAGCTTTCTTCATGCGCCTGCAGATAAGATCAATCTTTTCTGAAGTTTCTCTAACCATCTCATGTCCAAGTAAAAGCCTTTTTTATAGATTCCCAGCAACAAATCGGTTATCTACAGGGTCGTCCATATAATGCTTCGATGGGTGCCATGCTAATTCTTACTTGACAAATGTCGTTGTAGGCGAACCCCACTAAAGGAAGATGCTGTTCCCAAGTCCCTCTGAAGTCTAGGATACACAGTCTTAAAAGATCCTCAAGGACTCTATTCACCCTTTCTGTATGTCCATCAGTCTGTGGGTGATAAGCGATGCTCAAACACAACTGTGTACCTAATGCCTCTTGCAAGCTCTTCCAAAATTCATTGGTGAATATGAGGTCGCGATCACTCACAATACTGGAAGGTACTCCATGGAAACAGACTATCTCACAAAGATAAACTGCTGCTAACCATGCTGCTGTCCTTTTACTCTTAATAGGAATGAAATGAGCGCTCTTAGTAAGCATGTCCACTATAACCTAAATACTGTTGTTGCCTTTCCTCGATCTAGGCAAACCATTAATGAAATCCATAGAGACGCGTGGGACTTCCAAAGGATGAAGCAAACCACCGGGCTCCTTTTGCTCAGCTTTGACTTGCTGGCAAATCAAACATTGAGAAACAAACTCTACCACATATTTCTTCATCCCAGCCCAAAAGAAAACCCGCTTCATATCCCTATACATTTTATCACTGCTTGGATGAATAGTCATCTAGAATGATGGGCTTCTTTAAGGACTGTCTTCAATATACTCCCAACTCGAGGAACACAAAGCCTTTCATCTCGTCGCAACCATCCTCTATCGTCCGTGGAATATCTACTGAGGTAACTAGATTTCTCCCCCTTACTGAGTCTATCCAAAATATCTACTAGCTGCGGGTCCTCTCGCTACGAAATCCCTATCTGATCCAATAAAGCAGGTCGCTCCTCTAACGATGCCAATAAACCAGGTGAAAACTTGTTGGAGGGCCTAAAATCAAAAGTCGATATAAACTCCAAGCTTTTCCTCTCCACAAACAGAGGACTCAAGGTCATCCTTTGCCTACTCAATGCGTCTGCTACCATATTACCCTTGCCAGGGGTATAAGCAATCTCAAAGTCAAATGACGCTAGGAACTCCATCCATCTTTGTTGCCTTAAATTAAGGTCCTTCTGTGAGAACAAGTACAAGAGAGATTTATGATCGGTGTACAACTCGAACTTCTATCCTAGTAGATAATGACACCTAGTCTTAAGCGCGAATACAATGGCAGCTAACTCCAAGTCATGTGTAGGGTAGTTCTTCTCATGAACTCTTAGTTGTCTACCCCCATAACATATCACCCTTCCCTCTTGCATCAGAACTGCACCAAGCCCTGTACCACATGTGTTAGTATATGCTGTGAACACCTTGTTCCCGTCGGGCAAGGTCAAGACTGGGGCTGTTGTCAGAGCCCTCCTCAATCGCTGAAAAGCATCATCACAATCTATATCCGAAGAAAATGTCAGATTCTTCTTCGTCATCCTGGTGAGTGGGGCTGATATCTTTGTGAAGTCCTTAATGAACTTCCTATAATAGCCTGCTAATCCACGAAAACTCCTCACCTCTGTTGCATTCTTTGGGATCTGCCAATCTTGAACTGCAACTACCATCGTAAAATCTACTGCTATCCCATCTTTAGAGACCACATGCCCTAAATCTTACTTCCTTTCTCCAAAAATGACATTTGGAGAATTTCGCCTTAAGCTGGTGTGCACGGAGAGTTTTCATAACCTCTCTCAAATGTAGGGCATGCCCTTCCTTGTTCTTCGAGAAAATCAAGATGTCATCAACGAAGACCACAACGAAATTATTTAGAAACTCCTGAAATACCTTACTCATCAGATCAACAAAATAGGCGGGTGCATTCGTCAACCCGAAAGGCATGACGAGCCACTCGAAGAAACCATCTGGAGTTCTAAAAGCAGTCTTATTTATACTGTCCTCGGCCACCCTCAACTGATGAAACCCCGTGGCCAAGTCTAATTGAGAGAAAACAGATGCGCCAACAAGATGGTCAAACAAATCATCTATCCTCGGAAGTGGGTGCCTAGTCTTCTTAGTGAGTTTATTAAACTCCCTATAATCCACACTAAGCAAAGCGAACCATCCGCCTTAGTGGCGAATACCACTGGAGCACCTCATTCAGATATGCTTGGCCTAATAAACCCTTTCTCAAGTAGCTCCCCTACTTGCTTGCTGAACTCCCTCCTTTTTCTTAAAGCCATATGGCGTACAGGCAATGCAACTGGCTTTGCATTATCCACCTAGTATATACGGAAATCAATCTCGCACCTCGGAGGTAATCCCCGAACCTCCTCAAAAACATCACTACTGGTACAGTTCATAGATCATCGATAGATGCATCAAGAGACTTTAGGAAACTAAGCATGACAGACCCCTTAGGGTCACAAGAAATCTTGAGGGTCCTCCCATAGCAAGTCAAAAGTCTAACAACCCTCCTCTCACAATCCAGAGTGGTACCATACATGGCTAACCAATCCATCCCTAGAATCAAACCATAGCCCATGAAACCAAGCACATATGCGTCGTGTTCAAACTCGATGCCTAACACATATATTCTTAAACCCCGACAAATCATAGGCAGATGAGTCATACCCCCAATGGGGTTTGAGACAACAACGGGATCCAAAACCATACTAGTACTAAGGTGCAGAGACTCAACCACAAAATCATATTTAAAAGAATGCGAAGCGCCGAAATCAAAAAGAGTTCTAAATGGATGATTGGAAAGAGAAATCAAACCTTCAACGGAAACTTTCCTACCTCCATCCGGTGCACTAGCCACAAGGTCATGCACCTGCCCTCCAGAAGATCCTGCCCTTTGACCCTGTCCTTGATTTTTCGGGCACTCCCAAGAAAAGTGTCCGACCTCTCCACAATTGAAACAAGTGTTCTTTCTTTTCTTACAATCCTTGATCACATGACCCTCGCGTCTACAGTGATGACATTTACTTTTATCTCGAGCTTTTCCTATCTTACTGCCCTTCTTTTCTTGATGTTGTTCTTTCTTGGTCCACACTTTCTTGTTTTGTGTTTCCTCAACCCTAGCTTCTTTCATTTCACCTTTACCTTCCTCATTCATTAATGCCATATCAACAAGTTTCTCAAAAGTTGCTCCCATCGGAAGGTGAGACATAGCTAACCCATAGAGGGATTCATTCAATCCTCTAGAAAACCTCAAAGCTTTCTTGTGCGGGGTATCTACTAGTTCCAAACCAAACCTCGCCAATTGATTAAACTTATTAACATACTCCCTAACAGACATGCTTCCTTTGTTATGCGCAAAAAACCTTTTGATTTGCACACTTTGCTTGGCTTGGGAAAGAAACTTCAATTCGAATCTCTGTCGGAAATCATCCCAACTCTCCACTGGATGCTTTGCTTGCGTCACTTCCCACCAGAATGAAGCCTCATCTATCAGCAGCCAGGAGGCTAACTGAATCTTCCTACGATCATCAACTTCGAAAATTCCAAACAAATCCTCCGTCTGTTTAAGCCAATTCCTTGCCACTATGAAAGTCTCAGTCCCTCGAAATGGCTTCCCACCCATAGCTCAGAAATCTTTGCATATCTCAGAGAAATTATCATCATGCGAAGGAGGTGGAGGAGGAGGAATAGTGGCCACAGCCGGGGGAAGGGCGTCTGCTTGGCCTTCGGCGGGTGCCGTACCTCCAGATACCTACGAAACCAAGCCGATATCTGAACACCCTTAGGAATATTAGGTTCCCCAGACATGCTGAAAAGAAAAGGAAAAAGGGATTCGAACAGATAATCGAAAGATATTACATATGGCTTTAGGGAAAATGCTTTTCAAAAAAAACTTTTCCTTTGTAAATGCTTTCCTTTTTAAAACATTTTGAAAACACTTTTCAAAATCTTTTATCTGATCTAGTAACCTTCGGCTCTGATACCAAATATGACACCCACATCTGTTAATTTCACTCTTTATCAGAATGCATTAAGTTTCGTGAAGAGTTATAGGCAAACAGAATGGAAACATTACAAGACAAATATAAAATAACAGTGGAATTAAAACTTTATTAAATAGAAAATCTTTGTGGTTCAAACCCAATTACATAATAAGTCTGGAATACTGAAAACATAAAACTTCCGCCTTGTACAAAATCATCATCAAAATACAATAATACATAAAAAGAACATAATCCCCAAAACATAGCCATAGTAGAGGAAAAGAGAAAATGAGCAATACGTCTAAGCAGATCCAAGCAGAAAAATCTAAGCAGATCCAAGCAGAAAAAAGAATCCTGGTCAAGCTTGAGTATTCCCACCCTTAGCACCTTGGGGGGGGGGGGGGGGAGGGGCGGGGGGAGGGACGGAAGAGAAATAAGAGAAAACAAAATGGGTCAGACATAAAGTCTGGCGAGTCCAGTTACTTTTACCATAAAAATAAGTAAAAGCATCATGACAGGCATATAAATTGGAGAGAGAGATAACAATGTCATAAGGAAGGTACAACAAGGTAAACAGGACAAACAGCACAGAACATGCATTGCGTTTCTCTAATACTTTTCTCTTTCTCTGCACCAATACTAGTATAACAAGAACAAGATGATCCCAACCAGTACAAGATGGTAGACTTAGGTGTACTTCTAGCGAGAGATTTTACCCCATACAATAACATGTAGCCCAAAAGAACTGACGGGTGTTACACCCAACGATAATAACGAGCTTCTAAACAAGCGAGACTAGATATACCATAATTACTACACCAATCGATTGACTACATATCCCTCGTAGATACCCCATGCTGGCCCCACTCTCAGGGTGTATCACTCCCTAAAGTGGCAACCCCGATACAAACAAGATGCACAACCATATCTACAGATGTCCCAACGTCTTATTTTCCTGAGCAAGCAGACCTACACACACACATGACTCCGATGGAACACGCCTCTTAAACACCTCTCCCAAGTGACCTCTTACAACTAGCTCAATAAGCATGCCCTGACCCCGACCTAGTTCGTGGTTCTCTGTTTTATACCAAGATAGGTTAATGACTGTTATGGGTCCCCACTACAGATTTGTGCAAGCTCTCCCCTTTGTCTTGCATCCCCACTACTAGGATTTCAACAGGTTATGCCTACCGGTTTGATAAGATTGCATAACCCCAACAGATTAAGTTTGTCGGGTTCATATGTATAACCCATCCCCACATACATAACAAGATTAACTTAACCCTCCCACTGATTCAAGCAAGTTTACTTAACCCCTACTCAATTTAAACAGGTTCATGTAATCCCTATGGATCCAAACAGGTTAGGTATTAAAGGTTTATCACCATTCATTCATTTATGGTTATAATGCACTTGACCTCTTACATTAAGTCTGCCACTTGTGGATGCTGGATATGCCGGTTGGGTCCGGGCAGACTTCTTCCATAAGTCGAACTTAACCTCGTGTCATAGCACCATCATGTGTTTATGCACTTAGCCCCTCACATTAGATTTACCACTTGTGGACACTGGATATGCTTGGCGGTTTCGGGCAGACTTCTACCACAAGTGTAATCTAATCTCGTGTCTAAGCACGGTTACAATTCCTAATTACTGTAAATCTTGGCATATTCATTCTTTAACAATTATTCCTATTTCATTATAGGTTCTCATGCCCCTTTCCCAAGTCATATTCATTAGGTACCATATGCCCCAAATTAAGGTCTTTAATCACAGTTTGGTTTATGCCCCAATTTAAGGTTTAAATGAAAATATAGATTATGCCTCAAATTCCAAGTTTTAGTTCATGGTAAAAATTATGCCCAAATTTCCCAATCATGTTTACAATATGAATTACGCCCCAAACTAACCATTCCCAATTTCATGCGGTCGCGTATTTCAGCTATAGGCCTAGGCTCGAAGGTAGCCTGACTATAAAAACAAAAAGAGAAGAAGGGAGAGAAGAGAACAAGAATAGGCATAGTAAATCAAAGTAGCATGTGATGACAAAATTAGCCAAACTAACATAATAGGCATAAGGTGACATGATTAGGCAAACTAGCATAATAGGGATAAGGTGACATTATTACGCAAACTAACAGAATAAGGATATCATAAATAGGCATGATGAGATCTAAACAGTGAACTAGATATATAATTAATGGTAGATCTGATGTGATCCAAATAGTCATAGGCTTAGATCCAATTCATAGACATGTCAAGATTATATTTTAGGTGTTTATATCTAAAATTAACATATACTCACTATGATTGGATCCAAGAAACAGAAGAATGATTGCATATGTTGAATCCCAGATCCTTGAATACGCATAACTTGTTTGTTAAAGAAGAAGTAGGCTAGATCAAACTATGTTGGAGCCGCACCTCATTGTCGCCATTGAATTAGATGAATAAAACAATGGATATAGGGCCCTATTTATACCCTAGGGTCAATGAATCTGGTCAGAAAACAAGTCCACATACGCAGAACTGAATTTTCTTCGGATCTAGGGGGTGTCGACATAGGTGTCGACACCCCTGTTATGGTGTCGACCCATGGGTCGACACCCCTAGGGTGGGTCGACCCCAACGGGTTGATTTCCCCCTAGACTACCCGCTTTTGTTTTCGAATTATTTTGAACAGTTTTAACTTGGTTATTCGTATATATATATATATCTTATGCATATACAAACTCCTAACCTTAATAACTCCTTCATATGATGTCCGTTTTACGCAAACTTGGTGTTTATCTTAAGTAGAATTCTGAGACGAACGCAATGGCGCAGTCCGTTTTACTTAATTCCCAATATTTAATTAAGTATTCTTAATTTATCATTATAATGTCTTTATAATTATGGGGTGTTACAATAATTGAATCAAATTCATCTAAAAATATTTTATTAACTATTTAGTGGCAATCAGAAATATTCATTGATATTTTGCAATCTACGTGTCCATCCAAAATCGAACCTCGAAATCAAACTTTGATTTTTCACAAGATATTTTATTATTAAATTATATTTTGAATTGGAATGAGATTCAACCAATTATGATATATTTAATTCATATGGATTTCACACATTATTAACATCCATGAAATTAATCACAACTTATTCGTCTCAAGTTATTATTCATTCCAATCGATATAACTTAAATAGGTGAACATTAACAAGTCATCTGACTTGTAAATGGATGTTTAATCCAATTTCAACTACCACAAATATTTTAACATTATTTTCAACATGTTAATCAACTTTAATCACATCCAAATCATAACAAAATAAACCATCCATTCATCCATCTGGTTTGCGAGCAATTTGTGATGTGAGCTACCATGTACCGTATAACAACTCATTAGGCAATCAATATATATTCAGTTATGATATAATAAGTGTAAAAGAAATTAGTTTGAGTGAGAGCTCTGACATTGGTTGTTTATCGCTAAACAATGATAAACGTTCGATGAATAAATCAGACGTTTTACTCTACCAAAAATTGCCATAAGCTCCAAATTGCTCCAAATCAGTTTCTTTGTGAAGCTCTCGTCAATACGGTTCTAACCCATGCTATTTTATTGAATTTCGATCTCATATGAAAAGGTTGCGATTTTTACAAGTTTGTACGCATATATATATATATATATATATATATATATATGTGTGTGTGTGTGTGTGTGTGTATCATAACTTCATTAACTTGATTAATTAATTAACTTCTTTAATTACCTCCTCTAATCCTTTCTTCCTCCATTATCACACACAAACACAGCAACCCCAAGCTCCATTATCGCACCTTTCATCCATCACAACTCTCTCATCTCTCCCCAAAAAATCAAACGGAATACACCATGTTTCTCTACTCGAACACTCCACCTTCTCCATGCCAAAATGAAGAGCTCCAATGTCATCCTCTCCGCTGCGTTTCCAGGCCAACGTACGCTGTAGCTACAACCCCCAACATTTTTTATCACCAAATCCACTCAAACTTTGCATACAAGCTTCCTTTCTACTTACGAATCGAAATATCAACCCGAAACATGAATCGAAGCTTGAGTTTAGCGAATACCCAAAACCTAGCTCACGTTCCTCTTACTGTAAAAAAGCAGAACAAAAAATGAGTGCCGCACCCTACAAAACTCACATAGAATTGAAGCCTGGATCCTAAGGGTTTAAATATATATGTGTCATGATTTATGGAACTTTGTTTTGATTTATATGATTTTTCGAAAGGGGAAAATTTACGTTTTAGGGTTGAGGAGGATGACGACATGATTTGGGCTTAGGGTTAGGTTGGAAAGTGTTTAGGATCTTTTATAGTAGAGGAATTTTTTTATTATGTTTATTTTAATTGATTATACTCAATTTTTGCTTGTTTTCATCGTAAAAATTTGCACGATCACATACGAATTCCCTTTTTTATTATAATTGACATCCGGCTATGTTTCGACATTACAAACCTAAAGAAATTTATTTCGTCGAATTATGAGTCCGTTTGCTCTAGTGGCATATTTTTGAAGTCAAAATATTGAGTATTTTTCACATTAAAATATCGTACGGTCACATATTGCTTCCAAAAATCATAAAATTTGAAATCTAGCAATAATTTAACATTCCAGATCCAACAAAATTGGCCACGTTGAAAACGGACACCGTTTGCAAAATGAACATTTTTAAGGGCTTAAATAATATTAAAATATTATTAAATTCCATATCGACTATTTTAAAATTTAAATTGGATATAACTTACATTTTATAGTATGAAATCTCGATTTCCTATATTTGTTGGAAAGATATTATTAAATAGACCCTAATGTTTCTTATTTTGCTGAAAACCGACTTATTTTGAATTCTATACAGTCATTTAAAGTTCAAAACTTATTATTACGAACTACCACGACATTACGAGTTCGTTTTAATTAAGCTTTAAATTTATATTTTCAAACTTCATTTTTAAGTAAATTCTAAGTCATTAATTATCAACATAAATCAATTTAAATCTTTAAAATCCATTAAAATAGATAAAAATTCATATTTTAAATTGGCAAAAAATACAGGTTGTTACAATCTCCCCCACTTAAAAAAAATTCGTCCCTGAAAAGGAAGACATAATCGAAGGTTTCTTACTTAATTAACTCAGCCTTCATTCTAACTCAAGTTCTTTAACTTTTTAGTCTCAAACAACTTTCCAATTTCTTGAAATTTGGCAATGCCTTAAATTTTCGAAAAATTTCGCCATAACCTCCTTTGTACCAGTCTGTCAGTACAACTTCAACTCGCCTCTACAGGCTCTCATCAATCAAAAGAAAAGCCAAGCGACTTGCCAATCGGTTTATAAAATCATCATACCCAATTAATACAATGAATACGTAACTTTTTATCGGGCATGCAATTTTATTCCTCTTCTTAACTTTCATACAACAAACTGTCCAATATATATACACATCCACTTTGAACTAATTTCCAATTCAGTTCAATAATATATTTGGTTTGGCCTAATTCATCTTCAATTCTCATATTGGTTTTATTATTCCAATATTTTTATTAGCTAAACTAATAAACACACATCACAACCGGCAATCAATTGGTTAATTAACTTTCAAAACATATAATTTTATATACCCAAAAATATAATTACAACGCCAAATCACAAACATCAAATTCTAGCTAAGTTTTGGTTCTCACACCAGTCAATTGGAAATATAGAGACAACCCACTTTCGAAACTCGAAAATGAGCACAGGTGATGTGACCATAATTACCAGATCATCCCCAGGTGACTAGAGTGTGATTCTATATCTACCCAGTATATTTGAGACTTTGAATACACATTAATTACACGTATATTAAAAATCTTCTTAAACTCGGTAGTCCAAACATTAAATAAAATATTTAAATCTTTATAACAAGATATAAGTTTCAAAACTAAATTCATTTTTATAAATAACACTCTTCAAACTCATTCTAGGGCATTATTAATCCTATCTCTAATGAGTCATTCTTATAGGATGTTACTAATTCTATCTCCGATGAATTCCCTCATCTCTTACTGACGTGTCGTATTCTCGGAGCTTTGTAAACCAAAGGTCTGATACCAAATGTAATGACCCGAATTTCCCCGATCTTCGAAACGACGATAAACCACACAGGTTCGATCTAAAGAGACAAGAAAACTCAGATTGCTATGAGAACACGACGCATCAGAACATAGAACAATAGAACACTTTATTGCTATTACAATAATTTGCATCAGAGTACAAGATATTAGAGTAAAAATAATAATACACAGCGGAAAATATCAGAGAACAATACATTGTAAAATAACGGAATTTTTTAAATACATAAATATAATCAGCGGAAGGCTACAAAATAAACCAGAGCATAACTCTATCCAGGATCATATTGAATAAATATCTGCAAAACCGAAACTACTAGCTGCCCGTGTGGAAAATATATGCACCCAGAGCTTAGGTGGGAAACAATAAACTGAGAGTTAGTCATGGGACTGGTGTGAGTACTAAAATAGTTATTAACTTTATTTTAAAGTTGGGTAAATCACGGGATTACGCAGTATGACATGGAACGGGTTTCCTCCACGTGATTACCATAAACAAAACTTGCAACGCTACAGAAAAATGAAGCTATTATAAGACTCAGGTTCAATCACATAATGCAAGCCCAAGCCTAAGGATAAATTTTAACATTATAATAACCAAACATGCTTGATACGCGAAATTTTACCTTTATTATTAGTGAATAACATAGAAAACAATTTCGAATATAAATGTATCAATCTTAGACGGCATGGTAGCCCATCCTACTATGTCGCCGTATGGTTTACAACTAAAACCGTATAAAATTTGGATTCCATCATGAAACAAGACAAAGGATCTTCCTTGTCCAATTCATAACACTCTAGCATATTTCCCAGGAATCGCGTGCACGCGTACCTTAATCGGCAAAGCCAGCCCACCAATTCCCGGTGAGTTTGGTTACTCCTAAATAACATTCTTCGGTCCTATCAGACCTCTTGGTCTGTCCATCGACCGTGGTCAGTATGTCTACTACTTTGGCCCTGTGCAGCCATATCCGAGGTGCCTTAATTCCAACATCCACATAAGTACACATGTCTTGGCTCCATACCATGGCACCACTTCTAGCTAGATGGAAACATATGTCCTTATCAGCGGGTTTTCATCATTTTTTAGACTATACCGAGATGTGAAGCTCGCAAATTAATGCCATACAAAGTCAAGCTGTATAAGCTATGCTTTGATCATCATCCACAAAGCCTTGATTTTCAGCAAAAGCTTTGATCCATGCATCTCAGCATGCCACATTATCAATCCATACTATACCATTGATATCTACCAATATATAATCTCTAAGCTCGTATGTCTCAAAGAAGAGTGTTAAGCTAAGAGAATAAATTCTCCTCCACCAAAAAATATATATTTAGTAGGGATCAAAAAATACAACACAAAATACAATGTCAAACATACAATCCATTTTCAAGTCCATTCCGGGTCTGAACGCAATCAGAGGCACCTTATTTCTCATCCTATATGTCCAATACAGGAGAGAGGTCCTCGCATATTCGGTCGATCTCCAAGTACGTTTAGACGACCACCACTTATTACCTCGTCTTGGGTGTACACCCCCAGTCGAGACATCAGTAATAATCCAAACAACGTGAAGATCTCTGGTTTTCAACCACTGTCTTCATATCTTCGACTTTTAATCATCGTAGCAGTTATTTAGAACGAGTTAAACCCGATCTTTCCGAATCCCGCATCTTACAATCAAATGGTATATAAACACATCATACGCCTTATTCCAATCCAAAATATTCTTTTATTTAAATATTCTTTATAATGGGAATTATTCCCACAAATCTTATCAAAGATTTACATCCTTTAAACTTCTTATTTAAATCTTTCCTTTGAAAACATTGTAAAAGATTTTATAATATCTTTTCACAACTTAAACAAAATTAAGGTTTATCAGCCTAGTCGGGATTATCGAACCTTACCGAAGTAATCATTCGTTTTATTGTCTCAATCCCAACTTATACATCCCAAGGAGCAAAAATGGTGATACTCCATATTTAACACCCATCGTGTTATCAGTAAAGTTATTCTCAAATAGGTTTAAGAACAGTGGTATTGAAGACACCATTCACGACAAACCCAAGATCCAATATGATATCAAATACAAGGCTTTGAATAGAAATCGTATCGACTTATATTCAATATCAAATTTTGAAACCAATAGATACCATATCGAGAATAACAATATTGATATCTTCCCAATTCCTCACAACAACATCTGTATAATCATGGAATCCAACACCGAAATACCCTAAGATCACTTCCATTCAAATCCTTTCTAATTTATATGGTGTAAAAACACTGGTTATATTAAAACCAATTACAATCCAACATGTTAATTTTAAACCATTGGATCATTTATCTTTAGAAACTCATTTGATTTTAATCGAATATTCAATGCCCTTTCGGTTCTTCCCACCCCCGCCTAATGGAATAATTTCTAGTTAGATCTCACAGATGCTACTAGACTGTACTCTCAGGAATCATCTCATATTCCTTTAGGTACTTTACTCTAGTTGTTAACTAGATCATTCACATGAAAATATCTTTTAACTTTTCTAAATTTGGCATTTTCATCTATAAATCTTTTTAAATCATTTATTTTGATTTATCATATTTTTTTTTCTATTTTTAATTTTATAAAATTAGTCCAATTCATTGAAAACAATTTCTGGTCATTTATAGCACTAGCGCTATTTTTATTCAAATTTTGATTTGAACATTTCTCAAAATCTAACCATTGGATTTTAACATTCTTATTATCATTGGAAATCTCTTTTCAGTACGAATCCAACGCTTTCAATTTCTGGAGAATCCGACGGTCGTATTTCCCGATACATTCGTTTAAAGTTAACGGTCAACATTCGCGAACTATGGTTGTGTGGCAAATTCTATTCAAACCAAACTTCGATTTGTATTATCTAAAATCAAATCAAATTGATATAATAATATTTTATTAACTATTTAATGGTAACCAAAAATATTCATCGATATTTTACAATCTACATGTTCATCCAAAATCGGAACCTCGAAATCAAACTTTGTTTTCTCACATGATATTTTATTATTAAAATACCTAATTTTATTCCGAATTGGAATGAGATTCAACTGATTACCATATGATTTAATTTATGTGGATTTCACACATCATTAACATCAATAAAATTAATCATAAATTATTTGTATCGTATTGTTATTCAATCCAATTAAAATCACTTAAATAGATGAACATAAACAAATCGTCTGACTTGTAAATGGATGTTTGATCAGATTCAACTACCAGAACTATTTTAACATTTTTTTCAATATGTTAGTAAACTTAAAATCACATCCAAATCATAACATAATAAATCATTCATTCATCCATCTGGTTTGCAAGCAATTTGTGATGTGAGCTGCCATATACGGTATAACAATTCATAATAATTAACCAAATAAAAATCAGTATAGGCAATCAATATATATTCACTTATGATTATAATAACTATAAAAAAAATCAGTTTGAGTGAGTGCTCTCACATTGGCTATTTATCGCTAAACAACGATAAACGTTCGATGAATAAATCAGACATTTTACTCCGCAAAAAATTGCCACAAGTTCAAATCGCTCTATATTAGTTTCGTTACGAAGCTCTCGTCGATACAGTTCCAACGCAACTTGTTTCGTAGAACTCCAATCTCATATGAAAAAATTATGATTTTTATAATTTTGTATGCATATATATATATATATATATACACATATATATAACATAACTTGATTAACTTAATCAATTAATTAACTTCTTTAATTACCTCCTTTAATCCTTTCTTCCTCCATTATCATGCATAAATTACACAACAGCCTACCTCCATTACCGCACCTTTCACTCATCACAACTCTTTTATCCCTCCAAAAAAAATCAAACGGAATACACCATTGTTTCTTTCTTCGAACACTCCACCTTCTCCATGCCAAAATGAAGAGCTCCAACGTCATCCACTCCACTGCGTTTCCTGGCCAAGGCACGCTGTCGCTACAGGCCTTTGACATTTTTTGTCATCAAATCCGCTCAAACTTTGCATACAAGCTTCCTTTCTACTAACGAATCCAAATATCAACTCGAAAACGTGAATTGAAGCTTGAATTTCACGAATACCCTAAACCTAGCCCACGTTCCTCTTACTGTAAAAAATGCAGCAGCAAAAATGAGTGTCACACCCTACAAAACTCACATAGAAGTGAAGCCTAGGCCCTAAGGGTTTCAAATATATATATATATATATATATATATATGTATGTATGTATGTATGTATATAATATATATATATATATCATGATTTATGGATTTTTGTTTTGATTTCTATGATTTTTCGAAGGGAGAAAATTCACGTTTTAGGGTTGAGGAGGATGACGACATGATTTAGTTTAGGGTTAGGTTAGAAAGTGTTCAGGAACTTTTATAGTGGAGAAAATGTTATTTTATTTTTAATTATTATATTTATAATTTATTTTATTCGATTATACTCAATTTTTGCTTGTTTTCATCATTTAAAAACTCGCATGATCACATATGAATTCCATTTTCAATGAAAATTGACACCCAACTAAGTTTTGACATTACAGACCCAACTAAACTTGTTTCATCAAATTCTGAGTCTGTTTGCTCCACTAGCATATTTTTAAAGTCAAAATATTGACTGTTTTCACATTAAAATCCCGCACGGTCACATACTGATTCCAAAAATCATGAAGTTTGGCAATAATTTGATAATTTTGGATCCAACAAAATTGATTTCATAAAAAATGGAGGTCATTGCACAATGACCATTTTTAAGGGCTTGAATAATATTAAAATATTAATAAATTCCATAGCGACTATTTTAAAATTTAAATTGGACATAACTTACATTTTATAATACGAAATCTCGATTTCCTATATTCGTAGAAAGATATTATTAAGTAGATCCTAACGTTTCTTGTTTTACTGTAATCCGACTTGTTTTGAATTCTATATAGTCATTTAAAATTCAAAACGTATTATTACGAACTACCACGATATTATGAGTTTGTTTTAATTAAACTTTAAATTTATACGTTCAAACTTTGTTTTTAAATAAATTCTAAGATGTTAATTATCAAAATGAATCATTTTAAATCTTTAAAATCCATGAAATAGATAAAAGTTCATATTTTGAATTGGCTAAAAAAATGCGGGTTGTTACATGTAGTGTTAAGCTTAATAGTATATAATTTGTCCATTCATCAGAATTTTAGCTCTGACCTTTTCCTCATAGCCACCCACATGTTAGATAGATGACAACGATTTTCCTGCTTAGAAACACTTGTTTAAATAACGTCGTTGTCTTAGTAAGTATGTTCTTACTATTATATTTCATTCAACTCCGTTATGAGATATTTATTTGAGATCTGATATATTTGTCTTTGTCTATTTGCAGGATAACAAATGCCTAAGTTGAGCTTCATTGGACTTGTATTCTACCATTTTGAGAAAAAATCGGACTCATTGGAGTTTGTGTTGTTAAATTTGGTATCAGAGCTTAGCTTAGGTGATCCTAAATTGATAGTTATTTTTATTTTTAAAATATAAGTATATTATATATACCTAGATCCATAAAGAAACCAACTTTTGAAAAAATAACATATAAATAGTTTTTGGAAAATAGTTTTGTACATAAGGTTAGGATTATTGGAAATCCAAGAATGATAGGTCCTTGGGTGACCATGGATTAGGATATACAATAAGCTTGGGAATAAGTTGGATGTCTGTACGTTAAATCTCTAGAATTTTGGTATTATTTCAGATTTGTATGTAAGGTAGTAATATCTTAGGGAGAAAGACAAAAAATCGAATAGGCATATATATTGTCCACGGATAGTGCTAGAAACGATTTTAGTGCAGAAATAGGTAATTTTTTGGAAATTTTTGTAAAGAGCGTTTGAAGTGAGAAAATGACTATCTGGAAAATAGGTCAGATAAGGAAACTGTTAACCCACTTTGATTCTAGCCCCATAATTAGATTTTTAAACCTAAAAAAAATGTTTTTGAAAGTTTTAATCTACAATTTTAAAATTTTACATGTTTAAAAGTAGAGAATGACACAAAAATATTTTTTTTGATTTAAGAGCAGATTTTTTTTGAATATATATATGTATGTGTTTTACAGGAATAAATTTTCATGTCGCTTCTCGTCTCTCCAGTGGAGGGAGGAAAAAAGGTGATCTCTACGAACTGAAACTGCTTAGGTTTCAAGCCAAAAAATAATTTAAACCCAAATCACTAAGTTTCATTGATTCATAGGCATCAAAGATAATCTCCAATCAAACAACATAGCATATCTATAACTCACAGGCAATTTCTATTTCAGTAGTTATCATTTTAGGTTTTCAAATTTAGATATGGAAATCTGATACCATCCCAACCATAAATCGCACATCGCTAAATCATCTCCGAAGTTGACAAATTTACTCTAAACAGTAGTGATCAAGACATCAAGGATTTTGGCATTTCGGCATTATCGAGTTGAAGTTCTACTATATCATAGCTGAAAATCTTCCAATCTCTCAAACCAATCCTGTGATATCAACTACAAAACATAAGATTTCTTCTTGATTTATTATGAGTTTGAATGATTTTATATTTAAAATTTAAGGATTACCGTGTTGGCTACCCCGAGGTTCAATAATTTCAATATCGATTTCGGTCTTCGTTTGACAAATTGTATTTAGTTATTATTTAAAATGCAATCCACTTTAACTATAATATTCTACACCTGCAAATCAAGCTCATATGTACCATAATAGTAATTTTATGAAGCACAATCAGAAAAATCTATAACTTTATATCAGATGCAAAACTAAGCTTGTTCATTCGAGATTGATATCTCGGTTAGTGATAATAGTTAATATAATAGTATTTCAAGTTGAACTTGGTTATCGTTACAAAAAATATGGAGTTCCCTATATAAAAAAATCCTGATTTCATTAGTTTTCCTACATGATCTGAATGGTTATGATGTGGCGATCAGAAATTGTTCAAAAAACGCAATTACAGGTTGAGAAATTTGAAGTTTTTGGTTTTATGGCTGAACGTAAATGGATGTTGAGACGATTATTTCATTTGCAAGGTTGTAGGATTATAACTGCTAAAACATGGTTTAACGCTGCTAGTTTAGCGACAGTCATCTGACAGTTAGTGGTCAAATATCATGGTGGTAATTATGCACAAACGTAGAGCAAGTGGAGCATA
The DNA here is from genome assembly GCA_030737875.1 of Allium sativum. Classification (NCBI taxonomy): domain Eukaryota; kingdom Viridiplantae; phylum Streptophyta; class Magnoliopsida; order Asparagales; family Amaryllidaceae; genus Allium; species Allium sativum. The sequence continues at coordinate 680,522,165 of CM060918.1, read as the reverse complement.
TACTCATGTTTCGAAGATGAGACCTCATCATGGGTCCTTTTTAATATTTTCCATTTATTTAAATTTTTGTATTTTTGGTTTATATATTTTTTGGTTTTCACTTGTTGTTTTAGTTACTCTAGCTTTATAATGTTATTCCGTAAGTTAATAAAAGGTAACCATTTTTCAAAAAAAGTTTTTTATGGGGGTTAGACAAAGTATGCGGAAAAAATGCTAGAATTTTGGCAGTAATTCTAAAAAACTCTATTTTGTTGAACTAAAAAGAAGTTGAAATAGATTAGGTACTTTATAGAAGAAGCTTTAGAGCAATGTAATTAAAACCTTAAATGAATACATGAATTTAGTATGAAAAGTAGAAAATTTCGTAAGTATGATGGATTGTAACACATTATAATTCATCAGGACAAGAAGAATCGTAAGGTGACTTATTATGAATCGTAAGTAAGTGTATTTTGTTAAAGTAATAAGGAATGCATAGTGAAAGAGGTGTATAAAATATTAACAAAGCACCATATTTTGTACTATCTAATTTAACAAAGAAAATGTGAAAAAAGAATATTTCTTATTACTTTACACAAAATCCTTCTTAGAAAAGCAACTTAGTCTTAATATCTCCTTTTAATAATAATAATAATAATAAGTAGCTCCAATGTGTTAAAATGCATAAATGTTATATATATATATATATATATATAGTGTAGTAATGAGTAGATCATAAAACTTGGATAGTAAATGTCAAAAGTTTTAAGAATGAAATTAAGAAGGAAATGTGAGAAGTGGTGAACACTCAAAAGGCATGAAACGATACACAAAGGTTAAGAAAAAGAAAATTTAGGAAGGATGTCTTTTAAGCAGTTATCACTCAAATATGAGAATAATTAAATGTAATTTTAGATCTGCAGAGTTTATATGGAAATGGTAGAGATAGAGAAGATTTAATAAGGAATATGAATTGATTGGAAAATATTGGTTGATTCACATGAGAATTGAGTTTGCATATAAACCTGTAATAAAATGACAAAAGATTGAACTAACATAAAGGTTAATACATGTAGGCCTATAATAAAAAGGAAATGGACTGAAAAAGAGCAAGTATTGAGTTCTTTAAAATAAATAATGACACAAGTTATAACTGAAAAAAAATAGTATTGCGTCGTGAGTAAGTAGGGACTATTAGATTTGGACCTGTTATGATATTTAAGACTCAGTCATGGAAGCTGAGGCAATAAGTAAAACTTGGTCATAGGGATTGAGAAAAAAGCTTAATAAGATTTTTAGGTTTGAGGAGCCTAATAGCAGACAGAGACCATCTTTGTGATAATGGAAGCCTAAGAGGATAAAGTGTAACAAGCCATTAGAGGAGGTTTCTAAACTATCTTTGTAACATCCCGCATTTTAATTAAAAAAGTATCAAAATAATTATAGTAATAATATGCGTTTGAAACTAGAAAACAAAAGAATGTTATAAAATGAGTAGTAAATAGAATTTGCCATTATACAACTATAACAAGCAATGGTATATATAAGTGGTACATTATAGGATAACCATAAAATATATGTTCACATTAATTGTTTAAACAATGTGCATTTGAATTTGAAAGTGACATAAGACTATTAACGTTAACATGTTTAGAAACTTGTCCATTTAATAAATTTAGGATAACATGTATGAGATAGAAAGGATTAAATTAAGAAAAGGAAAGTAATTAAATATTAATATAGCAACTTTTCTTTTAAATGACTATGAATGACATAAATGACATTAAAACAGAAACATTGGAAATAATGTCAAAGATTTGAAATAGATAATAAATTATAAAACGTGAACACTCACAAAGAAATATTTAATAAAAATATATTTAGACATAATAATTACAATAAAAACACGCAAAAATAAATGCATGTCATAAATGGTATAAAACCACCAAATAAAAGGAAATTTAAATGGCGCTAATTAAGTGACATTTCAATTTAATTTGGATATGCGCATATTAATGGTGCACATTTGAAATGAGAATTAAATGTATGTTAAAAATAGTAGAAGATTTAATCAAAACAGGAATAGAAGTAAACGTTAAAAAAATAACATTCACAATATTAAAGGAAATAAACACATAAAATTTGAAAGTAGAGGAAAAACTAATGCACACATTTATTTGTGTGTTTGAATTTGAACGTGCATAAAAATTTGAAATAATTCGAAAATAGTTTAGAAATATGAACATTGATAATAACATTTAAAGATAACATCAATCACATAGCAAACGACCCAATATATGATTTAAAATCGTATATATGGGTCGACCCAGGGGTCAACACACTTCAGTGATGGGTCGATCCATTCGGGTAAGATCTGGTGTGATTTTGTTTCATTGACGGCTCAGATTTATTCATTCAAATCATACAGATGAGGTTCTTCTAGGCAGCTATAAATAAACCAGTAGGGCCTGGCCTCTAACTTGTATTTTCCGAGAGGATGCTACAGCTTCACCATTTCCTTTCTCCTCTAAATTCTTCAAAAAATTAAATATATGTTAGTTTTAGGATGTTTGATTGAAGATTTAGAGATAAAGGTTGTAGTTTTAGGCTATAGGTACCCGAATTTCTCATTCATATTAGGTAATTTCCATGAATATGAATATAATGTTATTCTTTTCATTTCTTTAGAATCAGATATGTAAATCCGTTACAATTACAGTAGTAAATTCCATTAAGGTGACAACGAATGGTAGATCTGAATCAAATTCAGGAATTGGAGAGCAATTAGGTGAGTGGATTTGAGTTATATTTTTCGATAATGGTATATTACTTTGTTTGATTCCTATATATCTTGTGAAATTGGAACTGTTAAATTGTGATAATTTATATTCTTTACAACTTGGATATGAATCTAGTCTAAATTTTTATGGTAAATCCCAATTGAAAATATGTAAGAAATTCCATGTACAGTAAACATGTAATTGTATTATAGATCTGATAATTTCTATATTTAATTTGCGAACTGTAATTCAAATCTTTGGGTAAATATCGAATTGATAAAGATGGTAAAAATCCCAATTTTATTCAAGTTACAAAGTATGTGACAGTTCCGGGGGAAATCAAAAGGAAAAAAAGGGAATCCATGTTCACCTATAAGCATAAAAGGTTGGGAATAGACTAGATTAATTGGTTAGGAAAAAAGGAATGTTAGTGCATAGTTTGTTGAATAAGAAAAAATAGAAAACATGATTGCAAACATGAAATAAGAAAAGATATGTATTTACGCGAAACAGAGAATTAGCTATATTGTGCACTAATTGGATAACCCAAAAATAATGAAAAAACGAAATGTCTTGCAATCATGATTTCCTACTATAGTAACTACATGAAATTACGGAAATAGATTTTATGCAGTTTGGGTAACCAATCAATTAGGAATAGACCTAACTTACTAAAAGGATAAATTGTAAATATAGAAAAGTAAATAACATAACCAAAAGAGGTTATGCAAACAAAACGGTTTATAGTAAACTTATGATTGCAATACAGTAAGCACAACTAAGTGACAATAATGTGTAAGAAAGATTATAACATAAAGGTTATAATTAGGAAAATGGAGAAACATAATATGATAGAAAACTAACTATAACCCATATTTTCACAAATATAATACTTGAGAAATCACAATAGACAAACATAGTTTATTTGCAAACATGAAATTCACAAAAATTGATCGAAATGACAGTTAAGCCTCATCATGAATTTATTAACTTAAAGAGGTTAAGTTCCGGGCTTAAAACCAAAAATTTCTATGGTAAAGTTGATTAATGAAGAAACAATATTCATGTTAAATAAATTAATAAATATTATAAATCAACGACAAGAAAGTAAGTGAAACACACAATGGTAAATTAGATATAGGGACTAATAAAATAACGATATGCGTTTGGTCTAGCCCGTAAGGATGAAGAGCCCAATGATGCAAATCATCGAAGGTATCAGAAGACATGGTAGATGCACGTCCAAGTTATCTGATGGGACTAGAAGGAAGTGCAGGATTTCTACGGGACACGAGGATACTCTATGATGGTCCTCTGTTGTAACACCCCGTAATTTTATAACATTAAAATTAACAAATTAAAGTATACTTAATTTTTAAAAGAAGAATTAAGTGAAATGGGTTGTGCTATTATGTTCGTTTCAAAATTTTGGGTCAAGATAGACATTTGGTTTGCACAAAACAGATACCTTATGAAGATGTTATTAAACCTTGAAGTTTGTATGCATATGAGAAAAATATATATATAGATATATATATAAAAAATTAAATAAATAAATATTCAAAAAAATTCTAAACAGCAAATCGGGAGGGGGAATAGCCGAACTGCACCATTTTCGGAGTCGACCCGAGCTCCGCTGAGTCGACTGGGGGTCGATCCAGGGTGTTTGACTATCAACCCGTGGCCCGATTCGCCCTAAGGGCTGATGTGGCATCTGAGTGGTCCTAATGGTTTCTGGGTTAATCTAAGAGCTCTAATCGATCCTAGACATTTATATATACATAGCTAAACCTAAACCCTAATTCATTAACAAAGAGGAATGGTGCCTCCATGCTCCTAAAACCTAAAGTGACCTAGCCTCCACCCTAATCAATCAATTCAAAAGAGAAGATAAAGATAACAATGCAATGCCTACATCAACGGAAAGCTAAATCAACTCCAGAAAATCATATCCCATAATCGTTCTTCTCTTTCTTAAACCACAATTTGTGAGTACAGTTATTTTCAGATATGAAATTTAATTATGATCTTGACAAGGGTATAAATCTGAATTGGAGATCTATCTTATTCTTGTTTATCAGATCTGTTTTTCTGTGTAGATCCATCTTATTCTTGTTTACCAGATATGTTTTTCTGTGTAGATCTATCTTATTGTAACTATTCTATATCTCTTCCTTCCTTCTGTTCTATAGCCAGGCTACTACGATCCTGAGCCAAATCTCATAAGAGATTGACACACGAATGCTAAATTTAGGGAAAATATTGAATGATGCATAATTGGACATAACTGATTTATGACTAAATTGAGAACACAACATAAGTTGTAATTTAAGATCTAGATCAAGGCATACTATATATGATGGTTTATGATTTGGAAGAAAGTGAATTAATGTATGACAACATATGACTTGTAATTTGGGGACATAATGCATGTTATAATTCAAGATCTAATTTTGAGGACATAATACATGTTGCAATTTAAGAGCTAGATTTGGGGCATATTTTATATGACGATCTATGACTTGGAAGAAAAAGGATATGTGACTTAGGCCTGAAAAATCTATATTAAAATAGGGATAACTATTAATATGAATACGCCTAATTCGGATTTTTGGATATTTGACATACGCGATAATCAACGGCTATAAATTGGCATAATTCATATTGTATATCATGATTTGGGGCTTTTAGAGAATATTCTGTATTGTGGAAAATCTAACTAAATTTGGACATATGTTATGTTGAGAATTATGACCATAATTTGGGTATGTAAAATGAGGCTTAATTTATGATTAGGAAAGATATGTTAATAGAACTTTAGGATATGTTTAGATCTACTAAATTGCCCAATCCGCTAGATCTGTTGGAATTGAATACTGTGATTTGGGTATGTAATCTGTAGACTTGATCTAAAATTGAGCAAAACATGTTAATGGAACTTTGAATAATCTGCTGTAACTTGTAAAGAAGTTAATTTGTTGAATTAGCGTAATAAATATGATATTGGCATAATCTGTGAATGAAAACTTTAGCTATAAATAAGAATGCTGAGACACGAGGTTAGACTCAGTTTGCGGTGGAAGCCTGCTCGGACCTAAACGGCTTAACCAGCCACCGCTAACTGTTAGTCTAATGTGAGAGGTCGTAGGCATAAGAATGCTTAGACACGAGGTTATGTCTGGCTTGTGGCAGAAGTCTGCCCGGAACCGCCCGGCACATCCAGTGGCCACAAGCTACTGACCTAATGTGAGAGGTCTGTGCATTAATATTTAATTAATGCAAATCTAAGATAAATATGATGCCTAAAACGTGTTGGGAGGATAGGGTTAAAACAACTGGACTGATGAATCTAATAAACCCGTTTCGTGAATCTGTAGGCCCAATACAAAGTTAGGTAAAACAATCTGTAAGTCTGTTAATCTGTTTATCTGATTCGTTAGTCTGAGAACTTGTTAATCTGTACATCTGATCCGTTAGTCTGAAAACCTGTTAACTTGTATGTCTGATCTGAAAACTAGTTAATCTAAACTTTGTACATCTGAAATCTATAAACAAGTTAATCTGAAATCTGTTAGTCTGGGGACACATGGTTAGGAGGGATAATTACTTGCGTCATCTGTTGCTTGGGACCTATATTAGTTAGTAACCCTTTCTGGTATCAAAACTATGACCCAACACTAAGAGGGGTCCGGGCACGCTTACTGAACTAATTATAAGAGGTTCACTCTGATAATGGCGAGGGGTGTTGATGGCGCATTCCAACCGGGTCATGTGCGTGCATGGATCCATTCTGCTCTAAGGATGTAAGACACCGTGACATCTGTAAATAGGTCTGTGTCTATAGGTTGCCACTTTAGGGAGTTATACACCCTTCTATGGGGCCGACACATGGTATTTATGTATTAGGGAGCCGATCGCTTAGGGTAGAATTTAGGATACACTTAGTTCTGTCTGTTTCAGTTGGGGTACCGTCTATTTCTGTTGGGGTGGTAACACCTGTCTGTTTCTTTTTGGTATCTTCTGTTGGGGTGGTAAAGGCCCATTACTAGTGTACACCTAACTCTAATATTTTGTTTCCGTAGGGATTATTCTGTTTCTGTCTCTGATTTCGTTCCTGATTCTGTTTCTGTACTGTCTATCTCTGTTCGGGTGGTAAAGGCCCATTTCTAGCATCGTATTTCTGAATAGATCATTCTGTTTTCTGTTTAGACAATAGGACAACACCTAATTCTGTTATACTAGTATTAGTGCAAAGAAGTGAAAACTAAGTAAGGAGCTTAGCTTAGCCTATATCATTCTGTTTCTTCTGTCAACCTGCTACTCCTGTTACGGCTATCTCTCATCCAGTTTTATTTACATGTCATGATACTGTTATCTATTTACATGCTGAAAGTCACTAGACTCACCAGACGTATGTCTGACCTAGTTTGTTTCGCCTCTTTTCTTCCGTTCCCCCAGGTACTCAGGTTGGGAGCATAAGAGCTTGACTTAGATTTCTCTCCGCTTGAAGTGCTAGAGTGCTTGAAGTATTGCTTGGCTTTGATTCTACCTATTTATGGCATTTTCTGTTGGGGATTATGGCTTTAAAATTACGTAATCTGAAGGCTTTTATACAAGACTGATATTTATGTACTTGAATTCTGATATTGTGGTTTTGAAAGATGTAACCAAACTTACTTCTGTTTCTGCTATAATAAAGTTATAAAATTTTCAAGTACTACTTTATGTATCTGTCTTGTAATATTCTGTTTTGTTTACTTATAATGCTTCATGGAAGTTAATGCATTCCCTTTGTGAGTGAGATTAACGGACATGGGGTGTTACACTTGGTATTAGAGCTGAAGGTTACCAGATTAGATAAAAGTTTTTGAAAACTATTTTCCAAAAGGTTTTAAAAGGGAAGTATTTTCAAAAGTAGAGTTTATTTTGAAAAATATAATCCCCAAAAGCCATATATCTTTCTTTCAATTCTCTGTTTTGAATCTCTTCCCTTTTTCTTTTCAGCATGTCTGGGGTACCTGAGATACCCGGGGGCATACCGATACCAACTTGGTTCCGAAGGTATATGGAGGCTAGGGCCACCGCCGCAGGCCCAACAGACATTCCTCCTCCTCCTCCCCCTCCACGCGTTGATACTTTTTCGAAGATATGCAAGCACTTTCCGACAATGGGCGGGAAACCTTTTCACGGGTCAGAGACATTTGTTGAAGCTCGAAATTGGCTTAAGGAGGTGGAAGATTTATTTGGTATCTTCGAGATAGAAGACAGAAGGAAGGTCCAACTAGCTACTTGGTTAATGAAGGACGAAGCCTCGTTTTGGTGGGAGGTCACGAATGAAGAGCGTCCAGTGGAGACATGGAGGGATTTCGGGCATAGGTTCGAGATGAAATTTCTCTCACGAGCAGAAGAGAATTTATACATGGAGAGGTTATTAGCATTGAAGCAAGGGAATTTATCAGTAAAGGAGTACGTCAACAAGTTCAACCAATTAGCGAGATTTGGCTTAGACTTGGTGAACACACCTGATAAGAAGGCCCTGAGATTCGTTAAAGGTTTGAATGAACCGCTACACGGGTTGGCTATGACTCACATTCCTATGGGCGCTACCTTCGAGAAATTGGTTGACATGGCATTAATGCATGAAGAGGAAACCAAAAGTGAGAAGAAAGAAGAAAAGATTGAATGACCATAAAACAAGAAAGCATGGCCCAAAAAGGAAACACAAAAGAAGGATGAAAAGTCTGAATATAAGAAGGAGAAAAAGTGCTTTACTTGTGGAAGCTTGACTCATCTGAACAAGGATTGCAGAAAGAGGAAGGACACTTGCTTCAACTATGGAGAAATGGGACACTTCACTAGGGACTGCCCGAAGAAACGAGGGCAAGGGCAGAACCTACTTCTGGAGGGCAGGCGAATGTTCTCGTGGCTGGTGGATAGGATAGAGATAGGAAAATTTCTGTAGAAGGTTTAATTTCCTTATCTGATTATTGAGTTAAAACTCTTTTTGATTCTGGCATTTTGATTCTGTAATTGAGACTCTGCACTTTATTACTTGTCTTGTTTCTGATCCCTCTATAGTCTCAAACCCCATATGGGTTACGACTCATCTGTTCGTGACAAGTTGGGGTTTGAAGGTATCTGTGTTAAGCGTTAAGTTGACTGTGACACATACATTCTGGTTTTTGTGGGATATGGTGGGGTTTTATCATGCTTAGTTTCCTAAGAATCATTTGATAATCTGATCTGTACCAGTAGTCTGTAAGTATCTGAATATTTCTGAAAAGGATAAGGTTTTTTACTCGAAGCATGAAGTATATTTCCAGTTTTGACATTGTTTAATGGGAGTAATTCTCTGGATGTCAATCTGATGTTGATTTCGGTCTTCGGGGTTGATACTTAGGGATTTATTCTCTTAACCGATGTCTAACGGGAACATAATTTTTGTTTTAATTATACTTGCTTCTATCACTCGGCTGAATCCTATCGATCGAGTCTTCCACCATTAGGTAGAAACTAATGGGTGTAAACATGTGTTTGAGACATGTTATGTTTGATGGTTGCAAGCGGTTGCTAGTGGTTGCTCGCGGATGCATATACACACACTAGGCACTAGATCGGCTCAAAAATACTCTCATACTGCATATGGATGTGTGTGCATTTTTCAATTTTTGTGGATGCAAAATGATTGACTCATCACATGGATGTTGCATTTGGATGAATGGTTATGCACTCATATAGAAATGATGTGTATCAAATAGGATTTCTTGCATACATAATTGGACTCATGGCACTAACATAATTCGCATTAAGGAGGTTAACTGGATCAGTAGACCGCCTAATTTTGCATTAGATAAGAAACATACACACACACTCTGCATATGTTCATATGACATTAGAAACCTTTTAAGGACAATGGATGCTTGTGGATGATGGTTGAGTAGATGGATGATTGGATAGTAGAATACATTCTTCTTAACTTGGAGATTTCGGGGACAAAATCCTTTAAGGAGGGGAGAATGTAACACCCCATAATTTTATAACCTTAAAATTCACAAATTAAAGTATACTTAATTTTTAGAAGAAGAATTAAGTTAAACGGGTTGCGCTATTATGTTCGTTTCAAAATTTTGGGTCAAGATAGACATTTGGTTTGCACAAAACGGATACCTTATGAAGATGTTATTAAGCCTTGAAGTTTGTATGCATATGAGAGAAATATATATATATATATATATAGATATATAGATATATATAAAAAATTAAATAAATAAATATTCAAAAAAGTTCAAAATAGCGAATCGGGAGGGGGAATAGCCGAACCACACCATTTTTGGAGTCGACTCGAGCCCTGCTGGGTCGACTGGGGGTCGATCCAGGGTGTTTGACTGTCAACCCTTGGTCCGATTCGCCCTAAGGGATGATGTGGCATCTGAGTGGTCCTGATGGTTTCTGGGTCAATCTAAGAGCTCTAATCGATCATAGACATTTATATATACATAGTTAAACCTAAACCCTAATTCATTAACAAAGAGGAATGGTGCCTCCATGCTCCTAAAACCTAAAGTGACCTAGCCTCCACCCTAATCAATCAATTTAAAAGAGAAGATAAAGATAACAAATCTACGCCTACATCAACGGAAAGCTAAATCAACTCCAAAAAATCAAATCCCATAATCGTTCTTCTCTTTCTTAAACCACGATTTGTGAGTACAGTTAGTTTAAGATATGAAATTTAATTATGATCTTGACATGGGTATAAATCTGAATTGGAGATTTATCTTATTCTTGTTTATCAGATCTGTTTTTCTATGCATATCCATCTTATTCTTGTTTATCAGATATGTTTTTCTGTGTAGATCTATCTTATTGTAACTATTCTATATCTCTTCCTTCCTTCTGTTCTATTGCCAGGCTACTACGAGCCTGAGCCAAATCTCATAAGAGATTGACACGCGAACGCTAAATTTGGGGAAAATATCGAATGATGCATAATTGGACATAACTTATTTATGACTAAATTGAGAACACAAAATAAGTTGTAATTTAAGATCTAGATCTAGGCATACTATATATGATGGTTTATGATTTGGAAGAAGGAGAATTAATGTATGACAACATATGACTTGTAATTTGGGGACATAATGCATGTTATAATTCAAGATCTGATTTTGAGGACATAATACATGTTGTAATTTAAGAGCTAGATTTGAGGCATATTTTATATGACGATCTATGACTTGGAAGAAAAAGGATATGTGACTTAGGCCTGAAAACCTATATTAGAATAGAGATAACTATTAATGTGAATACGCCTAATTTGGATTTTTGGATATTTGACATATGCGGTAATCAACGGCTATAAATTGGCATAATTCTTATTGTATATCATGATTTGGGGCTTTTAGAGAATATTTTATATTGTGGAAAATCTAACTAAATTTGGGCATATGTTATGTTGAGAATTATGACCATAATTTGGGCATGTAAAATGAGGCTTAATTTATGATTAGGAAAGATATGTTAATAGAACTTTAGGATATGTTTAAATTTATTAAATTGCCCAATCCGCTAGATCTGTTGGAATTGAATACTGTGATTTGGGTATGTAATCTGTAGACTCGATCTAAAATTGAGCAAAACATGTTAATGGAACTTTGAATAATCTGCTGTAACTTGTAAAGAAGTTAATTTGTTGATTTGACATAATTAATCTGATATTGGCATAATCTGTGAATGAAAACTTTAGCTACAAATAAGAATGCTGAGACACGAGGTTAGACTCAGTTTGCGGTGGAAGCCTGCCCGGACCCAACCGGCTTAACCAGCAACCACAAACCGTCAGTCTAATGTGAGAGGTCATATGCATAAGGATGCTTAGACACGAGGTTAGGTCTGGCTTGTGGCAGAAGTCTGCCCGGAACCGCCCGGCGCATCCCGCGGCCACAAGCTACCGACTAATGTGAGAGGTCTGTGCATTAATATTTAATTAATGCAAATCTAAGATAAATATGATGCCTAAAACGTGTTAGGTGGATAAGGTTAAAACAACTAGACTGATGAATCTAATAAACCCGTTTCGTGAATCTGTAGGCCCAATACAAAGTTAGGTAAAACAATCTGTAAGTCTGTTAATCTGTATATCTGATCCGTTAGTCTGAGAACTTGTTAATCTATACATCTGATCCGTTAGTCTGAAAACATGTTAACTTGTATGTCTGATCTGAAAACTAGTTAATCTGAACTTTGTATATCTGAAATCTGTAAACAAGTTAATCTGAAATCTGTTAGTCTGGGGACACAAGGTTAGGAGGGATAATTACTTGTGTCATCTGTTGTTTGGGACCTATATTAGTTAGTAACCCTTTCTGGTATCAAAACTATGACCCAACACTAAGAGGGGTCCGGGCACGCTTACTGAACTAATTATAAGAGGTTCACTCTAATAATGGCGAGGGGTGTTGATGGCGCATTCCAACCGGGTCATGTGCGTGCATGGATCCGTTCTGCTCTAAGGATGTAAGACACCGTGACATCTGTAAATAGGTCTGTGTCTATAGGTTGCCACTTTAGGGAGTTATACACCCTTCTATGGGGCCGGCACAGGGTATTTATGTATTAGGGAGCAATCGCTTGGGTAGAATTTAGGGTACACTTAGTTCTGTCTGTTTCTGTTGGGGTACCGTCTATTTCTGTTGGGGTGGTAACACCTGTCTGTTTCTGTGTGGTACCGTCTGTTGGGGTGATAAAGGCCCATTACTAGTGTACACCTAACTCTAATATTTTGTTTCCGTAGGGATTATTCTGTTTCTGTCTCTGATTTTGTTCCTGATTCTGTTTCTGTACCGTCTATCTCTGTTCGGGTGGTAAAGGCCCATTTCTAGCATCGTATTTCTGAATAGATCATTCTGTTTTCTGTTTAGGCAATAGGACAACACCTAATTCTGTTATACTAGTATTAGTGCAAAGAAGTGAAAACTAAGTAAGGAGCTTAGCTTAGCCTATATCATTCTGTTTCTTCTGTTAACCTGCTACTCCTGTTACGACTATCTCTCATCCAGTTTTATTTACATGTCATGATACTGTTATTTGTTTATATGCTGAAAGTCACTGGACTCACCAGACGTATGTCTGACCTAGTTTGTTTCGCCTCTTTTCTTCCGTTCCCCCCCAGGTACTTAGGTTGGGAACGTAAGAGCTTGACTTAGATTTCTCTCTGCTTGAAGTGCTAGAGTGCTTGAAGTATTGCTTGGCTTTGATTCTACCTATTTATGGCATTTTCTATTGGGGATTATTTCTTTAAAATTACGTACTCTGAAGGCTTTTGTACAAGAATGATATTTATGTACTTGAATTCTGATATTGTGGTTTTGAAAGATGTAACCAAACTTACTTCTGTTTCTACTGTAATAAAGTTATAAATTTTTCAAATACTACTTTATGTATCTGTAACTATATAAAGTTATAACTTTCTTCATGTGTCTAGTACACCTTCGTAGCATGGAGATGGAGGTCAGTACGTTTTCATAGTATGACGACGAGGACCGCTCAAGGGGGATTCTATGGGGAAGTTCCTTGGTTTATTGGACATGTAGCTATATATATATATGATTTATTAGGTTAATCTACTAGGGAGTAGATGAGTGTGATTTATACGAAAGAATCGAAAGTATATTGTGAAATAAAACGGAATAACTTAATAAATAAGAACCAGTGATAGAATGGTATATGTAGCGTTATTTGTAGAAAGTATACACTAAAACTTTTGTTCTGACTCCCTCCTCATAACAAACCCGCAGGTTAGATAGGTGATAGAGATTATACAGCTTAGAGACACTTGTTAGACAGTGTCATTATTAGGGTAAGTATTTACTCACTATTATTTTTTATTCATTCCGATATGAAATATTTGTATTGTAATCTTTGATATATTTTTATCTTTGCCTTTCTGCAAGATACCAGACAAACCAACTCGGGTTTCAGTGGACTTGAATTTTAGCATTTTGCAAAAAAACCGACCCATTGAAATCTGGCACATCTGGTATCAAGGGCTTTGGATTAGGGTTCCTATATAGATAGTAAGTGAGCATATTGTATTTTTAAAATATAAATATTATATATATACACACTTATGTCTATAGAGGAACCCACTAATTAAGTGTCATGACACATGAAGAAAGTTAGGGTGTCAGTATTGTACACTAAGGAAATGGTTATGGAAATTTGAGGATTATAGGCCCATGAGTGGCAAAGAATGTAGAGTGTACAATATGTTTTGAAAAAAGAGAGAGAAAAAGATTTCATGTGTTAATATCCGAAATTTTGGTATTCCAGATTAATGGATTGTGTAGCAGAACCTTGTAGATTGAGAAAGAATAAAGAGAAAGTGGATTAGGAAATTACATATATACATTTGAAGCAAAAGCGACACTAGTCTTATATATCATTTTAGACATAGTTTTGGAGGGATTTGTGTAAAAGAGGGATTTTGGAATAAGAAATGTAATTTCATGCAAAGAATTTGGGAATGCGAAATTTAGAACCACTTTGTACTTACCCAAACAGTTACAACTTAAAAAAATACCGGTTGGTAATGTTAAAAATTTCATTAAAATAATTTTTGATAAAATTGTGCATACTTGTTTTCAAAAATAGTTAAGTTCTAAAAGAGTATATAATTTTTTTTTCATAAAGGATGATTATGACACACTTTAACGTATTGGAATAAGAAGAATTGTAAGATAAGTTTTTGTGAATCAACAAGTTTGTAAATAAACTTGTTTTGTAAAAGTGACCGGAAATGTGCAGCGAAAGAGGTGCACCAAATATAGGTAAAGCACCATTTAAGCTACCTATTCAACAAAATATTGATGTTTCATTGTTACTTTACACAAAGCACAAAAGTCCTCTTTTGAAAAGATCCATAGAAAATTAATCTTATTAATTCCTCTTGAAAATGAAATGTATATTAAAATAAATAAAATCCCATCTAAGTTGAAGTGCATTATCCTATCTTCTTTAATTTTAACTTATTTGGATTTACCCATGTGACCATATTTGGATCCACCCAAGATTACAACTGTTGGATCTACCCAAAGATTATACCTCGATAATGGATCTACCCAAAATCTCATCATAGTGTCAAAGATACCCAGAGTCACATCATATATTGGATCTACCTAAAAGTACAACATAGTTTTGGTTTTACTCAAAAATACAGCTGTTTAGATCTACCCAGAATCTCATCAAATTGTCCAAAGTTCTAATACTGGCAATAATCATAGGATGTGTCACGGACTTACGGCTAGTCACCCAACAGTGATAATTATGCGTCCCATACCATATATTTCCACTACTGGTTTACTAATCGTTTATCGATTCCACACCAGAAACCATCTACAAATCCATCATCAAAATAGAAATCATCAAAAACCCAAATCATCATCTTCGATTAGACAAGTTTATAATTAACCGATAGAGTATATCTATATGTCTCATACCACTGGATTTACTCCTCCGTTTAATCACAAATACGTCAGCCCGAAGAGCGCAAAGGTGTATATTTGCATATGGAAAATACTTGGTTTTGTAAAACAGGTTTTAAAACGTTTTTTTTCAAAA
This sequence comes from Allium sativum, assembly GCA_030737875.1. Lineage (NCBI taxonomy): Eukaryota > Viridiplantae > Streptophyta > Magnoliopsida > Asparagales > Amaryllidaceae > Allium > Allium sativum. Next base: position 680,506,788 of record CM060918.1, on the reverse strand, counting down.
ATATTAAAAACCATTTCTTTTAAAAATCCTCCCTCTTTATAAAAAGTATACAATAAATAGTTGTGTGCTATTTTGGAAAACACTGGAAAACATTTCATAGAAAACAAATTATAAAACATGCATGTGAACATCAACCAACTACACAAATATACAGCAGTAATTCGACCGAAACAGCGTCGATTCGGCTTCCGGATCGAAACTAATCTTGGCAATTCACATTGGAGAAGATTTCCATTTTCAAATCATTTAAAAACATCAACATAATTAGGCTAAAACGCTTCACAAATTTTAGGAAATTTAATATAGAAATCAAGTTGCACGCCTGGACAAAACTGCGTCCCATCCAAGAAATGTCTTGGCCAAACACTCATATAGGGTTCTACATTAGGGTCAACCCCCTTCATGCATGAGGTTGACTTGGTGGTCGACCTCTCATGTATGGGGGTCGACCCCCTCAAAGGAAATTGCACAGGGGATTTCTTAGGTGAATTTTCCATGTTCATGTCCAACATCATTGACTTATTACTAGGTCCAAATATTATCAGAAACACATCAATTTTTGCATGCACAAAGAGGATTAACTGTACAACAATCCGGGACAATTTAGACAACATTCCATCGATAAATGAGGAAGTTATACTTTTTCAAAGTAGGCACTAGGCTGAGATGACATATACCACAAACAGAGACAAAAACCTACGTATTTTCTCAAAAATAGAGTAAATTAGAAAGCATAAGTCGCACAAATCACCTGATATTGGATTATAGGATGAAACTGAAGAGAATCCATAATAAAAGCTTTCCAAACCATGATTCCTAACCTTAGAAACACCATGCAAGAGCAAAGAAGGGACATGCAAACTTCTGAAAACACACAGTATCCCATTTTCTCCTGAAATTATTTAAGGAAAGGATCGATAGAGGCTGGAGAAGCTCTTCTCTCCCTTAGAAAGTGTATATATTAACAAGGAGGATTTGATTTTTAATTTATAAAAAGAGTGAAAAAGCCATGGATTTTGCACTGATTTCCTTCCAACTGAAGGAGGAAGAAAGTAATAAAGAGAAAAGCGTCATATTTTTTCTTCATTCCCTTACCAGAAATAATGAAAGTAAAAGAGAAATGGGCTAATTAATCCAACAAGACCGAAGATAGCTTAATTATGCAATTTAGACCCAAATGCACTATATTAAGCATTAAACACACATTAAAACTTAATTATGCTAACCATGTTTAGTTAAATTACGGCACACACAAATCACACTGTGTTTAGTTTAATAAACACAAATTCACACTTCTATGAACTTATTGGATCTCCATAACATAAACATACAAATATAAATACATCTTAGAACACATTTTCACAATATAATAAATGTCAATTTGAAACAATTACATTAATATAAATATGTTTTGCAAATAATTACCTTATCGCATTAAAACATATTTATATATTTTCAAACATTGTTTATAGTCTTTATAAATTCAACTATTGAATCAATTAATTAAAATAAACATTTCAAGACTACAAATATTGACACAAAATCAATATTTATATTTTTGTACTAAAAACAAACTTATTAAATTCGTTGATTATTATTTATGGCTAATCTATTCATACACCAATAATCTCTTAACATACACCATAAAAGTAAAATAAACTATCATACATCAAAAATTACTTTACATACACCGTCTCTTTTATAATATTAGCCTTGTTTTATTCTTCATCATCTTCCTTCTTTAAAACTTTAAAATTATTTACAGAAAATAAGAAATTTAAAGCACTAAAAGAAGTTTTTAAGTTTAGTAAAATGAATTTCAAAACTTTAATATATGATAACAAATTTACTATGCAACAAAAAATTCTTAATTTTAGCAATAAAAACCTTACTTCTTGCAGAAGTTCTTGTAATTCTATTTTTAGGTTTCATGTTTGAAAACATATTAAGTTCTTTAATTTTTTTTTACAAAAATTTGGTCAATTTCGTTAATTGCAATGCTTTACTTTAATTAGATATAATTAAAAAAGTATGCAATAAAGAAGAAGGGTGATTTAGTAATATATTTTTTTAGCAAAATAGTGGTGTACGTTAGGTAATTTTTGGTGTATGAATAGAATTTTCCATTATTTAAAAGCTACATATTCACTTTTACACCAATCTACAGAAATCCAACGTTGTGTCATTACATCAAGTTCACCAATATAGTTTAAAACACATTTCCTCAATTATTATTATTGACAAGAATACATCTTGTATTTAAAACCCAACTTAGTAATTTAATAATCAATTTACTAATAATTTATCATAAACATTGAAAAAATATTTTCCATAAGATAATTTCAATATTCGCTTTAATCAACAAGATATAATTTATAAACGCATATTGGAATAAATTACTTATTAATCTAAGAAAATATAATTTATTCCAAACACACTAATTATGATAACTTAATTTCCACAAATCATGTTTTAAATAATATATGATTTTGGCTCTTGAACTGGTGTTTTATACTCCTTAGCCTTAAAATCCAGAAAACATACAATGATATGTTTAACCCAAGTACCCAAAAATCCAAGTTGTTACAGACTCCCCCCTTAAGTGAATTGCATTGCCGCAATTTAGTTAAGAAAATACCCAAATAAGTTTTCATCTGCAATAGTTTAACTACTATTTATTGACTTAGAAAAATTTCAACTTACACAAAAGCCACATAGTTCTCAAACTTTTACACCTAACCAACAACTTATTAAAGTTTGTAAATTTTAGATAATTGGTTCTTGCAAGGATCACATTTTTAATTCAAACATCATTTCACAAACTCAAAACATTCTCTTTCACAAAGATGATTATTTAGAATACACACTCATCACCATCGTATTTGAACCCAATAGAAACGTTGCCACGTTATCTCTTTTTATATAAATTTTACGAATGATGGCTGCTAACTTGGTTGCAACATCAAGTAGCCCCGCAATTCACTGTTTCATATCACTAATTTTAGGGTTGCAAACATTTATTAGCTTAACTGTTGGAGAAAGTATTCTAAATATTGCCTATGCTCAAGATTGTTTCATATTTCAAAACACATTAAGTTAATGAAACGCTTACATTTAATCATCTTACAAGATTTAAATATAAGAAATCTTCACTAAATACTTTTGTAATTTGATTCGAATAGTATTAAACCACTCATTCATCCCATTATTTCGGTTGCGATGTCGACACATGATCGACATAGCCTCACCATTCAACTTTAATATCGTCGACTAAGGCACTGATTTAATACCATTCTCATGAACTATTCATTTATTCATTCCCAAAATCTTTATTCAAACTACAAGTTACTGTGCTTGATCATCTCGTCAAGGTGTTTAAGAAGCCCTTATCAGTATCTTTGATCAGACACATCAATCAGAATCCCTTAAAATACCCAATGGGCTATCTAACATGAAAGAAATCATTAAATTTTCTAGTTGTTCTACTATTCACTAAACAATTATATTAAAAGAAGAACAACCCAACACTATTTTCATCAACACGTCACTTAACTCATATTTACGAGGTGATTTACTCTTAACAACAATCAATCACCAGTATTATTATTCCTTTAATTTCCAATTATTGATTTATTAAACTCTGCACAACCGAAACAATTCACCTGCTTCTGCTGCATAATTCTGATTCACTTCAATTTATCCTAATTTTTATTTACTAACCCATCCCAATATAGCAACGAACACGAACACAAAAAGGATGGGTTCAAAATTTTCTTAAAATTATAAACCCACGATTAAAGCACTTAAAAGGACAAGGGATGAAATTCCATTAAGATAGGATACAACAGATAGGACACATCACATGGAATACTATGGAATAAGACATATTCCTAATGTACTCTAGAATCTTGGACTACAAGAAACTCGATTGGTAAGAGTCACAAGGTAAGGATAACGATTGAAATGGAAATAGTGATTCTTGAATTATCCTTTCGCACTGTAACACATGTACTCTTTTGGTACTGTTATGTGTTTATTGTATTTTGTTCTAATCCTCCGCTCTGATACCAATGTGATACCCCTCCTCGCAACCCACCTTAATAAAGAGCATTAATAAGTAATGTCGTCTATTAGAGTGGCGAACACGGCTGGTTAGGGGAGACCATCCGTAATTTCATATTAGATAAGTGTTGAATATGTTGATTGGTTGTATAAAATTTTATTTTCTTTTCTCAAGAGGATTGACGTAATCAACACTTCTAATAAGAAGTCATAATGGCTAAGGATCATTTAAGAAGAATATACAACAATTTACAGATCATAGAACAAATAGATATAGATACAAACACTGAGTACAACTTATACATGTGCTACGTCTCAAAAGAATATACAACACGAAATACAACTAAATCAGATGATACAATTATGCAAAGACACAAATATATAAAGGAACAATATGTAATTGACTTTAAAGAACAGTCAAAGCGTCACCAGTTAACCACAAATCTGCAAAACCTAAAACAATTCGGTCTTACCCGAGTATTACATACACGGATCAGTCTAGTTTACATATCACTTCATAAATCGACAGTAGATAAAAAAACATAAATATGGAAATTATTTTCGTCACGAAAGGAATTAGGCGACCCAAGACAACATTCATCTCATGAGATACTAAAGTCTAAGCAGTCTATAAAATCACAATAACTGAAAGATTAAATACGTGAGGGGTCTACCTTTGTCATCTAAGTGCTATGCAACAAGCGACTCATCAACAGAAAGAAAGAATCCAAATACAACACTTAAACTCATCCCACGAGTTTACATCACACAATGAAATTCGCTTTTAACATAACACCAACATAGCATGAAGGCTATTAAAATTAACCCACTATCATAAAATAGGATCCAAATCAACTAGACACTAAAAAATCAATCTAAATCATTAAGTCTACAAGTATCACAAAATAAGATTATTTTACAAGTACTATACTTTTCGATTTACATAGATTCACAATCACTTGGATATACCTAGAATATAAGATTTGGGTCTACCTAGTACTACGACATTTGGATCTATCTAGAACTATAATATTTGTATCTACGCAGAAACCTCAATATGTAGATCTACCCAGGTGTGGCCACATTTGGATCTACCTAAGATTACAGCTGTTGGATCTTCCTAAAGATTATACTCGATATTGGATCTACCTAAAATCTCATCATAATGTTGGATCTACCCGAAGTCACATCATAGTATTGGATCTAACTAGAAGTACAACATAGTTTTGGTTCTACTAGAAATACGGCTGTTTGGATCTACCAAGATTCTCTAAGTTTGGATCTACCTAGAATCTCATCAAACTGGCCCGAAGGTCTAGTACTAGGAAGAATCACAGGATGTGTTGCAGTCTTATGGCCAATAATCCAATGGCGATAACTGTGCATCCCATACCACACGTTGTCACCGTTGGTTTACTAATCGTTTATCGATTCCGTACCATAAAACATCAAAAAAAATAAATCATCGAAATAATGATCATCGGAAACCCAAATCATCAGCTTCGATTAAATGGGTCTGTAATTAACAGATAGAGTATATCTGCATGTTATATACCCCGAGATTTACTCCACCGTTTAATCACAAATATGTCAGCCCGAAGAGTGCAAAGGTATGTGTTTATATATGGAAAATACCTGGTTTATAAAATGGGTTTTCCCAAAAGTATTAGAAACCATTTCCTTTAAAATCCTTCCTATTTAGCGGGGATAATATATATTTTATAATTCTAAGTACTTAAAAAAGTATACAATAAATAGTTGTGTGCTATTTTGGAAAACACTAGAAAACATTTCATAGAAAACAACTTATGAAATGTGCATGTGAACATCAACCAACTACACAAATACATAATAGTAATTCGACCAAAACAACATCAAGTCGACTTCCGAATCGAAGCTAATCTTGGCACTTCATGTTGGAGAAGATTTCCAAATCAAAATCATTTATCAACATAATTAGGCTAAAACCCTTCACAAGTTACAGGAAATTTAATTTTGAAACCAAGTAACATGCCTGGACAAAATATTGCTCCATCTAGGAAATGTCTCAGCTAAACACTCATACAGGGGTCGGCACTACGGTCGACCCCCATTATGCATGAGGTGGACCCCGTGGTTGACTCTCATGTATAGGGGTCTCCCCTAGGTCGACCCCCTTAGAGGAAATTGCATGAGGGATTGTTTAGGTGATTTTCTTCGTTCGTGTTCAAGTTCAGTGACTTATTACCAGGTCCAAACATCATCAAAAACATATTAAAATTTGCATGCACAAAGAGGATTATCTGGATAACAACCCAGGACAAGTTTGACAATGTACCATAGAGAAATGAGGAAGTTATTCTTTTTCAAAGTAGCCATGTAACGACCTAGGAAATTTGCGATCCTGGATATAGGCATACAACACTATGTCGACTATTCAAGCATCGAAAACACCGGATAGTCCATGAAAGAAATTAGAGGGTGAGGATAGATAAGGTAGAAACTTAGAATAGAAGAAGAAGAACATGCAACATAAGAGTATCACAAATCTCACAGCGGGACGAATAACATATAATAGATAACATATCTTTGAAATAAAATCAGTATATGTATACAGTAACATTATCTGAGTACAACACTTACAACACAGAGGAAATAAACAATAGTTATATAATCCTGAAGCCTCCTGCTCCAAGCTCTCCGAGTATATTTGTAAATTCCTGACTACTTGACTGCCCGTACTAATTGGGCACCCAAGAGTTTAGGGAAAACAAAACAAAATAAACTCTGGGTCAGTCATGGGACTGGTATGAGTAAACTCAAATCATTTGATTTAACTTTCAAAAATCCTTTTGAACCAAAAGATAATCGCAAGACTGATCCACACATAAACACGGATGGTTTTTACCTTACGATAACCCAAATATTTTCTAAAACGATACTTGTCTGATATTATAATAATGTCTAGATCAAGTAAATAGAAATCTAGTAGAAACGCTTTCATCTCACGTTCTACATATATAAAATACAATCAAAACCGCGGGATCTTATTGGGGAATGGATTCCAAATATGACAAGGTATGGATCCACCTTCCGATCAGTGTACTCTAGAAGCGATACACTGGAGTTCAACAAGAACATCTTGTAACTCGGCCACACATGACCGGCCATTCATTTCGCTTGAATGTTCCGAATATATTATCACCTTATGGTTGGTATACCAACATAACCGTTCCCGGGAGATACAGAAGCGAAAGAAGTAACAAATATGAATATTCTCTAGATGGTGACAATATACTCTACTTGGGTGTGACCCACTTAGCCATGTTGCCTGCCCGATTTCTGTCATTTCCCAGTTGATGAGGCTTGAGGTCATAACATATCTTTTAACAGATCACTCCTTCATTTACTTTGAATTCCACATCGTCATACCTGTCAAATCACAAATTGATTTCCCAAAAAATACCACGGGTATAAGCTAAGAGAAATGAATTCCTCCGCCACCAACGTAAATACGTTTGAAACGATCAACCTACGCGATCTACCAGACATACTCTGTCAGACATTCGTCCATACTGGTTGTTCTAGGACTGGACAAACCAAAGGTACTATTCTGTAAATAGGAAAACCCTTGCATAACTCTATCTTCAATTATCTTCATCATATTTGATTCGCAACGCTAATGCCATTCAGAGTGGTTTTCAGATAATATATCTGATCCCGGACTCTCCGTATTGACAGTGGAAATGGTCAAAAACTTTGATAGCCGGTAATTTAACTATCAAAGGAAAACATGTGTGCAAACAACGATATTATTTCCAGATGGAAATTCTATTGATCAATCATCAATCAACATTTATTCATTTCCCCATTTCTCGTTCCATATATTCATCAAATCCTTATTTTCTAATTTTAGAAAATATATGTTATTAACTTTGGAAAACGTTTCCATTTCTGATTCACGCATCACTATCTTTTCACATATATCAGTCTCTAATTGTAAACTAGTAAGAGAACAACCCCCTATGCATTAACCCCGAAGGCCGAAACCAACATCAGATCGATACCCAGAAAGCCATTCAACTCAACTAATTTCCAGTCAGTTTCTAATTTCAGTAATTCCATTTAAATTCCTAATTATAAACCCCAACTTCCTTTATAATATTTTATTAACAAAATATTTACTTTAAATCAATATCATGTTACACCCGTGTGCGAAGCACGGGTCTAAACCTTCCTAATGTAAAATTCTCTTTCTTTATAAAACTCTATTTGTAACGACCCGGATTTTCGGCGACTTTGGTTATCGACATAAACGCGATGTCGATAACCAAACCATCGAAAAATCCTGGTAATTAGTGAAAGAAATTAGAGGGTGAGGAAAGATAAGATAGAAACTTAGAATAGAAGAAGAAGAAGAACACAACATCAGAGTAACACGAATCTCACAGCGGAACGAATAAATATATTTCATAACATAACTTTGAAATACAAATCAGTACTTGAATATACATATCATTATCAAAGTACAGCACTTACAACACAGCGGAAATAACTATAGCTATATGATCCTGAAGCCTCCTGCTCCAGCTCTTCAAGTGTATCTGTAAAATCCCGACTACTTGACTGCCCGTACAAATTTAGGCACCCAAGAGTTTAGGGAAAACAACAAAATAAACTCCGGGTCAGTCATGGGACTGGTATGAGTAAAACAGTTTAAAACAGTTATACAGGTATATGATATCTCATAAGACCACGCCGCATAACGGAACGGGTTTTTCCCTTACGAGAATCCAAAATATCTTTATATCAAAAACCTTTTGATATTATAATAATGTCTATCAACCACAGTATATATAATCATCTAGCAGAACGCTTTCATCTCACGTTCTACATATATAGTATACAATCAAAACCGCAAGCACGTATTGGGTAATGGGTTTCCAACTATGACAAGGTATGGAATCACCTTCCGCTTGTGTACCTCTAGAGAGGAATACACTGGGTTCAACAAGAACATCTTGCAACCCGGCCACACATGAACGACCACTCATTTCGCTTGAGTGTATCGAATGTATATCACCAATAGTTGGGATCAACAACCGTTTCCCGAATGGGACAGCATCAACAATAGATTTTTAGAAGTAAATGAAACTCTAGATCAGGTGATTATACACCCTACTTCGGTGCGACCGACTTAGCCATGCTGCCTGCCCGATTTCTGTCATTTACCGGATGATGAGGCTAGAAGCTACGCTTTATCATCACATCAGATTCACTTTGAATGTCACATCATCAAATCCATCCAATCACCGATTGATGTCCTCAACCATACATTATGTGTTAGCTAAGAGAAGTTTCCTTCTCTGCTTCCACTCTTGGTACAGTTGGAGAAATCAATATACGTGATCGTCTGGACATATTCTGTCAGACATCCGTCCATACAAGTCACCCAGGAATAGGATGAACCGAAGGCACTATTCTGTAAACAGGATAGCCCTTGCATAACTCCGTCTTCAATTCCCTTTGGCATATATGATTCGCAACGCTTATGCCAATACAGAGTGGTTCTTTGGATAATAATCCAACCGGTCTCTCCATATTAACAACGTTAAAATGGTCAAAACTTCGATAGTCTGTGATTTAACTATCGAATAAAAACAAGTGTGCAAACAACGATAATATTTCCAAATGGAAATTATATCGATCAAACATCATTTAACATTCATCTCTTTATTTCATTAATTTACTTATTTCCTGTTTCCCTACATCCAATATTCCTTATTTTCTAAATTGGGAAAATATACGTTATTAACAATGGAAAACATTCCCATTTCTAGTTTTCTTTATTAGAAAACATTTCTGGTTTCTTATTTGGAAAACATTTCCAAAGCTTCTTCATTGGACTTAGACAGATGTTTAAACAAACCATCGCGATGCCAACTCAAACCATTTTCTTTTACTGCCGAACATTAACTATTCCTTAGTTAAAACGAAGCCAATTAAGTTGGGGTAGAACTACCTCTCAGACCTTAACTGAACAACATTTCTAACTTTGAAATGGGCAAAGTTCACTTTGTATTCCATTTACTAACTTCCTTACTTAACCCTCCTTCGAATAGCTATATTCGATTGACTCTTTTTACTTAACTCCTTTGGACTAACCCCTATCAATTAACTCTATTGGACTAACACTATTTGACTAACGCTATTTATTTACTCATTTCACTTAACTCCTTTCGAATAAACTATATTCGATAATTCCTTTTACTTTCTATTCGAATAACTATATTCGATTAACTCATTTGCTTTAATTCGAATAACTATATTCGATTAACTCATTTGCTTTAATTCGAATAACTATATTCGATTTAACTCATTTGCTTCTATTCTAATCGATTAAACTAACATCGATTATCTCCTTTCAACTTTAACACTAATCGATTAACTAACATCGATTAACTCCTTTTTAACTTTAACACTAATCGATTAACTAACATCGATTAACCCCTTTTTAACTTTAACACTAATCGATTAACTAACATCGATTAACTTCTTTTTAACTTTAACACTAATCGATTAACTAACATCGATTAACTTCTTTTTAACTTTAACACTAATCGATTAACTAACATCGATTAACTTCTTTTTAACTTTAACACTAATCGATTAACTAACATCGATTAACTTCTTTTTAACTTTAACACTAATCGATTAACTAACATCGATTAACTTCTTTTTAACTTTAACACTAATCGATTAACTAACATCGATTAACTTCTTTTTACTAAACTACGTTTTCCGTTACAACTATTTCCTTTTTATAACGTTTACTTACCGTTACAAATATATCCTATTTATAACTTCTATTTACCGTTACAAATATTTCCTGTTTATAACTTCTATTTACCGTTACAAATATTTCCTATTTATAACTTCTATTTACCGTTACAAATATTTCCTATTTATAACTTCTATTTACCGTTACAAATATTTCCTATTTATAACTTCTATTTACCTTCTAAATAAATATTCCTTTTCTATTTCTATTTATTTTCTAAATAAATATCCCTTTTATAGAACCGTGTTCGTTTTATAAATAATTCCTTTTATAAAATCCTGTGATTTTATAAAATTCCTTTATTTCAATATACATTGAAATACTTCTTTTACATCCTAGGGTCTTTTATGATATTTAAAATATCGAATAACAATGATCAATATCATTCCCACACCCATAATCCATAACAGATTATATAACCCATCATATATCACAATATATGAAAACAGTAAAATAAATGTTGAGGAATCCAGTTGGATTCCTCCAACCTGTTTCCCTGCATCACAGATGTTAAACAATATAGATAACATCACTTTCAGTTCTATATGATATATTCTGTTAAACAGAATTGATATAGAAAATTCAACTAACTGACTAGCAGTTCAATCAAACAGTCAACATACAGTATCAGCCAATATCTAACAGTTCTAAAAATATAACATGAAATTATAAACTGTTCAAAGTTAGTGAGATTTACTCACACTTGCAGTTCATCGTTAAAGAACGATAAACTGTCGCTTGATTTGAATCAAACACTTTATTTCGCCATAAATTCAGACGAGCTCAAATCCATTCCCAGTCAGTTCCATTGGGTAGTGTCCGTCCATACGATCTCATCGGATCTTGTTTCGCTAAATTTCGTTCACGTACGAGATAGTTATGATACTACGAAGTTCATATATTTTTAAATTAAATTTAAACTCAATTGAAAAATATTGGGCCTTACCCTCCTATGTCGGCCCATCAGCCCAATACCAAATCCGCACCCATATTTGAAGCTTCTTCCCACACAGTACGCAGTCATGGCCTGTCTTACGCACTCCCCTCTTCACTATTATAAGCATCATGATCACCACTCCGTTCCTTTTCATGTTTTGATTCCCACAACATTTACTTTTAAAACTGGGCTTTCATACCACAACTGTCCCAAATACCCATCCACCGCGTGGCATCCATCTTCCCCAGTGCCCTCGCCAGTATCTGCTCCTCACAAAATAAACCCGTACTGTATCGATGGCCATTTCCCGATCTCCATGTCCTCATTTCTCCATCGTTTTCGAAATCAAATCCGGCTACAAACTTCGCTGCTCAAAAGCTCCCCTATCACCTACATCATAGCAAGTGCGACTCCCTGATCCATATTTCGAACTCCAGGAGCTCGTTCGCACCTCTTCAGGAACCCGCGACTTAGTGGATTTTTCGGTTCGTAAATATACCATCGAGTGGCACAAAACAGGTAGGAGCTTGCAGCTCTTCTGATGCCGCACCTGAAGAAGTCTATTTCGAGATCTAGTTTGGATTTTATTTAGAATTTAATCTCCATGTTTTTGCTGTGAATGGAGAATGGATGTGGCGGCTCGTTTTGATGAACGAAAATTGGGAATTAGGTTAGAACTTAAGGATTATTTATAGGGATTAGTTTTACTTTCAGATTAAGTGGATGATTTCATTCCACATTTTCTCTTTGCTGTTCGTACACGCGGGACACAAATTACCCATGAAGTATAGTGTGTTTAAACGGAAGCCACGGACATGAAGAACTAGCGGTTGGGTTCCTTCAACGTGAAACACCTGTAAACATATATTTGTTTTAAGTTTTAGTACACCGTCTTACGAAGATTTTATTCATGTCCTACTGCTACAGACAGAAATAAATATACGATCGTATCGAGCGGTGTGCCTCGGTCCCAAAAATATAATAATTCCGGTAGGTGAACTCATATTGTGAAACTTCAAAATCTTGATTTCAGGGTGCGAAATACTTCAAATAAAAAGTTGCTTATTAAATTAATTAAAAATTACAATAAAATTCTAAAAATTAAATTATCACTATTTCCCAAAAGAACCTTGTCTAAATTCAAACCCTATCTCTAGTTATATTGAATAATCTGTTACGGCCGATAAACGATTCTATAGCGACTATTTTAATATTTGATTTGGACATATCTCAAAATCTACACGACGAAATCCTGATTTTTCTCTTCCACTAGAAAGATATACTCCACCAGCTCCACACGTTTCTTGTTTCACAGAAATCCGATTTAAAACGAATCCTGTACATTCAGTTGAAGTTCAGATCGCCAATTTACGAACTGCAGTGCCATTTCGAGCTCGTTTATAATTATAATATAATTATACGTTCAAATTATTGTTCAAATAATATATTCGTTATTCTACTTCAATTCAAAGCTGAATAAAATATCACAGATGATCCAGTTCACACCATATCGCTATTTCAGCCAATTCTGATCATTTCAGAATTAAATATATTATTTAATTTATTAATTAATTAAATATTCACCATTATATTATTCCATGACCATGAAATCCTTTTAATCACCTTTCAATAATTAAATAAATTAATTATTGTACCTCTGCAAATGCGGGTCATTACACTATTCATTTTCCAAATATTTCCCCTTTATAATTCTATTTACTTTCTAAATAAATATTCCTTTTATAATTCTATTTATTTTATAAATTTTTCCTTTTATACAATTCTATTCATATGGTCTTTAACATACCAAATAAGATGACCAGTGTCATCATAATCAATCACAGATTATATATCACATCATATATCACAATATATTAAAACAAACAGTATATTATAAATGTTGAGGAATCCAGTTGGATCCCTTTAACCTATTTCCCTGCATCACAGATGTCAAACAATATAATTAACATCGACTTTATTTCAATATGAAATATTCTGCTAAACAGAAATAATATTTGATTAACGATTTATATATATATCGTTATCTATAATTTCAACCAATACATAAGCAATTCAACCAAACAGTTAACACACAACAATCAATAGATAATTATCAGTTCTAAGAATACGTTATAAAAATATAACTGTTCGGAGTTGGTGAGTTTTACTCACATTGGACGGTCATCGTTAATAACGATTAGCTATCTTTGATTCTGACGGACAATTTATTTTGCTATAAATTGTAACGAGCTCCTATTCATTCCTAGTCAGTTCCAGCGTGTAGCCCTCGTCCCTACGATCCCAACGGATCTTGTTTCGCTGAATTCTGATTATGTATGAATTAGTTATGAATTTTAAAAGCTAATACACTATTTTAAATTGAAAATGAACTTAATTTATTTCCAAGTGGGATTAACCTTTTGATTTTATCCGGCCCACTACCCTTTCAATCCTGTACCCGCAAAAGTCTTCTTCCCCAATACAATCCGCTCCCTCCAGTATAAACCCATTGTGGCCTGTAGCAAAAATGCTCCACTTCCATGACTATCGGACTCCACCCCGACCACCTAACAGCTGCGCAACTATCACCAACGAACTCAGCTCCTCGGCTTCCATCTGACCATCATTACCATTCAACGCTCGAAGTCCCCTTCCCCATCGCGACCAGTAGCTCGAGCAGCTACAGTGAAAATGTCGCCTTCTATTTCTTGCAGTCATACCACCCCAATGTTTCACCAAACAACCCTCTCGACGCTAGCAACTCGACGCTTCGCTCGCTACTTCCCAAAGCCTCTCTGATCGGCCATACTTTTGCACTCTAGGCCACACTGCCCTTTAAAGGAGCGACCCAAAATTTTGCCGCACCCAGAATCGTTCACACCACCACGTATCTCTTGTTCTCGTGAGTTAAAAGAACCCAAAAGCATTCAATTTAGTGGAGAAAGTTGTGGGATTTAAATAGAGGAAGATTTACAAAGAAGGCTGCTTTAATTTGAATCTCAGCGGATGTTTTAGTTTAGGTTTAGAAAGAGTGGAAGCTTATTTCTACAGTTACATCTTTGAAGACGTGGTCTCTTGAGGACTCCAACGTGGTATCTGTGGTTAAGGAATAGGCAACGTGTTGTTTAAATTATTTAGAAAAATATCTATATCCATTTCGTAAACTCCATTCATGCACAAACTGCTATAGACAGAATTAGCTATATCGTTGTGACGAGCAATGTGCCAGGATCCAAAAAATATAATAATATCGGTAGATTAACTCATATTGTGAAACCCTAAAATATTGATACAGGGTGCAAAATACTCCAAATAAAAAGTTGCGTATTTAATTAATTAAAAATTATAGTAAAATTCTAAAAATTAAATTATCACTATGCCTCAAAGGGCTTGTATAAATTCGAGGCCAATATTTAATTATAATTAAATATATCGTTATGGTTGATAACGATTCCATAGCGACTATTCGAAAATTTGACTTCTACATAAAACAAAATCTACACGATGAAATCCCGATTTTTCTTTTCCATCAGAAAAATGTACTTCACTAGCTCCTAACGTTTCTTGTTTCACAGAATCCGATTTAAAACAGATTCTGTATTTTCGTTTAAATTTTGAATCACCAAATTACGAACTGCAGTGCCATTTCGAGCTCGATTATAATTATAATATAATTATACGTTTAAACTTCGTTTAAATAATATATTCGTTATTCAAATTCAATTCCAAACTGAATATATATTTTAAATTATCCAGTTCACATAATATTGTCAATTCACTATTTCTGATTATTTCAGAATTAAATATATATTATTCTATTATTTAAATTAATTAAATATTCCATATAATTTAATTAAACAACCATTATATTCTCTAAATCACTATTTAAATAATTAAATAAATTAATTAAAATCCGTAAAAATATGGGACATTACAAGGCACTAGGTTGAGATGACACAGAAACAACAATTTAGCACAAATAGAGACACAAAACTACGTATTTTCTCAAATTCATTCAGATAAAAAAAATAGAGTAAATTAGAAAGCGTGAGTCACACAACTCACCAAGATTGGATTATAGGCTGAAATTGTAGAGATTCCATCATAAAAGCTTGCCAAACCATGATTCCTAACATTAGAAACACCTAAGCAGGGATATACAAACCTCTAAAAACATACAATAACCCATTTTCTCTTGAAATTGTTTAAGGAGAGGATCGCATGGATTGATAGAGGCTGAAGAAGCTCTTCTCTCTGTTAGGAAGTATATATTAACAAGGAGGATTTGATTTTTAATTTATAAAAAGAGTGAAGAGGCCACATATTTTGCACTGATTTCCTTTTAGCTGAAGGAGAAAGAAAGTAATAAAGAGAAAAGTGTCGTATCCTTTCTTCATTCCCTTACCAAAAATAATGAAAGTAAAAGAGAAATGGGCTAATTAACCTAACATAACCCAAGATAGCTTAAATATGCAATTTAGACCCCAAATGCACTATATTTAAGCATAAAGCACACATTACCAACTTAATTATGCTAACCATTTTCAACTAAATTACAATACACACACAAATCACATTGTGTTTAATTTTATAAATACAAATACACACTACAATGAACGTGTTGAATCTCCATAACACAAACACACAAATATAAATACATCTTAAAACATATTTTCACAATATAATAAATGTCAATTTGAAATAGTTACATTAATATAAATATGTTTTTCAAATAATTATATTACCCCTTTAAAACATATTTATATTTTTTTAAACAATGTATATATTCTTCATTAATTTAACTAATTAAATAATGATTTACTAAAATAAACATTTCAAGACTACAAATATTGATTCGTAATACTATATATTTTTATACTAACAACAATCCAATTAATTCGTTGATTATTATTTAAAAGCCACGTATTCACTTTTACAACAATCTACAAAAATCTAATGTTATGTCTTACTTTAAATTCACCAATATAGTTTAAAACATAATTCCTCAATTATTATTATTGATAAGAATATATCTTGTATTTAAAACCCAACTTAGTAATTTAATAATCATTTTACCACCAATTTATCATAAATATTGAAAATATATTTTCCTCTTAAACATAGACTCCCAATCAATATTATATATTTTCAATATTTACTTTAATCAATAAGATATAATTTATAAATGCATATTAGAATAAATTACTTATTAATCTAAGAAAATATAATTTATTCCAAACACACTAATTATGAGACCCCAATTCCCTTAAATCTTGTTTTAAATAATAAACGAGTTGGGCTCTCGAATCCATATTTTATTCTCTTTAGACTTAAAATCCAAAAAATGTACAATGGTCTGTTCAACCCGGGTACCAATAAATCTTGGTTTTTACAAAGAATTTTCTTTTCTTCTCTTTAGTCTAGTTCTTTGAGGACTCCATACAATAAGAAATTGTCTCTTCATTCTAGATTGCATTCCCACAATAATATCGCTAGTGCCTCTCGTATGTGGCATAGTTGCTCCAGCAATCTCCGTCTTCAACCCCGGATAAACATCTCATTCGTCATAATAACTGTGTCAACAAAACCTTTTCCATATCGGGGCAACTCCTCAAACTAAGCAGCATACTCAATCGCAAACATATCTTCTCACTTTAGTTCAATAACTTCTTATGTAATGTTGACTTACAAATTTCAAAAAAAAAAATCACTCCTTAAACCTCCTTTGGTGCTCCTATAATAATATGTTCCATCTGTGCAAAACAACTCCTTGCAACTGCCTTAAAGCCAACTCCTTTTTTGCTCATAGTTCAAAACTAAATCTTTAGATCCCATAAAAGTGCAGGAACAAATTCTCTAGCCCTCTATTATCCTATGTTCCAAGAAAGGTTTTCCACTAAGACTGGTATAATCGATACTTAGCCTGGCTTTGTTGTTACCATGACGATGCTATAGGATTACCTCCTTCTCCAAAACCAGTTGAAGCTCCAGCTTGCACCAGATTGAATAAAACCTGTAGTATTATCTTGGCATATTTATTACCAACTGTTAGGATTGAATACCTTGAATTACATTAATACGACAACAAGGTTGTGCATATGTTTTAGATTAAGCATTTCCATTCGTTGTATTGCCTCCTCCACCTAGATTCACTCTTTTATTTCCTGCTTCCATATCTCACGTCTAATAAATCTATATATGAGTTTTTGAAAGACACAAAAGAATAGTCTAAGAGTATAAGGAAAATATATATACTTATATAATACAAATACAAGTACATTATAATATCGTTATCCATAACCTAGTGTATCTCTCTGATATTTGGATTTTAGCTTGCAAGAATCTTTTAAGTTAAAAATATTTTTGTATTTGCATTAACCTATGTGTTGATAACAAACTGTAGCAATTCATTATGTACTTCCTAAAGCTAAACACTACAAATTCTACATTCATACATAGTATTAATTTTTGGTGATAAAAAACGCATATGTTAATGAATCGTAACTTCAGAGAAAATAGGCATATGGATTTTTTTCAAAAGAAACATTCATTAATAATATTCACTACATTTCCTGGTTGTAAAATTCACAATCAGTTCAAAATATAATTCTTACATAATATAACTCAAAGAGCGGCATATAAAGATGTCCCTTGGTTGATCAGAGTCAAATATAGGCAATAAACAACTTTGCCTTTACATACATCTAAATAAAAATAATACATAATAGAAAGAAACTCTTAATAAAGCAAAATGCCTCTTTCACATCTCGAAAAGCTTATTCGTTGAAGAACTTGAAATACCTTATTGCAAACCTACTCGAATGAGTACCTGAGAGTTTAAGGGGAAAGAAAAAAGTTTCGGTTGGTCAACGGACTGGTGTAAATAATAATTACTATCCAGAAACCAATAAATATATAATGAGACTACATTGCCTAGAGGAATTAGTTTCCCTCTCACTAGCATCATCACGTAAAATGCACCCCTACACTCATAATAGATAGAATAATAATAATGTACAAATGTACAATATAAAGTGGATTCCCCATCCTCATTTTCCTAATAACTATCTTAACCATTTATGATTAACTTTCATATGAATAAATTACCTAC
Source organism: Allium sativum (assembly GCA_030737875.1). Lineage (NCBI taxonomy): Eukaryota > Viridiplantae > Streptophyta > Magnoliopsida > Asparagales > Amaryllidaceae > Allium > Allium sativum. Next base: position 680,487,858 of record CM060918.1, on the reverse strand, counting down.
TTTTTTTTACAAGTTAACTACTTGAGTTTGAGAAAATGAGATTTCCCATCCAAATGTATATGGACTACCTATCCCTGACCATTTGGTTAACTATCCTCTTGACTTACTATAAGTTAAAATTGGGAGTAATCCTCACTGGATGTTGCTGTGCACTATATAGTTTTATCAGTTGGATAACCATGAATGTTCCTTGTACACAACATGGACTAACCATTGCACATCTCATAGTTTTATCTGTAGGTTGACTAAGAACCTATAGTTTTATCCTTAGGATAACTATAAGCATACATCTTGTGGATTATCTATCTCACCCCTCATAGTTTTCCTAGGATTACGAAGAATCCATATATTTTTATTTAATCTTTCCCTCCAAGAATGTTTAAAATATTAATAACCCCAATATATACATGATTATTTAGCTTCTTATGGTGTCCCTAAGATGTTAATCATGTGTAAGCAAAGCATGCATAAACATATAATAAAGGAATATACAATGGTCTTGTCTACTAGCTTGACAAAGCATGTTGTGTAACTCGTGGTCCTCTATTGAAAATGAAGATGATCAATAAGTAGTTAGTCGACGTTGTCTTTATTGATTATTTTAACTAAATTTTTGAAACCATTAGACATTGATTAAAAACGTTAGACAAAAATCTATCTTCCATACACATAGGTTATCTACGTACATAGAATAAAATAGGTTAAATAATTGACATGGTTGATGAAGACAAAAGGCAAGGGCAATAAGCCCTAACTCTTTCGAAAGTATGTTTAAACATATGTGTACCTTATCAACATAGTCAACATTGAAAAGAAATAGAGGCACTATCTTCACAAAAATGATAGCAAATTGGAAAATATGCCTAATCGACCAAAGCAATAAAAACAAAGAATAGATGTGATAACCTCAAAATGTTTCCAAAATAGTTCAAAATAATGCTTACCAACATAGACAAGGTTTAGAGGAGATAACCTTTAAGTCTTTTGAAAACAAGTTTGAAAACCAACATTTTCAACACAGTGGGTGATGACAAGGGTTAGAGGCGATAAGCCTAAAGCTTTTGAAAATAGTTTTGAAACTAATGCTATAGACCACATCTGTGATGACAAGATACAAAGGCTATAAGCCTCGAGTGTTCAAAAACAAGTTATGGAAATAGGCCCAGTCGACATAAACGACAAGGTATAAATGCAACAAGCCTCAAAATAATCAGAAAGTAATTTGTGAAAACAAGCCTCGTCGACAAAATCGACAAGGTATCTAGGTAATGAACCTCAAAATTTAAAATATTGAAGCATCATGATTAATATAAGAAAATGGTATTACCAACTATGTATAATAGAAACACACATATGCACGATGGTATAAGCGCTTGTGGAGAGGTAAAATTTTAAAACTTATGAATAGATACAGGTGACATGGACTAAGCCGACAAGGATGATGTTAACAATAAAGACTACCCTGGATACACAATATACCATGCTTTGTGATAGGCCATGCATCAACAGCTTACTAACTATGTTGATAGGATGAAGTTGATATGTAGTGACCCGCATTTTTAGCTGTTGAATAATTAATTTATTTAATTATTAAATATCGATTTATCGATATCGAGAACGTGAATTAAATAATATTGAATATTTAATTTATAATTATAATATAATAAAATATATTATAATGTCAAAATAGTCAAAAATAGCTGAATTCACAATACAGTGTGAATTGGGTTATATATAAGGTATAATTCAGTTTGGAATTGAATTTGAATAACGAATATATTGAATCGACGACAGTTGAACGTATAATTTATAATATAATTATAAACGAGCTCGAAATGGCGCTGCAGTTCGCTATTTGGCGATTTGAACTTCAACTGAATGTACATGATTCGTTTTAAGCCGGATTTCTGTGAAACAAGAAACGTGTGGAGCTGGTGGAGTATATCTTTCTAGTGGGAGAGAAAAATCGGGATTTCGTCGTGTAGATTTTGATTCACGTCCAAATCAAATTTTAGAAAAATCGCTATGGATTTCCTTTATAATTTGCGACGCTTTATATACGTTATAAATCGATTTTTTGATACGAACTGAATATCGATCAAATCAGAATTCTGGAAATCAAGTCATAAATTCTGGCAGGATATTCTGGAGCCGGACGACATCGTATATGGATATATACGATAATATTAATTTATTAATATTTAATTTAATTATATTTAAATATATTTATATATTTAAATGGGTCATTCAGAGCATTAAAAATAGCCACTTTTGCAAACGAAGTCGGAATTCGACGAAACTAGTTTTGTTGGATCTGCAATGTCAAATAGTTGTTAGATGTGAAGTTTCGTGATTTTTAGAGTCACTGTGTGGCCGTACGGATTTTTAAAGTGAGAAACAGTCAGTATTTTGACAGGTAAAAATACGCTGTGTGAGCATACGGAGTCAGAATTAGACGAAACCAGTTTCGTTGGGACCATAATGTCGAGATGTAGCTGCACGTCCAGTTTGGTGATTTTTGGGTATCATATGTGATCACGGGGATTTTTAACAACAAATACAAATAAGCGTTAAGCTATAAATGAATATAAAAGTATTTAAATTTCCCCTATATATACCCTACGTACCCCCTTTAACCTAATTATGTTGTTCTGTGGTCAAAGAACAAATGAGCCGCCGTTGTTTTCCTTCCTCCCAGAAATTGTTCGATCTTCTTAAAATCATAGCAATTCAAACAAAATGCCATAAATCATGAAACCAAGTTATGTGAACTCCTCAGAGGATTTCCTTCCACTCTGTACTTATTTCAATTGGTGCGATGAACATTTGGTTGGGATTAGTTTTTGACAGTGGACCTAGGGCTTGAATTTGCTTGGAAGTGAAGTAGCGATGGGCGATTTAGAGTTCGACGTTGGGTTTGTTGTGAGATTTGGTACTTGCGTGTGCTTTTTGGGTTGATAATGATGAAAAAAAAATGACGCAAGGTCACTGTTGGCTGTTGCAAAGGGCCGAACGACGGAAGTAGATAGAGGGGTGCGAATGGTGTAGTGTTGGTATGGAGGTGTAGAGGAATGGAAGAGAAAACTAATGGTGATTTCAGATTTTTGAACGGTGAGGTGATGGTGGAGTTTGACTTTGAGAAATACACGGTGATGGCCATGGAATGGCTCTGGAGCGATCACTGAAGGGAAGAAAGAATGCACCGTGGGCTTGGCTTTGTGAGGGAGGGTATGGGCCTTATTGAAGAGGTTAAGCCCAAGTGAAAATGGGAAGCGGGTTGGTGTTTGGTTCTTGTTTGAGTATTGGTGGTGCGGCTATAGACATGAAGAGGAGCGACAATTCTGGAATTTCAATCGGGAAAGAAGGCTGTACAGAGCGGGTTCGGGTTTGGGCCGTATATCAAGAGTTAAGCCCAAGTATACTAGTTAAGTTAATATTAAATTTCAAATTTATGTATTAAACTTGTAGATTCAATATCTCGACCATACATTATCAGATTGACGAACCGCAAGTTGCGTTGGGATCATATAGACGAGATTTTCACAATGAAGCTGACTGGAAGTGGATCCGAGCTCGTTACAATTTATGGAGAAATAAATTGTCCGTCGAAATCAAAGAACGCAAACCGATTATATAACGGTTAACGCGTCAATGTGAGTAAACCTCACTAACTCTGTACAGTTTATAATTTCATGTTGTATTTTTAGAACTGTTAGAAATTGTCTGTTTGATTGTGTGTTGACTGTTTGATGGAACTGCTAGTCAGTTAATGAAATATTTATATATATATATATATAATATATATATAAACAGTTATATTGTTGTATATTGATTCTGTTTGTCAGAATAATTCATACTGAACTGAAAGTGATGACCATCATGTTGTGTAACATCTGTGGATGCAGGGAAACAGGTTGGAGGAATCCGACTGGATTCCTCAACAGTTATTTTATTGTTTTTCATATATTGTTGTATGATGTGAATTATAACCTGTTGTTGATTATATGTACTTGGACGATATTGAACATCGTGATTTGATATGATTGAATGCCATAACATGCCGAAATGTAGATAAGGGAATTTTCAAAGTGATATTTGAAAATGAAATATTTATAAATAAGGAATATGTATAAATTTGGATATTTATAAATAGGAGATATTTTGAAAAGGAAATAAATTCAAAACATTTCTTTTTGAATGGAAAGGCCTGTGTGGCGAGTTTGGGGATTTTCCAGATACTCCCGATACAAAGGAGGTTATGGCGAATTTTCCCGGGAATTTAAAGAGTTAGAATATTTTTTAAGAATAAATTTGAAAAGGGAATATTTGAAAACCATTTGCAAATAGAATAAAATAGAGAAAAGAAATATTTGTAAACTATTTACAAATAAAATAGAAAGGGGAATATTTAGAAAATAAATAGAGTTAATAAAAAGGAAATTGGTTTATAAAGGAAACCGTTATAAAAAGGAAAACGTTATTAAAAGGACATTTATAAAGTGTAGAACCGTTACTAATATTAAATCTTTATAAATGAGTAAACGTGTTAAAAAGGGGATCTTTTTAAAATGGATAAACGTTATAAAAAGGAGAAATCGAATATGGTATTCGAAGTTAGAAATCGAATATGGTATTCGAAGTTAGTTAATCGAATATAGACATTCGAAAGGAGTTAATCGAATATGGCATTCGAAGTTAGTTAATCGAATATGGCATTCGAAGTTAGTTAATCGAATATGGTATTCGAAGTTAGTTAATCGAATATGGTATTTGAAAGTTAGTTAATCGAATATAGACATTCAAAAGGAATTAATCGAATATGGTATTCGAAAGTTAGTTAATCGAATATGTTATTCGAAAGGGGTTAGTCAAGTCGAGTTAGTCAAATAGAGTTAACTAGTTAGAGTTAATCAGTTAGAGTTAACCAGTTGGAGTTAATTAGTTAGAGTTAATTGATTAGAGTTAAAACGAACTAGAGTTAATCAAATATAGTTATTTGAGCCAGAGTTAGTCAAACATAGTATTCAGGGTAAGTTGCCATCTTGTACGACTGCTAGCGAAATTCGCAGGGCTGTAAATAGCCTACGGCGGTCGGATGTTTCCTGAGGGAGTCAGGCGTAACCATTGTGATCGCTGCGATCTAGAGTCAAGCGAATGGAGTTTAATCAAATATTAGTTATTCGATAGGAGTTAATTGAGTTGATCGAGTTGAGAAATAAGTTAAGTTAAATAAGTTGAGTTGATCGGGTGGTTCGACCAAGTTAGTCGAGCCTAGTTAATCGAATCGAATTGGTCGAACCAAGCAAGTCGAGTTAAGTTAGTCAAGTTAGTCGAGCCTAGTTAATCGAATCGAATTGGTCGAACCAAGTAAGTCGAGTTAGTCGAGTCAAGATAAGTTAATCGATGTTAGTTCCATCGAAAGGAGTTATCGATGTTAGTTCCATCGAAAGGAGTTATCGATGTTAGTTTCATCGAAGGGAGTTATCGATTATAGTTTAATCGAAGTGAGGTTTTTCAAAGATAAGATACTTGAAAAGGAAGAGTTATCGAATATTAGTTGATCGAAGTGAGATTTATCGAACAAGAGTTATTCGAAGAGGGATTTTCGAATATAGTTTATTCGAAAGTAAGATTTTCAAATATGAGATATTTGAAAAGGAAGAAGTTAATCGAATATAGGTTATTCGAAGAAGAGTAATCAAATAGAGATTTCTCGAAGAGAGTTAATCGGCAAATTCGATTATATCGAATTCGGGAAAGTACTTATACTTTCCAGTGATTTAAATAGAGATTTATTTATTTATAAATAAATAAATGTTAGGTTAATTATTCGCTAATAAGAATAGAAGTTATAATTAAAGTTAGATAATTCGAAAGTAGGGATTATAACGTTATCGTTATAACCAATGTTTTAAATATAGAAGTGGACTAGTAAAATTGAATCCGAGAAAGGCGTAAAGAAGTTGTTAAAGATTTAAAAGATAAACTTTGACCATTTCGAAGTTATAACGTTGTTCAGTTAAGGTCTGAGAAGTAATTATACCCCAACTTGAGTGACTTCCTTCTTAACTAAGAAATGGTAAGGTTTGATCGTAAAGGAGTTTTGGAAATGTTTTCTAAACGAGAATCAGAAATGTTTTCTGGTAAAAGAAAAGTAAGAATTTAGAATATAGGGAAACATGAGATAAGTAAATAAATGAACTAAAGAGCTTAATGTTAAATGATGTTTGTTCGATATAATTTACATCTGGAAATAATATCGTTGTTTGCACACTTGTTTTTCTTTGATAGTTAACTCACAGACTATCGAAGTTTTGACCATTTTAACGTTGTTAATATGGAGAGACCGGTTGGATTATTATCCAAAGAACCACTCTGTATTGGCATAAGCGTCGCGAATCATATATGCCAAAGATAATTGAAGACGAAGTAAAATGCAAGGGCTATCCTGTTTACAGAATAGTGCCTTCGGTTTGTCCATTCCCAGGACAACTTGTATGGACGAAGGTCTGACGGAGTATATCCAATGGATCGCGTAAGTTGATCTGTTCAAACGTATTCACGTTTGGTGGCGGAGGAATTCGTTTCTCTTAGCTGTATACCCGTGTTATTTTTGGATAAGTCAATTTGTGATTTGGCGGGTATGACGATGTGACATTTCTAAGTGAATGAAGATGGATGTCTGACATAGTATTTCCAGACGGTCACGTACATTGATTTCTTCAACTATACCAAGAGTGGAAGCGGAGAAGGAAACTTCTTTTAGGCTGACACGTAATGTATGGTTGTAGACGTCAATTAGTGATTTTCGATGGATCTGACAATGTGGCATTCGAAGTGAATCTGATGTGATGATAAAGCGTAGCTTCTAGCCTCATCAACCGGTAAATGACAGAAATCGGGCAGGCAGCATGACTAAGTCGGTCGCACCGAAGTAGGGTGTATAAGCACCTATCTAGTGAATATTCATTTGTTTCTAAAATCTATCAATGTTGTCCCATATATATACGGGAACGGCTGCTGATCCCAACCGTTGGTGATTTACATTCGATACACTCAAGCGAAATGAGTGGTCGGTCATGTGTGGCTGAGTTGCAAGATGTTCTTGTTGAACTCCAGTGTATCGTTCCTAGAGTACACTGATCGGAAGGTGATTCCATACCTTGTCATAGTTGGAAATCCATTATCCAGTACGTGCTTGCGATTTTGATTGTATACTATATATGTAGAACGTGAGATGAAAGCGTTTCTGCTAGTTGATATCTATTTGTACATAGACATTATATTAATATCAAAAGGTTTTTGATATAAAGATATTTTGGATTCTCATAAGGGAAAAACCCGTTCCGTTATGCGGCGTGGTCTTATGAGATATCGTTTACTTGTTCATATACCTGTTTTAGCGTTTCTGCTAGTTGATATCTATTTGTACATAGACATTATTATAATATCAAAAGGTTTTGATATAAAGATATTTTGGATTCTCATAAGGGAAAAACCCGTTCCGTTCTACGGCGTGGTCTTATGAGATATCGTTTACTTGTTCATATACCTGTTTAAACTGTTTTACTCATACCAGTCCCATGACTGACCCGGAGTTTATTTGTTTTGTTTCCCCTAAACTCTTGGGTGCCTAATTTTGTACGGGCAGTCAAGTAGTCAGGAATTTACAGATATACTGGAAGAGCGTGGAGCAGGAGGCTTCAAGATCATATAGCTATAGTTATTTCCGCTGTGTTGTAAGTGTTGTACTCTGATAAGTGCTATTGTATACATAACTGTTATATTTCAAAGATATGTTATCTATTATATGTTATTCGTTCCGTTGTGAGGTTCGTGTTACTCTGATGTTGTGTTCTTCTTCTTCTTCTATTCTAAGTTTCTGTCTTATCTATTCTCACCTTCTAATTTCTTTCATTAATTACCGGGATTTTTCGATGGTTTGGTTATCGACGTCGGGCTTACGTCGATAACCAAAGTCGCCGAAAATCCGGGTCGTTACAGTTGGTATCAGAGCTTAAGTTAAGAATTACTTGGCTCTGTGGCGTGATTCAGTAGAGATGGGATTAGTAATATCCTAGACTGAGTTTGAGTGTATATATACGAGTGCGTATTTGTTAGTTAATATAAAGTGATTTATATTGTGTAGATTTATTGGTTGAGTGGCTTATAAATTCTGGTCGATCAGTTTGATCCACTGTATCGGTAGGAGTTTTATAAACACTTGAACATGATGAACCGACATGGTATGTTTTGAAATTAACATAGTATAATTGGTTGTGTTGGTTGTAATTATAATCAGATAAGATTATAAAATGTGAAATGGTTATATATAACCAATCAGAATCATATAAGTAAAGTATATGAAATAAGATGAATTAAATATGAATTTAAATCAGAATTTAAAATAAGGAAATTTTAAGTTCTTGGGAGGTTTTGAAAACGTTTTTCAAACTGAAAATGTGATATAGTATTGAACTCACTTCGATAGCTGGAAAATAGATTTTGACGATGAATCGCGACATCATCAGTGTTCATTTTCGAGTTCTAAGTGGTGGATTACTACCAGAGATTTTGATTTGAATTGTTTTGAGAAAACAAGTTGTTTAGAAATTCAAAGGTTTTGAATTGGTATTATGATTTCAAATTTGATTTGAAAGAAACCCAGGAATTTGAGTTCTGAAATTAAAATTTAACTAATGAAGTTAAATAGATTGAGATGGTATAAATGACTAAATAAATTGAAATTTAACTTGAACATAGTTAAATAGAATTGAATTGGATTGGAGAATAATCTGTTATGGAATTGGGTTGATGAGTCAATAATTTGGAATTTGATATTGGGGTTCGAATGAAAATTCGATTTGGATTTGAGGATATGAACTGATTGGAATTTGATTGAGATAACACTGGTATATGCTGAGTTGATAGCATATGGAAGTGATAGAGTTGATGTGCCCGACAAAAAGGTACCAGTTTATATTTGATATGAGTTGAGATTTATGAGCCGAATTGGCAAGCCGCTTGGCTGTTTGATTTTCTTTTGGGTTGAAGAAGGCCCAGAGAGGCGAGCTGGAGTTTGAGATATTGACCAGTACAAAGGAGGTGCTGGCGAATTTTTTTTTGAAAAGTTAAGGCGTTAGAAAATTTTCAAATTTTTTGAAAATTTAGTTAGTCAGAATAAATTAATATTCTAGTCGATATTAATTGGTTCAGTGAAATCGGAGATAAGAGGTAAACAGATAAATTTTTAACCAGTAGATAGGGTCGTCCCCTAGCTTAGCAATTTCGAGGACGAAATTTTATTAAGGGGGGAAGATTGTAGTGACCCGCATTTTTAGCTGTTGAATAATTTATTTATTTAATTATTAAATATCGATTTATCGATATCGAGAACGGAAATTAAATAAAAATGAATATTTAATTAATAATTATAATATAATAATTTTATATTATAAGCCCGGAATGGTCAGAATAGTGAAATTCACGATATACTGTGAATTGGATAGTATCAGAGGATTGGTTGAGTTTATAATCGGAATATAAATAACGAATATATTCAATCGACGACAGTTTGAACGTATATGGTGTTTTTATATCTGTCCGTTGCAGTTCATACTTGAATGGAGTTTCATATAGAAGGGTACCATAAAAGTCTAACATATACAAGTGTATATAATTTCTTTTCCTTTCCACTCAAGCTTTGTATCACTGCTGTTATTTCGATCCCTGTTCCCTATTACTTCAGAACTAAGATAACCAAAGACTACACAGTAAAGGAAATCACTGGTAGGCGGGAGGCAACACGTTTTGCCTAAGGGAAATAAACATTTGTATACCCTTACACCAAAAATATCCTAGCTTATTAAGTAAACTAAAAGAGGACCACGTTTGTATTCTTCTCAGCCATACGATATCCGTGGCCTCAAAAGCTTGGCCTTCACCAATCCGTTCGATCCCCTATATAATAACGTTATTAACCCTAAACCTAATTTCCCAACCTCAGAAGTAAAACGATATTTCCGCCGTAACATTTATTCTAGGAAAATGAATCTCGTCTTCAGAAAATCGAAAGCAAATGGAAATAAATTCCTAAAATTTCACGAATTCAATACATATGAATCCTCTCATGTCTCTCTCCGCCCTCATATCATTTTTACGCTGATCGATATTTGTTTGGGGGAGATCGACAGTTTGCAGATGAAATGGAACGCGTGAGTTCCAGTAGTTCGTGGATCCTCTGGTTCGATGCGATGGAGTGGAGATAGCCGAGGTGGGTGCAAGTGAGGACGGAAATTTGTATGTTGAGGGGACTGCGAGTTTGGAGGATGGTCTTCGTGGTTGAGTTGAAGGAGGGACTGTTAAGGAGTTGAGATGGTGATAACTTTGGGTGAGATTTGGCATTAGTGTATGTTGCAGGCACTGTAGTGGACGAAGTGTGATTCGTTGAGGAGTTAGTTAACAGGTTTTAATAAGGGATTAGTTGTGTATTTTGTTTTGTATTATGGTGTTGTGTGGAGAAACTAGTTGGGTACAGGGGGCGTGAAGAGGGCATATAGTTCGAAGGAGATGAATTTTTGCAACTGAGTGGTGTGATGATGGTAATAGAAGGCAGTGAAGAATGTAGAGAATGTTGGAGGGGGTTTCAATGTCTGATGTTGAGTGGGGGGGAAGATGGGTAATGTGTGATTGGGTGAGGGCTTCGACAGTAAGAAATTGAGGGAATCATGTCAATGTTTTGGCAAATAGGAACCAATCAGTAGTGTGCTTGGGTATTGTTTTGGTCAAGTAAAAATCTGGGCGAAGAAAATAAGTGTGCTACCTAAAGAGCGAGACCGTATAAGGGTGTCGAGGGTGGCAATATGGTGTGGAAATGATTGAAGTTTCAAGGAGAAGGACTTCGGTGTATTTAGTGGTTGAACGGTCGTTGGTGAAGAAAGTCGCAATGGCCATTTGGAGGAGGAGCCGGCTTTGTTATCTCGTTCAGGAAGAAGGGTCATTGACAGGTTAGGGGTATTAATGTGGATGGGCCGAGGTTTCTAGAATCTGACGAAACAAGATCCGTTGGGATCGTATGGACAGTGGCTACACCTTGGAACTGACGGGAAGCGAATCAGAGCTCGTTACAATTTATAGGAAAATAAATTGTCTGTCTGAATCAAGTGATGGTTATCGTTATTAACGATGATCGTCCAATGTGAGTAAATCTCACTAACTCTGAACAGTTTATAATTTCATGTTGTATTTTTAGAACTGTTAGATATTGGCTGATTGACTGTGTGTCGACTGTTTGATTGAACTGCTAGTCAGTTAGTTAAATTTTCTATATTGATTCTGTTTAACAGAATATATCATATAGAACTGAAAGTGATGTTATATATATTGTTTAACATCTGTGATGCAGGGAAACAGGTTGGAGGAATCCGACTGGATTCCTCAACATTTATTTTACTGTTTTTCATATATTGTGATATATGATGTGTTATATAATCTGTTATGGATTATGTGTGTTGCAATGATGTTGATCATTGTTATTCGATATTGTAAATATCATAAAAGACCCTGGGATGTAAAAAGAAGTATTTCAATGTATATTGAAATAAAGGAATTTTATAAAATCACAGGATTTTATAAAAGGAATTTTTTATAAAACGAACACGGTTTTATAAAAGGGATATTTATTTAGAAAATAAATAGAAATAGAAAAGGAAATATTTGTAACGGTAAATAGAAGTTATAAATAGGAAATATTTGTAACGGTAAATAGAAGTTATAAATAGGAAATATTTGTAACGGTAAATAGAAGTTATAAATAGGAAATATTTGTAACGGTAAATAGAAGTTATAAAAAGGAAATATTTGTAACGGTAAATAGAAGTTATAAATAGGATATATTTGTAACGGTAAGTAAATGTTATAAAAACGAAATAGTTGTAACGGAAAACGTAGTTTATCAAAAGAAGTTAATCGATGTTAGTTAATCGATTAGTGATAAAGCAAAGGAGTTAATCGATGTTAGTCTAATCGATTAGAGATAAAGCAAAGGAGTTAATCGATGTTAGTTAATCGATTAGAGATAAAGCAAAGGAGTTAATCGATGTTAGTTAATCGATTAGAGATAAAGCAAAGGAGTTAATCGATGTTAGTCTAATCGATTAGAGATAAAGTAAAAAGGAGTTAATCGATGTTAGTTTAATCGATTAGTGTTAAAGTAAAAGAAGTTAATCGATGTTAGTTAATCGATTAGTGATAAAGCAAAGGAGTTAATCGATGTTAGTTTAATCGATTAGAGTTAAAGCAAAGGAGCTAATCGATGTTAGTTTAATCGATTAGAGTTAAAGCAAATGAGTTAATCGAATATAGTTATTCAAATAGAAAGAAAAAGGAATTATCGAATATAGTTTATTCGAAAGAGTAAGTGAAATGAGTAAATAAATAGCGTTAGTCAAATAGTGTTAGTCCAATAGAGTTAATTGATAAGGGTCAATTGATTAGAGTTAAGTGAAAAGAGTCAATCGAATATAGCTATTCGAAGAGGGTTAAGTAAGGAAGTTAGTAAAAGGAATAAAGTGAACTTTGCCTATTTCAAAGTTAGAAATGTTGTTCAGTTAAGGTCTGAGAGGTAGTCCTACCCCAACTTGATTGGCTTCGTTTTTACTAAGGAATAGTTAAGGCTCGACAGTAAAGGAAATGGTTTAAGTTGGCATCGCGATGGTTTGTTTGAACATCTGTCTAAGTCCAATAAAGAAGCTTTGGAAATGTTTTCCAAAGAAGAAACCAGAAATGTTTTCTAATAAAGAAAACAAGAAATGGAAATGTTTTCCATTGTTAATAAAGTATATTTTCCAAATTTAGAAAATAAGAAATATTGAATATAGGGAAACAGGAGTTTAGTAAAATTATGAATTAAGAGATATATGTTGAATGATGTTTGATCGATATAATTTCCATTTGGAAATAATATCATTTTTGAACACCTATTTTTATTCGATAGTTAAATCACAGACTATCGAAGTTTTGACCATTTTAACGTTGTTAATATGGAGAGACCGGTTGGATTATTATCCAAAGAACCACTCTGTATTGGCATAACCGTTGCGAATCATATATGCCAAAGGAAATTGAAGACGGAGTTATGCAAGGGCTATCCTGTTTACAGAATAGTGCCTTCGGTTCATCCTGTTCCTGGATGACTTGTATGGACGGATGTCTGACAGAGTATTTCCAGACGATCACGTATATTGATTTCTCCAACCGTACCAAGAGTGGAAGCGAGGAAGGAAACTTCTTTAGCTAACACATAATGTATGGTTGAGGACATCAATCGGTGATTGGATGGATTTGATGATGTGACATTCAAAGTGAATCTGATGTGATGATAAAGCGTAGCTTCTAGCCTCATCATCCGGTAAATGACAGAAATCGGGCAGGCAGCATGGCTAAGTCGGTCGCACCGAAGTAGGGTGTATAATCACCTGATCTAGAGTTTCATTCATTTCTAAAAATCTATTGTTGATGCTGTCCCATTCGGGAAACGGTTGCTGATCCCAACTGTTGGTGATATACATTCGATACACTCAAGCGAAATGAGTGGTCGGTCATGTGTGGCCGGGTTGCAAGATGTTCTTGTTGAACCCAGTGTATTCCTCTCTAGAGGTACACAAGCGAAAGGTGATTCCATACCTTGTCATAGTTGGAAACCCATTACCCAATACGTGCTTGCGGTTTTGATTGTATACTATATATGTAGAACGTGAGATGAAAGCGTTTCTACTAGATGATTATATATACTGTGATTGATAGGCATTATTATAATATCAAAAGGTTTTTGATATAAAGATATTTTGGATTCTCATAAGGGAAAAACCCGTTCCGTTATGCGGCGTGGTCTTATGAGATATCATTTACTTGTTCGAACTGTTTTTAAACTATTTTACTCATACCAGTCCCATGACTGACCCGGAGTTTTCTTTGTTGTTTTCCCTAACCTCTTGGGTGCCTAAATTTGTACGGGCAGTCAAGTAGTCGGGATTTTACAGATATACTGGAAGAGCTAGGAGCAGGAGGCTTCAGGATCATATAGCTATAGTTTATTTCCGCTGTGTTGTAAGTGCTGTACTTTGAAAATGATATGTATATTCAAGTACCAAGTTTGTATTTCAAAGTTATGTTATGAAATATATTTATTTGTTCCGCTGTGAGATTCGTGTTACTCTGATGTTGTGTTCTTCTTCTTCTTCTATTCTAATTTTCTATCTTATCTTTCCTCACCCTCTAATTTCTTTCACTAATTACCAGGATTTTTCGACGTTTTGGTTATCGACGTCGTGCTTACGTCGATAACCAAAGTCGCTCAAAATCCGGGTCGTTACAGTTAATCTATTATATGTTATTCGTTCCGCTGTGAGGTTCGTGTTACTCTGATGTTATGTTCTTCTTCTTCTTCTATTCTAAGTTTCTATCTTATCTATTCTCACCTTCTAATTTCTTTCAATAATTACCAGGATTTTTCGATGTTTTGGTTATCGACGTCGGGCTTACGTCGATAACCAAAGCCGCTCAAAATCCCGGTCGTTACAGTTGGTATCAGAGCATTGGTTTAGTTATTACCTTGGCTCTGTGGCGTGATTCAGTAGAGATGGGATTAGTAATATCCTAGACTGAGTTTGAGTGTGTATATACGAGTGAACGTATTTGTTAGTAAATATAAAATGATTTTTATTGTGGAGTTTTATTGGTTGAGTTGTTTGTGAATGCTGGTCGATCGGCTTGATCCACTGTATCGATAAGGGTTACTAAACACTCGAATACGATGAACCGACACGGTATGTTTTGAAAGAGGGTAAATGGAATAATTTTACCCGAATATATTTTGATATAGTATATTGGTTATGTTGGTTGTTATTATAATCGAGTAAGATTATAAAAAGGTAAAATGATTATAAATGACTAATCAGAATTCATATAAGTAATGTATATGAAATAAAATGAAGAAAAATCTGAATTTAAATCAGATTTGGGATTAAAATAAGGAAATTTTAAGTTCCTGGGAGATTTTGAAATGTTTTCAAAATGGAAGTATTTGGTAATGATTTTGAAAATGAATATAGTATTGAACTCACTTTGATCGCTGGAAAATAATTCTGATGATGGTGTACACATCATCAGTGTGATTTTCGAGTTATAAGTGACGGATTACTACCCAAGATTTTATTTTCAAATTTGTTTTGCGAAAACAAGTGTTTAAGAATTCAAATGTTTTGAATCGGTATTATGATTTCAAATTGACTTGAAATATGAGCCCAGGGATTTAAATTCTAGAATTTAAAATTTAA
This sequence comes from Allium sativum, assembly GCA_030737875.1. NCBI lineage: Eukaryota > Viridiplantae > Streptophyta > Magnoliopsida > Asparagales > Amaryllidaceae > Allium > Allium sativum. Next base: position 680,472,523 of record CM060918.1, on the reverse strand, counting down.
CTTGTTAAGTTAAGTAAAAGTGGGGTGATAAGAGAATTATCTGAAATGGAATTTCATTGATGATTAAGAATTTGAAATTTGATATTGGAGTTTGAATGGAATTTGGTTTAGATATAACCGAATGATTGGATTTGAGCATAAATCGATTTGAGTTGATTGGAAGGGCATCAGTATATGTTGAAGGGATAACAGATTGAAGGGATATAATGATATGCCCGACAAAAAGGTACCAGTTTATATTTGATATGAGTTTGAGATTTTGATGAGCCGAATTGGCAAGCCGCTTGGCTGTTTGATTTTCTTTTGGGTTAAAGAAGACCCAGAGAGGCGAGTTGGAGTTTGAGATATTGACCAGTACAAAGGAGGTGCTGGCAAAAATTTTCGAAAAGTTAAGGTGTTAGAAAATTTTCAGAATTTTTGAAAATTTAGTTAGTCGGAATAAATTAATATTTTAGTCGATATTAATTGGTTCAGTTGAAACCAGAGACAAGAGGTAAAAAGATAAATTTTTACCCAGAAGATAGGGTCATCCCCTAGCTTAGCAATTTCGAGGACGAAATTATTTTTAGTGGGGAAGAATGTAGTGACCCGCATTTTTAGCTGTTGAATAATTAATTTATTTAATTATTAAATATCGATTTATCGATATCGAGAACGTGAATTAAATAATATTGAATATTTAATTTATAATTATAATATAATAAAATATATTATAATGTCAAAATAGTCAAAAATAGCTGAATTCACAATACAGTGTGAATTGGGTTATATATAAGGTATAATTCAGTTTGGAATTGAATTTGAATAACGAATATATTGAATCGACAACAGTTGAACGTATAATTTATAATATAATTATAAACGAGCTCGAAATGGCGCTGCAGTTCGCTATTTGGCGATTTGAACTTCAACTGAATGTACATGATTCGTTTTAAGCCGGATTTCTGTGAAACAAGAAACGTGTGGAGCTGGTGGAGTATATCTTTCTAGTGGGAGAGAAAAATCGGGATTTCGTCGTGTAGATTTTGATTCACGTCCAAATCAAATTTTAGAAAAATCGCTATGGATTTCCTTTATAATTTGCGATGCTTTATATACGTTATAAATCGATTTTTTGATACGAACTGAATATCGATCAAATCAGAATTCTGGAAATCAAGTCATAAATTCTGGCAGGATATTCTGGAGCCGGACGACATCGTATATGGATATATACGATAATATTAATTTATTAATATTTAATTTAATTATATTTAAATATATTTATATATTTAAATGGGTCATTCAGAGCATTAAAAATAGCCACTTTTGCAAACGAAGTCGGAATTCGACGAAACTAGTTTTGTTGGATCTGCAATGTCAAATAGTTGTTAGATGTGAAGTTTCGTGATTTTTAGAGTCACTGTGTGGCCGTACGGATTTTTAAAGTGAGAAACAGTCAGTATTTTGACAGTTAAAAATACGCTGTGTGAGCATACGGAGTCAGAATTAGACGAAACCAGTTTCGTTGGGACCATAATGTCGAGATGTAGCTGCACGTCCAGTTTGGTGATTTTTGGGTATCATATGTGATCACGGGGATTTTTAACAACAAATACAAATAAGCGTTAAGCTATAAATGAATATAAAAGTATTTAAATTTCCCCTATATATACCCTACGTACCCCCTTTAACCTAATTATGTTGTTCTGTGGTCAAAGAACAAATGAGCCGCCGTTGTTTTCCTTCCTCCCAGAAATTGTTCGATCTTCTTAAAATCATAGCAATTCAAACAAAATGCCATAAATCATGAAACCAAGTTATGTGAACTCCTCAGAGGATTTCCTTCCACTCTGTACTTATTTCAATTGGTGCGATGAACATTTGGTTGGGATCAGTTTTTGACAGTGGACCTAGGGCTTGAATTTGCTTGGAAGTGAAGTAGCGATGGGCGATTTAGAGTTCGACGTTGGGTTTGTTGTGAGATTTGGTACTTGCGTGTGCTTTTTGGGTTGATAATGATGAAAAAAAAATGACGCAAGGTCACTGTTGGCTGTTGCAAAGGGCCGAACGACGGAAGTAGATAGAGGGGTGCGAATGGTGTAGTGTTGGTATGGAGGTGTAGAGGAATGGAAGAGAAAACTAATGGTGATTTCAGATTTTTGAACGGTGAGGTGATGGTGGAGTTCGACTTTGAGAAATACACGGTGATGGCCATGGAATGGCTCTGGAGCGATCACTGAAGGGAAGAAAGAATGCACCGTGGGCTTGGCTTTGTGAGGGAGGGTATGGGCCTTATTGAAGAGGTTAAGCCCAAGTGAAAATGGGAAGCGGGTTGGTGTTTGGTTCTTGTTTGAGTATTGGTGGTGCGGTTATAGACATGAAGAGGAGCGACAATTCTGGAATTTCAATCGGGAAAGAAGGCTGTACAGAGCGGGTTCGGGTTTGGGCCGTATATCAAGAGTTAAGCCCAAGTATACTAGTTAAGTTAATATTAAATTTCAAATTTATGTATTAAACTTGTAGATTCAATATCTCGACCATACATTATCAGATTGACGAACCGCAAGTTGCGTTGGGATCGTATGGACGAGATTTTCACAATGAAGCTGACTGGAAGTGGATCCGAGCTCGTTACAATTTATGGAGAAATAAATTGTCCGTCGAAATCAAAGAACGCAAACCGATTATATAACGGTTAACGCGTCAATGTGAGTAAATCTCACTAACTCTGTACAGTTTATAATTTCATGTTGTATTTTTAGAACTGTTAGAAATTGTCTGTTTGATTGTGTGTTGACTGTTTGATGGAACTGCTAGTCAGTTAATGAAATATTTATATATATATATATATAATATATATATATATAAACAGTTATATTGTTGTATATTGATTCTGTTTGTCAGAATAATTCATACTGAACTGAAAGTGATGACCATCATGTTGTGTAACATCTGTGGATGCAGGGAAACAGGTTGGAGGAATCCGACTGGATTCCTCAACAGTTATTTTATTGTTTTTCATATATTGTTGTATGATGTGAATTATAACCTGTTGTTGATTATATGTACTTGGACGATATTGAACATCGTGATTTGATATGATTGAATGCCATAACATGCCGAAATGTAGATAAGGGAATTTTCAAAGTGATATTTGAAAATGAAATATTTATAAATAAGGAATATGTATAAATTTGGATATTTATAAATAGGAGATATTTTGAAAAGGAAATAAATTCAAAACATTTCTTTTTGAATGGAAAGGCCTGTGTGGCGAGTTTGGGGATTTTCCAGATACTCCCGATACAAAGGAGGTTATGGCGAATTTTCCCGGGAATTTAAAGAGTTAGAATATTTTTTAAGAATAAATTTGAAAAGGGAATATTTGAAAACCATTTGCAAATAGAATAAAATAGAGAAAAGAAATATTTGTAAACCATTTACAAATAAAATAGAAAGGGGAATATTTAGAAAATAAATAGAGTTAATAAAAAGGAAATTGGTTTATAAAGGAAACCGTTATAAAAAGGAAAACGTTATTAAAAGGACATTTATAAAGTGTAGAACCGTTACTAATATTAAATCTTTATAAATGAGTAAACGTGTTAAAAAGGGGATCTTTTTAAAATGGATAAACGTTATAAAAAGGAGAAATCGAATATGGTATTCGAAGTTAGAAATCGAATATGGTATTCGAAGTTAGTTAATCGAATATAGACATTCGAAAGGAGTTAATCGAATATGGCATTCGAAGTTAGTTAATCGAATATGGCATTCGAAGTTAGTTAATCGAATATGGTATTCGAAGTTAGTTAATCGAATATGGTATTTGAAAGTTAGTTAATCGAATATAGACATTCAAAAGGAATTAATCGAATATGGTATTCGAAAGTTAGTTAATCGAATATGTTATTCGAAAGGGGTTAGTCAAGTCGAGTTAGTCAAATAGAGTTAACTAGTTAGAGTTAATCAGTTAGAGTTAACCAGTTGGAGTTAATTAGTTAGAGTTAATTGATTAGAGTTAAAACGAACTAGAGTTAATCAAATATAGTTATTTGAGCCAGAGTTAGTCAAACATAGTATTCAGGGTAAGTTGCCATCTTGTACGACTGCTAGCGAAATTCGCAGGGCTGTAAATAGCCTACGGCGGTCGGATGTTTCCTGAGGGAGTCAGGCGTAACCATTGTGATCGCTGCGATCTAGAGTCAAGCGAATGGAGTTTAATCAAATATTAGTTATTCGATAGGAGTTAATTGAGTTGATCGAGTTGAGAAATAAGTTAAGTTAAATAAGTTGAGTTGATCGGGTGGTTCGACCAAGTTAGTCGAGCCTAGTTAATCGAATCGAATTGGTCGAACCAAGCAAGTCGAGTTAAGTTAGTCAAGTTAGTCGAGCCTAGTTAATCGAATCGAATTGGTCGAACCAAGTAAGTCGAGTTAGTCGAGTCAAGATAAGTTAATCGATGTTAGTTCCATCGAAAGGAGTTGTCGATGTTAGTTCCATCGAAAGGAGTTATCGATGTTAGTTTCATCGAAGGGAGTTATCGATTATAGTTTAATCGAAGTGAGGTTTTTCAAAGATAAGATACTTGAAAAGGAAGAGTTATCGAATATTAGTTGATCGAAGTGAGATTTATCGAACAAGAGTTATTCGAAGAGGGATTTTCGAATATAGTTTATTCGAAAGTAAGATTTTCAAATATGAGATATTTGAAAAGGAAGAAGTTAATCGAATATAGGTTATTCGAAGAAGAGTAATCAAATAGAGATTTCTCGAAGAGAGTTAATCGGCAAATTCGATTATATCGAATTCGGGAAAGTACTTATACTTTCCAGTGATTTAAATAGAGATTTATTTATTTATAAATAAATAAATGTTAGGTTAATTATTCGCTAATAAGAATAGAAGTTATAATTAAAGTTAGATAATTCGAAAGTAGGGATTATAACGTTATCGTTATAACCAATGTTTTAAATATAGAAGTGGACTAGTAAAATTGAATCCGAGAAAGGCGTAAAGAAGTTGTTAAAGATTTAAAAGATAAACTTTGACCATTTCGAAGTTATAACGTTGTTCAGTTAAGGTCTGAGAAGTAATTATACCCCAACTTGAGTGACTTCCTTCTTAACTAAGAAATGGTAAGGTTTGATCGTAAAGGAGTTTTGGAAATGTTTTCCAAACGAGAATCAGAAATGTTTTCTGGTAAAAGAAAAGTAAGAATTTAGAATATAGGGAAACATGAGATAAGTAAATAAATGAACTAAAGAGCTTAATGTTAAATGATGTTTGTTCGATATAATTTACATCTGGAAATAATATCGTTGTTTGCACACTTGTTTTTCTTTGATAGTTAACTCACAGACTATCGAAGTTTTGACCATTTTAACGTTGTTAATATGGAGAGACCGGTTGGATTATTATCCAAAGAACCACTCTGTATTGGCATAAGCGTCGCGAATCATATATGCCAAAGATAATTGAAGACGAAGTAAAATGCAAGGGCTATCCTGTTTACAGAATAGTGCCTTCGGTTTGTCCATTCCCAGGACAACTTGTATGGACGAAGGTCTGACGGAGTATATCCAATGGATCGCGTAAGTTGATCTGTTCAAACGTATTCACGTTTGGTGGCGGAGGAATTCGTTTCTCTTAGCTGTATACCCGTGTTATTTTTGGATAAGTCAATTTGTGATTTGGCGGGTATGACGATGTGACATTTCTAAGTGAATGAAGATGGATGTCTGACATAGTATTTCCAGACGGTCACGTACATTGATTTCTTCAACTATACCAAGAGTGGAAGCGGAGAAGGAAACTTCTTTTAGGCTGACACGTAATGTATGGTTGTAGACGTCAATTAGTGATTTTCGATGGATCTGACAATGTGGCATTCGAAGTGAATCTGATGTGATGATAAAGCGTAGCTTCTAGCCTCATCAACCGGTAAATGACAGAAATCGGGCAGGCAGCATGGCTAAGTCGGTCGCACCGAAGTAGGGTGTATAAGCACCTATCTAGTGAATATTCATTTGTTTCTAAAATCTATCAATGCTGTCCCATATATATACGGGAACGGTTGCTGATCCCAACCGTTGGTGATTTACATTCGATACACTCAAGCGAAATGAGTGGTCGGTCATGTGTGGCTGAGTTGCAAGATGTTCTTGTTGAACTCCAGTGTATCGTTCCTAGAGTACACTGATCGGAAGGTGATTCCATACCTTGTCATAGTTGGAAATCCATTATCCAGTACGTGCTTGCGATTTTGATTGTATACTATATATGTAGAACGTGAGATGAAAGCGTTTCTGCTAGTTGATATCTATTTGTACATAGACATTATATTAATATCAAAAGATTTTTGATATAAAGATATTTTGGATTCTCATAAGGGAAAAACCCGTTCCGTTATGCGGCGTGGTCTTATGAGATATCGTTTACTTGTTCATATACCTGTTTTAAACTGTTTTACTCACACCAGTCCCATGACTGACCCAGAGTTTATTTGTTGTTTTCCCTAAACTCTTGGGTGCCTAAATTTGTACGGGCAGTCAAGTAGTCGGGTTTTACAGATATACTGGAAGAGCGTGGAGCAGGAGGCTTCAAGATCATATAGCTATAGTTATTTCCGCTGTGTTGTAAGTGCTGTACTCTGATAAGTGCTATTGTATACATAACTGTTATATTTCAAAGTTATGTTATCTATTATATGTTATTCGTTCCGCTGTGAGGTTCGTGTTACTCTGATGTTATGTTCTTCTTCTTCTTCTATTCTAAGTTTCTATCTTATCTATTCTCACCTTCTAATTTCTTTCAATAATTACCAGGATTTTTCGATGTTTTGGTTATCGACGTCGGGCTTACGTCGATAACCAAAGCCGCTCAAAATCCGGGTCGTTACATGATAAGGCCTTGTCGACTAAGTCAATGGACCTAGTAGTAAATATTTAGAAAATTGGATTTTAGATAAGCAAACTAATTATTTTCTCTTACTCCATTAAATTAGAAAAATGTTACTGATTATAATTAATTTTCAGAACTGCCATTTTGACTTTTTCAGAATTCAAAATTTAAAATGTTAAAAATCTTTAATTTTGCTTTAATTGGCATATTCATTAAATAAGTTTATTCAACTTAGGAAAATCATAATAATTCATAAAAATATTGAAAAAAATCCAAAAAAATCACAAATATTCGAGAGTAACCCTCTCTATCTTACATGGAAATTTTAGCTCAAAATCAATACTTAATTATTTTTAAAATAAAATTTCATAATTAAAACATGATCTGCCTTAAGAAATTCATAAAAAAAATCATAAGTTCTTAGAAAATTGTGAAAATCAAAACCCATCTCCTAAAGGGGTTTTTAGCCACAAGGACAAAGTCAACCAAAAATTTATCCAAAAGGATAGTTAACAAAAAATTTAGCCTCAAGGACAATTTTACACTAAACTTTGAAATTCAGGGGCCTACTATCATTTTATTATTTACACTAAACTTTGTCCTTGTGGTTAATTTTTTTGCCTCTTGTCCTTTTGGCATTACTTTTTGTCCTTCATACTATTTTCCTGTCTCTCCTAAAACATATTATGTACACCAACTAAAATTTTCAAATTGGTTAGAGTGAAAAACTATGGGTTTTGAACTAAAATCTAATCGAACCAATGCAAAACAAGCATAAATAACTAAGTCCAAAAAAATTCTTCCTAAATAATGAAATGACATCAAATCAGCACGAAGACAATAATTTAAATGCCCAAACAATTAGGTTATGAATAATAGTCGAATCAATCAAAAGGTATAAATATTACGTAACTTACACTATGCAGGAAAGTTGTAATTTATTATTATTATATCCCAAGCTTTTTTTCCATAGTCTTTCCTTAGACTTTTACTCTTCTTTTTCTTCTTTCAGGTTGTAATGGATGGCCTCAAATCTTTAGATTTGTTGTTTTGAAAATGTTTTATGTTGTAGAATAAGATAATGAATATGGAAGGGTAAAGGATATGACATATATATGACACACTAATTTCCTATCATTCCCTTGGCATAATTCATCTCTTTATTATTTGTAATTGTTTTATTAATTAAAGCCATCCAATTTAACTACAAATCTCAACTCAACATCCTTATACATTTTTTACTTGATCTATTTAATTTAATTTTCTAGATAACGTTATAGTAAAATTAGGAGTGTTACATTCTCCCTTCCTTAAAAGAATTTCTTGGTAGAAATTCAGTAAGGATTGAAACAAACTTCGTAGCTATGCAAACAAGGCTAGAACAGTTAGTACAATCCACCGGCTATCTATCCTAAAAATCAATATATTACACAATCCTCAATAATTCAGGAAAAGTACCCTTAATCCTGCCCTCAATTTCCAAAGAACATTCCTTATTGTCACTCCATAGGACTTCACCAATTTTACTTTCTTGGTCCTTAACCTCTTCTCATCTCTATCTACAACTCAAATTAGTTGTCTAATAAGAGTCAGATCTGGTTCCACTAATAACTATTATAATGCTGTAGGATTTATGGTAGTATCTAGGTCATGCACATACTTTTGTAGATGTGAAACATAAAAAACATTATGGATATCTATCAAACTATTTGATAATTCCAATTGATACGCGAGCTTCCCAATACTTTCTACGATATGAAAGGGTACAACAAACCCTAGTGCCAATTTCCTTGAATTTTCAAAATGAACTACACCCATCATCATTCATACCTTGATGTAGACATAGTCTCCAGCTAAGAACTCAAGATCTTTACAACTTCTATCACTAGATCTGAACTAAGAATAATATGTCTTCAGACTTTAACAAACAAGCTGGTGTCTTACACGATCTTTTGTATAATGCTTTAAATAGTGTCATTCCTATACTAGTACGATAACTATTATTATAGAAAAACTCAACTAGAATAAAATGGTCCTCCCATAAGCCACTAGAACCCAAAATGCAACGTCTCAGCAAATCCACATGCACCTTGTTATCTCTCTTTCTTTGCATATCAGTCTATGGATGATTAGTTGTACTCATCTAGAACTGGTACCCAAAACCCTCTACATACTTTTCCACAATTCATTAGTGAATAATAAATCTCTATCATTAACCATGCTACTAGGAATCTCATGAAGTCTAACTATATTCCTCACAAACAACTACGATAACCTGAAATAAAAATAATACATAATAGAAAGGAACTCTTAATAAAACAAAATGCCTCCTTTACATCTCCAAAACCTTATTCGTTGAAGAAGAATCTGAAATACCTTACTGCAAACCTACTTGAATGAGTATCTGAGAGTTTAAGGGAAAATAAAAAAGCTTGGGTTGGTCAACATATTGGTGTAAATTATAACTACTATCCAGAAACCAATAAATATATAATGAGACTACATTGCATAGAGGAATGATTTTCCCTCTCACTAGCATCATCATGCAAAATGCATCCCTACACACATAATGGATAGAATAATAATAATGTACAAATGTACAATAAAAAGTGGATTCCCCATCCTCGTTTTCCTGACTAACCATCTTAACGGTTTATGATAACTATCATATGAATAGATTACCTACTTTTTTACTAGTTAACTACTTGAGTTTAAGAAATATCACCATCCAAATGTATATGGACTACCCATCCCTGACCATTTGGTTAACTACCCTCTTGATTTACAATAAGTTAAAATTTGGAATAACCCACCATTGGATGTTTTTGTGCACTATATAGTTTTATCAGTTGGATAACCATGAATGTTCCTTGTACCTGATATGGACAAACCATTGCACATCTCATAGTTTTATCTGTAGGTTGACTAAGAACCTATAGTTTTATCCTTAGGTTAACTATAAGCATACATATTATGGATTATCTACCTCACACCTCACAGTTTTCCTAAGATAACAAAGAATCCATATATTTCTAATTATTTTTTCCCTCCAAGAATGTTTAAAACTATTGATAACTACAATATATACATGATTATTTAGCTTCTTATGGTGTCCCCGAGATGTTAGTCATGTGTAAGCAAGGCATGCATAAACATAAAATAAAGGAATATACAATAGTCTTGTCTACTAGATTGACAAAGCATGTAGTGTAACTCATGCTCCTCTATTGAAAATGAAGATGATCAATAAGTAGTTAGTCGACGTTGTCTTTATCAACCCTTTTAACTAAAGTGTTGAAACTACTAGATATTGACTAAAAACGTTAGACAAAAATCTATCAACCATACACATAGGTTATCTACCTACATAGAATAAAACAGGTTAAATAATTGACATGGATATGAAGACAAAGGGTAAGGGTAATAAGCCCTAACTCTTTCGAAAGTATGTTTAAACATATGTGTACTGTATCAACATAGTCGACATCAAAAAGAAATAGAGGCGCTATCTTCACAAAAATTGATAGCAAGTTGGAAAATATGCCTATCGATCAAAGCAATAACAACAAAGAATATAACATCAGAGTGTTTCCAAAATAGTTTAAAATAATGCTTATCAACATAGACAATGTTTAGAGGATATAACCTTTAAATCTTTTGAAAACAAGTTTAAAAACCACCTTTTCAACACAATGGGTGATGACAAGGGTTAGAGGCGATAATCCCAAAGATTTTGAAAATAGTTTTGAAACCAAAGGTATAGACCACATTTGTGACGACAAGATACAAAGGCTATAAGCCACATGTTTTAGCAAAATGTTATGGAAATAGGCCCAGTCGACATAATCGACAAGGTATAAAGGCGATAAGTCTCAAAATAATCTGAAATCAATTTGTGAAAACAAGCTTTGTCGATAAAATCGACGAGGTATGTAGGTAATGAACCTCAAACTTTAACACAATGAAACATCATACTTAATATAAGAAAATAGTCTTATCAATTAGGTATAATAGAAAAACACATATGCACGATGGTATAAGTTGTAACATCCTGATTTTTGACTGCTTTTGTAATACAATTTATTTCAGGATTTATTTTGATAATTAATTTAAATAATTAATTGTGAATAATAGATATTGAGGAAAAATTCCAAGTATGTATATATTTTAATAATTTAAAATATCATGACCAGTGTATAAAAGTAGTGGATAATGTCTATGATTTTTGTTTGTATTTTTAATGTGTTTCAAACTCTAGTTAAACATCTAGATAATATTAATTGCAAATATTTTAAAGTTTGAATAACAATTACCTAAAAACTATTATGTATATTTTTATACATATGCAAGTAAATAATGTTTTATATTGTAATTGCATTTTAACTTGTTCTTAATATAAATATAAATAGATTAATCAATAAATAAAAATAATTAGTTAACTGCTTCATCTTTAAGCAAATATGAGTACATAACTATGACATGAATTTAATAAGAGCATGTCAAAAACTAAAACCTGGGAATTTCTTAAATGCTAAGTAAAATCTTGCAAGAAATTTTTCCATGAGTCGTTAACAAAAACATCAAGTTCAATAACATTTGTATGGTAGCCTTAAGAACTAAGATTTCTTGTTCAAATTAATATAAGCAGCCTACACTTGCAGTATAAATTAGCCTGAACCCATGCATTGTCATTTCCATAGCTGTGAGAAGCATTTAAGATGCATCACCAAATTTCCATTGAATCAATCAACAAACACACCCTAATGAAGCCTAAGTGTAGCATATATTGCTTAATACTTAAGCAGTTACACATTTTATCCATTTTAGTACGTCTACACATGGCAGGTACAAGTGAATATGTACCCAAGAATAGCACAGCCGTAGTATGTTAACCTGGCAGTAGGAATTTTGCAAGTGACCATACATCTTTCTTTTCAATCATATGAAGTACCTGCTGAAACTAATCTCAGCCTAACCTTTCTAGTCAAGTGTAGTAGCTGTGTAAAAAAAAATTCCATCTAATAAATGCCTGCAAATCTTTAAATGAAGCTAATATATTATTCTTAAAAGTTTACTATAAATACACACCAATACATATCAAAATGAACTCACACATCTTCCTGAAACCAATCTGGAACCCGAAGCTAAGAAATGGCAAGGAAAAACAAGGGTAAAACCTGGAATCTGGAATGCTAAAAACAGTGAAAACATATGTGAGTAAACTCATATTTTTGCTACTATATAAATCATATGTTCACTACTATATAATTGATGCAAATTGTTTAACTAAGTATGTTTGTAACGTCCCATATTTTTACGGTATAACAAATAATTTATTTAATTATTTAAATAATGGTTTGGTAATTTAAAATGATCAAAATTTAATAATATTGAATATTTAATTAATATAAATAATAGAATAATATATTTATTTCTGAAATAATCGGAAATAACAGAATTCACAATATTGTGTGAATTGGACAATTTAAAATATATAATTCAGTTTAGAATTGAATTATATTAATGAATTTATTTATAAATGTTAGTTGAATGTATAATTTATATTATAATTATAATCAAGCTCGAAATGGCCCGATAGTTCATAATTTGGCGATTCGAACTTTAAATGAATATACAGAATCCGTTTTAAGTCGGATTTCTGTGAAACTAGAAACGTTTGGAGTTGGCCAAATCAAATTTTCGAAAAGTCGCTATGGAATTCCTTTATAATTTATAACGATTTATTTATATTATAAGTGGAATATCAATTTAACCCGGGTTTGAAATATCGAGTTATATATCCAGATATAATAATTATGGAGCTGTATTATATTCTATGTGAATATATATGATAATTGTAATGTCCCGCATTTTTATCGGTTTATATGTGAATATTTAAAATAGTTTAAATATTGAATTCATAATATATGTAGATTTATATATTAATTAAAACGAAGTTGAACGTATAAAAATATATATTAATTTTAATCAAGCTCATAACGACGCTGCAGTTCGTAATTTAACATTCTGAACTTCAACTGAGTGTACAGAACTCGTTTTAAATCGGATTTCTTCAAAACAAGAAGCGTTGGAATCAGTTGAACTGTATCTTTCCAACGAAAGTGGAAAATGGAGATTTCGTCATATTCATTGCAAGATATGTCCAAATCAAATATTCGAAAAGTCGCTATAGAACCGTTTATCGACCATAACAGTTTATTTGATATAACTAGATATCGGTTGCAAATCTGGATAAGGTTCTTTTGAGACATAGTGATAATTTAATTTTTAGAATTTTACTGTAATTTTTAATTAATTAAATACGCAACTTTTTATTTGGAGTATTTTGCACCATGAATCAGTATTTTGAGGTTTCAAAAGATGAGTTAACCTACCGGTATTATTATATATTTGGGATCATGACACCTCGCTGGACACAACTATGTTCTTATTTCTGTTTGTGGCGACTCCAACACAAACGAAATTTAATACAACGGAGTACCCTTAATATATATATATATATATATATATATATATATATTTATATAGCTATACCATCTACTCTGTCTACTGCAAGACAACCTATGTTAAGGCAAACCTAAAATATAGAAAATGAAGGCTACCTATAAATTTATTATCACATCAAAATCAAAACTGCCGTGACTCAAAATCTGAAGCCGACCTATTGAAAGGAAACACATGACATGAAAATTGAATGACTACCTATATAAGAATTTTCTAGCAATGTATTTTCCGTCCAGTCCAATCCTACCATACGTAGCTCTTGATACCTCGCTAGTCACATAATAAGGAACCTACCCTAAACTAGCTGAAAGAAAATTCGAGCAGACATATTATAATAGTTATGCCATCATGTTTCACTGTAGAGTCTATTGGATACAGCACCCATATTTCTTCACCTTCACCCCAAAGTAAATGCGCTGCCATACTTGTTTACATCACGTCTGTATCAACTTAAATGAACCCACTAACCTACGTTGAAGAAATGCCATCTACCCTACCACCCTATTCCTTGGCATCCAAGGATAATTCGTTTATAAATATACCGATCTTTTTCTTCGTTTTTCCAACTGGAGAATTAAACTAAACCTTTGGCAATGGTTTCATAAAAAGAAAACAACGAACAACAAAATAAAAACAAAAGGAGATCGAATGATGGGCTGTTTTGACAGTCGAGTCTGGTGGCTTTTGGGGACTGGAAGCAAAGCGCGGTACTGTGCAGACCAGAAGATGGTGATCGACGTCATATATGGTGTGGGGACATCGAGTTGGATGGCACGGAAGTGAAGGGAAGGGGAGCAAGTATTGGCGAAGTGCACACATGCAGCAAAGACGTTGAGGACATTGGCAAAACATGAAGTACATGCGAGGAGGAGTAAGTAGTGAAAGGAGGATTGAGTGCACAGTGAAAACAAAGGGTAGGGAAGGAGTGTCATAGGTGATGCATGGCAAGGAGGAGTTCCTGCTGTGGCATGTAGACGCTGGAATTAAATGTTCATAACATGGAATGAATATTATGATGTGTTAAACGTAACTAAGGAGAAGGAGCAGTGGACCGGGTGTTGTCTGATGGAGGGAACCCAGGGCGTAGTAGCCATTAGTGGTTGGCGAAGAAATGACATTTGGTTCAAAAACAAATATAAAAAAAAAAAACAAGTCCAACGTTGGGGTTTCACGGAGATTGCGGACATGTCTTGTGAAGAACAAAATGAACTGAAGCGGTTTGTAACGTTGGAGCATAACAAGGAAAGGAAGGGAAGTCGATCGCAAATTCTTTTCATGGGACAAGCGGCCGAAGTAATGAACTGAGGCTTGGCGAAGTCTGTTGTAAACAATGGCGGTATTGTTGGTCGGAAGTGTTTGGATCAAGGAAGTAATCGTGACTGCTATTGGCAGTTGAAACTGGGGTTTCTGTGCACAAAGTGATCACGTCCTTGCAACGTGAAGACACGACCGAAGTAGGGGACTGTGTATGGCGATCGAGTGCCATGAGCGGGTGACGGTGTGATTCAGTTTTGAAAAGAAGCGTAAGCGGGCTTGAACGTGCGATACTGGACCAACGCAAATCGTTATTTAACGGTTAACGCGCCAAGGTGAGTAAATTCACTAACTCTGTTTTATTTAAAATATTTTAATTATATTTTAAATAATGGTTGAATGCTGTGTGATGGTTGATTAGATAAATTACAGTTAAATTGGTTGAAATAAATATATATATCATTGCATATGCACACATCATTGGTTGGATACTGATTTGAATAACACCTATGGATGCGGAAATCGGTTGGAGGAACTCAACCGGATTCCTAAATATTTAGATGTACTGTTTGTGCACTGCTTGAACCGTGTTGAATGGAAATTCAACGTTATGTTGATTTAGATAAATAAATGATATCGATCTAGAAAGTGACAACAGTCAACCATAAACACATCGTTTGTGAGAAGTTGTTTGGCCGTCAGGTAATCAACGAAGTTGATTATAATAAAATTAGATTTTTATAATCAAAGCGAAGCTTTAAACTGTAGTAGAAATTCTGTTATAAACTGGTACTTTATAGTTCACTTTATTAAGTAAAATATTAGTTAATTATTTTAATTAAATAATTGTTCCTTAAGTGGACCGCATTTAAAGTGTTATTGAAAAAGAGATATCAAGATTTTTGTAACGAAAAGAGATATCAAGATTTTTGTAACGAAAAGAGATATCAAGATTTTTGTAATAAAAAGAGATGTCAAGAATTTGTAACGGAAAAAGGTGTTGAGATTAATTATAAAGGGGAATATAGTAGCATATTGCAAGTCTCAGAGCTATAGCAGTAAAGTAACGCTGTTGACTAGGCTTAAGCGTGACTGTTATGTCAAGATTAGTTATAAAGGGATATAGCAGCGTATAGCTAGTTTGAACTGTAACGATAAATGAAATGCTGTTAACCAAACTTAAGCGTGATGTTTATATACAGTAGCACTTCCTAGGGAAGGAAAACAGCTTGTTTTGAAATTCACTTATTCAAAAGTAATAAGTAATGACGTTTGTCCAAAGAAATATAAGAACGAATGTTAAATAAAAAGTGCCTGTGATTTGTGTGATATTGGTTGTACATTGAATGGATGTTGTTTTTACTTCGATAGTTAAACAACCAACTATCGAAGTGTTTTGACCATCGTTGTCAATACGGAGAGACCGGTTGGATATATTATCGAAAACCACTCCGTATAGGCATAAGCGCTGCAAATTATGCTGAAGAAAATTGAAGACGGAGTGAAATGCAAGGGTCGTCCTGTTTCAGAATGGTGGTTTCTGTTTGTCCCGTCCCAGGACAACTTGTATGGACGAATGTCTGACAAAGTATTCCTAACGGATCACATAAGACGATCTTTTCAAGATGATACGTCTGGTGGCGGAGGAATTCGTTTCTCTTAGCTTTTATGCCCGTATTATCTTTGAGGAGGTTAACTAGTGATTTGACGGGTTTGACGATGTGGCATTCAAAGTGTATGGTGGCCAGATGTCCTAAAAGGTAAACGTAGCCTCAAGCTTCACAACCGGGAAATGACAAAAATCGGGCAGGCAGCATGGCTATGTGGGTCGCTCCCATTAGGGTGTATAATCACCTATCTAGAGAAATTCCTTTTGTTTCTTAATCTATCGATTCTGCCCATTCGGGAATGGTGGTTTGAGTCCAACCGTTGGTGATATACATTCGATACACTCAAGCGAAATGAGTGGTCGGTCATGTGTGGGCCGGGTTGCAAGACGTTCTTGTTGAACCCAGGTGTATTCGCCTCTAGAGATACACTATCGGAAGGTGGTCCCATACCTTGTCAAGTTGGAATCCAATCTCCAATAAGCGCCCTGCGGTTTTTGATTTTATACTATGTATGTAGAGCGTGAGATGCAAGCGTTCTACTATTTGGTTATTTACTTGTTTAGACATTATTATAATATCACTGGATTTTGATATCAATAATGATTTGGGTTATAGTAAGGTAAAAACCGTCCATGTTTATGTGTGGGCTGGTCTTACTATTATCTTTTTTGTTTCAAAAAGGATTTTCAAAGTTAAGCCATATGGTTGGAATTTACTCACACCAGTCCCATGACTGACCCAGAGTTTATTTTGTTTGTTTTCCCTAAACTCTTGGGTGCCCAAATTTTTACGGGCAGTCAAGTGTTTCAGGCTTTTACAGATACGCTTGAAGGAGCTAAAAGCAGAAGGCTTCACCGTTAGTATCTAGAGACTATTTCCGCTGTGATATGATGTATTGTACTCTGATAATGGTATGTATATACAATACAGTTTTGTATTTCAAAGTTATGTTATATAATATATTTTATTCGTTCCGCTGTGAGATTCGTGTTTACTCTGGTTCTGCTCAGTTGTGTTCTTCTTCTTCTTCTTCTATTCTATTAGTTCTACCTTATCTTTCTCGTCCTCTAATTTCTTTCTATTAATGATCCGGTATTTTCGATGTCTGAAAAGTCGACGCTGGGTTCTGTGTCGATTTTCGGAGTCGAAAATCCCTGGGTCGTTACAGTGGTATCAGAGCATAAGGTTAAGTGATTACCTTGGCTCTGTGGCGTGACTCAATAGAGATGGAGTTAGTAATACTCTAGATTGGGTATGAGTGTATATAAATGAGCGCGTATTTGTAGATTTGATATAAAACTGTTTTATATTGTGTTGATTGATCTGATGAGTGGTATATGAATTCCAGATCGACGCGTTTAGCTGACGAGGTCGATAGGAATTTATAAACGCTTGGATAGAGAATTTCGACATAGTATTGTTTTGAAAGAGGGTAAATGAAATAATTTTACCCGAAATATATTTTGGTATAAAAGTATATATATTTTGAGATTATCAAATATATATTAAATGTGTTGGTTGGAATTATAATCAAATAAGGTTATAATTGAATTGGTTATAAATAACCAATAAAAATTCACATAAGTATAATTCAGGTGAATTGAATCTGAATTTAAAACCAGAATGAGATTTAAACTCTGGAAATTTGGAAAAGTATTTGTACATGGATATGAACTGTATGTATGGAGATTCTAAAATCCTGGGGAGATTTTTAATGTTTTCCAAGTATTATTAAAGATATTTTGAAATAATTTCAAAAAGGAAAGCATTTGAGAATGAGTTTTGGAAATAATATAGTATTGAACTCACTTTGATCGCTGGGAAATAAATTCCGATGATGAAGTCGACCATTATCGGTGTTCATTTTCGAGTTTTAAGTGACGGATTACTACCAAAGATTTTGTTTTGAAATAAGTTGTTCGGAAATTCAAATGTTTTGAATTGCTATGTTTTGAATATATATGTATATGATTTCAAACAGATTTTGAGAAAAACCCCAGGAATTTGAATTCTGAAGTAAGGATTTAACGTATAAAGTGATTAAAATGATAAAAGTAGAGTTTAACTTAAAACTAAGTTAAATAAATTGGAATTTGAATTGAAGCTGATTAAGTGAAAATCGTGTTGGAGTAGAATTTAATGTGATGAAGAAATAGAGTGAATTTGTGAAAGAAGATAGAATATTGAAATTTAATTGGAACCAGTTAAATGGAAATTATAGTCGATAAAAAAAAGGGATATTGAAATAAAATTGGAATTGAACTGTAGCCAGTTAAGTGGAAACAACATTAAAATATAATTCAACTTGGTGAAGTAATTGATTTAGATTAGAGCTGTGCTTGGTTATGGAATTGGAGTTTGAATTGAAATATTTGGCTTAGTAAAAGCGAAAGATTGGTTTGAGAATGGATTAATAAGAGATCAACCAAGGATTGAGTTATGGGGATGTATATGAAATTTAAACCAAGCAGTTTTGAGGAGTTAGAATTAGAGCATCTCCACTTCTTAGCAATTTCGAGGACGAAATTATTTTAAGGGGGAAGGAATGTAATGTCCCGCATTTTTATCGGTTTATATGTGAATATTTAAAACAGTTTAAATATTGAATTCATAATATATGTAGATTTATATATTAATTAAAACGAAGTTGAACGTATAAAAATATATATTAATTTTAATCAAGCTCATAACGACGCTGCAGTTCGTAATTTAACATTCTGAACTTCAACTGAGTGTACAGAACTCGTTTTAAATCGGATTTCTTCAAAACAAGAAGCGTTGGAATCAGTTGAACTGTATCTTTCCAACGAAAGTGGAAAATGGAGATTTCGTCATATTCATTGCAAGATATGTCCAAATCAAATATTCGAAAAGTCGCTATAGAACCGTTTATCGACCATAACAGTTTATTTGATATAACTAGATATCGGTTGCAAATCTGGATAAGGTTCTTTTGAGACATAGTGATAATTTAATTTTTAGAATTTTACTGTAATTTTTAATTAATTAAATACGCAACTTTTTATTTGGAGTATTTTGCACCATGAATCAGTATTTTGAGGTTTCAAAAGATGAGTTAACCTACCGGTATTATTATATATTTGGGATCATGACACCTCGCTGGACACAACTATGTTCTTATTTCTGTTTGTGGCGACTCCAACACAAACGAAATTTAATACAACGGAGTACCCTTAATATATATATATATATATATATATATATATTTATATAGCTATACCATCTACTCTGTCTACTGCAAGACAACCTATGTTAAGGCAAACCTAAAATATAGAAAATGAAGGCTACCTATAAATTTATTATCACATCAAAATCAAAACTGCCGTGACTCAAAATCTGAAGCCGACCTATTGAAAGGAAACACATGACATGAAAATTGAATGACTACCTATATAAGAATTTTCTAGCAATGTATTTTCCGTCCAGTCCAATCCTACCATACGTAGCTCTTGATACCTCGCTAGTCACATAATAAGGAACCTACCCTAAACTAGCTGAAAGAAAATTCGAGCAGACATATTATAATAGTTATGCCATCATGTTTCACTGTAGAGTCTATTGGATACAGCACCCATATTTCTTCACCTTCACCCCAAAGTAAATGCGCTGCCATACTTGTTTACATCACGTCTGTATCAACTTAAATGAACCCACTAACCTACGTTGAAGAAATGCCATCTACCCTACCACCCTATTCCTTGGCATCCAAGGATAATTCGTTTATAAATATACCGATCTTTTTCTTCGTTTTTCCAACTGGAGAATTAAACTAAACCTTTGGCAATGGTTTCATAAAAAGAAAACAACGAACAACAAAATAAAAACAAAAGGAGATCGAATGATGGGCTGTTTTGACAGTCGAGTCTGGTGGCTTTTGGGGACTGGAAGCAAAGCGCGGTACTGTGCAGACCAGAAGATGGTGATCGACGTCATATATGGTGTGGGGACATCGAGTTGGATGGCACGGAAGTGAAGGGAAGGGGAGCAAGTATTGGCGAAGTGCACACATGCAGCAAAGACGTTGAGGACATTGGCAAAACATGAAGTACATGCGAGGAGGAGTAAGTAGTGAAAGGAGGATTGAGTGCACAGTGAAAACAAAGGGTAGGGAAGGAGTGTCATAGGTGATGCATGGCAAGGAGGAGTTCCTGCTGTGGCATGTAGACGCTGGAATTAAATGTTCATAACATGGAATGAATATTATGATGTGTTAAACGTAACTAAGGAGAAGGAGCAGTGGACCGGGCGTTGTCTGATGGAGGGAACCCAGGGCGTAGTAGCCATTAGTGATTGGCGAAGAAATGACATTTGGTTCAAAAACAAATATAAAAAAAAAAAACAAGTCCAACGTTGGGGTTTCACGGAGATTGCGGACATGTCTTGTGAAGAACAAAATGAACTGAAGCGGTTTGTAACGTTGGAGCATAACAAGGAAAGGAAGGGAAGTCGATCGCAAATTCTTTTCATGGGACAAGCTGCCGAAGTAATGAACTAAGGCTTGGCGAAGTCTGTTGTAAACAATGGCGGTATTGTTGGTCGGAAGTGTTTGGATCAAGGAAGTAATCGTGACTGCTATTGGCAGTTGAAACTGGGGTTTCTGTGCACAAAGTGATCACGTCCTTGCAACGTGAAGACACGACCGAAGTAGGGGACTGTGTATGGCGATCGAGTGCCATGAGCGGGTGACGGTGTGATTCAGTTTTGAAAAGAAGCGTAAGCGGGCTTGAACGTGCGATACTGGACCAACGCAAATCGTTATTTAACGGTTAACGCGCCAAGGTGAGTAAATTCACTAACTCTGTTTTATTTAAAATATTTTAATTATATTTTAAATAATGGTTGAATGCTGTGTGATGGTTGATTAGATAAATTACAGTTAAATTGGTTGAAATAAATATATATATCATTGCATATGCACACATCATTGGTTGGATACTGATTTGAATAACACCTATGGATGCGGAAATCGGTTGGAGGAACTCAACCGGATTCCTAAATATTTAGATGTACTGTTTGTGCACTGCTTGAACCGTGTTGAATGGAAATTCAACGTTGTGTTGATTTAGATAAATAAATGATATCGATCTAGAAAGTGACAACAGTCAACCATAAACACATCGTTTGTGAGAAGTTGTTTGGCCGTCAGGTAATCAACGAAGTTGATTATAATAAAATTAGATTTTTATAATCAAAGCGAAGCTTTAAACTGTAGTAGAAATTCTGTTATAAACTGGTACTTTATAGTTCACTTTATTAAGTAAAATATTAGTTAATTATTTTAATTAAATAATTGTTCCTTAAGTGGACCGCATTTAAAGTGTTATTGAAAAAGAGATATCAAGATTTTTGTAACGAAAAGAGATATCAAGATTTTTGTAACGAAAAGAGATATCAAGATTTTTGTAACGAAAAGAGATATCAAGATTTTTGTAATAAAAAGAGATGTCAAGAATTTGTAACGGAAAAAGGTGTTGAGATTAATTATAAAGGGGAATATAGTAGCATATTGCAAGTCTCAGAGCTATAGCAGTAAAGTAACGCTGTTGACTAGGCTTAAGCGTGACTGTTATGTCAAGATTAGTTATAAAGGGATATAGCAGCGTATAGCTAGTTTGAACTGTAACGATAAATGAAACGCTGTTAACCAAACTTAAGCGTGATGTTTATATACAGTAGCACTTCCTAGGGAAGGAAAACAGCTTGTTTTGAAATTCACTTATTCAAAAGTAATAAGTAATGATGTTTGTCCAAAGAAATATAAGAACGAATGTTAAATAAAAAGTGCCTGTGATTTGTGTGATATTGGTTGTACATTGAATGGATGTTGTTTTTACTTCGATAGTTAAACAACCAACTATCGAAGTGTTTTGACCATCGTTGTCAATACGGAGAGACCGGTTGGATATATTATCGAAAACCACTCCGTATAGGCATAAGCGCTGCAAATTATGCTGAAGAAAATTGAAGACGGAGTGAAATGCAAGGGTCGTCCTGTTTCAGAATGGTGGTTTCTGTTTGTCCCGTCCCAGGACAACTTGTATGGACGAATGTCTGACAAAGTATTCCTAACGGATCACATAAGACGATCTTTTCAAGATGATACGTCTGGTGGCGGAGGAATTCGTTTCTCTTAGCTTTTATGCCCGTATTATCTTTGAGGAGGTTAACTAGTGATTTGACGGGTTTGACGATGTGGCATTCAAAGTGTATGGTGGCCAGATGTCCTAAAAGGTAAACGTAGCCTCAAGCTTCACAACCGGGAAATGACAAAAATCGGGCAGGCAGCATGGCTATGTGGGTCGCTCCCATTAGGGTGTATAATCACCTATCTAGAGAAATTCCTTTTGTTTCTTAATCTATCGATTCTGCCCATTCGGGAACGGTGGTTTGAGTCCAACCGTTGGTGATATACATTCGATACACTCAAGCGAAATGAGTGGTCGGTCATGTGTGGGCCGGGTTGCAAGACGTTCTTGTTGAACCCAGGTGTATTCGCCTCTAGAGATACACTATCGGAAGGTGGTCCCATACCTTGTCAAGTTGGAATCCAATCTCCAATAAGCGCCCTGCGGTTTTTGATTTTATACTATGTATGTAGAGCGTGAGATGCAAGCGTTCTACTATTTGGTTATTTACTTGTTTAGACATTATTATAATATCACTGGATTTTGATATCAATAATGATTTGGGTTATAGTAAGGTAAAAACCGTCCATGTTTATGTGTGGGCTGGTCTTACTATTATCTTTTTTGTTTCAAAAAGGATTTTCAAAGTTAAGCCATATGGTTGGAATTTACTCACACCAGTCCCATGACTGACCCAGAGTTTATTTTGTTTGTTTTCCCTAAACTCTTGGGTGCCCAAATTTGTACGGGCAGTCAAGTGTTTCAGGCTTTTACAGACACGCTTGAAGGAGCTAAAAGCAGAAGGCTTCACCGTTAGTATCTAGAGACTATTTCCGCTGTGATATGATGTATTGTACTCTGATAATGGTATGTATATACAATACAGTTTTGTATTTCAAAGTTATGTTATATAATATATTTTATTCGTTCCGCTGTGAGATTCGTGTTTACTCTAGTTCTGCTCAGTTGTGTTCTTCTTCTTCTTCTTCTATTCTATTAGTTCTACCTTATCTTTCTCATCCTCTAATTTCTTTCTATTAATGATCCGGTATTTTCGATGTCTGAAAAGTCGATGCTGGGTTCTGTGTCGATTTTCGGAGTCGAAAACTCCCGGGTCGTTACAATAATATTAATTTATTAATGTTAAATTTAATTATTTTTAAATATATTTGTATTTAAATTGGTTTATTTAGAGCTTTAAAAATAACCAGTTTTGCAAACGATCTCCGTTTTTGGCGAAACTAATTTTGTTAGATCCGGAATATTAAATTAGTTCTAGATTTCAATTTTCATGATTTTTGGAACCAGTATGTGGCGGTACGGGATTTTAATATAAAAGCAGTTAATAATTTGACTTTAAAAATATGCTGTGTGAGCAAATGAACTCCGAATTCGATGAAACAAGTTTTGTTGGGTCTGTAATGTCGAACTGTAGTTGTTTGTCCAGTTTCGTCAAATTTGGGTATTGTATGTTATCATACGGATTTTTAGGAGATAAATACAAGCAACGATTGATTATAAGTAATACAATAATCAATATTAAAACATTTAAAATTCCCTATATATACCTAATTTTCTTCTAAATCCCATTTTCTTCTTACAGTAAAGGATTTCGATCCACATAAAAATCGAGAGAAAACCAAATAAAATTCCTAAATTCATAACAAATTGATTTTCTAGTTCTCTACGTGATTCTCTTCTCATCTAGGAGGCCATTTCAAGGTGCGATCGACTTTCTGAAATAAGGGTTTTGGGACAGCGTCAACTAGGATTATGCTTTTTGTATTGTTAGTTCATCGATTCGGAATTTCGAATTTGTTTTTGGGTTTAGGGTATGATTTAGCATGTAGTTGCAAAGATTTGGGGTGTCAGGTGAAAATTTTGGTCAGTGATTTTACTTGAAGGCGTGAGTTCAGTCTGAAAGTCGAGATTTATTATGGAGTTTTTGGTGCATTGATTTGGAAAATGATCAGTGTATTCATGTAAAGGAGGAAGCTTACCACTTGTGTAAATTATCTGGATCGAATCAGTGATGTAAGAGGTTGCGGTTTTGTTTAGTAGTGGCCATCAGGTTTGAGTCATGGGTTGGAAGGAGGTGTACGGTTGATTTCCACGGTGATGGGGTTTATACGAAGAGATGAAGATTGTGAATGATGGTTATTTCGGTTTGTAAGATCTTGGACTAATGGAGGAGCTTGGATGGAAGTTTGAAATCGCTGAGCAACTGTGATGAAGCAGCGCGTGGGTGAGAAGAAGAGTAATAAGGGAAATAAACCGTGGTTAACATGGTAATTAGGAAGATTATTAACATTAATTAATTGTTTAAATTAATTATTAATGATCGTATGTTTATAATAACTTGTAAAAATCATAACTTGCTCAAACGTTGTCAGAATTCAGCAAACCAAGATCTTTTGGGATCGTATGGACAACGACTTCACAATGGAACTGAATGGGAGTGAATTGGAGCTCGTTACAATTTATTGCGAAATAAATTGTCTGTATGAATCAACCGATAGTTATTGTTATTCAACAATAACCAACCAAAGTGAGTAAATCTCACTAACTCTGTACATTTTATATTTTTATAAATATAATTTAGTATTGATAAATGACGATTGACTGTTGTGTGTTGATTATTTGGTTGAATTGCTGATTTATTGGTTGAAATTATAGATAACGATATATATATAAATAGTTAATTATATATTGATTCTGTTTATTAGAATATTTCATATTGAAAAGAAACTGATGTTATTTATATTACTTAACATCTGTGGATGTAGGGAAACAGGTTGGAGGGATCCAACCGGATTCCTCAATATTTATAGTACTGTTTGTTTTCATACTGTGATATATAATGTGATATAAAACCTGTGATTGATTATGATGACACTGGTCTGTTTAATTGGTATTTTAAATACCATAAGAATATTAGAATGTAAAAAGGGAATTTTCAAAGTGTATTTTGAAAATGAAATATTTATAGGAAGTAAATATGATATTGTAAATGAAATATTTATAGTAAATAAATATGATATTATAAATGAAATATTTATAGGAAATAAATAGGATATTATACATGAAATATTTATAGGAAATAAATAGAACTATAAAAGGAAATATTTATTGAGAAAATAAATAGAACTATACAAGGAATATTTATTTGGGAAAATAAATAGAATTATAAAAGGAAATATTTATTTAAAAAATAAATAGAACTATAAAAGGAATATTTATTTGGGAAAATAAATAGAATTATAAAAGGAAATATTTATTTAGAAAATAAATAGAACTATAAAAGGAATATTTATTTGGGAAAATAAATAGAATTATAAAAGTAAATATTTATTTAGAAAATAAATAGAATTATAAAAGGAATATTTATTTAGAAAATAAATAGAATTATAAAAGAAATATTTATTTGGAAAATAAATAGAATTATAAAAGGAATTATTTGGGAAATAAATAGAATAAGTAAAGGAAATTAGCAAGATATAAAAGAACTATGAGATGATGGATTTAAAGGAGATTTTTAAATAGAAATCTGTTTTAACAGATAAGTGAAGAAGATTAATTTATAAATAATGTTTTATAAATTAAGTAAAATAATTTATCATGGGATAAATTGAATATATAAGTCTGAATTTATATAGAGGAGTAGAAATCGGTTTTAACACCGATATTTTTAATAGAAATAGAACTAAGCATTTATAAGGGAATTATAAATGAGATTTCAGTGTTAGAAGTAAAAAGGAGATTTCGTATGAACAATTCTATAAATAAAAGTATAAATAGAATTTGGAAAGGGGATATTATTTTAAAATGCGAAATCAAATTGAATGAATTATATAAAAGAAATATTTTTCACATTCGATGTGAATAATGGATTAAAATAAATATTTTATAAATTAAAACATTTATAAAGAAATTGTTTTTTGAAATAAGAATTCAAATGGGAATTCGAATGGAATAAGGAAGTGAGATAGTCGAATATAATTTATTCGAAGAGAGTTAATCGAATATAGTTATTCGAAGAAAGATTATCGAATACAATTATTCGAAGAAAAGAGTTATCGAATATAGTTATTCGAAGAAAGATTATCGAATATAGTTTATTCGAAGAAAGATTATTGAATATAGTTTATTCGGAGAAAAGAGATTATCGAATATAGTTATTCGAAGAGAGATTATCGAATATAGTTTATTCGAAGAAAAGAGAGATTATCGAATATTGTTTATTCGAAGAAAAGAGTTATCGAATAGAGTTTATTCGAAAGAGAGTTATCGAATAGAGATCATTCGAGAGAGAATTATAATTGAAATTCGATTTTATCGAATTCAGGGAAGTACTATTCAATTTCCGTTTTTAATCAAGATTTATTTATCTATTAATAAATTAGTTGTTTGTTTATTCATCCAAATTAATAAATAAAAGTTATATGTAAGTTATTATATTTGTAATGAGCCGGATTTTTATCGACTTTGGTTATCGACATAAACTCGATGTCGATAACCAAACATCGAAAAATCCCGGTAATTAACGAAAGAAATTAGAGGGTGAGGAAAGATAAGATAGAAACTTAGAATAGAAGAAGAAAAGAAGAACTTACATCATCAGAGTAACAAGAATCTCACAGCGGAACGAATAACATACAATATATGACATAACTTTGAAATATAACAGTTATGTATACAATAGCACTTATCAGAGTACAACACTTACAACACATCAGAAATAAACTATAGCCATATGATCCTGAAGCCTCTTGCTCCATCTCTTCAAGTATATCTGTAAATCCCGACTACTTGACTGCTTTTACAAATTTAGGCACCCAAGAGTTTAGGGAAAACAACAAAGTAAACTCCGAGTCAGTCATGGGACTGGTATGAGTAAAACAGTTTAAAACAGTTTGAACAAGTAAACGATATCTCATAAGACCACGCTGTATAACGGAACGGGTTTTTCCCTTATGAGAATCCAAAATATCTTTATATCAAAAACCTTTTGATATTATAATAATGTCTATCAGCCACAATATATTAATCATCTAGCAGAAACGCTTTCATCTCACGTTCTACATATATAGTATACAATCAAAACCACAAGCACGTATTGGGTAATGGATTTCCAACTATGAAAAGGTATGGAACCACCTTCCGATCAGTGTACTCTAGGAACGATACACTGGAGTTCAACAAGAACATCTTGCAACTCAGCCACACATGACCGACCACTCATTTCGCTTGAGTGTATCGAATGTACATCACCAACGGTTGGGATCAGCAACCGTTCCCGTATATATATGGGACAACATTGATAGATTAAAGAAGAAAATGAATATTCTCTAGATAGGTGATTATACACCCTACTTCGGAGCGACCGACTTAGCCATGCTGCCTGCCCGATTTCTGTCATTTACCGGATGTGAGGCTAAAAGCTACGCTTATCTTTTTCATATCGTATCTTCATTTACTTGGAATACCACATCGTCATACCCGCCAAATCATTATCGATTCCCCTAACAGTATCACGGGTATGAAGCTAAGAGAAATGAATTCCTCTGCCACCAGCGTAATACATTGAAGAGATCAACATATATGATTCGTTAGGAATACTCTGTCAGACATTCGTCCATACAAGTTGTCCTGGGACTGGACAAACCGAAGGCACTATTCAGTACATTCATCTTAGGCACTGTTATCTAAGGCTTATACAATATCCCTTGCACTTTACTCCGCCTTCAATATATTCAGCGTACTTGATTCGCAACGCTTATACCAATACAGAGTGGTTCTTTGGATAATAATCCAACCGGTCTCTCCATATTAACTGTAATAACCCGGAAAATGTGAACCAATTTAAATTTTTTTAAATTAGGTTATTACCAAATAATTTGAATAGTTGAAATAGCATATTTCAATAAAATATAGAATTGTGTATAATATGGCAGTTTGAAATTTTGAATATAAACTTTGTCCGACTGTACCGGGTGGAAAATAT
Organism: Allium sativum; assembly: GCA_030737875.1. Classification (NCBI taxonomy): domain Eukaryota; kingdom Viridiplantae; phylum Streptophyta; class Magnoliopsida; order Asparagales; family Amaryllidaceae; genus Allium; species Allium sativum. Next base: position 680,444,099 of record CM060918.1, on the reverse strand, counting down.
AACGGATTTTGACGAAACTGAAAATATTTAAATCTGTTTATCAATACCTTTCTAACGAATCTGAAAAATCGAAATTTCATAACGGAAATCAAAAGTTATGGCCAAATGAATTTTCAGAAAGGTTGCTATATAGTATCTATAGCCCTTGAAAATTGAGATTTTGCATACGACCTCGGAATTTGACGAAACCACTTTTGTTGGGTCCGGGATGTCAAATTATTGCTAAGTTTCAAATTTCATAATTTTTGAAGCTAGTATGTGAGCGGGGCAAAAGATAACGTGTTTGGTCAAATTCTGTTAAAATGGGTCGACCTAAAAATGGCCATTTTTCAAACGGGCTCAGAATTCGACGAAACTGATTTTGTTAGGACCGTATCGTCAAAACAAAGCTAGATTTATTTTTCTGGAATTTTTCGATTCAGTTTGTGGCCCTGGCAAATTGAAATGTACGTTTAAATTAAAATATCGAATGTTATATATTTAAATTTGAAAAATAACTGACTGTAACAGTCGAAATGGCCAACGAAACATATCCCATTGTGTTCGGAATGGGGGTATTTAGCTAGGGGCGACAATCGTTGGGTTTGATTTCGAGGTCGTTTGTGGAAGGGGGTATTTTTGGAATTAAATAAATTAAAAATTAAAATAAAAAGGGCATCGACCAATCACAATTCATCTTCCCCGTCTTCTTCCTGTCGCGACGCGGAAAAGGATCCGAAACTTCTCTCTTAAATTTCTCCGCAACCACACAACGAAATCAAGCAAACTCAGATCCATTTTGAAGAGCGTTCAGAGATCTTCAAATCCATAGTAATTTCACGAATTATCGTTGAGTATGGAGGGAGTTATAGCGTCGGGAAACCCCGAACTTTGCGCCGCCGCCGTGGGTTCTGGAGGCCACCGAGTTGATCATCTCGGGTAGCTTTGGGAAGCTCTTTCCTTCCTCTTCGACGCAGCGCTGGCCGTTCGTCCTGAAGCTTCGTGGTTTTGCCGAAAAGTTCAACCCTAGTTTTCGATCTCGAAAAGGGTATACGGCCGAAACCATTTTCAACTGATTTTTACACTATAAAGCGTTGCAAACTTGTAAAAATCATATCTTTTTGCTATGTTAACGAAATTCGATGAAACAGGAGACACCGTGACCGCAAGGAGGCTCTCTACATTCTAGAAGAAGCCGTGGATTTTTCTGACCTTCCTACGATTTTTAGCACTGCAATAACCAATGTGAGGAATCTAAACTATTTGTGTGAATGAAATCGCGTTGTATAAATTATATAAGCGAAGTGTAAATTATATACGCATTGTATACCTCATGTACATGTGTTGTATAAGTTATATTAGCGATTTATAAATTATACAAGCGTTGAATGAAACATATATGCTTTGTATTGTGATGAAATGCAAGTGAATTATTATATTATATATATATATATATACTCCCCTCGTCCACAGACCATGGACGATATTTATTGCTTGTGATTGACGTGATATTATATGGTTTGACGAATGGTTGGAAATAATTGTTTGTGGTTGATATTATGGTTGAAAAATACCCTTGTGGTTGACAAATATCCTCTTGTGGTTGAAACAAAATAGAATAGGATTGTGGAATTGAAAATAAAACATGCCGCCTGCGTGCGAACTAGATACATGATCCCCATTGTCAAAAACCGCGAGGTTTTAAGGTAGAGCGAGGAGCCGTACTAGGGACGGTCCCGGTTTTAACTACCCTGCCGTTATGCTGCCGAAATTTTCTGAAATATTTATGTGTTAGATTAATTTTCATTCGTTGAAATAAATTGCATAAACTATATCGAATATTCATGTGTTGAGTTGCAATTCATTCGTTGAGTTGAAATTCATGTGTTGAATATTATTCGAATTTAAACAAATGGCTTTAGCGATAAAAATCACATTTTTATATATATACAAACTATATCGAATATTCATGTGTTGAGTTGCAATTCATTCGTTGAGTTGAAATTCATGTGTTGAATATTATTCGAATTTAAACAAATGGCTTTAGCGATAAAAATCACATTTTTATATATATTCAAACTATATCGAATATTCATGTGTTGAGTTGCAATTCATTCGTTGAGTTGAAATTCAAGTGTTGAATATTATTAGAATTTAAACAAATGGCTTTAGCGATAAAAATCACATTTTTATATATATACAAACTATATAGAATATTCATGTGTTGAGTTGCAATTCATTCGTTGAGTTGAAATTCATGTGTTGAATATTATCATCTTTTAAAAATAAAATGAATCGACAATGAAAATTATATTTTTATAATGAATATGAAGAGTTAAAAATACACATGTGTCGAATAAATATTTTTGATGATAAAAATATTCCTTTTATCATGTATACGCTTAGTTAAAAATACACATGTGTTGAAATAAATAATAGTTTGCTAGAAATATTATTATTAGCTTTGTTCTGCATATATATACATGTGTTGAACAGGAAAAATGGATTAGCTGTAGAGTAAAGAAATTATTTGCGTGCCCGACAAATAGGTAAACCTTGATGAGTTGGCTGCGTAATTTTATTTATATATCAACTCCTGTGAATGCCATTGGATGCAGAGTGCTAGTTTTTCTGTGTGAAATAATAAACAACGCCATAGGTTAGTAACAATTAATTTTGAACTACACTACATGGCATACTTCTTGACGATAGGCATACTTCATCATATTCCACATAAGCAATTGGAGCTTGTGTGACGAGGTGGAAGATTTACCATATAAGCAAGAGGCTTGTATGGCGATGACTATGTACTACAGGTTGAACTGATGACTGATATGGACTATATAAATTATAATGATAAATTGCCAGATTAATAAAAACCCCACACGGATCTGGAGTTGACAATAATCACGTCGCTCTAGTTATTAGATACGGCACATGGACTATTTATTTCCACACGGAAACGGGGTGACGGGAATTTATTCTCTGGAGTGATTATCAGTACATGCTCCCCCGTAAACACCAAAATATATCACTATAAATATGTGAATGCTTTTAGGATTTATTGGGTACCTAATACGGCCCAATAAATTTCCAAACCCCTCCCCGTACAAAGGAGGTTATGGCGAAATTTTTCGAAATATTAAGGCGTTAGTGAAATATTTGAAGTGAAAACGAAGTTGAAAATATATAATGAGCTATAGTTGAAATTATAGATTGAACTATATTTATATATATAATTATAATTATAATTAAAAGGAATAGAGGCCGTGCAGTTCGGGTTTCGAAATCGAATTTTGAAACGATTAGTACGAGAAATCCGACCATCGAATTTTCCCGAAACCGCAATCGCTGGGTTCGCCTTGGAAATATCTTTCCAACGGCACCAACCTTGTAAAAATCCAACGGTTGGATTGTCCGGAATGTTTAATTCAAATCTGAAGAAAAACAGCGCCAGAATCGTTTATATTTATATATATATATATAAATATAATTAAATTCAATCGAATAACGACGCTGCAGTTTGAATTTTGAAACCGTAACTTCAAACGACTAGTGTGGAAGATCCGACCGTCGGATTCTCACGAAACTGGAACCGTTGGGTTCGCTTTGGGAATATCTTCCCACTGATATAGACTTTGTAGAAATCCAACGGTTAGATTTCCCGATATGTGTAAAACAAATTAGAGGGAAAAACAGCGCCAGTGCCACGGCACGACCTGAAACGTCGTTAAATTAAATATGGCCATTTTTAAATAAATAAAAATGGCGCAACATCGTTATAAAATATTATAAGCAACATTGATTGAAAACAAACCAGTTGGGCTTGAATTGTTTGATATTTGATGGTTGTATGGATTTGACACGAAAATAACTCTAAATAACTGAAAGATGGATGTCGAATAATGTAACCATGAAGAAAATCGATTTAAATTCTAATGACGTAAATTATTTGAAAAGGCCGAGCTAACCCTCATTTCAAATAATTTATCGAGCGATTCAAATTGGAGAATGCAAAGACGATTCAAGACCGACGATCTTCGTATCGGTTGGATGGGCGCTACTGAGGTTCCTGACCGGAGTAGCTACCGGAAAGGGACGGAAGTAGTAGCCGTCTGAACGTATGTGTTGATTGGACGGATATACGAGGAATTTGACGCCTCCGGTTTCGTTCAGACCCAGGACGGACTTGTAAATGGACTGTGTGTCTGACATTGGATTTTGTTCTATACTGATTGATCTCTGTTAAATATATATCTGTTTGGCGGCGGAGAATTTATTCTCTTGCTTAACGCCCTTCTCTGAGACATACGAGCTTAGAGGTTATATATTGATGGAAATCAATCGTATGGAGTGGACTGCCTATGTGGCATGCCAAGATGCTATGATCAAGGCTTCTGTTGCAAAGCAAAGTCTTGTGTATGATGATCAAAGCAAGGTCTGCGTAGCCTAGCTTTGTGTATTTCGTAGATTCGCGAACCTCACACCCCAGTATGAGTTTAAAATGGGATACGGGCCGCTGGGAGAGCACGACGTTTCTTTCTAGCTATGGTGGTGTTAGTGACTTACCAGCCCTGACATATATATCTACTTTACACCTTTGTGGTTGTTGGAATGCGAGGTGCCTCGATTATAGGTCTGTAAGGACCGGGAAACGTGTGTTTAGGAATTGCCAATCCTCAAACGTAAGAGAGGACCGGCCCAGCCGATCCAAGGGTTACCCAGAGTGTGTAGTCCTGAGGCATTTGCTAGAGTGTCTCGAAGCGGAGAGGAGCTTTGTAACACCCCACCTCCGCCAGGGTGACTCTTGCAAGCACTCTGACTTTGGAGGGGCGTTTGAATCAGGTAAACATGCATAATGATATATCAAGGCAGAACAAGAACATATGTATATATATAAACAGAGTAAATAAGATAAGTAAAACAGCGGAATATTTCAAACTATTTCAAAACAAGTCTGATACTACGTAATGTCACTTTCCAAATACACAAGTGTAGATAAAAACAACATCACTGAAAAACTGAAATACATAAGTACTATCCCCAAAATAAGTGATAACCATAGCTAGCTTCATGTCCAACCGTTCATGAGCTAAATCCCACAAGCAAGTGATCAGAAATCCAAGCTAAGCTCCAATATTCCCACCCTGAGAACCTGGAGGGGGGGGGGGAACGGAAGAAAAGAGGCGAAAGGAAAACAGGTCAGTCAAAAAGACTGAGTAAGCCCTACTACAATCAATGTAAACTGATAAAGTTAACTGGCATGAGAAGCAGGGATGAACATAAGGATAACAACATACTAGCATGATGATTAACTAACAAGGTAGATAAAGGTGTCATCGCATAATCAGGTTTAAGGTTTTTGCACCACAGGTGTACTAGCAAACTAACATGACTTGAATAAACAAGTATTGATCCCTTGGCCCAAGCTTTGGCCCAATAACATGAAGTGACCCTAATACGCGGTCCAACCAAACGGTCTAGTCGATCGACTCCCTATAAGCCTAACTCGTCACGTGTTGGTGTCAATGCGGCCCAAACATAATTGTAGTCAGACTGTGCAGGGTCTCCCGTCGGGTGTATCAAGCCCTAGGGTGTCAACCCCTGGACACCATAAACATAAGTGCACAGTCTCGATCTACTGGTACCCGTGCATGTTTTCCCCGGCTTCGGACTATGTGCACGACCCAAAAGTCCGCCCAGAACTACACCGGCGTACCACTCTGCCGTCGTTTTTGGTCTCTTACCTCAAGTCCAGTAATTGTGCCCCCCCACCCTAGCCTAGACCCTAGGGTCATAATGATACAAACTTGGGATTACTGCTGGAGTGGACCCCCATTGCTAGGATTTTCTAGTGGGTTAAGTACGGTTTAACCCTTTTACTAATCATGGATTAACTTGGTTAAGTGTAACGATGAGTTCACGACTTAACCCTGATTAATCTACCAAGCCCAAATTGGTTAAGTATTAAGTGGACCATGACTTAACCCTAATCATGAGGCATTAATTAATTTAATGTGCCTTAACCTCTCACATTAGACCTTGTTGTGGTTACTAGTTAAGCCGGGCGGGTCCGAGTAGCTTTACACCACAACTTGGTCTAACCTCGGGTTCAAGGTACAACATGACCAACTTCTCACATTGGGTCCTATTGTTTGTAGCAACTAGCTAAGCCGGTCGGTTCCGGGTAGGTTTACGCTACAAACCCAACCTAACCTTGAGTTGGTCACACTTATATTTTCTAAGTGTCATGTCCATCATGTTTCCAAAACATGTTACAAGTTTTCAAGCATTTGGGTAGACCTAACTTAATAGGTAAATTCCCAATGGGTAGACCTAACTTAATAGGTAAATTCCCAATCTTACGTTTTTATGTCTTTTAAGTTTACCCAACCCCAAACGCAATCCCATCGCTTACATATCGCAATAGCGCATAAAGGATAGAAAGAGGGAACTTGGCATAATCATGACATAAAGGGGTTGAAGCCACAAGTTTAACATGGTGGCGTATGAAATGTACATATGTTCATATACTTGCATATTACATTTTTAGGCCTCAAAAGCATGCATAAAACCAAACTTAGCATATTGGTGATACATGGTGATAAATGACATGTAGAAATGGCCATAAGTTCGCATTTAGCCTCACATGCAAGTTATCATAAGAGATATGATAACTTACATGTTGCCAAAATGCAACCTTTAGCATAAAGCTTGAAGCTTTATGTTCATATACTCAAGGTAAGCTTGCATAACATGATAACATGAACAAAATGATCAACCCAAACTTGCATAACATAACTTGCGTATCATATGGCAAACTTGCATATCATAACATAGCAAACTTGCACAACATAACATGATGAACTTGCATATCATAGCATGGCATACTTGCATAACATAACATGATAAACTTGCATATCATAACATGGCAAACTTGCATAGCATAACATGGTAAACTTGCATATCATAACATGGTAAACTTGCATATCATAACATGACATACTTGCATAACATAACATGATAAACTTGCATATCATAACATGGCAAACTTGCATAGCATAACATGGTAAACTTGCATATCATAACATGGCAAACTTGCATACATAACATGATAGACTTGCATAACACATCATAGTAAACTTGCATATCATAATGATCAAACACACTTGCATCATTCATTAACTTTAGAGTTTAAATATGAAAGTAGAAAAGGGCTTACAATGCTTATGAAGACACAAAAATATGACAAAGCCCTTATGCAATCAAATAGACCCAAAATGCAAGCTCTAATAGAAAAACCCTTGAGCCAAAATGATCAAAACCCTTGCTTTATGATGTAAATATGGAAACTTGACTTGAATGCAAGCTAATGACACTCATACAAGCTTGAAAACACTTGTATGCATGGAAAATCTCTCATAGAAATAACTTAGGAATTTTATGAAGAGAGTGGAGGCCATGAGAGGAATGATTTTGCCATAGTTTAGTTGTATGAGTGAATAATGTTGATTTAGGATTAGGTTAGGGTCATATTTATAGAGATTAGGATTAGTTCTAGCCTTAGGATTAAACCCTAGTTCCAATCTCAGCCCTCAAAACCGAATCTGGCCCCCAAACTCAACACAAACCCAAAATGGTGCACCAGGCAAAACTGCCCGGCTGAACCAAGTCGACAGCCAAGTCGACAGGGCTGTCGACTTGGGTCCAACCAAGTCGACTCCCAAGTCGACAGGGCTGTCGACTTGGGTGCTCTGGCGGGAATTTTCCCGCCTGGCCCAATCTAACCCTAATTTCCAAATTCAAACTTGAATTTGAAATCTGTTTTTTACTTTGAATTTTCTGAAAACTTCGTTGGGCCTTAATCGGGTCATACGGACTCCGATTTTCAAAAACTCGGACTCTATTTCACGTATTTTTCCGAGACGAACGCAACGGAATAGCCCGTTTCCCTTGATTCAGATTTATAAATTAAATTCTGCCTCGATTTATGTTATAACAGGTTATTGAAAATACGGGTTGTTACAAGCTTGCCCCTTGCCTCGACTCATGACGGAAATCCAACTTCCAATACGAAATAACGGTCTTGATTGTAGAACTAGTATGGAGACATAGTGGCATGGGACGCTCAAGTCGCCTATGATTGATATTTATGATGCTATTCGTTTTTGAAACATATATGCACTAGTAATAATATCAAATGATTTCGCTTTATACGTATCAAGCATATTTGGCCCTTATAAGGTAAAACTCTATCCTCCGGCTTGCGTTGCATTGTGTGATGGGACCTGAGTCTTATAATGGCTTCATTCTTTCTAAAAACATTGCGTTGTTTTAAAAGAATTTACTTTGTTTTAAATGCACTAGCAATCACTGGAGTAAACCCGTTCCGCGAAAGTGGCGTGGTCCTATGATTTGCTATTACTATTGTTTAACTGTTAAATAGATTCCTCATACCAGTCCCCATGACTGACTCGTTGTTTGTTTCACTTTGCAAACGCGGGTGCCCTTATTTTCACATGGGCAGCCTAGTACACAGGTGACAGGTGGTTTTTGGTTCTGCGCTGCTACATAGAGTGCATTATTTTGGCTCATGGCGAGGCTGGCTTCAGAGAGATGACTTTGACTTTTTCCGCCATTACTATATTTATACTATGATTCCGCCACTGGCGATGCAGACTGATTTACTTTCCGTATTTCTCACTATATGTATATGTATTCCGCCTTCGGCGATGTAGACTGATACCCTTATTATGTCTCACTGCATGTATGTATTCCGCCTCTGGCGATGATGACTGATCACTTTCCTTTTTATTTACTAAGTTATATCCCACGTTACGCTATTCTGATATTCCTACATGTTGTGATTCCGCTGTCATATCCATGTAAAATTATTTTATTTATTGTTTCTGCTATTATCTGTACTCTGCTACGATGATTAATGTGTTATTTCCTGATGATTATCCTTAATACCACCCCTCGGATTTTGGGATCATCACAGTTGGTATCAGAGCTTTGGTTAACCTTAGTTCCGGGATCTAACACATTAAACACATCGTCAGAATAGAATCAGTAGTGTTCTAATGCGAATAGCTCATTAGAGATAGGATTAGCAATGTCCTAGAATGAGCTAAGCAGATTAGCAAAACAATTTGATCAGTACATCATCATTATCTTTCTTTGTATTCCCTTGCTTTATCATTTATGAAAATTATCAAATCTGTGAGCTTGACTCTTTTCTTGCTTATACAGTTCTCTTAGATGGCTACGCGAGGAGCAGTAGCTAGAGGTGGCCGTGGAGGCCGAGGAGATGCAGTAGGAGGACGGGGGAATATCCCCGTAGTAGTGGAAGGCCCTATTATTCAGCCACCAGCACCAGAAGACTTTGAGCTAGATAAAGTAGCAAAGAGGTACAGAAATCTTGGGGGAAAACCTTTTACTGGCACTGGCACAGTGACCGAGGCAATAGCTTGGCTGAAAACCTGTGAGAAAATCTTCGAAGGCATGGGTATGGGAACCAACAATAAAGCAAGACTTGGCATTTGGCTCCTTCAGGAGGAAGCAGAGTTGTGGTGGGATGCCATTACCTCTGAGGATGCAGCTGGTACTATCCGGACTTGGGAGCAATTCAAGACTTTGTTCAATGAGAAGTTTGTACCGGAACAAGCTCTAGAGAGGATGAGAGAGCAGTTTGCTAATCTCCAGCAGGGAGACCTCTCTATTCAGGATTATCTAAATAAGTTCACTCAGTTATCGCGCTATGCTCCAGAGCTGATTACGACAAACAAAGCAAAGAATAAGAGATTCATATTTGGGCTGAAGCGCAAGTTCCACGATAGAGCTATGAGCAACATCAAACTCTCCTTTACAGAACTAGTAGAGATGGCTTGCAATTACGAAGACATGGATGAGAGGCATGCTAGCCAAGACCGCACCAAAATCCAAGCTGGAAACAAGCGCAAGGCTTCAACAGATCAACCCGAATCTAGCATTACCGCGGCCGCTACTCAGAAACCTGCAAAGATCCCGAAAGGAAATTGCTACAATTGCGGGAAGCCAGGTCACTTTTCTAATGTATGCAAAGCCCCAAGGAAGCCAAAGGCAAATGACTCAGCCGAATGCTACAACTGCCATAAGAAGGGGCACTATAGCAGGAACTGTCCTCTGAAGCAGAATGCTCAAGTGGCTCATGTCTATGACGGGAAGACCCCGCCAGCTATCACCGATGGATCAGGTAAACCCGATGTCTTGGGAGGTACTCTTACCATTAAAAATATTCCTGTTTCTGTACTTTTTGATACTGGTGCATCAAGTAGCTTCATATCTGGTATCCTTGTTCACAAACTAAAATTGAAACGAAGAAAACTTAAGGAACCAATTAAAGTTCAAAACCCGATAGGAGGTTCTGTTAGTCTCAGTATATACTGTAGAGTGCCTATCTTTTATTCATGTTACAAGTTTCCCATCCACTTAATTGTCATGGATTTATCGGAATTCGATGTTATTCTCGGTTTGGAATGGTTAACCAAATATAAGGCCGAAGTTCGATGTGCCGAAAGAATCGTTAAAGTCGAAACGAAGCTTGGACCTATATATATACCATGTCATGGCTCAGAAATCAATAGAAAGGAATTTTGGTCTTCTTTAGAAGTTATTCCCCCTTCATTAGAAAAGATTCCGGTCGTTAAAAATTATGCGGATGTGTTTGAAGAAGTAGAAAACTTACCGCCGCAAAGAGAAATTGAATTTAGGATAGATCTAATTCCTAACGCCCGACCAGTAGTACATCCAATTAGAAGAATGGCCCCGAAAGAAAAAGAAGAGTTAAGTAGTCAAACTCGAGAATTGCTTTGGAAAGGTCTAATCAGACCGAGCTTTTCAGCTTGGGGAGCAGCAGTTGTATTTGTCCCGAAATCAGACGGTACTCTAAGACTTTGTGTTGATTACCGAGATCTCAATAAACAGACACTGAAGAACAAATATCCTTTGCCCCGAATAGATGATCTGTTAGATCAATTAAATGGAGCAACAGTATTCTCTAGAATGGACCTAGCTACAGGTTTCCACCAATTACGTATAGCCGAAGACTGTGTTCCTTTGACAGCCTTCAGGGGTCCCGATTTATTCTACGAATGGTTAGTAATGCCGTTCGGCTTGTGCAACGCTCCGGCGTACTTCGTTTATCTTATGAACAGAGTGTTCCGTGGTGTGTTGAATAAATTTCTTCTAGTCTTCATTGATGACATTTTAATCTACTCCAAGTCGGAAGATGAACATGCAAAACATTTAGAACAAGTGTTGAAAATTCTAAGGAGAAATGTCTTGAAAGATAAATTTTCTAAGTGTGTCTTCTGGCAGAATGAAGTTAAATTCCTAGGCCACGTCGTATCAAAAGAAGGGATTGCTGTAGATCCAAGCAAAATTACAGCGATTCAGAACTGGAAACAACCTACTACCCCCACAGAAGTTCGAAGTTTCCTTGGATTGGCTAGTTACTATCGGAAATTCGTTCAGGATTTTTCAAAAATATCGGGAGTATTGACAAAGCTTACAAAGAAGCATGAGAAATTCAAATGGACACCCGAATGTGAAGAAGCTTTCCAGGAGCTGAAACTGAAGTTGACAACCGCTCCAGTATTGACAATTATAGAAGGCAACCAAGACTTGACTGTATGGACAGATGCTTCTATTAGAGGGTTAGGAGCAGTGTTAATGCAAAAAGGCCAAGTGATCGCTTATGCCAGCCGTCAACTAAAGCCGCATGAAAGAAACTATGCAACTCATGATCTTGAGTTATTAGCTATCGTGTTTGCTTTAAGAATCTGGAGGCACTATTTGCTAGGCGAGAAGTTCGAACTATACACCGATCATCAATCCTTGAAATACCTGTTCACACAGAAAGATCTAAACTTGAGGCAACAACGCTGGTTAGAATTCCTTGCAACGTACGATTTTGAAATTCTATACACTCCAGGGAAAGCCAACGTTGTAGCCGATGCGCTCAGCAGAAAGAATGAAATCATCGCCAGTTTTGTCATCACGTCGTCATTAATAGACAGGATCTCGACCCTTCAGAAAGACGATGAATTTATTCAAAGAATCAGTCAAAGAGTCAAAGGAGGTGAATACACAAGTTTCCGACTCGATGACAAAGGAGTTCTAAGATTGAAGGGTAAAATTTGCATCCCAAACCTTCCCGAGCTCAGAAGAGAAATACTTGATGAGTGCCACAAATCCAAATTAAGTATCCATCCCGGTGTGAGCAAAATGTATAACGATATCAAGCGCACATTCTGGTGGAGGTCAACGAAAAGAGATATCTCATTATATGTTAGCAGATGCCCCACTTGTCAGCTAGTTAAGAGTGATCAGCAGAAATTGGCTGGATTATTACAACCATTAGAAATTCCAGGTTGGAAGTGGGAACAAATCTCGATGGACTTCATTGATGGTTTGCCTCGAACTAAGAAAGGAAACGACAGTATATGGGTGATCGTAGATCGCTTCACGAAGACTGCCCATTTTATACCTGTCCGATCCAACAGAACGGCTCAAAGTCTAGCACAGATTTACTTCAGAGAAATAGTTAAACTTCATGAAGTGCCGCTTAATATAGTCAGCGATAGAGATCCCCTGTTTGCTAGCAAATTCTGGGAAGCATTCCAGGAAGAGTTGGGAACCAAATTAAATCTAAGCACCGCTTATCACCCACAGACAGACGGCCAAACTGAGCGGGTGAATAGAATTCTAGAAGACCTACTACGGGCTTGCGTTATCGATTTTGGAGGCTCATGGGAAGATCACTTACATCTAGCCGAATTCTCTTACAACAATAGCTATCAAGCAAGTTTGGGAATGTCCCCATTTGAAGCATTATACGGTAGACCGTGCAGATCTCCCGCATGTTGGGTAGAACCTGGCAACAGACTTGTGTTAGGGCCCAATATGATTCAAGAAGCATCGGATAAGGTCGATTTCATTAAGAAGCGATTAAAAACCGCACAGAGCCGACAGAAAAGTTATGCTGATGCGAGACGAAGGGATATATCGTTTGCCGTTGGCGATTATGTTTATTTAAGAGTTTCTCCAATGCGAGGAGTAATCAGATTTGGCAAGACTGGGAAATTGGCATCGAGATTTATTGGTCCCTTTCCTATACTTGAATGGATTGGAACTCTTGCATATAGGGTTTCATTACCTAATTGGTTGCCTGGTATACATGATGTGTTCCACGTATCTCAACTCAGAAAACATGTTCATGATCCCGACCTTATTGTGGAAGAAGCAGCGCAACATGATATTGACATAACTCCAGAATTAGCACTCAGTAGGGAGCCATTAAAGATAGTTGGCAAAGAAACCAGAGAGCTAAGGAGGGAAAAGATTCATCTAGTCAAAGTGCAGTGGAGTAGTGATCCTAGAGACTGTACTTGGGAGACTGAGGAAAGCATTAAACAAGCCTATCCCAAATGCAGAGTGGACATCTCTCACTAACTCCGGTGCAAGGTACCTTTACAATACTTTGCATTTACATTTTATTTCCTGCTTAACTATTATTTCCTTTTCGAGGACGAAAAGTTTTAAGTGGGGGAGATTGTAATAACCCAGAAAATGTGAACCAATTTAATTTTTTTTAAATTAGGTTATTACCAAAGAATTTGAATAGTTGAAATAACATATTTCAATAAAATATAGAATTGTGTATAATATGGCAGTTTGAAATTTTGAATATAAACTTTGTCCGACTGTACCGGGTGGAAAATATAACGGATTTTGACGAAACTGAAAATATTTAAATCTGTTTATCAATACCTTTCTAACGAATCTGAAAAATCGAAATTTCATAACGGAAATCAAAAGTTATGGCCAAATGAATTTTCAGAAAGGTCGCTATATAGTATCTATAGCCCTTGAAAATTGAGATTTTGCATACGACCTCGGAATTTGACGAAACCACTTTTGTTGGGTCCGGGATGTCAAATTATTGCTAAGTTTCAAATTTCATAATTTTTGAAGCTAGTATGTGAGCGGGGCAAAAGATAACGTGTTTGGTCAAATTCTGTTAAAATGGGTCGACCTAAAAATGGTCGTTTTTCAAACGAGCTCAGAATTCGACGAAACTGGTTTTGTTAGGACCGTATCGTCAAAACAAAGCTAGATTTATTTTTCTGGAATTTTTCGATTCAGTTTGTGGCCCTGGCAAATTGAAATGTACGTTTAAATTAAAATATCGAATGTTATATATTTTAATTTGAAAAATAACTGACTGTAACAGTCGAAATGGCCAACGAAACATATCCCATTGTGTCCGGAATGGGGGTATTTAGCTAGGGACGACAGTCGTTGGGTTTAAAAAGGAGTCCATTTGCAAAAACACTATTTAAAATTTCCTATAAAGCATGGACCAATAGGAATTTTTCATTAAAAAAAAAATCTAAAACCCTAGCCGCCAGAGAACGATTGGACGACGCACAGTGCTCCAACCTTCACGTCGATATTGCCGCCGCCTCAGGCGATTTCACCGCCGACCCTAGTTGAGACTTCCGACCGCCTTCGCCTCCTCTCCACATCCGACCAACCCACGACTCCTCCCATCGACTATCGGCGTCAGAAATCGAAGAGGAAGGCGCGACCTTCTGAGCGCCGCCGCGACGAGCACAGGGCACCGAACCACTCGCCACCACCGCCGATCTGGAGGTGCTTCGTAGCTCTTTGACGCAGCGTAGCCTGATCGAAGCATAGAGGTACGGATCGACTGAAAATTTGTGACCTAGTTTCGAAGGTTTTAAAAACTTTTCTGATGAAAATTCTGTAATGAAAATAACACTTTTAAGTGTTGCAAAACTTTGAAAAATAATATCTTTTTCGTTCTTTAACGAAATTCGATGAAACAGGAGACACCGTGACCGCAAGGAGGCTCTCTACATTCTAGAAGAAGCCGCGGATTTTTCTGATCTTCCTACGATTTTTAGCACTGCAATAACCAATGTGAGGAATCTAAACTATTTGTGTGAATGAAATCACGTTGTATAAATTATATAAGAGAAGTGTAAATTATATACGCATTGTATACCTCATGTACATGTGTTGTATAAGTTATATTAGCGATGTATAAATTATACAAGCGTTGTTTGAAACATATATGCTTTGAATTGTGATGAAATGCAAGTGAATTATATATATATATATATATATATATACACACTCCCCTCGTCCACAGACCATGGACAATACTTATTGCTTGTGATTGACGTGATATTATATGGTTTGACGAATGGTTGGAAATAATTGTTTGTGGTTGATATTATGGTTGAAAAATACCCTTGTGGTTGAAAAATACCCTCTTGTGGTTGAAACAAAATAGAATAGGATTGTGGAATTGAAAATAAAACATGCCGCCTGCGTGCGAACTAGATGCATGATCCCCATTGTCAAAAACCGCGAGGTTTTAAGGTAGAGCGAGGAGCCGTACTAGGGACGGTCCCGGTTTTAACTACCCTGCCGTTATGCTGCCGAAATTTTCTGAAATATTTATGTGTTAGAATAATTTTCATTCGTTGAAATAAATTGCATAAACTATATCGAATATTCATGTGTTGAGTTGCAATTCATTCGTTGAGTTGAAATTCATGTGTTGAATATTATTCGAATTTAAACAAATAGCTTTAGCGATAAAAATCACAGTTTTATATATATACAAACTATATCGAATATTCATGTGTTGAGTTGCAATTCATTCGTTGAGTTGAAATTCATGTGTTGAATATTATTCGAATTTAAACAAATGGCTTTAGCGATAAAAATCACATTTTTATATATATTCAAACTATATCGAATATTCATGTGTTGAGTTGCAATTCATTCGTTGAGTTGAAATTCATGTGTTGAATATTATTCGAATTTAAACAAATGGCTTTAGCGATAAAAATCACATTTTTATATATATACAAACTATATAGAATATTCATGTGTTGAGTTGCAATTCATTCGTTGAGTTGAAATTCATGTGTTGAA
Source organism: Allium sativum (assembly GCA_030737875.1). Lineage (NCBI taxonomy): Eukaryota > Viridiplantae > Streptophyta > Magnoliopsida > Asparagales > Amaryllidaceae > Allium > Allium sativum. The sequence goes on along the minus strand of CM060918.1, from coordinate 680,428,106 downwards.
TATTATCATCTTTTAAAAATAAAATGAATCGACAATGAAAATTATATTTTTATAATGAATATGAAGAGTTAAAAATACACATGTGTCGAATAAATATTTTTGATGATAAAAATATTCCTTTTATCATGTATACGCTTAGTTAAAAATACACATGTGTTGAAATAAATAATAGTTTGCTAGAAATATTATTATTAGCTTTGTTCTGCATATATATACATGTGTTGAACAGGAAAAATGGATTAGCTGTAGAGTAAAGAAATTATTTGCGTGCCCGACAAATAGGTAAACTTTGATGAGTTGGCTGCGCAATTTTATTTATATATCAACTCCTGTGAATGCCATTGGATGCGGAGTGCTGGTTTTTCTGTGTGAAATAATAAACAACGCCATAGGTTAGTAACAATTAATTTTGAACTACACTACATGGCATACTTCTTGACGATAGGCATACTTCATCATATTCCACATAAGCAATTAGAGCTTGTGTGACGAGGTGGAAGATTTACCATATAAGCAAGAGGCTTGTATGGCGATGACTATGTACTACAGGTTGAACTGATGACTGATATGGACTATATAAATTATAACGATAAATTGCCAGATTAATAAAAACCCCACACGGGTCTGGAGTTGACAATAATCACGTCGCTCTAGTTATTAGATACGGCACATGGACTATTTATTTCCACACGGAAACGGGGTGACGGGAATTTATTCTCTGGAGTGATTATCAGTACATGCTCCCCCGTAAACACCAAAATATATCACTATAAATATGTGAATGCTTTTAGGATTTATTGGGTACCTAATACGGCCCAATAAATTTCCAAACCCCTCCCCGTACAAAGGAGGTTATGGCGAAATTTTTCGAAATATTAAGGCGTTAGTGAAATATTTGAAGTGAAAACGAAGTTGAAAATATAGAATGAGCTATAGTTGAAATTATAGATTGAACTATATTTATATATATAAATATAAATAAATTAAAGGGAATAAAGGCCGTGCAGTTCGCGTTTCGGAATCGTAATTTAAAACGACTAGTACGAGAAATCCGACCATCGGATTTTCCCGAAACCGCAACCGCTGGGTTCGCCTTGGAAATATCTTCCCAACGGCACCAACCTTGTAAAAATCCAACGGTTGGATTGTCCGGAATGTTTAATTCAAATCTGAAGAAAAACAGCGCCAGAATCGTTTATATTTATATATAAATATAAATATAATTAAATTAAATCGAATAACGACGCTGCAGTTCGAATTTTGAAACCGTAACTTCTAACGACTAGTGTGGAAGATCCGACCGTCGGATTCTCACAAAACTGGAACCGTTGGGTTCGCTTTGGGAATATCTTCCCACTGATATAGACTTTGTAGAAATCCAACGGTTAGATTTTCCGATATGTGTAAAACAAATTAGGAGAAAAACAGCGCCAGTGCCACGACACGACCTGAAACGTCGTTAAATTAAATATGGCCATTTTTAAATAAATAAAAATGGCGAAAAATCGTTATAAAATATTATAAGCAACATTGATTGAAAATAAACCAATTGGGCTTGAATTGTTTGATATTTGATGGTTGTATGTGTATGACATGAAAATAACACTAAAGAACCGAAAGATGGATGTCGAATAATATAACCATAAAATGAATCGATTTAAATTCTAATGACGTGGATTATTTGAAAAGGCCGAGCTAACCCTCATTTCAAATAATTTATCGAGCGATTCGAATTGGAAAATGCAAAGATGATTCAAGACCGACGATCTTCGTATCGGTTGGATGGGCGCTACTGAGGTTCCTGACCGGAGTAGCTACCGGAAAGGGACGGAAGTAGTAGCCGTCTGAACGTATGTGTTGATTGGACGGATATACGAGGAATTTGACGCCTCCGGTTTCGTTCAGACCCAGGACGGACTTGTAAATGGACTGTGTGTCTGACATTGGATTTTGTTCTATACTGATTGATCTCTGTTAAATATATATCTGTTTGGCGGCGGAGAATTTATTCTCTTGCTTAACGCCCTTCTCTGAGACGTACGAGCTTAGAGGTTATATATCGATGGAAATCAATCGTATGGAGTGGACTGCCTATGTGGCATGCCGAGATGCTGTGATCAAGGCTTCTGTTGCAAAGCAAAGTCTTGTGGATGATGATCAAAGCAAGGTCTACGTAGCCTAGCTTTGTGTATTTCATAGATTCGCTAACCTCACACCCCGGTATGAGTTAAAAACGGGATACGGACTGCAGGGAGAGCACGACGTTTCTTTCTAGCTATGGTGGTGTCAGTGACTTACCAGCCCTGACATATATATCTACTTTTCACCTTTGTGGTTGTTGGAATGCGAGGCGCCTCGATTATAGGTCTGTAAGGACCGGGAAACGTGTGTTCAGGCATAATTAATCCTCTAACGTAAGTGAGGACCGGCCCTGAAGCATCCAGGGGTTACCCAGAGTGCGTAGTCCCGAGGCATTTGCTAGAGTGTCTCGAAACGGAGAGGAGCTTGCCCCTTGCCTTGACTCATGACGGAAATCCAATTTCCAATACAAAATAACGGACTTGATTGTAGTACTAGTATGGTGACATAGTATATGGTAGCTATGCCGCCTATGATTGATATTTATGATGCTATTCATTTTTGAAACATATATGCACTAGTAATAATATCAAATGATTTCGCTTTATACGTATCAAGCATATTTGGCTATTATAAGGTAAAACTCTATCCTCCGGCTTGCGTTGCATTGTGTGATGGGACCTGAGTCTTATAATGGCTTCATTCTTTCTAAAAGCATTGCGATTGTTTTAAAAGAACTTACTTTATTCTAAATGCACTAGCAATCACTGGAGTAAACCCGTTCCGCGAAAGTGGCGTGGTCCTATGATTTGCTATTTACTGTTGTTTAGCTATTAAATAGATTCCTCATACCAGCCCCCATGACTGACTCGTTGTTTGTTTCACTTTGCAAACGTGGGTGCCCTTATTTTCACACGGGCAACCTAGTACACAGGTGACAGGTGGTTTTTGGTTCTGCACTGCTGCACAGAGTGCATTTTTGGCTCATGGCGAGGCTGACTTCATAGAGATGACTTTGACTTTTTCCGCCATTACTGTACTTATATTATGATTCCGCCACTGGCGATGCAGACTGATTTACTTCCCGTATTTCTCACTATATGTATATGTATTCCGCCTTCGGCGATGTAGACTGATACCCTTATTATGTCTCACTGCATGTATGTATTCCGCCACTGGCGATGATGACTGATCACTTTCCTTTTTATTTACTAAGTTATATCCCACGTTATGCTATTCTGATATTCCTACATGTTGTGATTCCGCTGTCATATCCATGTAAAATTATTTTATTTATTGTTTCTGCTATTATCTGTACTCTGCTATGATGATTAATGTGTTATTTCCCAATGATTATCCTTAATACCGCCCCTCGGATTTTGGGATCGTCACATTAACAACGTTAAAATGGTCAAAACTTTGATAGTCGGTGATTTAACTATCAAATGAAAACATGTCCGTGTACACACAACGATCTTATTTCCAAATGGAAATATCAATCCAACCATCAAACATATATATATATATATTCACATTTTCGTATTTTCTATGTTTTAGAAAATATATGTTATTAACACTGGAAAACATTTCCATAGCTTATTTACGTATCACTATCCTTCCACAACTATCGGTCCTTAACTGTAAACTAGTATGAGAACGATTCCCTAAGTATAAACCCCGAAGGCCGAAACCAACATCAGATCGATACTCAGGAAACCATTCAACTTACTAATCTCTAGTCAGTTTCTAATTTTGCTTAACTCTATTTCTTTAACTCCATTCGATTAAATCTATTTGATTAACTCTAATTGATTTACTCTAATTCAAATAACTAGTATCTGTTTTAACTTTATTTCGAATAACTATATTCGATTTAACTCCATTCGCTTGACTCTAGATCGCAGCGATCACAATGGTTACGCCTGATTCCCTCAGGAAACATCCGACCGCCGTAGGCTATCTGCAGCCCTGCGAATTATGCTAGCAGTTGTGCTAAATGGTAATTTATCCTGAATAACTATGTTTGACTAACTTCTTCGAATAAACTATATTTGATTAACTTCTTTTTGATAACTCTATTTGATAACTCTAATCGACTAACTCTTTCCTATCTCATTAATTCCCCTTTTTCTTTTATCCTATTTATTTTCTAAATAAATGTTCCTTTTACAATTCCATTTATTTTCTAAATAAATATTCGCCTTTATAATATCCTATGATTTTATAAATGCTTTATTTTCAAATTATTTCCTTTTATAAAATCGGTTGATTTTATAAAATTCCTTTATTTCGATATACATTGAAATATCCCTTTTTACATCCCAGGGTCTTTTTATGATATTTAAAATATCGAATAACAATGATCAATATCATTCAAACACACCAAATCAACAACAAATTTTATAGCACAACATATATCACAATATATGAAAACAGTAAATTAAATGTTGAGGAATCCAGTCGGATCCCTCCAACCTGTCTCCCTGCATCCACAGATGTTACACAGTATAATATACATCAATTTCATTTCAATATGAAATGTTCTGATAAACAACATCAACATATATTTAACGGTTTATATATATATATATTTGTATATATATATAATTTCAACTAACTGACTAGCAGTTCAATCAACCAAATCAACACACAACAATCAGTCATCATTTATCAGTTCTAAGTATATGTTGTAAAAATAGAACTTTTCAGAGTTGGTGAGTTTTACTCACATTGTCCGTAATCGTTAAATAACGATTTACGGTTGTTGATTCTGATCGTACGTTCTATTTTGTCGTAAATCCAGAAAATCTCCCAAAAAATTCCATGTTGTTCCCGTTCATACGATCTTGTCGGATCCGACCATTCTGAATTCTGATACAGTGTACACGTTATACATTACATAAGTTTCATACATTATTTAAATTATATTAACTAAATTATCATTTGTTTCGGGCCTTACCATCCATCATATTTCTCGGCCCATTTAGAAAATCCAATCTGCACCCTTTTGAAATCCTTCTTCCCCAATCTGAAAAGTCCTGTTCCTCCAGTTTCCTCACTGCCGAACTTCAGGTATTTATAAACTCCACTCCACCATTTCAATCCTTCCCTTCTCTCTCTAACGTCTGTCGTTCTTCTTAAATCCAAATGTCCATCATTTTATTTTCAAAAACTTCCATTCACCATTTCACAAACCAGAGAACATGTCGAATATTTCATAAACAGGTTTGTACGATACTTTTCATGCGGTCACACTCAAACTGCTATAGTGCAGTCATGACATGCTTTGTGATTAAATCCACCCAAATACAATGACCTCGCATCTCCCCTTTTGATCTGCATTCCTCTCTTCTACAAATACAAATGCCTGCACACAGCACCCATTCTCCTATTTGCCACTCTATATCCAACTGTGTTCACTCCCAACTCACCATTCCCGCTACTTTGATCGACTCCACCTTCCTCTTTACTCCACCGAACCAGAAACTAAACCCACCAATGAACTCAGCAAAGCATCCTCTCCTCGACTATCCTCTCACCTTCAAACTGGGCTTCACTCCTTTATCACGATCTCGAGCACCTCCTGGTCTTCACGGTGACAACACGGATCCAAGATACCACCGGAATCCACAAAAAAGCCACCAGCGACTTCGCCTCGACCTCAGAAGAATGACGCCACCCTCGAATCTAACTCCAGCCTCCCCAATTCAAATCCATCCCCTGCCTAAACTCCAATGTGGAAAACTAGAACATGGAAAAACACGTCGCACCCTTCCAAACTTGTACTGGGTTAGAGAGGATTGAACAAGGAATTTAAAGGAGTTTGTTTTAGGATTTTATATAATTAGTTGTGATTTTTGAAAGCTCATGAATTTTGTTTTGGAAGAAAAGGGACGCCGGCGGCTCACTTTGACCAAATGAAGAAAAATGGAAATTAGGTTTAGGTAGTTGCCTATTTATAGGAAGAGATTTAATATTTTTATATTCATTTATTTGGTCATTTACTCAATTAACCATTTCTAAAAATTCATATGATCACACGTGATACCCAAAAATCACGAAAATGGACATGCAGCTACAGTTCGACATTACGGTCCCAACGAAACTGGTTTCGTCGAATTCCGACTTCGTTTGCAAAAGTGGCTATTTTTTTAAAGCTCTGGATGACCCATTTAAATATATAAATATATTTAAAATATAAATAAAAAATATAAATAAATTTATATTATCGTATATATTCACCGAGGAATACCATACAACTCCAGGATAATTATATACTCGCTATTCTGAGTCCAGTTTGAATCGATATTCAATTTACATTGAAAATCCTTTTATAACGTATATAAAGCGTTACGAATTATAAAGGAATTTCATAGCGACTTTTCTGAAATTTGATTTGGACGTAACTCAAAATCTACACGACGAAATCCCGATTTTTCTCTTCCACTAGAAAGATATACTTCACCAGCTCCACACGTTTCTTGTTTCACCGAAATCCGATTTAAAACAAATCCTGTATATCCAGTTGAAGTTCAAATTGCCAAATAGCGAACTGTCGCGCCATTTCGAGCTCTATTTTAATTATATTAAAATTCTACGTTTCAAACTGACGTCGATTGAATATATTCGTCAATATACTTCAACTCTAAGCTGAATTAAATATTAGGGATGACCCAGTTCACATTATATTGTCAATTCACTATTTCTGGTTATTTATGAATTAAATATATTATTTAATTATTTAATTAAATTAATTATTCCATATTATTTAATTAAACCACTATTTAATTCACTATATCTCTATTTATATAATTAAATAATTAATTATAATACCTCTGACAATGCGGGTCATTACAATATTTCAGAAGCATGGGATTATAACACTATTGTTATAATCAAGTGATTTCTGTAAAAGAAGTGGATTCGTAAATAGAATCCGAGAGTTACGTAAGGAAGTTTGTTAAAGATTTAAATGGTGAACTTTGTCTATTTTGATGTTAAAATTGTTGTTCAGTTATGGTCTGAGAGGTAGTTATACCCCAACTTGATTGATTTCATTTTTAACTAAGGAATGGTTAAGGTTCGATAGTGAAGGTTGGTTAAGTGAATGTAGTTAATGAGTGTAATGTTTTGAGTTGGCATAGTGATGTTTTATTTAAACATCAGTTTAAATCCAATGAAGGAGTTTTGGAAATGTTTTCCAAAAAGAATTTGAAATGTTTTCTAATATAAAAAAATAGAAATGAGAGTAAATAGGGAAATGTTTTCCAATGATTAATAACGTATATTTTCTAAATTTAGAAAATAAGATTTACGAATATATGGAAACATGAATAGGGAAATGGATAATGGAATGACAAATTAAATTAAAGAGGATCAGGGTTGATTGATGATTTTCTTGGTAAGATTTCCATTTGGAAATAGGACCGTTGTTTGTACACATGTTTCCTTTGATAGTTAAATAACCGACTATCAAAGTTTTTGACCATTTCCGTTGTCAATACGGAGAAACCGGGATCAGATTTATTATCTGAAAACCACTCCGTATGGGCATTAGCATTGCGAATCAAATATGATGAAAATAATTGAAGATGGAGTTATGCGAGGGCTGTTCTGGCGATCCTAGGTAGAAATTGCCTAAGATGGATTTACAGAATACTACCTTCGGTTTGCCCAGTCCCAGGACAACCTGTATGGAAGAATGTCTGACAAAGTATATTTAATATATCGCGTAAGTTGATCTCTTCAAACGTATTTATGTTTAGTGGCGGAGGAATTCGTTTCTCTTGGCTGTATACCCGTTGTATTTTTGGGGAAATCAATTTGTGATTTGGCGGATATGACGATGTGACATTCAAAGTAAATAAAAGTGTGATCTATACGTTATGGCCTCTAGCCTCACAACCAAGAAATAGTATAAAATCTGGTAAGTCGCATGACTAAGTGGTTAGCTTCCAGTTAAGGTGTATTGTCACCTAATCTAGAGAAATTCCATTTACTTCTATAATCTATTTCGATGCTGCCCCTTTTGGGAAATGGTTGCTGATCCCAACCATTGATGATAATACATTCGGTACACTCAAGCGAAATGAGTTACCTGTCATGTTTAGCCTGGATTACAAGATGTTCTTGTTGAACCTGCTGTATTCCTCTCTAGAGATACATTGTCGGAAGGTGGTCCCATACCTTGCCAGTTGGAATCCATTACCCAATAAGCGCCTACGGTTGTTAATTACATATTATGTATGTGGAACGTGAGATGAAAGCATTTTGCTAGATGATTATTTAGTTATGGTTGATAGACACTATTATAATATCAAAAGAGTTTTGATATAAAGATTATCATTTCTTGCAAAAGGATTTTGAACGTTAAATCAGGTGTTTCGAATTCTCATAAGTGAAAAACCCGTTCCGTGTTATACGGCGTGTTCTTATGAGATATTGTTTATTTTCTCAAACCGTTTTAAATTGTTTACTCACACCAGTCCCATGACTGACCCAGCGTTTATTTTGTTTTATTTTCCCTAAACTCTTGGGTGTCCAATTTTGTACGGGCAGTCAAGTAGTCAGGATTTACAGATGCACTAGAAGGAGCTGGAGCAAGAGGCTTCAGTAGCGTTTTTATAGCTATTGTTTATTTCCATTGTGATATAAGTGTTATACTCTAATGATGATATGTATATACAAACTACAGATGTATATTTCAAAGTTATGTTATATAATATATTTTATTCGTTCCGCTGTGAGATTCATGTTACTCTGATTCTGTTGTATGTTCTTCTTCTTCTTCTATTCTAATTTTCTATCTTATCTGTTCTCACCCTCTAACTTCTTTCTATTAACTATCCAGTATTTCCGATGCTTGGATAGTCGACATTGAGTTTATGTCAATTACAAAGGTTGCAATTTTCCCGGGTCATTACAGTGGTATCAGAGCTGAAGGTTAAGTGATTGTCTTGGCTTTGTGGGGGTGACTCGATAGAGATACAGTTAGTAATACCCTAAATTGAGTTTGAGTGTATGTATATATACGAGTGAACGTATTTGTTGATTTTATATAAAAAAAAATTATATTGTGGAGATTTATTGGTTGAGTTGTTTATGGGCTCTGGTTGATCAGTTTGATCCACTGTATCGGCATGAATTTCTAAACACTTGAATATGATGAACCGACACAGTATGTTTTGAAATATGGGTAAATGAAATAATTTTACCCAAAATTATATTTTGATATAAAGAAAATATAGATATTGGAAATATTATAGTTTATTAGATGTATTGGTTGTTTTTATAATCAAGTAAGATTGTAAATTAAATGGTTATGTAAATAACCAGTTAGAATTCATATAAGTGTAGTATATGTAATCAGATAAATTAAATCTGAAATTAAAATCAGAATTGGAATTAAAATTGCTAAAAGGTGGAAAAGTGTTTATAAATGGATTTGGATTAAATATATGAGAATTTTAAAATCCTGGAAGATTTTAAATTGTTTTCAAACATCGCGAATGATATTTTGAAATAAATATCAAAATGAAGTATTTAAGAATGGTTTTGAAAAAAAGTGATATAGTACTGAACTCACTTCAGTAGCTTGGCAGTAACCCTGACGATGCTGGCCACATCATCAGTATTCATTTTCGAGTTGTAAGTGACGGATTACTACCAAAGGGATTGGTTTTAGAAATGTTTTGAGAAACAAGTTGTTTTGAATTCCGGAAAGAGTAATTTTAAAAGAAAAGTTGTTTAAAACTCGCAGCAAGATTGTTTTGAATTAAAAACAAATTAAACTGAAATTTGGGAAAGAAAATAGGAATTAAAATAAAGCTAGTTAAGTGATAATTGGGATTGAATTAGACTGGAATGATATCGAGTAAAATTGGATTGCGAGTTAGGAATCTGGAATTATGTTGAATTGGTAAGCTAAGAGTTGGAATTGAATGAGATTTGGTTGAGGATGGAATTCGACTTGGATATAATCGAATGATTGAGTTTAAGGACAAAAAATGATCAGAGTTTGATTGGAATGACATTGGCATATGCATAATTGATAACAGATGGAAAGGATATAATGATATGCCCAATAAAAAGGTACAAGTTTATTTTTATATGAGTTTGGTGATTTATGAGCCTATTTGGCAAGCCGCTTGGCTGTTTGATTTTCTTTTGGGTTGGAGAAGGCCTAGAAGTGCAAGGTGTAGTTATACCGATTGAGCCGTAAAAAGGAGGTGTTGGCGATTTTTTTCAGAAATTTAGGGTGTTAGAAAATTTTCAGGATTTTTACAAATTCTCGTTGGTAAGGATGAATTTATATTTAATTTAAATTAGTTGGTTCAGTGAAACTGGAGTTAAGAAATAACCAAATAAATTTTAACCCAGTTAATAATGTTTGTTTACTACATTAGCAATTTCGAAGACGAAAATATTTTTAAGGGGGAAAGAATGTAATGTCCTATATTTTTACAGTATAATAAATAATTTATTTAATTATTTAAATAATGGTTTTGTAATTTAAAATGAACAAAATTAAATAATATTGAATATTTAATTAATATAAATAATAGAATAATATTTTTATTTCCGAAATAATCGAAAATAACAGAATTCACAATATTGTGTGAATTGGACAATTTAAAATATATAATTCAGTTTAGAATTGAATTATATTAACTGTAACAATCCGGAAAATCAGAACAAATTTAAAAATTTTATTTTGACAATTTTAATGAATTTTTAAAATTTAAAATGAATTATTTTAAATAATAATGACAAGAAATTTATTTTGAATAGAATTAGAATGGAAATATTTGTTTGAATCGAAGTAAGAATATAAATATTTATTTTAATTATAAAAGGAATTGGAAATGGCGCGGTAGTTTGAAAATTCGATTTCAAATTTCAAATTTCAAATGAATGTACAGGATTCAAAATAAACCAGATTTTAGTGAAACCAAAAATATTGGAATCTACTTGAAAATATCTTTCCAACGAATTTCAAAAATCCAGATTTCATAGCGGGAATAAAAGTTATGCCCGGTTGAAAATTCAGAATAGTCGCTATAGAAATATAGCCCAAAAAGTCACATTTTGCATACGAATGAATTTGGTCTCAAAACCACTTCCATTGAGTTCAAAATGCCAATTGTGACTCCGAAAAGTATAAGATTGGGTATATTCTGAGATCCGGAATAGTGAGAATTGGATGGGGTTTTCGGTTATCAATACATAGCCCTTAAAAAGTGAAATTTTGCATATGACCTCAGAATTCGACGAGATAAATTTTTCTGGATTTATAATGACAAATCATTGTTGAGTTCCAAAATGCACGTCGAACGGAGTTAGTATGTGGCCGTGCGAGCTAAAACAGTTCAGGGTAAAACAGGCAGTCATTTTCGAAGGAACATTATGGATACAACCTTAGAATTCGATTCCTTTTTTTGGATTCGTATCGTCTAATAATAGTTAAATCCAAAAGGACATGATTTTTGGAGTTAGCGTGTGAGCGTGCAAGAAGAAAAGGTGCGCTAAAAATCACATTTTTGAACAATATCTGAGCATCTTTGACAATTTTAACGGATGGTCAAACGAACTCGGAATTCGACGAAACTTGTTTCGTTGGACTCGTCTTCACATCTACTATGTTGTATCTGAAATCCGCGGCAAACGGAGATTGTTTGCAGTTGGACGATCGAAGAGAAAGAGCGGCAAAATTCCTTACTTAAACAACTTTCCTCCTTCCTTCTTCATAATTTTTCTTCCTTCTCTTCCTCTTCTTTCTTCAAAAATGGGGAGCTCATCCACCATGGGGCTGCTGCACTCCTCCTCCCTCCTCCCCACGCCGTCGGCGTCCCATCCTCCTCTTCCCTCTCTCTCCTTCTCTTTGCAATTTCAAGAAACCTAGCCACAAACACCACCACCACCATTACCGGCCCCACCACCGTCACACACAGGTTCCCCCACCCCAGTCAGGCCCCTACGCTGCCCCCTTCCGCCCAGCTCCGGCCGTGGGCCCTGCCAAGTCCAAAAGCCCATTTTTCTCCAAAAATCCCATTTTGCATAAAACACCCTGTCACTATTTCGCCAATAACTCCCAAATCTTGCATTTTTGGCCAAAACTCCACAGTACCAAATTCGTAGAGCACGATTTTCTCTTCGATTTGGTTTATGATAGTCTTATTTTAGATTGCGAAGTTGTCGGGAAAACACTCCAAAGTCTGCTGTCCAGATACTGTCAAAATACTGTCTTTTCGCGATTTCCGACGAAATGGCACATTTTTGGAAGGAAGACCACTAGGTGAAAGTTGTCCGTAATGGCGTGTTTAAGCTTTATGAAAGGTGGTGTGAAGATTGGAGCTCGTTTGCAAATTCTGGAACCAGAACAGCAAATCCAGGCGATAGAAAATATGTGAGTTTTCTCCGCTTTAAAGCTTCTATGGTTTTTGACGTATGAAGTATGTGAAGTTATGATTTTTATTTATATGAAGTTATGATTTTTATTTATATAAAGTTATGATTTTTAATTACATAAAGTTATGATTTTTAGTTATGTAAAAATATCACTTTGTTTAGTTAAAAATAGGATTTTTATCGTAGGAGGAAATATTTTTGGCAATATTAAAAATATAATTTTTAACTAATGTATGGCATGGAAATGTTTTTACAAAGAGAAAAATATGATTTTTATCTATGTAGTAGCGTTATAAAAATATGATTTTTATGTACATATAGCGACATTAAAAATATGATTTTTATATATGTGGAGTATTAAAAATATAATTTTTAGTGAAGTAAAAATATAAATTTTAGAACTAAAATAAAAATGTGATTTTTACTATGAACAGTATGAAGAGGATTGCGTTGGAATTTCAGGCAAGTCAGGACTATTCTGAGATTCAAAAATAAAAATGGTGGAGTGGATTTCAAAGGTGAGAATTTCTCACTATAATTTTCTTATACGGTTATTTATTATATAACTGCATATATGAACTGTTCCCCGTCGTCCACAGACCATGGACGACTTGTTTGATTGTTTGGTTTGGTTGATTAGATTATTTAGTTGAATTTGGTTGTTTAGGTGAAATGAATTGATTAGAATTGTTTGGCGCGAGCCAATATCAGGAGAGGGGTAATGCTAGACATTACCCGATTTTGATATCGTGCCGTTATGCTGCCGAAATTTGTTAAAATATGCTAAAACAATAAAAATACCATTTTTATTGTATAAATGAAGTGAATAGAATATTCATATGTTGAATAAAATAATTTATCGTTAAAAATATAATTTTTAATGTGTATATGATTAAAATAAATGTTCATTTAAAAATTAGATGATTTGTTTATGTACACTCATTTGACTAATATTGATTGGGACGATAAATTTTACACATCGCCTAACCGCACAAATAAAATTCATTATTTGTTGATTGAAACCCCACATGGGTATTGGGATGATATATGACATACACTAGTCCTGATAATTAGTTGTATATCGATCGGTTGGTTGACAGGCTGTTGTGAGCGTTAAATATTTATATTTGATGCTTATGCAGTATAAAATGCACTCTAGGTGATGGTTGATTGTTTATTATTGTTATTATATACATGTGTTGTATGAAATCCATATAATCAACATTATATGGTAATTGACTGTGTCTGATTCCAGTTCAGAAAGAATGAATATTTTAAAATAACGATTATTTTAAAATAACGAATATTTTCAAATAATATTCACAAAAGAATCAAAATATGATTTTGATGTACGATTTGGGATAGACTCGAAAATATTTAAATATATAAAGCCGTGTATATTAGATTAACGCCATTTTGACGTGAACGATATTTATATCGATTTTATTCATTTATATAATGAATATAGAAAAGGAATTGATTTCCAAATCTAATGTTTTTAAAATACTATCATTTATATATCGATGATATGGAATATTCGATTTTGATTTGAAATTGAATATGAAGTTGAAATCGTTTTGAAACGAATTTAAAACGATTTATAAAATACGTTTTAAATGGAAATCGATGAAATATACATTATATATATTATACATATAATATAATGGCCTGAGTAGAACGCGCCGTGCTGCGGCAGTTCACGAATTTCGACCATTGACTTCGAACGGACATTATGGGAGATCCGACCATCGGTTTCTCCTAAAACCAGAATCGTTAGGTTCGTATCGAAAAGAGCTTTCTAACGAATATTAGAGATTTGAAATCTAATGGTTGGATTTGGAATTATGTCCAAATCAAATTTGGAAAAGTTCCTTGTAAGTGCAGTTCGATGACCGTTTATGGAAATCGACTGTACGGGCCTTGATAAAATTATTAAAAATATCAATAATTAGTGTACAATCATAATAAATGATTTGGAAAGAATTGGGATGAAAAATTATGTATTTAAAAAATAAAAATAGATTTTTATCGAAATAAACTAGTTATAACTAGAATTACATTCCAATTATTTTTAAATAAATAAATTGGATTTAAAATGGTTTTAAAAATAACCAGAATTTCCAATATATGAATTGGAATGGATTTGAATCGAAATTATCTTCGGAATATTTCGATATTGGATTCCATGATTATGCGGATATTGTGGAGGAATTTGGAAGATATATATATCATTATTCCAATACGGTATTTGTTGATTCCAGAATTTGATATCGAATATAAGCCGATATATTTTCTATTCAGAGCCTTGTATTTAATATCAAATGTGATTTTGGGTTTGTCGTGAATGATGTCTTCATTAACACTGTTCTTGAACCCAGTTGAGAAAAGATTAAATCTTTTTATTTAGATTTAATGAAGTATACCAATTAATTAATATTTAATTGGAATTGAATTGAAATTGGTCTTTGGGTTTATCGTGAATGGTGTTTTAAATAACACTAGTTCTTTAACCCGATTAACAATGGAACAAGATTTTGGGTTGTTGTGAATGGTATTTTTAATAGTACTGTTCTTAGACCGAATGGAGTTAAGAAAATCAGAAACTAACTGGACATTAGTTAAGTTGAATGGTTTCATGGGTATTGATCTGATGTTGGTTTCGGACTTCGGGGTTAATACTTAGGGAATTGTTCACTTGCTAATTTACGGTTAAAGGCTGATGGAATGGAATGTGATTTTGGGTTTATCGTGAACTGTGTTTTAAAGGACATTGGTTCTTTAACCCAGTTAAAGACAGGAATAAGATTTTGGGTTGTCTTGAATGGTTTCTTTAATAATACTATTCTTAGACCCAATGGAGTTAAGAAAATCAAAAACTAACTAGAGATTAGTTAAGTTGAATGGTTTCCTGGGTATTGATCTGATGTTGGTTTTGGCCTTCGGGGTTAATACTTAGGGAATTGTTCACTTGCTAATTTACGGTTTAAGGCTGATGGAATGGAATATGATTTTGGGTTTATCGTGAACCGTGTTTTAAATGACATTAGTTCTTTAACCCTGTTAAAGGCAGGATATGATTTTCCAAGTTAAACTATCGTTAATATTGATTTTTGGAAGATTAAAACCAAGTGGAGTTTTATTGCATCTTTAATTAGATTGAATTGATATCCAAAGGAAGATTAAAGAATAAATTTAAATAATTTATCTTTGATAAAATTAATGGGAACCTTTCCCAAAGTATATGAATATTTAGATAAAGAAATATTCTGGATTGGAATGAGGCGTATGTTGTGTTTTCATAGCACTTGTTTATTATATACGCGAGTTATTCAGAAAGACCGGGTTTATCCCATTCTGAATAACTGATTTGACGATGTGTCTAGGATGAAGGCGGTGGTTAAAGACCGGAGGTCTTCACATCGTTTGGATGATTACTGATGTCTTGATTGGGTTGTACACCCAAGACGAGGTAATAAGTGGCGATCGTCCAGACGTACTTGGAGATCGACGGATATACGAGGGCCTCTCCCCTGTATTAGACATATGGGGGAGTAATAAGGTGCCTCCGGTTTCATTCAGAGCCAGAACGGACTTGTAGATGGATGTGTGTCTGACATCGGATTTCATTCTGTGTGATTGATAGACATCGGTTGTATAGCGTGAATTTCCTGTGAGGCATGCTGAGATGCAAGTGATCAAGGCTTCTGTTGAAAAGCGAGTCTTGTGGTTGATGATCAAAGCACGACTTTAATATAGCGTAGCTTTGTGTAGCGTTAATCCGTGAGCTTCACACACTGGTGTGAACCAGAAACGGGAGAGGACCTCAGGGAGGGCATGCATTTCCTTCTGGCTAGGAGTGGTGTTAGCGTTTTACTAGCCCTGACATTTTACTTATGTGGATGATGGATTTCGAGGCACCTCGGTTATATCGGTCGATTCGGGGCCGATGGAGTCATTTGGCTCATTTACGCCCCATAGGACGGGGAAATGTAGTGTTCAGGCATTTTAATCCACATCGAGTGGACCGGCCCTGACGATCCAAAGGCTTGACTGAGTACTGGCCTGAGGCTCGGGCTAGAGAGTCTCGAAGTGATAAAGACGATCCTTTACCTTGGTTCACAGATGGAAATCCAACTTCCAGTATGACATTTTGCGGTTTTGATTGTAGAACCTAGTATGGAGACATATTGGTATGGGGCACTTATGCCGCCTATGATTGAAATTATTTTGACACTGTACATTTGTAGTAATAATAAAAGATGAAATTTCATGTACCAAGCATTTTTGGCTATTGTAAGGGAAAAAACTATATCCTCCGGCTTGCGTTGCATTGTGTGATGGGACCTGAGTCTTATAATAGCTTTATTGTTCTTTATTTAGCATTGCGCTGTTGTTTTATGCATTGGTATTCTTGAGAGGAAACCCATTCCGTGGTATACGGCATGGTCCCTGGATTTACCTAACTTTAAAATAAAGATTAATAACTGTTTTAGTTCTCACACCAGTCACATGACTCACCTGGAGTTTATTGTTTTAACCTAAACTCTGGGTGCCCTATTTTCCACGGGCAGCTCATAGTTTTGGTTTTGCAGATTATATTCACAGGATCCTGGTTTACAGCTGGAATGATATTCAGAAACCTCTGTATCTATATATTCTTTTCAGTTGTGTTTGTATTATTTTCCGTTGCATTGTAACTTGTAAATCTCTAATATTTAGTAAATGTGTAATATTTATTCATACTCCGTATATTCTGGTACTCTGATGTAAATTGTTGTAATAAGCAATGAAATGTTCTTCTGTTTGTGTTCCGATTTGTCATGTTCTCAAAGTAATCCGTTCTTCCTCTTCTCTTCGGAGACCGGGGAAGGTTCGGTTCGTTCCAGTTGGTATCAGAGCTTTGGTTTACAGAGCTCGAGAACAAGACACGTAAGAACCAAACGAAATAATTCATCAGAGAATTGGATTAGCAATATCCAATGAAAATGACTCGTTAGAGATTGGATCAGCAGTATCCTAGAATGAGTCCGAAGAGTGTTGTTTTTAAAATAAAATTGAAAATAAGTTTTGTTTTGAAAAAAATTAAACTTTATTATTCGTATTTTAATAATTATTTTAAATTGATTCGGACAATCGGGTATATAGAGA
The DNA here is from genome assembly GCA_030737875.1 of Allium sativum. Taxonomy (NCBI): domain Eukaryota; kingdom Viridiplantae; phylum Streptophyta; class Magnoliopsida; order Asparagales; family Amaryllidaceae; genus Allium; species Allium sativum. The sequence continues at coordinate 680,410,472 of CM060918.1, read as the reverse complement.
TTTTGAATATACGTTTGATCCACGTGTATCCGAAGCCTCAAACATAGTGGATAGATATAGAATCACATTCTAGTCACCCGGATATGGTTCTGATGATCGCTATAGTATGTAAATCATCAGAATTTGTGTTCGAGTTTCGATAAGTGGAATATCTATATATTTCCAATTGACTGGTGTGAGAACCAAAACTAGATAGGGCTTATTTGTTGTGACTTGGCATCAAAAACATGATTTTTGTATACATAAAAGCTATAAATTTGAAACATTAACCAACTAATTAATTGATGGTTGTGTTGTTTGATTATTAGTTTAACTAATGAGATTGTTGAAACTATTATGTACATGAAAGGTAAATTTAGCCAAATCAAGTCAAATTTGAACTGAATTGAAATTTATTGCATTTGCATATATGTACATGTATATACGTTGAACATGTCAAAGAAGGGAAGCTAAGCAGAGGAATAAAATTGTTTGCCTGACAAATAAGTGCGTGTTTATTGTATTTCTTGGGGTTTTTGATGATTTTATGAGCCGATTGGCTGTTTCTTTTTCTTTTTGATTGGAGAGGCCTGTGTGGTGGTTTGGAGATTTTCCCGGTGCTCCCATACAAAGGAGGTTATGGCGAAAATTTTCAAAAATTTAGGGTGTTAGCAAAATTTTTGAAGAATTGGAAAATTCTTAGAAACTGAAAAGTTGAAGAATGAAAGCAAAACTGAAAGTTGAGTTGGTTAGTTAAACAACTTGCATCCCCTTTCCTTTTCGAGGACGAAAAGATTTTAATTGGGAAGATTGTAACAACCCAGAAAATCAGAACCAATTTAAAATTTTTATTTTGACAATTTTAATGAATTTCGAATATTTAAAATGAATTATTTTAAATAATAACGACAAGAAATTTATTATGAATAGAATTAGAACGGAAATATTTATTTGAATCGAAGTTATAATATAAATATTTATTTTAATCATAATAGGAATTGGAAATGGCGCGGTAGTTTGAAAATTCGATTTCAAATTTCAAATGAATGTAGAGGATTCAAAATAAACCAGATTTTGGTAAAACCAAAAATATTAGAATCTATTTGAAAATATCTTTCCAATGAATTTGAAAAATCCAAATTTCATAGTGGGAATAAAAAGTTATGCCCGGTTGAAAATTCAGAATAGTCGCTATAGAAATGTAGCCCAAAAAAGTCACATTTTGCATACGAATGAATTTTGACTCAAAACCACTTCCATTGAGTTCAAAATGCCGTTTGCGACTCCAAAAAGTATAAGCTTCGATATATTCTGAGATCCGAAATAGTGAGAATTGGATGGGGTTTTCGGTTATCAATACATAACCCTTAAAAAGTGAAATTTTGCATATGAGCTTAGAATTCGACGAGATAAATTTTTATGCATTCATAATTACAAATCATTGTTGAGTTCCAAAATGCACGTCGAACGGAGTTAGTATGTGGCCGTGTGAGCTAAAACAGTTCAGGGTAAAACAGGCAGTCATTTTATAAAGGAACGTTATGGATACAACCTTAGAGTTCAATTCCGTTTTTTTTGGATTCGTATCGTCTAATAATAGTTAAATCCAAAAAGACATGATTTTTGGAGTTAGCGTGTGAGCGTGCAAGAAGAAAAGGTGCCCTAAAAATCACATTTTTAAACAATATCTGAGCATCTTTGACAATTTTAACGGATGGTCAAACGAACTCGGAATTCGACGAATCTTGTTTCGTTGGACTCGTCTTCACGTCTACTTTGTCGTGTCCGAAATCCGCGGCAAACGGGGATCATATGAAGTCGGACGATCGGAGAGAAAAAGCGGCAAAATCCCTTTAACAACTTTCCTCCTTCCTTCTTCATAATTTTTCCTCCTTCTTTTCCTCTTCTTTCTTCAAAAATGGAGAGCTCCTCCACTATAGGGCTGCCGCACTCCTCCTCCCTCCTCCCCGCGCCGTCGGCCTCCCATCCTCCTCCTCCCTCCTCCTCCTCTTCCCTCTCTCTCCTTCTCTTTGCAATTTCAAGAACCTAGCCCCAAACACCACCACCACTACTACCGGCCCCACCACTGCCACCCGCGGGCTCCCTTACCCCAGTCAGGCCCCTGCGCCGCCCCCTCAGCCCAGCTTCGGCCGTGGGCCCCGCCAAGTCCAAAAACCCATTTTTCTCTAAAAATCCCATTTTGCATAAAACACCCTGTCAGTATTTCGCCAATAACTCCCAAATCTTGCATTTTTGGCCAAAATTCCACAGTACCAAATTCAAAGAGCACGATTTTCTCTTTGATTTGGTATATAATAGTCCTATTTTGGATTGCGGAGATGTCAGGAAAACGCGTCCAAAGTCTGCTATCCAAACACTGTCTAAATATTGTCTTTTCGTGATTTCCGGCGAAATGACACATTTTCGGAAGGAATACCACTAGGTGAAAGTTGTCCGGAATGGTGCGTTTAAGCTTAAAAAAAAATATGGTGTAAAGACTGGAGCTCGTTTGCAAATTCTAGAACCAGAGAAGCAAATCTAGGTGATAGAAAATATGTGAGTTTCTCCGCTTTAAAGCTTCTATGGTTTTTGACGTATGAAGTATGTAAAGTTATGATTTTTATTTATATGAAGTTATGATTTTTATTTATATAAAGTTATGATTTTTAATTACATAAAGTTATGATTTTTAGTTATGTAAAAATATCATTTTTGGTTAGTTAAAAATAGGTTTTTTATCGTAGGAAGGAAATATTTTTGGAAATATTAAAAATATATTTTTTAACTAGTGTATGGCAAGGAAATGTTTTTAGAAAGATAAAAATATAATTTTTACCTATGTAGTAGCGTTATGAATGTATGATTTTTATGTACATGTAGCGACACTAAAAATATGATTTTTATATATGCAGAGTATTAAAAATATAATTTTTAGCAAAGTAAAAATATAAATTTTAGAACTGAAATAAAAATGTGATTTTTTACTATGAACAACGTGAAGAAGATTGCATTGGAATTTCAGGCAAGTCAGGACTATTCTGAAATTCAAAAAAAAAAAAAAAAATGGCGGAGTGGATCCCAAAGGTGAGAACTCCTCACTATAATTTTCTTATACAGTTATTTATTTTATAAATGCATATATGAACTTTTCCCCGTCGTCCACAAACCATGGACGACTTGTTTGATTGTTTGGTTTGGTTGATTAGATTATTTGGTTGAATTTGGTTGTTTGGGTGAAATGAATTGATTAGAATTATTATGTGTGTATGGCGCGAGCCAATATCAGGAGAGGGGTAATGCTAGACATTACCCGATTTTGATATCGTGCCGTTATGCCCGAATTTTTTTAAAATATGTTAGAACAATAAAAATATCATTTTTATTGTATAAATGAACTGAATAGAATATTCATATGTTGAATAAAATAATTTATCGTTAAAAATATAGTTTTTAACGTGTATATGAATAAAATAAATATTCATTTACAAATTAGATGATTTGTTTATGTTCACTCATTTGACTGATATTGATTGGGACGATAAATTTTACACATCGCCCAACTGCATAAATAAAATTCATTATTAGTTGATTGAAACCCCACATGGGTATTGGGATGATATATGACATACACTAGTCCCGATAATTAGTTGTATGTCGATCGGTTGGTTGGCAGGCTGTTGTAAGCGTTAAATATTTATAGTTGATGCTTATGTAGTATAGAATGCACTCTGGGTGATAGTTGATTGTTTATTATTATTGTTATATACATGTGTTGTATGAAATCCATATAATCAACATTATATGGTAATTGACTGTGTCTGATTCCAATTCAGAAAGAATGAATATTTTAAAATAATGATTATTTTAAAATAACTAATATTTTCAAATAATATTAAGAAAAGAATCAAAATATGTTTTTGATGTCTGATTTGGGATGGACACGAAAATATTTAAATATATAAAGCCGTGTTGATTAGTTTAACGCCATTTTGACGTGAACGATATTTATATCGATTTTATTCATTTATATAATGAATATAGAAAAGGAACTGATTTCCAAATCTAATGTTTTGAAAATACTATCATTTATATATCGATGATATGGAATATTCAATTTCGATTTGAAATTGAATATGAAGTTGAAATCGTTTTGAAAATGAATTTAAAACGATTTAAAAAATACGTTTTAAATGGAAATCGATGAAATATATATTATGTATATATATATATATATATTATATATATATATAATATAATGGCCTGAGTAGAATGCGCCGCGTTGCGGCAGTTCGCGAATTTTGGCCAATGACTTCGAACGAACATTACGGGAGATCCGACCGTCGGATTCTCCTAAAACCAGAACCGTTGGGTTCATATTGAAAAGCTCTTTCTAAAAAATATTAGAGATTTGAAATCTAATGGTTGGATTTGGAATTATGTCCAAATCAAATTTGGAAAAGGCCGCCATAAGTGCAGTTCGATGACAGTTTATGGAAATCGACTGTACGGGCCTTGATAAAATTATTAAAAATATCAATAATTAGTGTAAAATCATAATATATGATTTGGAAAGAACTGGGATGAAAAATTCCATATTTGAAAAGATAAAAATAGATTGTTATCGAAATGAACTAGTTATGAACTAGAATTATATTCCAATTATTTTTAAATAAATAAATTGGATTTGAAATGGTTTTAAAAATAACCAGAATTTCCAACATATGAATTGGAATGGATTTGAATCATAATTATCTTCGGAATATTTCGATATTGGATTCCATGATTATACGGATATTGTGGAGGAATTTGGAAGATATATATATATCGTTATTCCAATACGGTATTTGTTGATTCCAGAATTTGATATTGAATATAAACCGATATATTTTCTATTCAAAGCCTTGTATTTAATATCAAATGTGATTTTGGGTTTATCGTGAATGGTGTCTTCATTAACACTATCCTTGAACCCAGTTGAGAAAAGATTAATTCTTTTTATTTAGATTTAATGTAGTATACCAATTAATTAATATTAATTGGAATTTAATTGAAATTGGTCTTTGGGTTTATCGTGAACGGTGTTTTAAATAACACTTGTTCTTTAACCCGATTAACAATGGAATAGGATTTTGGGTTGTCGTGAATGGTATCTTTAATAATACTGTTCTTAGACCCAATGGATTTAAGAAAAACAGAAGCTACTGGACATTAGTTAAGTTGAATGATTTCCTGGGTATTGATCTGATGTTGGTTTCGGCCTTCGAGGTTAATACTTAGGGAATTGTTCACTTGCTAATTTACGATTAAAGGCTGATGGAATGGAATGTGATTTTGGGATTATCTTGAACTGTGCTTTAAAGGACATTGGTTCTTTAACCTAGTTAAAGACAGGAATAAGATTTTGGGTTGTCTTGAATGGTATCTTTAATAATACTGTTCTTAGACCCAATGGAGTTAAGAAAATCAAAAACTAACTAGAGATTAGTTAAGTTGAATGGTTTTCTGGATATTGATCTGATGTTGGTTTCGGCATTCGGGGTTAATACTTAGGGAATTGTTCACTTGCTAATTTACGGTTAAAGACTGATGGAATGGAATGTGATTTTGGGTTTATCGCGAACCGTGTTTTAAATGACATTGTCTCTTTAACCCAGTTAAAGGCAGGATATGATTTCCCAAGTTAAACAATCATTAATATTAATTTTTGGGAAGATTAAAACCAAGTGGAGTTTTAATGCATCTTTAATTAGATTGAATTGATACCCAAAGGAAGATTAAAGAATAAATTTAAAGAATTTGTCTTTGATAAAATTGATGGGAACCTTTCCCAAAGTATATGAATATTTGGATAAAGAAATATTCTGGATTGGAATGAAGCGTATGTTGTGTTTTTACCGCACTTGTTTATTATATACGCGAGTTATTCAGAAAGACCGGGTTTATCCCATTCTGATTAACTGATTCGACGATGTGTCGAGGATGAAGGCGGTGGTTGAAGACCGGAGGTCTTCACATCGTTTGGATGATTGCTGATGTCTTAATTGAGCTGTACACCCAAGGCGAGGTAATAAGTGGTGTTCGTCCAGACGTACTTGGAGATCGACGGATATGCGAGGGCCTCTCCCCTGTATTGAACATAAGGGGGAGGAATAAGGTGCCTCCGGTTTCATTCAGACCCAGAACGAACTTGTAGATGGATGTGTGTCTGACATCAGATTTCATTCTGTGTGATTGATAGACATCGGTTGCATAGCGTGAATTGCCTGTGTGGCATGCTGAGATGAAAATGATCAAGGCTTCTATTGAAAAGCAGAGTCTTGTGGTTGATGATCAAAGCACGGCTGTAATATAGCGTAGCTTTGTGTAGCGTTAATTCGCGAGCCTCACACACTGGTGTAAACCAGAAACGGGAGAGGACCTCAGGGAGGGCATGCGTTTCCTTGTAGCTAGGAGTGGTGCCAGCATTTTACTAGCTCTGACAATTTACTTATGTGGATGATGGATTTCGAGGCGCCTCGGTTATATCGGTCGATCCGGGGCCGATGGAGTCATTTGGCTCATTTACGCCCCATAGGGCTGGGAAACATAGTGTTCAGGCATTTTAATCCACATCGAGTGGACCGGCTCTGACGATCCAAAGGCTTGATTGAGTACTTGTTGTTGTATATAACGTTGTTGTGTACACAATTATATGATTTTTGTTTGATGATAACAACCAAATATATATATTATTATAAATGTGTTTGTACTGTACTGCTTTATATATACACAACAGACATGAATATAATATTGCTGTTTAAATAAAATACAACTATACAGAAATTTAAATATTCACACAGTATTTTATTTAAATAGAATATTTTATTTCAATTTCAAATAGTACATCTTTTATAACTCCTCTATTTGACATTCTTCATTTCATTCATATACAAATATTCTCATTACATCTCTGTCATTCACTCTATACAACTCTATCACTAAAAAAACACTTAGACACTCATTTTCAGTTTCACTGTCACATTCACTCATTTACATACTCAACACTTTCTTGTTATCTTCAGTATTCGGTCTTCTGTCTTCACAGCTCAGTCAGTCCAGTCACCATCTTCATACCTGTCATATACAGAATCACACGCACAGTATCTGGAACAGATATAATTTCTTATTCTAAACAGATATAATTTTCATCTTAATTTTTTTTTGCCTCAGTTTTTTCTGGTGTGTTTTCTCATCATTTTTCTGACTCAATCTGATTTTTATTCATCTAGTACCCACTGATCAGCCTCAACTTGCCACACTGGTTTGCTAATCAAAACAAGCGTCAAACTAGCTGATTCTGACCAGCCTCAACACAGTGCAGCAGTCTGCTGATATAAAATAATATATATATATTTCACATGCACAACATATGTATACACACACTTCTGTGTATATATACACATATGGACAGGTGAACATGGTAAAGACAAGCACAAGAGAGTCATAAGCATGTCAATACAAGATCAATTCAAAATCAACTGAAATTTACATGACAGATCAGTTTCCAAAGCTTTCAATTCAAGACAGAGTGTGTAAATGGTGGAGAGCAGCATACAAGAATCAGCATCAAGATTGGTTTACACAAACAAAATGGTGCAAGAGTAGTCGAGCTACAAATGGGTGAACACAACATACATGGTCACAGCAAATACATGCAGTCAACATATACATCAGGAGAATCATGGTCGAGCTCAAGACTGTAAACAAGTTTCAGCAAAATCTTAAAGTCAAAACAGTGGACAATGCAGTTAACAAGATATACATGAATGTACACGAAGTGTATGCATGGATTCATGAATTCAAGTAAAATGTAGAGCATAATTGTGGCAAATCACAGTGTGTGCGCAAACAAAGAGCAAGCTCATATTCAAGAAGGGCAACAGCAAAATCATGTACATGGTTGTGCGTTTTCATATGTTTATCTCAAAATGGTTCAGCTCTTCATGGATCAAGCAAGTCGAGCCATTCAAAGCAAATTGGTGTATGGTGGTTCACAAACAATTCAAGTGAAACATGACTAAATGAAATGGCCAAGCATATTTGGTTCAGTGAACATGTGCAAACAATAGGAATACAACATAGAGAAACACAAGGTCGAACACATAAAGGTCTGCATGAGTCATTGATGCACCATTTCAAGATTCAAAGATCAAGTTTCATGTGACATGAATATGGTGTTTACAGCAACAAACTATAATACACTAACAACTCAACAAAACAACATGGTTGTCTAATACAGCAACATGAGAGAGGTGATCATGCATGGGCATAAGGAAACAAGACAAGTAAACAATTGTTGTACCACATGAGTAACAAAGACATGCAAAAGCACAAGCTTCAGTTTTCAGGGTGAATCTTGTTTTTAAACTGGTGCAAACAAGTGAGTACAAGAAAGTTTTGGCAAGTATGAAATCAAGAAGGATCACAAACCAAGTCATTTATTTCCAGGTTTCAAACTATATCAGAATGTCATTTTTGGCAAGAGTTTAAACAAATTTTTTTATCCAGTAATCACTGTGTCAACAGAGGTCTAGAAATGGCAAGGCAAAATTGTGTTTCCAGAAAACAATATACTCATTTTCGAGCAGTAATTCTTTCATTTCTTTCCAAAGATGCACAAGGGATTCACGGCAAAATAAATTAAATCATACAAGGGAAATGGAAGTTATTTTTTGTTTCCAGTATTTTTTAAGGCCAAATTCAATTGAGCATTCAATAAATCCAGTGAATATTTTTAGGCAAGAGAAAAATCTTTTCTTTCTATTTTTGAGTCAAAGATTCATTTCTATAATTTAAAGCAACATTTATTTTTCGAGCAAATTCATAGCAGGATTAATCAAAGAGCAATTCAAGCTGATTTACTCAAAAGGGGAAACACGAGCAAAACCACAAATTATCAGATCGAGACATTTATAGAAATCAGAGTGATTATAGGCTTTCCAAATCCTATTTTACACAACCATTTTCATCATCGGCATCGTTAAGAGATTGATTGAAACCAAAAACAACTCGCAAGAAATTCAAAGCAAGAAAATTCAGAAATTTACTCACTTCCAGTTTCGATCGAGAGAGTGAGAACAAGCCCAAATCGGAGCATCAGCAATCGACATTAGAGCATCAACAAATTCGAGCAATCAGAGAAATGACATCATCAATTCATCAAGCGTCAATCCGATTGGGGATTACAAAAACCCTAGTTTTTCTTTGAAGCCGCCGCCATATTTTTTTCTCTAGAGGACAAAAGAGATTTGGGCTAATTGAATTACAAAAGGGGCCGGCCTGTACATGGAGTTAAACTAAGCCAAGTGTTCAAATGAAAAGGGGATGACCCCTTAGTTATATCCTAGGGTTTTTCTATTTTATTTTATCTTTGTTTTTTTTGTTTTTAATTTGTGTTGTTTATCTGTAAAACAAACGATCAGTTCTAGAGTCTGTAAAATCTAGGGGGATTCAGTCTGGGTGTTGACTGACAGTTGACAGAGTCTGTAAAATCTGGGTTACTAGTTACGGGGTCGTAATCAGGGGAAATCTGATCGAGGGGATATCGGTCAGTCTAGAGTTTTGAGTGTAGGGTTAGAATAGGAGCAGGGTTTGCGAGTGTACATGGTCTTGTATGCGAGATCTGTTCTATCACCTAGTAGAAACCTTAGGAATGCAGCAGTAGGCAGGGTTTTGTCGAAGCTGGGTATATCTTGTGTCATTTACTTTCTGCATTTCTGTTTCTGCTATATTCTGTGATCTGTTTATTATTATATATCCCGTTAGATTTTTAATTCATCTAAAAACTGTGATAAACCCTATTCACCCCCCCTCTAGGGTTAATCTAGATCCAACAAGTGGTATCAGAGCTTGGTTTTCTTTGACCCTAGAATCATGGATTATAGTTGTCAGTCATCTGAGAATCAGTCCTATTGTATTCCATTTATTTTCATTGGTACAGATTTTTTAAATTGGAAATTAGAAGTGGAGTTATATTTGAAATCTGTTGATATTAAATGTTGGGATACTGTTATTAATGGTTATGATATGGTCAATAGGAACGATATTGGATTTAATTCTCGTGCTATTCACACTTTGTATTCTTATATTGATGATGTCCAATATAACCTCATTTCTCATTGCTTGACTGCACAGGAAATATGGAATTTTCTCGATACGAAGTATGGAAAGATTGACGACAGCCGCTCAAAACCCAAAATGGTCAACTCAGATTCAAATCTATGCTCAGGAGAAGAAACAAATGAAAATTCAAGTAGATCAAATGATGGAGACTCAACAGACAATGAGACTGAGAGCTTCTCATATGAAGAGTTGGTTTGTATGTGTACTGATTTAACAAAAATCATTGATAAACTCCATCGTAAAAACAATTCTTTAAAATCTAAAAATCACGAGTTAAATAGCAAAATCAACTATTTGGAATCAAAATTTTCAAATGTCATGAAATTAGAAAATTCTGACTGTGAAAGTTGTTTGAAATTGAAAACTGACCTCGTTCATCTCGATAAAAATATTCAAAGGGTTAAAGAGGAAATTCTGATTTTAAAAGATAACGAGGTTGAGCTAATATATTCAAACAATTCTTTGCGAAAAGAATTTAATAATTTTAAGGCCATCAAAAATTCCAAACATGAAATTGCTGAAAAAGAAAGCTGTTAAAAAGTGATTTAATTTTAAATGAGCTTGAAAAAGAGATTGAGAATTTCAAGAAACTTGAATTTGAAAAACAAATTAAATTTTAATCTGAAATCTTTGAGTCCAAGACCAAAGTCAAACTTCTTGAGAATGAAAATTTGTTTTTGAAACAAAATGATACTGAAAGGAGAAAGATCAGCATTAATCGTTGTTCAAATCTGGTAAAAGAAAATTCTGATCTTAAATCCAAAATTCAACGATTAGAATCAACTTTGGATAAATTTTCTAATGGGGAAAAATCTTTGAATATGTTGTTACAAAACCAATTTTCGGTTGGTCATAAACGAGGTCTTGGCTTTGGAAAAACAAGTGGTTTTGAAAAAGTGAATTCTTGTGATTATAAAAACCCTTCAAACTACTTTGATAATAATCATTTTGAAAATTTAAACTCTGATAATTTCAAAGGATTTTTAAATCATGAACGAAATAAGATTTTGTTTGATAACAATCTGTTTAATCCTTTTTGGACCCCATAAAGAAATAAAGTGAATTCTCCTAAAGTCAAACAGATTTGGGTTCCTAAAGGTACGAAAAATAGATTCGAATGGATTATTATATAAATAGGTTTGGGTACCAAAACGTACGAATATAACTATGAGTGGTTTTACTACTTTTGTTAGACCACTCAATCCTCTTAACAGTTAGGTACCAAAGGAGGCTGAGGAACTACATAGATAAAATTGGATTCAAACTTCTACATATCACAGAATCATTCACAGTTCCTTAGCCACATCTGTTGAGTTAGAGATTCATTTGCTTACATCGATTTCAGGTATAATCTCTAAACTCGTCTTGGTATATTCTCTCTATTTTTATTTTTTGTGTTTATTCCTTCCTCTACCCCTTCTATTTTTCTTCAGTTTTTTTATTTGATTTATCACTGTCATTTTTTTCTTTATAAGCTTGATTAACTTCCAATTGCAGAAGTCATGTTTTTCTTGAAATTTTCTTCTCTTGAATAAAACTCTAATGCTTTTAATCTTTTCCAGATCTTGAACTTAATCTTGTAAATCCCTGCAATTGTTTTAAAGTTTGTCTTTTTGGTTTCTGAATTCATAACGGTGTTGATGTATTCTTGTCATATCTTGAACACTGTTAATTTGAATTCTAAAATTTTGAAGATCTGAAAAACAATTTAAATTTCACACAAATCTGCTGTTTTGAGTTTTCTTCTAATTCATTTTAAAAAAGCTTAAAATATTATACTCATTACAACACTCTGCTATTTATCAGTTGTGATAATTTCATTGATTTTCAAATTGGTTTGAAAATTTTGAATGTCTTGAATCACATTGTTTATATCTTGAAATTCACTGTCATTCATGATCATCTGGCTTAGATTATTTGTTTATTTGAGATCATTTGAAACTTTTGATATTTTGAATCTCACACACCTCTCAGATCTGAAATTATTAATTCTGTATGTTTGATTCATTTTATCTCATGACTTACATTTATTCAAGTGATTTCGAATAAAACATTATTTTCGGATCATGAATTATTACTCAATCTTGATGTAAATTACTCTTGTGCTTGTCAGAGAAAATTGTGAAAAATTCTTTTGAAATACAGGTCATGAAACTTACTGTAATGACCCGCATTGTCAGAGGTATTATAATTAATTTATTTAATTATATAAATAGTGATTTAGGGAATTAAATCGTCGATAATTAAATTATAGTGGTTATTTAATTAAAATTAAATAATATATTTAATTCAGAAATAATCAAAATATTGGAAATCACAATATTCTGTGAACGGGGTCATCCCTAAGATTTAATTCAGCTTAGAGTTGAATTTTATTGACGAATATATTCAATCAACGTCAGTTTGAACATAGAATTATAAGATAATTAAAAATAGAGCGCGTAACGACGCGGTAGTTCACTTTTTGGCGATTTGAACTTCAACTGGATATACATGGTTCGTTTTAAGTCGGATTTCTATGAAACAAGAAACGTGTGAAGCTGGTGGAGTATATCTTTCTAGTGAAAGAGAAAGATCAAGATTTCGTCATGTCGATTTTGATTTATGGCCAAATCAAGTTTTAAAATAGTCGCTGTGAAATCGTTTATCGACCATAACGGTTTATTCGATATAACTAGACATCGGTTTCGAATTAGGACCTGATTCTTTTGAGACGTAGTGATAATTTAATTTTTAGAATTTTACTGTAATTTTTAATAAATTAAATAAGCAACTTTTATTTGGGGTATTTTGCACCCTTAATCAACGATTTTGGGATTTCACAATATGAGTCAACCTACCGATGTTATTATATTTATGGGATCGTGACACCTCACTGAGCACGACTGTACTCTTACTTCTGTCTGTAGCGGCCTGACATGAACAAAAATTTAAGCAATAGAGCACACATATTTTGTAACGTAAAACTTATATATGATACAGATCCACCAAGTCAATAACTTAATGTTATTAAATTTCCAGAACATAGATGCTCTAAAGAGCCGAATGGAGGATCAAATGGTTAATGCCAACAGTCCCCAAGCCATGAACAAATACACAAATAAAGCTGCTCATCACCCTTGTTTGTAACCACACAAATAAAGCTGCTCGTCACCCCTTTCTTAACCGTAGAAAAACATACTTGGTGTCCACTGCGACACACCTTCAAACTTAATGCTTTTAAAAGGGAAACGTTGTAACCTAAAATCGTTCTTCTATAATCAAAACAAGCCACCATTCGTTCTCCATCAAAACTAAACTGCAGCTTCATAAAATCAAATCAATTCGAATAAAAACCTATAAATCTCAAAACAAATGCCTTTGAATTCCTCTTTCATTTCCTTTCAATCCTATACTGGTATTATAGGGTGCGATGTGTTTTTGTTATGGGGGTAATCGGTTCAGAGCCTGGCGTTCGAACTTGATTCTCGATGAACGCTGACACCTAGGGAAGCGAGTCTAACGGCGTTGGGAACATCGAGGCCGAGCCATCCTAGGTGGTCAGGCGTGAGGTGTCGCCGCGATTCCAGGCGCGTGCTCGAGCTTGGCGAAGCAAGGTAGGATATTGGTAGAGGAATCAGTCAGGTTGGAACTTGTTGGAAGTGGCGAAGAGGAGCAGCGTACTGTTCTTTTGGGGTCGCGGGTTTCGGTGATGAGCTCGGAGAGCTGCTGTCACACCCTGGCTTTTGGTCTCGAGTTGGAAGAGATGGATACAAGGAGGAAGGGATTGCGAAGGGGGGTGGACCGGTGGTAGTCACGATGGTCTTTGATGGACGGAGGGACGTGAAGTGGTGGTCAACGTGGAGGTCAAAATGGGGTTGGGGTATACAGAGGAGCGTTTTGGTGGATCTGGAAATTTGGGGAAGAAAAGATATAAAGTGGAGCGGGTTTATAAAAGGGTGTTAGGCCAATGGAAAACAAGGGGGTGAGGCCCATTTAGGAATTTAAATTCCAAGTTTATTTTATATTAAATATGTATAAACTTCGTAGTGTAATAACTTCTCCATACAGTATCGAAATTCAGCGAAACAAGATCCGATAGGATCATATGGGCGGGAGCTACACCATGTAGCTGACTGGGAGTGAATCCGAGCTCGCTACAATTTATTGTAAAATAAATTGTCCGTCGAAATCTGTAATGACCCGGACTCTTAGGGGTTAATTTTAAAATATTTAATATGGATTTAAATATTGAGTTAAGTAAATAAATCAATTTTTATAGGGAGTTATCGATTTAAAAATCAATTTCAATTTAAAATTGAAAATATTAAATTATCAAAATAAGAAAATGGATTTAGTTGAATTCAAATTTTTATTTGAATTGAAAACAGTTCAAATAATTTATATGAAATTTTAACGGTAATAATATTTGAATATTATCGAGGAGAATAAATAGTTTGAAATTTAATTAATTGTTTTGAATTAAATTTATATCAGTTTAAATTTATATCTTCCACAGACGATCGAATTGAACTTCGTGACCTGTTCCAGTTTGTCCGAAATAGTGGTATTACCCTAAGTTCGTCAGTTGTTGGGTTCAGAAAGGAGTTCGAAAACAACGGGAAAATATAAATAGTTAAATCGCATTGGTTAATTAAATAATAAAATAAAATATCCTTGATTTTATGGACCAGAACAAAACATCAAGGAGGAAAAAATGCCCTTGCTGTTCGATTTAATACCGCACCTCCCCATTTTAAATCCAAATGGCCGTGACCACTTCTTCAAACCAAAAATCAAAACCTCAAGGATAAAATGGCAACTACTTATGTATATATATAAAACAAAGAAATCGGAAGGGCAAAATCACGATAGGATAAATCGCGAAATCATATAGCTCGAAACCACTGGAGCTCGAACTAACTGGAAGTTCACGTAACTCGATCCAACGTTCTAGGGTTGGCACTTCGATTTGAGGAAATTGAGGAGGGGGCATCACGAGTTGGGGATTCAGGTGTAGATTGGAGCCGAGACTCAAAAAATGGGGAGGTCGATGGTCTTTTGGACGCGATGCAAACTGGGGTTGATCGAGGTCTTCAGCGATTAACCTAAGGTTCGACAATCACGAAGTGGAAATCGAGACAGTGGCAGCAATGTTTAAATTAAGGTGGTGCGAAGTATCTGGCAGAGGAGCGTTCGACAGCTCATTCGTGAATTGGGGAAGGTTGCGGACCAGGTAGGAAGTGACGATGTTGGGGAGGTGCTCGATTTTGTCTGGAGCAGACTTGCGGTTCTGGGAAGGCGACAGAGGTAGCATGTGTTCAGGAGAGTGGGGAGCAGTAGAGATCGAACTGGAAAAATAAAAGAGGGGTTCGAAATGTTGCTGTAAAGTGGGAGGTGATGGTTCAACCATGACTTGAAGCCACTGTTGGGTTCCTATGAGTATCGGATTAGGGATAAATGTAGCAGAAAGTGTGACAGTGACAAGTGATGGCCTTGTTAAGAAATAGCAACAAAGAAGGGGATTTTTAAAAGAAGATTAAGGTAATCTTTTCTAATTTAGTAATTAAATTTTAATTCATTTAAATAGTTCGAATGCTTAAATAAATAAATAAAATATAAATTGTTAAATTTATATTAAGGTTGGAAAAGGCGTGGAGTAACGAAATTGGGGTCGATCAGAATTAAGCAAGATTTAATTTAAATCGAATGGCGTTCGATTTATCTAAATTTGGATATTCAGCGAATAAAATCCCTGGTGAGTAAATCTCACCTTTTATTGAATTATTTTTATATAGTTAAAAATAATTGTCTGTGCTTGTTTGAATGCTGTCAGATTTGTTTTAAAATATATATTAGTTATTTAGGATATATATATATATATTGGGTTGATGATTGGTTGGATTCCCGCAGTTTCATTAGCGGATGCCCGCAGTTTCATAGCGGATGATTACCCTATACGCCCCATGCTATGATTAGTGGATGACCTTCTATACCGCGATATCCTGCCTCGAAGCAGGATGGGTATTACTATGTTGACTAACATCTGTGGATGCAGGAAAACAGGTTGGAGGAATCCAACTGGATTCCTCAAAAAAAATATTATCTGTTGTTTGTTTGATTTCATATATATTCCTATATGATGTGTTAAAAATCAAATGATTGAAAATTGGTTGATTTGATTGTTTAAAATATCCCTGGGGCTTGAACATGGATTTATAAAAATATCGTAAAGGGTATTTGATATTTAAAAAGGGAATTCTATTTTTATAAATAGAATTTGAATTTTAAATAAAACTATAGAAAATATTAACTTGTTTTGAAGGTATATAAAACAAGTGATCGAATTTATAAACTTTGTTTATAAATAAAAGATGGGATTTGAATCGAATTTATAAACGTTGTTTATAAATGAAAAGATGGGATTTGAATCGAATTTATAAACGTTGTTTATAAATGGGAAGGTGGGATTTGAATTGAATTTATAAATGTTGTTTATAAATGGAAAGGTGGGATTTGAATTGAAGTTATAAACGTTGTTTATAAATAATGCCGAGAATTCAAATGGACTTTGAAGATAATAGAATTTGAATAGATTTGAATATAGAATTCAAATGGATTTTAAACTATAGATTTGAATATAGAATTCAAATGGACTTTAAACTATAGAATTTGAATATAGAATTCAAATGGACTATAAACTGTAGAATTTGAAAATAGAATTCAAATGAAGTTTAAATAAAGAGAATTCAAATAGAATTGAATTGGAATTTGAATAGAGAAGTCGATAAGGAAACGAGAGTATGAGTATAATTAGAATTTGTTAATATGCAGTTAAAATATATTTGAACATGTCATGTTCAAATATGAAGGTGAAATAGACTGAAAAGTTAAGTAACAGATTTAATTAACAAATTGAGTAAAACGATTGGTATAGTTAAAATAGATTGGACATGTATAAATATACAGGAGACAGGTTTGGAATAAAGTGTTAGAAGTGAAATAAATAGAGTGCCCGACAAAAAGGTACGTAGTTAATTCATATATGAGATTTTATGCGCCGTATCGGCAAGCCGCTTGGCTTTTTCTTTTTAAGATGAGAAGGACCGGGAAAGCTATTTGAAATTTCCCGATGCTCCCGGTACAAAGGAGGTTATGGCGAATTTTTCCGGGAATTTAAGGAGATAGAATATTTTTAAGATAATTTGATAGTTAGAAATCAACGTATCGATATACATAGAAGTCGATAAGGAAACGAACTTAGAAATAGAATAGTATAATTAAAAAGGGAAGTATAAGAATAAAATCTCGTAGGAATAGAAAGAGAAAATGTATATGTGTTTAAAGGTGAATAATCAGTTGTATGGTATTGATTATTCGAGTAAGTAGTCTTGTCTGTTTTGACGTTAAATGTTATTCAGTCAAGGTCTGAGAGGTAATTATACCCCAACTTGGTTGATTTCATGATATACCGATAAGTAGCAAGATTCAGGCTCGAAGATCAATGTGGAATAAGAATTAGTTAAATACTGTATTTGGGTTGTCGTAACGATGTTTTACACAACATCTGTTTTAACCCAAATATGTGCAAAGCTTGGAAACAGAATAATGAATATTTCTAAAGTTAGAAAATAAAGAAGGCGATATTCGGAAATGTTTTCCAAATAACGTAACAGGCCAATATGGTTATTGAAAATATTTGGTTAACAAATATTGATAAAGAAATAGAGAAGAGATTTAATTAATGGAATATTAATTAAAGGCTCAGTGTTTGGATGTTTGGATGAACACTTGTTTTATTCGATAGTTAAATCATCGACTATCGAAACACTTGTTTTTATTCGATAGTTAAATCGCAGACTATCGAAGTTTTGACCATCGTTGTCAATATGGAGAGACCGGTTGGATTATTATCCGAAGAACCACTCCATATCGGCAGTAGCGTGCGAATCAGATTATATAAAGATAATCGAAGACGGAGTAGAGTGCAAGGACTTTTTCTATTAATAGAAATAGTGCCTTCAGTTCATCCTGTTCCTGGGTGACTTGTATGGATCAATGTCTGACAGAGTATTTCCAGAAAGGTCATGTACATTGATTTCTTCAACCGTACCAAGAGTGGAAGCGGAGAAGGAAACTTCTTTTAGCTAACACGTAATGTACTGTTGAAGACGTTAATCGGTGATGTGATGGATTTGACGATGTGGCATTCGAAGTGAACCTAGTGTGATGATAAAGCGTAGCTTCTAGCCTCATCATCCGGTAAATGACAGAAATCGGGCAGGCAACATGGCTATGTAGGTCGCACCTATTAGGCTGTATAATCACCTGATCTAGAGTTTCATTTACTTCTAAAAAATCTATTGTCGATGCTGTCCCATTCGGGAAACGGTTGCTGATCCCAATCGTTGGTGATATACATTCGATACACTCAAGCGAAATGAGTGGTCGGTCATGTGTGGCTGAGTTGCAAGATGTTCTTGTTGGACTCGGTGTATTCTCCTCTAGAGATATACCAGCGGAAAGGTGGTTCCATACCTTGTCATAGTTGGAAATCAAATACCCAATACGTGCTTGCGGTTTATGATTGTATATTACATATGTGGAACGTGAGATGCAAACATTCCACTAGATTGTATTTACTTGATTTAGACACTATTATAATATCAAAGGAGTTTTGATATAAAGTTATCATTCCTTTCAAAGGGATTTTGAAAGTTAAATCAAGTGTTGGATTCTCATAAGGGAAAAACCCGTTCCGTGTTATACGGCGTGGTCTTATGAGATATCATTTAGTTTTCTGAAACTGTTTTAAACTGTTTACTCATACCAGTCCCATGACTGACCCGGAGTTTATTTGTTTTGTTCTACCTAAACTCTTGGGTGCCTAAATTTGTACGGGCAGTCAAGTAGTTCAGGATTTTTCAGATATATCTAAAGGAGCTTGGAGCAGGAGGCTTCAGCGTTATCTAGTTATAGTGTTGTTTCGTTGTGTTGTAAGTGTTGTACTCTGATAAGTGTATGTTATACAGTTAAGATTTTGTATTTCAAAGATGTGATATATTATATTTTGTTCCGCTGCGATGTGAGATTCTGTGTTGTTAGTTCTGTTCTTCTTCCACCTCTTTCTTCTAAAAAAAAAATGTTTCGTATTTTCGTGATATTTGGGTTGGACGTATGATGTATATAGTCAACTCTGATGTTGTGGAAATCTGGGTCATTACAGTTGGTATCAGAGCTTAGGTTGAGCGAATACCTAGGCTTGTTGGAATGTGCTCATTAGAGATAGGATCAGTAGTATCCTAGAATGAGTTGAGTATATATATATATATATATATATATATATATATACGAGAGAGCGTACTTGTTATTTGATATAAAAACTGTTTTATATTGTGTTGACTAGTCTGTTGAGTAGATTATAAATTTTGGTTGAATCGTGGGACGCCATGATTTCGATAGGAGTTTATAAACACTTGAACGGGAGATTGGACACGATATTGTTTTCAAATAGTTAAGTTGATTGTTAGGATTATAATCGAATTAGATTATAAAACAAAAATAGTTATATATACAACCAATGGAATTTGTATATGAAATCAAATATAAAAATGTGATAAATTGAAGTTGAATTCCAACCAGAATTCAGAATTTAAAATCTTGGGAGTTTGGAAAATATTTTTCTAAATGAAGTTTGAAAGAAGTATAGCACTGGACTCATTCAGTAGCTGGGAAATAATTCTGATGATGGTCGCAACATCATCAGTGTTCATTTTTGAGTTTCTATTGATGAATTGCTGCCTTAGAAAAGTTTTTGATGGAAATTTGTTTGAAAAGAAAATAAGTTGTTTGAAAATTCAAATATTTTGAATTTAAGATAGATATAAATATATGTATATATTTATATTACTTCAAAGGAATTTTGAAATGAGAATTGGAATATAGATTTCAAATAGAAGTGAAATGAGAATTGGA
The DNA here is from genome assembly GCA_030737875.1 of Allium sativum. Taxonomy (NCBI): domain Eukaryota; kingdom Viridiplantae; phylum Streptophyta; class Magnoliopsida; order Asparagales; family Amaryllidaceae; genus Allium; species Allium sativum. The sequence goes on along the minus strand of CM060918.1, from coordinate 680,390,378 downwards.
ATATAGATTTCAAATAGAAGTGAAATGAGAATTGGAATATATATTTCAAATAGAAGTAAAATAAAGGAATTTGAATATATATAATTCAAATAGAAGTAAAATAGAATTTGAATTCATAGGAATTCAAATGGATTTGAATAAAGAAAATTCAAATAGAAATTGTATAAGAAAAATTGAAATGGAATTTGAATTTAAAGGAATTCAAATGGATTTGAATAAAGAAAAATCAAATAGAGATTTGAATATTAGAATTCAAATAGAATTTGGTTAAATAGAATTTCAAAGAGAATATAAAGTGGATATTGAATATTAGAATTCAAAGGAGTTAAAATAGAATTTAAATTCAAAGAAAAATTGAAATAGAATTTAAATTGAACAAAGGATTTCAGATGGATTTTGAATAAAGGATTTCAAATAGAATTTGAAGATAAGGAATTTAAATAGAAATTGAATAAAGGACTTCAAATGGAATTTGAATAAGGGATTTGAAATGGGTTTTGAATAAAGGAATTCAAATAGAATTTGAAGATAAGAAATTCAAATAGAATTTGAAGATAAGAGATTGAATTAGAATTTGAATCGAAGAAAATTCAAATAGAAATTGAATAGAAGGAAATAATATAGAGTTTGAATAAAGAAATTCAAATGGAATTTGAATATTGTAAATATATAGAATTTCAAATAGTAGTGAAGTAGATCAGGAATATTATGTGAAATGGATTGGATATATATTAAAAATATATCAGAATGGAGTTAAAATTTATTATAAACAAAGTTAAAACGTTTATATTTATAAATATAGTTAAAACGAGCTCGCCGTAGCGCGGCAGTTCGTAAATTGGCGATTCGAACTTCAATTTAGTATACAGAACTCAATTGAAGTCGGAATTCTGTGAAACAAGAATCGTCGGGACCGGTTGAACAATAGTTTTCTAATGAAAGAGAAAAATCTGGATTTCGTCGTATAGATTTTGTGTAATGTCAAAATCAAATTTTTAGAAAAGCAGCGCTAGAACCATTAGAAAACCATAACGGTTTAATTAAATAAATAGAAGGATTTTAGGAAATAAAATCCGAATTGGCATTAGAAAAATCCAGACGGGAGATATAAAATAAATATGAACTCCAGTGAAGTAAGAGAAATGATTTTTATGACAAAAATCATATTTTAAATGGTTAAATAGAATTAACTAAATTGGAAAATAATTAGTTAAAGGAAATTTGAATCGAAATTGGATTTTTGGATAAGTAAAAGAGATTGAGAATTTATATTCAAAATCGAATATATAACTCAAGTTGAAAATATAATTAGATTAGTCTATAATTAAGTTGACATATATTTGAACAAGTATATTCAAATATAAAGGGTGAATTAGGCAAAACGATTAATTAGCAACTAGTTAATGGGAATTTGAATGGTTAAAATTAAATTTAACTTAAGTAAGTTAAATGGATCGAAACGAATAAATTGAGTAAAATCATGTGAATGAAATATGAATTGGGTTTGAATAAAGGAAAAACCAAAAGAGTTAAAAAGGAAATGTATTTGTAACACAAATACAAAGGAAGTTATGTGCAAACAAATAGAAGGAGAAATATTTGTAAAAACATTTACAAATAGAGTTTAGAAGGAAATATTTGTAAAACATTTACAAATAGATTCAATGGAAATATTTATTTATAGAAAATAAATTGAATGTTATAAATGAGATATTTATTTGTTAATAAATAGAATTTAATCAAAGGAATATTTAGAAGATAAATAGAAAATGGAAATCTGTTTTTAATAGATAAATAGAAAAGATTAATTTATAAATAAAAGTTTATAAATTAAATTAAATATTTATCATTCGATAAATGGAATATATAAGTCTGAACTTATATAGAGAAAAGATATTGGTTTTTAACACCGATAGTTTTAAATATAAGGGGTACACAACACTTGTATAAGTGAAGTAACGTTATTAAAGAGTACATTTATAGAGTGAAGAATCGTTACTAAAAGTAAATCTTTATAAATGAATAAACGTTATCCAATAGGAGTTATTCGAATAGGAGAAGTCGATTAGAGTTAGGATAAATCGATTAGAGTAAGAATTAACCAGTTAGAGTTAATCAGTTAGGGTTAATCTGTAGAGTTAATTGAATATTAGTTATTCAATTAGAATTTATCGAATATTTGTTATTCAAATTAAGAGTTAACCAGATAAAGTTAATTGAACATAGTTAATCGAATTAGGATTTAATTGAATATTAGTTATTCAATTAAAGTTGATCGAATATAGTTATTGAGATAGAGTTGGTCAAACATAGTTACTCAGGATAATTTACCATTTCATATGACTGCTAGCGTAATTCGCAGGGCTGCAGATAGCCTAGGGCGGTCGGATGTTTCCTGGGGGGAACAGGCGTAACCATTGTGATCGCTGCGATCTAGAGTCAAGCGAATGGAGTTAAATCGAATATTGGTTATTCGGATAGGATTAAAGGAGTTATCGAATATAGTTTATTCGAAGGGAATTATCGAATTTGGTTATTCGGAAGGAGTTATCGATTATTAGTGAATCGAAGGAGTTATCGAATATAGCTTATTCGGAAGGAGCTAAGTGAAAAGAGCTAATCAAATAGAGTTAATTGATAAAAGTAAATTGAATAGAGTAAATCGAATATAGTTTATTCGAAGAAAAGTTTTCGAATCTAGTTATTCGAAAGATAGATTATCGAATATAGTTATTCGAAGGGATTAGTTATCGAATAGGGATTTATTCGAAAGAGGGTTACATAGGGAAGTTTGAAATGTTGAGTATCAACATAAATAAGTTTTGAAAAGTTAATGGGTTTGTAGCACTTTTTCTACCTTAGCAATTTCGAGGACAAAATTATTTTAAGTGGAGAAGATTGTAATGACCCGGACTCTTAGGGGTTAATTTTAAAATATTTAATATGGATTTAAATATTGAGTTAAGTAAATAATTCAATTTTTATAGGGAGTTATCGATTTAAAAATCAATTTCAATTTAATATTGAAAATATTAAATTATCAGAATAAGAAAATGGATTTAGTTGAATTCAAATTTTTATTTGAATTGAAAACAGTTCAAATAATTTATATGAAATTTTAACGGTAATAATATTTGAATATTATCGAGGAGAATAAATAGTTTGAAATTTAATTAATTGTTTTGAATTAAATATATATCAGTTTAAATTTATATCTTCCACAGACGATCGAATTGAACTTCGTGACCTGTCCCAGTTTGTCCGGAATAGTGGTATTACCCTAAGATCGTCAGTTGTTGGGTTCAGAAAGGAGTTCGAAAACAACGGGAAAATATAAATAGTTAAATCGCATTGGTTAATTAAATAATAAAATAAAATATCCTTGATTTTATGGACCAGAACAAAACATCAAGGAGGAAAAAATGCCTTTGCTGTTCGATTTAATACCGCACCTCCCCACTTAAAATCCAAATCGCCGTGACCACTTCTTCAAACCAAAAATCAAAACCTCAAGGATAAAATGGCAACTACTTATGTATATATATAAAACAAAGAAATCGGAAGGGCAAAATCACGATAGGATAAATCGCGAAATCATATAGCTCGAAACCACTGGAGCTCGAACTAACTGGAAGTTCACGTAACTCGATCCAACGTTCTAGGGTTGGCACTTCGATTTGAGGAAATTGAGGAGGGGGCATCACGAGTTGGGGATTCAGGTGTAGATTGGAGCCGAGACTCAAAAAATGGGGAGGTCGATGGTCTTTTGGACGCGATGCAAACTGGGGTTGATCGAGGTCTTCAGCGATTAACCTAAGGTTCGACAATCACGAAGTGGAAATCGAGACAGTGGCAGCAACGTTTAAATTAAGGTGTTGCGAAGTATCTGGTAGAGGAGCGTTCGACAGCTCATTCGTGAATTGGGGAAGGTTGCGGACCAGGTAGGAAGTGACGATGTTGGGGAGGTGCTCGATTTTGTCTGGAGCAGACTTGCGGTTCTGGGAAGGCGACAGAGGTAGCATGTGTTCAGGAGAGTGGGGAGCAGTAGAGATCGAACTGGAAAAATAAAAGAGGGGTTCGAAATGTTGCTGTAAAGTGGGAGGTGATGGTTCAACCATGACTTGAAGCCACTGTTGGGTTCCTATGAGTATCGGATTAGGGATAAATGTAGCAGAAAGTGTGACAGTGACAAGTGATGGCCTTGTTAAGAAATAGCAACAAAGAAGGGGATTTTTAAAAGAGGATTAAGGTAATCTTTTCTAATTTAGTAATTAAATTTTAATTCATTTAAATAGTTCGAATGCATAAATAAATAAATAAAATATAAATTGTTAAATTTATATTAAGGTTGGAAAAGGCGTGGAGTAACGAAATTGGGGTCGATCAGAATTAAGCAAGATTTAATTTAAATCGAATGGCGTTCGATTTATCTAAATTTGGATATTCAGCGAATAAAATCCCTGGTGAGTAAATCTCACCTTTTATTGAATTATTTTTATATAGTTAAAAATAATTGTCTGTGCTTGTTTGAATGCTGTCAGATTTGTTTTAAAATATATATTAGTTATTTAGGATATATATATATATATATATATATATATATTGGGTTGATGATTGGTTGGATTCCCGCAGTTTCATTAGCGGATGCCCGCAGTTTCATAGCGGATGATTACCCTATACGCCCCACGCTATGATTAGTGGATGACCTTCTATACCGTGATATCCTGCCTCGAAGCAGGATGGGTATTACTATGTTGACTAACATCTGTGGATGCAGGAAAACAGGTTGGAGGAATCCAACTGGATTCCTCAAAAAAAAAATATTATCCGTTGTTTGTTTGATTTCATATATATTCCAATATGATGTGTTAAAAATCAAATGATTGAAAATTGGTTGATTTGATTGTTTAAAATATCCCTGGGGCTTGAACATGGATTTATAAAAATATCGTAAAGGGTATTTGATATTTAAAAAGGGAATTCTATTTTTATAAATAGAATTTTAATTTTAAATAAAACTATAGAAAATATTAACTTGTTTTGAAGGTATATAAAACAAGTGATCGAATTTATAAACTTTGTTTATAAATAAAAGATGGGATTTGAATCGAATTTATAAACGTTGTTTATAAATGAAAAGATGGGATTTGAATCGAATTTATAAACGTTGTTTATAAATGGGAAGGTGGGATTTGAATTGAATTTATAAATGTTGTTTATAAATGGAAAGGTGGGATTTGAATTGAAGTTATAAATGTTGTTTATAAATAATGCCGAGAATTCAAATGGACTTTGAAGATAATAGAATTTGAATAGATTTGAATATAGAATTCAAATGGACTTTAAACTATAGATTTGAATATAGAATTCAAATGGACTTTAAACTATAGAATTTGAATATAGAATTCAAATGGACTTTAAACTATAGAATTTGAAAATAGAATTCAAATGAAGTTTAAATAAAGAGAATTCAAATAGAATTGAATTGGAATTTGAATAGAGAAGTCGATAAGGAAACGAGAGTACGAGTATAATTAGAATTTGTTAATATGCAGTTAAAATATATTTGAACATGTCATGTTCAAATATGAAGGTGAAATAGACTGAAAAGTTAAGTAACAGATTTAATTAACAAATTGAGTAAAACGATTGGTATAGTTAAAATAGATTGGACAGGTATAAATATACAGGAGACAGGTTTGGAATAAAGTGTTAGAAGTGAAATAAATAGAGTGCCCGACAAAAAGGTACGTAGTTAATTCATATATGAGATTTTATGCGCCATATCGGCAAGCCGCTTGGCTTTTTCTTTTTCTTTTTAAGATGAGAAGGACCGGGAAAGCTATTTGAAATTTCCCGATGCTCCCGGTACAAAGGAGGTTATGGCGAATTTTTCCGGGAATTTAAGGAGATAGAATATTTTTAAGATAATTTGATAGTTAGAAATCAACGTATCGATATACATAGAAGTCGATAAGGAAACGAACTTAGAAATAGAATAGTATAATTAAAAAGGGAAGTATAAGAATAAAATCTCGTAGGAATAGAAAGAGAAAATGTATATGTGTTTAAAGGTGAATAATCAGTTGTATGGTATTGATTATTCGAGTAAGTAGTCTTGTCTGTTTTGACGTTAAATGTTATTCAGTCAAGGTCTGAGAAGTAATTATACCCCAACTTGGTTGATTTCATGATATACCAATAAGTAGCAAGATTCAGGCTCGAAGATCAATGTGGAATAAGAATTAGTTAAATACTGTATTTGGGTTGTCGTAACGATGTTTTACACAACATCTGTTTTAACCCAAATATGTGCAAAGCTTGGAAACAGAATAATGAATATTTCTAAAGTTAGAAAATAAAGAAGGCGATATTCGGAAATGTTTTCCAAATAACGTAACAGGCCAATATGGTTATTGAAAATATTTGGTTAACAAATATTGATAAAGAAATAGAGAAGAGATTTAATTAATGGAATATTAATTAAAGGCTCAGTGTTTGGATGTTTGGATGAACACTTGTTTTATTCGATAGTTAAATCATCGACTATCGAAACACTTGTTTTTATTCGATAGTTAAATCGCAGACTATCGAAGTTTTGACCATCGTTGTCAATATGGAGAGACAGGTTGGATTATTATCCGAAGAACCACACCATATCGGCAGTAGCGTGCGAATCAGATTATATAAAGATAATCGAAGACGGAGTAGAGTGCAAGGACCTTTTCTATTAATAGAAATAGTGCCTTCAGTTCATCCTGTTCCTGGGTGACTTGTATGGATGAATGTCTGACAGAGTATTTCCAGAAAGGTCACGTACTGTAACGATCCGTGTTTTTGGCCGTTAAATATTTAATTTAATTTATTTATTTTAAATGTTATATTGGGAATATTGATGGAATTAAATATTTAATTCGTTATTCAAACGCAGTTCGAACGTTATATATATTTATATAATTATAATTCGAGCTTGAAAATGGCGTGCAGTTCGCGATTTGAGTTTTGAACTTCAAATGAACGTACAGAGTCCAATATAAGTCGGATTTCTGTGAAACAGGAAACGTTGGAAGCGTATTGACGATAATTTTCATATGAAAAAGAAAAATCCAGATTTCGTGTTAAAGATTTCGAGTTATGGCCAAATCAAATTTTGAAATAGTCGCTATGGAAAATCGTTATTAAATTATAGGCCTTTAAAATAGTCGTTTTGCAAACGGACTCAGATTTCGACAAAACCAGTTTCATTAGAACCGTATCGTTAAATTATTGTCAGAAAATCAAACTGCGTGGAAAACCGATGTCGTATATGACCACGGTAGCCGTAAACGCTCGTTCAATGCAGTTAAATTAATTCAACTGAATAAAAGGATAGTCGAGTGTAACTGGAGCAGACGATCGAATTAAGCCACGAAACCAGTCCCGTTGAGTTCGTATCGTCGACTAGAGTCAGAATAGGTATATAGTTTGCTATTTTTAGAGACCGGAAAATTTGGTGTTAAAAGGGGTATTGCGGTTCGGGGTAAAAACAGCCTATCAGGCAAACAGTCTCAGAATGCGACGAAATTAGTGTCGTTGGGTTCGTATCGAAAAGTTATTATCGATGTTCGTAGTTTCAAGTTGATTTGATTTATCTGGTGACCACGGAAAAATTAAACGCGTGTTCATTTCGGGTTTTATAAGGGAATTTTCTTCAAAAGACCTCGGATTGCGACGAAACCTGTTCCATTTGATTCGGAATATCGTTTTACATCAAGAACAGCCTTTTTATCAGTAGACAGAAATCGTTTGTGGTGATTTTGCCGTTAGAGATGCCATTGTAACGAACAACATTCGAAAATCACTAATTGCTTCTGTTCACCCATCAGCAGCTGTGACCAGGCCTAGCTCCCTATGATAAGGATTGAAAACACATGCCATGCCATCTACAATGAAGTACACGTCCCTTTCAGGCAAGACAATACCCTGCCAACCTAAGACTTAACATAGCCAACCTGTACATGTGTATAAACCTCCCCAAGTATTACCGCTGTTGTATTTCACCTCAGCAGTCATTTGAACCGCCCCCACGTCTTTTCTTTTCAGTCTCAGCGTATTTTCTTTTCACCTAGGAAACAAGAACCTTGGCGACAAAGTTTCCCCCAGTGAAAGCGACACCCCAGTAGCGTGCTACCCACACATCCTTCTCCTATATATATATATCTGTGCTTTGTCTTCCCTTTTCCCACGAGGGTAATCGAACCAAAAAAAAAAAAAAAAACGCGAAACGTAAAAGAACTGGAAGGATGGGAGATGGCTGTAGTGGTGTTCGAATGAAGTGGGAGGGGGATTTGTGGCCACACGAGGGGAGCTGCATGTGGAAGGTGGTGTATTTTCATGCGTGGAAGAAGCCTACTGGTAGACTTCAAAAGGTTTAGACAGAAAAGAATGAAACGACATGTTTCAGGGGAAGAAGTGTTGGGATAAGAAGAAGTATGTGGGGGGCGGTTCAGATAACTGTAGTATGATAGTGGGGGTCGACTTGTTAAAGCCATTAAGGGACCATTTGAAGAAAAAAAAAAGAAAGAAAAAATAAAGAAAGGAAGAGCTGAACGTAACAAGTATGGGAAGATGTTTGCATGAGAAGGTTATTGAAAAGAAAAGAAATGAAATTGGTGAAACAAAGTAAATCAGAGTTGAACGGAACAAAGGATGTTGGAACCATATGCTCGAGCACTTCATCATGGAACCAATCTGGACACGGTCTGAATCAACTGATATTTTCAGTTTAATTAAACACTTGTTTAATTAAACTGAAACGAACCATTTAAACCACAGAATCAGATCAAGGTGAGTTAAACTCACTCAGTATTTTTCCCATTTATATTTTATATAAATTGGGTTTTTATTTTTGTGCTCTGCTTGCTGATGGTTGCCTATTTGCTAGTTATACAGTTGTTTGTTGATTTAACTGATGAAATTAAACTGTGTTTAATTTCAGTGAAATACCAAATCGTTATTTTTAACGATTGGTTCCAATAAAGGTAACTCACCTTGGTTGGTCACGTTTGTTTATAAACGTGTTTTTTTTATGGTTGAACCGTTTGAATTGCTTGTGGTTGATGTTAAACGGTCGTTATTCGATGTATCAGTTAAACAAAACTGAATAGCCTGATTTGAGATAACCATTCGAGTACAGGGAAGAACAGGTTGGAGGGATCCAACCGGATTCCTCAAAAATATTGTTTGTTTTCATATTATCATATATGAACTGTCCTGTTTGGGGTGATTGATTTGATGGTTGATTATTGAATGCTCAACATCTGTTTGGTTTAAACCAATGGGTGATATTGGTTGGGTATTTGGTGGCGTATGGCCTATAAAATCAACCGCTTTATAAATATCGATTCACCGTCAGGCGAATCGATAGAGATGAAGTTATAAAATTTATTTTATAACTGGATTTAGATTTTGAATATAATATTTTGAATAAAAGTTATTAAGAGGAATAAATAAATATTTCGTTTATTTAGAACTTCAATTGGTTAATACTTTATTTTTAAAGTGAATTCTGTTGTGAGTCAGATTTGCAAGGATAAGAAAAAAAATTGAACCGAGGGGTTTAAATTTGATAATTGTTTTGAGGAAACAATTAGAGGAGTTATTTAATAAAATATTTGTAAAAGTGATCAAAGTGAAATGTAATCAGTTGAATGGGGAAAGAAGTTATGAACGGATTTTATATTTAAACCCGAACTTTTTATAACGAAGTTATAAGAGAATTTCAAGCAAGGTGATAACTTTGAATTTAAAATTTGTTGCTTAATTATTAAATTAAGTCAAAGAAAATGAAGATAAAAAGGTTTATTATAAACCAGAGTTATAAATGGAATTTTGGTATTGATTATAACTGATATTTATCTGAGGATAAGACCGTTGTTTGATCAAGGTCTGAGAGGTAATTAAAATACCCCAACTTGAACAACATCGGGATTTTCTTAAGATAGTATTAGTTGGTAATCGTAAGAGACGTTAGTGGATATGATTTGAAAATCTAAACAGCGATTTTAGCGCTGTTGTTATAATATATGTTTTGTAAATCTAATATAGCGATTGTAGCACTTTTGCTATAGTAAATGGGTTGTAAACCTAAACAGTGATTATAGCGCTGTTGTTTTGTAAATCTAAATAGTAATTATAATGCTATTATTATAACATATGTGCTATAAATTTCCTTGTTAAAACTAATGGATTTCCGAATTTAAAAGATGATTGGAAGGAAGATTTAAGTGGGTAATTGAATATAGTTATTCGAGCTAGAGTTAGTCAAACATAGTATTCAAGGTAAGTTGCCATTGCGTACGACTGCTAGCGTAATTCGCAGGGCTGCAGATAGCCTACGGCGGTCGGATGTTTCCTAAGGGAATCAGGCGTAACCATTGTGATCACTGCGATCTAGAGTCAAGCGAATGGATTTAAGTCGAGTATTAGTTAATCGATAGGAGTTAAATAAGTCGAGTTAATCAGTTAGAGTTAACCACTTTGAGTTAATCAATTGGAGTTAATCGATTAGAGTTAAATCGAATTAGAGTTATTCACATATCGTATTTTTAAATATTAACAGAGTTAGAAGGTTTGATTTAACGAAGCAAATCAAGTGTTAAAAGGCCAAGTGATGCTGAATACTGAACCAGTGAACTCATTGGAGTGTCATGTTTGAAACACTGTATATTTTGATAGTTAAAACACCGACTATCAAATCCGCCCAATACGATTGTTGGTATGGAAAGACCGGGATCGAATTTATATTCGAAAACCATTCCGACCAACAAATACGTGAAGATATATGAAGTTGATTGTGATGGTGCTGTGAAGACCGTGGATTTTCACAAATGGAAGAACTACTAACATTCTCTGCCTGGCAAGCAGAGATAAACTGTGATTCTGTCGTGGTTGGAATCTATGGGTTGCAAGGACTTCTCGCTACCGATCCATGGGGTGATTCCTATATTGGATGCAGTAGGAGAGTGCCTTCGGTTCATCCTGTTCCTGGATGACCTGTATGGACGGATGTCTGACAGAGTATTTCCAAAGGGTCACGTACGTTGATTTCTTCAAACGTGCGATAGTTGTTGGCGGAGATTTGCCGTTCTCTTAGCTTCCAGCTAGAGTATTTTTGTGGACGTCAATTAGTGATATCTGACGGATCTGACGATGTGGCATTCAAAGTGAACGGTGACCAGATGATCAGAAGTTAATTCTGGCCTCAAGCCTCATAAACCGGGAAATGACAAAAATCGGGCAGGCAGCGTGGCTATGTGGGACGCTCCCATTAGGGTGTATAATCACCTATCTAGAGGAAGTCCTATTTGTTTCTTAAATCTATGTTTTCGATGCTGTCCCTTGTCGGGAGACGGTTGCTGATCCCAACCGTCGGTGGTATACATTCGATACACTCAAGCGAAATGAGTGGTCGGTCATGTGAGGGCCGGGTTGCAAGAAGTTCTTGTTGAACCCAGTGTATTTGTCTCTAGAGATACACGATCGGCAGGTGGTCCCATACCTTGTCATAGTTGGAATCCAATCTCCAATAAGCGCCTGCGGTTTTGATTGTATACTATATATGTGGAGCGTGAGATGCAAGCGTTCCACTAAATTGATATTTACTTGTATTTAGACATTATTATAATATCAGACAAGATATTAGTTTCAAAACTGTTTTGGGTTATCGTAAGGTAAAAACCGTCCGTGTTTATGTGTGGATTTGGTCTTACGATTATCCTTTTCTTTTGAAAAGATTTTTGAACTTTAAAATCATGATTGGATGGTTCACCCTTATTACTGTGCGAGTTTATCTCACTCTGGTTCACCAGACTGACCCGGTGTTTTGTAAATGCTCGGGTTAGGCCGGGTTGTACAGGTTCAGGTTATCGACTGCTATGAAGAGACGAGCTGGAAGATTCCAGACGTATGATATTACTACTATTCCGCTGTGTGTTGTATATGGGAACAGGCTATTATAACTGTCCCATGGCATGATGTACACTGATACTGTAAGTATTTTCAAAGCTCTCAATAAAGATTTATTTCTATATTATATTTTGTTCCGCTGCGATGTGAGACTCTGTGTTGTGGTGTTATTCTTCTTCTTCTTCTATTCAATATTTCTACCTTATCTATTCTCACCCTCTAACTTCTTTCTATTAATGATCTGGAATGTTCGATGTCTGAATGGTCAACATGATAGTTTGATGTTGATTTTCTGAGTCGAAAATCCCGGGTCGTTACAGTGGTATCAGAGCTGAAGGTTAAGTGATTACCTTGGCTCTGTGGCGTGACTCAGTAGAGATGGGGTTAGTAATACCCTAGATTGAGTTTGAGTGTATATATATGAGCGCGTATTTGTAAATTGATATAAAAACTGTTTATATTGTGTTGGTTGGTTTGTCGAGTAGTTTATGAATTCTGGTCGATACAGTAATGCAAACTGTGTCGATAAGTGTTTCTAAACTCTTGAACAGAATAATTCGACACAGTATGTTTTTGAAAGAGGGTAAATGAAATAATTTTACCCAAATTATATTTTGATATAAAGATATTATATATATTGGAATTATAATATATTGGATGTGTTGGTTGTGATTATAACCCAATAAAATTATAAATTGTGAAATGATTATATATATAACCAATCAGAATTTATATAAGTGTAATATATGAAAATCAGAGGAGATAAATCTTAAATTAAAATCAGAATTGGAATTAAAATTCCCGAAAATGAGAAAGGTGTTTGCAAATGAACTGGGATTGAATATATGAAAGTTTTAAGATCCTGGGAGATTTTAAATTTGTTTACAAACATTCAGTTGGGTATTTTGAAATAGACTTCGAAATGAAAGGGTTTGAATATGGTTTTAATGAGTGATATAGTATTGAACTCACTTCGATAGCTGGGGAATAACTCTGAGGATGCTGGCCACATCATCAGTGTTCATTTCCGAGTTCTAAGTGACGGATTACTACCATAGATTTTGTTTTGAATTGCTTTGAGAAGAACAAGTTGTTTTGGATCCTGAAAGGAATATCTGACTTTGGAAAGAGCTGAACTGTTTAAAACTCCCAGGGAAAATTGTTTGAACAAAAACAAAATTAAATAGAAGTTTTTGAAAGCGAATATGAATTGAATTGAAACCAATTAACTGGAAACTGAATCGGGATATAATATATCGAGTAGAATCAGGTTTGGATTGTGAGGCAAGGATCTAAAATGGTATTGACGGGCAAGTTAAGAATTGGAATTGAAAATGGATGGAAATCAATGGGATTTGGCTTGGACGTGTGAAGAGTTTGATTTTGAGGATAAAATTGGGATATTGTTTGGAGATGCATTTGTATATGCTGACAGGGTAGCAGATGGAAAGGATATAATGATATGCCCGACAAAAAGGTACACGTTTATTTTTATACGGGTTTGGAGATTTATGACCAATTTGGCAAGCCGCTTGGCTGTTTTATTTTCTTTTGGATTGGAGAAGGCCTAGAAAGGCGAGTTAAGGTTGTACCGATTAAGCCGTACAAAGGAGGTGCTGTCGAAATTTTTCGGAAATTTAAAGTGTTAGAAAATTTTCGATATTTTTGGAAAATATTTATTTACAGTATCGAATTGGTTTCTAATTTAATATAAAATTAGATTTGAAATAAATGAGCTTATAACATTCTTTCTTACCTTAGCAATTTCGAGGACGAAATTATTTTAAGGGGGGAAGAATGTAACGACCCGTGTTTTTGGCCGTCAAATATTTAATTTAATTTATTTATTTTAAATGTTATATTGGGAATATTGATGGAATTAAATATTTAATTCGTTATTCAAACGCAGTTCGAACGTTATATATATTTATATAATTATAATTCGAGCTTGAAAATGGCGTGCAGTTCGCGATTTGAGTTTTGAACTTCAAATGAACGTACAGAGTCCAATATAAGTCGGATTTCTGTGAAACAGGAAACGTTGGAAGCGTATTGACGATAATTTTCATATGAAAAAGAAAAATCCAGATTTCGTGTTAAAGATTTCGAGTTATGGCCAAATCAAATTTTGAAATAGTCGCTATGGAAAATCGTTATTAAATTATAGGCCTTTAAAATAGTCGTTTTGCAAACGGACTCAGATTTCGACAAAACCAGTTTCATTAGAACCGTATCGTTAAATTATTGTCAAAAAATCAAACTGCGTGGAAAACCGATGTCGTATATGACCACGGTAGCCGTAAACGCTCGTTCAGTGCAGTTAAATTAATTCAACTGAATAAAAGGATAGTCGAGTGTAACTGGAGCAGACGATCGAATTAAGCCACGAAACCAGTCCCGTTGAGTTCGTATCGTCGACTAGAGTCAGAATAGGTATATAGTTTGCTATTTTTAGAGACCGGAAAATTTGGTGTTAAAAGGGGTATTGCGGTTCGGGGTAAAAACAGCCTATCAGGCAAACAGTCTCAGAATGCGACGAAATTAGTGCCGTTGGGTTCGTATCGAAAAGTTATTATCGATGTTCGTAGTTTCAAGTTGATTTGATTTATCTGGTGACCACGGAAAAATTAAACGCGTGTTCATTTCGGGTTTTATAAGGGAATTTTCTTCAAAAGACCTCGGATTGCGACGAAACTGTTCCATTTGATTCGGAATATCGTTTTACATCAAGAACAGCCTTTTTATCAGTAGACAGAAATCGTTTGTGGTGATTTTGCCGTTAGAGATGCCATTGTAACGAACAACATTCGAAAATCACTAATTGCTTCTGTTCACCCATCAGCAGCTGTGACCAGGCCTAGCTCCCTATGATAAGGATTGAAAACACATGCCATGCCATCTACAATGAAGTACACGTCCCTTTCAGGCAAGACAATACCCTGCCAACCTAAGACTTAACATAGCCAACCTGTACATGTGTATAAACCTCCCCAAGTATTACCGCTGTTGTATTTCACCTCAGCAGTCATTTGAACCGCCCCCACGTCTTTTCTTTTCAGTCTCAGCGTATTTTCTTTTCACCTAGGAAACAAGAACCTTGGCGACAAAGTTTCCCCCAGTGAAAGCGACACCCCAGTAGCGTGCTACCCACACATCCTTCTCCTATATATATATCTGTGCTTTGTCTTCCCTTTTCCCACGAGGGTAATCGAACCAAAAAAAAAAAACGCGAAACGTAAAAGAACTGGAAGGATGGGAGATGGCTGTAGTGGTGTTCGAATGAAGTGGGAGGGGGATTTGTGGCCACACGAGGGGAGCTGCATGTGGAAGGTGGTGTATTTTCATGCGTGGAAGAAGCCTACTGGTAGACTTCAAAATGTTTAGACAGAAAAGAATGAAACGACATGTTTCAGGGGGAAGAAGTGTTGGGATAGGAAGAAGTATGTGGGGGGCGGTTCAGATAACTGTAGTATGATAGTGGGGGTCGACTTGTTAAAGCCATTAAGGGACCATTTGAAGATAAAAAAAAATAAAGGAAGAGCTGAACGTAACAAGTATGGGAAGATGTTTGCATGAGAAGGTTATTGAAAAGAAAAGAAATGAAATTGGTGAAACAAAGTAAATCAGAGTTGAACGGAACAAAGGATGTTGGAACCATATGCTCGAGCACTTCATCATGGAACCAATCTGGACACGGTCTGAATCAACTGATATTTTCAGTTTAATTAAACACTTGTTTAATTAAACTGAAACGAACCATTTAAACCACAGAATCAGATCAAGGTGAGTTAAACTCACTCAGTATTTTTCCCATTTATATTTTATATAAATTGGGTTTTTATTTTTGTGCTCTGCTTGCTGATGGTTGCCTATTTGCTAGTTATACAGTTGTTTGTTGATTTAACTGATGAAATTAAACTGTGTTTAATTTCAGTGAAATACCAAATCGTTATTTTTAACGATTGGTTCCAATAAAGGTAACTCACCTTGGTTGGTCACGTTTGTTTATAAACGTGTTTTTTTTTATGGTTGAACCGTTTGAATTGCTTGTGGTTGATGTTAAATGGTCGTTATTCGGTGTATCAGTTAAACAAAACTGAATAGCCTGATTTGAGATAACCATTCGAGTACAGGGAAGAACAGGTTGGAGGGATCCAACCGGATTCCTCAAAAATATTGTTTGTTTTCATATTATCATATATGAACTGTCCTGTTTGGGGTGATTGATTTGATGGTTGATTATTGAATGCTCAACATCTGTTTGGTTTAAACCAATGGGTGATATTGGTTGGGTATTTGGCGGCGTATGGCCTATAAAATCAACCGCTTTATAAATATCGATTCACCGTCAGGCGAATCGATAGAGATGAAGTTATAAAATTTATTTTATAACTGGAGTTAGATTTTGAATATAATATTTTGAATAAAAGTTATTAAGAGGAATAAATAAATATTTCGTTTATTTAGAACTTCAATTGGTTAATACTTTATTTTTAAAGTAAATTCTGTTGTGAGTCAGATTTGCAAGGATAAGAAAAAAAATTGAACCGAGGGGTTTAAATTTGATAATTGTTTTGAGGAAACAATTAGAGGAGTTATTTAATAAAATATTTGTAAAAGTGATCAAAGTGAAATGTAATCAGTTGAATGGGGAAAGAAGTTATGAATGGATTTTATATTTAAACCCGAACTTTTTATAACGAAGTTATAAGAGAATTTCAAGCAAGGTGATAACTTTGAATTTAAAATTTGTTGCTTAATTATTAAATTAAGTCAAAGAAAATGAAGATAAAAAGGTTTATTATAAACCAGAGTTATAAATGGAATTTTGGTATTGATTATAACTGATATTTATCTGAGGATAAGACCGTTGTTTGATCAAGGTCTGAGAGGTAATTAAAATACCCCAACTTGAACAACATCGGGATTTTCTTAAGATAGTATTAGTTGGTAATCGTAAGAGACGTTAGTGGATATGATTTGAAAATCTAAATAGCGATTTTAGAGCTGTTGTTATAATATATGTTTTGTAAATCTAATATAGCGATTGTAGCACTTTTGCTATAGTAAATGGGTTGTAAACCTAAACAGTGATTATAGCGCTGTTGTTTTGTAAATCTAAATAGTAATTATAATGCTATTATTATAACATATGTGCTATAAATTTCCTTGTTAAAACTAATGGATTTCCGAATTTAAAAGATGATTGGAAGGAAGATTTAAGTGGGTAATTGAATATAGTTATTCGAGCTAGAGTTAGTCAAACATAGTATTCAAGGTAAGTTGCCATTGCGTACGACTGCTAGCGTAATTCGCAGGGCTGCAGATAGCCTACGGCGGTCGGATGTTTCCTGAGGGAATCAGGCGTAACCATTGTGATCACTGCGATCTAGAGTCAAGCGAATGGATTTAAGTCGAGTATTAGTTAATCGATAGGAGTTAAATAAGTCGAGTTAATCAGTTAGAGTTAACCACTTTGAGTTAATCAATTGGAGTTAATCGATTAGAGTTAAATCGAATTAGAGTTATTCACATATCGTATTTTTAAATATTAACAGAGTTAGAAGTTTTGATTTAACGAAGCAAATCAAGTGTTAAAAGGCCAAGTGATGCTGAATACTGAACCAGTGAACTCATTGGAGTGTCATGTTTGAAACACTGTATATTTTGATAGTTAAAACACCGACTATCAAATCCGCCCAATACGATTGTTGGTATGGAAAGACTGGGATCGAATTTATATTCGAAAACCATTCCGACCAACAAATACGTGAAGATATCTGAAGTTGACTGTGATGGTGCTGTGAAGACCGTGGATTTTCACAAACGGAAGAACTACTAACATTCTCTGCCTGGCAAGCAGAGATAAACTGTGATTCTGTCGTGGTTGGAATCTATGGGTTGCAAGGACTTCTCGCTACCGACCCATGGGGTGATTCCTATATTGGATGCAGTAGGAGAGTGCCTTCGGTTCATCCTGTTCCTGGATGACCTTTATGGACGGATGTCTGACAGAGTATTTCCAAAGGGTCACGTACGTTGATTTCTTCAAACGTGCGATAGTTGTTGGCGGAGATTTGTCGTTCTCTTAGCTTCCAGCTAGAGTATTTTTGTGGACGTCAATTAGTGATATCTGACGGATCTGACGATGTGGCATTCAAAGTGAATGGTGACCAGATGATCGGAAGTTAATTCTGTCCTCAAGCCTCATCAACCGGGAAATGACAAAAATCGGGCAGGCAGCATGGCTATGTGGGTCGCTCCCATTAGGGTGTATAATCACCTATCTAGAGGAAGTCCTATTTGTTTCTTAAATCTATGTTTTCGATGCTGTCCCTTGTCGGGAGACGGTTGCTGATCCCAACCGTCGGTGGTATACATTCGATACACTCAAGCGAAATGAGTGGTCGGTCATGTGAGGGCCGGGTTGCAAGAAGTTCTTGTTGAACCCAGTGTATTCGTCTCTAGAGATACACGATCGGCAGGTGGTCCCATACCTTGTCATAGTTGGAATCCAATCTCCAATAAGCGCCTGCGGTTTTGATTGTATACTATATATGTGGAGCGTGAGATGCAAGCGTTCCACTAAATTGATATTTACTTGTATTTAGACATTATTATAATATCAGACAAGATATTAGTTTCAAAACTGTTTTGGGTTATCGTAAGGTAAAAACCGTCCGTGTTTATGTGTGGATTTGGTCTTACGATTATCCTTTTCTTTTGAAAAGATTTTTGAACTTTAAAATCATGATTGGATGGTTCACCCTTATTACTGTGCGAGTTTATCTCACTCTGGTTCACCAGACTGACCCGGTGTTTTGTAAATGCTCGGGTTAGGCCGGGTTGTACAGGTTCAGGTTATCGACTGCTATGAAGAGACGAGCTGGAAGATTCCAGACGTATGATATTACTACTATTCCGCTGTGTGTTGTATATGGGAACAGGCTATTATAACTGTCCCATGGCATGATGTACTCTGATACTGTAAGTATTTTCAAAGCTCTCAATAAAGATTTATTTCTATATTATATTTTGTTCCGCTGCGATGTGAGACTCTGTGTTGTGGTGTTATTCTTCTTCTTCTTCTACTCAATATTTCTACCTTATCTATTCTCACCCTCTAACTTCTTTCTATTAATGATCTGGAATGTTCGATGTCTGAATGGTCAACATGATAGTTTGATGTTGATTTTCGGAGTCGAAAATCCCGGGTCGTTACACGTACATTGATTTCTTCAACCGTACCAAGAGTGGAAGCGGAGAAGGAAACTTCTTTTAGCTAACACGTAATGTACTGTTGAGGACGTCAATCGGTGATGTGATGGATTTGACGATGTGGCATTCGAAGTGAACCTGGTGTGATGATAAAGCGTAGCTTCTAGCCTCATCATCCGGTAAATGACAGAAATCGGGCAGGCAACATGGCTATGTAGGTCGCACCTATTAGGCTGTATAATCACCTGATCTAGAGTTTCATTTACTTCTAAAAAATCTATTGTCGATGCTGTCCCATTCGGGAAACGGTTGCTGATCCCAATCGTTGGTGATATACATTCGATACACTCAAGCGAAATGAGTGGTCAGTCATGTGTGGCTGAGTTGCAAGATGTTCTTTTTGGACTCGGTGTATTCTCCTCTAGAGATATACCAGCGGAAAGGTGGTTCCATACCTTGTCATAGTTGGAAATCAAATACCCAATACGTGCTTGCGGTTTATGATTGTATATTACATATGTGGAACGTGAGATGCAAACATTCCACTAGATTGTATTTACTTGATTTAGACACTGTTATAATATCAAAGGAGTTTTGATATAAAGTTATCATTCCTTTCAAAGGGATTTTGAAAGTTAAATCAAGTGTTGGATTCTCATAAGGGAAAAACCCGTTCCGTGTTATACGGCGTGGTCTTATGAGATATCATTTAGTTTTCTGAAACTGTTTTAAACTGTTTACTCATACCAGTCCCATGACTGACCCGGAGTTTTTTTGTTTTGTTCTTCCTAAACTCTTGGGTTCCTAAATTTGTACGGGCAGTCAAGTAGTTCAGGATTTTTCAGATATATCTAAAGGAGCTTGGAGCAGGAGGCTTCAGCGTTATCTAGTTATAGTGTTGTTCCGTTGTGTTATAAGTGTTGTACTCTGATAAGTGTATGTTATACAGTTAAGATTTTGTATTTCAAAGATGTGATATATTATATTTTGTTCCGCTGCGATGTGAGATTCTGTTCTTCTTCCACCTCTTTCTTCTAAAAAAAATGTTTCATATTTTCGTGATATTTGGGTTGGACGTATGATGTATATAGTCAACTCTGATGTTGTGGAAATCTGGGTCATTACAAAATCAAGCGACAATTATCGTTATTTAACGATGATAGTCCAATGTGAGTAAATCTCACTAAATCTAAACAGTTTATAATTTCATGTTGTATTTTTAGAACTGTTAGAAATTGTCTGATTTACTGTGTGTTGACTGTTTGATTGAACTGCTAGTCAGTTAGTTGAATTTCTATATTGATTCTGTTTAACAGAATATATCATATGGAACTGAAAGTGATGTTATCTATATTGTTTAACATCTGTGATGCAGGGAAACAGGTTGGAGGAATCCAACTGGATTCCTCAATATTTATTTTACCGTTTTCATATATATTGATATATGATGTGATATATAATCAGTTATTGATTATGTGTGTTAAAATGATATTGATGATTGTTAATTGGTATGTTAATGCCATAAGAAACTCTGGGATGTAGAAAAGGAATATTTCAATGTATATTGAAATAAAGTATTTATAAAATCATAGGATTTTATAAAGGGAAATATTTATTGGAAAACAAATAGAATAATTATAAAAGGGAAATTTCAATGTTATATTGAAAAGGGAATATTTATAGAATAAAGGATTTTATAAAAGAGAAAATATTTGTAAAACATTTACAAATAGAATAAAGTATCATTCATTTAGAAAATATTTGTAAAACAAATATAAAGGAAATATTTGTAGAACATTTTACAAATAGATTAAAAGGGATTATTTATTTAGAGAATAAATAGAATTAGAATAAATGAATATTTATTTGAGAAAATAAATAGAATAAAGGAAATATTCATTAGAAAATAAATACGATATTATAAAAGGAGTTAGAATTAATCAGTTAGAGTTAACCAGTTAGAGGTAACGAACTAGAGTTAATCGTATAGAGTAAGAAATAGAGTTAAACAAAATTCGAAAATGACTAGAGATTAATAAGTTGAATGGTTTCCTGAGTATCGATCTGATGTTGGTTTCGGCCTTCGGGGTTTATACTTGGGAAGTTGTTCTCTTATTAGTTTACAGTTAGAGTCTGATAGTTATGGAATGGTAGAGATTGATGATTGATTAATAGAATTTCCATCTGGAAATGATATCGTTGTTTGCACACGTGTTTTTCTTTGATAGTTAAATCACAGACTATCGAAGTTTTTGACCATTTAACGTTGTTAGTATGGAGAGACCGGTTGGATTATTATCTGAAGAACCACTCCGTATTGGCATAAGCGTTGCGAATCAAATATGCCAAAGATAATTGAAGACGGAGTAAAGTACAAGGGCTATTGTATAAGTCTTTGATAACAGTGCGTAAGATGGATCTACTGAATAGTGCCTTCGGTTTGTCCAGTCCCAGGACAACTTGTATGGACGAAGGTATGACAAAGTATATCTGGTAGATCACGTAAGTTAATCGTTTCAAACGTATTTACGTTGGTGGCGGAGGAATTCGTTTCTCTTAGCTTATACCCGTGGTATTTTTGGGAAAATCAATTTGTGATTTAGAGGGTATGACGATGTGACATTGTAAGTGAATGAAGCTGTGGTACGTGAAAAGATAAGCGTAGCTTCTAGCCTCACATCCGGTAAATGACAGAAATCGGGCAGGCAGCATGGCTAATTCGGTCGCACCGAAGTATGGTGTATATTCACCTATCTAGAGAATATTCATTTGCTTCTTTAATCTATCAATGCTGTCCCATATATTTATGGGAACGGTTGCTGATCCCAACCGTTGGTGATGTACATTCGATACACTCAAGCGAAATGAGTGGTCGGTCATGTGTGGCTGGGTTGCAAGATGTTCTTGTTGTACTCCAGTGTATCGTTCCTAGAGTACACTGATCGGAAGGTGGTTCCATACCTTGTCATAGTTGGAAATCCATTACCCAATACGTGCTTGCGGTTTTGATTGTATACTATATATGTAGAACGTGAGATGAAAGCGTTTCTGCTAGATGATTAATATATTGTGGCTGATTGGCATTATTATAACATCAAAAGGTTTTTGATATAAAGATATTTTGGATTCTCATAAGGGAAAAACCCGTTCCGTTATATGGTGTGGTCTTATGAGATATCGTTTACTTGTTCAAACTGTTTTAAACTGTTTTACTCATACCAGTCCCATGACTGGCCCGGAGTTTATTTTGTTTTGTTTCCCTAAACTCTTGGGTGCCTAAATTTGTACGGGCAGTCAAGTAGTCGGGATTTACAGATATACTTGAAGAGCTGGAGCAGGAGGCTTCAGGATCATATAGCTATAGTTTATTTCCGCTGTGTTGTAAGTGTTGTACTCTGATAATGTATTGTATACAAAAAAATGATTTATTTCAAGGATATATTATCTATTATTTGTTATTCGTTCCGCTGTGAGGTTCGTGTTACTCTGATGTTGTGTTCTTCTTCTTCTTTTCTAAGTTTCTATCTTATCTTTCCTCACCTCTATCTTCTTTCTATTAATTTCTTGGATTTCCAGTGCAATTTGGGGTTGGACTTGTGTTATTTGTTCAGCTCAAATTGGTCCGGATTTTCGGGTCATTACAGTTGGTATCAGAGCATAGGTTAAGAATCACTTGGCTCTATGGTGTGACTCGATAGAGATAGGGTTAGTAATACTCTAGATTGAGTTTGAGTGTATATATACGAGTGCGTATTTTTATTTGGTATAAAAATGGTTTTATATTGTGGGGATTCATTGGTTGAGTTGTTTATGTGTTCTGGTCGATCAGTTTGATCCACTTTATCGGTAGGAGTAAATAAACACTTGAATACGATGGACCGACACAGTATGGATATGTGATATATTATCATATATAGGATATTTTGGTAGTAATTATAATCAGATAAGATTATAAAATGTGAAATGGTTATATATAACCAATCAGAATTTATACAAGTGAATTATATGAAATTGAAATGAATTAAATCTGAATTTAGATTAGAATTGGAATTTAAAATCCCAGAAATGGGAAAGGTGTTTGTAAATGAATCTGGATTTAATATATGTGAATTTTAAGATCCTGGGAGATTTTATGTTTGTTTACAACATTGTAAAAGGATATTTGGAATTGATTTCAAGGTGGAAATGTTTAAAAATGGGTTTTGAAAGTGCTACGGTATTGAACTCACTTCGGTAGCTGGAAAATAGATTCCGATGTTGATCATGACATCATCGGTGTTCATTTTCGAGTATGTAAGTGATGGATTACAACCAAGGATTTTGTTTTGAATTTGTTTTGGGAAAACAAGTTGTGATGAATTTCAAAAAGGAAAATTTGTTTTTTTTTGAAAGAGGTAAACTGTTTAAAAACTTCCAAGAAGAAAAGGTTGTTTGAATTTAAACAAATTAAAGTAAAATTTGTAAAATACAATAGAATTAAGATTGAATTAAAAGCCAGTAAATGAAAATCATTTGAAATAGATTGATGTCAAGTGGAATTAGACTTGATTAAAGATAATCTGGAATTATATTGGACTGGTGAGTTATGGATTTGAAATCAAGAATAGTGCTTGAGTTTGAAATGAAATTCGACTTAGGTATAAGCGAATGGTTGTGTTAAAGATAAATTGATTTGAGATCAAGTTGGAAATACATTGGTATATGCTGAATTGATGACAGGTGAAGTGATAGAGTTGATATGCCCGACAAAAAGGTACAAGTTTATATTTGATATAAGCATGAGATTTATGAGCCGAATTGGCAAGCTGCTTGGCTGTTTGATTTTCTTTTGGGTTGGAGAAGGCCTAGAGAGGCGAGTTGTGGTTTTACCGATAGGGTTGTACAAAGGAGGTTATGGCAAAATTTTCCGAAAAATTAAAGTGTTAGAAAATTTTCAGAATTTTTGAAAATTTTAGTTAGTCGGAATGAATAAATATTTCAGTCGATATTAATTTGTTCAGTTGAAATCAGAAATAAGGGGTAAACAAATCTTAGGAATTCCAATAGATAAGGTCGTCCTCTAACTTAGCAATTTCGAGGACGAAATTATTTTAAGTGGGAAAGATTGTAATGACCCGCATTGTCAAAGGTATTATAATTAATTTATTTAATTATATAAATAGTGATTTAGGGAATTAAATCGTCGATAATTAAATTATAGTGGTTATTTGATTAAAATTAAATAATATATTTAATTCAGAAATAATCAAAATATTGGAAATCACAATATTCTATGAACGGGGTCATCCCTAAGATTTAATTCAGCTTAGAGTTGAATTATATTGACGAATATATTCAATCAATGTCAGTTTGAATGTAGAATTATAATATAATTAAAAATAGAGCGCGTAACGACGCGGTAGTTCGCTATTTGGCGATTTGAACTTCAACTGGATATACATGGTTCGTTTTAAATCAGATTTCTATGAAACAAGAAATGTGTGAAGCTGGTGGAGTATATCTTTCTAGTGAAAGAGAAAGATTGAGATTTCGTCATGTAGATTTTGATTTATGGCCAAATCAAGTTTTAAAATAGTCGTTGTGAAATCGTTTATCGACCATAACGATTTATTCTATATAACTAAACATCGGTTTCGAATTAGGACCAGATTCTTTTGAGACGTAGTGATAATTTAATTTTTAGAATTTTACTGTAATTTTTAATAAATTAAATAAGCAACTTTTATTTGGGGGTATTTTGCACCCTTAATCAGCGATTTTGGGATTTCACAATATGAGTCAACCTACCAATGTTATTATATTTATGGGATCGTGACACCTCACTGAGCATGACTGTACTCTTATTTCTGTCTGTAGCGGCCCGACATGAACAAAAATTTAAGTAACAAAGCACACATATTTTGTAACGTAAAACTTATATATGATACGAATCCACCAAGTCAATAACTTAATGTTATTAAATATCCAGAACATAGATTCTCTAAAGAACCGAATGGAGGATCAAATGGTTAATGCCAACAGTCCCCAAGCCATGAACAAATACACAAATAAAGTTGCTCATCACCCTTGTTTGTAACCACACAAATAAAGCTGCTCGTCACCCCTTTCTTAACCATAGAAAAACATACTTGGTGTCCACTGCGACACACCTTCAAACTTAAAGCTTTTAAAATGGAAACGTTGTAATCTAAAATCGTTCTTCTATAATCAAAACAAGCCGCCATTCGTTCTCCATCAAAACTAAATCGCAGCTTCATAAAATCAAATCAATTCGAATAAAAACCTATAAATCTCAAAACAAATGCCTTTGAATTCCTCTTTCATTTCCTTTCAATCCTATACTAGTATTATAGGGTGCGATGTGTTTTTTTTATAGGGTTAATCGGTTCAGAGCCTGACGTTTGAACTTGATTCTCGATGAACGCTGGCACCTAAGGAAGTGAGTCTAACGGCGTTGGGAAAATCGAGGCCGAGCCATCCTACGGTGGTCAGGCGTGAGGTGTCGCTGCGATTCCAGGCGTGTGCTCGAGCTTGGGGAAGCAAGGTAGGATATTGGTAGAGGAATCAGTCAGGTTGGAACTTGTTGGAAGGGGCGAAGAGTAGCAGCGTACTGTTCTTTTGGGGTCACAGGTTTCGGTGATGAGCTCGGAGAGCTGCTGTCGCACCCTGGCTTTTGGTCTCGAGTTGGAAGAGACGGATACAAGGAGGAAGGGATTGCGAAGGGGGGGGGTGGACCGGTGGTAGTCACGATGGTCTTTGATGGACGGAGGGACGTGAAGTGGTGGTCAACGTGGAGGTCAAAATGGGGTTGGGTTATACATAGGAGCGTTTTGGTGGATCTGGAAATTTGGGGAAGAAAAGATATAAAGTGGAGCGGGTTTATAAAAGGGTGTTGGGCCAATGGAAAACAAGGGGGCGAGGCCCATTTAGGAATTTAAATTCCAAGTTTATTTTATATTAAATTTGTATAAACTTCGTAGTGTAATAACTTCTCCATACGGTATCGAAATTCAGCGAAACAAGATCTGATAGGATCGTATGGGCGGGAGCTACACCATGGAGCTGTCTGGGAGTGAATCCGAGCTCGCTACAATTTATTGTAAAATAAATTGTCTGTTGAAATCAAGTGACAATTATCGTTATTTAACGATGATAGTCCAATGTGAGTAAATCTCACTAACTCTAAACAGTTTATAATTTCATGTTGTATTTTTAGAACTGTTAGAAATTGTCTGATTTACTGTGTGTTGATTGTTTGATTGAACTGCTAGTCAGTTAGTTGAATTTCTATATTGATTCTGTTTAACAGAATATATCATATGGAACTGAAAGTGATGTTATCTATATTGTTTAACATCTGTGATGCAGGGAAACAGGTTGGCTGGATTCCTCAATATTTATTTTACCGTTTTCATATATATTGATATATGATGTGATATATAATCAGTTATTGATTATGTGTGTTAAAATGATATTGATGATTGTTAATTGGTATGTTAATGCCATAAGAAACTCTGGGATGTAGAAAAGGAATATTTCAATATATATTGAAATAAAGTATTTATAAAATCATAGGATTTTATAAAGGGAAATATTTATTAGAAAACGAATAGAATAATTATAAAAGGGAATTTTCAATGTTATATTGAAAAGGGAATATTTACAGAATAAAGGCTTTTATAAAAGAGAAAATATTTGTAAAACATTTACAAATAGAATAAAGCATCATTCATTTAGAATATATTTGTCAAACAAATAAGAAGAGAAATATTTGTAAACCATTTACAAATAAAATATAATAGAAATTATTTGTAAAACATTTACAAATAGAATAAAGGATCATTCATTTAGAAAATATTTGTAAAACAAATATAACGGCAATATTTGTAGAACATTTTACAAATAGATTAAAAGGGATTATTTATAAATTTAGGTAATAAATAGAATTAGAATAAAGGAATATTTATTTGAGAAAATAAATAGAATAAAGGAAATATTTATTAGAAAATAAATACGATATTATAAAAGGAGTTAGAATTAATCAGTTAGAGTTAACCAGTTAGAGGTAACGAACTAAAGTTAATCGTATAGAGTAAGAAATAGAGTTAAACAAAATTAGAAAATGACTAGAGATTAATAAGTTGAATGGTTTCCTGAGTATCGATCTGATGTTGGTTTCGGCCTTCGGGGTTTATACTTGGGAAGTTGTTCTCTTATTAGTTTACAGTTAGAGTCTGATAGTTATGGAATGGTAGAGATTGATGATTGATTGATAGAATTTCCATCTGGAAATGATATCGTTGTTTGCACACATGTTTTTCTTTGATAGTTAAATCACAGACTATCGAAGTTTTTGACCATTTAACGATGTTAATATGGAGAGACCGGTTGGATTATTATCCGAAGAACCACTCCGTATTGTCATAAGCGTTGCGAATCAAATATGCCAAAGATAATTGAAGACGGAGAAAAGTACAAGGGCTATTGTATAAGTCTTAGATAACAGTGCCTAAGATGGATCTACTGAATAGTGCCTTCGGTTTGTCCAGTCCCAGGACAACTTGTATGGACGAAGGTCTGACAGAGTATATCTGGTAGATCACGTAAGTTGATCGTTTCAAACGTATTTACGTTGGTGACGGAGGAATTCGTTTCTCTTAGCTTATACCCGTGGTATTTTTGGGAAAATCAATTTGTGATTTAGAGGGTATGACGATGTGACATTCTAAGTGAATGAAGCTGTGGTATGTGAAAAGATAAGCGTAGCTTCTAGCCTCACATCCGGTAAATGACAGAAATTGGGCAGGCAGCATGGCTAAGTCGGTCGCATCGAATTAGGGTGTATAATCACCTATCTAGAGAATATTCATTTGCTTCTTTAATCTATCAATGCTGTCCCATATATATATATATATATATATATATATATATATATATATATATATGTATATATATATATATACGGGAACGGTTGTCGATCCCAACCGTTGGTGATGTACATTCGATACACTCAAGCGAAATGAGTGGTCGGTCATGTGTGGCTGAATTGCAAGATGTTCTTGTTGAACTCCAGTGTATCGTTCCTAGAGTACACTGATCAGAAGGTGGTTCCATACCTTGTCATAGTTGGAAATCCATTACCCAATACG
Source organism: Allium sativum (assembly GCA_030737875.1). Classification (NCBI taxonomy): domain Eukaryota; kingdom Viridiplantae; phylum Streptophyta; class Magnoliopsida; order Asparagales; family Amaryllidaceae; genus Allium; species Allium sativum. The sequence continues at coordinate 680,362,065 of CM060918.1, read as the reverse complement.
TGCTTGCGGTTTTGATTGTATACTATATATGTAGAACGTGAGATGAAAGCGTTTCTGCTAGATGATTAATATATAGGCATTATTATAATATCAAAAGGTTTTTGATATAAAGATATTTTGGATTCTCATAAGGGAAAAACCCGTTTCGTTATACGGCATGGTCTTATGAGATATCGTTTACTTGTTCAAACTGTTTTAAACTGTTTTGCTCATACCAGTCCCATGACTGACCCGGAGTTTATTTTGTTTTGTTTCCCTAAACTCTTGGGTGCCTAAATTTATACAGGAAGTCAAGTAGTCGGGATTTACAGATATACTTGGAGAGCTGGAGCAGGAGACTTCAGGATCATATAGTTATAGTTTATTTCCGCTGTGTTGTAAGTGTTGTACTCTGATAATGTATTGTATACAAAAAAATAATTTATTTCAAGGATATATTATCTATTATCTGTTATTCGTTCCGCTGTGAGGTTCGTGTTACTCTGATGTTGTGTTCTTCTTCTTTTCTAAGTTTCTATCTTATCTTTCCTCACCCTCTATCTTCTTTCTATTAATTTCTTGGATTTCCAGTGCAATTTGGGGTTGGACTTGTGTTATTTGTTCAGCTCAAATTGGTCTGGATTTTCGGGTCATTACACTTACTGTCATTTCATGGTTATTTGATTTAAATATTTGCTTATTTAAAATCATTTGAAATTATTGATTTATTGAATCTCACACATATCTTGAACTTTAAATTCTAGTGTGATTGATTCACTGAATCTTGAAAGTTTCATAATCCTCAAATGATTTCAAATAAACAGTATTTTTAATCATTGGATCATGAATCATCTTATGTGACCGTCATCCTGACAATTTTGCTTTGAAACTGTTTGTGCTGCTCTGATACTGTTTTGAAAAATGTTATCAAATAACTGTTTTTGTTGGGTAAAATTGTTTGCTGCTCTGATAAATGTGTCTAATCTGTTGTCTTGTCTACTTGGGCTTTGTGGTTAAAATTCAGTTATCTGAATTATCCTTGTTTGTCTCCAGTGTCATAATCCTCGTTAATAGAGACATCAAGTGGTATCAGTTTAGAAGTGCTGAGTATTTTTCTGTATATATTTTTTTAAATCCCTCTTGTCTTGTATAGATTTGCATATCCCTCTTGTAATTGATTTTCAATTTTAAAATTATTTATTGATTGTTCATTTAGAAATTGAAATCAATATCCAAATTAAACAGTATTTATAATTCATCAGAATTATTATTAGAGTTTGAAATTGTGATGAATTGTGACTGCATTATATTTCACAACAAGAGGAGATTTTATTTATATTTTCATGATGGTTGAACATTTATTATAATATCTTTGAATTGGCAAATTATTTCACGACCATCTCCTTTATCTACCATCATTCTACCATCCATTATAATTTTATATAAATGTGGAGAGTTAATTTTTTTTAAAATAATCTTAAATAAACAGTTAAAATATTTGTGATGGAAGTGTGGTTATGTTATTATTCAGAATTAGTGACAATTGGAATTTTAAATGATCTCGGTACAGTTGGTCATGTTACATAATATAATTAATTTAGAAATTTATTTCACATACCATTTCTGTACCTACCGCATTTCTATCATCCATTTTTGGTTTTATATACTGAGGTGTTTTTCGTTTTGAAACTGAAAATAATAAATATATAAGTGTGTCTCTAACCTCATTTAAAAATCCAAGCTCTGGTCATCTATGGTTAAGGGACAACTTATAATTTAAGCTGCGACTGACCTCATTTAAAAATCCGAGCTCTGGTTATGCGTGGTCAGTGTGCTCTTAAATAACAGAAAAAAGGGAAATATGTGCTATAAATAGAAATTAATTTGAAATTCTCCTTGGTGCGTAAAAACCAGCTGATCAATCCATCTTCTATTTTGTGGAATGTGTTAATATCTTATGACATATTATGATTTGTTGATTGATAGCTATTGGGATTTGAGAGTATTTGATTTTGTCACTTAAATTGAATTATTAGTTATAGTCCAAATCCGTCACTATTTTTTGAACTTCATTTTTATAAAATCTTTTGAAAATAATTGAAATTCATATTTATGTAACTCTCCTTATTTTTATAAAATTCATTGTAAATCCATCGTTCTACAATGTGAAATATGCCACCTGTTCTCAGTTTATTATGATTTTTGTTTGACTGATTGTAATTTTTGATGACTGTTTTTCCTCTTAAGCTGAAATTATATTTTTAGTCATTTTTCATTTATATTTTAATTTCTGAATCCTTTTGATGATAACAAAAGGGGGAGAATGGGTTGAGATTTTGATTTATGAGTGAATATTTTATAAATATTTTTATCTTTGAAAATTAACTCAATTTTCATTTTTTTTCACTCATTCACAATTATAGGGGGAGTTTCTGTTGTAGGGGAAGCATTCAAGTAGGGGGAGTTCAGTTTTTCATTGTCAAACACATTCATTGTATTCAAAATCTTAAATATTTGTTTGTCATCATCAAAAGGGGGAGATTGTTGCATATAACGTTTTTGTATACACAATTATATGATTTTTGTTTGTTGATAACAACCAAATATATATTATTATAAATGTGCTTGTACTGTACTGCTTTACATATACACAACAAACAGGAATATAATATTACTGTTTAAAGAAAATACAACTGTACAGAAATTTAAATATTCACACAGTATTTTATTTAAATAGAATATTTTATTTCAATTTCAAACAGTACATCTTTTATAACTCCTCTATTTGACATTCTTCATTTCATTCATATACAAATATTCTCATTAGATCTCTGTCATTCACTCTATACAACTTTATCACTACAAAAAACACTTGGACACTCATTTTCAGTTTCACTGTCACATTCACTCATTTACATACTCAACACTTTCTTGTTGTCTTTAGTCTTCAATCTTCCGTCTTCTGTCTTCACAGCCCAGTCAGTCCAGTCACCATCTTCATACTTATCATATACAGAAACACACACAGTATCTAGAACAAATATAATTTCTTATTCTAAACAGATATAATTTTTATTTTAAATTTTTTTTGCCTCAGGCTTTTCTGGTGTGTTTTCTCAACATTTTTTGACTCGATCTGATTTGTATTCGTCTAGTACCCACTGATCAACCTCAACTTGCCACACTGGTTTGCTAATCAGAACAAGCGTCAACACAGTGCAGCAGTCTGCTGATATAAAATAATATATATTTCACATGCACAACATACGTATACACACACTGCTGTGTATATATACACATATGGACAGGTGAACATGGTAAAGACAAGCACAAGAGAGTCATAAGCATGTCAATACAAGATCAGTTCAAAATTAACTGAAATTTACATGACAGATCAGTTTCCAAAGCTTTCAATTCAAGACAGAGTGTGTAAACGGTGGAGAGCAGCATACAAGAATCAGCATCAAGATTGGTTTACACAAACAAAATGGTGCAAGAGTAGTCGAGCTACAAATGGGTGAACACAACATACATGGTCACAGCAAATACATGCAGTCAACGTATACATGAGGAGAATCATGGTCGAGCTCAAGACTGTAAACAAGTTTCAGCAAAACCTCAAAGTCAAAACAGTGGACAATGTAGTTAAGAAGATATACATGAATGTACACGAAGTGTATGCGTGGATTTATGAATTCAAGTAAAATGTAGAGCATAATTGTGACAAATCACAATGTGTGCGCAAACAAAGAGCAAGCTCATATTCAAGCAGGGCAACAACAAAATCATGTACATGGTAGTGCATGTTCTGTAACACCCCACGTCCGTTAGTGTCACTCACAAAGGGAATGCACTAAGTTCTGTGGAGCATTTAGGGTAGAAGATGCAGATAAATTACAAGACAGACAGAAATTCAACAGCGGAAAATAAAACTTTGCTTTATTGATAAAATAGTTTGTACAAAGATTTCTTTAGAATATCAGAGTGTCATCGGTCTTGCAAAATAAAGAAGCATAAAACAACATTTATATTCCCCAATTTTAGCAAGAGCCAGCCATAGCATCTGATAAGAGAATCCAAGCAAACTTCGACAAATCTTCAAGCTGGGAAAGAGTGACAGTCCAACTTAACCTGAGCTATACTACTCCCTCCTCTACTACCTGGGGGGGGGAACGGAAGAAAAGAAGACGAATGAAAAACAGAGTCAGACATAAAGCCTGAGTAAGTTCAGTAACTTCTAGCATGTGAACATGGAAAAACAAATGACATGAATTAACTGAATCCAAGATTACACCATGACCATAGGGTCAGCAAGATTAGACAAGATATTCACAAGATATGCTAAGATAAGATAAACTGGATATGCTCTAATACTTTCGCCGCTTCACTATTTCCTTGTTATACTGGTTTCTATATCTCTGCACCACCTAACTAGTGTTCCAACTAGTAACGATAACGTGATCCCAACCCCTGTAGTTTCCATTGCCTTCAGGCATACATTTATTATTTATTACCTAGATCTAATCTAGGTTTTCTATCAAGTGCTTTCTAGATTTAACTAGAGTTTTACGCTATCTGCTGAACGCTTTTCGCGTTCAGGGTTTATGCCACCTAGTCCAACTAGGGATTACGCTACCTGTCGAACGATGCCCCCAAGTCTAGGACACACTACCTAGAGTGGTATATGTTCCTATACTTCCCCACGCATGTATCGCGAATCGTTATTGCTTGTCTAGATGCACATGTCTTGTAATGTGCGGTCCGAGTCCTGTGACAGGGCAAATCAAGGAATACAGAACTCGGTCGGGAGCTTTCAAATATCTGCCGATGCAGATGCTAATGTCTGTTTTTATTCCAGTGCCTATGGTCCCACTTGACCCCTCCCTTAACTAATGAAAGGCACACCTTGTAAAATGAGAACTATATGCCGGCCCCCGGTGCCCCACTATCCTATGGCCATCCGCAACCATAACTAGATAGCAAGTATATGGTCTTTTGGAGTTCTCCGCCTTTCCACTTCACGTATCTCGATTGATTCAAGATAGATGGTAGACAACGAGTCGCTATCACAGGGCTACCGTTTGCTCGCCGAATTATGCCTGTCCATCCTGGTCTTTAGGTTGCCATGTATTGCAACCAAGGCATACCCCTGGTTCTTCTACGCAGACCTTAACCTCTGTGGGCCCAGGCGGATCATCTGCAGCCTCATAGAGGGATACCAAGAGTACCTTCACGTCCCCTCGAAGCCTCGGGCTTCGTAACCCAATTCGTTGGAGCCTTCTTTTTAATCAGACGGACATTCACTCCTCCTCGTGTTATACTAAGAATTACTACTTAGTTTTGTCAACTAAGGTTTACCACTTAGTTTCCAGAATCGTTGTTTTCTTAACTAAGGTTTACTACTTAGTTCTCTTTCCCGTCAATTTGGATTGGTTAAGTGTCATTAGTCAGTTCAAGCTAACTTAACCCTCTTCATTTATCCTGTTAAGCTGGTTAAGTGTCATTAGCAATTCACGTTGACTTAACCCTACCACAAACCAAGTTATATTGGTTAAATATTTCTTATTACTTAATCCTACCCCTTCATCCTGTATTGGTTAAGTGTTCCTTTTTAACTTAACCTTGCCCGTCTGTTTTAACTAACATGTTATTAATGGTTAAGTATTATCCCTTCATGTTTTAGACTTAACCTCATTCCTTTATCACAACGTGATGGTTAAGTGTTCAGGTTTTCTTAACCCTACGGTCTAGCCCAGCAAACATATCAAAATTGGCTAAGTGTATTAACTTTACTTAACCCCACCTTCTTAGTCTAGTTAACATGTTAATTTGGCTAAGTGTTTTCTTAGTTACTTAACCCCTACAAATCTTGTCTTGCTACCTTGAGTTTGGTTAAGTGTCTCTATGGACTTAGCCCTCCCATTCTAGCCTAACTGTATTAAGTGTCAGTCTGAAACTATCCCCCCCCCATCAGTTTAGTTATCATGTTGAACTGGTTAAGTGTCTTAGTTAACTTAACCCTACCATTCTTGTTCTAGATTTTAACTAAATAGATTAAAGCCGCGACCACTCACATTAGACAGATATTGTTGCGAATACTGGATGTGCCGGTTGGTTTCGGGCAGGATTACATCGCAACTCAGTCTAACCTCGGGTTAGGCATATTTGTGTTTTCTAAGTTCAAAGGGTTTTGATTTATTTTCAAATCAGGTTTTGAAAGTAACCATCCCGTCCGTCGGATCAGTTAGGGATAGCCAGGGAGAGCAGAAAACTTGTATTTTCCAAACCCAAGCCTAGACACTATCCTCTCTGTCACCCTAGAACTTTCTGGTGTTTCATTAAAAGAGATGTCATTAATAAATCTTTAATTTGTCTAAATTTACATTTCTCATTTAGGACAAATTCTATAAGTAAATTATTCCTAATTTACTTATTTCCCAATTACTCTTTTAATGTGAATTGTCAACGTTTCTTCTTATGGCCCATTCTCCCCTCTATATCATATTCATGCCCTTTTGGTATGTAAACTATACCAAATTAAGTGTCACTAACTATGATTTTGCTAAACCTGATAGTTATTCCCAATTATGGCCAATTTCACATTTATGCCGATATACTTACCGTGCCAAATTAGCTAATCCAATTCCGATTCAACATTCTAATTCACGCCAAACTAGACTTATTACTCTAGTTCACTATTCATGTAAATGCTAGATTTACACGTCAATACTAGATTCAAATTACACATCTTATAATTCATGTCAAATTTATCCAATTTGCATTTCTATGAACATGTCATAATACATGTTCCCAATTTATGCCAATTTCCAAGTTAAACTATGTTTTTAGTAAATTTCATGTTTTGCCCAAACCGCATTCCCATCGTTCGTATAATCGTGATTCAGTCTAGATTATAAATAAAGCTAGGTTCGTAGAAAATAGGGAATGAACCAAAGATGCTATGCAAAAGATAGACATACTAACTGGCATAAAGAGGGTTGAATAACGACGTCGATTCAAGAACATGGGTAGACCTAACTTAATAGGTAAATTCCCAAGGTCTAAAACCAAAGAAAACCAAGAATAGACAGAATAAAGACGTAGGTTCAAGAACATGGGTAGACCTAACTTAATAGTTAAATTCCCAAGGTCTAAAACCAAAGATAACCAATAATAGACAGAATAGATGATCGGGTTTATACCCAATTTCATAGTCACAAAACTTAAGCAACACTTTCCTAGTCATGAATCACATGTGTTTAATCACAGATGTCCTTGTTATGTCATAGGCAATAGTTTATATTTCCTAATCAAAGGCATAGGCTTAGTCAAGGAAATAATCCTCATAGTCACAGTCATAGGCAATGTTCATAGTCATAGGCAATATCCATAGTCATCGGCAATGTTCATAGTCATAGGCAAATGTTCATAGTCATAGGCATATGGTTTTAAGGTCCATAGTTTCATAGTCACGGTCTTATTTGTCCTCGAATCATAACAGTTCTTAATTAGGTTCAAGAGTATAGGCACTGATTCGAATAGAGAGAGAGAGAGAGATTTGGCATATTCTTTTATTCCTTTAATTTCATGTCACGAACAGAGAAAAACGTTCAAATCTAGAAATAACTGACTTACAGAGATTTAGATTAGAAAAGAAAGATGGCGTTGCTATGATTCGTGCGACGTTAGCCTTTGATCCTTATCTTGAAGCTTTAATCTTGATTCAAACCTCTTCTTGAAAGTCTTTGAGCAGCATCTCCTCATCTTGATTTATTTTCTATATATTATTCTATTTATTATTTATTTTAAGTGGAGGAGAAGAAGCCATGTTCACTAAGAATCTTTGCAGCATAAGGGTAGAGAAGAATTGTGAATAGAGAAGGAGACTAGGGATGTTTATATAGTGTAGAAGTCAACGAATCTGGTCAGAATGGCGTCTAGATACAGAGAAACGAACCAGGTTCAGAAAGCTGGAAAAAGCAGGGGGGGCCGACACCTAGGTCGACTCCCCAGTCGACCTGGGGGGGGGGGTGGGGGGGGGGTCGACACCCAGGTCGACTCCCCAGTCGACCTAGGGTCCTGGGCGGGAAATTTCCCACCCAGCCCGCTTCTGAGTCTGTTTTAAAATTTGAACTTTGCTGAAACTTCCGGAGGCCATATCTTCCTCATACGGACTCCGATTTACGCAAACTCGGACTCGTTTTCATGCAGAATTCCGAGATGAACGCAATGGCGCTGCCCATTTCCCTTGATTTTGATTTTAACTTTTAATTCTGCCTTGATTTGTGAATCTTAGCGTTACAGAATTACGGGGTGTTACATGTTCATATGTTCATCTCAAAATGGTTCAGCTCTTCATGGAACAAGCAACTCGAGCCATTCAAAGCAAATTGGTATACGGTGGTTCACAAACAATTCAAGTGCAACATGACTAAATGAAATGGCCAAGCATATTTGGTTCAGTGAACATGTGCAAACAATAGTGATATAGCATAGAGAAACACAAGGTCGAACACATAAAGGTCTGCATGACTCACTGATGCACCATTTCAAGATTCAAAGATCAAGTTTCATGTGACATGAATATGGTGTTTACAACAACAAACTATAATACACTAAAAACTGAACAAAACAACATGGTGGTCTAATACAGCAACATGAGAGAGGTGATCATGCATAGGCATAAGGAAACAAGACAGGTAAACAATTGTTGTACCACATGAGTAACAAAGACATGCACAAGCACAAGCTTCAGTTTTCAGGGTGAATCTTGTTTTTAAACTGGTGCAAACAAGTGAGTACAAGAAAGTTTTGGCAAGTATGAAATCAAGAAGGATCACAAATCAAGTCATTTATTTCCAAGTTTCAAACTATATCAGAATGTCATTTTTGGCACGAGTTTAAACAAATTTTTTTATCTAGTAATCACTGTGTCAACAGAGGTCTAGAAATGGCAAGGCAAAATTGTGTTTCCAGAAAACAATATACTCATTTTCGAGCAGTAATTCTTTCATTTCTTTCTAAAGATGCACAAGGGATTCACGGCAAAATAAATTAAATCATACAAGGGAAATGGAAGTTATTTTTTGTTTCCAGTATTTTTTAAGGTCGAATTCAATTGAGCATTCAATAAATCCAGTGAATATTTTTAGGCAAGAGAAAAATCTTTTCTTTCTATTTTTGAGTCAAAGATTCATTTCTGGAATTTAAAGCAAGATTTCTTTTTCAAGCAAATTCACAGTAGGATTAATCAAAGAGGAATTCAAGCTGATTTACTCAAAACGGGAAACACGTGCAAAACCACAAATTATCAGATCGAGACATTTATAGAAATCAGAGTGATTATAGGCTTTCCAAATCCTATTTTACACAACCATTTTCATCATCGGCATAGTCAAGAGATCGATTGAAACCAAAAACAACTCGCGAGAAATTCAAAGCAAGAAAATTCAGAAATTTACTCACTTCCAGTTTCAATCGAGGGAGTGAGAACAAGCCCAAATCGGAGCATCAACAATCGACATTAGAGCATCAGCAAATTTGAGCAATCAGAGAAACGACATCATCAATTCGTCAAGCATCAATCCGATTGGGGATTACAAAAACCCTAGTTTTTCTTTGAAGCCGCCGCCATATTTTTTTCTCCAGAGGACAAAAGAGATTTGGGCTAATTGAATTACAAAAGGGGCCAGCTTATACATGGAGTTAAACTAAGCCAAGTGTTCAAATGAAAAGGGGATGACCCATTAGTTATATCCTAGGGTTTTTCTATTTTATTTTATCTTTGTTTTGGTTTTTTTAATTTGTGTTGTTTATCTGTAAAACAAACGATCAGTTCTAGAGTCTGTAAAATCTAGGGGGATTCAGTCAGGGTGTTGACTGACAGTTGACAGCGTCTGTAAAATCTGGGTTACTGGTTATGGGGTCGTAATCAGGGGAAATCTGATTGAGGGGATATCGGTCAGTCTAGGGTTTTGAGCGTAGGGTTAGAAGAGGAGCAGGGTTTGCGAGTGTACATGGTCTTGTATGCGGGATCTGTTCTATCACCTAGTAGAAACCTTAGGAATGCAGCAGTAGGCAGGGTTTTGTCGAAGCTGGGTATATCTTGTGTCATTTACTTTCTGAATTTATGTTTCTGCTATATTATGTGATATGTTTATTATTACATATCCCGTTTGATTTTTAATTCATCTAAAAATTGTGATAAACCCTATTCACTCCCCCTCTAAGGTTAATCTAGATCCAACACTTGCCTGAGGCTCAGGCTAGAGAGTCTCGAAGCGGTAAGGACGATCCCTTGCCTTGGTTCACAGATGAAAATCCAACTTCCAATACGGCATTTTGCGGTTTTGATTGTAGAACCTAGTATGGCAACATAGTGGTATAGGGAACTTATGCCGTCTATGATTGATACTTATGATTGAAATTGTTTTGATGCTATACACTTATAGTAATAAGAAAAGATGAAATTTCACGTACCAAGCATTTTTGGCTATTACGAGGGAAAAAATTATATCCTCCGGCTTGCGTTGCATTGTGTAATGAGACATGAGTCTTATAATAGCTTCATTGTTCTTTATTTAGCATTGCGTTGTTGTTTTATGCATTGGTATTCTTGGAAGGAAAACTATTCCATGGTATACGGCGTGGTCCCTGGATTTACCTAACTTTAAAATAAAGATTAATAACTGTTTTAGTTCTCACACCAGTCACATAACTCACCTGGAGTTTATTGTTTTAACCTAAACTCTGGGTGCCCTTATTTTCCACGTGCAGCTAGTAGTTTTGGTTTTGCAGATTTATATTCACAGGATCATGGTTTACAGCTGGAATGATATTCGAAAAACTCTGTATCCGTATATTCTTTTCAGTTGTGTTTTGTATTATTTTCCGCTGCATTGTAACTTGTAAATCTCTGATATTTAGTAAATGTGTAGTATTTATTCATACTCTGTATATTCTGGTACTCTGATGTAAATTGTTGTAATAAGTAGTGAAATGTTCTTCTGGATTTATCGTGTTCTCAAAGTAATCCGTTCTTCCTCTTCTCTTCGGAGACCAGGGAAGGCTCGGGTCGTTCCATTAACGAATTTATTTATAAATGTTAGTTGAACGTATAACTTATATTATAATTATAATAGAGCTCGAAATGGCGCGGCAGTTAGTAATTTGGCGATTCGAACTTTAAACGAATATACATAATCCGTTTTAAGTCGGATTTCTGTGAAGCAAGAAACGTTTGGAGCTGGTAAAGTATATTTTTCTAATGGAAGAGAAAAAATAGAGATTTCATTGCGTAAATTTTGAGTTGTGTCCAAATTAAATTTTCGAAAATTCACTATGGAATTCCTTTATAATTTATAACGATTTATTTATATTATAAATGGATTTTCAATATAAATGGAATATCGATTTAACCCGGATTTGAAATATTGAGTTATATATCCAAATATAATTATTTTGGAGTTGCATTATATTATATGTGAATATATACGTTATTATTAATTTGTTAATATTGAATTTTGTTAGTTTTAAATATATTAATATTTAAATTGGTTTATTTAGAGCTTTAAAAATAACCGGTTTTGCAAACGATCTCCATTTTCGACGAAACAAATTTTGTTGGATCCGGAATATTAAATTATTTCCAGATTTCAATTTTCATGATTTTTGGAGTCAGTATGTGGCCATATGGGATTTTAATGTAAAATCAGTTAATAATTTGACTTTAAAAATACACTGTGTGAGCAAACGAACTCGGAATTCGACGAAACAAGTTTCCTTGGGTCCGTAATGTCGAACTGTAGTTGTCTGTCCAGTTTCTTCAAATTTAGGTATTGTATCTAATCATACGGATTTTTAGGAGATAAATACAAGCAATGATTGATTATAAGTAATATAATAATCAATATTAAAACATTTAAAATTCCCTATATATACCTAACTTTCTTCTAGACCTAAATTCAATTCATTCTCTGGTCAACAAATATTTGGCCATCATTTTCTTCTTACAGTAAAGGATTTCGATCCACATAAAAATCGAGAGAAAACCAAATAAAATTCATAATAACTTTATTTTCCAGTTCTCTACGTGATTCTCTTCTCATCTAGGTGGCCATTTCAAGGTGCTTTCGACTTTCTAAAACAAGGGTTTTGGGACAGCGTCAACTAGGGTTATGCTTTTTGTGTTGTTAGTTCATCGATTTGGAAATTCGAATTTGTTTTTGGGTTTAGGGTATGATTTAGCACCTAGTTGCAAAGACTTGGGGTGTCAGGTGAAAATTTTGGTCGGTTATTTTACTCAAAGGCATGAGTTCGGTCTGAAAGTCGAGTTTTATTATGGGTTTTTGGTGCATTGATTTGGGAAAAGATCGGTGTATTCATGTAAAGGATAAAGCTTACCACTTGTGTAAATTATCTGGATCGAATCGGTGATGTAAGAGGTCGCGGTTTTGTTTAGCAGTGGCCATCAGGTTTGAGTTACGGGTTGGAAGGAGGTGTACGGTTGATTTCCATGGCGATGGGGTTTATACGAAGAGATGAAGATTGTGAATGATGTTATTTCAGTTTGTAAGATCTTGGACTAATGGAGGTGCTTGGATGGAAGTTTGAAATCGCTGAGCAACTGTGATGAAGCAGCGCGTGGGTGAGAAGAAGAGTAATGAGGGAAATAAACTGTGGTTAACATGGTAATTAGGAAGATTATTAACATTAATTAATTGTTTAAATTAATTATTAATGATCGTATGTTTATAATAACTTGTAAAAATCATAACTTGCTCAAACATTGTCAGAATTCAGCAAACCGAGATCTTCTGGGATCGTATGGGCAACGGCTTCACAATGGAATTGACTGGGTGTGAATTGGAGCTCGTTACAATTTATAGCGAAATAATTGTCTGTCTTAATCAACCGACAGTTATTGTTATTCAATAATAACCGACCAAAGTAAGTAAATCTCACTAACTCTGTACAGTTTATATTTTTATAAATATAATTTAGTATTGATAAATGATTATTGACTATTGTATGTTGATTATTTGGTTGAATTGCTGGTTTATTGGTTGAAATTATAGATAACGATATATATAAATCGTTAATTATATATTGATTCTATTTATCAGAATATTTCATATTGAAATGAAATCTATGTTATTTATATTGTTTAACATCTGTGGATGTAGGGAAACATGTTGGAGGGATCCAACTGGATTCCTCAATATTTATAATACTGTTTGTTTTCATATATTGTGATATATGATGTGATATAAAACCTGTGATTGATTATGATGACACTGGTCTGTTTAATTGGTATTTTAAATACCATAAGAGTACTGGAATGTAAAAAGGAAATTTTCAAAGTGTATTTTGAAAATGAAATATTTATAGGAAACAAATATGATATTATAAATGAAATATTTATAGGAAATAAATATGATATTATAAATGAAATATTTATAGGAAATAAATAGGATATTATACATGAAATATTATAGGAAATAAATAGAACTATAAAAGGAAATATTCATTGAGAAAATAAATAGAACTATAAAAGGAATATTTATTTGGGAAAATAAATAGAATTATAAAAGGAAATATTTATTTAGAAAATAAATAGAACTATAAAAGGAAAATTTATTTTGGAAAATAAATCGAATTATAAAAGGAAATATTTATTTAGAAAATAAATAGAACTATAAAAGGAATATTTATTTGGGAAAATAAATGGAATTATAAAAGGAAATATTTATTTAGAAAATAAATAGAACTATAAAAGGAATATTTATTTAGAAAATAAATAGAATCATAAAATAAATATTTATTTGGAAAATAAATAGAATTATAAAAGGAATTATTTGGGAAATAAATAGAATAATTAAAGGAAATTGGCAAGATATAAAAGAACTATGAAATGATGGATTTAAAGGAGATTTTTAAATAGAAATCTATTTCAACAAATAAGTGGAGAAGATTAATTTATAAATAATGTTTTATAAATTAAGTAAAATAATTTAACATGGGATAAATTGAATATATAAGTCTGAATTTATATAGAGGAGTAGAAATCGGTTTTAACACTGATATTTTTAATAGAAATTGAACTTAGCATTTATAAGGTGAATTATAAATGAGATTTCAATGTTAGAAGTAAAAGGGAGATTTCATATGAACAATTCTGCAAATAAAAGTATAAATAGAATTTGGAAAGGGGATATTATTTTAAAATGCGAAATCAAACTGAATGAATTATATAAAAGAAATATTTTTCACATTCGATGTGAATAATGGATTAAAATAAATATTTTATAAATTAAAACATTTATAAAGAAATTGGTTTTTGAAATAGGAATTCAAATGGGAATTCGAATGGGATAAGGAGGAGAGATAATCGAATATAATTTATTCGAAGAGAGTTAATCGAATATGGATATTCGAAGAAAGATTATAGAATATAGTTATTCGACGAAAAGAGTTATCGAATATAGTTATTCGAAGAAAGATTATTGAATATAGTTTATTCGAAGAAAAGAGATTATCGAATATAGTTATTCGAAGAGAGATTATCGAATATAGTTTATTAGAAGAAAAGAGAGATTATCAAATATAGTTTATTCGAAGAAAAGATCTATCGAATAAAGTTTATTCGAAAGAGAGTTATCGAATAGAGATTATTCGAGAGAATTATACGTTGAAATTCGATTTAATCGAATTCGGGGAAGTACTATTCACTTTCTGTTTTTAATCAAGATTTATTTATCTATTAATAAATTGGTTGTTTGTTTATTTATCCAAATTAATAAATAAAATTTATATGTAAGTTATTATATTTCGGAAGCATGGGATTATAACACTATTGTTATAATCAAATGATTTCTGTAAAAGAATTGGATTCGTAAATAGAATCCGAGAGTTACGTAAGGAAGTTTGTTAAAGATTTAAAGGGTTAACTTTGTCTATTTCGAGGTTAAAAATGTTGTTCAGTTAAGGTCTAAGAGGTAGTTATAACCCAACTTGATCGATTTCATTTTTAACTAAGGAATGGTTAAGGTTCGATAGTGAAGGTTGGTTAAGTGAATGTAGTTAATGAGTGTAATGTTTTGAGTTGGCATAGCGATGTTTTATTTAAATATCGGTTTAAATCCAATGAAGGAGTTTTGGAATGTTTTCCAAATTAGAATTTGAAATGTTTTCTAATATAAAAAATAGAAATGAGAGTAAATAGGGAAATGTTTTCCAATGATTAATAACATATATTTTCTAAATTTAGAAAATAAGAATTTACGAATATATGGAAACAGGAATAGGGAAATGGATAATTGAATGACAAATTAAATTAAAGAGGATTAGTGTTGATTGATGATTTGCTTGGTAAGATTTCCATATGGAAATTAGACTGTTGTTTGTACACATGTTTTTTTTGATAGTTAAATAACAGACTATCAAAGTTTTTGACCATTTCCGTTGTCAATACGGAGAGACCGGGATCAGATTTATTATCTGAAAACCACTTGGTATGGGCATTAGCGTTGTGAATCAAATATGATGAAGATAACTGAAGACAGAGTTATGCAAGTGTTGTTCTGGCGATCCTAGGTAGAAATTGCCTAAGATGGATTTACAGAATAATACCTTCGGTTTGTCCAGTCCCAAGACAACCTGTATGGAAGAATGTCTGACAGAGTATATTTAATATATCGCATAAGTTGATCTCTTCAAATGTATTTACGTTGGGTGGCGGAGGAATTCGTTTCTCTTAGCTGTATACCCGTTGTATTTTTGGGGAAATCAATTTGTGATTTGCCGGGTATGACGATGTGAAATTCAAAGTTAATAAAAGTGTGATCTGTACATTATGGCCTTTAGCCTCACAACCAGGAAATGCTATAAAATCGGGTAGGTCGCATGGCTAAGTGGTTAGCTGCCAGCTAGGGTGTATTGTCACCTGATTTAAAGAAATTTCATTTACTTCTATAATCTATTTTGATGTTGTCCCTTTCGGGAGACGGTTGCTGATCCCAACCGTTGGTGATAATACATTCGGTACACTCAAGCAAAATGAGTTATCAGTCATGTTTAGCCTGTACAAGATGTTCTTGTTGAACCCGGTGTATTCCTATCTAGAGATACACTTTCGGAAGGTGGTCCCATACCTTGCCAGTTGGAATCCATTAACCAATAAGCGCCCACGGTTGTTAATTACATATTATGTATGTAGAACGTGAGATGAAAGCGTTCTGCTAGATGATTATTTAGTTATGGTTGATAGACACTATTATAATATCAAAAGAGTTTTGATATAAAGATTATCGTTTCTTGCAATAGGATTTTGAATGTTAAATCAGGTGTTTTGGATTCTCATAAGGGAAAAACCCGTTCTGTATTATTCGGCGTGATCTTATGAGATATTATTTATTTTCTCAAACTGTTTTAAATTGTTTACACACACCAGTCCCATGACTGACCCAGAGGTTATTTTGTTTTATTTTCCCTAAACTCTTGGGTGTCCAATTTTGTACGGGCAGTCAAGTAGTCAGGATTTACAGATGCACTAGAAGGAGCTGGCGTAGGTGGCTTCAACAACATTTTTATAGCTATTGTTTATTTCCGATGTGATGTAAGTGTTATACTCTAATTTTCTATCTTATCTATTTTCACCCTCTAACTTCTTTCTATTAACTCTCTGGTATTTCCGATGCTTGGATATTCGAGATTGAGTTTATGTCAATTACCAAGGTCTTAATTTCCCCGGGTCGTTACAATGTTATGTATTACCTTGCTTATAACATTATAAATAGATCTGTTTTTTATATGTATGAAATTAATACTGTTAATAAATGAAACAAGCTACTGTGTGGTGAAAGCAAAAACACCTTTGTATGCCCTATTGTAAAAAAATCCACAACCTAATTATTAGAAGATATTTAGAATCTTAATCATATATGAAAGATATTAGAATACAACCAAGTATAAGTTAAAAACAGTTAAAAACATTTTAACTTGAATGATATTAGTATATATGTATATTACAGTAAGAAACTAAGAATGTAGAGTTCTCGACCATCATAGATGTTGGATTTAGCTATACGAATGTAATCGTATATGAAAAATATGAATTTTAGTTTAAATTTTACAATTTTTAAATATGGAAAGGTGTGTGATTTCTGGGTTAACCAGAAAAGGGGTGGGTGGCTTTGTATGACTATCAAGTTGATAGGAACCCATGAAATTTAGACGAGAGGAGCGGGGATGGACATAAATGAAAGGAAAAATGGCCAATAATTTTTGTAGTGCGTAAATTGGTCGATCAAAGTAGATTTAGGGATTGCTGAGTGTTTCCAATAGGGGTTATTGAGCGTCTCATGTGGGGTATTCAGATGATCGAGTTGACTGTAATATGGGGAGGATTTGCGTCTGAGGTCGGAGAAGAGGTTGAAGGTAGCGCAGGAACTTCCGATGGTCGGAGGCGATTGGGAGAGGCTAGTTTTATGGTGGTTGGAGTTATATTGTTCGTTAGTAATGGGTTGAATGGCGTTTTTGAGGAGGAGGGGTTCTGGTGCTTGGAGGAGGGTTCAATGACGATCTGAGTAGGTGGTGCGACTTATCTGGGGAGGTGCGGCGGCTTCCGGATGGCCAGAGTGTGTGTGCACATGCACGATGAAGCATGTACACAATTGTGTACATGTGTGAACCTGTAGTGTTTGGGTTCTTTTCATGGGAAAGGATTGTTGAAGTTTTGTTAAAACGAGGAAAAGGTTAGTATCTTAACCCAGGCGTGTGTGTATCGACATGAAGAATGGAACAAAGTGATGGATGGAGGCAAGGCGTTAGTGGTGCAAAAACTACAAAGATTGGGTTGAACGTCTCGATTTCCGCCAATGCTCGTATAGGAGCAGGGGCAAGGCTTATCAGTTGCATTATCTTAGATTGTTCTGAAATCAAGGAGAATACTGTTGTTATACATACTAGTGTAGGATGGAAATCATCAATAGGGAAATGGTCTCGTGAATAGGGCGGGCGAAATTTCAATACCGAACTTGGAATAACAATTCTTGGAGAAGCTGTTGGAGTTGAAGATGAAGAAGCTGTTGGAGTTAAAGATGAAGTCGTGGTGTTCAACAGCATTGTTCTACCTAATAAAACCTTAAACGAAATTGTATATGTGGAAATAATTCTGTAAATAAATAAAATGCAATTAGGAAAAAGGAATTTAGAAAAGTGGCGATGTGAAGAATATAATCAGGGTTGATAACGCCACATGTATGGGTAGGTGGGCGTATTGGGATTGGGCTAACATTACAAAATATATGTTTAAATTATTATTAGTTTTATTAATATATGGTATGGGCTACTGGAACTGGCTCAGTCCATTGTTCAGAATACAAGAAAAGAAAAGGGTTGTTTTAATGGGCTTGGCCCGTTTAAATATTAAATAAATTGTTATAGTTTTAAATGAAAAATAGGATTCATTTTCTTGTAAATTATTCGTATATTAAAGTATATATATTTAAAACTTAGATCAAAAAAATAAAATCGAAGCCTGTGTTGTATACTTAGATGAACAATGATGTGTGAAAGCCACTCGACATAGTTATCGGGTTTAACGATTCAATTTAAAATAAATTGATTTATTTAAAAGTAATTTTATACTAGATATCGTTTAAGTATAATCAAACATAAATTTATCTGTAAACTGTATCAACGCGCAACTACTGATCAACGATGATTGGTAAATACAAAAATTGTTGAATTAAGTATTGAAAAAATTAATTGGTTAATTAAGTCATTATAATTACGTGAATCGTAATTATTTGACATCTGGTAGTGTGATTAAAAACCATCCTACTATATATTTGATTGACTGGATTGTTTAAACTACCCTGTTAGCATAAATAAACATCGTTATGGTATTTATTAGTTTGATATATTTTATCTGTAAATATATGTGCTGAAATGTATATTATCTGTATAAAATATTGCATTGTATTAACATATGTGTTTGTGTAAATTAAATTTAATAAGTCAAATGTTATCTGTCATAAGACCTGATATTTTCCATAGGAATTGCTAGGTTGAAATTTCTGTAAAGCAATTCAGAAATAAATATAAGTTTAATAATTGGATATTAATTGTTTGTGAGAAACAATTTAATGGATTATTTTTAAATCAATTATATTATTAATTTATTTAAAAAGGAGAGATCAATTATGATCAGTTTATCAGGTGATTTAAGGTCGATGTAAGTCAACATTTTAAATGAGAATTGTTTTTTTGATTTTTTTGTTTCAATAGAAGAGGGTTCAATAAACGGCTGTTTAGAAACTTGAAATGTTTTTAGTAAGATAATGGGAAGTTTATATAGTAATTTAATTTTGGACAAATTGTTCGAGATGGTGTGCTTTAATTTTTTTTAATTAAGTGACTTTGTAAAGAGAACTGGATTACCATAAGGAAAAGAAATCAAGTCGATTTATTTGAATATGAATAATTAAGTATTATTTAAATATGACCTAGCAGATCCAATGATGTTAAACCTGTTTATTTTATATTTGATAGTTAAATGACCGACTATCAAATCTGGACCTTTTCGTTATCGTTTTCGAAGAGATCGAAATCTAAATTCCATTTCGATTCGATGTATGTTACGAGTCAGAGATTATTGATTATCAATAAAGGCGGGGTATTGCAAGGGCTGTTCTGTCAATCCTAGGTAAAAATTGCCTAAGATATTACAGAATAGTGCCTTCGGTTTGTCCAGTCTTAGGATAACTTATATGGACAAATGTCTAACAGAGTATGTCTAACATATCGCGTAAGTTGATCTCTTCAAAACCATGTTTGGTGGCGGAGAAATATATTTCTCTTAGCTTTATACCCATCGTTTTGGGGAAATCAATTTGTGATTTGACAGATTTGACAATGTGGCATTCAAACTGAATGAAGACATGATATATCTAAAGGTATGTTTTGACCTAAGCCTCATAACCGGGAAATGACGAAAATCGGGTAGGCAGCATGGCTAAGTGGGTCGCTCCCAATCAGGGTGTATTGTCACCATCTAGAGAATATTCATTTTGTTACTTATTTCGCTTTCCATATCTCCCGGGAACGGTTATGTTGGTACCAACCGTAAGATGACAATATATTCGATACACTCAAGATAAATGAGTGGTCGGTCATTTGTTACCAGGTTGCAAGATGTTCTTGTTGAACCCAGTGTATTCCCCTCTAGAGATACACTATCGGAAGGTGGTTCCATACCTTGTCATAGTTGAAAACCCATTATCCAATAAGCGCTCGCGGTTTTGATTGTATACTATATATGTATAGCATGAGATGCAAGAGTTTTGCTAGATGATTATTTATTTGTGGTTGATAAACACTATTTATTAACCGGCCTTTTGGTCCGGTTCCCAAAAGTATGCAAGGCATGCTCGACTCAACGCATCGCTTGAAGACAAAGCCAAAAGTGTCGCCAAGGAGGAAAGGAAATGAGTCAAGAAGGGATCATGCTAACAGAAACCTCACCGCTCCTCTAAATATTGCCAAACCAATACCTCGGACCCTAGGAGATCACAAGTCCTAGCCTCGACCCCCATATTCCCATTTTTCAGTATTCTTCGTACCCTACGGGGTACGAAATTCGTACCCCAACGAGGGGTACGATGTTTTCAGCACGAGCACTATGGGATACGAGATTTTGGTGGCCAGTTACATGGGATACGAAATTCCTAGTGTGGTCCCCTACTTCTACCTACTCCTACCTATTCTCACTTAACCACCCCACTATAATTACCCCTTGACCTCACACTTCAAAGGTGTTGGAATTTGGTGATTTGACACTGCTTGAGAGCTCCAAATAGCCTCTTTAATAGCATCTCCACTTTGAGAAAGAAGAAGGGAAAAAGTGTCTTTTTCCTAATATATTATTATATGATAATTATGACATCATATAATTTAGAGATGCATGTAAAGGGATGTCATGAGATGTTCTCAACCTTGTAACTCTTGGTTATTAATAATATTCCAAACACTCTTCCAAAGTGGACGTAGGTCTCTAACGAGGCCGAACCACTATAAATCTCTTGGGTTATTTACTGCTTTCCGTACTTACTTTTCCGTGCAAAACTATAATTCCTAGTAATTAGGAATCTTGGATGTTCACGACATATTTTGCCATCAACATTTTGATGCTTTCACTGAGAAAACTCGGATTTGTTTCTTTGTCGCACATTATCGTCTCAACTTCGACGAGCTTTAGATTTCTTTGCTAAACCTGCCGCCGAGTCCGCTTACGATGGTAAAGCAACCAAAGAATACAATGATTGGATGTTCTGCCACAGCCGAAGCCGGAACTTCCCAACAACCTCAGCCGGTGGATATCTCAGCCACCACTAAACCCTTCTTGTTGTGGACTCGAAGCTCCCGCGACACAAGCGTAGATCCATGCGCTTACTGAAAAATATTAAGGTACGACACTCGAGATTAACAAGGCATTGAGAAATAACATCGATCTTATGCGCCAACTTCAAGTAAGTCAACGTGTTGTTGCTCGACTACAGCTTGCTCGGAACAATGCTCGACCTCAACCTGCTATCTTGGAAACTTCCTCTTCCTAGTCGAGGGGCCCATATCAAAGAAGAAGGTTTTGCCTCATCAATGGTTTCGCCTTCTGTTCCAACGCTCATCCCCAACGGTAACGACAACGTCCACGGCTACGCCAACGGTAATGGAAACAACGACCGAACTACAGTCTCTTATAGCGAGGGGGAACATTATGGGTACCTCTCCCGACTAATTATCAATGATTAACCGGGACCAAGCAACCAACCCCCTCCTCAATAGAACCCGACTGTCGCCATCTAGGATCAAGGAGCTACTCTCCCAGCGGCCCACTCTTTTCCATATCAAGATGCACGTCAACCTTCTCAGCCTCATCGTCCATACAAAATCCCGATCATAGATGTTGAGGATATGGAAGATGATGATCCAGATATGCATCATAGAAGGCGACCGCGGGGCAGAACTCCCGAGGTCTGGCGAAACCTATGGATCACACCAGCAGATCCGCATCCGACATATCTCTCTGACATGGTCCGAAGGATCATGAGGGAAATGAGAGGTAACTCCGATGACTCATGGATCATCAAGAAGCCAAATGGCCTTGACACTTCATTATGCCCCAAATGCCACTTTATGACAGCACAACCGACCCGTGTGCCTTCCTGAACCGCTATGAATGGAAAATGGATTCTAGCTGGGCTAGTGACCCGGTCAAATGTAAGTGTTTCCCGGTCTTCTTACCAGGAACAACCTTACTTTGGTTCTCTTGCCTTCCGCTTGAATCTGTTAACAAGTTCGGCCAGCTAGCTATAAAATTAGTTATGCAGTTCAGAATGCATGTGCCGACTCCAAAGAACGCCCTCACTTTGTCTAATCTATACTAATGTCCCACCGAAGCACTAAAGAGCTCCCTCTTGTTATTCAGTACCGCCCTCGTCGAGGTAGAGGATCCACAGCCTCGCACTGTTCTTTTCCAATCGGCAAAAGGAGTCCTCCCCACATCCGACTTTATGGCTTGGATTGACAGAAAGCAACAGAAGAGTCTTGATGCCTTCTACGAGAAGGCTGGACAATTCTTGTGTCAAGAAGAAGCGAGGTGCAATTGAATCACCCGGAGTAATTCCTCCAACAATCTACATGCCGACACCATTAGCGACAACACTAACGGGAAACTAGTTGGAGAACATTTCGATAAAGACAAGGGGGCAGGTCCGTACAAATCAAAACCCGCCAACGGCAGACAAAGTGGCCCCAACAACAACTCGTTTCCATCGGTCCCAAAAGGCTCGGCCGCAACCAAGCTTTCGAGACTTACACTCCACTGAATGAAGACATGGAAACGATCTACCTGGAAATGTGCAAGATGCTCCAGTATAAGAAACCGCACTATGGAGAGTCAACTAATTGCGAGAAGAACTCTGGCAAGTACTGCTGATTCCACGATCTGTACGGACACAACACCAATGAATGTCGTCAACTCAAGGACGCGATCAAAAAGCTTATCCGCGAAAAGCACCTTGAGCAATATGTCCAAGAACCCTTTCCTCCTAAAGCAAACTCAGGTCCTTCTGCACCAGCCCCTCTAGCTCCAACCAAGACGGCTCGTGGCCCGTCGAACCTAAGGCGATGCATTGTAATGTGGAGGGCCTTACCCCATGCATGAAAGCTTTAAAAAATGGTGGAGTATACAAGCTCTATCAAACATGCCACCCATGAAGCTTGCACCACTCTAGACGAGTCCATCCCCGCTAAGCTTCAAAAAACCATGAAGGACGACATCATCTTCCATGAAAAAGAATCAACCGAAATCGAGATCCCAACCACAGATCCTCTCATGATCACATCTCTGATCGGCCCAGCTTCCATTCGAAGGATATTAGTCGACTCGGGTAGCTCAGTCAGCATCATCTTCAAAGCTGCTTACGATCAGATGAAGTCGGAGCTCAAGGATTTGAAATGTTGCCACGCCACAATCCACGGCTTCAACGAATCCTCCAATCACCCAGTGGGCATGATCGACATGCTCGTTGAACTCGATAGCGGAGATCGAAGCTTGGTCCGAGTCCTCACTTTCGTGGTTATCGACATTAGCTCTCCCTATAATGTCTTCTTCGGACGTCCCTTCCTACGGAGTTCCATGTTTGCCTGTCCCCATGGTCTTTCCTAATGAAGTTCCCAACCAAAACTGGGATCGACACGGTTAAAGGTGATCAAGTAACCGAGATTGTTACGTAGTGGAATGGAAGAACGCACGCAACAAGGACAAGGGCAAGGCTGTGACTTTGCCTTCTCTCCCCAAAACTGTCTCTGCATAGCAATCAAAGGCGTCTAAGCCTTGACTCAGGCGCCACAACCTTCTTTCAGACGATCTCGATCCGAGGGAGGATGGAGAGCCCGACCAAGAAAGGGCTACTCCAGTAGAACCAATGGTGGACGTTCCGATAAGCCCAGATGACTCATCAAAGATCTTGAAAATCAAATAGTAACACCACCCTACAATAAAAGAAAATCTTATGGATTTCTTAAAAGCCAACCCTGATGTGTTCGCCTTGACACACTCAGACATGAGATACATCGACCCCGCAATTTCCTACCACTAGTTGAACCTCGGTCCCACATTGCTTCTGGTTAAGCAGAAACGCCGCTTCTTAGGACCCGAAAGGTCCAATGTGCTCAAGGAAGAGGTAGAAAGGCTACTCAACAACAACTTCATCCACGAAGCCTACTATCCTGAATGGGTCTATAACACGATTCTGCTCAAGAAAGCTAATGGCAAGTGGCGAACTGTATCGACTTCTCCGATCTAAATAAGGCATGTCCCAAGGACAGCTTCGCGCTCCCAAAGATTGACCAACTTGTTGACTCAACTGTCGGATATCAGCTCCTATCTTTCATGGACGCTTACTCAGAATACAATCAGATTTTGATGTAACTTTGTGAACAGGATCTCACCTCTTTCATAACTAACATTGGGCTCTATTACTACCGCATCATGCCTTTCGGACTCAAAAATGTGGGATCCACTTATTAACGAATGGTTAATTGCCTCTTTAAAGACCAAATTGGAAAAACCATGGAGGTTTAATGGACGATATTCTAGTAAAATCCAAAATATCGAGCAACCACGTCCTGACCTCTCCGAATTGTTCAATGTCCTTTGCCGATACGACACGAAACTCAATCCCTTGAAGTTCTCTTTTGGACTCGCTTCAGGAAAATTCCTGGGTTTTATTATCAACTCCCGAGGCATCGGAGCGAACCCAAAAAAAATCCAGGTTATCTATTCAACACCTCAAGACATCAAAGAGGCAATCAGCTCAGCATTGGTGTGTATCGAAGACTGTGTCCAGCGACATGTCTACTATATCAGCAAATGATTAATGGGGGCAGAAAATAATTATCCAAAACTTGAGAAGCTAGCATACTGCTTATTGATTTCCCCTCAAAAGCTTTGACTATACTTTCAGTCTCATCCTATAAAGGTTAACACTGACCAGCCGCTACGGCCGGTCCTACAACGACCCGAGGCGTCTGGACGACTATTAAACGGGAGTATGGAGCTATGTCAATTTGAAATAACATTCATCCCCCACTGAGCGATCCTCGGACAAGCTCTCGCTAATTTCATAGTAGAATTCACCGCTCCCGAGGAGACTCCAACAGAGAACATCGAAGCACCTTCCACTCAATGGAAGTTATTCGTGGATAGGTCCTCCAATAGCAAATGTTCTAGAGTCGGAGTCGTGCTTATCACTCTAGAGGAACTCCTGATATGCTATGCACTAGAGCTCAACTTCCTTACTACCAACAAAGATGTAGAATATAAGGCTTTGATAGTTGGACTCAGAATCACGATCAAACTTAAGCTAGAGATCATCCAAATCTTCTCTGATTCACAACTCATCGTGCGCTAGATACAGGGAGAATACCAAACTAAGGGGGAGCGAATCACCCTATATCTGACCCGGGTTCAGGAATTACTCACTAACTTCGACCGCTTTGTCATCACGTACATTCCTCGAGAACAAAATAAAAGAGCGGATTCACTAGCCAAGCTAATAAGCTCCGAAGATTCGCAGTTCATGGGATTCGCCCCAATCGGAGTGCTCGATTCACCAAGTATTAAGAAAATGCAAGCCAAGGTGGTCATGAACACCGAAACTGAGCCTGAGTCTTAGATGGCACCGATCAAGAATTGTCTACAACATGGGACCCACCTGGGATGCTACAAAGAAAGACGTGCGTTCATTCGCCAGTCAGCTCGCTACCTCCTCATGAATGGAGTACTCTACCATAGTGGCTTCTCTGTCAAATTATTAAGATGCTACGCACATAACGACGCCAACCGTGTGTTAATGGATGTGCATGAATGCGAGTGCAGAAACCACGCCAAAGGAAAAACCTTAGCAAAAAAGATCATCTGGCATGGTTACTTCTGACCCATGCTCGATCAAGATACCGCAGACTACGCTCGCAAGTGCGACAAATGCTAGTGCTTCTCAAAGGTTCCGAAAGTCCCGCTACCGATTTGACACAAATAGTCAGTTCTTGGTCGTTTGCTATGTGGCAGATAAACATCATTGGAACTCTCTCAATGGCCAGGGGCGGGGTACGTTACGCTGTTATCGCAATTGTTTACTTTACCAAATGGGTAGAAGCTGAAGGTATCACCACGATCACCACCAAGAAGATAATCAACTTCGTTATCTGCAACATCATCACTCGCTATAGGGTCCCTTAGGTCATCATCTCCGACAATGGAACCCAGTTTGAGAGCGCAGAGTTCAAGACCTTCTGTCAGCTGCACAACATTGAAATAAGATTCTCAGTGGTAGCTCACCCTCAAGCCAATGGGAAAATCGAGGCGATGAATAAATTGATCAAATTCATCATCAAGAAGCGCCTAGAAAAGAACGTGGGCAGGCAGGCGGACAAGCTTCCTCTGGCCCTATTGGCCTACCAGACTACCTACAACTACCACCGGACACACTCCATTCGCCCTTGCCTACGGATCCGAAGTTGTCATCCCCATTGAGCTCAAGCTTCCATCTCATTGAGTCACCTATTATGATCCAAAATCCAATCAAGACTTGCTTATGGAATCACTTGATTTACTCAAAGAAAAAAGAAATGAAGAAGAACTTAGAGTTGCCACCTAGCGGTAACGAGTAGCCCAACACTACAACTCCAAAGTCTATCCTAAGGACCTCAATATCGACGACCTCGTCCTAAAGCGGGTCTTTCTCCCATAGACCGGACTCAGTCCTCACTGGGAAAGCCCATACGCCATAAAACATAAGCTCACAAATGGAATTTTCAAACTTGCAACCGTCGATGGAGCTGAACTTACAAGGGCATGGATTAACGAACATCTTTGGCATTATTTCACATAACTTAGTGAACAGTTGACTATGCTTTCAAATGGTGTTTTGTTTTCTTGCAATTCAAGCATTATAAAGGCTATTACTGCCAAAGTTACTGGTAGAAGTGAGGTTTAGTTTCCTGTCTCTGTTCCATGTTTTACTCCTTGCACGATATGTTTGATTGACTATCACAACTGACTTGTATGCACAAACTCTCGATCGCCGCATCGGCACCCTGGGCGTGGGAGCCGATGCCGCCACCCAAACCTTGAGGCAACATTGAGGACAACACTACTGGCACTGTTCAGCACCCTGAGCATGGGAGCCAGCATCGCTACTCAAGTCTCTATCCCACGAAGCGACCGAGTATAAATAACCTATAGCTTGAATCTCGGTCCAGCACCGAGACCGAGGATAAATCATTCCGCTCTCAAGTCCCTGGACTTGGGAGCAGCCACCAACCTGTCTAATGTGACACGTCTCACACGGATTCTGGTATCCATCGAATCTCGGTGCAGCACTGAGACCGACCTTAAATCGTTTCCTCCCCGAAGCTCTTAAGGCTTAGGTGCAGCCAATGACCACGATCGGACCCTATAGACTGATGATCAGGGCTTTCTGAGGCGATAAATGATGCCCATGCTCATACCCCGAACGAATGATGGGAGAGTCTCCCCACTAGACGAATTGCGACGTCCACACCTTCAACCTACTTGGACCTCTCCGGGTAGTCCAAGGCAGAAGGCATCTACCGAGTTTCCACTACCACATGATTCCTAAGCTGAGGGAATCCTTCGGAAACCGGCACTCGATCTCCATAACTGGAAATGCCCAGAGCGAGATCCCCAATCGTATTTCTGTTAGTGTAACAATAAGTATGCTTCTTCAAGTACAAGACGCTGGAAAACATGAGATGAACATTCGAACACTTAACACGAAATTCGATTTTCACTAATTCATATTTCATTTTCACACATACTAAATAAGCCACGTGTCTAACATTTTACGTTTCTAAGGATAGGGTGTACATGAGAACCACACCATGTCTTGAAAAACCAAAAGCGAGGGTCGTACTCACGTATACTATCGGTCTACATAACCAAAATGATTGTGGCATCTACTACGGTTGCTAACAATAATCATGCCTTTTCTTCTTGTGCTTCTTCTTTTTTGCAGATTTCGCACTAGACGACTCTCCACCCATGCCAGGCCTCTTCTTTCCTAATCCACTCTTTCCTCCTCTGCCCTTCTGAGGAGTCGCCGACTCGTGAGAGATCAAGAGACGCCTTTCGCCTTCCCCATCCCCACTTGAAATTTCTGTGATATCGGCAGGGATAGTGAAGTGCAATGACTTGGGGGCAACACCAGCTGTAAGGACTATCACAGCATCACCCATCCCAGAAATTTCAGTAGTCTCCTACTATGATTTCCTCTTGGCCTCCTTGGCCGCCTTCCTCTTAGCTAATTTCTGGGACATAAGATTTGAGGCGTTGTTAGCTTTGGGCTTCTTAAGGGTTTCAATGGCCCTCTGCTGGACTTCTTCGTCCTCCTTCTTCTTCTGGGCCTCATCCGCAGCTCTCCTCTTTTCTGCCTCATCGTCAACCTTCCTCTGCTCAGCCGTAGCAACGGTTATCCCCTCAGCATCCTGCCTAGCCTTCATTAGGGCTTCCTGTCTAGCAGCCTCATCCTGCCTGCTCTTCTCATCTATCTCCTCACACTTAGCCATCATCTGCACTTTCATGGAATCAACCATGGCCTTCATCGAAGGCACATCAACATCCACTATGCTAATCGCGCGAGCACTCTGGCCATCTACCACCTCTCCTTCCTCATAAAGCACTCATGAATGCTGGACCTTAGCATGATGTCTGAAAAGTATCCAACTAACCGCCGCCTCCTCCAAGCTATATTCCTTGAGGCTCTAGCCCAGACCATGTTGTCTATGGAATCACGGGGGAAAAGCTCAGTGTCATGGTAGATTTAGGAAGGGCTGCATAGTGAAAACACAACCTTTTAGTTTGAAAATTCAGTAACCACATCATCTTCGGGAATACACGGTAACGGGATTTTACCTCCAGTCAGGGATGGCGTAGGAATGATAGGAAGTGTGCTCGTCATCGCCAGTAAAGTGAATCCAGTTTCTCCCAGTCCTGGATATTCGGGATTATACTCATTCGATTTTCAAGCTAAGGCCACGAGATCACTGATCATGGCAGATTTAGGAGCCAATGGCCGAAAAGAGCTTCATTCTGCGAATGTTGCTGCTACCACCACACTCTCAGTCATGGCAGACTTCCCTTTTTCAATGGTAAGACTCGCCAATCTCTCATTATCCACATCCACCTGCAGTAGTTTTCTCCCTTCCTCTAGCTTCACACGCTCCTCGTTGTTCAGGAGCTCTATCATTAGCTGGTGCTCATCCAAAGTTCCTACGTCCACATGACATAAATATGCCTCATATGACACCAATTTATCCCAGTTCCGAGCCATCTCTCGGGCATAGTCCTCAACCTACGAGAGCCCGCAGAACTTGAGAACTTTGGCATAAATATTTTGGATATGCTCCACCAATGATGCCTCTACCCGAAACTCGGTATCTTCAAGCTCCTCTCTCAATTGCTCCACCTCTCTTAGATGCTCGGCCTTTAATCCATCTGCCAAGCTCAACACAACCCTATTACTAGCCTAGACGTCCTCCTTCGCCTTCTTCATCGCCTCAAGCCGCCTTCTTAGCTCAACAACTTCTGCATTCTCCACATTTAGCCTCACATTCTCCTCCCTTAGAGCATTGTTATCATTCTGAAGCTGGGTTACCCGCTCATGATCTTTTCCCATCTCGAGGTATGCTTTCTTCAGCTCGACCTTGTCCCTTTTTTAGGTTGTGTTTTCAGCAGTTAGAGAGGTCACAATGTCCTTGAAAGTTGATTCGGCATGTGCAGCCTCCTTCTTTAGTATCTCGTAGGCGTGCTTCATCTCCACTACAACAACAATGCTAAGAATTATTACTCAAAGTGAAAAGATGAATGAGGAAATGTTTATGCGCAAAAGATAGCTTTCCGCTTCTGGCAACAGTTAATATTTTGGACCAACCACTCTTTAGTTAGTCTATCCGTACATGCATCTCTTCTCTGGATCTGCTCCTATTGGCGGGGCGCACCTCGCGCCTCTCTCCGTCTTTCCCTGGTTTGGATGCCTCAGAAGCCTAAAAATAAGAAGTTGCTTCGAGATCCAACACTAATAGTGGTTCCACCCTTCTTTGCAGACGTTCCCGCTACGCACCTTTAGTTCGAGGACAGGGCAAGTTGTTCAAGGAACATGCCTACCTATTTCATACTCCAAGTTATGGATAGTGGTCCACTTAGCATCTGTCAGTCCCTGATTTAGGATCTCCAGGTTTTTCTTCTAAATCAGTTCCGAGAGGTGGTAAGAATATCTAGTGAGCTCGTCGGCCTGATGATACGCGGCCCTCACATGCATCCATATTTTGCCGGAGTCCCTAGCAGGAGGTGGACTAAGGTCAGGAAGGAATATCTGCTCATCGAAGTACTGATCACGAAAATTCTTCTTTAATAACGCCTTCCTTTCCTTTATCGAAAGCTCTAGCCTCTCGAGCGCTGCTAAATCATGATTCCTCATTGTAGTCGCCCCTGTTGGCCTTGGATGGCTGAGCGATGATTCTTTCCCCTTAGTAACTTGAACGGGGGCCAAGGGCGCTATGTGTAAGGGAGCTGTCGATGACAAATGCCTCAAGCCACCTAAATCAAGTTGGAATCTCCCACAGATACTCGAACGAGAGGAGGAGGAGATTGCCGAGGCCTATCTCAGTGACGACTCTCACTACTGTGATCCTGTGGAAGTGGGGAGTCAAAATATATGCCCGTTCCTCTCCTAAAGCCATCGAGAAAATATTCCTAGGATATCGGCGGCTTCCATGACTATTTAACCTCGTCCTCCGCACCTTATTGTCATATCACCTGCCAAAGAAACAAGTACAAAATCAGACATTAGGCACATACGGGCAATCTTTGTGCTATGTTGTGCCTATGAGTGTATGCCCTAAGTGTTCTCTCAACAGACCAGATTGTGGTCCACGCGAAGGAGTCAACCCCTCGGTAGCTAGAGCTAGCTCTTCCCTACTCGTCATACCCGGCTAGGGGGACAAGTATATAGCAAGCTTATTAAGACCATCAAACTGGTCCTCTGCCACGAGTGAAGCGGCGGTCTTCGAAGGATTCGCAGAGGAATATGACCCAGCTAACGCTTCTCCCCTGCCTCTCCTATCGGAGGCGGGATAGGGGCATCTAACGGACCCTCGTCCCAAGCAACTATATCCTCACCACCGGCCTCATCACCACCGGTATCTCCTTGGGACTTAGCAGTCTTAGCGTCGGGGCCCAGAAGAGGGCATCTTTCTCTTCCGACTAGGAGCTCCTTTGTCCTTCACCACTTTCTCTTTTAGTCCGCTGCCTCCAACAGCGGGCCTGATCACAGCCCGATCATTAGGGAGCATCCCTGCAAGACGAAGGTGCTCCTGACTTGGTTTAAGAAACTCCACTAGGATCGCTCGCATACCATCAAGGCGTTGTTGATACTCGATGCTGGTAGTCAAGATTTCCTGTCAAGAGTGCTTACTTCCTTCTATCCACCTCCTTGTGAAACCTGGAGGACAGCGCACGAAGAACCGTTAGTACTTGTATACAGATGGCTTGGGCCACATTTCGTCAAAGAACTTGGTATTGGGCGAAGCTCTAGAAAATATAGGGATGGCGATATTTTAGCTCTTCTTTTCAGCTGGAACAAGTAACGGATACCCTCTTCGATAGGCCCAAAATTAAAATACTCCCGGTTCAAAACATAATTGCTTAGGAGCAAGGCAGAAGCATTCAGATGCAGCTGTTACGGCGCAATACGAAAATAGTAAAGCAAGTCCCGAATGAAGTTATTAGCTGGGGCCATGCACCTAGAAATGAAAATTTGTCTATTCCAAGCGGTCAAAACCTCGGGCGGTGCTTGGGCTCTACCACCCTCTACTGGTCCATAAACATCATCTATAGGAATATTGAATCTCAATGCCATTTTCCTAACTGTCGTTGCATCATGCAATGGCACCGAATCTATTGGGTTTTCAAGAATCACTGCATCGGTCAGCATATCTGGGGCCACCGGTGCGTCCCCTTCGACGATGTCCACATTCTCAACCTCTTCGTATACAATCGGAGAGTGTTGCCTTTTAGTCTTCTCTCCATGCTTAGACGCTTCAGGTAAACTTGTCGTTTGATAAGGGGTGGATCTTTCAGTAGTCTCTAGCTCGCTGCCCGTGGGGCTAGCATTGCTAGTAGAGTCAGAAGTGTGCGACGACGGCAAGGAAGTCTCGTCTTCCGAAGTTTTTCCAGTCGTAGATCTTGTATGCATCTCTAGTTATACTTTAACAAACTAGCGTTAGACATCGCAGTGGAATAACTTATACCCCTCGTGTTGGTGTAGACTAACATGTCTGTATAGTGTCATGCAAAATCAAGATATACAAAAGAAATTCAAACAGTCAAATAGTTCGGCCACAGTCTGAGTTTATGCTCTATCCTATATGAAAACTCAAGTCATTGACCATGTCATCGTTTGCATATGCGTCTGTGCAGTCGCGCAAGTAACACAAGAGAAATGTGAACCCAGAAGCAGGCAGTCAAAAATTCAGGGTTCCGAAGGAAACGCGCGCCATGACCATAAACGTCGGGGCTCCCAGAGGAACACAAAGGCTTTGGTACCCCATCAGGATTACGAGAGACCACACCCCTATGGGGAACTGAATTCGTACCCCATGGGGTACGAAATTCGTACCCCACTGGGTACGAAATTCGTATACCACGGGGTACGAGCCTCGCACCCCACGGGCATGAGTCTCATACCCTACTGGGTATGAGTCTCGTACCTGTTGGGTACGAGTCTCGTACCCCGTTGGGTATGAATCTCGTGCCTAGTCGTGGTGCGAGCTCCTGCCTTCTTCTCCTTCGGAGCCTTCCTACTCTCCATCGCCGTTGAGGCGCTCGACTCCACCCTTCCTCTTCTCCTCTCTGCTTGGGCTTGTGCCGCTAAGGGCCTTCGAAACCTACCTGTTACGGCGTTCATATTTTTCTAACTACAAAAGCTTTGAACTCAGGCAATAATGGAGGTCAAAGCAAGAAATAGTGGTAGAGAGAAATGAAATGGGGGAGCCTATTTATAACAAAGGGGAAGGTCCCTTCGTATTCCACACCCGCCTTCTCGTACCCCAGTAGGGCATGAAATTCGTACCCCCTCAGGGTACAAAATTTCGTACCTATCGGGGGTATGAAAATTCATATCCTCCCCCTTCCCCCGGGTACGAAAATTTATACCCACCAGGTACGAATTTCGTACGCAGACCAGGGTACGAAATTTCATACCCCAAAAAAATGAATGAAATGAATGAATGGTGATGGCGTATGTACGTGTACGTATACCATACATGTGCATATGAAAAAAATATAAACGCGTGAGCATGGTGTAGCGCTAAAACTTAGGGACGTAAACACATCGTCGCTTCTACCATGACTCGTTTACGGCTCTACGGTAAATGGGATCAACAATTAACGTCTATTTTCCTTAAGTTTACAGGAAAGGTCGACAACTACTTCAGCTAATACAAAGCACATTATGTCAAGACAAGAATTACTTTGGGGGGAAAATGTTAACCGTCCTTTTAGTCTGGTTCCCAAAAGTATGCAAGGCACGCTCGAATCAACGCATCGCGTGAAGCCAAAGCCGAGAGTGTCACCAAGGAGTAAAGGAAATGAACCGAGAAGGGATCATGCCAACAGAAACCTCAGCTCTCCTCTAAATATTTCCAAACCAATACCTCGGACCCCAGGAGAACATAAGTCCTAGCCTCGACCCCCCATATTCCCATTTTTCAGTATTCTTCATACCACTAGGGGTATGAAGTTTTTGGCACGATACGAGATTTTGGTAGCCGGCTACAGGGGATACGAAATTCGTGATGTGGTCCCGTACTTCTACCTACTCCTACCTAACCACTCCACTATAAATACCCTTGACCTCACACTTCAAAAGGGTTAAAATTTGGTGATTTGACACCTCTTGAAAGCTCCAAATAGCCTCTTTAATGGCATTTCCACTTTGAGGAAGAAGAAGGGAAAAAGTGTCTTTTTCCTAATATATTATTATATGATAATTATGGCATCATATAACTTAGAGATGTATGTAAAGATATGTCATGAGATGTTCTCAACCTTGTAACTCTTGGTTATTAATAATATTCCAACCACTCTTCCAAAGTGAACATAGGTCTCTAACGAGGTCGAACCACTATAAATATCTTGTGTTATTTACTGCTTTCTGCCCTTACTTTTCTGCGTGAAACTATAATTCCTAGTAATTAGGAATCTTGGGTTTTTACGACATATTTTGCCATCAACACTATTATAATATCAGAAGAATTTTGATATAAAGATCGTTTTGGGTTATTGTAAAATAAAAACCATCTGTGTTTAAGTGTGGATCGATCTAACGATTATCTTTTCTTTCAGAAGGATTTTTAAAAGTTAAATCAAGTATTTTAGATTCTCAAAAGAGAAAAACCTATTCTGTTTTATGCAGCGTGGTCTTATGAGGTATCGTTTTCTCAAACTGTTTTAGAATCGTTTACTCATGCCAGTCCCATGACTGATCCAAAGTTTATTTCTCTGTGTTTTCCCTAAA
Source organism: Allium sativum (assembly GCA_030737875.1). Lineage (NCBI taxonomy): Eukaryota > Viridiplantae > Streptophyta > Magnoliopsida > Asparagales > Amaryllidaceae > Allium > Allium sativum. The sequence continues at coordinate 680,327,428 of CM060918.1, read as the reverse complement.
CTCTTGGGTGCCCAAATTTGTATGGGTAGTTAAGTAGTTCAGGATTTTATAGATTTATTTGGAGGTGCTTGGAGCATGAGGCTTCAATATTTAGATATTTAGAGTTTATTTCCGCTGTATTGTATATGTGATGTACTCTGATGATGTATGTAAGTTCAAATCCGATTTGTATTTCAAAAGTGATAATACATATTATATTTTGTTCCGCTATGATTATGAGATTCTGTGGTGCTGTTCAGTTCGATCTTCTATCTATTTTCTTCTATCTTAATTTTCTTTCTTTATATATCTTATCCTCTAACTACTTTTTATTAATGATTCGTATTTTCGTGTAATTTAGGTTGGACATGTGTTGTATTTCAGTCAATTAAAATGGCACGGACTTGCGGGTGATTACATAATCCCTTGTGGGGAGGTAAACTTTTAAAACTTATGAATATATACAGGCAATACGGACTAAGCCAACAAGGATGATGTTAACGACAAAGACTACCCTGGATACACCATATATTATGCTTTGTGATATGTTAACGATATCATCAACACCGAAGATAGGTGTATGGGAAAGGACCTAAGGAAAAATAGGTTGTTTAGCCTTTGCAAGTTTGGATTAGTTCATCGTTCTAAGGTATCAAGGCCTGGAATCCGAAAGAATGGTTACTCTTACCTCAATGGGGGTGAGTATCATGCTTAAGAAATTCAAGAACCAACAGTTACCTTGGGGAGAAGGATCATTAAATACAACCCTTGAAAAAGGGCTTAACAGATGGTAGAAAGGGGTTCTGCACCAAGCTCACTGAAAGGCTTAAGCTCGTCGGAAGGGTCTAAGCTTGTAGGAAGGGTTTAAGCTTGTAGAAAAGGGTATTTCACCTGATTCGGGGAAAGGTTTGGGTAAGGACTCATGCACATGTAAGAAACAATAGTAAGTTGTAGTAGTAATAACTAAGAAATAACATGATAATCTCATAAGAAGACACCATAAGTATCGATTCACTCTGTATTGATCTTTGATTTAGAATACTCTAGCAGAATAGAAGAAATCCCCAAATTGATCTAAGAATTAGGGTTTACTCTAGAAAGAAAGAGTACAAGAATAAGAATGAGAAATCCATCCTCAAAATGAGACCCATGGGGTCTTATTTATGGAGAATTCGGGGACCCTTCTGGTGTTGGGCTAGTGGGCCTGCATGAGCCTCTGTCATCCGCTTTTTCCTTTGGTCTTGGTTTTTTAGGCTTCCGGCCTCTTTATGGTGCTGATTATAGCTTCCGTAATGAATGTTCCGGTTAGTTGGAGCTTCATTGAGATTGATATAAGATATCGGTTGTATGCTCTCGGTTATAAGCTTTCGGATTTAGGCTTTTGGTCTTTCCGTGAATACTTAGAGGAGCTTGCCCTCATAATGTATGTAGATGGCTGCCAGTTCAGAACCACTGTCGGTGTCCTTGCTAAGTAGACTAGTATGAGTAGCTTGTATCCTTTCTGGGGTTTCGGTTTACCTCTCGGGGGAGTTTCTGGGTATAGCCTGTTCTTCCGGAAGGTTGTTCCAGGTGATTTGTCTATTGTCTATCAACATAACCTTTCGGTGTTTATGCAATAGATGTTTTTGAAAGCCTATTTCAGATAATCTCTATGTGCTTATGGTTTACTACTCTTGATGTCTTCACCTCCTGGTGTATCGGTATTAAGCATGTTAATACCGACAGCCCTTCCATCCTTCTGGGTTTCAATTAGTGGAGCTCTTGCCTCCCACTTTCTTAGCTTCCGGCCTAGATGACCTTTTGCTATAGAACCCCCCTAACGGATTAACTCTGTCGGGTCCCTTGCCGGATAGGCCCTACCAAAAAAATCTTGTTGGCATTCTATAGCTTTTGAGTTTCCTTTTAGTGTTTGTGGTCATCCGATGCCCATTCATCATTAGTTTGTTTCGGAGTCAATTTTGGTAGTAACATCTGCCCCCTCCTAGTGAAGGGGTGTTCAAGTCAAACTTTTCTTGTCTGAGGAGCTGTAAAGTTTTCAACTGTATGAGATTCCTGACTTTTTGCTTTTCCAGTATGAATCTTGTTCATTGATTTGATTTAAGATGTGTGGTGGAGATGAAAAAGCGAGCTCTTTCCCAAAAGGAATCTTCTTTTCTTTTCTTCCCCTTTCCTACATAACATTTTACTTAAACGAGATTACCGTTCATCGAAATTCAACACACTACTTTTGGAGGTTTTAAGCTTAACTAATCGTAAGTTTTTTTGCTTTAATCTTAATCGCTAGTTTGGACTATGCATGGAATCCCACAAATTGGTGACTCCAATTTGAGCAAGTCAGCTAGGCTTCATTCAAAGGAGGAGGAGCTTGGAGCGAAGGAGCTTCAAGTGGCTAACGTTGTGGGTGGAGTTCATGATGACTTGAGTCAGCATTCTTCTCTATTATCTTCAGAATTTCTTTGTGAGCATGCCCCTTTACCGTTGGGACAAAATTTCCTAGAACAACCTTCACTCTTACGCTCAGTGCTTCTTGTGGATGATTCACATCAGTCTCCCACTACTTCTACCCTTCTTAAGTCTTTGCCTAAAAAGAGGACGGCTTCGGCTGCCAGCAGTGGTTCTACTAAGGGACATAAAAAAGGGTAAATTTTATCTCCCGTCCTATTGGTGATGAGGTCGTTGAGTCGCCTAGTCGTCGATTATTGTCCACCCCCTTGCACCTTCTCCTAGAAGCTTTTCTAATACATGTCCTTCTTCAGTGGAGACCACAGGAAGTGAATTTATTGCTGTTTTTTGAGATCCGATTCTTAGGGAATTTACAATTTGAGAGTGTGTGAGCTACTCTCCCCTCCTTATCGACTATGTGACCCTATAAATTCTCCTTTATCGACCTTGGATTTTGATAATATTATCAGATATGTCTTACCTCCTATTGATGTATTCGATATTCCAAAGTTTACTTTCACATATCGGTATGATTATTGTCTTCATCTTGTTAAGCGACAACTTATTGTTCATACTCTTGTTGGTACGTTTCCAGGGAAACGACGACCTCCTTATCTCGTGAGACGAAAGAGCTCTAAGAAGAGAAAGTCGCGTTAGAGTGTAAGATCTGTGACTTAACTTTTGCAAGGAGCAATAACGAAGAAGATTAAAGCCAACTGAGAGTGTTTCTTGAGAGGGAAAGGGCTTACAGCAGTTCCTTAGCTACTAAAGCTTTGACCCTTAAGCGTGAGCAGTCGGATATGTTGGTAGAGCATGCAAGGAGGTTGAGAACAAAGGAAGCAATTCTTTCCAATGCTAAACGGATAATTTATGAGACTCAAAACCGTATTTTCTTGATTTGAGGGTACATCTTTCAGGCATGGTGTCGGAATATTATGAAAAGGCTCTCTCTTCAGTCTAGGGTGATAACCGTGGCAAGTTTCCAGACATGGGTTTCCCTTCCATTCATCCATCCCTTCGGGGTAGAATCTTGGGGGGAGCTAGTATGTCAGAACAGGACATTGACGTTTCCAATGGGAAAAAGGCAAGTGTTGAGGACCTTTTATTTGTTGAAGAGCTCCTCGATTATTCAGTGTCTAGTAATGACGAAAATCTGATTTTACGTATAGGAGGTGATGATGTAGGTGACCGTAACAACAATTTTGACTCCAAGTGTGGGCACAATAAGGATATAAGAGAGGAAGGTATGTTTTTTGCGTTTGTAGGTGTGTTCTTGGCCCTTACGAGTGCTAATTTCTCTCATGTTTCAGTTACTTCTTGTGGAGATGGCGGGTTTGCTGAAGAAGTCAATCTCCCGGAACCTAGTGCGAAAGAACAGGCAATGTGTATTGTTTCCGCCATTCCTCAGGTATAAACCTTTGTTCCTGAATTTCTTCTTTACTTTTGGGAATCGACCCTTAATGATTCATTCTTATGGCGATGAAGATTCTGTTTCCACTAATTATTCTGTTTCCAAGGATGACCTGCACTCTCTCTTTAGGTCGAGTAGGGAATTTCTCACAAAACATTCTTATAAATCCGGTAGGGAACGCTTTTTGAGAGAGCTCAAGCACATTTATATAAAGTACCCTTAGCTATCTTTCAACTTCTTGGGGAATGATAGGGAAATGATATTAAAGAAACTTAGATCTCACCATGCGAAATTAATATGTAACATGAAGGAAAGGATTATTGGAGAGAAAAATTAATTTGTTACACCCCTTGTAGTTGACGTTAATGTGCATGGGCGTGAATCACATTCGCATTCATTTTCTTTCTGTTGTATGTAGTTCTGTGGTTTAAATATTGATGTTTATTTTCTGAAAATTGATTCTACAAGCGGTAGCTCATTTGTTACATAAATAGGGAAATTCACTTGAAGACATTTCCTTTTACATAGATAAAGGCGTTCGATTTACTCCGCACCCAGGAGACTTTCTGGAGAACTCTCGTACCAATAACGATGACAAATTTGCCGGGTCTGGGGAACTACTTGTGCGATGCTTGAAAGAACAAATAGGTATATTCGAGGCTCAGATAAATCAAAAGGATAAAGACATCCTCGAAGTGAAGAGGGATATACAGACAAATCCTTCTATCGATTTTGACGGAGAAAAGGACGAACTCCATCGTCAAGTTGCTGACTTAGAGGCAGATCGTGAAAATGCATTAACTAAATGTAAAAAATGGAAATCTATCTTCGGATGTACTCTCGAAACTTCCACACTTGAAGACTTGCGAGTTTCAAAGAAGATTGAGTTCTCAGATTAGGAGATAAGGGATCTTCCTCTTAGGTTGGATCATTCCTTCATTGCAAGGTGGCATAGAAAGACTAAAGCCAACATTAAAGGCTTTTACGAAGGAAAAGTGTTGTAGATAACGCTCATCATATTGATTTCTATATTTCCAAAATTAAGAAATTACAAAAGGAGAAACATGCCTTACGTAAAGATGCTTTCAACTTGAAGAAGAAGAACAGAAATCTTTGTGAAATAGGCAGGCTTTTGACTAGGATTTGAAGTCCACGGATAATTCATACATGGTTATAGAAAATATGCAAAAGATCAATGGACTTTTACGTACTGTGATTCATCATTCTGTAATTTCTTCCTTGTCTAATGAATAAGAATCTTTTTATTGGGAGTTAAGTTGTACCCATATGCAATTTCTAGCGTTGGGTATGGGTATTTTCTCTTCTGGAGATGTGTTTGTCTTGCAAATTTTCTTGTAAATAATTATGTAAGATATGAAGCACTTGGCATATCACTTGTTGCATGTAATACTTTATAATGATGGTGCTTATGAACAAATGCACGACCTATAACAGTGTTACTTAACACTCGATTACACATTTCAATGTAAATATTTTTCTTTCATTATGGTTATGTCATGACATAGTGCACGTCCTCGGCACATTTTGTTAAAAATTTGTCTCATAGACCTTTGTAGAGCATCATTTTCCCATAGTAGGGTTAATAGTACCGAGGTGTGTTAGACATGAAATGTCTATAATGCTTACTTATGTTTTGTGCCTTAGTGCAAACATTTGATATACTTAAATAATAAAGTGATGAATGTGTAAGTTAAAGACACTTCCCTGGACAAGTGAGAAGCCATAAGTTTGCACTTAGTGATAGCCAAAATGCGATTCCAAGCCAGATACAAGTTGGTGAGAAGGTTGAACAACTCCTTCTTGTTCGGTTTTGAGCATCTGAATCGATCCAGCCCTAGATATTCGTGATGCGACTGGAACCCTACCTTCGGTTGTGACTCACACCTGAATCAGCCTAGATTTGAGTATTAAGATAGAAGGCCAAGAATCCTCTTCTGGCCTTTGTTTAGAGTTAAATTATTCTGGATTCGGTGTTGAGATAAGTCCAGGTTTCCCCTTCCGATATTTGTGGAGACCTGAACCAACCCAGATTCGGGTTATTAAAATAGGAGGCCGAAAATTTGCTTCCGGTATTTGAGAGTACTGAACCAACCCAGATTCGGGTTATTAAAATAGGAGACCGAAAATATGCTTCTGATATTTGTGAGGAGCTGAACCAACCCAGATTCTGGTATTAGTATAGAGGACCCGAACTAACCTTTGTTCAGGTAAATAGAGATTGAGTTCCATAGATCTACTTCTGGAATTAACGTTTTGATATCCCCTTGGATTTGATTTGTGAAGCGGAGGTTGTACGTGCTTATTGAGCCACTCTCTAGACTTTTGATATCAAAGTAGAGGATATACATGCTTTGTTGGCCACTCTCTGGGCCTATGCGTCCGGTGTGTTTGGCTAGCTTATCCACAAGCAGGGCCCAAGGACTTACCCGACCTCCCTCCAGGAGGCGCCTTATCCTGACCATTGTAGGAGATGATAAGTTCTTATAAACTTAGACTGGGCCATCGTAGACATAGAACTATTGTTTACTCTTTTGATGCTCTATACTGACCATCGTAGGTATTGATAGAGGCTTACACACCACCTCCTCCGAGGGGTGCCCTATCCTGACCATCCTAAGCGATGATAAGGGTTGGCGTTCCCTTCCGCGGGTAACACGGAACATAAGCAGAGGTAGGACGTGCTTAGTTCATAGCAGAGGCAGGGCGTACTCTTCTATGAGCAGAGGCAGGGCGTGCTAAAGTTAGATGCACCGCCATGACCATTTCCGGTGTGAAACAGAGGCTTACGCTTTTGGTGCTTTCACCTAGCCCCCTATGATTTGTGCATGGAAAAAGACTAACACACCACCCTCCTCCGAGGGATGCCTTGCCTTGACCAATTTGGTGATGACAAGGGATTCGATCCATCTGCGGTTTGACCCCTTTTGTGCTACTTTAAACTTCAAAAGGAGGGTTTTCCGTACCCTCGATCGTATTTGATAATCCTTTTCCTAAGGACTTTATTGAACTTAGTCTGGTATTTTTATAAACTCTCGTAATTGTCCTCGGTCGATGAATTGGATTACCGTTTCCTCAAGGATTCTGCAGTGGTTAGTTTCATGTCCATTCAGCATGTGGTAATGACAATAGGGCCCTCCTCTTTTCCATTCGTATCTGGGCTTTTTCTTTGGGAACGACCAATAGTTGAGTTCGTGTTTGGTTAGGAAGTAGTTATTTTCCATCGAAGTGGCATGGCAGTACCCCTTGGGCAATCCCGGTGTAAGCCTCTCTCCACGCCGCTGGGACTTAACCCTTTTGTGACCCAGTCTCGTTGTTTTACCTATATTTTTGTTTGTACTTTCCGGAATATACGGAGGTTGAGGTGTTATCCTTTCGGACCATTTGTTGATGAAGTCATCAAATTCATTCATTATTTCTTGCTCAAGCACTGTTCCTCTGATTTGCTTGTGAAGAGTTTTCCTTAGGTGAGAGAAAATGTTAATGTCCTTTGACATAGAGCTATTTGGAGGAGGTGCTAGAGTTTGTTCTATGTGGGAAAAGCAATAATCCCCGATGTCGGAAGCATATTGTTCTACTTCTTCTTTTTAGCTTTATTATTTGCAAGGCTTCCCGTTTTAACCTTTGTTCTTATGTCACTCTTGAGTCAGTAACTTCCGACTTATCCATTCGAGATCAAGAAGGCTTTTGTTGGGACCTCTTACCCATAACTTTGCTTCTTCAAAGCCTTAGCCCAATCTGGGATTGAACAACACAGTTAGAAACGTGTCAAAGTTACCTAAAGGGTTAAAGGTAGGAATAAGGGTTGGAGGTTCAAGCCCTCCTTCTAGCGCTAAAATGTTAACGATATTTTTCATCAACACCGGAGATAGGTCAATGGGAATGGACCTGAAGGGAAAATAGGTTGTTTAGCCTTTGCAAGTTTGGATTAGTTCACCGTTCCTAGGTATCAAGGCCTGGAATCTGAAAGAATAATAACTCTTCCCTCGATGGGTTGAGTGTCACGCTTAAGCAATTCATGAACCAATGGTTACCTTAGGGAGAAGGATCACTTAATACAACCCTTGATAAAGGGCTTAATAGATGATAGAAAGCGGTTCTGCATCAAGCTCGCTGAAAGGCCTAAGCTTATTGAAAGGGTCTAAGCTTGTAGAAAAGGGTATTTCACCTCATTCGGGGAATGGTTTGGGTAAGGACTCATGCACATGTAAAAAGCAAACAATAAGCAGTAGCAGCAATAACTAAGAAATAAAAAGATAATCTCATAAGAAGACACCATAAGTATCGATTCATTCTTTATTGATCTTTGATTTAGAATATATTAGCAGAATAAAAGAAATCCCCAAATCTATCTAAGAATTAGAGTTTACTCTAGAAAGAAAGAGTACAAGAATAAGAATGAGAAATCCATCCTCAAAATGAGACCTCTGGGTCTTATTTATAGAGAACTCGGGACCCCTTCTGCTGTTGGGCAATTGGGCCTGCAGGAACCTCTGTCGGCCGCTTTTTCCTTTGGTCTTAGCTGTTTTGGCCTCCAGCCTCTTTATGGTGCTAATTATAGCTTCCGTAATGAAGGTTTCGGTTAGTTAGAGGTTCTTTGAGATTGATATAAGATCTCGGTTGTATGCTCTCGGTTATAAGCTTCCAGATGTAGGCTTTTGGTCTTTCCATGAATACTTAGAGGAGCTTGCCCTCATGATGTATGTAGAAGGCTGCCAGTTCGGAACCACTGCCGGTGTCCGTGCTAAGTAGACTAGTATGGGTAGCTTGTATCCTTTATGGGGTTCCGGTTTACCTCCCGGGGGAGTTTCTGGGTATAGCCTATTCTTCCGAAAGGTCGCTCCAGGTGATTTATCTATTGTCTGTCAATATAACCTTCTGATGTTTGTGCAATAGATGTTTTTGGAAGCCGATTCCAGATAACCTCTATGTGCTTCTGGCTTACTATTCTTGATGTCTTCACCTCCTGATGTATCGGTATTAAGCAGGTTAATACTGATAGCCCTTTCGTCCTTCCGGGTTTCAATTAGTGGAGCTCTTGCCTCCCACTTTCTTAGCTTCCGGCCTAGATGACCTTTTGCCATAGAATCCCGCTGCTGGATTAACTTTGTTGGGTCCCTTGTCTGATAGACCTTGTCGGATAGGCCCTACCGGATAGATCCTATTGGCATTCTGTAGCTTTTGAGTTCCTTTTAGTGTTTGTGGTCATTCGATACCCCTTCACCGTTAGTTTGTTTCAGAGTTAATTTTGGTAGTAACATGTAGGTCATGCATCAACAGCTTACTGACTGTATTTATAGGATGAAGTTGATAAGGCCTTGTCGACTAAGTCAATGGACCTGGTAGTAAATATTTAGAAAACTATTTCCTAGATAAGAAAAGTAATTATTTTCACTTACTCCACTAAATTAGAAAAATGTTATTGATTATAAGTGTTTTTCAGAACCGCCATTTTGGCTTTTTCAGAATTCAAATTTTAAAACATTAAAAATCTTTATTTTTTCTTTAATTGGCATATTAATTAATTAAGTTTACCCAACTTAGGAAAATTATAATAATTCATAAAAACTTTGAAAAAAATCCAAAAAATTCACATATATTCGAGAGTAACCCTCTCTATCTTACATGGAAACTTTAGCTCAAAATCAATACTTTATTATTTTTAAAATAAAATTTCATAATTAACACATGATCTACCTTAAGAAATTCGTAAAATTCATAAATGCTTAGAAAATTGTGAAAATCAAAACCCATCTCCTAAAACATATTATGAACACCAACTAAAAATTTCAAATTAGTTAGAGGCGAAAAACTATGGGTTTTGAACTAAAACCTAGTCGAATCAATATAAAACAAGCATAAATAACTATGTCCAAAAAAATTCTTCTTAAATATTGAAATGGCATCAAAATCAGCATGAAGACAATAATGTATATGCCCAAACAATTAGGATATGAATAATACTCGAATCAAACAGAAGATATAAATATTGTTTAACTTACACTAGGCAGGAAAGTTGTGATTTATTATTATTATTATTATTATTATTATTATATACTAAGCTATTTTCCTTAGTCTTTCCTTAGACCTTTACTCTTCTTCTTCTTCTTCTTCTTTTAGGTTGTAATGGTGGCCTCAAATCTTTAGATTTTATATTTTGAAAATGTTCTATGTTGTAAAATAAGTATGGAAGGGTAAAGGATATGACATATATATGACACACTAGTTTCCTATCATTCCCTTGGCATAATTCATCTCTTTATTATTATTTTAATTATTTCATTAATTAAAGCCATTCTATTTAACTACAAATCTTACCTCAACATCCTTTTACATTATTTACTTGATCTACTAAATTAAATTTTCTAGCTAACGTTATAGTAAAATTAGGAGTGTTACATTCTCCCTTCCTTAAAATAATTTGATGGCAGAAATTTAGTAAGGATTGAAACAAACTTCGCAGCCATGGAAACAAGGCTAGAACAGTTAGTACAATCCACCAGCTATCTATCCTTAAAAGAAATATAGAACATAATCCTCAATAATTCAGGAAAAGCACCCTTAACCCTCCCCTCAATTTACTAAGAATGTTCCTTCTTAATGTCACTCCATGGGATTTCACCAATTTTAATTTCTTGGTCCTTAACCTCTTCTCATCTCTATATACAACTCAAACTTGTTGTCTTATAAAAGTCAGATTTGGTTCCGCTACTAACTCTTCTAACAATTTAGGATTTATGGTAGTTTCTAGGTCATGCATATACTTTTGTAGATGTGAAACATAAAAAACAATAGGGATATCTATCAAACTATCTGATAATTTCAATTGATATGCGAGCTTCCCGATACTTTCTACAATATGAAAGGGTACAACAAACCCTAGTGCCAATTTCCTTGACTTTTCAAAACAGACTACACCCTTCATCATTCACACCTTGACGTAGACATAGTCTCCAGCTAAGAACTCAAGATCCTTACGCCTCTTATTTACGTAACTCTTCAACCTCGACTGAGTTTCATTTGGTCTAAGATTAACTCGATTTTCTCTACAGCTTCTATCGCTAAATCTGAACTATGTATAATATGTCTTCACACTCTAACCAACAAGCTGGTGACTTACAAGATCTTTTGTATAATGCTTTAAATAGTGCCATTCCCATACTAGTATGATAACTATTATTATAGAAAAACTCAACTAGATGAAAATGGTTCTCCTATGAGCCACTAGAACCCAAAATGTAGCATCTTAGCAAATCCACATGTATCTTGTTGTCTCTCTTCCTTTGCATATCAGTATGTGGATGATAAGTTGTACTCATCTAGAACTGCTACCCAAAACCCTCTACGTACTTTTTAATAATTCATTAGTGAATAATGAATCTCTATCATTAACTATGCTACTAGGAATCTCATGAAGTCTAACTATATTGCTCCCGAAAAATTATGATAACACAGGCACCAACCTAGTTGACTTAACGAGTATAAATTGGGCGCTCGTTGTCAATATATTCACTATGACCTAAATACTCTCATTCCCTTTCCTTGAACTTAGAAACTTGTCAATAAAATCCATTAATATTGAATATAAATTCCGAACTATAATATCTAAATATTAAAACAATCTAATTAGATTCTGATGTTCAGTTTTCACTTGTTGATGGTTCATACACTATTTCATCCATTTGTCTACATCCTCTTTATTCCTTTTTGAAGAAACTTTTCATTATATCCAGATACATATTGGTTCCTCTAGGGTGACTATTAAACCTGGATCGATGACACTTCGCGAAAAATTCCTTTCTTTGGTCTCAAACCAATGAAACACACAGTCTTTCTTTCTTCCATAACTACCCCTTATAGTCGAGAATAAAAAATTTCTCACATTCCAATTTGGATTCTCCATATCCTCTTCAATAATATTGGGTCTTCTACATATGTGACACCCCACGTCCGTTAATGTCACTCACTAAGGGAATGCATTAAGTTTCGTGAAGCGTTATAGGTAAACAGATACAGAAAAATTACAAGATAGATATAAATAAAAAAGCAGTGGAAATTTTAAATTTTTATTTCAAACATAAATCGTAATGCCATGGTCCATAATACCATAAGTCACAAAAACCATTACAATAAAACAACTTCTGCCTTGCAACATCAGAGTACATAAGAATATGAAAAACATAATTCCCCAATTAAAAGAGTTAAGCCATAGTAGAGACAAGAACTTGAGCCATACTTCAAAAGTAGCTCCTAACAAGATGATATCTGAGTCCTAACTAAGGTTGAGTGTTTCCTCCCTAAGAACCTGGGGAGGAAACGGAAGAAAGAAGGAGAAACAAAAATGGTCAGACATAAAGTCTGGCGAGTCTAGTTACTTTTAGCCAGTAAATAAATAAAAGTAACATGATAGGCATATAAAGTGGATATGAGAGATCACTACATAAACGGTAGGTGTGATAAGGTAAGCAAGATAAGGTGTATGTGCCTCACTAATGATTACTCTGCACTATTACTAGTATAACTAAGATGAGATGATCCCTTCCACTCTAAGTTGGTAGACCTAGGGCAAAAGTCTGAGTCTACCCTAATTGTAACACCCCACCTCCGTTAAGGTCACTCACAAAGGGAATGCCTTAACTTTGGTGGAGCATTTTAGTAAATAGAACAGAAACTTACAAGACAGATAAAACAGTACTTGGAAAATTTTATCTTTATTATAGCGGAAACAGAAATCAATATGGTTACATCCTTTCAAATCTCAGAATTCAAGTACAAATATCAGTCTTGTACAAAAGCCTTCAAAATGCATGGTTTAAAATCAAAATCCCCATAGAACGGGAGCTATACAGAGCCAAGCCATACTTTAAGCACTTCAAGCAGAGAGAAATCCGGATCAAGCTAAAGTATTCCCTCCTTGGATAACCTGGGGGGGAAACGGAAGAAAGGAGGCGAAACAACAAGGGTCAGACAAAAAGTCTGGCAAGTACAGTGACTTTCAGCATATGAACAGATAATAATAATATGACATGAACATAAAACTGGATCAGAGATAACTGTAACAGTTGTAGCAGATATAACAGAAGAACAGAATGACATAAACTATTGCTTTACACTTCTCTGCACTAATACTAGTATAACATAATTACGGTGTCACCCTAATGTCTAAACTGAAACGGAAACGGGTACAGAATAATTTAACAGAAACAGGATGCTAATAATGGGCCTTTACTACCCGATCAGAAACAGACAGAAGCAGAAACAGATTAATCCCTACGGAAACAGAATGTAGAATTAGGTGTACACTAGTAATGGGCCTTTACCACCCGAACAGACGGTACCACGCAGAAACAGACAGGTGTTACCACCCAACAGAAACAGACGGTACCAACAGAAACAGACAGAACTAAGTGTACCCTAAAACCCTACCCCCAAGCGAACGGCTCCCTAATACATAAATATCCTGTGTCGGCCCCACAGTAGGGTGTATCACTCCCTAAAGTGACAACCAATTGGCACAGACCTATTTACAGATGTGACGGCGTCTTACATCCTCAGAGGCAGACCGGGATCCATGCACGCACATGACCCGGTTGGAACGCACCATCAACACCCCTCGCCATTATCAGAATGAACCGCTTATAATTAGTTCAGTAAGCGTGCCCGGACCCTACCTACTGTTGGGTCAAAGTTTTGATACCAGAAAGGGTTACTGACTAATATGGGTCCCAAACAACAGATGACACAAGTAATTCCCCTCCTAACCTTGTGTCCCCAGACTAACAGATTTCAAATTAACTTGTTTATAGGTTCAGACATATAGAATTCAGATCAACTAGTTCACAGACAAGTTTTCAGACTAACAGATCAGATATACAGATTAACAGACTTACAGATTAGCTGATTTCAGATTAACAGGATTACATATTAACTAGTTATGGATTAACAGACTTACAGATTTGTCTAACTTTGTAATTGGGCCTACAGATTCACGGAACAGATTTATTAAATTCATCAGTCTAGTGAGTTTAACCCTATCCGCCCAACACATTATATTTATCTCAGATTTTCATTAATTAAATATTAATGCCCAGACCTCTCACATTAGACTGACAGTTTGCGGCTACTGGTTAGGCCGGTTGGTTCCGGGTAGTTTTCTGTCGCAAACTGAGTCTAACCTCGGGTTTCAAGCACGTTATGACAAACTTCTCACATTAGAACCTATTGTTTGCGGCCACTGGATATGTCGGGCGGTTCCGGGCAGAATTACGCCGCAAACTCATTCTAACCTCGAGTTAGCCATGTTTATCTTTGCGACCAATTAATTAATGATTTACCATTTATACCCACGCCTAATATACATGTCAATTTTCATAATTATAGCCAATTCATATTATGTCAATAACAGACTAAATATATCAACTCAACAGATATGGCAGATAACAGATTTAGCAGATTAGGCGACTTAACGGATTCAGCAGATTAAGCAGTTTAGCAGATTTAGCATATAACAGTTTAGGCATCTTCAGCAGACTTAGCAGATGACAGATTTGGTATATGAACAGATATAGCAGATTATAGCAGATTAGGCAATATAACAGAACAAGCAAATTAGGCAATATAACAGAACTAGCAGATTAGGCCATATAACAGATTTAATCATTCCTTAAAGTTTCATCAACATATCTTGCCTAATTATAAATTTGGCCTAAGTTTGCATGCCTAAATAGTTGTCATGATTCACATTATGATCATATACCCCACGTTTGCATTGAATTTATATGGCACAGATTATGGTCATAATTTACCATATAACACACGTCTCAAATTTAGTTAAACTTGCCTAGTACAAAAGATTCACATATAAATTATACCAAATATACCCATAGATTTCAATGCATGTCATATATTCAAAAATCTCCCACTTAGGTGTTATTCACATTTAATAGTTATCAAATCTTAACATAAATCTTCACACCTAAGTCATATTCCCTTTTTATCCCAAATCATGAATTTCTATATAAACAATATGCCCAACAATCTAGAACTTTAAATTATAACAGATCTTTAATTCAAAAATATGCGTTATGTCCAATGTCTCAAGTCACATGTTAATATACAATGGTTCCTCTTCTTCCAATTCACAGAATATGCACAGATCTAAATCTAGTTTACAACCTATGTCCTTTTAGTCACAGATTAGCCATGTCCAATTATGCCATCATTCATTATTTATCCCAAAGTTTAACGTTCGTGCGTTAATCTCTTATGAGATTTGGCGCAGGCTCGGGGTAGCCTGGCTATAGAACAGAAAGAAGAAAGAGATATAGAATAAAATAGATCAGAACAGAACATACGCAATCTCAAATTTAGATTTACAATCATGTCACAATTATAATTAAAGTTTATATCGGAAAATAACTGCACTTGCCTTGGTTGGATTCTAAAAGAAAAAGGTGTTGTAGCTGTTCTCTTTTAATCCTAATCAGAATTGGAGGAAGAAGAAGCACAAGTCCTAGCTTAGGTTTCAGTAGAGTAGAGACGCCATTGATTTATTTATTTTTAGAGAGGAAGAGAGCAATGGAGGCTAGAGAATTGTATATGAGATTTAGGTTTAGGTTAGGGATGTATATATAGGTGTAGGAAGTTATTTAGGACCATTAGATTAACCCTGAATCATGAGAACTATTCAAATGCAAAATCTGCATTTGAGCGAATCGGCCCACGGGATTACAGCCAAACACCCTGGATTAAACCCCTAGTCGACCCAGCGAAGCTCGGGTCGACCTCAAAAATGGCCCGGTTCGGTTATTTCCCCTCCCAATTCGCTGTTTTGAACCTTTTTTGCATGTTTATTTATTTAATTTTTATATATATCTATATATATTTCTCTCATATGCATACAAACTTCAAGGCTTAATAACTTCTTCATAATTAACCTTTTTTTTTAATTTGTGAACATCACTATTATTAGAAATACGGGGTGTTACACTAATCGATCGACTCCCTACCCCGTAGATATCATGTGCTGGCCCCACAGTAGGAGGTATCACTTCCTAAAGTGGAAACCCTTATGGTGTGCACAACCATACCTACTAGTGTCACGGTCGTCTTATCCCCTTCTGCCCGGCTCATGCACGCACTTGGCCCGGTCGGTTTGCGCCGCCCACATCATCCGTCTCGTTTGGATCTCTTGTAATCAATTAGTAAGCACGCCCTTCTTCGCCTAGTACAAAGTTTTTTATCTGATACCAACTTCGGGTTACTGACTGAAATGGGTCCGACACAATATGATACAAGCTCTCCCCTTTGTCTTGTATCCCCACTAGGTATTTCACTGACTATGTATACCCTTAGGTGTCTTTAATTACATAGCCCTATGTCAGTTATGCTTACCCTAAAGGGTGTCTTTAATTACATAACTTTATTATATTATCCACCGGTTATGTATACCACTAGGTGTCTTTAATTGCATAACCTTATTGGGTTAAGTTAGTGGGCCTATATATAAATATTACCCACCCCCTCTAATTTACTTAACCCACCCACTACCCATCCAATTTTACTTAACCCTAACTAAAGTTCATAATCATATAATCCTTAGGTATTAAATTAGGCTAAGTACAATACCATGTCCAATTATGGTTATAATGGGCTAGACCTCCCACATTAGGCCTACAATGTGTGGATGCTGGATATGTCGGTCGTCCGGGAAGTCTTATTCCACAATTTGGCCTAACCTCGTGTCTTAGCCTGATTCGTATTTGTGCACTTAGACCTCTCACATTAGGTTCAACATTAGTGGCTGCTAAATATGCCGGTCGGGTCCGGGCAGACTTCTACCACTAATGCAATCTAATCTCGTGTCATAAGTGCAATTACAATTCCTAATTGTAATTACTAAATATTCCATTTTTATCCAAAACTACCTATGTCATTATAGGTAATTATTTCTATGTTTCCCCATTTGAATTAAATGTCCAATTTGTATAAATGTTACATAAATTAAGCCAATTATAAATCCCTTTTTCCCCGTTTCCTTACTAACGTATTCACACGTATTTTGGCAGCATCTAGGCTATAAAGCAGCCTAGCCATAACAATGAAAAAGGGAATATAACAAAGGTGATAGTTTCAACATATATTGGCATAAGCTAGCATGATAACAAGGTGAATGGATATGTAATTAACATCATTACGCGGTGGGCATAAAACTGATAACTTGTGGCAATTACTACGATGTCAAAGCAAGCATAGAGAGATCTAAATTAACCATTTTAGGTGTCCAACTATTTAGATATAGCATAACTAGGGTGACATAGTAACATGTTTAGATCTACAGATCGATTCACATGTCAATCTACAACATATCTAGATTGATCACAATATGACAGGTGAAAAAAGGGACTTACATAAAGAACTAGATCTACCAATGTTACAACTGTCCAATTTAATAGATGTACATTCACCACAATACAGTTACAAGTCAAGATCCACATAAAGAACATAATAGTATAACCACAATTATATTAGATCTAGGGAAATAGATCTATCATGACATAGTATACGATTTAATACTAGCACAGAATCATGTTTTACAACATATCCAATTTACAGTCTTTCACAATTCACTTTTATTTATCTAAACCTAAAAGTAATCTAGAAACTCACAACGTTAGGTTTAGAGAATTTAGAAAGAATGGATCTTGAATTCTGAATTTGATTTGCAAAGTATGTTGTTGTAGAAAACGGTACAGTTCACACTCCAGCAGCATATGGCCTCCATGATTTTCAATGAAGAAAATAAGAGAATAGGGCACCTATATATTGCTGCCAGACCCCCTGAAACCGAGTGCCACATCAGCCCTAGGGATGTTGACACCCCTGTGGGTAGATCGACCCATAGGTCGACACCTCTTCAGGGGGGGTCGATACCCTCTAGGTATGTTAACCCGCTAGAGCGGGAATTTTGCCGCTCTAACAAATTTTTTGAATTTGAATTGTTCTGTATAAAATTCTAACTCATCTCTGACTCATGCGCATATATATAATTTTTCTATGCATATACAAACTTAAAACCCTCATAACTTCCTCATATGATGTCCTTTTTACGTAAACCAAATGTCTATCTTGACCAGAATTTCGAGATGGATGCAATGGTGCAGTCTCTTTCCTATAATTCTGAATATTAAATTAATTATTATTTAATTTATCCTCTTCTAGTGTCAGTACATATTTAGGGTGTTACATTTTCATCTACTCAAAGGATTTCGTCCCGAAATCTCTAAGTTAAGAAGAATGCATATCCATCTACTCATCCACCAATCACTGGCATCCATTGTCCTTAAAGATTTCAAGTGCTTATATGAATATATGCGAAGGTGTGTGTATATGTCCAAACATTAATGCGAAGATCAGGCGGTCTACTGATTCAGTTGACCTCCTTAATGCAATGTATGTTAGTGCCATGAATTCAATATGTATGCAAATATTCCTATTGTATCATATAAGTTCTATGTGTGTGCACAATCATTCGTCCAAACGGAACATCCATATGCTAACTCGTCCATTTCCATCCATAAAAGAAAAGAAAATGCACATACATCCATATGCAATATGAGAGTGATTGAGCCGATCATAGTGCCTAATGTGTGTGTATATGCGTCCAAAGGCAACCACTAGCAAACACTTGCATCCACTTGCATCCATCAATCATAACATCTTTCGAACACATGTTTACATTCATAGGATTCCTATCTAAAGGTTGAAATACTATGGATAAGATATACTCTATTGATATAAACAAGCACTGATAAACTTAGGAAAAGGAGTTAAGAATATACCCTCGAAAAGAAAAGGGTACGAAGCGCGAATCTTGTCTTCGGTCTCCGAAGTCGCATCTTCTGGGTTATCTCCCCATTGAACCTTTAGCAACTTGACCTCCTTATTGCGCAACTTCTTAACTTCTGACCCAAAAATACGGGTAGGGACTCATCTGACTGTCGCCTCCTGTTCCTTTTCGACATCTTCCAATATACTCGGCTCAACAACTTCTGTGATGTCATGCAGGCACTTCCGCAGATGAGAGACGTGGAAAACGTCATGAACACAAGATAGATTTTCTAGGAGCTTTACTCGATAGGCCATTTGGCCAATCCTCTCAGTTATGGGAAATGGTCCCACAAACTTAGGTGCCAACTTCCCTACTGATCCGAAGCGAACCACATTCCTTAAAGGCGATACTTTGATAAAAAACATGTCTCTCACTTTAAATTCGATGTCAGTCCTTCTCTTATCTGCATAGGACTTTTGCCTATCTTGAGCTGTCTTCATCCGCCGTCGAATAAGGTCGATCTTTTCGGATGTTTCCCTAACCATATCTGGTCCAAGTAATAAACTTTCTGTAGATTCCCACCAACAAGTTGGCGATCTACATCGTCACCCGTACAATGCTTCGTTGGGTGCCATGCCGAAGCCAGCTTGAAAACTGTTATTATAGGAAAACTCTACAAAAGGAAGATGCTCTTCCCAAGTCCCTCTGAAGTCTAGGATACATAGTCTTAAAAGATCATCAATAATTTTGTTTACCATCTCCGTCTGCCCATTAGTCTTAGGATGATAAGCGGTGCTCAAACAAAACTGTGTACCTAATGCTTCTTGCAAGCTCCTCCAAAATTCGCTAGTAAAGATGGGGTCATGTTCCCTCACGATTGTAGAAGGTACTCCATGAAGACGAACTATCTCACGAACATATATTGTTGCCAAACATGATGCCGTCCTTTTACTCTTAACTGGAATAAAGTGAGCGCTCTTAGTGAGTCTATCCACTACCACCCAAATACTGGTGTTGCCTTTCTTCGATCTAGGAAACCCATATATGAAATCCATAGAGACGCTCTCCCATTTCCACTGCGGAACCTCCAACGGATGAAGTAATCCACCCGGCTTCTTTTGCCCAGCTTTGACTTGCTGGCAAACTAAACATTGAGAAACAAATTCGGCCATATTTTCTTTATCTAAGCCCAAAAGAATACCATCTTCATGTCTCTATACATCTTATCACCACCCGGATGAATAGTCATCTTAGAATGGTGGGCTTCTTCTAGTACTGCCTTTATCAAGCTTCCAGTTTGAGGAACACAAAGCCTTTCATCTCGTCACAACCACCCCTTTTCATCTATGGCATATCTACTGAGGTGACTAGAAGTCTGCCCTCTTCTGAGCTTATCCATGATGTCTAGGATCTGTGAGTCACCTTGTTGCGAAGCTCCTATCTGGTCCATAAGGGTTGGTCGTAACTCTAAGGATGCAAACAAATCGGGCAAAACCTCGATGGAGGGTCTGAAATCAAAAGCTGATATGAACTCCAAGTTCTTTCTTTCCATAAACAGAGGACTCAGGGCTACCCTCTTCCTACTTAGTGCGTCTGCCAACACATTACCCTTGTCAGGGGTATAAGCAATCTCAAAATCATATGAAGCTAAGAACTCCATCCACCGTTGTTGCCTTAAGTTGAGATCCTTCTGTGAGAATAGATACTTGAGAGATTTATGATTGGTATATAACTCGAACTTTTCTCCTAGTAAATAATAACGCCATGTATTTAACGCGAATACTATGGCAGCTAGCTCTAGATCATGGGTAGGTAATTCTTCTCATGAACTCTCCACTGTCTACCCCCATAGCATATTACTTTCCCTTCTTGCATCAGAACTGCACCAAGCCCTGTACCGCACGCATTAGTGTAAACAGTAAACACTTTACTTCCATCAGGCAAGGTCAAGACTGGGGCTGTTGTTAGAGCCCTTTTTAGTCGTTGGAAAGCAATGTCACAGTCTATGCCCCATGAAAATCCCAAATTCTTCTTTGTTAGCCTAGTGAGAGGGGCTGATATCTTCTTTGTCAACCTTCCAACCCAAGAAAGCTTCTCATCTCGGTTGCATTTTTAGGAATCTACCAATCTTGCACTGCGACCACCTTGACGGGATCTACAGCTATCGCTTCATTGGAGACTACATGCCCTAAGAATCTCACCTCTTTTCTCCAAAAATGGCATTTAGAGAACTTTTCCTTAAGTTGA
Source organism: Allium sativum (assembly GCA_030737875.1). NCBI lineage: Eukaryota > Viridiplantae > Streptophyta > Magnoliopsida > Asparagales > Amaryllidaceae > Allium > Allium sativum. The sequence goes on along the minus strand of CM060918.1, from coordinate 680,306,501 downwards.
TGGTCACACAGAGTTTACAAAACTTCTCTCAAATGTTGGGCATGCTCTTCTTCATTCTTGGAGAAGATCAAAATATCATCAACAAAGACAACGACAAATTTGTTTAGGGACTCCCAAAACACCCTACTCATCAAACCAACAAAATAGGCGGATGCATTTGTCAACCCAAAAGGCATAACTAGCCATTCAAAGAAACCGTCTGGAGTTCTGAAAGCAGTCTTATCTATGCTGTCCTCAGCCACCCTCAACTGATGGAACCTCGTAGCCAAGTCCAACTGAGAAAATATCGAGGCACCAACAACTTGATCAAATAAATCATCAATCCTCGAAAGTGGGTACCTATTCTTCTTGGTGAGCTTATTCAATTCTCTATAGTCAACACACAAACGAAGTGAACCATCCGCTTTAGTTGCGAATACTATTGGAACACCCCATTCAGATATGCTTCATCCGATAAACCCTTTCTCAAGTAGCTCCCGTACTTACTTACTCTGCTCCCTCCTTTCCCTTGGAGCTATGTGGCGCACTGGTAATGCAACTGGCTTTGCATTGTCCACCAGATATATGTGGAAGTCAATCTCGCGCCTTGAAGGTAAACCCCATACCTCATCAAAAACATTGGAATAATCTCGAACCACTGGAATAGATTTCAAATCATTTATGGATGCATCCAGAGATTCTAACAAGCTAAGCATAACAGACCCTTTGACGTCACAAGAAAATTCAAGGGTCTTCCCATGACAAGTCAGGAGTCTAACAACCCTCCGCTCACAATCCAGAATGGCCCCATATGTGGTAAGCCAATCCATTCCTGGAATCAATCCCGTAGCCCATAAACCCGAGCACATACGCGTCGCATTCAAACTCGATGACTAACACAGATATTTTCAAACCCCGACAAATCATTGATAAATGAGTCGAACCACCAATGGGGTTTGAAACAACTACGAGATCTACTTCCATACTAGTAATTAAGTGCAGAGATTCAACTACAGAACTTGATATAAATGAGTGTGAAGCACTAGAATCAAAAAGTGCTCTAAGTGGATGGTTTGAAAGAGAGACTAAACTTTCTACGGAAATTTTTCTACCACTTTCTGGAGCACTGATCGCGAGAGCATGCACCCGCCCTCCGGAAGTCCCTGCTCTTTGACCTTATCCGTGTGATCCCTGTTTCTTCGGACACTCTTTAGAGAAGTGTCTGACCTCTCCGCAATTAAAGCAATTGGCCTTCCTTCACTTACAATATTTGATCAAGTGGCCCTCCTTCCCACAATTGTGACATTTTTTCTTATCCTTGCCTTTGTCATCTTTCCCTCCTTTCTTCTGCTGTTGCTGCTGTTATTGCTGCCCCTTCTTGGGCCACACCTTCTTATTCTATGATGTCCCCTCAGCTTTTGTTTCCTTCTTTTCTCCTTTGTCCTCTTCATGCATTAGGGCCATATCAACAAGCTTTTCAAAGGTGGCCCCCATTGGAATATGGGACATACCTAAACCATGCAGAGGCTCATTCAGACCTTTAGCAAACCACAAAGCCTTTTTATGTGGTGTATCCACCAACTCTAACTCGAACCTTGCCAGCTGATTGAACTTGTTCACATACTCCTTTACCGTCAAATTTCGTTATTTGAGTGCTAAGAACCTCTCCATCTGTATGCTTCTCTCATCTTGGGAAAGAAATTTCATTTCGAACCTCTATCTAAATCTTCCCAAGTTTCCACCGGACGTCCAGCTTGGGTGATTTCCCATCAAAATGAGGATCGTCCTTTAACAGCCAAGCAGCTAACTGAATCTTCCTTTGGTCCTCCACTTCAAAGATTACGAACAAGTCCTTGGTCTCCTTAAGCCAATTCCTAGCTTCTACGAATGCCTCGTTCCGATGGAATGGCCTTCCTCCAATAGCCTGGAAGTCTTTGAAGATCTTGGAAAAGTTGTCAGCTCTTGGAGGGGGAGGAGGAGGCGGAGTGACTGGTGAGGAATGTCTCTTTGGCCTTTGACCGGCGCCGTGTCCTCCAAATACCTATGGAACCATCCGGGTATTGTGATGCCCTCTAGGATATTAGGGATGTTTTGTTCCCCAGACATGCTGAAAAAGGGAAAAGGAAGAAATTTATATAAAGGACCGAAGGATACTACATATGGCTTTTTAGAGAATGTTTTTCAAAACAGACTTTTCTTTTGAAAATACTTTCTTTTAAAACCTTTTTGAAAATAATTTCCAAAAACTTTTATCTAATCTGGTAACCTTCAGCTCTGATACCAAGTGTGACACCCCATGTCCGTTAATGTCACTCACTAAGTGAATGCATTAAGTTTCGTGAAGCGATATAGGTAAAAAGACACATAATAATTACAACATAGATATAAATAAGATAACAACGGAAATTTTAAATTTTTATTTCAAACATAAATCATAATGTCATGGTCCATAATACCTTAAGTCACAAAAACCATTACAATAAAACAACTTCTGCCTTGCATCATCAAAGTACATAAGAATATGAAAAACATAATTTCCCAATTAAAAGAGTTAAGCCATAGTGGAGACAAAAACTTGAGCCATACTTCAGAAGTAGCTTTTAGCAAGATGATATCTGAGTCCTGACTAAGCCTGAGTGTTTCCTCCCTGAGAACCTAGGGGAAACGAAAGAAAGAAGGAGAAACAAAAAGGGTCAGACATAAAGACTGGTGAGTCTAGTTACTTTTAGCCAGTAAATAAATAAAAGTAACATGATAGGCATATAAAGTGGACATGAGAGATCACTACATAAATGGTAGGTGTGACAAGGTAAGCAAGATAAGGTATATGTGCCTCACTAATGATTACTCTACACTATTACTAGTATAAATAAAATGAGATGATCCCTTCCACTCCTAGTTGGTTGACCTAGGGAATACGTTTGAGTGTACCCTAACCACTACACTTATCAATCGGCTCGTTACCCCGTAGATATCCTTTGCTGGCCCCACAGTAGGAGGTATCACTTCCTAAAGTGGCAACCCTTAAGGTGTGCACAACCATACCTACTAGTGTCACGGTCGTCTTATCCCCTTCTGTCCGGTTCATGCACGCACATGGCCTGGTCGGTTTGCGCTTCCCACACCATCCGTCTTGTTTGGATCTCTTATAATCAATTAGTAAGTGTGCCCCTTCTCTACCTAGTACGGAGTTCTTTATTTGATACCAACTCCGGGTTACTAACTGAAATGGGTCCCACACAATATGATACAAGCTCTTCCCTTTGTCTTGTATCCCCACTAGGTTTTTCACTGACTATGTATACCCTTAGGTGTCTTTAATTACATAGCCCTATGTTAGTCATGCTTACCCTAAAGATTGTCTTTAATTGCATAACTTTATTATATTATCCACTGGTTATGTATACCACTAGGTGTCTTTAATTACATAACCTTATTGGGTTAAGTTCGTGGTCCTATATATAAATATTACCCACCCCCTCTAATTTACTTGACCCACCCAATACCCATCCAATTTTACTTAACCCTAACTATAGTTCATAATCATACAATCCTTATGTATTAAATTAGGTTAAGTAGTCCAATTCAGTACCATGTCAAATTTTGGTTATAATGGGCTAGACCTCCCACATTAGGCCTTCAACGTATGGATGCTGGATATGCCGGTCAGGTCCGAGCAGTCTTTTTCCACAGTTGGTCCTAACCTCGTGTCTTAGCCCAATTCGTATTTGTGCACTTAGACCTCTCACATTAGGTTCAGCAATAGTGGCTGCTGGATATACCGGTCGGGTCCGGGCAGACTTCTGCCATTAATGCAACCTAACCTCGTGTCAAAAGTGCAATTACAATTCCTAATTGTAATTGCTAAATATTCCATTTTTATCCAAATCTACCTATGTCATTATAGGTAATTATTTCTACATTTCCCCATTTAAATTAAATGTCCAATTTTTTTAAATGTTACATAAATTATGCCAAATATAAATCCCTTTTTCCCCATTTCCTAACTAATGTATTCACACATATTTTGGCGGCATCTAGGCTATAAAGCAGCCTAGCCGTAACAATGAAAAAGGGAATATGACAAAGGTGATAGTTTCAACATATCTTGTCATAAACTAGCATGATAACAAGGCGAATGGATATGTAATTAACATCATCACGAGGTGGACATAAAATTGATAACTTGTGGCAATTACTACGATGTCAAAGCAAGCATAATGAGATCTAAATTAACCATTTTAGGTATCCAACTATTTAGATCTAGCATAGTTAGGGTGACATAGTAACATGTTTAGATCTATAGATGGATTCACATGTCAAGTCTACAACATATCTATATTGATCACAATATGGAAGGTGAAAAAGAGGACTTACATAAAGAATTAGATCTACCCCATGTTACAACTGTCCAATTTAATAGATGCACATTCAACACAATACAGTTACAAGTCAAGATCCACATAAAAAACATAATAGAATAACCACAATTATATTAGATCTAGGGAAATAGATCTATATGACATAGTATAGGATTTAATACTAGCACAGAATCATGTTTTACAACATATCCAATTTACAGTATTTCACAATTCACTTTTATTTATCTAAATCGAAAAGTAATCTAGAATATCACAGCGTTAGGTTTAGAGAATTGAGAAAGAACGGATCTTGAATTCTGAATTTGATTTGCACAGTTTGTTGTTGTAGAAAACGGTTCAGTTCGCACTCCAGCAGCATATGGCATCCATGATTTTCAATGAAGAAAATAAGAGAATATGACACCTCTATATAGCTTCCAGACCCCCTGAAACTGAGTGCCACGTCAGCCCTAGGGGTGTCGAAACCCCTGTGGGTAGGTCAACCCATAGGTCGACACCCCTTCAGGGGGACGACCCCTAGGTCGACACCTCTCTAGGGGGGTCAACCCCCTAGAATGGGAATTTTGCCATTCTGACGAATTTTTCGAGTTTGAATCGTTCTGGATAAAATTCTGACTCATGCGTATATATATATATAATTTTTTTTGCGCGTATACAAACTTAAAACCCTCATAACTTCCTCATAGTGTCCGTTTTACGTAAACCGAATGTCTAACTTGACCAGAATTTCGAGATGGACGCAATGGTGCAGTCCTTTCCTCTAATTTTGAATATTAAATTAATTATTATTTAATTTAGTGTCGGTACAAATTCGGGGTGTTACACCATACTTAAAAGCAATTTTTTCGATGAGAACTTGTCATTACCTCCAAATATGTTATCATTATCGTGCCTTGGCTCAATCCCGCTGCTGGTCATATATGCACATCACAAGTAGACAACGCTTTAAATCTTTCCATTCAACTAACATAGCTAACACTATAGGATCTGAATTAACCCTAGTGGAGGGGGTAAATATGGTTTACTACAGTTTTTGCTGAGTAATTAAACAATATCAACATAGATAATAATCAGAGTAAATGAGGAAAATAAATAACAAAAGATATATCCAACTTCGGCAAAACTCTGCCTACTGCTGCATTACCCAAGGTTTCTACTAGGAATTAAAACAATCTCTACGCTTACAATCTCCTGTAAACTCGCGATACCCGCTCCCAACTGTTCTAACCCTATGCTTAAAACCCTGTACCGATCTCTATCCCCGAGGTCGGATTTCCCCAAATCACAGACCCGTAATTCGTCTCCCTAGTTTTACAGACAAACTAGAAAACTGTAAACACGATTACAATTTGACAAACAATAAAAAAAAAAAAAATTAAAACCCTTAAAAACAAAACTAAACCCTAGTTTATAATTAATAAAATCCTTTTAAACCCTAGGGTTAACTTGACCGACCCCTTTATTTTTGCTTCAATATTGATTGGCCAATTTACCTCTTTTCTTTGGAATAAGAAAATGGGTATGGCAATTTAGGGTTTTCTTTCTTCTTGGATTAGAAGCCACCACTCTCTCATGTGATTCTCTCGAATTTCCAGTAGCTATCTTCATTGCTTATACGAGTTGAAACATTCTATTTGATCCAAGCAATTTGTTGATGCTCTGGTATGAATTTTCGATTCGAATTTCCATTTTATTTGTGCTCGAACTTGGATGGATTATTGCCAATGATGATGTGGTGTCTATATAGGATTAAAAATCCAAAATTTGCTTTGATTTCATATATTAGACTTAGTTTGATATTTGAGTAAATTTTGTGTTTGATCTTATCGGCTTTGAATTTGTCTTAAGTATATATTGCACTGGTTTCTGAAATCCACGACTTGAATTTGATGAGTTTGAATTCTTCAAACTTTCTATAATAACTTGCTAGAATTAATTGCGTATGAATTCTGGAATTAAACCTTCCTAATATATTTCCCAAAATTAAACTCTAATTTTCTGGTAATTTTGGACTGTTCTTCGAATTATTTTTGTCAAAACAAAAACTTGCATAACTGCTTATGAACAGATGTTAAGCTTGATTTGCCAAAACTAAAACTAGTGCTATACTCTGTTTTTCGATGAATTTTAAACTGATGCTATAACAAATTAAACTTCCTCAACTTTGAACTGATACTATACTTGATCATTCCTTATTCATAATATTTGCACTGCTCGACTTAATTGTTTGTGTGTGTACCCTATGTTGTTATGTGACATGCTTAGTCATTTGTGTTCCTTGCCATGCTGCATTGTCGCACCAAGTTTGCAATTATTACACTTCTTTGTCACTTAAGTTTGCACTAATATTTAACTCATGCAAGTACTTCTGTTCTTACTATGCATTGACTTAGCTAAGTGAACAAACTGTTCCAAGCATGTTGAACCTATAATTTCTAGTACTTCGAGTGTCCATAAGTTTGAATACTTTGATTTTCCATTAATTCGAATTGGCTTTGTGTATATTTGTGTTCTTTCCTTCAAACTGAACTTCCTTTTGTGATTAGTTGATGCCCATTTCATGTTGTTGCCAATTGTGTTGACCATGCATATGCTTGATGTACTGTTATGAGCTGTTTCACTTGAGTTGTCTTTTTATTCATGAACTTGAAATATGATTCTTTACTTGAATTGTTGCTAATCATTTCGGTGCTAACCTTGTACTTGTAATATGTTTACACTGCTACGCCATTTATGTACATTGATCCCATGAACACACATTACTGCACCATTTATGTACATTGATTCCATGCTTGTACTTTGACATATTAATCACTATAAACATGTTGTAGCATCCTCATTCATGTACATTGATGCCTCACTTTGACATGTTGATCCCATGCATGCTTTGTTGTTTTGACATGAGCATTTGTTTGAGTTACACCATGCATGAATATTGGCTTGCACATGTAATTGTAGTGAACACCAATATTGGCTGTCCCATTTATGTTGCGTATCGAGTTGCACTTGAACTTGAAAATTTAGCTCTTTTTGAATTTGCTGAACCACTGTTCCTACTGTGTATGCACATACATACATACACACATAAATATATGCACAAATGTGTGTATATATATGTGTTTGAGTTGCATATGTACTAGATTTCTTGGTTCATGTCCATTCGCGCTGTTTAACCGTATTGTCCCTGCATAGAAATATGTGGAAATACATACATTGTATGTGTATACATGTATAGTGCGCATGTAATTTATATATGTATGTGAGCACTACAGGCGACGTCTACCTTATGGTATTTACAGTGAATTACTGTGAATATCATAAGCTGTCTAAACACACATGGATATATATATATATATATATATATATATATATATATATATATATATCAAACCAAGTCTACAAAGATGATGAGAAACACACAAAAATTCTAAGGAAAATAAAATAAATTAATATTTTCTTGCATTTAATTTAATTTTTGTTTCAGTTTACTGTGTGTGTTTCTGTGGCAGGTATACAGGTGGATGGACTGGGTTGGAGCATAAGAAGATTCAGTGTTTCAGTGTCAGTGTCAGTGAATGTATAATTGAGTCTGTATATAACTGAGTGATCGAGTGATATGTGGTGCGGAATTTTTGTATATGAAATCGATTGTAGACACGACTAAATAAAACTGTACTATTATTTGTAATAAATTGAATTGAAATAAAGTATAATTTCGCTTGTTCAATTCAGCTTGTCTATTTTGTTTGAATTCTTTTAATAGTACAATTTCATGTGATATATGTTCAAGTTTGTCATGTCTAGATTAAGTATAGAAATATCCAAACATATTCAAGTATGTTGTAAATAGTGGAGTCAGAGAATATGTACTATTTCAACAGTTGAAATAAAATATTTATTTTTGTATGTGCTGTGAAATATAGAATATTACTATTTTCAAACACATTTATAGAATAATATATATATATATATATATATATGTTTGTTATCATCAAACAAAAGTCATAATGTTAAGTCATAATGTTATACTCAACAATCTCCCCCCTTTTGATGATGACGAACACACACTAAGATTTTGAATGTGGTAAATGTGTTTGGACATGAGTATAATACTCCCCCTATTTGTATGCTCCCCCTACAACTGAACTCCCACTATATATATATAAGATTAAAACATTTAATTGAATTTAAAATATTAAAATATTCTTGAATTATTCACTCGTCAATCAAAATCTTAACCATTCACCCCCTTTTGTTATCATCAAAAGGATAATAGAAATCGAAATAGTGATGAATATAGACTAGAAGTATAAATTCAAATCAAGAGGGAAAATATATATTGTAAATCTCATTTAATCAAACAAAAATCATAATATTCTTCAAATTAGAAGCGAATTTCACTTTTCAGAATGATAGATTTACAATTGATTTTATAGAAAATGAGGAGAGTTTTTAAGATTCAAATATAGGATTATAAATTTCAAATTTTAAGGTCAAAATTATTTAAGCACTTTCTAACCACACATGACCGCTAGGACTTTTGAATAGGTTAGCAGTAACTTAGATTTTATCCTCTCTTATGAGTTCCATCAATACATAACCGCGAGGACTTTTAAATGAGAATGGAAGCACATAGAGATTAAGGTTATTCACCCATGCATAACCACGAGGACTTTTAAATGAGAGTGAATACCAAGGATAAAAAAAAATCCTTTTTTTATCAAAATTTTCTTTATTTCCAAATATAATTTAAACTCCCCACATTATATAAAACAATGATGAGTGATAGAAATATGGTAGAATTAGAAGATGATCATGATATAAGCACTAATTCAATAATATTATAAAATATGTCCAATCATCATGAGAATTTAAATTATATTTTCTCCTATTATGAAATATACCATAGTCACAACTCACCACAATTTCACAATTCTATTAATAATTTGGATGAGTTCCAAATGGTTTAAATCGATCAATAATTTTAATTTTTGAATAAATAATCAAAAGTAATTTTAAAATTGAAAATATCAATTTCATGAGGGGGTTTTGAAATATTAATGCAAGTTGAAAATCAGTTTTAAAATTTTATTTTCAGAATTCAAATTCAAATATTATAAGCCATGAATTTTAACAATGAACCAAAAATGATTTCAAAATAAGTATAATCAAGCCAATCCAAAAAACTATGAAATTTTCACTATTAGTCAATTATAGCTTTCAAGTAATACGTTGAATTGAGTGCAGTTTTCAATATTTTCCAAAATGAATTAGAAGAAACTCAAAATAGCAAAGATGTGTGAAATTTCATTAGCTTTCGAGAAAATCATTAATTTTAAAATTCTGATTAGCGGTATTTAAGATATGTCAGAAATAAATAATATAACATTGTCAATAAAAATCAGCATCAATAAGAAAATAAAAACACGAGTTTAGAGATCATATCTGACTTACCGTTATCAATGTGAAACAATGAATCTCCAACTCAGAAAGGAACACTTGAATAATTCAATAATACGAAACAACATAAATTTTATCTCTCTTAAGCACAGTTGTTCCTTAGCCTCCGTCGGTACCTAAATATTTATAAAATCTAGTGGTCTGACAAAGACTGTTTTACCACTCTTTGCTTTGTTTACACGTCTTGGTACCCAAACCCGTTTATACAACAATCCATTACCATATACTAAAGTGCCCTTTGTAACCCAAATTTGTTTAAGCTTAATCAAATTCGTTTTGTAATCTTTTGGGATCCAAACACGTTTAACTGAATTGTTTCTAAACGGGTTTTCATTTCGTTTATGATTTGAAAATACTTTGAAATTATTGGAGTTCAAATCAATTTGATCTTTTCCAAAGCGGTTTAAAGGATTTTTAAAATCATACTTTTTAATTTGATCAAATTTATCTATACCAAGTCCTTTCTTGTCGTAACAAAAAATTGGTTTTTTAATAACATATTCAATGAATTTTCTCCTTTAGAGAATTTAGCCAATATTGATTCCAGTCATTGAATTTTAGATTTAAGATCACTATTTTCTTTCATTAAAATCGAACAACAATTTACAGTGACTTTCACTTGTCAGAATCACTTTGTTTCAAAGCCATATTTTCTTTTTCAAGCATTTAAATTTTCGAATTGGACTCAAAAATCTCACTTTCAAATTGTTTACGCTTTTCAATTTCAAGTTATTCAAAATCCTTGAATTTTTCAATCTCTTTTTTCCAAATCATGACTTATACGAGTAACTTCAGATTCGTTATTTTTCAAAATCACATTTTCATTTTCAAGGGTTTTGAAATTTTCTTTTATTTCAAACAATTCTTTTTGAAAAGTCATGCATTTATCGCATTTGAAATTTCTGATTTTCTCAGTTTCAACTTCAAGCTTATTCAAAATCGATTCGGTTTTCAATAAACTCCTTTTCTCTCAAATTTCATGTTTGGAGTTATTGATCTTCTTAAACTATCCAACTCCTTTTGCAAAAAGTTTTTTTTATTTTTAGTTCAATCTCGTTTATTTTTTAAAACACAATTCCCTTTTCAAGATTTTGAAACTTTTCATTAAGATGAACTAAATCATTTTCCAAATCTAAACATTTTTTGCAATCAAGTTTTCAATCTTTTTAACGTTTTCAAGTTTTAATTCCAAATCATGATTTTTATTACTCAACTCAACATTTTCATATTTTAAATTTTTATTTGTCATTTTGAGACTCTCAACAGTTTTAGTTAACTTACCACAAAGAAGAATTAACTTTTCAGAAGGAAATTCAACATGCTCGTCATCTGTTGAGTCTTCATCATTGTTATTATTCGATTCATCTTTCGTAAATCCAATCAAGCATAATTCTGAATTTGAGTTGGCTTTTGAGGGTTTTGAGCTATTGTTGCCCTTTCTTCCATATAACGCATCGAGAGTTTTCCAGATTTCCTGCGCAGTTAAACAATGAGAGATATGGTTATATTGATCATCATTAATATAAGAATATAAAATGTGCGTAGCATGAGAATTAATTATAATATCATTCTTATCTACCATATCACATCCATTTTTAACAATATCCCAACATTTAACATTAACGGATTTTAAATAAAATTACATTTTTAATTTCCAATTTAAAAAATATGTTCTATCAAAAATAGTTGGGGTTATACTGGAAAAATTCTCACTAGATTGATAACTAGAGAACTAACTGTTAGGAAAATCCACAACTCTAAAATTATTTAAAATTAAAAAATACCCGCTTTGATACCACTTGTAGGATCTAAATTACCCAAGAGGAGGTGAATAGGGTTTATTGCAGTTTTTGATGAGTACTTAAACAATATCAACATAGAAAATAATCAGAGTAAATGCGAAAAATAAATAACACGCAGATATACCCAGCTTCGGCAAAACCCTACCTATTGCTGCATTCCCCAGGGTTTCAACTAGGAATTAAAATAATCTATACGCTTACAATACCCTGTAAAATTGCGACACCTGCTTCCAACTGTTCTATCCCTACACTCAAAACCCTGTACCGATCTCTATCCCCGAGATCGGATTTCCCCGAATTACTCACTAGTTTTACAAACAAACTAGAAAACTGTAAACATGATTACAAATTGAAACACAATAAAAACAATATAAAAATTAAAAACCTAAAAAACAAAACTAAATCCTAGTTTATAATTAATAAAAAAAAATTAGCCCTAGGGTTAACTTGACCGACCCCTTTATTTTTGCTTTAATATTGATCGGCCTCTTAATCTCTTTTCTCTTGGATAAGAAAATGGCTATGGCGATTTAGGGTTTTGTTTCTTCTTGGATTAGAAGTAGCCGCTCTCTCATGTGATGCTCTCGAATTTCCAGTGGTTATCTTCATTGCTTATACGAATTGAAACACTTCTATTTGGTCCAAGCAATTTGTTGATGCTCTAGTATGAATTTTCGATTCGAATTTCCTTTCTATTTGTGCTCAAACTTGGATGGATTTACCAATGATGATGTGGTGTTTATATTGGATTAAAAATATGAAATTTTCTCTAATTTCATATATTAGAATTTGTTTAATATTTGAGTGAATTTTGTGCTTGATCTTATCGGCTTTGAATTTGTCTTGAGTATATATTGCGCTGGCTTCTGAAATCCACGGCTTGAATTTGATGAGTTTGAAATCTTCAAACTTTCTAAAATAACTTGCTGGAATTAATTACGTATGAATTCTGAAATTAAACCTTCCTAATATATTTCCTAAAATTAAACTCTTATTTTTTGGTAATTTTGGACTATTCTTCGAATTATTTTTGTCAAAACAAAAACTTGCATAACAGCTTATGAACAGATGTTAAGCTTGATTTTCCAAAACTAAAACTAGTGCTATACTCTATTTTTCCATGAATTTTAAATTGATGCTAGGACAAATTGAACTGCCCCAACTTTCAACCAATGCTATACTTGATTATTCCTTATTCATAATATTTGCACTGCTCGACTTAGTTGTTTGTGCGTGTACCCTGTGTTGTTGTGTGACATGCTTAGTCAGTTGTGTTCCTTGCCATGCTGTATTGTTGCACCATTGCAACTATTACACTTTCGTGTCACATAAGTTTGCACTAATGTTTAACTCATGCAAGTACTTCTGTTCTTCCTATGCATTGACTTAGCTGAGTGAACAAGCTGTTCCAATCATGTGAACCAGTAATTTCTAGTACTTCGACTGTCCATAAGTTTGAATACTTTGATTTTCCATTAACTCGATTTTGTGTATATTTGTGTTTTTCCTTTTAAACTGAACTTGCTTTTATGTCTAGTTGATGCTCCATTTCATGCGGTTGCCCATTGTGTTGACCATGCATATGCTTGCTGTACTTTTTTGAGCTGTTTCACTTGAGTAATCTTTTTATTCGTGAACTTTAAACATGATTATTTACTTGTATTGTTTCTAATCATTTCGATGTTGAGCTTGTATTTGTAATATGTTTGCACTGCTGCGCCCTTTGTGTACATTGATCCCCTGCATGCACATTGCTGCACCATTTATGTAACTGACATATTAATCATTGTAAACATGTTGTACCAGCCTCATTCATGTACATTGATATCTCACTTTGACAGTTGATCCCATGCACGCTTTGCTGTTTTGACATGAGCACTTGTTTGAGCTCCACCATCCATGTATATTGGCTTGCACATGTAATTGCAGTGAACGCCAATGCTGATTGTCCCATTTATGTTGCATGTCGCGTTGCACTTGAACTTGAAAAACTGGCTCTTTTGAATTTCCTGAACCACTGTTCCTACTGTGTATGCACATACATACATACATACATACATATACACACACACACACACACACACATATATATATATATATATATATATATATATATGCACACACATGTGTGTATATATATGTGCTTGTGTTTCATATGTACTGGATTTCTTGGTTCATGTCCATTTACGTTGTTTGACCATATTGTCCCGGCATTGAAATATGTGTATATACATACATTGTATGTGTATACATGTATAGTGCACATGTAATTTATATATGTATGTGAGCACTACAGACGACGTCTACCTTGTGGTATTTGCAGTGAATCGCTGTGAATATCAGAAGCAGTCTGGACATAGATGGATATATATAAGACCTAGTCTAGAAAAATGATGAGAAACACACCAAAATTCTGAGGCAAATTAAATAAATTTATATTTGCTTGTATTTAATTTTATTTTTGTTCCAGTTTACTGTGTGTTTCTGTGGCAGGTATATCGGTGGTCGGACACTGAATTGGGGCATAAAAAAATTTAGTGTATCAGTGTTAGTGTCAGTGAATGTATAACTGAGTCTGTATATAACTGAGTGATCGAGTGATATGTAGTGAGGAAATTATGTACATGAAATCAATTGTAGACATGACTGAATAGAATTGTATTATATTGTAATAAATTGAATTGAAAAAAAATATATATTTGCTAGTTCAATTCAGCTTGTCTATTTTGTTTGAATTCTTTTAATAGTACAATTTCATGTGATATGTATTCAACTTTGTCATGTCTAGATTAAACATAAAAATAACTAAACATATTCAAGTATGTTGTAAATAGTGGAGTCAGAGAATATGTACTATTTCAACTGTTGAAATAAAATATTTATTTAAATAATGTTTGAATATTCAATCCTGTATAATAGTATTCTATTCAAATAAATATTTATTTCTGTATGTGCTGTGAAATATAGAATAGTACTGTTTACAAACACATTTATAAAATTATATATATATATATATATATATATATAAATGTTTGTTATCATGAAACAAAAATCATAATGTTATACACAACAAACACCACATCCTAATATTTCTTGCTAAGGAATCAACAACTTTATTCCTTTTTCCAAACATGTACTTATTGACAAAATCATAAGTAGCCAAAAACTCTAGCCATCTTTGTTGTCCCATATTGAACTTCTTATAAGGGAACAAGTATCGTGAAAACTTATGATCTATAAAAAAATCGAATCTCTCTCCTAAAAGGAAATGCCTCCAAATATTCAAAGCAAAGACAATTTTTGTAGATGCCAAATCATAAGTCAGGTATCTTACCTCATGCGGTATAAGCTACCTAGATACATATGTAATCACTTTAACCTTTTACACAAGAAAAGTTCTTAATCTAGTTACATAAGAATCATATAAACCGCCAAATATTGATTACCATATGTTCTAAAAAAACAAAAGCATTATAAACCTATGTGTAACGACCTCTAACTCAGCGATTGGATATTTAATTATTAATCATTAGTTGAGTGACGGTCCCAAAATGTGACTTTCCGTAGACGATCGAATCAGGACTTGGGACCAATTCCATTATGTCCGGATCGATGATAGGAACTTTCTAGACTGTAAGCAACGATATGTTTTGAATGTTGGATTTTTGGCTAGTAGCTTGGGTTCAATTCGTGAGTTAATAAAAAAAGATAATGGAATTAGGTCCCAAAACATTTTCCATTAGTCTCAGAATGGTTTTCAGAATTCTTTTTAGTGTAAAGTTCTACATGTTTGCGATCTGGGACATCTCAGGTTTGGTGAATAGTGTTTTCGGTGGATATTATAAATAGACCACCTCTCCCCCATAATCTCTAACCTTTTTATTTCTCATCAATGGCCGAAGTTACCTAATTTGATATATCCACTATTAGCAAAATCTATGAAAGTTGTTCGTATCGACAACATGAACTCATCGCTATTGGCAGTTTGTTGATCGTGCGTCGGAGCTAGTCGGAAATCACCAAAAACAGATCCCAGACCCGTTTCGTTTTATTTTCTCATGGCTCACGCTAGGTCGTGAGTTTACCAGAGACCCATAAAGGAGAAACATGTGCGAGAGGGAGAGCTTCCAATAATCCATGGTAGTCGGGGGTCGTGTGATTGTCAGGTGGCACCGGAATTTTTATATGAATGTTTGTCATTCATCTCCAGATTCACAGTGGAGGAGACGACTTCAAGGGTCGGCTTGGTGCTAGTGGGGCATCTTGGAGGCACGTATATAAGGTGGAGGAGGCGCGTGGTCCGGTGGCCTGTAGGCGCAGCAATGTGTGGTTGAAGATGGTGGTGAAGTTGGGTTTAAGCGGGGATGTGGTTTGGTCGATTGATGAAGATAATTAGCCTGAGCTAACTACTTTGTTAATTACATTATTTATTTCAGTTTGTGTAAATGTAGTAACAAATGTATCTCTTTAATACAAGATTCATTTTGGACGTCGTTTCTTGCATGGACTCGTGATGAAGAGCTCTACAATATGGAGCAGCTTTGCACTAATTTGGTCAATGAGAGTGATTTTTGATTCTCACTATACTGCAGTCATAGTATAGTATATAGTTGACATTTATATCTGATTTCTAATTATAAAACAAAATATCTAGGATAGAAAACCTAGTGATTAGTAAAGAAAATAAATAAATGGTGATTTAATTAGACTCGACATGGACATCACATTTTATCCATTTGCGTGCTATCACACGCCATTACATGCCATTTTAACAACGTCGCTAGATTTAAGCTATTTAGACGTGTGTTTTACCTAGTTGCTATAGGTAGGTTTTTTTTATCCTATTGGATGTTGTTTTGGATGCTTGTATGATAGTTCAGGAAATTGGGTGATTATTGTTGCATGGTGCATTGTTTGCTTAGTTTGGCGTAAAACGCTGTCTGTAAGCAATCTAGTACTAGGAAATCTCGTTTGTTATAGTTTGGGGTGCTTATCGATCGAATGCATATGTTGGTATATATCGATTACGTGCACAAGGATGATAGACTCGAACAGATGAGATAAATTCATGATAGATCTTCATAGTGCTTGGATGGACCCAAAGACTTAGTAAATTTTGAACTCGACGATGGAATTGAAGACAAAGCAACATTAAAGCTTGATGATGTTGGAAGGACTTTGGTTCGTTAGGCCAAACCATATACAGATCAGTGTATCGATCCAAATGCAAATCGATATGCGGAACCAGATCCCGATTCGGCATACTAGCCGAACTGGATCTCGGATAGGCTGCTGTCGGTCCAAACCTTGATAAGTACGTTGATCCAACTTTGATTCTAAGAGGGAAGTTTATTAGCGTGGTCTCTAGAGCTTGGTGGCCGATCTAAAGATGGAGGATGGACTTGGCGATGAATTGGATTTCGCGATAAATGTCGTGTGTTTTTCCATGGATGTGCATTTAACAATTTCGATTAAATACAAGATCTGAGTAGACATTATCGATTACTATGGAGTGGTCGATATTGACTACTACTGTTGTAGAGAACTTTGGCTAAGTTGACATGGATGATGGTGCGATTTTGAGCAGTAGGACACAGTGGTTCCTTTCAATAATGATTTCGACATGATGGTTGTTCGATCAGTGGCTTTGGCTTAAGACATTGATGTAGCGATTCGTCATTCGACGATAGTGATTCTAAGATGGGAGCAAGGCTGCTGCGATGGATAGTTTTCTTCGAAATGTAGAAAATACAATGTTATGTCGTACTAAGGTGACTGTTCTTATGAGGATGGGATGATACATAGTTGTTATAACTTGGTACTGCAATCGACGAGGTAGCACGGCTGTGTAGTTTGTTTGGGATAGCCTATTTGTCGAGTGATTTCGGATGGGAGTCTTATGGACAGGCTTATGAAATATTTTGCTATGGTGAACGTATGCAAAGGAGTAGTTAGTATTTGTAACTTCGTTATATTTTTGAAATAGTGACACAAGGATGAATCAGAGCCAATGCAGTGTGGACTGATCGGCTTAGACCCTAGAGCCAATGCAGTGTGGACTGGTAGGGTTATCTGCTATAGACTAGGGCAGTTGGGCATAGCAACGGTCTGGCGGAGACCATGGCAATTGGCCCCATTGGAGTCTCGATGGATTTGGTGACCGTAGTACTAGATATCATATGCATTACGTAATACTAGATATCATATGCATTACGCACTGAGTTAATGAATGTGAGGATGGTTGATATATGTTGTGCTTGTTTGCATTTTTTTTCACCATTTAATACTCATAAATCTGTCACACCTTGTTCATATGATATTTATCACAGCATAGCATGTATCAATTTTTATGTGCTAACTCTATGGATGTAGGGGCAGGATTGGTATGATTCTTAATACCCACCACGACATATATACCATTACGACTTTTATGGTACTTTGAAATTTGTTTACTGATCACACCAGACTTTTGTCTACTTTTATTTCTCTCTTATTACCTTGGGTTCTCATTGATGATGCTAATGAGAAGACCAGGTGACAGATATGGGTATCATTAGAAGTTGCACAAATGGATCAGCAAGAGGTGACATTTTACATATTTATACCTATATTCTTGTTGTTTATTCCATGGTGTGACACTGTGAAGCCTTGAAAGTGTTATGTATTCTTTTAGAGATAGATTATAAGTTTGAGTTTATTTATCTCATCTATATGCTCTAATACTGTTTTGTATAACTATATAAGCCCACGTACTCTGATTTTGTGGTTTATGTATCTATGATTGTTATTACCATATGTCATCTGATGCGCTTTGAGATATACGACAGGTTCTGTGATTGTATGTGTTTTGTATTCTCTTCTTTGTTATTTCCTTCTTTTCTCTGACTTTTCCCTTTTTCTCAACCACTTCTTTCTCTTGACGGTCGCTTTACATCGGGTGGGTGCTGCTATAGTGTGATATTATATTACTTTGGCACCAGTGTGTATGAAGGTTGTCACAATACACTATAATCTCTAGAATCCTTCATTGAACTTTCTTGACCAAAAAAGCCTAACATAACCCATAATGAATCAACGGTAATAACTTCCAATTCAAGAAAACTTCAAATCTCGGTAATACTTTCTGGTCTCTTCAGACTATTGGTAGCTTCAATCTTCATTGGATCCACATAAAACCCTTTGCTTGAAACTACGCAACCTAAAAACATCACTTCTTTCACCTAAAAATAACACTTAGAAAACATGGCTTTCAAATGATATTGCACCAAAGTTTCAACCACAATCCAAAGATAAATCTCATAATCCTTCTCATCTTTGGTGTACATCAATATGTCATTGATGAAACTAACAAAATCTATCCAAATGCTCTTGGAAAATTGAGTTCATAAAATCCACAAAGAAAGATAATATATTCATTAACCTGAATGGTATTACCAACCACTCGTAAGATCCATATCTGGTTTTGAATGTTGTCAATGGTATGCTACCCTTCGCTACCGTTAATTGATGAAACACGGTTGCCAAATCCAGTTGAGAAAAGATTTTAGCTAAATTCAATTAATCGAGAAAATCATCTATTCTTAGTAAAGGGTACTCATTCTTTGTTGTATTCTCTTATGGTAATAAAATAAAACCTCAATGATCCATCGAACTTCCTTAAAAATGTCGCAACTTCTCCCTATAGAAAACTACTTGGTCAGTGAAACTACACTTTTCCAAATATACAAGCTACACCTTTATTTTTTCATCTTTGCAGGTCTCATCCTATCGTATGGTGTACTATCTATTTCAGCTCTAGGAAAAAGATTATTCTAAATACTATGGCTCTCCTCGGCAGCAATCACATATCCAACTCGAAAATATGTATGAATTCCTTAACAATAGAAACTTGACTTGCTTCATCTTTCGGTTTCAATGCACTCAACAATGCATAAGTTTGCGAACTCTCATTCTCCACTGAGTAAATAATCTGTCTACTACAACAAGGGTGTCTCAATGATATTTTCCTATCTTGGCAAGATAACCTACCATCAAAATGGTTCAACCAATCCATACCCAAAATAATTCTGAAGCATACAAAATCAGGTACATGCAAAACAAAGATAAAAGTTTACCTAGCAGCTATTTTTTTTGGTTATCGAATCTTATCCCTAGAGTTGCATAACCTTTTACAAGATTAGATTCCTTATAGGATGTAACAAGGTATGACGGTTCTAAAGATAACTTATCTACCAAATATAGAGAGATAAATGAACGTGATGCACCGATATCAAACATTACTCTAATCGGTATGTTATGAATAGAAGCATACCTTTCAACATTACTTTTCCTATTTATGTTGCAGTGGGTTTAGACCATTATAGTCCCGAATCAAGAACCTTTCCTTTCACAACCTATGGAAACTTATTCATTATTAACCCCGTTATGAAAACGCGGTTCAAAAATGATGTGTTGACTGTAATACAACATCGTAGATCGAATGCACATTGATAACGGGATCATACTGGCACAATGCTAATGCAACAACTAAAATACGGATCAGTTCGTGTTGTGAATGGAGGTCCAATCCTCAATATGATGAAATGCATACACGGTTGCAAGTTGCACGCATGAGAAGGATATATATAAAATGAATATGGATACAACATGCATTGCAAATGTCACTATACATCATACATGCAAAGCTTGGAACCCATGTCAACGTCTCACTCCGTACAAAGATATATTACCAGCTCATTAAGCATATATGGGTCATGTCGAATAATTAAATAAACCATCTGATGTGAACCGTGTACATATATTGTAATACGGTTAACGTGAGGTATATTCGCATGTTTAAAGTACTATGCATATAAACACTCCATGTCCAAAATGTAAAGAGTGCCACATTAGTATTGATTGGAAATTGCATAAAAGAACAAGTAAAACTCAAGCAAACCTTCATTAGCTTTTAATCATAAAGCTAAGGTGTGCATGGAGTGTCCACAGTAAATACAAAACAATGTATATGAAGCCACATCAGCAGCACCATTCTGACCGGTCGTGCAAGCTCTGGTCGGTCGTACACCCAACTGAATCGGACGGTCGTGCGGCCTTCATCAGCTGGTTGATCGGCCAGCCCCCACACTACACGATCGGATCTGCATCGAAGTCCTGGTAGTCGTGCATTCCACGTGGATGGGGCAGTTGGGTCGTGCATGCAGCTTAACAAATTTCTGGTCGGTCGTGCTTCTCCAAATATTTTGATCGGTCGTACACTGTTTTCCTACAATGGAAAAGATGCTGACTGGGTCGAGCACATGTTAAAATAAATGAGCATGTTTATATATATATACAAAAGATGGTTCATTCTTATATTATAATATGGGATGGAAGGAATTGCTACATGGATGCATCGAATTGCTGCAATATAAAGTTCAATGGCATTGGCATAATTTTGGGTTATGCATATTATTTAGGTCGAGCAGTATAACCTGATCACACATATAAATTCTGGTCGCGCATGAATTTCGAGTCGGTCTTATAGCTGGCTACAGTAGTATACAACTGTCCAATGGCATTTTTCTAAATACATTTATGAACGACCCATACCCTGCACACCATAACTACAACTCTGCCACTACCTCTAAACTACACCTATAAATACCCCACTTCTCAACAATTCAAAGGGGCAAATTTTAGACCCCGAAGGGCTGCTATTTTCACTTCTCCACCACTCTAGACTTCTCTAAACTTCTCTAACCTCCATTCATTATCTCTAAAGCTCAGATCTAACACCAAATCTTCCATGGAATCATCCAAAAATATTCAAATGTCCGGGAGATCGAAGATCTACACTATTACTCCTCGCACTTAGAGAAATTGAGTTAATTCCTTCGCGGATTCAAGTCAAATCAAGAGCAAAAGAGAGAGGAAATAAAGGAGATCATTATAGAAGAGAGAAATGAGTGATATGAGTGAATTCATGTACTTTGTATATTCAAAAGTATAGTGAAAGCTCTTCCTATAGTGGACATAGGCTATTTTTAAGACGAACCACTCTAAAACTCTTTGTTCTCTACTATTTTCCTTTTATTTTGTGTTTGTGGCTCCATAATCTCAAATCCTACCTTTTGGTGAAATATTCTAAAAGCTCCTTTAGTGTTGTGGTCATTTTTTAATTTCAACATTTGGTGCCTACCCCACATACACTTTCAAAGGATCAAGAGCTTTGTAAAATATCCAAGTTTAAAGGATTTTCTTTATGATAGATCCACACGATCTAAAGTCTAGGCCTGTTAAGAGATTGTCTCCAAGGTTCAAAAGCTTGTATGAAGTAATGCCACAATCAAAGTCAAAGAAAGGAAGAAGTAAATTCGTTAGAGGTTACGATATTGTTGATCGTGAAGCTATGCCAGAAACGAATAGTCTCGAAGTTGGCCAAGGTTCTAGAGGTGGAGATGGTGTAACAAGTGATGAGTTAGACTTAGCTTTTGCCAACTTGAACTATAGAATGGATAGTTTTACCAAGGCTTTGATAGAGAAGTTAGACGCGGTTCTCAATGCTCGACCAAAACCACCACTTCAAAAGGTCCATGTTGATCTCGAAGAGAATGCCAATTCATTTACTTCTGGCCGTAATCACCACAACAACATGGGAGACGATAATGATTGGTTGAGCGATGAAAATGAAGCTAAGTTCGAAGACTCGAAGCCAAAAGCTAAAATTCATTCCGACAGAAATACTCGAAGGGTTGTTGTAGTCCCACCTCAGAGGCATTTCCTTGTTGGGAAGGTAAAGAACCTAAGTCTTCTAATCATGATCGATTACCTAGACGAACATCTGGTAAAGAGATAGAAATCAGCCTTCCGGAATGACGTAACACTGAAGAGTACATCTCAGATATGATAGAACAGATCATAAAGAAGAATCAAGCTGGTAATGACGATGAAAGAGAATGGGATTTCCCTCCCGATATGACTCCATTTACCGAGAGAATCTGAGAAATAGAGTGTACGAATAAGTTCACTCCTCCAACTTTCCCTCTGTACAACGGTTTTGTTGATCCTAGCTACATTCTATTCAAGTACAAGTGACATATGAGTGCAACAAAGGTAACAGATGAGATGCTTATAATTTCCTCTCTACTTAGAAGGTTCTGCATCATTATGGTTGACGAAGCTGCCACCTAAATCTGTAGATCGATTTTCTGACTTGAATAAAAAGTTCAAGGAGCGATTCCGACTCTATGCTACAAAAGTCAAAGATGCTATAACACTTTTAACAATGGAGCATAATCCAGGGGAATCCGTTAAAGCTTTTCTCAGTCGATTCAATGTTTCCTTGTCTGAAGTGAGGAATCCAGAGCCTTGTATAGTCCTCATGGCTTTACTCAATGCTATAAACAAGAGAAGCGAGTTTGGGAGATGGATAAAGATGAAGGAACCAAATACGCTTGACAATTCTATAAAAAATCAGAAGAGTACATGAGAGTAGATGGCGATCCTCCTCTTATTGGCACAAGCAACATCGTTGAGGATAAAAAAGGCTAATGCTCAAGTTAATCAATAGAGAATTCATGGGAAGAAGCAAGTGACGGGAACATCAACAAAGCTAATAGGAAGTTTTGCCTTCATGACTCATCAGAGCTAACTCCTCTGAATGACACTCCTGAAAACATCTACCTTTCCGCGAAGGATGAAGAAGATTACCCGGAGCCTCAGCCAATAAAGTTGAATGACCATCTAACCAAATCTAGAAAGTTCTGTTGGTTCCACAATTAGCCAGGCCACAAGTCCAATGAATGTAGGCATCTGAAATCATTGATCGAAGAGCTGATTAGGAAAAACCACCTGCAAAAATATGTGAAGGACCCCAAACTGCAAATCCTTTTGCAACTCCCTAGGGGCAAGGGGCCTCAAATGGCCAGTCTGGTCCAAGCAACGGAGCATCCGCTCAAACCAATGCAAGGTAGGTCATAAACTAATAACTGTTGGTGGCGCTCTAATATTTGTGGCTCAGAATAAGCGATCTTCTTCACCTTTACTTTACTTCTTGCTATGTTTGAATTTCTTGCAAAAAGTCTGTAATGTTTACATGCATTGTACTGAATAATAACTTTACGAATAAAGTCTTACCTGCCTGTATAAATCTCTTACTTGCAAAGTTTTCATTAATACAAAATTTTCTAAAGACAATTTTCTCATTGCCGGCTGTTCCACAGGCGTTTGCTTCCTTAGAATTCGATCAAGTGGGACAACCTCGATAACACCAAGTCAAGGGTAGATTTAAAAAGTCCCAACGAGTCAAACAACGAAGAGAGTAGCAAGCAGTCATGGATCTAGAACCCGAAAGGTTGCGGGAGTTTGTTGTGCAAAACGATGCATGGGAGTTTGTTACGCGAAACGATGCAATCTCACCCAAAGGTCACGGGAGTTCATTATGCAGAACGAAGCGCGGGAGTTCGCGATGCAAAACGATGCACGGGAGTTCGTTACTTGAAACGATGCAACCTCACCCAAAGGAAGAGGAAGTTCGTTGTGTGAAACGAAGCGTGGGAGTTTGCTATGCAAAACGATGCACGGGAGTTCGTTACGCGAAATGATGCAACCTCACCCAATGGTCGCGGGAGTTCGTTGTTTGAAACGAAGAGTGGGAGTTCGCTATGCGAAATAATGTACAAGAGTTCGTTGTGTGAAACGAAGAGTGGGATTTCTCTATGTGAAATGATGTGTAGGAGTTCGTTACATGAAACGACGCGACCTCGTCTGAACCTCACCGAAGTTCTCTCTGTGAATGATGCGACAATCAAAAATCCTTTCCATAGAGAAAGCAACCTCTCTACAGCGGAGATTAACGATGCTCAATGAAGTCTAAAAGGTTGACTTAGTCAGTGGGAAAAGATGAATGTTGGGTAATAAACGACCTCTCCATAGTAGGGGCATCCAATAAAGTCTGTGATGTCAGGGCTGATCGACAAAGCAGACAAACATCGAACCATAAAAATCCTTCCCACAGTAAAGACTAATGACGACCTCCTAGGTAGGGGAACGGACATCCAAAGCTTCTCCAAGAAGAAGTAGAAAATAAATCATAGATACATATTTCCCAAATGTGAAATATCGTAAACCATCATATAAGTCGTTAAAACAATGATGCCTGAAATCCACAATCGCCTTGTATCGATTAGTTGATCTTAAGCATTAACGTGAATTCAAATTAGAATATCGTATTTGTGCAGATAATATTCAATGAGTTATAAACCGTTGAATAAGACAGTTTTGCGTAAACACTTCATTCAATTCACTAATAAAAATTCTCTATAATTAAAAATTTTAACTGACTAATCTGTTATAGATATGGGCAGTCGATAGCAAAATATTCGCCCAAAAACATGCAATGTTTTTATATTATTAGAGAACAGGGTATAACACTGAAAAAGAAGATTTGAGTTCGAACCATCACCAGCAAGCTCTTAAGTGCTCGACATTTCAATACTTGGCAAATTAGAGGTCAGAGAATCCGATAAGTCGGGATTAAATGCATACAAAATTCTTTCAAAGAATTTGAATCTGAGATGCAATAAATTGAATCGTCAAAAAATATATGCAAGTTAATAAGCATAACTGGCTATTTTCAAAAGATTAGAGCCCCATAAAATTTGGCACCAGACGTTAATGCAACTAGACCTGACATTCGGGGATTTCTGGTTAAATTGGAATGATACAGAGAAGAGTGCCATGGCCCGTCAGTGCTGTCTATATTGATCCATTAGTTAGAATTCATTCCAATCCATCAATAATGAATGTTGACCGTCCATCAATATGTTTGACATAGATTATAGTAAACATTCATTTCAAAGCTCATATTTTCAAGCAAAAATACAAGCTTCGAGCGGCAAATGTTAACCCCAAACACGGTTCAAAAATGATGTGTTGACTGTAATATAACATCGTAGACCAGATGCACCTTGATAAAGGGATCATACTAGCACAATGCCAACGCGACAACTAAAATACAGATCAATTCATGTTGTGAATGGAGGTCCAGTCCTCAATATGATGAACTGCATACACGGTTGCAAGTTGCACGCATGAGAAGGATATATATAAAACGAATATGGATAAAACATGCATTGCAAATGTCACTATACATCATACATGCAAAGCTTGGAACCCATGTCAATGTCTCAAATCGTGCTAAGAAATGTTACCATCTCATTAAGCATATACGGGTTCTAACAGCCCGCATTTTACGTATCGGAGGATCATAAAATATTTTTATTTTATTCCCTGAGGGTTGGATCATTTTGATATTTTAATATGTTGCTTATGGGGATATGAGATATGTCCATAATTTTTATCAATTTTGTTTGTGACCATTTTCCCCTGTCAGTCTTGTACATGGCAAAACTTTTGACTCAGGTCGAATCAGGTGGTGATACCTATGCCATTGGAAAGGAAATGATGATTGTCTTTCGGTGGAGTGGTTACAATAAAGAGTTGGCTCAGCGGTTTGGGAGGAATCATTGTTTTAAGGTTTAACAATTGGATATTCAAGTTTTTAAGCCGTAATGGGATGATTTGGATAGACCCATTAGTGGGCTAGTGGAAGGGTATAAATAGGGGGTGGGAGGTATGAGAAATGGTTTAGTTTCTCTATTCTCTCATTTGATGGCCTATGCTCCTCCTTCCTCTAACGCCTTTCCACCATTAAAAATCAAATCTAAAGGAAGGAAATCGAAGATCCACACCATTCGAGGCTATATCTACATCATTTGAAGTGAGAATTCATCGGAACAAGGGGTTTGGTTCGAAGTGCTTGTTGTCCGGAATCTAATTGCAATTATTTTAGCTTGTTTGGGAGGATCGGTGAGTGATTTGCATCTCTCACATGGATCCAATGAAGTATATGGATGTTCGATCATATTTTTCATCAAATTCAAGTGTTTTACCATAGATCTAAACCATGATAAGTTCATTTTCGTATGAATCACCCTAGGATCTAATTTAGTATGTTTAAACCGGTATTTCCTATTCCATTTCATATGTATATGCAAGTTATATCCATAAATTTGTTCACATGTTCATTTATCATGATTTTGGTGAAATTTGCATAATTTAATGATAATTGTCACTTTCATGATGTTAGTTCTTTCATAACACGCTTATGATTGTATTGGATGAGTCGGTTTCGTCGAATTTGTTGTTTGGCGAAGTTTTGGTTGAAACTGGACTTGGAACAGGGGCTGTACAATGGACCAGTCGGTCATGAAGGATCGGTTGTGGAGTCCCTTGGAGTAAAAGCCAGGACATGACCGATTGGTGCCCCAGAGGACGACCGATCGGTGCTCTATGGGAGAACCGATCGATGCTCCAGGGGAGGACCGATCAGTGTGCTCCAAGGGAGAACTAATCGGTGGGTGTGTTCCAAAATGGACCGATCGGTGGGTGTGTTCTAGGAGGACCGATTGGTGGGTATGTCTAGTATGGACCGATCGGCGGGTGTATTCTAGGAGTGCCAATCGGTGGGTGTGTTCCAGGAGGGCCGATCCGTGGGTGTGTTCTAGGAGGACCGATCGGTGGGTATTCCAGGGGGGCCGATCAGTGCTATATGGTGCTCAAGGTG
This sequence comes from Allium sativum, assembly GCA_030737875.1. Lineage (NCBI taxonomy): Eukaryota > Viridiplantae > Streptophyta > Magnoliopsida > Asparagales > Amaryllidaceae > Allium > Allium sativum. The sequence continues at coordinate 680,279,271 of CM060918.1, read as the reverse complement.
GAGGTCGATCGGTCGATGTCTTTAAAAGGATGGGTCGGTCGCATAGGGTTATTTCTAAAAAATTATATTTTTCGGGTACGACCCAGATTTGAAGAAAAGAGCTTGAAAAAAATCGGTGGAAACCCCCCAAACCCTAGCCGCAGCGCAGTGATGTAATTTGGATTGGTGATGGTGTGACTTCGAAGGGAATTCAAGTAGGAAGGTTCGAAGTGTTGAAATGCATTTGTTGATTGGTGTAGAACAACGAATGATGTGGCAACTCAAAGGTCGTGAGTTATTGGATAATGTCCACTCAAGAAGGTTGCTTGAGCTATGGAAAGTCGTAAAGTTAGATGACTAGAGATGTGAAGGCCGAGAGATTATCATTATCGTAAGTTCTAGCAGGATCAAAGCAGGGGTACACTAGAGACGTCTAAAAGACCGGATATAGGTCGAGTACTTGGGTATCGTTGAAAGTCCTAGTTGTCAAGGTTGGACATACATACGTATCGTTGAAAAGCGTAAGGAGTTTATGCTAGAACTTGGGTTACCATTAGCTCTTGACATATGACAAGGTTGTCCGTCATAAATTAATGATGGTTTCGAAGCACGATTGGCGATGATAGCCAGAGTCTGTCATGGTTGATTTGTTGCTTTGTTTGAACCGTCTCATGTAGATTGTCCAACATCGAAGGAGATGTTCCTTGGGGGCTTGTCTGATATTGGTTTAGGCCTCTGGTGCTTGTGCTTGAGGGATGTTGAGTTCAATTAGGATGGTTTGCATAAGATACATAATTTGGACGTCATGAGTGCTTTGCCATGATTGAATGGATGTTCTATTTTCCATGGATGTATGTTTGAAATGTAGTTGTAAAGGCTATCACTATCCGATGTGGGGAAGGTCGGGTTGAGTCCTTCTCTGGTGTTATGGGTAGATTAGTATGTTTATCTATCCATTTTCATATACTTTATTGATGATATTTGTTAGTTGTTTTATCGCTCGCTAAGACTGTTGTCTGACTCAAGGATTTATGTTTCCCTCTTATTACCATGGGCTGTTCATCCAGTTGTGGATGGCCAGACAAGGTGGCAGGTGACAAGTGATAGCTTAGTGGGGACGATATTACAGTTCGAAGGCGAGCAGGAGGCTGGCATACTATCTTTCTACTATATAATATTTGGATTTCCATTGTTGGTTATTCTATGAGTGATGTAGTGAGGCAATTAGTATAAACACTATTTCCAAGTGTATGGATATTACTTTCTAGTTGTTATGAAAGTCTAGTGTTTTCTGCTTCACTATTACTACCTGTTGTATATGTTCTATTGTTTTTTATCCTTGCGTTGTGAGTTCTGTGGGTTCCTATTGTGTTTACCTACATTGATGATCGTCCATAGCTGTCGTGCACACCTTTCAGCGCATTATTCCTCTTATTTAGTGCGGGGGTTATGGGCGGTCGTCGCATTTGGTATCAAAGCTCTAGTTAATAATTTTAGCCAAAGTTCTAAGACATAATTACATATGAGATATGTACTTGTAGATTTTAGTTGGATGTTTACTATATATGTTAGCATATAAAGTAGTAGCCTTTGTTCTCTTTTAGCGGTTTTTCTTGAAGGTGGCTAATTATTCTAAATTGCAGATTTAGAATAAGTAGACGAACGACAAGACACGCTGCTAGGTGAGCTAATACTGGAGGGGGAAATAACGGTGAACCAGACTACCCTACTATGTTTGAAGCCATGATGGAGGCATTCATGCGAAGGGTGCCCTCTCCTGTGGCAGTTACAGTAGACATAGGAGTTCAGTTGCCTAGGGTTTTGGATTTTGCGAAGCTATTCAAAGATTTTACATCTTTAGGAAGAAAACCATTCAAAGGATCTGAGCCAACTGAAGAGGTTCAAACGTGGATGGATTCTTGTGTTCATATCTTTGAAGACTTGAGTTTGGATGGTGCAACCAAGAGAAAGCTTGCATCAAGGCAACTGCACGGTAGGGCTATAGAATGGTGGAATTCAGTCACGCTTGAGATTCTAGAGGAAGAAATTTCATGGGAGCAATTCCAGGCTAAGTTTGAAGCAAAGTTTATCTTCACTGCTCAGAAGTCAGCTTTGTTCAAGAAGTTCATGGAGTTTAAACATAATGGTCGTTCTGTGCTTGATTATGATTCTAATTTCGAGGCCTTTTCCAAATACGTTTGTTCATACATTGATACACCTTAGCAGAAGAACAAGAAATTCTTTATGGGGCAGGACACCTATATTGGAAGGCCATTGGTTGTTCACCTTGATGATACATTCGAGAAGCTTATGGAAAAAGTTGTTTGCCATGAGAGCTTGTTTCCTAAGGATGCAAATGTTGTTGCTGCAACTAAAGAAGTTTAGAAACCACAGAAGAGTGTTAATAATAAGAAGAGGAAGCAGCAACAAGAGAAAGGAAAGGATGGCTAGAAGAAGCCTAAGAGCGAGGTGGTTTGCTTTAACTGCCAACTGAAGGTTCATTACTCGAATGAGTACAAGAATTCCAAAGCTAAGAAGAAGTGCTTCAAGTGCAGGAAGCCTGGGCATGAGAAGAAAGACTGTCTAGGATCAGCTAAGGGCAAGCAGGTTGTGAAGGAGTATGCTTTGGAAGTCGTGCCAACTTCTTCGAGAGATCCTAGTACAGAGGAGAAGGGAAAGGGTGTCGTCGTTCAAGGTACTCTTTCTGTCCAAGGTGTTCCAGTTCGATTTTTGTTTGATACTTGAGCATTGCATTCATTCATTTGCAATGAGCTTGTGTGTCATTTGGGCTTGGATCCCGAGATTTACGATAGACCTTTCGTGGTAACTAATACAGTTGGGGGTTCGTCCAATTTTTGTATGATTTGTCGTGGTCTAGTGTTGTCGAGTCATGGTTTCTCTTTTGTGTGTGATTGCTTTGGTCTTAACTTCGCTGGGTTTAGGATCATCTTGAATATGGATTGGCTCAAGAGGTATACGACAAGGGTGAATTGCGAGAAGGTAGAGGTGAGAGTTGGGGATGTGGAAGGGTGAAAGGTGTTGATTAGATGTAAGTGCGAAGAGGGTGTCTTCGTGAGCTGTCTATATTCGCTTGGGATTTCACAGGATGACTTGTCATCTGTTCTGATCGCTAATTAGTATGAGGATGTCTTTGATGAGGTCAAATGTTTACCGCCGCATCGTAAGATCGAATTTATGATCGATTTGGTTGAGGGTGCTAGACCAATCGTTATGCTTCTTAGGTGGATGGCGCCTAAGGAACAACGAGAGTTGGAGGTACAGGTTTGTGGCCTTTTGGGAAAATGGTTCATTTGGAGGAGCGTATCCAAATGGGGTGCACCTGTCATGTTTGCAGCCATGGCAGATGGCTCGTTAAGTTTGAGTGTGGATTATCGTGAGCTGAACAAGGTGACTAAGAAGAACAAGTATCCGTTGCCAAGGATTGATGACTTGTTCGATCAGCTTCACGAAACTGAAGTGTTTTCTCAAATGGATTTGGCAACGGGATTTCACCAGTTAAGGGTGGAAAGGATAGTGTGCCAAAGACTGCTTTTAGGACACCGTCCAGCTTCTTCGAATGGTTGGTGATGCCATTCGGGTTAACTAACGCGCAAGCGTATTTTGTGGATCTTATGAATAAGGTATTCAGAGATCAGTTGAACAAGTTCGTGCTTGTGTTCGTGGATGACATTTTAGTTTACTCACGAAATGAGGAAGAGCACAAGACAAACTTGCGAGTGGTGTTGGAAATCTTGCAAAAGCATCAGCTTAGAACTAAGTTTTTGAAGTGTCACTTCTGGAAGAGTGAAGTAAGGTTCTTAGGCCATGTTGTTTCTAGAAATTGGATAGCGGTTGACCCCGCTAAAGTGGCAACGATTCAGGACTGGGATAGACCAAAGAATGCAATGGATGTGAGGAGTTTCCTTGGGTTGGCTAGTTGTTACAGATGGTTTATCAAGGGTTTCTCTTAGATAGCTGCACCATTGACAAGATTGATGAAGAAGAACCAAGTTGTAACACCCCGAATTTTAGTTAATACTAAAATTCACTAATTACAGGATAAATAATCTCAGATGTGGGAATTGGGGGTAACGGGCTGCGTCATTGCGTTCGTCTCGGAAAAATACGCGAAATAGAGTCCGAGTTTTCGAGAATCGGAGTCCGTATGGCCCGGTTATGGCCCAAAGAAGTTTGCGGGAAAATTAAAGCTAAAAACAGATTTAAAAATTCAAATGCAGATTTCAATATAGAACCAGCGGGGCCAGGCGGGAAAATTCCCGCCCTAACCATGTCGACAGGGGGGTCGACTTGCCTGTCGACATGGGCGCGGCGTCCAGAGAACCTGGGTGCACCAGGTTGGGTTTTAGGCTGGCTTTGAGGGCTGGGTTCTAGAGATTTCCTAAATCTAACGGACCTAATCTAACCTATGGTTAATCTAAGGGCCTAAAACACTCACCTAATCTATAAATACACCCTAAACCTACCCTAATCCATACTAAAAATAGTAATGATGGCCTCATGCCGCCAAAATCAAACTTGAGAGAGCCTCCACTAGTTTATGAAGGAAGTTGCAAGTTAATCACTCTCTAATCAATCTCTAATCATCACCATCTTCATATTTAGCAACTAATTCCACTTCATTAGTTTGCTAATCTTGGGTTTTGGTGAGTTTCTATCACTTTAACATCAATTGCTAAAGTAAGTAGATTGGGTGTAATGAGACTTATGGTCTTGAATGCGGATTAGTGAGTTTGAATCATTTGTAATGATATGCATGTTCAATAAGTTGGTTTATGCATGTTTAACAAGTGGGTTTATGCATGTTTAATAAGTGGGTTTATGCATATTTAATAAGTGGGTTTATGCATGCTTATGCAAGTATATGAATGCTTATGCAAGTTATGTATATGCTTAAATGCAAGTTTAACATGATATGCAAGTTATGCATGCTTATGCAAGTATATGAATGCTTATGCAAGTTATGTATATGCTTAAATGCAAGTTTAACATGATATGCAAGTTATGCATGCTTATGCAAGTATATGAATGCTTATGCAAGTTATGTATATGTTTAAATGCAAGTTTAACATAATATGCAAGTTATGCATGCTTATGCAAGTATGTGGATGCTTATGCAAGTATGTGAATGCTTATGCAAGTTATGTGTATGCTTAAATGCATGTTTAACATGTTATGCAAGTTATGAGAATGCTTATATGCAAGTTCAACATGTTATGCAAGATATGTGTATGATAATATGCAAACTCATATGCAACATGTTATGCGAGTCATGTGTATGATAATATGCAAGTTTGGGTTAAATGTAGTTGGGTTAATATATGCTCATATATGCAAGTTGACACCCTCTTAACCCATGATAAAGTTATATGCTAAGATGGGGTTAAACCCATGATATTTGTGATGGATCTTCCCTTTATTATGACATGAAATGAGAACGATTTACGTGGGGAACGATGGGGTTATTAAATATGTTAATGATTGGGTATGATTAAGCATACCATAAAAATAAATTAACATAAGTGGGAATTTACCTATTGAGTTAGGTCTACCCCATGGGAATTTACCTATTGAGTTAGGTCTACCCATGTTATGAAAAATGTGTAATTAATTAGGGATAATTAATTATGGGGGTGATTAATTAGGTGTAATTAATCAACTAAGACACGAGGTTGGACCCTTTTGTAGCGGAAGTCTGTCTGGAACCGACCGGCCATCCAGCGGCTACAAATGATTGGCCCAATGTGAGAGGTCTTAGTCATAAATTAAATACATGATTAAAGTAAAGACACGAGGTTAGACCCTTTTGATGACAGAAGTCTGCCCGGAACCGACCGGCATATCCAGCAGTCATAAAAGACGGTCTAATGTGAGAGGTCTTTATGAGGTCATGATCTAAATTAATTAAGAAACACTTAACCATATTAGCATGTAGAGGGACATGAGGGGTTAAGTGGGTGCCTTGGGTGGCATGTGGAAATCTAGTGGGTTGCCTTGGGTGGCAATAGAAAATACGATTAGAATACTTAACCAAGTGGAAACATGTAATTAAACATGATTAAAGGGTTAAGTGGGATACACTAGATAAGTGACAAGCTTAGGTGGGTAGCTTGTGGGGGTCCATTTCAACCAGTAACCCATATGTATCTTATTGGGCTCGACCCATGTCGAGGACGGGACACGCGTACTGGGCTTGATTATAAGAGGCCAAAACGGGTTAGCGGTGGCAACGCAAGTCCAACGGGTTTCATATGCGTGTGTGGGCCCGGGCTGGTAGATAAGCCGTTGTTGCATCGTGTAGATATAAAGCCGTGCACCGTTGATATTATCAGGTGGCCACTTTGGGGAATGATACACCCCATTGTGGGACCAGCACGGGTATCTACGGTAGGGAGCCGATCGCTTGGGGAGTAGTGGGGTACACCTAGTGGAGATAGGGGCAGACGGCACCTATGTGGTCAGCTAGGGGTACATGAAACTACTAGTTATATCTTTCTTTTAAGTCCTTGGGTGGGATCAATCTTTGAGTAGGAATGACTGGTGTGGTGCAGTGAAGTAATTATCCTTGGGTGGGTAAATGCGTCTTTACAGTTATCTTAGTTTATCCTAAGTCTACCAAGCTGCTTAGTGTAGCCATTCATCCCCAGACATTACCGTAGGTCAAGTTTATGTCTTCTCTGGTTACTTTAATGATTGTATTGTTAAAGTTATAGGACTCGCTCAGACTTATGTCTGACCCCGTTGTTTTTATCTTTTTCCTAACCCTCAGGTCCTACGGTGGATCCTAGCAGTAGTGGAGCTTGATCGGATTGCTGTACCAGTCTTTAGGAGCTTGGATAGATGTAAAGCTCCAGTTACCCAGTTATCTTTTCTTTTGTCCTGGCTATTGTATGAGAGAGTGGGATTATGTACTTCTTTATTTTGATGGATATTGTACTTGACATTTATTTTGGTTTTATGATGTAACCAGACATGTTTACTTCCGCTGTTATGAGATGATGTTTTAAATTTCAAGTACTATTTATATCTGTCTTGTTGTAATTTTTCTGTTCTATATTCACTAAAATACTCCACCGATGCTATGGCATTCCCTTAGAGAGTGACCATAGCGGGAGTGGGGTGTTACACGTGGTATCAGAGCAAAGGTTACCGGAACAGATAAAATTTTTAGAAAACTATTTTTATAAAAACATTTTTGGAAGAGATATTTTCAAAAAAATATCTTTAAAGAGAAAAGTTTTTGAAAGAAAAGCATAATCCCCAATAGCCATATCTTTACCTTTCGAATTCTCCGTTTTGAACCTTTCCTTTTTTGTTTCAGCATGGCTGAGAATCTTAACTTTCCGGAGGGTGTGACGGTACCAGTATGGTATAGGAGATTGATGGAGGCTAGGGCCACCACTGCGGGTCCGGCAAATATTCCTCCACCAACCGTGGCACCCGATCTTCCTCCTCCCCCTCCTCCTCGCACGGATACTTTTGCTAAGACTTGCAAGGAATTTAAAGCTATGGGAGGGAAACCTTTTCAAGGATCTGAAACTTTTGTGGAGGCTAGGGATTGGCTGAAAGAGGTGGAAGAATTGATAGATATCTTTGAGATGGAAGAAGGAAAGAAAGTCAAGTTAGCAGCTTGGTTAATGAAAGGAGAGGCCTCATTCTGGTGGGAGGTCACTAATGGAGAACGCCCCGTTGACTCTTGGGCGGATTTTAGGCAAAGATTTGTGGCAAAGTTTCTCTCAAGGGCGGAGGAAAACTTGTATATGGAAAGGTTCTTGACTCTAAAGCAAGGAAATCTCTCGGTGAAGGAATATGTCAACAAGTTTAATCAATTGGCAAGGTTTGGCCTAGACATGGTGAATACACCGGAGAAGAAGGCTTTGAGGTTCGTCAAAGGCTTGAATGAACCGATGCATGGGTTGGCTATGACTCATATCCCTATGGGGGCCACTTTCGAGAAGCTAGTTGACATGGCACTCATGCATGAAGAAGAGAAGGGTCCTAATGCTAATAAGGCACCCGAGAAGAAGGGAGATCAAAAGAGACCTCAGCAACAACAGCAAAACAAAGGTGGGAAAGGCAACGGTGGCAAGGGCAAGAAGAAGAAGTGTTTCAATTGTGGGACACCTGGCCACCTAAGCAAGGATTGTCGCAAGAAGAAGAAGACTGGCTGCTTCCACTGTGGCGAAGCAGGGCATCTAGTGAAAGACTGTCCTAAGAAAGGGCAAAGGACGGGGTCTACCTCAGGAGGACAGGTGCAAGCTCTTATGGCACCAGGTCATGCTAGGGGGCAAGTACAGGCTCTCGCGGTTCCACCGATTCAGGAGAGAGGTAGAACTATTTCCGTTGAAAGTCAGGTTTTTCTATTTGATCATCCTGTCCGTACATTGTTTGATTCAGGCGCATCGCATTCGTTTATCTCATCATCATTAGTTGAGTCACTGCACTTAGACACCAGTCTGGTAGATGATCCCTTGGTTGTTTCAAACCCAATTGGGGGCTCCACTTATTTGTCCATGATATGTTTGGGTTTGAAGATTTCTATACTTAGCATTGAGTTTAGATGTGATGCTTTTGTGTTGGGCTTCACGGGCTATGGGTTGATTTTGGGCATGGACTGGTTATCCAGTAATGGTGCCGTTCTTGATTGCGAAAGGAGAGTTGTTAGGCTCATGACCCGTTTGGGTAACACTCTCGAGATTTCTTGTAATCCCATGGACTCTGTTATGCTAAGTTATCTTGAATCGCTTGACGCTTCGGTCGAGAGTTTGCAATCTGTTAGAGTGGTCCGGGAATATCCGGATGTGTTTGAGGAGGTGAAGGGCTTACCTCCGAAGCGGGAGATTGACTTCCGAATATATCTGGTGGATAATGCTAAACCTGTATCTTTACTAGTGCGCCACATGGCTCCTCGTGAGAGGAGGGAACTCCATAAGCAAGTAGGGGAGTTGCTTGAGAAGGGGTTCATAAGACGAAGTATATCGGAGTGGGGTGATCCAGTAGTATTTGCTACGAAGGCGGATGGGTCCCTCAGACTTTGTGTAGACTATAGAGAACTCAACAAGCTCACAAAGAAGAATAGACACCCATTGCCGAGGATTGATGATCTTTTCGATCAGTTGGTTGGCGCTTCAGTATTTTCTCAATTGGACTTAGCCACGTGGTTTCATCAGTTGAGGGTGGCTGAGGATAGCATAGACAAGACTGCCTTTAGAACTCCGGATGGTTTCTATGAGTGGCTGGTGATTCCATTTGGGTTGACGAACGCCCCTGCATACTTTGTTGATTTGATGAGTAGGGTGTTCAGGGAGTTCCTAAATAAATTTGTGGTGGTCTTTGTGGATGATATCTTAGTATTTTCTAAGAGTGAAGAAGAGCATGCCCTACATCTTGGGGAGGTATTGAAGACTCTTCGAGCACATAGCCTTAAGGCTAAATTCTCTAAATGTCACTTCTGGAGGAAGGAAGTGCGGTTCTTGGGGCACGTGGTCTCCAAGGAGGGGATAGCTGTGGATCCCGCGAAGGTAGTATCGATTCAGGATTGGAAGGTTCCAAAGAATGCTACCGAAGTAAGAAGTTTCTTGGGGTTGGCGGGTTACTATAGGAAGTTTATCTAAGACTTCGCAAAGATATCAGCCCCATTAACCCGCTTGACGAAGAAGAATCTTGTTTTCACATGGGACGTAGATTGTGATGATGCGTTCCGACGGTTAAAGAGAGCTTTAACCACTGCTCCAGTTTTAGTGTTGCCAGATGGGAGCAAGCCATTTGTTGTCTATACTGATGCTTGTGGGACAGGGCTGGGCGCAGTCTTAATGCAAGAGGGAAGGGTGATAGCCTATGGTGGAAGGCAGTTGAGGGCACATGAGAAAAATTACCCTACCCATGATTTAGAGTTGGCCGCTATTGTTTTTGCGCTTAAGATTTGGCGCCATTATCTTCTTGGTGAGAGGTTCGAATTGTTCACTGACCACAAATCATTGAAATACTTGTTTTCTCAGAAGGATTTGAATTTGAGACAGCAAAGGTGGATGGAGTTCTTAGCATCCTATGATTTCGAGATAGCGTATACCCCTGGCAAGGGTAACGTGGTGGCGGACGCCTTGAGCAGAAAAAGGTTGTCCTTGAGTCCATTGTTCGTGGAACAACGAAGCTTGGAATTTATCTCGATGTTTGATTTCAGACCTTCCATTGATTATGTACCCGGTTTGCTAGCTTCCTTGGAGGTTAGACCTACTCTTTTGGGGCGGATTGGAGAAGCACAGAGGGATGACCCACAGTTGGTTGAGTTGGTGGAGAAGCTCATAAGGGGGGAGTCGTCCAGCCATTTGAGTAGGTACACCCTAGACGATAAGGGGTGCTTGCGTAGAGACGGTAGACTTTGTGTACCGCAAGACGAGGGTTTGAGGAAGGTTATTCTTGATGATGCACACCGTTCTAGGATGACCATTCATCCCGGTGGGGACAAGATGTACCAAGACATGAAGAGGGTTTTCTTCTGGGCCGGTATGAAGAAAGATGTGGCCGAGTATGTCGCTCGATGCTTGGTGTGCCAACAAGTGAAGGCGGAGCAAAAGAAACCAGGTGGGTTGCTTCACCCATTGGAAGTTCCGCAATGGAAGTGGGATAGTGTCTCGATGGATTTTATTGACGGGTTACCCAGATCAAGAAAGGGTAATACGGGAATTTGGGTGGTGGTAGACAGACTTACTAAGAGCGCCCATTTCATACCTGTGAAGAGCAAGAGGACTGCTCCATGGCTAGCTTCAGTATATCTTCGAGAGATAGTTCGATTGCATGGGGTACCCTCTAGCATAGTGAGTGATCGAGATCCTATCTTCACTAGCGAGTTCTGGAGAAGTTTGCAAGAAGCAGTGGGGACTCAATTGTGTCTGAGCACCGCATATCATCCTCAGACGGACGGCCAGACTGAGAGGGTGAATCGTGTTCTAGAAGACCTTTTGAGGCTTTGTATCTTAGATTTTGGAGGTACATGGGAAGAGTATCTTCCATTGGTGGAGTTCGCATATAATAACAGCTTTCAGTCCAGTATTGGTATGGCTCCTTTCGAAGCTCTCTATGGAAGGCCTTGTCGATCACCTATATGTTGGTGGGAATCTACGGATAAGATCTTGCTTGGGCCTGATATGATTAGGGAGACTTCGGAGAAGATTGACTTGATTCGAAGAAGGATGAAAGCAGCGCAGGATAGGCAAAAATCTTATGCGGACAAGAGAAGGACGGATCTTGAGTTTGAAGTTGGGGACATGGTCTTCGTCAAAGTGTCTCCGTTACGAAATGTGGTTCGCTTTGGATCTGTTGGGAAGTTAGCACCAAGGTTCGTAGGGCCATTTCCCATTAAGGAAAGAATTGGACAAATGGCATATAGAGTGGAGTTGCCCGACAGACTTAGTGGTGTACATGATGTATTCCATGTGTCCCATTTGAGGAAGTGCTTACATGAGACGGCAGAGGTGGTAGAGCCGAGCTTGCTTAAAGAAGTGGAAGTAGAGCGTGATGCGACTATTCGACGAGCTCCTACCCGCATCCTTGGGTCAGAGACTAGGAAGTTGAGAAACAGAGAGGTTCAACTAGTCAAAGTGCAATGGGGAGAAGAGGAGAGCAACGCAACTTGGGAGACGGAAGCGAAGATGCGCTCATTGTACCCATTTCTTTTTGAGGGTATGTCTTTACTTTCTCCTCTATCGTTGTCTAGTACTTAGCTTATCTTTAGTATATCCTCTCGTTAGTACTGATTGACCTTTAGATAGGGTAAACCTATGGTTGAAACATGTGTTTGAGACATGTTATGGTTGATGGATGCAAGTGGATGCAAGTGGTTGCTAGTGGTTGCTCGTGGATGCATATATACACACTCTAGGCACTAGATCGGCTCAATCACTTCATATTGCATATTGCATAAAATTGTGTGTAGGAAGCTATATTTATGGATGTATAATGATTGTGTTATCATATGGATGATGCATTTTGGTGAATGATTGTGCACTCATGTAGATATTGTATGTGTCGATAGGGTTCTCTCGCATACATAATGGATGCATGGCACTATCATGGTTTGCATATGTTCATACATTAGATAGGGAACATATACACACACTTTTTGCATATGCTCATACGTCATTAGAAACTGTTTAAGGACAATGGATGCCCGTGGTTGATGGATTGAGTAGATGGTTGTTTGGATGGTAGGATATGCATTCTCCTTAGCTTAGAGATTTCGGGGACGAAATCCTTTAAGGAGGGGAGAATGTAACACCCCGAATTTTAGTTAATACTAAAATTCACTAATTACAGGATAAATAATCTCAGATGTGGGAATTGGGGGTAACGGGCTGCGTCATTGCGTTCATCTCGAAAAAATACGCGAAATAGAGTCCGAGTTTTCGAGAATCGGAGTCCGTATGGCCCGGTTATGGCCCAAAGAAGTTTGCGGGAAAATTAAAGCTAAAAACAGATTTAAAAATTCAAATGCAGATTTCAATATAGAACCAGCGGGGCCAGGCGGGAAAATTCCCGCCCTAACCATGTCGACAGGGGGGTCGACTTGCCTGTCGACATGGGCGCGGCGTCCAGAGAACCTGGGTGCACCAGGTTGGGTTTTAGGCTGGCTTTGAGGGCTGGGTTCTAGAGATTTCCTAAATCTAACGGACCTAATCTAACCTAGGGTTAATCTAAGGGCCTAAAACACTCACCTAATCTATAAATACACCCTAAACCTACCCTAATCCATACTAAAAATAGTAATGATGGCCTCATGCCGCCAAAATCAAACTTGAGAGAGCCTCCACTAGTTTATGAAGGAAGTTGCAAGCTAATCACTCTCTAATCAATCTCTAATCATCACCATCTTAATATTTAGCAACTAATTCCACTTCATAAGTTTGCTAATCTTGGGTTTTGGTGAGTTTCTATCACTTTAACATCAATTGCTAAAGTAAGTAGATTGGGTGTAATGAGACTTATGGTCTTGAATGCGGATTAGTGAGTTTGAATCATTTGTAATGATATGCATGTTCAATAAGTTGGTTTATGCATGTTTAACAAGTGGGTTTATGCATGTTTAATAAGTGGGTTTATGCATATTTAATAAGTGGGTTTATGCATGCTTATGCAAGTATATGAATGCTTATGCAAGTTATGTATATGCTTAAATGCAAGTTTAACATGATATGCAAGTTATGCATGCTTATGCAAGTATATGAATGCTTATGCAAGTTATGTATATGCTTAAATGCAAGTTTAACATGATATGCAAGTTATGCATGCTTATGCAAGTATATGAATGCTTATGCAAGTTATGTATATGTTTAAATGCAAGTTTAACATAATATGCAAGTTATGCATGCTTATGCAAGTATGTGGATGCTTATGCAAGTATGTGAATGCTTATGCAAGTTATGTGTATGCTTAAATGCATGTTTAACATGTTATGCAAGTTATGAGAATGCTTATATGCAAGTTCAACATGTTATGCAAGATATGTGTATGATAATATGCAAACTCATATGCAACATGTTATGCGAGTCATGTGTATGATAATATGCAAGTTTGGGTTAAATGTAGTTGGGTTAATATATGCTCATATATGCAAGTTGACACCCTCTTAACCCATGATAAAGTTATATGCTAAGATGGGGTTAAACCCATGATATTTGTGATGGATCTTCCCTTTATTATGACATGAAATGAGAACGATTTACGTGGGGAACGATGGGGTTATTAAATATGTTAATGATTGGGTATGATTAAGCATACCATAAAAATAAATTAACATAAGTGGGAATTTACCTATTGAGTTAGGTCTACCCCATGGGAATTTACCTATTGAGTTAGGTCTACCCATGTTATGAAAAATGTGTAATTAATTAGGGATAATTAATTATGGGGGTGATTAATTAGGTGTAATTAATCAACTAAGACACGAGGTTGGACCCTTTTGTAGCGGAAGTCTGTCTGGAACCGACCGGCCATCCAGCGGCTACAAATGATTGGCCCAATGTGAGAGGTCTTAGTCATAAATTAAATACATGATTAAAGTAAAGACACGAGGTTAGACCCTTTTGATGACAGAAGTCTGCCCGGAACCGACCGGCATATCCAGCAGTCATAAAAGACGGTCTAATGTGAGAGGTCTTTATGAGGTCATGATCTAAATTAATTAAGAAACACTTAACCATATTAGCATGTAGAGGGACATAAGGGGTTAAGTGGGTGCCTTGGGTGGCATGTGGAAATCTAGTGGGTTGCCTTGGGTGGCAATAGAAAATACGATTAGAATACTTAACCAAGTGGAAACATGTAATTAAACATGATTAAAGGGTTAAGTGGGATACACTAGATAAGTGACAAGCTTAGGTGGGTAGCTTGTGGGGGCCCATTTCAACCAGTAACCCATATGTATCTTATTGGGCTCGACCCATGTCGAGGACGGGACACACGTACTGGGCTTGATTATAAGAGGCCAAAACGGGTTAGCGGTGGCAACGCAAGTCCAACGGGTTTCATATGCGTATGTGGGCCCGGGCTGGTAGATAAGCCGTTGTTGCATCGTGTAGATATAAAGCCGTGCACCGTTGATATTATCAGGTGGCCACTTTGGGGAATGATACACCCCATTGTGGGACCAGCACGGGTATCTACGGTAGGGAGCCGATCGCTTGGGGAGTAGTGGGGTACACCTAGTGGAGATAGGGGCATACGGCACCTATGTGGTCAGCTAGGGGTACATGAAACTACTAGTTATATCTTTCTTTTAAGTCCTTGGGTGGGATCAATCTTTGAGTAGGAATGACTGGTGTGGTGCAGTGAAGTAATTATCCTTGGGTGGGTAAATGCGTCTTTACAGTTATCTTAGTTTATCCTAAGTCTACCAAGCTGCTTAGTGTAGCCATTCATCCCCAGACATTACCGTAGGTCAAGTTTATGTCTTCTCTGGTTACTTTAATGATTGTATTGTTAAAGTTATAGGACTCGCTCAGACTTATGTCTGACCCAGTTGTTTTTATCTTTTTCCTAACCCTCAGGTCCTACGGTGGATCCTAGCAGTAGTGGAGCTTGATCGGATTGCTGTCCCAGTCTTTAGGAGCTTGGATAGATGTAAAGCTCCAGTTACCCAGTTATCTTTTCTTTTGTCCTGGCTATTGTATGAGAGAGTGGGATTATGTACTTCTTTATTTTGATGGATATTGTACTTGACATTTATTTTGGTTTTATGATGTAACCAGACATGTTTACTTCCGCTGTTATGAGATGATGTTTTAAATTTCAAGTACTATTTATATCTGTCTTGTTGTAATTTTTCTGTTCTATATTCACTAAAATACTCCACCAATGCTATGGCATTCCCTTAGAGAGTGACCATAGCGGGAGTGGGGTGTTACACAAGTGTTCACATGGGATGCAAAGTGTGAACCAACATTCGGAATCCTGAAGGATAGACTAACAAGTGCTCCTGTATTGACCATTCCAAATGGGAATGAAGAGATGGTGGTATACACCAATGCATGTGGTACTGGTTTTGGAGCAGTATTAATGCAGAAGGATAAGGTTATGGCATATGCAAGTCGACAGCTGAAGCCGCATGAAAGGAATTATTCAACTCATGATTTGGAATTGGCAGTGATTGTGTTTGGTCTGAAGATGTGGAGACATTACCTGTTGGGAGTTTGATTCAAGTTGTTTATGGATCAAAAGTCGTTGAAGTATCTTTTCTCCCGAAAGGATTTAAATCCTCGACACCAACAATGGTTGAAGTTTCTGGCATCGTATGATTTCGGTATAGCCTATACTTCTGGTAAAGGTAACACAGTGGCAGTTGTGCTGAGTCGAAGACATGCAAGTTTAGAGGCGATGTTTTCGGAATGGAAGAGCCACGGTATTTGGCAAGATTCGATTTCAGGCCACAGTGTGAGTTGGAACCTGAAATGTTGGCAAGCTTATCGATAATATCTACTCTTATCGAAAGGATTAGCCAGAGCCAAAAGAAAGATGCAAAGCTTGTTGAATTTATCCAGAATCTAGAACCAGAGAATAAAGAGTTCGAGGTTGATCGAGAAGATTGGCTTCGAAAATAAGGATGACTGGTTGTTCCTGATATCGATGGACTGAGAGATGAGGTTCTAAGAGAATGTCATCACTCGAAGTTGACGATTCATCATGGCAGAAATAAGATGTATTAGGATACGAAGAGAGTCTACTATTGGGAAGGGATGAAGCGAGATATTGGAAAGTTCATTTCCAAGTGCATGAACAATCAGGTAGTGAAAGCTGAACAACAGAAGTCGAGTGGTATGCTTCAGTCATTGGAAGTGCCTACGTGGAAGTGAGAGCAGATATCGATGGACTACCTAGAACCAGGGCAGGAAACGAAGGGATTTGGGTCACTGTGGATCGCTTGACCAAAAGTGCAAAGTTCATTCGTGTCAAGTAAATTCGGATGGCATTGAAGTTGGCTGAGCTTTATGTGAAATGGATAGTTCGATTTCAGGGTATCTCGAAGAGCATAGTCAGTGACTGAGATCCATTATTCACGAGTGGATTTTGGAAGAGTCTACAAGAAGCTTTGGGGACCGAGTTGTGTTTGAGTATGGCTTATCGTTCCCAAACTGATGGTCAGATCGAGAGAGTCAATCGAGTCTTGGAACATCCCCTGAGGGCTTGTGCATTAGACTTCGTAGGATCATGGGAAGACTATCTACATCTAGTTGAGTTTGCATATAATAATAGCTACTAGTCGAGTATTGGGATGGCACCATACGAGGCATTGTGCGGTAGACCGTGTAATTCTCCAGCTTGTTGGTTAGAAACTGGAGATAAGTTGATACTTGGGTCTGAGATGATTAGAGAGACCTCGGATTGTATCGAGATCATTCCGTAACGAATGAAAGCAGCCCAAGATCATCATAAGAGTTACGCTAATAAACATCGTAAGAATTCAGAGTTCGACGTAGACAATAAGGTTTTCGTGAATGTTTCACAATTGAAGCGTATGGTCAGATTCAGAAATAAAGGAAAGTTAGCTCCCAGGTTTGTTGGACCATTTCCGATAGTCGAGCAAATTGGAAAGCTCGCATATAGGTTGGAGTTACCCGAGAAGATGTCGAGTGTGCATAATGTTTTCCATGTGTCATATCAATGGAAGTTTGTGCATTATTCCAATGTGGTGATATCTCCAGACCAGTACGAAGACCTAGAAATAGAGACCATAGTTGCGAGACCTCGTAAGCCACTCTGTGTTGTGAGAAATACACGAAACAACTTAGGAGGAAGACGATTAAACTAGTCAAGGTACAATGGAGTGAAGTTGTTGACTATTGTACGTGGGAGACAGAAGAGAGCATGAGGGCGACTCATCCAGAACTCTTCGTCGGTAGGACCCTTTGATATCGTATCATCATTATATCGTTGTATCTTGAGGTTGTTTGATAGAATTCTGCGTGCTAGGATAAGGCTATGGATGCACAGCTTGATGGTTGCTAGCTGGATGATAGAATTGGCTTCTCATGGACGATAGGCATGCAAAATTATTGTGGTTGCTTGTGTTTGCTTAGAATTTCGGGGGTGAAAATCTAAAGGGGGAGAATGTAATAGCCCGCATTTTACATATCGGATGATCGTAAAATATTTTTATTTTATTCCCTGAAGATTGGATCATTCTTATATTTTAATATGTTACTTATGAGGATATGAGACATGCCCATAATTTTTACCAATTTTGTTTGTGACCATTTTGCCCCTATTAGTCTTGTATAGGGAATAACTTTTGACTCAGGTTGAATTAGGTGGTGAGACCTGTGCCATTGGAAAGGAAATGATGATTGCCTTTCTGTAGAATGGTTATATTAAAGATTTGGCTTAGCGGTTTGGGAGGAATAACTATTTTAAGGTTTAACAATTGGCTGTTCAGGTTTTTAAGCCATAATGGGCTGATTTGGAGAGGCCCATTAGTAGGCTAGTGGAAGGGTATAAATAAGGGGTGGGAGGTATGAGAAACAGTTTAGTTTCTCTATTCTCTCATTTAGTGGCCTATGGTCCTCCTTCCTCTAACACCCTTCCACAATTAAAAATCAAATCTAAAGGAAGGAATTCGAAGATCTACACCTTGGAGGCTAGATCTACATCATTTGAAGTGAGAATTCATCGGATCAAGGGGTTTTGTTCAAAGTGCTTGCTATCCGGAATCTTATTGCATTAATTTTAGCTTGTTTGGGAGGATCGATGAGTGGTTTGCATCTCTCACATGGATTCAATGAAGTATATGACTTTTTGGTCAAGTTTTTCATCAAATTCAAGTGTTTTACCATAGGTCTAAACCATGATAAGTTCATTTTCACATGAATCTACCTAGGATCTAATTTAGTATGTTTAAACCGGTAATTCCTATTCCATTTCATATGTATATGCGAGTTAGATCCATTTTTTTTTTCATATGTTCATTTATCATGATTTTGGTGAAGTTTGCATAATTTGATGATAGTTGTCACTTTCACGATGTTAGTTGCTTCATAACATGCTTATTATTGTACTAGATGTATTGGATGAGTCGGTTTCGTCGAATTTGTTGTTTGGCGAAGTTTTGGTCGAAATTGGAGTTGGAATGGGGCTGTACAGTGGACCGATCGGTCAGGAAGGATCGGTTGTGGAGTGGCTTGGAGAACAAGCCAAGCAGGATCGATCGGTGCCCTGGAGAAGGATGGATCGATGCTCCAGGGGAGGACTGATCGGTATGCTCCAGGGGAGGACTGATTGGTGGGTGTGCTTCAAAATGGATCGATCGGTGGGTGTGTTCTAGAAGGACCGATCGGTGGGTGTGTTCCAGAATGGACCGTTCGGTGGGTGTGTTCCAGAGGGCCGATCGGTGGGTGTGTTCCAGGAGGGCCAATAGGTGGGTGCGTTCTAGGAGGACCGATCAGTGGCTATTCCAGGGGAGACCGATCAGTGCTATAAAGTGCTCTAGGTGGGGGACGATCGTTCGGTGTCTTCAAAAGGATGGGTCGGTCACACAGGGTTATTTCTGAAAAATTATATTTTTTTGGGTATGACCCAGATTTGAAGAAAAGAGCTTACAAAAATTATATATTTCGGGTACGACCCAGATGGTGTGACTTCGAAGGGAATTCAAGTAGGAAGGTTCAAAGTGTTGAAATGCGTTTGTTGATCGGTGTAGAACAACGAATGAGGTGGCAGCTCAAAGGTCGTGAATTGGTGGATAATGGCTGCTCAAGAAGGTTGCTTGAGCTATGGAAAGTCATCGAGTTGGATGACTAGAGATGTGAAGGCCAAGAGATTATCATTGTCATAAGTTCTAGGAGGCTCGAAGCAGGGGTACACTAGAAATGTAACACCCCGTAATTTTATAACATTAAAATTCACAAATTAAAGTATACTTAATTTTTAGAAAAGAATTAAGTGAAATGGGTTGCGCAGAGAAATATATATATATTGATATATATATATATATATAAATTAAAAATTAAATAAATAAATATGCGAAAAAGTTCAAAACAGCGAATTGGGAGGGGAAATAACCGAACCAACCCATTTTTGAGGTCGACCCGAGCCTCGCTGGGTCGACTAGGGGTTAATCCAGGGTGTTTGGCTGTCAACCCGTAGGCCGATTCGCTCAAATACAGATTTTGCATTTGATTGGTTCTCATGGTTCAGGGTTAATCTAATGGTCCTAAATGACTTCCTACACCTATAAATACATCCTAATGCTAACCCTAAACCTAATTAAAATAGAATAGTTACCGTCGCCATGGAAATCAATGGAGCCGCCGCCAACTAAGAAAGAAGAAAAGCAAATTCAATTCTATTTCTCTCAACCCTAAAGCAAAGCAAAACTCTCTCTTTTCTTCTCTAAATTGTGAGTATGATAATCTTAACAAGATTATTATCATTTTAATTAGGTTGAGTTATGAATAGATTATGAGTAGATGATGTGAATTATCATATATGTTGTTGTAAACCCCTTTTGCTATCATGTATATTGTAAATCCAATGTTATGTGATGATGATATCTTATATGTTGTAAATCATGCTATGATGATGTTATGTATGTTGAAAGTTTCTATGCTAAGTTGTGATGGATCATACATGTTAAAAAGGCCATGATGTTACCATCTATGCTAGTTAGTTCAAATTAATTAAATCATCATGTTCGGGTTATGTTGATCTATATGACAAGTCACATATGCAAGTTAGATTGATTAGAAAAGTTATGAACATATGCCATGACATCTATTATGACATCTAGAATTATGCTATGACATATGTGATATCCTATGCTAGTTCACACCATCATTATGTTGCCTAAAAACCCCATATGCAAGTTTATGTATAGATTTGGGCTATGATCATATCATATAAATTGAGACATTTAACAAGTTGACACCTTTTGATCCTTAACATGTGTAGTTTATGCAAGTTTCACCCCTATTATGATTAGATTTATTTTAATTGTCTATATGTTGTGATAATTTATCTTTGTGCTAGGTGTTAGACTGTACAAGTCTAGCCTATATTATGCGTTGAATAAGCGAACGTATAAACGTGGGGTAGGGGTAATATTAAGGATTTAATATTAAAAAGTTGGGGTGCAATTGATATGATTTTGCATGCCATAAGTGGATGGCCATAATTGAGTCAATTATGGACATCATTAAAAGTTGACTTAATTAATAATTTGAATAGGGAATTATTAAAACTGGGGTAAAAGATTTTAAGTGTTAATCAACGCTTAGGACATGAGGTTGGACTCGTTTGTGACGTAAACCTGCCCGGACCCGCCTGGCAAATCCAGTGGTCACAAATGTCAGCCCAATGTGAGAGGTCCTAGGCCTAAACTAAAGCATAACGGTTGTAAAGACACGAGGTTAGACTCTTTTATGGTGTAAGACTGCCCGGACCCGCCCGGCAAATCCAGCTGCCATAAATGCCAGTCTAATGTGAGAGGTTTTTATGAGGTTATGGCCTGAATGAATTAAGAAATACTTAACCAGATAAACATGTAAGGTGGGACATGGGGGTTAAGTAGGTGCCTTGGGTGGCATGAGGAATCTAAGGGGTGCCCTTAGTGGCATGTGAAATACGATTAGTAAGACTTAACCAAGCACACATGTAAATGAACATGACTAAAAGGGTTAAGTGGGATATACTAGTGACAAGCTTAGGTGGGTAGCTTGTGGGGGCCCATTTCAACCAGTATCCCAAACGTATCTTTGTGGGCTCGACCCAAGTCGAGGACAGGACACGCATACTGGGCTTGACTATAAGAGGCCAAAACGGGGAGCGGTGGCAACGCAAGTCCAACGGGCTTCATATGCGTGTGTGGACCCGGGCTGGTAGGTAAGACGTTGTTGCATCGTGTAGGTATAAGCCGTGCATTCTCAAGTTGTATCGGGTTGCCACTTTAGGGGAGTGATACACCCCACTGTGGGGCCAGCACGGGTATCTACGAGTAGGGAGCCTATCGAAAGTGGGTAGTGGTGTACACCTAGTGGAGATAGGGGCAGATGGCACCTATGTAGTCAGCTAGGGGTACGCAAGGCTATTCATAAAGTTTCTATGTGAAGCAAGTGGGATCAACCTTTAGGGTGACTGGTGCAGTGTAGTAATGTGCGGTGCAGTGTAGTAATGTGCGGTGCAGTGTAGCAATCATTCGTTGGTAATTAGGTGTGCCTTTGACGTTATCTTTCACTGCTCATCCCATACCTAATAGTTCATAGACGTTTACTTGTCTTCCAGCTTATGCCTTAGTCTAGTTATTTTGATAATAGTATTGTTAGAATTATCATACTTGCCAAACTTTATGTCTGACCCCCTCCATTTCTATCCTTTTTCCCCCTCCAGGTCCTCAGGTTGGGCCCAGCTCTAGTGGAGTTTGATTGGATTGCTTCATCTCTCTTGGAAAGCTTGGACCGTTGAAGTAAAGTCCAGCTTGTTATCTTTTTAATGGCTATTTATGTAATGGGATTATGTATTTTGTTTTATGAAGATGGATATTGTACTTGGTTTTATGATGAAACAAACATGTTTAATTTCCGCTGCAATAAAATGAAGTTTTAGATTTCCAAGTACTATTTATTATCTGTCTTGTTGTAATTTTTCTGTTCTATATTCACTTATAACCTCCATGGAAGTTAATGCATTCCCTTTGTGAGTGACATTAATGGACGTGGGGTGTTACATGTGGTATCAGAGCTTAAGGTTACCTGAACAGATAAAAATACTTTAGAAAAATAGTTATTTTTGGAAGAAATGTTTTCAAAAACATATTTTAATGAGAAATTTAAAGTGGAAGTTTTTATGAAAAACATAATCCCCAAATAGCCATATATCTTTATCTTTTGAATTCTCCATTTTGAATCTTTCCTTTTTCGTTTCAGCATGGCTGACGATCTTAATCTACCCGACGGTGTAACGATATCAGGATGGTATAGGAGGCTATTGGAGGCTAGGGCCGCTACAGGTCCAGCCAATGTTCATCCACCACCAGTTGCACCCGTTCCTCCTCCTCCTCGCGTATATACTTTTGCAAAGACGTGCAAGGAATTCAAGGCTATGGGTGGAAAACCATTTCAAGGGTCAGAAACGTTTGTGGAAGCTAGAGATTGGCTTAAGGAGGTGGAAGAATTGCTAGAAATCTTTGAAGTAGAAGAAGGGAAGAGAGTTCGATTAGCAGCTTGGCTAATGAAGGGAGAGGCCTCGTTTTGGTGGGAGGTCACTGATGGGGAGCGTCCTGTTGACTCTTGGGTGGATTTCAGACGTAGGTTCGAGGCGAAGTTTCTCTCAAGGGCGGAAGAAAATCTATATATGGAAAGGTTCTTGACATTGAAGCAAGGAAGCTCATCAGTGAAAGAATATGTCAATAAATTTAATCAGTTAGCAAGGTTTGGCTTGGACTTAGTAAACACGCTGGAGAAGAAGGCTCTAAGGTTCGTAAATGGCTTGAATGAACCATTGCAAGGGTTGGCTATGACCCACATCCCGATGGGAGCCACCTTTGAGAAGTTAGTAGAAATGGCGCTCATGCATGAGGAGAAAAGCGCTAAAGCCGATAAGGCACCCGAGAAGAAGGGGGATCAGAAGAAACCACAAAAGCAAAACAAGAAGGGTGGAAAAGACAATAATGGCAAGGGAAAGAACAAGTGCTTTAACTGTGGAACCCCAGGCCATCTCAGCAAGGATTGCCGAAAGAAAAAGAAGACAGGCTGTTTTCATTATGGCGATGCGGGACATTTAGTGAAGGACTGCCCAAAGAAGGGGCAGAGGGCAGGAGCTACCTCGGGAGGACAGGTGCAGGCTCTTATGGCACCAGGGCAGGCAAGGGGACAAGTTCAGGCTTTCGCGGTCCCACCGCTGCAAGAACGAGGTAGAACCATTTCTGTTGAAAGCTTAGTTTTTCTGTTTGATCATCCCGTCCGTACCTTATTCGATTCGGGCGCATCACATTCGTTTATCTCTACATCATTAGTTGAATCACTGCATTTAAACACCAGTTTAGTAGAGGATCCCTTAGTTGTTTCGAATCCAATAGGGGGCTCAGCTTATTTGTCCCTGATGTGTTTGGATTTGAAAATTTCCATACTTAGCGTTGAATTTAGATGTGATGCTTATGTGTTGGGCTTCACGGGATATGGGCTAATTTTAGGAATGGATTGGTTACCCAGAAATGGGGCCGTTCTTGATTGTGAAAGGAGAGTAGTTAGGCTCGTGACTCGCCTTGGCAACACTCTCGAAATCTTCTGTAATCCCATAAATTCGGTTATGCTAAGTTATCTAGAATCGCTTGACGCGTCTGAGGAAAATCTACGATATGTTAGAGTGGTCCGAGAATATTCGGATGTGTTTAAGGAGGTGATGGGCTTACCTCCGAAGCGGGAGATAGATTTTCGAATATATCTTGTGGATAATGTGAAACCAGTATCTTTGCCAGTACGCCACATGGCTCCACGTGAAAGGAGGGAACTCGATAAGCAACTGAAGGAGTTCCTTGAGAAGGGGTTCATAAGACGAAGTATATCGGAGTGGGGTGCTCCAGTAGTATTTTCCATGAAGGCGGATGGGTCCCTTAGACTT
Source organism: Allium sativum (assembly GCA_030737875.1). Classification (NCBI taxonomy): domain Eukaryota; kingdom Viridiplantae; phylum Streptophyta; class Magnoliopsida; order Asparagales; family Amaryllidaceae; genus Allium; species Allium sativum. The sequence goes on along the minus strand of CM060918.1, from coordinate 680,255,178 downwards.
TGTGTGGACTATAGAGAACTTAATAAGCTTACTAAGAAGAATAGACACCCACTGCCGAGGATTGACGATCTCTTCGATCAGTTAGTTGGCGCCTCAGTGTTTTCACAGTTGGACTTAGCCACTGGTTGTCATCAGTTGAGAGTGGCTGAGGATAGAATAGACCAGACTGCCTTTAGGACTCCGGACGGTTTCTATGAATGGCTAGTGATGCCCTTCGGTTTGACAAACTCCCTCGCATACTTTGTTGATTTGATGAGTAGGGTGTTTAGGGAGTACCTTAACAAATTTGTGGTAGTCTTTGTAGATGACATCTTGATCTTTTCTAAGGATGAAGAAGAGCATGCCCTACATCTTAGGGAAGTGTTGGAGACTCTTCGAGCGCATAAGCTTAAAGCTAAATTTTCTAAGTGTCACTTTTGGAGGAAGGAAGTACGGTTCTTAGGACACGTGGTTTCCAAAGAAGGAATAGCTGTAGATCTCGCGAAGGTGGTGGCCATCCAAGATTGGAAGGTTCCCAAAAATGCTACCGAAGTGAGAAGTTTCTTGGGGTTGGTTGGCTACTATAGGAAGTTTATCAAAGACTTCGCAAAGACATCAGCTCCATTGACATGCTTGACGAAGAAGAACCTAGTTTTCACATGGGACGTAGATTGTGATGATGCGTTCCAACGTTTGAAGAGAGCTTTGACTTCAGCCCCAGTCTTAGTATTGCCAGACGGGAGTAAGCCGTTTACCGTTTATACTGATGCTTGTGGGACATGACTAGGCGCAGTCTTAATGCAAGAGGGTAGGGTAATAGCCTATGGTGGAAGGCATTTAAGAGGGCATGAGAAAAATTATCCTACATATGACCTAGAATTGGCCGCTATTGTTTTCGCGCTTAAGTCTTGGCGTCATTATCTTCTTGGCGAGAAATTCGAATTATTCACTGACCACAAGTCTTTAAAATACCTATTCTCTCAAAAGGACTCGAACTTAAGGCAGCAAAGGTGGATGGAGTTCTTAGCGTCCTACGACTTCGAAATAGCCTATACCCCTGGCAAGGGTAACGTGGTGGCAGACGCCTTAAGTAGAAAAAGATTATCCTTAAGTCCTTTATTTGTTGAGCGGCGAAGTTTAGAATTCATTTCGATGTTTGACTTTAGACCTTCCGTTGACTTCGTACCCAGTTTGCTAGCATCCTTGGAGGTCAGACCTACGCTTTTGGGACGGATTGGCGAGGCACAGCGAGACGACCCACAGTTAGTTGAGTTAGTAGAAAAGCTCAAAGGAGGGGAGTCATCAAGCCATCTCCGTAGGTATACCCTAGACGATAAGGGTTGGTTACGTAGGGACGGTAGACTTTGTGTACCAAAAGACGATGACCTAAGGAAGACTATTCTTGACGAAGCACATCATTTGAAGATGACCGTTCATTCCGACGGGGACAAGATGTACAAAGACATGAAGAGAGTTTACTTTTGGGCCGGCATGAAGAAAGACGTGGCCGAGTATGTCGCTAGATGCTTGGTGTGCCAACAAGTAAAAGTGGAGCAAAAGAAACCCGGTGGGTTGCTTCACCCATTGGAGGTTCCACTATGGAAATGGGAAAGCATCTCGATGGATTTTGTGGATGGATTACCGCGATCGAGGAAGGGTAATACGGGAATTTGGGTTATAGTGGATAGACTTACTAAGAGCGCCCATTTTATTCCCGTGAAGATTAAGAGGACTGCTCTATGGTTAGCTTCTGTATACGTTCGAGAGATAGTTCGTTTGCACAGTGTTCCTTCTAGCATAGTGAGCGACCGCGATCCTATTTTCACTAGCGAATTTTGGAGAAGCTTACAAGAGGCGGTAGGGGCTCAGTTATGTTTGAGCACCGCATATCATCCTCAGACGGACGGCCAGATCGAGAGAGTGAATCGCATTCTAGAGGATCTTTTGAGGTTGTGTATCCTAGATTTTGGGGGTACATGGGAAGAGCAGCTTCCATTGGTTGAGTTCGCATATAATAATAGCTTTCAGTCCAGCATTGGTATGGCACCATTCGAAGCTCTATATGGACGACCTTGTCGTTCACCTACATGTTGGTGGGAATCTACGGATAAGATCTTAATTGGGCTCGATATGATTAGGGAGACTTCGGAGAAGATCGACTTGATTCGATGGAGGATGAAAGCAACGCAAGATAGGCAGAAATCTTATGCAGATAAGAGGAGGATAGATCTCGAGTTTGAAGTTGGGGACATGGTCTTTGTCAAAGTGTCTCCATTACGAAACGTTGTTCGCTTTGGGTCCGTTGGGAAATTAGCACCAAGGTTTGTAGGGCCGTTTCCTATTAAGGAGAGGATTGGACGGATGGCGTATAGAGTGGAGTTTCCCGAGAGACTTAGTGGTGTACATGACGTATTCCATGTGTCACATTTGAGGAAGTGCTTGCATGAGACCGCGGAAGTGGTAGAGCCGAGCTTGCTTAGAGAGGTGGAGATAGAGCATGATGCGACAATTCGACGAGCTCCTACGCGCATTCTTGGGTCGGAGATCAAGAGGTTGAGGAATCGAGAGGTCAGACTAGTCAAAGTGCAATGGGGAGATGATGAGAGCAATGCTACTTGGGAGACAGAAGAGAAGATGCGTTTACGATACCCTTTTCTTTTTTAGGGTATGTCCTTTAATTTCTCCTTTATCGCTTAGCTTGTACTTATCTTATCTTTAGTATATCCTCTCGCTAGTATCTTTGACCTTTAGTTAGGATAATCCTATGGTTGAAACATGTGTTTGAGACATGTTATGTATGGTGGATGCAAAGTGGATGCAAGTGTTTGTTAGTGGTTGCTCGTGGATGCATATACACACACACTATTAGGCACCAGATCGGCTCAGTCACTTCATATTGCATATTGCATATATATATGGATGTATTTAGTAAAATGGATGTATAATGGTTGTATTATCATATAGTTGCTGCATTTGGGTGGATAGTTGTGCACGCATATAGAATTAAAATGTATCATTAGGAATCTTTTGCATACATATTGGACGCATGGCACTATCATGAATTGCACTAAGGAGGTCGACTGAATCAGTAGACCGCCTAATTTTGCATTAGATATGGACATATACACACACTGTGCATATAAACATTAAAGCATTAGAAGTCTTTTAAGGACAATGGATGCTGATGTTTGATGGTTGAGTAGATGGACGATTAGATGGTAGGATATACATTCTTCTTGACTTGGAGATTTCAGGGACGAAATCCTTTAAGGAGGGGAGAATGTAATACCCCGTAATTTTATAACATTAAAATTCACAAATTAAAGTATACTTAATTTTTAGAAAAGAATTAAGTGAAATGGGTTGCGTAGAGAAATATATATATCTATATTGATATATATATATATAAATTAAAAATTAAATAAATAAATATGCGAAAAAGTTCAAAACAGCGAATTGGGAGGGGAAATAACCGAACCGGCCCATTTTTGAGGTCGACCCGAGCCTCGCTGGGTCGACTAGGGGTTAATTCAGGGTGTTTGGCTGTCAACCCGTGGGCCGATTCGCTCAAATGCAGATTTTGCATTTGATTGGTTCTCATGGTTCAGGGTTAATCTAATGGTCCTAAATGACTTCCTACACCTATAAATACATCCTAATGCTAACCCTAAACCTAATTAAAATAGAATAGTTACCGTCGCCATGGAAATCAATGGAGCCGCCGCCAACTAAGAAAGAAGAAAAGCAAATTCAATTCTATTTCTCTCAACCCTAAAGCAAAGCAAAACTCTCTCTTTTCTTCTCTAAATTGTGAGTATGATGATCTTAACAAGATTATTATCATTTTAATTAGGTTGAGTTATGAATGGATTATGAGTAGATGATGTGAATTATCATATATGTTGTTGTAAACCCCTTTTGCTATCATGTATATTGTAAATCCAATGTTATGTGATGATGATATCTTATATGTTGTAAATCATGCTATGATGATGTTATGTATGTTGAAAGTTTCTATGCTAAGTTGTGATGGATCATACATGTTAAAAAGGCCATGATGTTACCATCTATGCTAGTTAGTTCATATTAATTAAATCATCATGTTTGGGTTATGTTGATCTATATGACAAGTCACATATGCAAGTTAGATTGATTAGAAAAGTTATGAACATATGCCATGACATCTATTATGACATCTAGAATTATGCTATGACATATGTGATATCCTATGCTAGTTCACACCATCATTATGTTGCCTAAAAACCCCATATGCAAGTTTATGTATAGATTTGGGCTATGATCATATCATACAAATTGAGACATTTAACAAGTTGACACCTTTTGATCCTTAACATGTGTAGTTTATGCAAGTTTCACCCCTATTATGATTATATTTATTTTAATTGTCTATATGTTGTGATAATTTATCTTTGTGCTAGGTGTTAGACTATACAAGTCTAGCCTATATTATGCGTTGAATAAGCGAACGTATAAACGTGGGGTAGGGGTAATATTAAGGATTTAATATTAAAAAGTTGGGGTGCAATTGATATGATTTTGCATGCCATAAGTGGATGGCCATAATTGAGTCAATTATGGACATCATTAAAAGTTGACTTAATTAATAATTTGAATAGGGAATTATTAAAACTGGGGTAAAAGATTTTAAGTGTTAATCAACGCTTAGGACACGAGGTTGGACTCGTTTGTGACGTAAACCTGCCCGGACCCGCCCGGCAAATCCAGTGGTCACAAATGTCAGCCCAATGTGAGAGGTCCTAGGCCTAAACTAAAGCATAACGGTTGTAAAGACACGAGGTTAGACTCTTTTATGGTGTAAGACTGTCCGGACCCGCCCGGCAAATCCAGCTGCCATAAATGCCAGTCTAATGTGAGAGGTCTTTATGAGGTTATGGCCTGAATGAATTAAGAAATACTTAACCAGATAAACATGTAAGGTGGGACATGGGGGTTAAGTAGGTGCCTTGGGTGGCATGAGGAATCTAGGGGGTGCCCTTAGTGGCATGTGAAATACGATTAGTAAGACTTAACCAAACACACATGTAAATGAACATGACTAAAAGGGTTAAGTGGGATATACTAGTGACAAGCTTAGGTGGGTAGCTTGTGGGGGCCCATTTCGACCAGTATCCCAAACGTATCTTTGTGGGCTCGACCCAAGTCGAGGACGGGACACGCATACTGGGCTTGACTATAAGAGGCCAAAACGGGGAGCGGTGGCAATGCAAGTCCAACGGGCTTCATATGCGTGTGTGGACCCGGGCTGGTAGGTAAGACGTTGTTGTATCATGTAGGTATAAGCCGTGCATTCTCAAGTTGTATCGGGTTGCCACTTTAGGGGAGTGATACACCCCACTGTGGGGCCAGCACGGGTATCTACGAGTAGGGAGCCGATCGAAAGTGGGTAGTGGGGTACACCTAGTGGAGATAGGGGCAGACGACACCTATGTAGTCAGCTAGGGGTACGCAAGGCTATTTATAAAGAATCTGTGTGAAGCAAGTGGGATCAACCTTTAGGGTGACTGGTGCGGTGCAGTGTAGTAATGTGCGGTGCAGTGTAGCAATCATTCGTTAGTAATTAGGTGTGCCTTTGACGTTATCTGTAACACCCCACTCCCGCTATGATCACTCGCTAAGGGAATGCCATAACATCGGTGGAGTATTTTAAGTGAATATAGAACAGAGAAATTACAGCAAGACAGATATAAGTAATACTTGAAAATTTAAACCATCATTTCATTGCAGCGGAAAATAAAACATGTTTGGTTACATCACAAAACCATAATAAGAGTCAAGTACAAAATATCCATCCTGATAAATAAAAATACATAATCCCAATACATGAACTGATAGCCATAAAAGAAAAGGGTAAGCTGAGCTCTACATCTAAGGTCCAAGCTCCAAGAGAGTAATAAAAGCAGCCTAATCAAAGCCCACTCGTGCTGGGCCCACTCTGAGAACCTGAGGGTTGGGAAAAAAGATAAAAACAACGGGGTCAGACATAAGTCTGAGCGAGTCCTATAACTTTAATAATGCAATCATTGAAGTAATTAGGGTATGATATAACTTGGTACGGTGTGACTGGGGATAAATGACTACACTCAGTAGCCAAGCAGACTTAGAATGAACTAAGATAACGATAAAGATGCATTTACCCACCCAAGGATAATTACTACACTGCACCACACCAGTCATTCCTACTTAAAGGTTGATCCCTCCCAAGGACTTAGAAAATTTACCCAGTAGTTTCGTGTACCCCTAGCTCACTACATAGGTGCCGTCTGCCCCTATCTCCACTAGGTGTACCCACTACTCCCAAGCGATCGAGTCCCTACCGTAGATACCCGTGCCGGCCCCACAGTGGGGTGTATCACTCCCCAAAGTGGCAACCCGATATAATTAACGGTGCACGGCTTATATCTACACGATGCAACAACGTCTTACCTACCAGCCCGGGTCCACACACGCATATGAAACCCGTTGGACTTGCGTTGCCACCGCTAACCCGTTTTGGCCTCTTATAGTCAAGCCCAGTACGCGTGTCCCGTCCTCGACATGGGTCGAGCCCAATAAGATACATATGGGTTACTGGTTGAAATGGGCCCCCACAAGCTACCCACCTAAGCTTGTTCCTTTTTCTAGTGCATCCCACTTAACCCTTTAATCATGTTTAATTACATGTTTCCACTTGGTTAAGTAATCTAATCGTATTTTCTATTGCCACCCAAGGCAACCCACTAGATTTCCATATGCCGCCCAAGGCACCCACTTAACCCCTCATGTCCCTCTACATGCTAATATGGTTAAGTGTTTCTTAATTAATTAATTAAGATCATGGCCTCATAAAGACCTCTCACATTAGACCATCTTTTTATGACCGCTGGATATGCCGGTTGGTTCCGGGCAGACTTCTGTCATAAAAGGGTTTAACCTCGTGTCTTTACTTTAATCACGTATTTAATTTATGACTAAGACCTCTCACATTGGGCCAATCATTTGTAGCCGCTGGATGGCCGGTCGGTTCCGGGCAGACTTCCGCTACAAAAGGGTCCAACCTCGTGTCTTAATTGATTAATTACACCTAATTAATCACCCCCGTAATTAATTATCCCTAATTAATTACACATTTTTAAGAATATGGGTAGACCTAACTCAATAGGTAAATTCCCAATTCCATAGTATGGGTAGACCTAACTTAATAGGTAAATTCCCAACTCCATAATGTGGGTAGACCTAACTTAATAGGTAAATTACCAATTATGTCCATTCATTTTATGTTATGCTTAATCATAACAACTTTACACCTTTTTATAATCATGCATATTAACCCCATCGTTTCCCACGTAATTCGTTTACATAACACGTCATACATAGGGACAACTTTGCATATGTTATGCACATCATAAAAAGAGACAAACTTGCATATGAACTTACATATAAACTTGCATAAAACTTGCATATGAACTTGCATATGAACTTGCATAAAACTTGCATATGAACTTGCATATGACTTGCATAAAACTTGCATATGAACTTGCATATAAACTTGCATAAAACTTGCATATGAACTTGCATACCATGTCATATCACAAAGACAAACTTGCATATGTTATGCACATCATAGAAAGAGGCTAACTTGCACATGAATCTTGCATATAAACTTGCATATCATGTCATATTACAAAGGAAAACTTGCACATGTTATGCATATCATAAAAAGAGACTATCTTGCACATGAATCTTGCATATAAACTTGCATATCATGTCATATCACAAAGGCAAACTCGCATATGCTATGCTTATCATAAAAAGAGACTAACTTGCATATTATCTTGCATATAAACTTGCATAAAACTTGCATATGAACTTACATGACACATCATATCATAAAAAGAGGCAAGTTTACATATGAACTTATAACATATGACAACCACAACTTGCATAATCCACATTTACATCCATAGCCTCCTAATATCCTATCCTAATTAGTTTAGCAATTACTTGCTAAAGGCATAGGAACTCACCAAAACCAAGATTAGCAAACTTATGAAGTAGAACTAGTTGCTAAATATGAAGAAGATGATGATTAGAGGTTGATTAGCTTGTAACTTCCTTCATAAACTAGTGGAGGCTCCTCTTAGGTTTGATTTTGGCGGCATGATGGCATCATTTCTATTTTTAGTATGGATTAGGCTTGCATTAGGGTGTATTTATAGGATTAGGGTGTGTTTTAGACCATAGGATTAACCCTAGGTTAGATTAGGTCCGTCAGATTTAGGAAGTCTCTAGAACACAGCCCAGCCCTAGCCAGAAAACCAGACCTGGTGCACCCAGGCCAAGTGGCTCGACACCCCGTGTCGACAGGCAAGTCGACAGGGCAGTCGACTCCCCAGTCGACAGGCCTGTCGACAGCCCTGTCGACATGGCTAGGGCGGGAACTTTCCCGCCTGGCCCCGCTGGTTGAAATTAAAAATCTGAATTTGAATTTTTAAATCTGTTTTTAACTTTGAATTTTCTGCAAACTTCATTGGGCCATAACTGGGCCATACGGACTCCGATTTACAAAATTTCGGACTCTATTTCGCGTATTTTTCCGAGATGAACGCAATGACGCAGCCCGTTTCCCCCAATTCTCACATTTGAGATTATTTATTATGCAATTAGTGAACTTTAGCATTAACTGAAATACGGGGTGTTACATTCTCCCCTCCTTAAAGGATTTCGTCCCCAAAATCTCTAAGCTAAGGAGAATGCATATCCTACCATCCAAACAACCATCTACTCAATCCATCAAACACGGGCATCCATTGTCCTTAAAACAGTTTCTAATGATGTATGAGCATATGCAAAAAGTGTGTGTATATGTTCCCTATCTAATGTATGACCATATGCAAACCATGATAGTGCCATGCATCCATTATGTATGCGAGAGAATCCTATCGACACATACAATATCTACATGAGTGCACAATCATTCACCCAAAATGCATCATCCATATGATAACACAATCATTATACATCCATAAATATAGTTTCCTACACACAATTTTATGCAATATGCAATATGAAGTGATTGAGCCGATCTATTGCCTAGAGTGTGTATATATGCATCCACGAGCAACCACTAGCAACCACTTGCATCCACATGCATCCATCAAACATAACATGTCTCAAACACATGTTTCAACCATAGGTTTACCCTATCTAAAGGTCAAAGGTACTTAATGAGAGGACATACTAAAGATAAGATAAGTACTAGTCAAACGATAAAGGAGAAGTTAAAAGACATACCCTCAAAAAGGAATGGGTACAATGAACGCATCTTCGCTTCCGTCTCCCAAGTAGCGTTGCCCTCGTCTTTTCCCCATTGTACTTTGACTATTTGAACCTCTCGATTCCTCAATTTCCTAGTCTCTGACCCAAGGATGCGGGTAGGAGCTCGTCGAATAGTCGCATCACGCTCTACTTCCACTTCTTTAAGCAAGCTTGGCTCTACCACCTCTGCGGTCTCATGTAAGCACTTCCTCAAATGGGACACATGGAATACATCATGTACACCACTAAGTCTGTCGGGCAACTCCACTCTATATGCCATCCGTCCAATTCTTTCCTTAATGAGAAATGGCCCTACGAACCGTGGTGCTAACTTCCCAACAGATCCAAAGCGAACCACATTTCGTAACGGAGACACTTTGACAAAGACCATGTCCCCAACTTCAAACTCAAGATCCGTCCTTCTCTTGTCCGCATAAGATTTTTGCCTATCCTGCGCTGCTTTCATCCTTCTTCGAATCAAGTCAATCTTCTCAGAAGTCTCCCTAACCATATCAGGCCCAAGCAAGATCTTATCCGTAGATTCCCACCAACATGTAGGTGATCGACAAGGCCTTCCATAAAGAGCTTCGAAAGGAGCCATACCAATACTGGACTGAAAGCTATTATTATATGCGAACTCCACCAATGGAAGATGCTCTTCCCATGTACCTCCAAAATCTAGGATACAAAGCCTCAAAAGGTCTTCTAGGACACGATTCACCCTCTCAGTCTGGCCGTCCGTCTGAGGATGATATGCGGTGCTCAGACACAATTGAGTCCCCACTGCTTCTTGCAAACTTCTCCAAAACTCGCTAGTGAAGATAGGATCTCGATCACTCACTATGCTAGAGGGTACCCCATGCAATCGAACTATCTCTCGAAGATATACTGAAGCTAGACATGGAGCAGTCCTCTTGCTCTTCACAGGTATGAAGTGGGCGCTTTTAGTAAGTCTGTCTATCACAACCCAAATTCCCGTATTACCCTTTCTTGATCTGGGTAACCCGTCAATAAAATCCATCGAGACGCTATCCCACTTCCATTGCGGAACTTCCAATGGGTGAAGCAACCCACCAGGTTTCTTTTGCTCCGCCTTCACTTGTTGGCACACCAAGCATCGAGCGACATACTCAGCCACATCTTTCTTCATACCGGCCCAAAAGAAAATCCGCCTCATGTCTTGGTACATCTTGTCCCCACCAGGATGAATGGTCATCCTAGAACGGTGTGCATCATCAAGAATAGCCTTCCTCAAACCCTCATCTTGCGGTACACAAAGTCTACCGTCTCTACGCAAGCACCCCCTATCGTCTAGGGTGTACCTACTCAAATGGCTGGACGACTCCCCCTTATGAGCTTCTCCACCAACTCAACCAACTGTGGGTCGTCCCTCTGTGCTTCTCCAATCCGCCCCAAAAGAGTAGGTCTAACCTCCAAGGAAGCTAGCAAACAGGGTACATAATCAATGGAAGGTCTGAAATCAAACATCGATATAAATTCCAAGCTTCGTTGTTCCACGAACAATGGACTCAAGGACAACCTTTTTCTGCTCAAGGCGTCCGCCACCACGTTACCCTTGCCAGGGGTATACGCTATCTCGAAATCATAGGATGCTAAGAACTCCATCCACCTTTGCTGTCTCAAATTCAAATCCTTCTGAGAAAACAAGTACTTCAATGATTTGTGGTCAGTGAACAATTCGAATCTCTCACCAAGAAGATAATGGCGCCAAATCTTAAGCGCAAAAACAATAGCGGCCAACTCTAAATCATGGGTAGGGTAATTTTTCTCATGCACTCTCAACTGCCTTCCACCATAGGCTATTACCCTTCCCTCTTGCATTAAGACTGCGCCTAGTCCTGTCCCACAAGCATCGGTATAGTCAACAAATGGCTTGCTCCCATCTGGCAACACTAAAACTGGAGCAGTGGTTAAAGCTCTCTTTAACCGTCGGAACGCATCATCACAATCTACGTCCCATGCGAAAACAAGATTCTTCTTCGTTAAGCGGGTTAATGGGGCTGATATCTTCGCGAAGTCTTTGATAAACTTCCTATAATAACCCGCCAACCCCAAGAAACTTCTTACTTCGGTAGCATTCTTCGGAACCTTCCAATCTTGTATTGATACCACCTTCGCGGGATCCACAGCTATCCCCTCCTTGGAGACCACGTGCCCCAAGAACCGCACTTCCCTCCTCCAAGAGTGACATTTAGAGAATTTAGCCTTAAGGCTATGTGCTCGAAGAGTCTTCAATACCTCCCCAAGATGTAGGGCATGCTCTTCTTCACTCTTAGAAAATACTAAGATATCATCCACAAAGACCACCACGAATTTATTAAGGAACTCCCTGAACACCCTACTCATCAAATCAACAAAGTATGCAGGGGCGTTCGTCAACCCAAATGGCATCACCAGCCACTCATGGAAACCATCCGGAGTCCTAAAGGCAGTCTTGTCTATGCTATCCTCAGCCACCCTCAACTGATGAAACCCCGTGGCTAAGTCCAACTGAGAAAATACTGAAGCGCCAACCAACTAATCGAAAAGATCATCAATCCTCGGCAATGGGTGTCTATTCTTCTTTGTGAGCTTGTTGAGTTCTCTATAGTCTACACAAAGTCTGAGGGACCCATCCGCCTTCGTAGCAAAAACTACTGGAGCACCCCACTCCGATATACTTCGTCTTATGAACCCCTTCTCAAGCAACTCCCCTACTTGCTTATGGAGTTCCCTCCTCTCACGAGGAGCCATGTGGCACACTGGTAAAGATACAGGTTTAGCATTATCCACCAGATATATTCGGAAGTCAATCTCCCGCTTCGGAGGTAAGCGCTTCACCTCCTCAAACACATCCGAGTATTCCCGGACCACTCTAACAGATTGCAAACTCTCGACCGAAGCGTCAAGCGATTCAAGATAACTTAGCATAACAGAATCCATGGGATTACAAGAGATCTCGAGAGTGTTACCCAAGCGGGTCATGAGCCTAACAACTCTCCTTTCGCAATCAAGAACAGCACCATTACTGGATAACCAGTCCATGCCCAAAATCAACCCATAGCCCGTGAAGCCCAAATCAAAAGCATCACATCTAAACTCAATGCTAAGTATAGAAATCTTCAAACCCAAACATATCATGGACAAATAAGTGGAGCCCCCAATTGGGTTTGAAACAACCAAGGGATCATCTACAAGACTGGTGTCTAAGTGCAGTGACTCAACTAATGATGATGAGATAAACGAATGCGATGTGCCTGAATCAAACAATGTACGGACAGGATGATCAAATAGAAAAACCAGACTTTCAACGGAAATAGTTCTACCTCTTTCCTGAATCGGTGGAACCGCGAGAGCCTGTACTTGCCCCCTAGCCTGACCCGGTGCCATAAGAGCTTGCACCTGTCCTCCTGAGGTAGATCCCGTCCTTTGCCCCTTCTTAGGGCAATCCTTCACTAGATGCCCTGCTTCGCCACAGTGAAAGCAACCAGTCTTCTTCTTCTTTCTACAATCTTTGCTTATGTGGCCTGGTATCCCACAATTGAAGCACTTCTTCTTCCCCTTGCCACCGTTGCCTTTCCCCCCTTTGTTTTGCTGTTGTTGCTGAGGTCTCTTTTGATCTCCCTTCTTCTCGGGTGCCTTATTAGCATTGGGACCCTTCTCTTCTTCATGCATGAGTGCCATGTCAACTAGCTTCTCAAAGGTGGCCCCCATAGGGATATGAGTCATAGCCAACCCATGCATCGGTTCATTCAAGCCTTTCACGAACCTCAAAGCCTTCTTCTCCGGTGTATTCACCATGTCTAGGCCAAACCTTGCCAATTGATTAAACTTGTTGACGTATTCCTTCACTGAGAGATTTCCTTGCTTTAGAGTCAAGAATCTTTCCATATACAAGTTTTCCTCCGCCCTTGAGAGAAACTTTGCCACAAATCTTTGCCTAAAATCCGCCCAAGAGTCAACGGGGCGTTCTCCATTAGTGACCTCCCACCAGAATGAGGCCTCTCCCTTCATTAACCAAGCAGCTAACTTGACTTTCTTTCCTTCTTCCATCTCAAAGATATCTATCAACTCTTCCACCTCCTTAAGCCAGTCTCTAGCCTCCACAAAAGTTTCAGATCCTTGAAAAGGTTTCCCTCCCATAGCTTTGAATTCCTTACAAGTCTTAGCAAAAGTATCTGTGCGAGGAGGAGGGGGAGGAGGATGATCGGGTGCTACGATTGGTGGAGGAACATTTGCTGGACCCGCAGTGGTGGCCCTGGCCTCCATCAATCTCCTATACCATACTGGTATCGTCACACCCTCCGGAAAGTTAAGATCCTCAGCCATGCTGAAACGAAAAAGGAAAGATTCAAAATGGAGAATTTGAAGGATAAAGATATGGCTATTGGGGATTATGCTTTTCTTTCAAAAACTTTTCTCTTTAAAGACATGTTTTTGAAAATATCTCTTCAAAAAAATGTTTTTAGAAAATTGGTTTTCTAAAAATTTTATCTGTTCCGGTAACCTTTGCTCTGATACCACGTGTAACACCCCACTCCCGCTATGATCACTCGCTAAGGGAATGCCATAACATCGGTGGAGTATTTTAAGTGAATATAGAACAAAGAAATTACAGCAAGACAGATATAAGTAATACTTGAAAATTTAAACCATCATTTCATTGCAGCGGAAAATAAAACATGTTTGGTTACATCACAAAACCATAATAAGAGTCAAGTACAAAATATCCATCTGATAAATAAAAATACATAATCCCAATACATGAACTGATAGCCATAAAAGAAAAGGGTAAGATGAGCTCTACATCTAAGGTCCAAGCTCCAAGAGAGTAATAAAAGCAGCCTGATCAAAGCCCACTCGTGCTGGGCCCACTCTGAGAACCTGAGGGTTGGGGAAAAAGATAAAAACAACGGGGTCAGACATAAGTCTGAGCGAGTCCTATAACTTTAACAATGCAATCATTAAAGTAATTAGGGTATGATATAACTTGGTACGGTGTGACTGGGGATAAATGACTACACTCAGTAGCCAAGCAGACTTAGAATGAACTAAGATAACGATAAAGACGCATTTACCCACCCAAGGATAATTACTACACTGCACCACACCAGTCATTCCTACTTAAAGGTTGATCCCTCCCAAGGACTTAGAAAATTTACCCAGTAGTTTCGTGTACCCCTAGCTCACTACATAGGTGTCGTCTGCCCCTATCTCCACTAGGTGTACCCACTACTCCCAAGCGATCGGCTCCCTACCGTAGATACCCGTGCCGGCCCCACAGTGGGGTGTATCACTCCCCAAAGTGGCAACCCGATATAATTAACGGTGCACGGCTTATATCTACACGATGCAACAACGTCTTACCTACCAGCCCGGGTCCACACACGCATATGAAACCCGTTGGACTTGCGTTGCCACCGCTAACCCGTTTTGGCCTCTTATAGTCAAGCCCAGTACACGTGTCCCGTCCTCGACATGGGTCGAGCCCAATAAGATACATATGGGTTACTGGTTGAAATGGGCCCCCACAAGCTACCCACCTAAGCTTGTTCCTTTTTCTAGTGCATCCCACTTAACCCTTTAATCATGTTTAATTACATGTTTCCACTTGGTGAAGTATTCTAATCGTATTTTCTATTGCCACCCAAGGCAACCCACTAGATTTCCATATGCCGCCCAAGGCACCCACATAACCCCTCATGTCCCTCTACATGTTAATATGGTTAAGTGTTTCTTAATTAATTAATTAAGATCATGGCCTCATAAAGACCTCTCACATTAGACCATCTTTTTATGACCGCTGGATATGCCGGTTGGTTCCGGGCAGACTTCTGTCATAAAAGGGTTTAACCTCGTGTCTTTACTTTAATCACGTATTTAATTTATGACTAAGACCTCTCACATTGGGCCAATCATTTGTAGCCGCTGGATGGCCGGTCGGTTCCGGGCAGACTTCCGCTACAAAAGGGTCCAACCTCGTGTCTTAATTGATTAATTACACCTAATTAATCACCCCCGTAATTAATTATCCCTAATTAATTACACATTTTTAAGAATATGGGTAGACCTAACTCAATAGGTAAATTCCCAATTCCATAGTATGGGTATACCTAACTTAATAGGTAAATTCCCAACTCCATAATGTGGGTAGACCTAACTTAATAGGTAAATTCCCAATTATGTCCATTCATTTTATGTTATGCTTAATCATAACAACTTTACACCTTTTTATAATCATGCATATTAACCCCATCGTTTCCCACGTAATTCGTTTACATAACACGTCATACATAGGGACAACTTTGCATATGTTATGCACATCATAAAAAGAGACAAACTTGCATATGAACTTGCATATAAACTTGCATATGAACTTGCATATGAACTTGCATAAAACTTGCATATGAACTTGCATAAAACTTGCATATGAACTTGCATAAAACTTGCATATGAACTTGCATATAAACTTGCATAAAACTTGCATATGAACTTGCATACCATGTCATATCACAAAGGCAAACTTACATATGTTATGCACATCATAGAAAGAGGCTAACTTGCACATGAATCTTGCATATAAACTTGCATATCATGTCATATTACAAAGGCAAACTTGCACATGTTATGCATATCATAAAAAGAGACTATCTTGCACATGAATCTTGCATATAAACTTGCATATCATGTCATATCACAAAGGCAAACTCGCATATGCTATGCATATCATAAAAAGAGACTAACTTGCATATGATCTTGCATATAAACTTGCATAAAACTTGCATATGAACTTACATGACACATCATATCATAAAAAGAGGCAAGTTTACATATGAACTTATAACATATGACAACCACAACTTGCATAATCCACATTTACATCCATAGCCTCCTAATATCCTATCCTAATTAGTTTAGCAATTACTTGCTAAAGGCATAGGAACTCACCAAAACCAAGATTAGCAAACTTATGAAGTAGAACTAGTTGCTAAATATGAAGAAGATGATGATTAGAGGTTGATTAGCTTGCAACTTCCTTCATAAACTAGTGGAGGTTCCTCTTAGGTTTGATTTTGGCGGCATGATGGCATCATTTCTATTTTTAGTATGGATTAGGCTTGCATTAGGGTGTATTTATAGGATTAGGGTGTGTTTTAGACCATAGGATTAACCCTAGGTTAGATTAGGTCCGTCAGATTTAGGAAGTCTCTAGAACACAGCCCAGCCCTAGCCAGAAAACCAGACCTGGTGCACCCAGGCCAAGTGGCTCGACACCCCGTGTCGACAGGCAAGTCGACAGGGCAGTCGACTCCCCAGTCTACAGGCCTGTCGACAGCCCTGTCGACATGGCTAGGGCGGGAACTTTCCCGCCTGGCCCCGCTGGTTGAAATTAAAAATCTGAATTTGAATTTTTAAATCTGTTTTTAACTTTGAATTTTCTACAAACTTCATTGGGCCATAACTTGGCCATACGGACTCCGATTTACAAAATTTCGGACTCTATTTCACGTATTTTTCCGAGACGAACGCAATGACACAGCCCGTTTCCCCCAATTCTCACATTTGAGATTATTTATTCTGCAATTAGTGAACTTTAGCATTAACTGAAATACGGGGTGTTACATTATCTTTCACTGCTCATCCCATACCTAATAGTTCATAGACGTTTACTTGTCTTCCAGCTTATGCCTTAGTCTAGTTATTTTGATAATAGTATTGTTAGAATTATCATACTTGCCAGACTTTATGTCTGACCCCCTCCATTTCTATCCTTTTTCCCCCTCCAGGTCCTCAGGTTGGGCCCAGCTCTAGTGGAGTTTGATTGGATTGCTTCATCTCTCTTGGAAAGCTTGGACCGTTGAAGTAAAGTCCAGCTTGTTATCTTTTTAATGGCTATTTATGTAATGGGATTATGTATTTTGTTTTATGAAGATGGATATTGTACTTGGTTTTATGATGAAACAAACATGTTTAATTTTCGCTGCAATAAAATGAAGTTTTAGATTTCCAAGTACTATTTATTATCTGTCTTGTTGTAATTTTTCTGTTATATATTCACTTATAACCTCCATGGAAGTTAATGCATTCCCTTTGTGAGTGACACTAATGGACGTGGGGTGTTACAAGAAACGTTTAAAAGACCGGATGTAGGTCGAGTACCCTGGATATCATTGAAAGGCCTAGTTGTCAAGGATGGACATACATACGTATAGTTGAAAGCGTATGGAGTTTATGCTAGAACTGGGGTGTAATGACCCGCATTGGCAGAGGTATTATAATTAATTTATTTAATTATATAAATAGTGATATAGTGAATTAAATGGTGGTTTAATTAAATACTGGTGAATATTTAATTAAAATAATAAATTAAATAATATATTTAATTCTGAATTAATCAAAATTAGTTGAAATGGCGATATGGTGTGAACTGGATCATCTGTGATATTTAATTCAGCTTGGAATTTGATTTGAATAATGAATATATTATATAAACGACAGTTTGAACGTAGAGTTATAATATAATTAAAATAGAGCTCGAAATGGCGCGATAGTTCGCTATTTGGCGATTTGAACTTCAACTGAATATACAGGGTTCGTTTTAAATCGGATTTCTGTGAAACAAGAAACATGTGGAGCTGGTGGAGTATATCTTTCTAGTGGAAGAGAAAAATCAGGATTTCGTCGTGTAGATTTTGAGATATGTCCAAATCAAATTTTAGAAAAGTCGCTGTGGAATTCCTTTATAATTTATAAAGGAATTATTTATATTTTAAAAAGGAATTTCATTTTAAATCAAATATCGATTTAATCGGGATTTGAAATATCAAGTTAGAAATCCATATAGGAATATTCTAAAGCTGTATGGTATTCCACTGTGAATATATACGATAATATAAATTTATTTATATTTAATTTAAATATATTTAAATATATTTATATACTTAAATGGGTCATTTAGAGTTGTAAAAATAAGCCACTTTTGCAAACGAAGTCGGAATTCGACGAAATTAATTTTGTTGGATCCGCAATGTCAAATAGTTGTTAGATTTCCAGTTTCATGATTTTTAGAGCCACTGTGTGGTCGTACGGATTTTTAGAGTGAAAAACAGTCAGTATTTTGATGGTTAAAAATACGCTGTGTGAGCATACGGAGTCGGAATTCGACGAAACCAGTTTCGTTGGGACCGTAATGTCGAACTCTAGCTACATGTCCAGTTTCGTGATTTTTAGGTATCGTATGTGACCGTACGGATTTTTAGAGTGCAGAGACGAATATAAAATGATAAAAGAAAAATATCTACAAATATCTTTGAAAATATCTAGATATTTTATTTGCCTATAAATACCCATCACAACCCTAAAATCTAAATCCATTTCTCCATTTGTCAAAACAGATTCCGCCGTAACATTTTCTACTTCCAGGGAAATAGTTTCGATCCTCCTAAAATCAAATAAAATTTTATAAAATGGGAAATTTTGATCTTTGGACTCCTTGATGGAAGAGCTTCAACTAGGTGTGGATTTTGTGTAGCTCGCACTATTTCTGGAGTTCAAGGAAAAAGACAGCGAGACCTAGGGCTAAGGTTAACAGGCGATTTAAGTCGAGATGGAAGGAATGGGGTGTAGTAGTGTGTTTGTGGTAGGAAATACCATTGGTTTGCAAAAGTTTGGGGTGTTCAGTGATTCAACGAATCGCAAGTTCCTGTAGGGTGCACAAGGGGAGTGCGACGCGGTTTTTCAGTGAGCACTCGAGTTGGGTAAAAATGATACTGGGAGAAGGAGTGCGCGAAGAGAAGGAGATCGATGAAAGCGGTTTTGGTTTTCGTGAAGAATTCAAGGAGGGAAAGGAGCTAGAAGAAATCGAAATGGTGGAGTTGGGGGTTCGGTAATGGCCTGTAGCGTGTAATTTGAATTCGGGGAAGAAGGACTTAAAGGTGGAGCGGGTTGGATTTTTAAGTGGGCCGAGGAAAAAGGTTAAAGCCCATTGAGTTTTAATATTTAAGTTTTATTTTAATTAAAATAGTACACTAATTATAAATGTGATATCTCATCCATACGAGGTCAGAATCGAGAACTGTAAGTTGCGTTAGGATCGTATGGACGGTGACTACGTCATGGAACTGACTGGAAGTCCATCGAAGCTCGTTACAATTTATAGCAAAATAAATTGTTCGATCTGAATCAACGACAATTATCGTTAATTAACGATGATAGTCATATGTGAGTAAATCTCACTAACTCTGAACATTTTATAATTTTATGTTGTATTTTTAGAACTGTTAGAAATTGTCTGTTTGACTGTGTGTTGACTGTTTGATTGAACTGCTAGTCAGTTAGTTGAATTTCAATAGTGATTCTATTTATCAGAATATATCATATGGAACTGAAAGTGATGTTATCTATATTGTTTAACATCTGTGATGCAGGGAAACAGGTTGGAGGAATCCAACTGGATTACTCAACATTTATGTTACTGTGATCCATATATTGTGATATATGATGTGATATATAATCTGTTGTTGATTATGTGTGTTTGGATGATATTTATCGTTGTTATATGGTATGTTAAATACCATAAGAAATACTAGATGTGGAAAAGGGGATTTTCAAAGTGTATTTTGAAAATGAATTATTTATATAAAATCGATGGATTTTATATAGAAAAGGAAAAGGGGTTTTATGAAAGAAAATAATTATAAAATCAAAGGATAAGTTATAATAAAGGAGATATTTATTTGTTAAATAAATAGAGTTAAAGGGGAGTTATTCGAATATAGTTTAAATAAATAGAATTAAAAGAGTAAATCAGTTAGAGTTAATCAGTTAGAGTAAACCAGTTAGGTTAATCAAATAGAGTTAAAGAAATAGAGTTAAGCAAAATTAGAAACTGGTTAGAGATTAGTTAAGTTGAATAGTTTTCTGAGTATCGATCTGATGTAGGTTTCGGCATTTGGGGTTTGTACTTAGAGAATTGTTCTCCTACTAGTTTACAGTCAGGGACTGATAGTTGTGAAATGATAGTGATATGTAAATAAACAAATGGAAATGTTTTCCAGAGTTAATAACATATATTTTCTAAACATAGAAAATAAGGAAATGGGAATATATATATATATATATATATGATTGATGATTGATTGATATAATTTCCTTCTGGAAATAATATTGTTGTTTGCACACCTGTTTTTCTTTGATGGTTAAATCACAGACTATCGAAGTTTTGACCATTTTAACGTTGTTAATATGGAGAGACCGGTTGGATTATTATCCAAAGAACCACTCTGTATTGGCATAAGCGTTGCGAATCATATATGCCAAAGAAAATTGAAGACGGAGTAAAGTACAAGGGCTATTGTATAGGTTTTAGATAACAGTGCCTAAGATGGATATACTGAATAGTACCTTCGGTTCATCCTGTTCTTGGATGACTTGTATGGATGGATGTCTGACAGAGTATTTCCAGACGATCACATATATTGATTTCTTCAACCGTACCAAGAATGGAAGCGGAGAAGGAAACTTCTTTTAGCTAACACATAATATATTGTTAAGGACGTCAATCGGTGATTGTATGGATTGATGATGTGGCATTCAAAGTGAATCTGGTGTGATGATAAAGCGTAGCTTCTAGCCTCACATCCGGTAAATGAAAGAAATCAGGCAGGCAACATGGCTATGTAGGTCGCACCTACTAGGGTGTATAATCACCTGATCTAGAGTTTCATTTATTTCTAAAAATCTATTGTTGATGTTGTCTCATTCGGGAAACGGTTGCTGATCCCAACCGTTGGTGATATACATTCGATACACTCAAGCGAAATGAGTGGTCGGTCATGTGTGGCCGGGTTGCAAGATGTTCTTGTTGAACCCAGTGTATTCCTCTCTAGAGGTACACTAGCGAAAGGTGGTTCCATACCTTGTCATAGTTGGAAATCCATTACCCAATACGTGCTTGCGGTTTTGATTGTATACTATATATGTAGAACGTGAGATGAAAGCGTTTCTGCTAGATGATTAGTATATTGTGGTTGATAGACATTATGATAATATCAAAAGGTTTTTGATATAAAGATAATTTGGATTTTTATAAGGGAAAAACCCGTTCCGTTATATGGCGTGGTCTTATGAGATATCGTTTACTTGTTTCAAACTGTTTTACTCACACCAGTCTCATGACTGACCTGGAGTTTATTTGTTTGTTTCCCTAAACTCTTGGGTGCCCAATTTTGTACGGGCAGTCAAGTAGTCGGGATTTACAGATACTTGAAGAGCTGGAGCAGGAGGCTTCAAAATCATATAGCTATTGTTTATTTCCGCTGTGTTGTAAGTGATGTACTTTGAAATGATATGTATATTCAAGTACAAATGTATATTTCAAGTTATGTTATATATATTATATGTTATTCGTTCCGCTGTGAGATTCGTGTTACTCTGATGTTGTGTTCTTCTTCTTCTTCTTCTATTCTAAGTTTCTATCTTATCTATCCTCACCCTCTATTTTCTTTCTATAAATTTCTTGATTTTCAGTTTAATTTGGGGTTGGACTTGTGTTTTTGGTCAGCTCAAATTGGACCGGATTTTCGGGTCATTACATGGGGTTACCATTAGCCCTTGACATATGGCAAGGTTGGTTGTCATACGATTAACGATGGTTTCGAAGCAGTATTGGAGGTGATAGCCAGAGTCTGTCATGGTTGATTAGTTTCTTTGTTTGAACCATCTCATATAGATTGTCCAACGTCAAAGGAGATGTTCCTTGGGTGCTTGTCTAATATTGGTTTAGACCTCTAGGGCTTGTGCTTGAGGGATGTTGAGTTCGATTAGGATAGTTTACATAAGATATATAATTTGGATGTCATGAGTGCTTTGCCATGATTGAATGGGTTTTCTGGTTTCCATTGATGTATGGTTGAAATGTAGTTGTAAAGGCTATCACTATCCGATGTAGGGAAGATCAGGTTGAGTCCTTCTCTGGTGTTATGTGTATATTAGTTTGTTTATCTATCCATTCTCATATACTATATTGATGACATTTGTTAGTTGTTTTATTTCTCACAAAGACTGTTGTCTGACTCAAGGATTTATGTTTCCTTCTTATTACCTTGGGTTATTCTCCGGTTGTGGATGGGCAAACTAGGTGGCAGGTGAGAGGTGATAGCTTAATGAGGACGATGTTGTAGTTCGGAGGCGAGCAGGAGGCTGGCGTACTATCTTTCTACTATATAGTATTTAGATTTTCGTTGTTTGTTATTCTTTGAGTGATGTAGTGAGGCAATTTATATAAACATTATTTCCAAGTGTATGGATATTACTTTCTAGTTGTTATGAAAGTCTAGTGTTTTCTGCTTCACTGTTACTACCTGTTATTTTATCCTTGTGTTATGAGTTCTACGACAGGTTCCGATTGTGTTTACCTACACTGATGATTGTCCATAATAGTCGTGCACAACTTTCAGTGCATTATTCCTTTTATTTAGTGCGGGGGTTGTAGGAGGTCGTCACACGAGTCATGTTGAATAATTAAATAAACCGTCTGATGTGAATCGTGTACATATATTGTAATATGGTTAACATGAAGGTATATTCACATGTTTGAAATACTATGCAGATAAACACTCCCTGTTCAACACGTGAAGAGTGCTATGTTAGTATTGATTGGCAAATGCATAAAAGAACAAGTAAAATTCAGGCAAACCTTTGTTAGCTTTTAATCATAAAGCTAAGGTGTACGTGGAGTGTTCACAGTAATACAAAGCAATATATATGAAGCCACATCAGTAGCACCATTCTGACTGGTCATGTAAGCTCTGGTCAGTCGTACACCCAACTGAACCAGATAGGTCGTGCAACATTCGTCAGCTGGTCGATCGGTCAACCCCCACACTACACGATCGGATCTACAGCAAAGTCCTGGTAGGTCGTGCATTCGATGTGGATGGAGCAGTTGGGTTGTGCATGCGCTTCACAAATTTCTAGCCGGTCGTGCATCTCCAATATTTGGATCAGTCGTACACTATTTTCCTG
This sequence comes from Allium sativum, assembly GCA_030737875.1. Taxonomy (NCBI): domain Eukaryota; kingdom Viridiplantae; phylum Streptophyta; class Magnoliopsida; order Asparagales; family Amaryllidaceae; genus Allium; species Allium sativum. The sequence goes on along the minus strand of CM060918.1, from coordinate 680,231,838 downwards.
CAATGGCAAAGATGCTGACTGGGTCGAGCACGTGTTAAAATAAATGAGTAAGTTTATATATATATAAAGAGATGGTTCGTTCTTATATTATAATATGGGATGGAAGGAATTGTTGCGTGGATGCATGGAATTGCTGCAATATAAAGTTCGATGGCATTGGCGTAATTTTGGGTCATGCATATTATTTGGGTCGTGCAATATAACCTGATCGCACATACAAATTCTGGTCGTGCAACATATTTCGGTCGTGCATGAATTTTGGGTTGATCTTCCAGCTATGTACAGTTATCCAATGGCATTTTCGTAAATACATTTATGAACGACCCATACCCTACACACCATAATTACAACTCTGCCACTACCTCCAAACTACACCTACAAATACCCCACTTCTCAACCATTCAAGGGTGCACAATTTTAGACCCCGAAGGGCTATCATTTTCACTTCTCCACCACTCTAAACTTTTTTAAACTTTTCTAACCTCCATTAATTCTCTCTAAAACTTAGACCTAACACCAAATCTTCTATGGAATCATCAAAAATATTCAAATGTCCAAGAGATTGAAGATCTACACTAATACTCCTTGCACATAAAGAAATTGAGTTAATTCATTGACGGATTCAAGTCAAATTAAGAGAAAAAGAGAAAACAAAGGAGATCATTATAGAAGAGAGAAATGAGTGATATGAGTGAATCCATATACTTTGTAAATTCAAAAGTGATAATGAAAGCTCTTCCTATAGTGGACGTAGACTATTTTTAAGCCGAACCACTCTAAAAAAATTTATTCTCTACTATTTTCCTTTTATTTTGTGTTTGTGGCTCCATAATCTCAAATCCTACCTTTTGGTGAAGTGTTCTAAAAACATTTTTGGTGTTGTGGTCATCTTTTGATTTCAACATTCATGAAGTGCCTCATTTGGTCTCAATAAAATTTGTTTCGTCGAAAACGGAGGTCGTTTGGACAAACTCCCTTTTAAAGGGTCCAATTTAAATTAAAATAAACCAATTTTAAAATACTTTAACATAAAAATATTACAATTGGTCATAATTGACCAAAACTGCGTATATTTCCAAAATAAAATATTCCGGTTTGAATTCCAAGTTGAAACGATATTCAATATATTTAAAAAACCCCTTTATTTATAAATTAAATCGTTATAAATTATAAAGGAATTTCATAGCGACTATTTTAAAATTTGATTTGGGCATAAAACAAAATCTACATTATGAAAACTGAATTTTTCTCTTCCATTAGAAAAACATTGTCCAATAGATCCGGACGTTTCTTGTTTCGAGAAAATCCGACTTATATTGAATCCTGTACGGCCAATTAAAGTTCATAACTCCATATTACGAGCCGTGCCGCTGCAGCTCAATTTATAATTAAATTGTACATTCAACTGTCGTTAAATAAACGAAATCATCAATATATTTTCAATATAAACAATATTAAACCCTTTTATTTGGCCAATACACATTATACTGCAAATTGAACAAATTCCAAATATTTTGGAATTAAAATATTATATTATTATTTATTAAAATATACAAAATAAAATGATTAAATTCAATTATTTAAATTCAAACTGACATTTTAAATAATAAAATAATTTAAATAATTGGCCAGAAAATACGGGATGTTACATTCCTTCCCCCTTAAAAGAATTTCGTCCCCGAAATTTGCCAAGGCTAAAAGAATGGTTCAGCCCCATTATTTTTACAAAAATATTTAATTAAAACACGGTTTTATTTCGAAACTAATCTGATTGGTTTTAAAATCAATTTATTCCAAATAACAAAATTTTCCAAAAAAAACTTTAAAAAAATTTCTAACTCCTTAATTTGGAAAAAAATTGGCGGAGTCTCCCCCATACGGAGGGACATCTGCAATATTGCAGGTTCAAGAAATATATATACATCGACTCTCATAGTCGGAAAATCCAAAAATCAATTCTCAAAACCCAAACCAAAATCCAAAAATTTATATTTGGCGTAGGCGTACCTTTTTGCGGGCGTTATCAAGTATAATTCTCAATTTATAGCAATCTACGGAATCAAATTCTATCTTCAAAGTTGTCTCATACCTATACTTAACTTCATTATCAAGTAAATTCCCAATACATGAAATAATATTTCAATGATATACCCGTGATTACACAAATCCCCAAAATCAAACACTTGGCATCATTATTGGGTTAAATCCTTTGGTTTCCCATCACTCTTATTATACTGAAATTTATTTACCCGTCCTTTCAATGTATTCAACTTTTAGATTTAACAATTGGTGAAATTTATACAAATCATCCAACATAAAACAAACAAACAAGGCATACAATGCAACCAAATCATTTTGATTCAAATTAATATTTTTCATTTTCTTTCACTTTAGTTTCACATACTTTAATATTGATTGGTTTCACATACTTTAATATTGATTGATTCATATCAAATCGATTTCTAATTCAATTATTAATAATTCGATCCCATATGTAATTTATTTAATTCCAACACCATATCCACTCCAAATTTAACTCGACTTAACCAAGGTAAGCCGTATTTCCATATTTTGTTTTAATTCAAGTCAATCCAATAATAAGATATCTCAATAATTCGATAAAATAGTTTCCTCCCTATACAAAAATATAATACGGGCAAAACTATTTCATTTACCCTTCTTACAAAATCTTAAAAATAATTTTATATTCAATTACAAATACACGCTCTCATATATATACACTCAACTCAATCTAGGGTATTACTAACCCAATCTCTATTGAGTTACACCACAGAGTCAAGGTTATCACTAAACCAACAGCACTGATACCAATTGTAACGGCCCAGGAAAAAAATTCGATGCTCGGATTTTCAAAAATAATACATAATCTTGTATCACTTGCCAAAAATCCAAGTATTGAACCCCGACTGTTAATAGAGAGAAGTTTGAGGGTGAGAAGAAGAAAGATATGTTAGAATATAAGAAAGAGAAGAATACATCAGAATCTCACAGCGGAACGGATAAATATAATACCTCAATTCTCCTTACAAAAGAAACTGTATATAAATATATACATACCAATCATCAGAGTACATCATATATCAACCACAGCGAAAATAACTTTGAATAACTAATGGTGAAGCCTCTTGATTCCAGCTCCTGAAAACTCCAACCGAAACCTAACATGTAAATATACTCGATCTGACCCGAGCACATTTGAAGCGAAGAAAAATTCACCGAGTCAGTCTGGAATACTTTCAGTGATAAATTCATAGCATAAACAACTTGTTTAACTTTGGAAATCCCTTTGAAATAAAAGGATAATAATAAGACCAGTCCACATATAAACATGGACGGTTTTTACCTTACTATAACCCAAAACATTTTTGAAATCAATATCTTTTCTAATATTTTGATAGTGTCTATCAAACCACAAATAAATAACAATCTAGCAGAACACTTGCATCTCACGCTCTACATATATAGTATACAATCAAAACCCCGGGAACTTATTGGAAATTGGATTTCGACTATGATGAGGTATGGGACCACCTGCCGATAGTGTATCTCTAGAGGGGAATACACTGGGTTCAACAAGAACGTCTTGCAACCCGGCCCACACATGACCGACCACTCATTTCGGTTGAGTGTATCGAATGTATATCACCAACGGTTGGGATCAGCAACCGTTTCCCGAAAAGGGACAGCATCGAAATAGATTAAAGAAGCAAATGGAATCTCTCTAGATAGGTGATTATACACCCTAATGGAAGCGACCCACATAGCCATTGTGCCTGCCCGATTTTTGTCATTTCCCAGTTGATGAGGCTTGAGGCTGGGATTTTCTTCCTTTTTAGATTAGAACATCACTTTGAATGCCACATCATTAGATCCGTCAAATCACCGATTGACGTCCTTAAAAATACACTAGGCATGTTTGAAGAAATCAATGTACGTGACCATCTGGAAATACTCTGTCAGACACTCGCCCATACAAGTCATCCAGGAACAGGATGAACCGAAGGCACCCTCCTGCCACATTCTTTATAGGAATCACTCCAAGGATTAGTAGCGAGAAGTCCTTGCAATCCGTAGATTTCAACCATGATAGAACCCTAGTATATCTCTGCGTCGACGCAGAGATTGTAAGTGGTTCTTCCATTTATGAAGGTCTATGGTCTTCAATGCTCCATCTTTATCATCTGCAAGTTAGTCGCGATCGCACAGTTGATTCAAAGTGGTTTTGGGTCTAGTTCCTATCCTGGTCTCTTCGAAACAACATGTCAAAAGGTAAATAGAATATTCCATTTGATAGTCGGTTGTTTAACTATCAAATCATAACAGTTTTGTTAAGTCCATTGGAAACTCAGGTTGTTTATATTAAAATACTTCGTTAAACCATTTTATTGATTTTCTAATTTCTAACTCGATAAACTCTTGTGGTTTTTCTATACTTTGAACTATTTACCAATATTCTTTTTGGAATCATGTATTTAACAAAATTCCCTTTTTATTTCCTTTATCCCGAAATATACTACTATATTTCATAAATTATCCTTTACTTCACCTATCTTGGGAACTTGGTTTTTATTTTCAAAACCTTTTCATATTCCCTTACCTTTGAAAATCCTATTATAGTTTTATAATCCACTTTCTGTTTATTTTATCATTTGAAAATATCGTTATGTATATATATAATTACCAAATCGATATAGGTTTCACTTCCAAATTTATATGGTTAAACTAACTTCAAAAGTCGTACATCTTAATCTATAACTTTAAATGGATTTATTAACTTTAACACAATCACGCTTATGGAAATTTAATTTCCAATATACAATTCCATTTCAAAACCCATATAGCGGTCCTTATCTCTTATCTCAATGAAAAACTAAAGTCTATTGACTTATTTCTTTTGAATCAATGCGCTTACCAAAACATACTATTTAATTACTTCGGGAATAGTGATATCCTTTTAATTACATTATATAAGTAAAATCATATTTCGTGTCTGACCCAGATAATATACTGTTTAATTTAAACCCAATGATTTTATTTTATTTCTAAAATCCTCAGAAATTACTATTTGCAATATTTCCTCAATAAATTATTCCCAGCATCCTCTACCATTGCAAACCAATATCATCTTTTGACAATAGTGAAGTCGCCTAAGTTGGGATATTTTAATTACCTCTCAGACCTTGATCGACCCCGTTCTTATCTCCAGACAATAAGGGATTGCAACTCAAAACTGATATTCCATTCCTACTTCTATTCACTATGATTCTGTAAACCATTTCCTTTCATTCGAAAACCCACTTTACACATAAATTCCCATTCCTTAATTAAGTAAACTTCCTCAACAAAATCTTACTTACCATTCGATTCCAATACGGTATTATAACCCATTTCTTGAAGCGACCCGAACTTCCCCGGTCTCCGAAGAGAAGAGAAAGAACGAATTACTGTGAGAACACGACAAAATAGAACGCAGACGGAAGAACATTTCATTGTTTATTACAACAATGCATCAGATTACAAGAATATACAGAGTACGAATAAATATTACACAGAAATATCAGAGATTTAAATTACATTTAAATACATCGCAGCGGAATATAATACAATACACAACTAGAAGATATATACGGATACAAAGCTTTCACGATATCATTCCAGCTGTAAACCAGGATCCTGTGAATATAAATCTGCAAAACCAAAACTACTAGCTGCCCATGTCAAAATAGGGGCACCCAGAGTTTAGGTTAAAACAATAAACTCCAGGCCAGTCATGGGACTGGTGTGAGAACTAAAACAGTTATTATTCTTTATTTTAAAGCTCGGGTAAATCAAGGGACCACGCCGTATAACACGGAACGGGTTTCCTCCTAAGAATACCAGTGCATAAAACAACAGCGCAATGCTAAGTAAAGAAAAATGAAGCTATTATAAGACACAGTTCCCATCACACAATGCAACGCAAGCCGGAGGATAGGGTTTTTACCTTATAATAGCCAAGAATGCTTGATACGTTTAAAAGAAATCATTTGATACTATTATAAGTGTACAGTGTATAAAACAACTTCAAATCATAAGTATCAATCATAGGCGGCATGAATGCCCCATACCACTATGTCGCCAAATATAGGTTATACAATCAAAATCGCAAAGTCACGTATTTGGAAATTGGGTTTCCATCTATGAACCGAGGCCAGGGATCGTCCTACTGATTCGAGACAATCTAGCCCATGTCTTAGGAACAGCCGCAACTGCCCCACGGATCGTCATGGCCGGTCCACCGTTGTGGATTATTATGCCTGAACACTACGTTTCCCCGCCCTTTGGGGCATAAATGAGCCAACGAATGACTCCATCGGACCCGGATTGTCCGATCAAACCGAGGTGCCTCGCAACAGCAACAACCACACAGGTGAAAAGTATATAAATGTCAGGGCTGGTAGGTCACTGACACCACCCTAGCTAGAAGGAAACGCATGCCCTCCCTGAGGTCCTCTCCCATTTCTGGTTCACAACCGGGGTGTGAGGCTCGCGAATTCACGTTACACAAAGCTATGCCACACAGGCGGTGCTTTGATCATCGACCACAAGACTTTGCTTTTCAACAGAAGCCTTGATCATTTGCATCTTAGCATGCCACACAGGCAATTCACTCTATGCGTTGGATATCCATCAGTATATAACCCCTGAGCTCGTATGTCTCAGAGAAGGGCGTTAAGCAAGAGAATAAATTCTCCGCCGCCAAACAGATATATATTTAATAGAAATCAATCACACAGACTAAAATCCAATGTCAGACACACAGTCCATTTACAAGTCTGTTCTGGGTCTGAACGAAACCGGAGGCACCTAGTACATCGCATATCCATCGATCTCCAAGTACGTCTGGACGATCACCAACTGTTTCCATCTTCTTGGTTGTACAACCCAATCAAGATCATCAGTAATTATCCAAACGACGTGAAGACCTCCGGTCTTCAACCACTGTCTTCATCTTCGACACCACGTCGAATTAGTTATTCAGAATGGGATAAACCCGGTCTTTCTGAACAACTCGCGTATATATAATAAAAGTGTTACACAAACACAACATACGCCTCATTCCACTTCAGAATATTCTTTTTATTCAAATATTCTTATATTTTGGGAAAGGTTCCCATTAATCTTATCAAAGATAAATTCTTTAAATTTATTCTTTAATCATCTTTTGAATATCAATTCAAACTAGTCGGGATTAGCGAACCACACCGAAGTAATCATTTATTTTATTTCCCAATCCCAACCTATTCATCCCATGAAGTAAAACTGGTAATACTTCATATCTAACACCACAGTGTTATCGATAAATTCGATTACCATTTCACGTTCAAATCTAATTAAAGATTTAACTATCGCTTGGAGTAAAACTGGTGATACTCCATTCTCGATCTTTTCAATCTATTTAAAGATTCATTAAAACTCCACTTAGTTTTAATCTTTAACTGGGTTAAAGAATCAGTGTCATTTAAAACACAGTTCACGATAAACCCAAAATCACATTCCATTAATTATCGGGTTAAAGAACGAGTGTTATTTAAAACACTGTCCACGATAAACCCAAAAATCAATATCAATTCAATTCCAATTAAATATTATTTAATTGGTACACTTCATTAAATCTAAATAAAAAGATTTAATCTTTTCTCAACTGGGTTCAAGAACAGTGTTAGTCAAGACACCATTCACGACAAACCCAAATCACATTTGATATTAAATACAAGGCTCTGAATAGAAAATATATCGGCTTATATTCAATATCAAATTCTACGACCAACAGATATCGTATTGGAAATAACGATATATATATATATATATATCTATATCTTTCAAATTTCCATAACAACACCTGTATAATCACGAAATCCAACATCGAAATATTCCGAAGACAATTTCGATTCAAATCCATTCCAATACAATCATTGGAAATTCTGGTTATTTTCAAAACCATTTCAAATTCAATTTATTTATTTAAAAATAAATAGAATTATAATTCTAGTTCAAAACTAGTTCATTTCGATAAAAATCTATTTTTATCTTTTCAAATATGGAGTTTTTCATCCCAATTCTTTCTAAATCATTTCTTATGATTTTACACAAATTATTACTATTTTTAATAATTTTATCAAGGCCCGTACAGTCGATTTCCATCAACGGCCATCGAACTGCACTTACAACGACCTTTTTCAAATTTGATTTGGACATAATTCCAAATCCAACCGTTAGATTTCTAATTTCTAATATTCGTTAGAAATCTCTTTTCGATACGAACCCAACGGTTCTGGTTTTAGGAGAATCCGACGGTCGGATCTCCCGTAATATCCGTTCGAAGTCAATGGTCGAAATTCGCGAACTGCCGCGGCGCGATGCGTTCTATTCAGGCCATTATATTATATATATAATATATATAATATATACTTCGTCGATTTCCTTTTAAAACATGCTTTATAAATCGTTTTAAATTCATTTCAAATTAATTTCAATTCAATTTCAAATTTAATTCGAATGCAATTCCTTTCGATTTCAATTCGAATTCAATTCTATTCAATTTCAATTCGAATTCATTTCAATTCGAATTCATTTCGAATTCGCTTCTATTCAATTTCAATTTGAATTCGTTTCTATTCAATTTCAATTCGAATTCACTTCTATTCAATTTCAATTTGAATTTCAATTCTTTTCAAAATTTCAGATTTTGAAATCACTTTCGATATTCGTTATAAAATGAATAAAATCGATATAAATATCGTTCACGTCAAAATGGCGTAAATCTAATCAACACGGCTTCATATATTGATATTTTCAAATATTCCATTTCGAATATTTCTATTTCAAATATTCTATTTCAAATATTTCTTTTTCAAATATTTCTACTTCTCAACTGGAATGAGGCCCAATCAATTACCATATAATGTTAATTATATGGATTTTCTACAACACATGTATACAATAACAACGATGAATAATCAACCATCATCCAAAGTGCATTCTACACTGTATAAGCATCAAATATAAATATTCAACGCTTATAACAGTCTGTCAATCAATCGATCGACATACAACTAAACAATCGGGATTAGTGTACGGCAAATATCATCCCAATACCCGTGTGGGGTTTCAAACAATCAAACGCAGATTTTATTTGTGCAGTTGGGCGATGTGTAAAATTTATCGTCCCAATCAATATCAGTCAATGCGTGTATATAAACAAATCGTTCGATTTGTTTATATTAATTTATTTCATTTCATATACACGTTAAAAATCCTATTTTTAACTATAAAATATTTTCTGCTATAAAATATTTTATTTCAACTATATAAATGTTTTATTTTATTTCACATCACATCACACAATCAACTACACATCAAAATCACACAAACAAGCATACAAGCCGTCCATGGTCTGTGGACGACGGGTGTCGGGTGCTACTAAACACCGTCTGCATCCTAGTATATATATATATATATATATAACTAGAAAATTAAATTAAAGAGTGAGAAATTCTCACAGAATTGTTAATCCAACGCCACGACTCTTCTTAGGTAGAAATCTTCGTCGTTCTTGCCTCTTGTCACTTTTCATTGCCCGTATTCTATACATATATAAAAATCACATTTTTACTTCGCTATTCAATATATAAAAATCGAATTTTTACTTTGCTATTCAATATATAAAAATCGAATTTTTACTATGCTATTCAATATATAAAAATCAAATTTTTCTATGCTATTCAATATATAAAAATCGAATTTTTACTATGCTATTCAATATATAAAAATCGAATTTTTACTATGCTATTCAATATATAAAAATCGAATTTTTAATTTCTCTATAATATAAAAATCATATCTTTTATCCAAATTAAAAATCATGTCTTTATTTAATAAAAGATTATATTTTTATACTTCTACAATATAAAAGATTATATTTTTATACCTCTACAATATAAAAGATTATATTTTTAACCTTTTCTTCATATAAAAATTATATTTCTATATTCCACATATGATAAAAATCGAATTTTTATTCTTTCTATCATGTAAAAATTATATTTTTCCTACGCTTATCATATAAAATTTATATTTTTAATTGTCTACTAATATCAAAATCATATTTTTATCTCTAACAAACTAATTACTTTATAAATAAATAACCTAGACAATTAAATAAACCAAAATAAAAATAAAAGAAACTTACATTGTATCGGGTTTTTCCGAGGGGGGGGGGGGGTCTTCAGTCGGCAGCAAGAGGAGGGGGGGGGGTCTTCGGTCGGCAGCTGGAGGAGGGAGGCGTCGGTCTCGGCAAAGGATGTGGGGGTGGGGGGTCTCGATCGCGGCAGAGGATGGGGGGGGTCTCGATCGCGGCAGAGGATAGGGGGTCTCGGTCGCGGCAGAGGATGGGGGGGTCGTGCGGTGGCGTAGGGGGAGGGGGGTATCGCGTTGGCGCGCCGCCTGGAGGGGGGGCTCGGCGGTAGTTTAGGTTTTTTTTCCTTTTTTATTATTTCGTTTTCTGAATGATGAAACGGGGGGGGGGGGGGGGGGGGCAAGGTATAGGAGAGGGAAAAGGGGGTTTTATTTTTAATTATTTTAATTATTTAATTTCTAATAGTAGACTTTTTCATACGACCTCTAAACGAGGCCCACCGCCTGTCGTCCATAGTGTTTCACCCCCATTCCGAACACAATGGCATATGTATCGCAGGCTGATTCGATCGTTTCGATCAGTTTATGTCAAAATCAACATATAACTCTATATATTGAATTTGAACGCGCATTTCAATTTATTGGGGTCACACACTAACTCGAAAAATTTCAAAAAAATATTTTCTAGCTTCGTATTGACGATACGGTTCTAACAAAACTAATTTCATTGAATTCTGAGGCCGTTTGAAAAATGGCCATTTTCCAGTCGATTAAAATCAACTGAAACTGGTCAAACGCGTTTTCCTTTGCCACGCTCACATATTGATTCGAAAAATTATGAAATTTGAAACCTAGCAATAACTTGACATCACGGATCCAACAAAAGTGGTTTCGTCGAAATCCGAGGTCATTTGCAAAATTTCCATTTTTAAGGGCCTGAATTCCATAGCGACTATTCAGAATTTTGAACTGGACATATCTTTTGATTCCCGCTATGAAATTTCGATTTTTAGGATTCGTTGGAAAGATATTATCAATTAGATTCAAATATTTTTAGTTTCACTAAAATCCGGTTTATTTTGCACCCGATACGTTCAATTGAAGTTTGAAATCAAATTATCGAACTACCGCGCCATTTTCAATTCCTTTTATAAATATAAATAAATATTTATATCCTATCGTCGATTCAAACGAATATATATGTTCGAATTATATTCAAAATAAATTTCTCGTCGATATTATTTAAAATAATTCATTTTAAATAAACAAAATTCGCTAAAATTGCCAAAATAAAAATTTTAAACTGGCCCAGATTTTCGGGTTATTACATTTCTTCCATTGGTAATTTCCTTAGAATCTCTTTACTTAATCTATTAAGTAAATATACCAAACGCCCTTTTTAAGCCTTATTTTAACCAACTCACCTTACTTAATTAAGTAAATTCTTATTGAGATTCTCGCATTAGGTTACAATTCCCATTCACACAATTTGTTTATAATCTTGGATTATAAATCCTTGTATGCTTTCTTATTATACTGAAATCAAAACTTATTTCTATTCGATCACTTTTTAATTTAATTTACCATCAAAAATAATCGCTTTGATTATCATTATTTAAAATGATAATATACTTTAACATTAACCATTTTAATCGTAGTTAATTTCATTATAAATTAGAAATGGAGTAATTAATCATTTTAAGGAATTATTAAGTTATAATTCTTTATTAACAAAATTCAAATTTTAACTTTATAATTATACTTAATCAGAGATTAACTAACATTAACGACATTCGTATTTGTTTTTTGAAACCATCGATTAGATTAATTTAAAACAAATTAAACTAATCATCAACTTCAATTAAAAACAGTCCATTTTATCAACGTACACGTCAGTTAAACTGTTAACTGATTTCCATTTCATCTCCTATAAAATCCTTATAAAGCTTACCCCATCTTATCGGCACTGGGTTACTATTTAATTAAATTCTAATTAAAAGTAATCGCTTTAATTAATTAAAATAATAATTAACTACATCATTAACTACATTGAAATAGTTAATCCCATTATTAACTAGAAATAAAATAAATAATCATTATATTAGCTAGAAATAAATAATTAATCACAATTAGCCTCATTAACGATAATTAACTTGATAAAAATAGTTAATCAAAGATTAACTAATTTTAAACAACCTTCGTTAAATTTAATGAATATTCGAAAATTATCGATTTGATTAATTAAAATCAAATCAACCCAATTGTCAACTTCAGCTAAAATAATCTCCTTTTGTCGACCGTAAACATTAGTTAACCATTAACTGATTGCTATTCATCTTTCCCTTTTAATTAATTAAGAGCTTACCATCATTTAATTGCTTTATAAAAATAATTATTTAATTTTACTAACCCGTAAATTAGTTTCTTCCTTTTCTAACCCTCAATGACATAATAATTCATTATATAATTTTTTTAAATAAATTCATTATAAAACATGATTATAAATATAAATATATTTATAAAAACTTCTATTTAATTTAACTGGCATAAAACAACTTAAATTTCCAATATAAAAATAAATTTGTAACTTTAATCTTCGTCAGTTCGCCTAACAACATAACGCGTCATAAATAATTTATTCTAGGCCCTCACTGCCAACTACTTAACCAATACTGTCGATTGATTAAAAATCACAAAACGATTAACATCTATTCAATCCGAACAGGTTTTGATATCATTTGGGGTAGCAGTTTAAAATTCGAACAGGTTTTGATATCACAAAACGATTAACATCTATTCAATCTGACATGTTCTTCCCGGCATCACATATCACAATAATATTGGATAATAACATACGAAATGATTTCATTAATATAACGCATTAAAATGACGAATAAATAGCGTCGACCAATAAAACAACAACAACCAATAGCAACCATAGCACGCAATCAACCAATTTATACTATCAATGGTGTGTTGTAATTATATGAATTTAACACATCACAGTATTCCAGAAAAGTGTGAGAATTAACTCACCATTGATTTCAGTCGATGATTTCAACACCATTTTCGAATAATTTTAAACAGCATTTAAAATTATCCAGAATTCCAACTGCTCCCGTTTCTGACGGGACCAGCGCGTATGCGTAGCCTCCGTCGTCATGATCCCAATGGATCCTGTTTCGTCAGATTTCTTTATCGTATGAAAAAGTTATGTGTTAAATAAGATTGTATATATTATATATATAATATAATTATAATTATATCTTTAAATATACCTAAATTACTTTTAAGGTTTTCACATCAGCAATTCCCTATTGCTTCACGCGTTTTCTTCCTTTGCTAGTGGAAAACCCGATGGCCTCCTCTCTATCAAAATCGAACCAATACCGTTAACACAAACCTCTCCTCGCCGCCTGATTCCGGCCTCCGGAACCCCACCTGACATCGCCAGTAAGTCTGTAACACCCCATAATTTGAACATAAAAATTCACAAATTAAAGTATACTTAATTAAGTGAAATGGGTTGCGCAGAGAAATATATATATATATATTGATATATATATATATATATATATATATATATATATATATATATATTTGAAAATTAAATAAATAAATATGCAAAAATGTTCAAAACAGCGAATTGGGAGAGGGGAATAACCGAACCGGCCGATTTTTGAGGTCGACCTGAACTCGCTGGGTCGACTAGGGGTTAATCCAGGGTGTTTGGCTGTCAACCCGTGGGCCGATTCGCTCAAATGCAGATTTTGCATTTGAATGGTTCTAATGGTTCAGCATTAATCTAAAGGCCCTAGATGGTTCCTACACTTGACTTCTTCCCCAAGACATGCTTTGATGGCTTGGATTGAATCTAGGGTTAATCCTATGGCTAATACTATCCTAATCCTCTATAAAAAGACCCCTAAGCCTAGCCTAAATCATCATTATTCATTCCTACAACTAAACTATGTCAAAATTGTTCCTCTCATGGCCTCCACTCTCATGCTAAAATTTCTAAGTTTATTTCTATGAGAGGTTTTGAATGCATACAATTATTTTCAAGCTTGTATGAATGTTCTTAGTTTGCATTCAAGTCAAGTTGCAACATTTCTATTTCAAAGCAAGGATTTTTATTGATTTGGCTCAAGGGTTTTCATTTGGAGATTGCATATTTGGGTTTTTGGTGCTTGCATAAGTGCTTCGTCTCAATCTTTATAATAAATATTTATTTGTGTCTTCATAGCATTGTAAGCCCTTTTCTACTTTCTTTTTATTTGAACTCTAAAGTTAAATGAATGATGCAAGTTTGGGTTTGATCATCATGACATGCAAGTTTGGTTGATCATTATATGCAAGTTTGGTTGATCATTATATGCAAGTTTGGTTGATCATTATATGCAAGTTTGGTTGATCATTATATGCAAGTTTGGTTGATCATTATGCAAGTTATGTATGACACATGTTATCATGTTATGCAAGTTTGGGTTGACCATGTTATCATGTTATGCAAGTTAAACTTGAGTTTGTGAGCTTAAAGCTTCAAGCTTTATGTTAAAGGTTGCATTTTGGCAACATGAAAGTTATCATATCCCTTATGATAACTTGCATGTGAGGCTAAATGCGAACTCCTAGCAACTTCTACACGTCATTTATCACCATGTACCACTCATATGCTAAGTTTGGTTTTATGCATGCTTTTGAAGCCTAATAATGCAATATGCAAGTATATGAACATATGTACATTTCATATGCCACCATGTTAAACTTGTGGCTTCAACACCTTTATGTCATGGTTATGCCAAGTTCCCTATTTTATCCTTTATGCGTTGTTGCGATTATGTAAACGATGGGATTACGTTGGGGTTGGGTAACATAATGACAAGAACATGATTTATATAACATGACGTGACATGTTAACTAGTAATTATGTTTTGGAAACATAATGGACATGACACTTAGAAAATATGAGTGTGGCCAACTCGAGGTTGGGTTGAGTTTGTAGCATAAATCTACCCGGACCTGCCCGGCTTAACTAGTGGCTACAAATAATAGGACCCAATGTGAGAAGTTGGTCATGTTGTGCTCGAACCCGAGGTTAGACCAAGTTGTTGTGTAAAGTTACCCAGACCCGCCCGGCTTAACTAGTAACCACAACAAAGTCTAATGTGAGAGGTTAAAGCGCATTAAGTTAATTAATGCCTCCTGATTGGGGTTAAGTCATGGTCCACTTAATACTTAACCAATTTGGGCTTGATGGATTAATCGGGGTTAAGCCAGGAGCCTTGGGTACTCTTAACCAATTTAATCCACGTTCGGATCGGGTTAACAACATTTAACCCGTCAAGAAACCCTAGTTGTGTGGTCCTTTTCAGCAGTAACCTTCTTGGTAGTATCATAAGACCCTAGGACTAGGCTTGGGTGGGGCAAGATTACTGGGCTGATTGTAAGAGACCAAAAGAGATGGCTGAATGATACCCCGGTTGTTCAGGCGGACCATGGTCGTGCACATCAAGTCCGGAGTTGAACACGGGCACCGGTAGGTTTGGACTGTGCATCCTGTAATGGTGTCAGAGGGTTACACCATAGGGCCTGATACACCCTAGGGTGGACCCTGCACAGTCAACTACATTACATGATTAAGCCGTATGACACCGACACTTGACGATTTAGGCTTATAGGGAGCCGATCGACTAGACCGTGTAGTTGGACCTTAATTTAGGTCACCTCATGATGATGGGCCAAGCTTGGGCCAAGGGATCAATTCTTGTTTTTACTTGACATGTTAGAGAGCTAGTACACCCGTGGTGCAAAACTTAACCTTAATTATGCGATGACACCTTTATCTATCTTGTTAGTTAATCATCATGCCAGTATGTTGTTATCCTTATGTTCATCTCAGCTTCTCATGCCAGTTAACTTTACTAGTTCATAGACAGATAGTAGTAGGGCTTACCAGTCTTTTTAACTGAGCTGTTTTCTTTCGCCTCTTTTCTTCCGTTCCCCCCCCCCCTCACGTTCTCAGGGTGGGAACATTGGAGCTTAGCTTGGATCTTTACAGCTTGCTTACTGGATTTGCTCATGTACGGTTTTGGACATTGAGCTAGCTATGGTTTATCACTTCATTTTGGGGATATTACTTTATGTATTTTAGTTTTCCAGTTTATGCTTTTATCTAGACTTTGTTGTTGGAAAATAATGACCAAGTACTTTGTTGTAACATGACTATGGTTTTGAAATGCTAAGTTTTATCCGCTGCTTTACTACTCTGTTTTACTTATATGTTCTGTCTTGTGATATCTGCATGCATGTTTACCTTGTTTAACGCCCCTCCAAAGCTAATGTCCTTGCAAGAGTGGCATTGGCGGAATTGGGGTGTTACATTTGGTATCAGAGCATAAGGTTAACAAGATTCGAGCAAAAGGTTTTTAAAACTTACCTTTTGAAGAACTATTTTCAAAACCAATTAAGTATTTTCCAAAGAAAAGTCTAGTTTATTTTAAAAGGCTATTCCCCAAAAGCCATAGCACTATCCTTCGTTTCTTCGTTCTGAATCTATCTTTTTCTTTGTTTTAGTATGACCGATCGCTTTAACATCCCGGAAGGCGTACAAGTACCCGTCTGGTTCTGGAGATTTATGGAGGCAAGGGCGAATGAAGCCGGCCCCGCGAACATTCCTCCTCCTTTCCCCGTCGCTAACATCTCTCCTCCTCCCGTAGCTGAGGTTCCTCCTCCCCCTCAGCATCCGCAAGAGGATTTCGCAAAGCTTTGCAAGGACTTTAAGGCGATGGGTTGCAAGAATTTTGTCGGAACGGAGACTTCTGTGGAGGCAAGAAACTGGTTAAAGGAAACTGAAGAGCTCTTTGCTATCTTTGATGTGGAAGATCGTAGGAAAGTTCTGTTGGCGGTATGGCTATTGAAAGGGGAAGCTGCTTATTGGTGGGTAGTCACCACCACTACTAGACCAATTGAGACTTGGGATGACTTTAGGAGAAGGTTTGGACTAAAGTTCCTATCACCGACAGAAGAGAATCTTCAGATGGAGAGGTTCCTATCTCTAAAGCAAGGGGACATGACAGTTAGGGAATACGTGGATATGTTTAATCAACTTGCTCAGTACGGCCTAGAATTGGTAAACACAGCTCAGAAGAAGGCCCTGCAATTTGCTCTAGGATTGAATGAGCCATTGCGCGGTTTGGCCATGTCTCATATACCCCTGGGGGCAACTTTCGAGAGTTTGGTGAATATGGCCCTACTACAAGAGGAAGATAAGAGTGGCAAGAAGGAGGTCAAGGCAAATGAGTCTCAAGGTGAGAAGGTAGATTCCGGAAAAGGAGGCAAGAACAACAATAGCAAGGACAACAAGTCAAGAGAAAGGAGGAAGTGCAACTTCTGTGGGATTACTGGGCACATAGCCAAAGACTGTAGGAAGAAGAAGAGGAAGTTGGGCGAATGCTTTCACTGTGGAGAGCCTGGACATCTTAGCAAGGATTGCCCCAAGAAGCAAGGACAAGGGCAAGGACAAACTCAGCAAGTAAGACCCTCTGGAGGGCAATTGCAGGCTCTCCTCGCTCTTCCAGCTTTTGATCGAGGTAGAGTTTTTATAAAAATTCATGTTTACATTTCTGATTTTCCTGTTCGCACCTTATTTGATTCTGGCGCATCGCATAGTTTTATCTCTTCTGATATTGTTGAAAGTTTGCACCTAAGTACTAGCTTAGTTGAGGATCCCGTTTGTGTTTCAAATCCAATTGGGGGTTCCGCCCATCTATCTATGATTTGTGTGGATTTGAAGATTTCTATCTTAGCCGTAGAATTCATGTGTAATGCTTATGTTCTCGGATTCATGGGATATGGGTTGATCTTGGGCATGGATTGGTTGTCCAGTTATGGAGCCATCCTCGATTGTGAGCATAGGGTGGTGAGGCTCATGAATCGCCTCGGTAATACCCTAGAAATTTCTTGTAACCCTAGAGGTCCCATCATGTTACGTTATCTTGAATCTCTCGACTCGTCCATCGATGATCTGCAATCTGTAAGGGTGGTTGTAACACCCCGTATTTCAGTTAATGCTAAAATTCACTAATTGCAGAATAAATAATCTCTGATGTGAGAATTGGGGGAAACGGGCTGCGTCATTGCGTTCGTCTCGGAAAAATATGCAGAATAGAGTCCGAAATTTTGTAAATCAGAGTCAGTATGGCCCAGTTATGGCCCAATGAAGTTGGCAGAAAATTCAAGTTAAAAACAGATTTAGAAATGCAAAACCAGATTTTGAAATTGGAGCCAGCAGGGGCCAGGCGGGAAACTTCCTGCCCTAGCCATGTCGACAGGGCTGTCGACAGGCCTGTCGACTGGGGAGTCGACTGCCCTGTCGACTTGCCTGTCGACACGGGGTGTCGAGCCATTTGGCCTAGGTGCACCAGGTCTGGTTTTCTGGCTAGGGCTGGGCTGTGTTCTGGAGACTTCCTAAATCTGACGGACCTAATCTAGCCTAGGGTTAATCCTATGGTCTAAAACACACCCTAATCCTATAAATACACCCTAATGCAAGCCTAATCCATACTAAAAATAGAAATGATGCCATCATGTCGCCAAAATCAAACTTAGGAGGAGCCTCCACTAGTTTATGAAGAAAGTTGCAAGCTAATCAACCTCTAATCATCACCATCTTCAAATATAGCAACTAATTCTACTTCATAAGTTTGCTAATCTTGGTTTTGGTGAGTTTCTATCACTTTAATAGCCAATTGCTAAATTAAGTAGATGAGATATGATGAGATCATGCGGTTTTGTATGCGGATTAGTGGGTTTTGAGTCATATGATATGATGTTAGTTTGCTAATCTATGTTTAATGTTAACCCTATGTTTATGCAAGTTAAGTATGTGGGTTTATGCAAGTTAAGTATGTAGGTTTATGCAAGATAAGTGGTGATTTTATGCATGCTAAGTACTTGATTTCATGCATACTAAGTATTTGATTTTATGCACGCTAAGTGTTTGGGTTTATGCATGCTAAGTACTTGATTTCATGCATGCTAGGTGATTGGTTTTATGCATACCTTATGACATGCAAGTTCAGCCTTTGTGTAACCTATGAACACATATGCAAGTTAGTCTCTTTTTATGATATGCATAGCATATGCGAGTTTGCCTTTGTGATATGACATGATATGCAAGTTTATATGCAAGATTCATGTGCAAGTTAGCCTCTTTCTATGATGTGCATAACATATGCAAGTTTGCCTTTGTGATATGACATGGTATGCAAGTTCATATGCAAGTTTTATGCAAGACATATGCAAGTTCATATGCAAGTTTTATGCAAGTTCATATGCAAGTTTTATGCAAGTTTATATGCAAGTTCATATGCAAGTTTGTCTCTTTTTATGATGTGCATAACATATGCAAAGTTGTCCCTATGTATGACGTGTTATGTAAACGAATTACGTGGGAAACGATGGGGTTAATATGCATGATTATAAAAAGGTGTAAAGTTGTTATGATTAAGCATAACATAAAATGAATGGATATAATTGGGAATTTACCTATTAAGTTAGGTCTACCCACATTATGGAGTTGGGAATTTACCTATTAATTTAGGTCTACCCATACTATGGAATTGGGAATTTACCTATTGAGTTAGGTCTACCCATATTCTTAAAAATGTGTAATTAATTAGGGATAATTAATTATGGGGGTGATTAATTAGGTGTAATTAATCAACTAAGACACGAGGTTGGACCCTTTTGTAGCGGAAGTCTGCCCGGAACCGACCGGCCATCCAGCAGCTACAAATGATTGGCCCAATGTGAGAGGTCTTAGTCATAAATTAAATACGTGATTAAAGTAAAGACACGAGGTTAGACCCTTTTTATGACAGAAGTCTGCCCTGAACCAACCGGCATATCCAGCAGTCATAAAAGATGTTCTAATGTGAGAGGTCTTTATGAGGTCCTGATCTTAATTAATTAATTAAGAAACACTTAACCATATTAGCATGTAGAGGGACATGAGGGGTTATGTGGGTGCCTTGGGTGGCATATGGAAATCTAGTGGGTTGCCTTGGGTGGCAATAGAAAATACGATTAGAATACTTAACCAAGTGGAAACATGTAATTAAACATGATTAAAGGGTTAAGTGGGATGCACTAGAAAAAGGGACAAGCTTAGGTGGGTAGCTTGTGGGGGCCCATTTCAACCAGTAACCCATATGTATCTTATTGGGCTCGACCCATGTCGAGGACGGGACACGCGTACTGGGCTTGACTATAAGAGGCCAAAACGGGGTAGCGGTGGCAACGCGAGTCCAACGGGTTTCATATGCGTGTGTGGACCCGGGCTGGTAGGTAAGACGTTGTTGCATCGTGTAGATATAAGCCGTGCACCGTTTGTTGTATCGGGTTGCCACTTTGGGGAGTGATACACCCCACTGTGGGGCCGGCACGGGTATCTACGGTAGGGAGCCGATCACTTGGGAGTAGTGGGTACACCTAGTGGAGATAGGGGCAGACGGCACCTATGTAGTCAGCTAGGGGTACGCGAAACTACTGGGTAAATTTTCTAAGTCCTTGGGGAGGGATCAACCTTTAAGTAGGAATGACCGGTGTGGTGCAGTGTAGTAATTATCCTTGGGTGGGTAAATGCGTCTTTACGGTTATCTTAGTTTATCCTAAGTCCACCAAGCTGCTTAGTGTAGCCATTCATCCCCAGACACTACCGTATATCAAGTTTATGTCTTCTCTGGTTACTTTAATGATTGTATTGTTGAAGTTATAGGACTCGCTCAGACTTATGTCTGACCCCGTTGTTTTTATCTTTTTCCTAACCCTCAGGTTCTCAGAGTGGGCCCAGTACGAGTGGGCTTTGATCAGGCTACTTTTATTACTCTCTTGGAGCTTGGACCCTAGATGTAGAGCTCAGCTTACCCTTTTTCTTTTATGGCTATCAGTTCATGTATTGGGATTATGTATTTTTATTTAGCAAGAATGGATATTTGTACTTAACTCTTATTATGGTTTTGTGATGTAATCAGACATGTTTTACTTTCCGCTGCATTGAAATGTTGTTTTAAACTTTCAAGTATTACTTATATCTGTCTTGTTGTAATTCCTCTGTTCTATATTCACTAAAATACTCCGCCGATGTTATGGCATTCCCTTAGAGAGTGACCGTAGCGGGTGTGGGGTGTTACACGTGGTATCAGAGCAAAGGTTATCGGAACAGATAAAATTTTTAGAAAACTATTTTTCTTAAAAAAAACATTTTTGGAAGAGATAATTTCAAAAACATGTCTTTAAAGAGAAAAGTTTTTGAAAGGAAAGCATAATCCCCAATAGCCATATCTTTATCTTTCGAATTCTCCGTTTTGAATCTTTCCTTTTTCGTTTCAGCATGGCTGAGGATCTTAACTTTCCGGAGGGTGTGACGGTACCAGTATGGTATAGGAGATTAATGGAGGCTAGGGCCACCACTGCGGGTCCAGCAAATGTTCCTCCACCAACCGTAGCACCCAATCTTCCTCCACCCCCTCCTCCTCGCACGGATACTTTTTCTAAGACTTGCAAGGAATTTGAAGCTATGGGAGGGAAACCTTTTCAAGGATCTGAAACTTTTGTGGAGGCTGGAGATTGGCTTAAGGAGGTGGAAGAGTTGATAGATATCTTTGAGATGGAAGAAGGAAAGAAAGTCAAGTTAGCTGCTTGGTTAATGAAAGGAGAGGCCTCATTCTGGTGGGAGGTCACTAATGGAGAACGCCCCGTTGACTCTTGGGCGGATTTTAGGCAAAGATTTGTGGCAAAGTTTCTCTCAAGGGCGGAGGAAAACTTGTATATGGAAAGATTCTTGACTCTAAAGCAAGGAAATCTGTCAGTGAAGGAATATGTCAACAAGTTTAATCAATTGGCAAGGTTTGGCCTAGACATGGTGAATACACCGGAGAAGAAGGCTTTGAGGTTCGTGAAAGGCTTTAATGAACCGATGCATGGGTTGGCTATGACTCATATCCCTATGGGGGCCACCTTTGAGAAGCTAGTTGACATGGCACTCATGCATGAAGAAGAGAAGGGTCCCAATGCTAATAAGGCACCCGAGAAGAAGGGAGATCAAAAGAGACCTCAGCAACAACAGCAAAATAAAGGTGGGAAAGGCAACGGTGGCAAGGGCAAGAAGAAGAAGTGTTTCAATTGTGGGACACCTGGCCACCTAAGCAAGGATTGTCGCAAGAAGAAGAAGACTGGCTGCTTCCACTGTGGCGAAGCAGGGCATCTAGTGAAAGACTGTCCTAAGAAGGGGCAAAGGACGGGGTCTACCTCAGGAGGACAGGTGCAAGCTCTTATGGCACCAGGTTAGGCTAGGGGGCAAGTACAGGCTCTCGCGGTTCCACCGATTCAGGAAAGAGGTAGAACTATTTCCGTTGAAAGTCTGGTTTTTCTATTTGATCATCCTGTCCGTACATTGTTTGATTCAGGCGCATCGCATTCGTTTATCTCATCATCATTAGTTGAGTCACTGCACTTAGACACCAGTCTGGTAGAGGATCCCTTGGTTGTTTCAAACCCAATTGGGGGCTCCACTTATTTGTCCATGATATGTTTGGGTTTGAAGATTTCTATACTTAGCATTGAGTTTAGATGTGATGCTTTTGTTTTGGGCTTCACGGGCTATGGGTTGATTTTGGGCATGGACTGGTTATCCAGTAATGGTGCCGTTCTTGATTGCGAAAGGAGAGTTGTTAGGCTCATGACCCGCTTGGGTAACACTCTCGAGATCTCTTGTAATCCCATGGATTCTGTTATGCTAAGTTATCTTGAGTCGTTGGACGCTTCGGCCGAAAGTTTGCAATCTGTAAGAGTGGTCCAGGAATACTCGGATGTGTTTGAGGAGGTGAAGGGCTTACCTCCGAAGCGGGAGATTGACTTCCGAATATATCTGGTGGATAATGTTAAACCTGTATCTTTACCAGTGCGCCACATGGCTCCTCGTGAGAGGAGGGAACTCCATAAGCAAGTAGGGGAGTTGCTTGAGAAGGGGTTCATAAGACGAAGTATATCGTAGTGGGGTGCTCCAGTAGTTTCTGCTACGAAGGCGGATGGGTCCCTCAGACTTTGTGTAGACTATAGAGAACTCAACAAGCTCACAAAGAAGAATAGACACCCATTGCCGAGGATTGATGATCTTTTCGATCAGTTGGTTGGCGCTTCAGTATTTTCTCAGTTGGACTTAGCCACGGGGTTTCATCAGTTGAGGGTGGCTGAGGATAGCATAGACAAGACTGCCTTTAGGACTCCGGATGGTTTCTATGAGTGGCTGGTGATGCCATTTGGGTTGACGAACGCCCCTGCATACTTTGTTGATTTGATGAGTAGGGTGTTCAGGGAGTTCCTTAATAAATTTGTGGTGGTCTTTGTGGATGATATATTAATATTTTCTAAGAGTGAAGAAGAGCATGCCCTACATCTTGGGGAGGTATTGAAGACTCTTCGAGCACATAGCCTTAAGGCTAAATTCTCTAAATGTCACTTCTGGAGGAAGGAGGTGCGGTTCTTGGGACACGTGGTCTCCAAGGAAGGGATAGCTGTGGATCCTGCGAAGGTAGTATCAATTCAGGATTGGAAGGTTCCGAAGAATGCTACCGAGGTAAGAAGTTTCTTGGGTTTGGCGGGTTATTATAGGAAGTTTATCAAAGACTTCGCGAAGATATCAGCCCCATTAACCCGCTTAACGAAGAAGAATCTTGTTTTCGCATGGGACGTAGATTGTGATGATGCGTTCCGACGGTTAAAGAGAGCTTTAACCACTGCTCCAGTTTTAGTATTGCCAGATGGGAGTAAGCCATTTGTTGTCTATACCGACGCTTGTGGGACAGGACTAGGCGCGGTCTTAATGCAAGAGGGAAGGGTAATAGCCTATGGTGGAAGGCAGTTGAGAGTGCATGAGAAAAATTACCCTACCCATGGTTTAGAATTGGCCGCTATTGTTTTTGCGCTTAAGATTTGGCGCCATTATCTTCTTGGTGAGAGATTCGAATTGTTCACTGACCACAAATCATTGAAGTACTTGTTTTCTCAGAAGGATTTGAATTTGAGACAGCAAAGGTGGATGGAGTTCTTAGCATCCTATGATTTCGAGATAGCGTATACCCCTGGCAAGGGTAACGTGGTGGCGGACGCCTTGAGCAGAAAAAGGTTGTCCTTGAGTCCATTGTTCGTGGAACAACGAAGCTTGGAATTTATCTCGATGTTCGATTTCAGACCTTCCATTGATTATGTACCCGGTTTGCTAGCTTCCTTGGAGGTTAGACCTACTCTTTTCGGGCGGATTGGAGAAGCACAGAGGGACGACCCACAGTTGGTTGAGTTGGTGGAGAAGCTCATAAGGGGGGAGTTGTCCAGCCATTTGAGTAGGTACACCCTAGACGATAGGGGGTGCTTGCGTAGAGACGGTAGACTTTGTGTACCGCAAGACGAGGGTTTGAGGAAGGCTATTCTTGATGATGCACACCGTTCTAGGATGACCATTCATCCCGGTGGGGACAAGATGTACCAAGACATGAAGAGGGTTTTCTTCTGGGCCGGTATGAAGAAAGATGTGGCCGAGTATGTCGCTCGATGCTTGGTGTGCCAACAAGTGAAGGCGGAGCAAAAGAAACCTGGTGGGTTGCTTCACCCATTGGAAGTTCCGCAATGGAAGTGGGATAGCGTCTCGATGGATTTTATTGACGGGTTACCCAGATCCAGAAAGTGTAATACGGGAATTTGGGTTGTAGTAGACAGACTTACTAAAAGCGCCCATTTCATACCTGTAAATAGCAAGAGGACGGCTCCATGGCTAGCTTCAGTATATCTTCGAGAGATAGTTCGATTGCATGGGGTACCCTCTAGTATAGTGAGCGATCGAGATCCTATCTTCACTAGCGAGTTCTGGAAAAGTTTGCAAGAAGCAGTAGGGACTCAATTGTGTCTGAGTACCGCATATCATCCTCAGACGGACGGCCAGACTGAGAGGGTGAATCGTGTCCTAGAAGACCTTTTGAGGCTTTGTATCTTAGATTTTGGAGGTACATGTGAAGAGCATCTTCCATTGGTGGAGTTCGCATATAATAATAGCTTTCAGTCCAGTATTGGTTTGGCTCCTTTCGAAGCTCTTTATGGAAGGCCTTGTCGATCACCTGCATGTTGGTGGGAATCTACGGATAAGATTTTGCTTGGGCCTGATATGGTTAGGGAGACTTCTGAGAAGATTGACTTGATTCGAAGAAGGATGAAAGCAGCACAGGATAGGCAAAAATCTTATGCGGACAAGAGAAGGACGGATCTTGAGTTTGAAGTTGGGGACATGGTCTTTGTCAAAGTGTCTCCGTTACGAAATGTGGTTCGCTTTGGATCTGTTGGGAAGTTAGCACCAAGGTTCGTAGGGCCATTTCCCATTAAGGAAAGAATTGGACGGATGGCATATAGAGTGGAGTTGCCCGACAGACTTAGTGGTGTACATGATGTATTCCATGTGTCCCATTTGAGGAAGTGCTTACATGAGACCACAGAGGTGGTAGAGCCGAGCTTGCTTAAAGAAGTGGAAGTAGAGCGTGATGCGACTATTCGACGAGCTCCTACCCGCATCCTTGGGTCATAGACTAGGAAGTTGAGAAACAGAGAGGTTCAACTAGTCAAAGTGCAATGGGGAGAAGATGAGAGCAACGCAACTTGGGAGATGGAAGCGAAGATGCGTTCATTGTACCCATTTCTTTTTGAGGGTATGTCTTTACTTTCTCCTCTATTGTTGTCTAGTACTTATCTTATCTTTAGTATGTCCTCTCGTTAGTACTGTTTGACCTTTAGATAGGGTAAACCTATGGTTGAAACATGTGTTTGAGACATGTTACGGTTGATGGATGCAAGTGGATGCAAGTGTTTGCTAGTGGTTGCTCGTGGATGCATATACACACACTCTAGGCACTAGATCGGCTCAGTCACTTCATATTGCATATTGCATAAAATTGTGTGTAGGAAGCTATATTTATGGATGTATAATGATTGTGTTATTATATGGATGATGCATTTTGGTGAATGATTGTGCACTCATGTAGATATTGTATGTGTCGATAGGGTTCTCTCGCATACATAATGGATGCATGGCACTATCATGGTTTGCATATGTTCATACATTAGATAGGGAACATATACACACACTTTTTGCATATGCTCATACATTATTAGAAATTGTTTTAAGGACAATGGATGCCCGTGTTTGATGGATTGAGTAGATGGTTGTTTGGATGGTAGGATATGCATTCTCCTTAGCTTAGAGACTTCGGGGACGAAATCCTTTAAGGAGGGGAGAATGTAACACCCCGTATTTCAGTTAATGCTAAAATTCACTAATTGCAGAATAAATAATCTCAGATGTGAGAATTGGGGGAAACGGGCTCCGTCATTGCGTTCGTCTCGGAAAAATACGCAGAATAGAGTCTGAAATTTTGTAAATCGGAGTCCGTATGGCCCACTTATGGCCCAATGAAGTTGGTAGAAAATTCAAGTTAAAAACAGATTTAGAAATGCAAAACCAGATTTTGAAATTGGAGCCAGCGGGGGCCAGGCGGGAAACTTCCCGCCCTAGCCATGTCGACAGGGCTGTCGACAGGCCTGTCGACTGGGGAGTCGACAGCCCTGTCGACTTGCCTGTCGACACGGGGTGTCGAGCCATTTGGCCTGGGTGCACCAGGTCTGGTTTTCTGGCTAGGGCTGGGCTATGTTCTGGAGACTTCCTAAATCTGACGGACCTAATCTAGCCTAGGGTTAATCCTATGGTCTAAAACACACCCTAATCCTATAAATACACCCTAATGCAAGCCTAATCCATACTAAAAATAGAAATGATGCCATCATGCCGCCAAAATCAAACTTAGGAGGAGCCTCCACTAGTTTATGAAGAAAGTTGCAAGCTAATCAACCTCTAATCATCACCATCTTCAAATATAGCAACTAGTTCTACTTCATAAGTTTGCTAATCTTGGTTTTGGTGAGTTTCTATCACTTTAATAGCCAATTGCTAAATTAAGTAGATGAGATATGATGAGATCATGCGGTTTTGTATGCGGATTAGTGGGTTTTGAGTCATATGATATGATGTTAGTTTGCTAATCTATGTTTAATGTTAACCCTATGTTTATGCAAGTTAAGTATGTGGGTTTATGCAAGTTAAGTATGTAGGTTTATGCAAGATAAGTGGTGATTTTATGCATGCTAAGTACTTGATTTCATGCATACTAAGTATTTGATTTTATGCATGCTAAGTGTTTGGGTTTATGCATGCTAAGTACTTGATTTCATGCATGCTAGGTGGTTGGTTTTATGCATACCTTATGACATGCAAGTTCACCCTTTGTGTAACCTATGAACACATATGCAAGTTAGTCTCTTTTTATGATATGCATAGCATATGCGAGTTTGCCTTTGTGATATGACATGATATGCAAGTTTATATGCAAGATTCATGTGCAAGTTAGCCTCTTTCTATGATGTGCATAACATATGCAAGTTTGCCTTTGTGATATGACATGGTATGCAAGTTCATATGCAAGTTTTATGCAAGACATATGCAAGTTTTATGCAAGTTCATATGCAAGTTCATATGCAAGTTTATATGCAAGTTCATATGCAAGTTTGTCTCTTTTTATGCTGTGCATAACATATGCAAAGTTGTCCCTATGTATGACGTGTTATGTAAACGAATTACGTGGGAAACGATGGGGTTAATATGCATGATTATAAAAAGGTGTAAAGTTGTTATGATTAAGCATAACATAAAATGAATGGACATAATTGGGAATTTACCTATTAAGTTAGGTCTACCCACATTATGGAGTTGGGAATTTACCTATTAAGTTAGGTCTACCCATACTATGGAATTGGGAATTTACCTATTGAGTTAGGTCTACCCATATTCTTAAAAATGTGTAATTAATTAGGGATAATTAATTATGGGAGTGATTAATTAGGTGTAATTAATCAACTAAGACACGAGGTTGGACCCTTTTGTAGCGGAAGTCTGCCCGGAACCGACCGGCCATCCAGCGGCTACAAATGATTGGCCCAATGTGAGAGGTCTTAGTCATAAATTAAATACGTGATTAAAGTAAAGACACGAGGTTAGACCCTTTTTATGACAGAAGTCTGCCCGGAACCAACCGGCATATCCAACAGTCATAAAAGATGGTCTAATGTGAGAGGTCTTTATGAGGTCCTGATCTTAATTAATTAATTAAGAAACACTTAACCATATTAGCATGTAGAGGGACATGAGGGGTTAAGTGGGTGCCTTGGGTGGCATATGGAAATCTAGTGGGTTGCCTTGGGTGGCAATAGAAAATACGATTAGAATACTTAACCAAGTGGAAACATGTAATTAAACATGATTAAAGGGTTAAGTGGGATGCACTGGAAAAAGGGACAAGCTTAGGTGGGTAGCTTGTGGGGGCCCATTTCAACCAGTAACCCATATGTATCTTATTGGGCTCGACCCATGTCGAGGACGGGACACGCGTACTGGGCTTGACTATAAGAGGCCAAAACGGGGTAGCGGTGGCAACGCGAGTCCAACAGGTTTCATATGCATGTGTGGACCCGGGCTGGTAGGTAAGACGTTGTTGCATCGTGTAGATATAAGCCGTGCACCGTTTGTTGTATCGGGTTGCCACTTTGGGGAGTGATACACCCCACTGTGGGGCCGGCACGGGTATCTACGGTAGGGAGCCGATCACTTGGGAGTAGTGGGTACACCTAGTGGAGATAGGGGCAGACGGCACCTAT
This sequence comes from Allium sativum, assembly GCA_030737875.1. Taxonomy (NCBI): domain Eukaryota; kingdom Viridiplantae; phylum Streptophyta; class Magnoliopsida; order Asparagales; family Amaryllidaceae; genus Allium; species Allium sativum. Next base: position 680,202,834 of record CM060918.1, on the reverse strand, counting down.
GTAGTCAGCTAGGGGTACGCGAAACTACTGGGTAAATTTTCTAAGTCCTTGGGGAGGGATCAACCTTTAAGTAGGAATGACCGGTGTGGTGCAGTGTAGTAATTATCCTTGGGTGGGTAAATGCGTATTTACGGTTATCTTAGTTTATCCTAAGTCCACCAAGCTGCTTAGTGTAGCCATTCATCCCCAGACACTACCGTATATCAAGTTTATGTCTTCTCTGGTTACTTTAATGATTGTATTGTTGAAGTTATAGGACTCGCTCAGACTTATGTCTGACCCCGTTGTTTTTATCTTTTTCCCAACCCTCAGGTTCTCAGAGTGGGCCCAGTACGAGTAGGCTTTGATCAGGCTGCTTGTATTACTCTCTTGGAGCTTGGACCCTAGATGTAGAGCTCAGCTTACCCTTTTTCTTTTATGGCTATCAGTTCATGTATTGGGATTATGTATTTTTATTTAGCAAGAATGGATATTTGTACTTAACTCTTATTATGGTTTTGTGATGTAATCAGACATGTTTTACTTTCCGCTGCATTGAAATGTTGTTTTAAACTTTCAAGTATTACTTATACCTGTCTTGCTGTAATTCCTCTGTTCTATATTCACTAAAATACTCCGTCGATGTTATGGCATTCCCTTAGAGAGTGACCGTAGCGGGTGTGGGGTGTTACAGTGGTCCGAGACTATCCTGATGTCTTTGAAGAAGTTAAGGGGTTACCCCCTAAACGAGAGATAGATTTCCGCATTTATCTAGTCGATAATGCCAAGCCAGTATCATTGCATGTTAGGCACATGGCCCGTCGTGAAAGAAGGGAGCTCAGTAAGCAGATCAAGGAATTGCTTGAGAATAATTTTATTAGGCGAAGCATTTCTGAATGGGGTGCTCCGGTGGTATTCGCTACTAAGGCGGATGGCTCGCTTCGCCTATGTGTTGATTATCGAGAGTTGAACAAGCCGACAAAGAAGAATAGGCACCCGTTACCGAGGATTGATGATCTCTTTGACCAACTTGTAGGTGCTTCTGATTTCTCTCAGCTCGATCTAGCCACCGGATTCCATCAGCTTAGAGTAGCTGAGGATAGCATTGATAAAATTGCGTTTAGGACTCCAGATGGATTCTTTGAATGGCTTATCATGCCATTCGGTTTGACTAATGCACCCGCCTACTTCGTAGACTTGATGAGTAGGGTGTTCAGGGAGTTCCTTAACAAGTTTGTTGTTGTCTTCGTGGGTGATATTCTGATCTTCTCAAAGGATGAGGAAGAGCATGCTAGGCATCTCAAGGAAGTGATGGATACGCTTAGGGCGCATCAGTTGAAAGCCAAGTTCTCCAAATGTCATTTTTGGAGAAGGGAGGTTCGGTTTCTTGGACATATAGTTTCTAAGCAAGGCATAGCGGTGGATCCCGCGAAGGTGGTTGTGGTTCAAGACTGGAAGACTCCTAGGAATGCAACCGAAGTAAGAAGCTTTCTCGGTCTGGCGGGCTACTATAGGAAGTTCATCAGGGACTTCGCTAAGATTTCGGCCCCCCTTACTAAGTTGACGAAGAAGAACTTAGTCTTTGCATGGGACTTGGAGTGTGAGCTTGCTTTTCAAAGGCTCAAGAGAGCCCTTACCTCAGCTTCAGTTTGGCAATGTGGATTGGCACTGTTTTCAAGAGATAGTTTTCTACGTGGGATACCGTATAATATGTAAACGAGATCCAAGATTCACTAACGAATCTTGGAAAGCTTGCACGAAACCATGAGCACGCAGTTATGTTTAAGCCAAGTATTTTAGGCAAAGGATAAGTGGAAGTGGAACGAGAGGCAACGGTGAAATGAGTTCTAACTCATATTTTGGGAACAAGAATTAAGAACTATGGAATTGCGAAGTTAAAAGACGGTCAGGGCACGATCGGATTAAGCACAAGAAAATGCGTCTTAGAAGATCGAAGACTAGATACGCGCATTTAATCTCTTTCTAAGAGTATATCCTTGATCCCTATTGTTCCGTAGAGCTTACTCGCATGCTATCTTTTAAGTATATCCTCTCGGTCCTATCCTCAATTTTAGATCTGTTGCAAACCCCCTAAGGAGTATGACTAGCCTATTTGTGATATATGGTTGGGGTGAAGAAGTTTGTCACCAAACTATTTGGGCTTTATGGGATATGGGTAATAATTGACAGACTTACGAAGAGTGCTCACTTCATCCCAGTAAAGAGCAAGAGGACCGCATCAGGGCTGGCGTCTATTTATCTCCGAGAAATAGTGCGGTTGCATGGAGTTCCTTCTAGCATAGTTAGCGATCGTGACCCGATTTTCACTAGCCAGTTCTGGAACAGTTTGGAAGAAGCAATGGGAACGCGATTGAATTTGAGTACAGCCTATCACCCCCAGACGGATGGCCAAACCGAAAGGGTGAATAGAGTGCTAGAAGATCTCTTGAGGCTTTGTGTTCTCGACTTCGGTGGTACTTGGGAAGACCACCTTCCTCTTGTAGAATTTGCTTATAATAATAGCTATCAAGCCAGCATAGGGATGGCACCATTTGAAGCTTTATATGGGAGGCCGTGTAGGTCACCATCTTGTTGGTGGGAGACAACAGACAGACTTATACTTGGGCCCGATATGATACGAGACACATCCGAGAAAGTTGAATTAGTAAGAAGAAAGATGAAAGCGGCCCAAGATAGACAGAAATCCTATGCTGACAAGCGAAGGGAAGATTTGGAATTCGAAGTGGGAGACATGGTTTTCGTGAAGGTTTCTCCTTTGCGTAATGTGGTACGTTTTGGAGCAGCGGGGAAGCTGGCACCAAGGTTCGTAGGACCCTTCCCTATCATAGAGAGAATTGGAAAGATGGCCTATAAGGTGGGATTGCCCGAGAAGCTAGCCGGAGTGCATAATGTCTTTCATGTCTCGCATCTCCGAAAGTGCCTACATGAGTCCGCTGAGGTGGTTGAACCAAGCATTCTTGAAGACATTGAGGTAGAGAAAGAAGCAACCTTGAGAAGAGCTCCGATTCGTATCTTGGGAACAGAGATCAAGAAGCTAAGGAATCGAGAGGTCAAGTTGGTGAAAGTTCAGTGGGGTGAAGCCGACGAAGATGCAACTTGGGAAACCGAGGAGAAGATGCGTGGGCTTTATCCATTTCTTTTTGAGGGTACATTCTCGATCTCTTTTCCTAATTAGCATATCTTTCTTTTTATCCGCGTTTATCTAGTTTATCTTGTTTCGTAGATCTTGTCATGAGAACCTTAGGTGGAAACCCTTGGTTGAAACATGTATTTGAAACATGTTATGCTTGGTGGTTGTAAGTGGTTGCAAGTGTTTGCACGTGGATACTCGTGGATGCATGATACACATTAGGCACTAAGATCGGCTCACACACTTTCATGTTGCATATGCATGAGTGCTTATACTTATTCATGGATGAAACTTGTTGAGCTATCACGTGGATGTTGCATATGGATGAATTTTATGTGCACTCATGTAGAGATTATAAATTATGTTAGGAATTTGCATACATATGGACTCATTTCACTAACATGCTTTGCATTAAGGAGGATTACTGAATCAGTAACCGCCTGATTTTTGCATTAGATAAGTACATATACACACACCTTTGCATATGATCATACAGCATTTAGAATCCTTTAAGGACAATGACTGCACGTGGATGATGTTTTGAGTAGATGGGTGATGGATGGTAGGATACGTTCTTCCTAACTTGGAGATTTCGGGGACGAAATCCTTTAAGGAGGGGAGAATGTAACACCCCGTAATTTGAACATAAAAATTCACAAATTAAAGTATACTTAATTAAGTGAAATGGGTTGCGCAGAGAAATATATATATATATATTGATATATATATATTTGAAAATTAAATAAATAAATATGCAAAAATGTTCAAAACAGCGAATTGGGAGAGGGGAATAACCGAACCGACCGATTTTTGAGGTCGACCCAAGCCCGCTGGGTCGACTAGGGGTTAATCCAGGGTGTTTGGCTGTCAACCCGTGGGCCGATTCGCTCAAATGCAGATTTTGCATTTGAATGGTTCTCATGGTTCAGCTTTAATCTAAAGGCCCTAGATGGTTCCTACACTTGACTTCTTCCCCAAGACATGCTTTGATGGCTTGGATTGAATCTAGGGTTAATCCTATGGCTAATACTATCCTAATCCCCTATAAAAAGACCCCTAAGCCTAGCCTAAATCATCATTATTCATTCCTACAACTAAACAATGTCAAAATTGTTCCTCTCATGGCCTCCACTCTCATGCTAAAATTTCTAAGTTTATTTCTATGAGAGGTTTTGAATGCATACAAGTATTTTCAAGCTTGTATGAATGTTCTTAGTTTGCATTCAAGTCAAGTTGCAACATTTCTATTTCAAAGCAAGGATTTTTATTGATTTGGCTCAAGGGTTTTCATTTGGAGATTGCATATTTGGGTTTTTGGTGCTTGCATAAGGGCTTCGTCTCAATCTTTATAATAAATATTTATTTGTGCCTTCATAGCATTGTAAGCCCTTTTCTACTTTCTTTTTATTTGAACTCTAAAGTTAAATGAATGATGCAAGTTTGGGTTTGATCATCATGACATGCAAGTTTGGTTGATCATTATATGCAAGTTTGGTTGATCATTATATGCAAGTTTGGTTGATCATTATATGCAAGTTTGGTTGATCATTATGCAACCTATGTATGACACATGTTATCATGTTATGCAAGTTTGGGTTGACCATGTTATCATGTTATGCAAGTTAAACTTGAGTTTGTGAGCTTAAAGCTTCAAGCTTTATGTTAAAGGTTGCATTTTGGCAACATGAAAGTTATCATATCCCTTATGATAACTTGCATGTGAGGCTAAATGCGAACTCCTAGCAACTTCTACACGTCATTTATCACCATGTACCACTCATATGCTAAGTTTGGTTTTATGCATGCTTTTGAAGCCTAATAATGCAATATGCAAGTATATGAACATATGTACATTTCATATGCCACCATGTTAAACTTGTGGCTTCAACACCTTTATGTCATGGTTATGCCAAGTTCCCTATTTTATCCTTTATGCGTTGTTGCGATTATGTAAACGATGGGATTACGTTGGGGTTGGGTAACATAATGACACGAACATGATTTTTATAACATGACGTGACATGTTAACTAGTAATTATGTTTTGGAAACATAATGGACATGACACTTAGAAAATATGAGTGTGGCCAACTCGAGGTTGGGTTGAGTTTGTAGCATAAATCTACCCGGACCCGCCCGGCTTAACTAGTGGCTACAAACAATAGGATCCAATGTGAGAAGTTGGTCATGTTGTGCTCGAACCCGAGGTTGGACCTAGTTGTGGTGTAAAGCTACCCGGACCCGCCCGGCTTAACTAGTAACCACAACAAAGTCTAATGTGAGAGGTTAAAGCGCATTAAGTTAATTAATGCCTCCTGATTAGGGTTAAGTCATGGTCCACTTAATACTTAACCAATTTGGGCTTGACGGATTAATCGGGGTTAATTCAGGAGCCTTGGGTACTCTTAACCAATTTAATCCACGTTTGGATCGGGTTAACCACATTTAACCCGTCAAGAAACCCTAGTTGCGTGGTCCTTTTCAGCAGTAACCTTCTTGGTAGTATCATAAGACCCTAGGACTAGGCTAGAGTGGGGCACGATTACTGGGCTGATTGTAAGAGACCAAAAGAGACGGCTGAATGATGCCCCGGTTGTTCAGGCGGACCATGGTCGTGCACATCATGTCCGGAGTTGAACACGGGCACCGGTAGGTTTGGACTGTGCATCCTGTAATGGTGTCAGAGGGTTACACCATAGGGCCTGATACACCCTAGGGTGGACCCTGCACAGTCAACTACATTACATGATTAAGCCGTATGACACCGACACTTGACGAGTTAGGCTTATAGGGAGCCGATCGACTAGACCGTGTAGTTGGACCTTAATTTAGGTCACCTCATGATGATGGGCCAAGCTTGGGCCAAGGGATCAATTCTTGTTTTTGCTTGACATGTTAGAATGCTAGTACACCCGTGGTGCAAAACTTAACCTTAATTATGCGATGACACCTTTATCTATCTTGTTAGTTAATCATCATGCCAGTATGTTGTTATCCTTATGTTCATCTCAGCTTCTCATGCCAGTTAACTTTACTAGTTCATAGACAGATAGTAGTACGGCTTACCAGTCTTTTTGACTGACTTGTTTTCTTTCGCCTCTTTTCTTCCGTTCCTCCCCCCCTTGGGTTCTCAGGGTGGGAACATTGGAGCTTAGCTTGGATCTTTACAGCTTGCTTACTGGAGTTGCTCATGTACGGTTTTGGACATTGAGCTAGCTATGGTTTATCACTTCATTTTGGGGATAGTATTTTATGTAGTTCAGTTTTTCAGTTTATGCTTTTATCTAGACTTTGTTGTTGGAAAATAATGACCAAGTACTTTGTTGTAACATGACTATGGTTTTGAAATGCTAAGTTTTATCCGCTGCTTTACTACTCTGTTTTACTTATATATTCTGTCTTGTGATATCTGCATGCATGTTTACCTTGTTTAACGCCCCTCCAAAGCTAATGTCCTTGCAAGAGTGGCATTGGCGGAATTGGGGTGTTACAAAGTCCACCTCAACGTCCAGCGCCAGTCCCCTCCATTGGCGTCCACCCACCGTGCCTCGACCGCCAAAAAGTCGATCAAAACCCAATTCCGTTTAACTTCGAATTGCCACCTCCACTGTCGACAATAGCCAACCGCTCCTCCACCTATTGCCGCACAGCATTTCCCCCGACCAACTTCCTTAAGGTACCCGACACCAGTTCAGCCTTCACCACCAGTAATCGAGGCAAAACCCACAGATGCTCCACAAAACACCCCTAAACAAGTTCTCCGATCAACTCGTCCCCACGATCACCACATGAAATATCAGGCCTTCGATCCCGAAGAGAAAACGCAGCCCAGACTTCCCTGAACAACTACCCCTTTGACTCCATCACCTATCGACAACCCAATCTCCACCAAATCCCCTAAAAACGAAGTTAGTTTTTTGCTTTTCCTCGCGATTTCCAGCCATCACACTCGACGAAACCTCCCCAAATTTTTATCGTAGCTAGCCTTCGACCCGATCTACAATTTTGCTTCAGATCCCCATAGCAAATTCATCATGGATTCAAAGATATAATTTTTTTTGTGATTAGGGACTTATTTGCAAAATTGTGGATGAGAATGAGGCTTGGGCTGGAAATTTCTGATTTGGGGGTATATATAGGTGGGATTTATTATATTTTAACCTGATGTGACGACCGACAATGACCAACGATTTTTATTTCATGGTTATCGCTATTTTAAACGTTGTTTATTGATTACTACGGTTACATACAAGTTCCGTTCGCAACGAAAATGGACGACATAATATAATTTGATGTTACGGTCGTAATGAAACTTGTTTCATCGAATTCCGAGTCCGTTTGCTCAAACGGCGCTCGTTCACGTCCAAATGTTCATTTTATTTGCATTTAATTTTGCCACACTCACAAAATAACTCCGATTGACATGCAAATTTGAAATATAGCAATAATTAGCTGTTATGGTCTCAATAAAATTTGTTTTGTCGAAAACGGAGGTCGTTTGGACAAAGTCCCTTTTAAAGGGTCCAATTTAAATTAAAATAAACCATATTTAAAATACTTCAAAATAAAAATATTAAAATATTATAATTGGTCATACTCGACCAGAACTGCGTATATTTCCAAAATAAAATATTTTGGTTTGAATTCCAAGCTGAAACGATATTCAAAATATATTTAAAAACCCCTTTATTTATAAATTAAATCATTGTAAATTATAAAGGAATTCCATAGCGACTATTTTAAAATTTTATTTGGGCATAAACAAAATCTACATTATGAAAACTAGATTTTTCTCTTCCATTAGAAAAATATTGTTCAATAGATCCGTACGTTTCTTGTTACGAGAAAATCCGACTTATATTGAATCTTGTACGACCAATTAAAGTTCAAAACTCCATATTACGAACTACCGCGCCGCAGCAGCTCGATTTATAATTAAATTATAAATTATACGTTCAACTATCATTAAATAAACGAAATCGTCAATATAGTTTCAATATAAACAATATTAAACCCTATTATTTGGCCAATACACATAATGCTGTAAATTCAACAAATTCCAAATATTTTGGAATTAAAATATTATATTATTATTTATTAAATAAAATATTCATAATAAAATGATTAAATTCAATTATTTAAATTCAAACTGACATTTTAAATAATAAAATAATTTAAATAATTGGCCAGAAAATACGGGACGTTACACTACTTCTAGCATTAAGTGAAAATATTTCAAAACCTGGCTATCACATTCAAATTACTTATCACAGTTATAGAAGTTATTTGAGACAAAAAATGACATATATGATCCAAAATAAGCTCACATGTCTCATATCTTAGAAAATGGAAGAAAGAGAAATAGTGCAACGATGTGCAGAAACTTCAGGTTATCTCAATAGATTGTCAATGAAAATAATAAAAACATATGGATTCAAATATTGGAACAGAGGATGAGGAGGTTACCGCCATGAGCTGGCATCTAAAGAAACAAAAACAGTGCCATAGGAGCATGTTGAACCCATGTGGTCAAAGAGAGAGATAGGTAATGGAATTACTTTCACACCTTGACTGGCAACATATATTTTCCAATAGATATATAGTACTACATCATCCGATCTGCCTTCAAAAACCTAATCTAATTACAAAATCAGAACTGTGACAAATAGAAGAGTATACAGTAGAGAATGAAATAAATATGTAAAAGTATGATAAATCAACATTGTAGACATTTAACAACCTAACCGAGGCTCTCGGTGCAACAGTTTTGTATGCAACATAGAAAAACTGGAAGATGTAACCTTTGGAAGAAGGCAATTGCTTTCAATCTTTCTCATAACCAACTGTCCTTTTATGACATCTGACTATCAAGCTGCATATAAGTGGAATGTGACAAAGTGCATTGATTATTGATATTGCAGTAACAGGGATTGTGTCAATTAGTTAACATATTCATTTCAGAAGGCATCAGACTAAAATTTGAAGAAAACAAAAATCCATCCAAAAGCAAGAGAAATCATAGCCATTAAAATTGGTGTGGATTTAGACTTGATACTAAATGTTAAATGTATTTTACAACGGCTAGCAAGTTCAAATTTAAAAAAATTTAAAAATAAATATATTATAACCTAGTCAATGCATTCATTGCCATAATCAATCAAATTAAAGTTATTCAAAGACAACAATAAGCAATTAATACCGTAATCTAGTAATTATTATCCAATAATCAAACAAAATGTATCGATCTATATAATGGAAATGACAATAAGATAGTTATATCAGAAAATTTTGGAATCAAAATCAATTCAAAAAGTCCTAGGATACATAAATATTTATTTAGGTAAACTGTATCAACTTATGGTGAAAAAAAAAATCTCATTTTAAATTCATATCTATAAGAAAATCAAAGTAAAATTGGAAATAATCTACGACCTAACCAACTTACCATAAAAATATCAATCTGGTTATGGTAAGAATTTTAAATTAAATGGACAGTGAATGAAAATAATTTTGTACATATATGTGACAGATGTAGATATAGAAACTACCATTGGTAAGCATGTATCAGATCCATCCATATATGAATCAATACAACAATAATAAGTTACTTATTTCTTGTTGTATGCATTCATTCAGTAATTGGATACAGTAATCTATGGTCATATATAATATTTAAAGATACACCGGTCTTTATCAAGAACTGAAAGTAAACCTAAGAACGAAAAATCAAAAAGAAAAAAATGATCAGACCTCTACAAATCTGGATTCCAGATAGAAGTCAGCATAAACTTGCATTGAAATTCATAGGCTCAAAAATCAAAATAGCGAATCAAATAACAAAAGATATTACCTACTTTAAAAAATAAAACACAGAGATGAAATATACCTTGATAAGCATGTTTTTACCTATCATGAGCAAAGCACTGAGTTGCTTCGTATTTTCCCCCTTTGAATGGGTTGTTGTACAAATAGTAAAAAAATTAGTATAAAAACCTAAAGCAAAAGTAGGAGTAAAAGTAGGCTGACAAATCAGTGAAAGACTCACTTGCGGGTAGAAAGTTCTGGCAAAAGTTGAAACGCTAGAACAACTTTGAACGCTCTTCTCAACGGTCAAAGCTGAAATCAAGAAGACGGAAATGCTGGAGCATCGACTATGGGATGAAGAATGTGGAAGATGGTTTCTATTTGGGAATGATGTAGATATGGACCTCGAAACCCAATGGCAAACAGATTTTATTCTTTTTTGATCGATTCCCCTTCTGTCTGATTTGGTTTTTCTCAGCAATTGGAGATGAGGAAGTTAATCTGGAAGCAAGAAGAAAGCGGTGGATTATAATGAATGTAAAACGAGGTATTGTGCGTTGGAATGTGGAGCAAGGCGGTAGCAAGTGGTATAGAAAAGACAAAAGCGCCCTCAACCTGTTTTTGCGTGGAATTACGTTGGAAATAGAACAATAGGTGTTTTAGGAACTCCTAAAAAGCTTCACGAACGTCTAAGTATTTGTATTATAGGTAAAGAAGATACTGGTGGGGTTGTAGCACCTTGACTTATATTAGATTGAAGACCATGTTAAGCATTGGTTTTTAGTTGAGCATTTCTATTGGTTGTGGAGGGCCCTCCACCCAGATTCACTCTTCTATTTCATGCTTCCATATCTCACATCCTTCAAATATGCATACGTGTCTTTATGAGATACTTTAAAATGGTCTAAGAGTATCCAAATATAAATATATATATATATATAATCCAAATACAAGCATGTTAATAATAGCATCATTACCCTATTCCCTGATATATTACCTTGATCTTTGAGTTCTAGTTTTCAAGTATCTTTTAAGTTAAAAACCTTTTTAATTTTGCAATAACCTATGCTCTGATACTAAACTATAACACCTCATTTTCTAAGTCCCAAATCCAAATGCTACAGATGTGCAACCATCCATAGTATTAACTTTCAATGATAGGAAATTGATATGTTAAAGAAAAGTAACATCGAAAAATTCAAGAATATAGAAAATTTTGAAATAATATTCAATAATAATAATTCATTACACTTCCTGATTGTAATATCCACATTGAGATCAAAATATAATTATCACAATATAAATTCAATAATGACATATGAGTATGCCTCCTTGGTTGTGTAGAGTCAAATATAGGCAACAAACAATTTGCTTTAACATACATCCAAATAAAAATAATACATAGTAGAAAGAAACACTTAATATAGCTAAATACCTCCTTTACGTCTCCGAAAGCAAATTCATTAAAGAAAAATATGAAATACCTTGCTTTCAATATACTCAAATGACTATTCGAGAAATTAAGGGTAAAACATAAACTTTGGGTCGATCAACAAACTGATGTGAATAATAACTACTATCCCAAACCAATAAATATATAGAAGTACCATTCCACATAGAGGAACGGGTTTCTCTCTCACTAGAATCATGTTGTAAAATAATTATCCTCTTCCGTGTACTCACAATGGCAACGTGCAATATAAAATGGATTCTCCATCCTTGTTTTCCTGACTAGCTGTCTTAACAGTTTATGATTAACTATCATATGAATAAGTAAACTACTTGTTTGTAAGTTCCAAATATATATGGATGGATCCATCCCTGACCATTGGGTTAATTATTCTCTTGATTTACAACAATCTAAAATTTGGAGTAACCCTCCATTGGATGTCGAGTAACAACTGCATACCCTACAGTTTTATCCGTAGGATGACCATGAACGTTTCTTATACATGATGTGGACTAACCATCACAAATCTCATAATGTTATCCATAGGTTGACTGTCGTTGTTTTATTCTTACATTAAACATGAACCGACACTCTTGTCGATTATTATCACAAACCTCTTATAGTTTTCCTATGATGACAATGAACCTGTAGTTTTCTATTTAATCTTGTCCTCTAAAAATGTTCAAACCTATTGGTTAGTGTGTGTATATATATATGTATATGATATTTAACTTTTCTTAGAGTCCCCAACATTTTAATCATGTGAAAGCAAAGAAACCATAATCATGGAACAAAGGAGTATAAAACAATCTTGTTTACTAGGTTGACAATGGTTGAAGTGTAACTTGTGGTTCCCTATCAACAGAAAAACCTATCAACAGAAAAGACGATCAACATGAGAGACAAAATTTGTCCACCCTATCTTTATTGACTCTTTTAACTAAAGTGTCAAAACCAATAAAAGTCGACTAAAATGATAGAAAAAGGTCTATCAACTATTTACATAGGTTATCTACCTACACAGGATAAAGCAATTGACATAGTCGATGATGATAAGGGGTAAAGGCAATAAGCTCTAGCTCTTTTGAAAGTAAAAATATATATACACCTTGTCAACACTATTGACATCAATAATCAATAGAGGAAATATCCTCACAATAATTGAAAGAAAGTTAGAAAATATGGATGATCGATCAAAGCAATGATGATAAGGTGGTTAGTAGAGACCATATGTAATCTTGTACCATATGTAATCTTGTATTAAGAAAGTATCAAATATGTTGATTTTTTTTTCCTTTCCTCACACATTGACATACTTAATTCTTATTTAATACAATGCTACGATTGCTACAAGATTTATTCAGAATAAAACACAATATATATAATAAATACATATCACAGAATAGAAGACACACACAAACACAAATACACACACACACACACACATTAATACAACATGTAAAATACAAGTACTACATGTAGGTGGTCATATAACCATTATTCATATATACACATCAAAATCTCATAAAATAATATGTACATCAACGTGTCACGATATAACTACAAGATAAACTATAGCAAGAAATCACATATGTTTGACAGGGTCGATAAAGATGTCCAAGGAAGAACAGCTAGGCATAAGCTATAAGACCTAACCTGCAAGCCGGTCTGATCTGAGTAATAAACACATAGGTCAGTCTAACTTGAACAAGATAATTAGTATATGATGAGGTAAAAATAATATTCATAAAAAGGGAAGTATTACTTTAGGCCATAAAGTAATAATATATAACCTAGACTTCCATAAGTTATAAGGGATAGTTGCACGGGACCACGTTAAGGATTTACACATGAAGAGTAATTCCACTAACATAAATGTTTCCTTCAACATGAGTAGCTGTAATACCCCGCTTGCCAAGACTGAAACCACAACTTTACAAATGCTGCAATCATCTCTAGTATCGACTTTAGATGGTAGAAAATTGGATGTTAATAAACAACAACATTAAAAAATGGGAGTATCGAAAACTTTACAAAACATTCACTGGTTGTCATTCCATTCATATACCTTTAACAACTCCGTTAAGAGAATATACAACTTAATACATAATATTCCCCAAGTGCAGCATATGATAATGTCCCTCGATAAGTACATAAGCAATAACAATATTGTTAATACACACATAAAAAAATAAACAGCGGTGCTCCTAAATAGCTATAGCCTCCTTTTAGCCTTCAGAAGCTTATTCGATGAAGCAACTAAAAACCCTAACCCTTAGCCAACTCAAATGATCACCCAAGAATTAAAAGGGAAAACAAAAAATTTGGGTCAGTCAATGGACTAGTGTTAATAATAATCCTTTGTCGATACATAAATATCTAGCGAGATCACGCAGCATTGCTGAATGGGTTCCCCCTCGCTAGTATCAAGCGACCTCCGGAAACATCCCTGGAACACCTGCACTTTAGTGGTTAGCACTGAACCAGAATAACATAAGTGACTTTCTAAATGTGAAATATGGAATGCACAATGAATTCACCATCGTTATCATCCCAGATTTCCCATCCTAATAGTTTCTAACGATTTCCTATCATTTACATTCTTTTAATTTGGTTTCCCTTTCATGTTTCGGAAGGTAACGCCCTACTATCAACAAACCTTCTGTACTGCACGAAGCAATGGGTCTATTCCTTCGGTGTTTGCATTGTGCAACTCAAGGTACCCCCTGCTAAGCAACAAAACCATCCTTTCTCATTCATTTGACTTCTGCATTGTGTGAAGCAACCATTCTCTTATTACAATTTCCATATTGCGTGAAGCAATACAATTCCTCCTTATAATTCCCCTCCCATGCTTCATAATGCAACCCTAACTCACAATGGGACCGAAGGCTTATCTTTTTAATTTAATTAGTCCCTTAATTCCATTTTAACCATTAGTTCCCCCAATGTTTAAGTGGTTCCCCCAATTTATTTTGCATATTGATTCCCTCAATGTTCACACAAATACAAATGTCATGTCCATGGTTTCCCGCCATAACATGTGCAACTTTAAATGGTGTCTTGCCAATTTCAAAAAATATATTTCTTTGCAAGGACCCCTTCAGCTCAACAAAACAACCGTCTTTCGGCTCAAAGGAAAACCCCTTTTGCACCATGCATTATCCATCTTTGGATGGAAACCCCTTATGGATTCATAAACTAAACCAACAATCATATACTCCGGAAGATACCCCTTCTACTCCATACAGTTACCCTGAAAGGAACCCCTTTCGGATCCATGCGTTCAAGCAATCAACAAAGATCTTGCGTGTTAAAACCATGACGGTAGGTTATAGAGGAAGAAGCCTCTGACTCGCTTGCACAATCATAAAATTAATTTCCCTTTATTGACATTACTGAAGCCGATAATCATTTTAGGAAAAGCCATGAATCGTTTATTAAAGGATTTCCTTTCGTCCCACTTACCACGTCCAGGAAAATAAGTTTATAAAGGCATGTATTTGTAGGAATGGCTTTAGGAGTTACGGACTGGTTACCCTAAGGGTATAAATCCTAATTCAAAATAATTTATTTCTTATAAATGACCCCCTTTCGTCCCTGCCGAAAGAGTGGAGGCAAAGCCTCTTGTGTAGAAGTTACTTTCAAAGCATATGAGCACCAATACCAAAGGTCCTATGGAAGGTAAGTGGCAGATGTCTAGATACTTTCTATACCATAAATATATGATATTCCACGTATACCCAGCACTACCAGAATGTGGCTTCTGAGAATATTGGAACATTATTTTTGGAAAGGCAGTGGCACTGACAATAAATGTGGACATATTGACTTATTTCCTTACAAAGTACTACTTTATACTTGCTCCACTATTTTTGTCGAATTCTCATTGTCTTATAAATTAAAATGCTAACCGTATACAGTCTTTTTATTACCAGCCATGTCTAAAATATGTATACATGTATTTTTTTATCATATTAATTAGTACGCAAGCTTTCCCTAAGCAATTAAAAATTAAAAAATTCATAACTAATTAATACATCTATGAAAAATTATGAAATTCGAAACCCATCTCCAAAATGAACTAACAAACGTAAAACCAAAATCCATGGCACTTAGATATTTCTATTTATAGGTTTTGCCCTGAAACTAAACTATATTCATGTATATAAGAGCCATATAAACATATCAAACATGGCTAATGATTTTCCACCAATTTGCTTTATATAAATCATGAAAAACTATAATGTATCAACCATAACTTTCGTCTATTTTCTAAACGACTGAAATATAAGGGTAAGAGTATTATCCACTTTGATTAGTTGAGATTCTGAGATTTTTTGACAAAGTTTCCAAACTCTAAGTGCTAGCTTTTTCTTTCTTCTTCCCAGCTTAATGGCTGGCCACCTTAGTTCTCTTTTGAATTTTTAGAACGAATGAAAAGTGTAACAAAATGTTATAGGATACGAGTAGATATAGGGGCCGAAAGCCCTTTTGCATCTCTAGAATACTCTCCCTTAAGCAATTCATTTGTTACTAAGCCTACCTACTAGTTAATTCATTAAGCACAAATCTTATTTTCCTCCCTCACCACATTTTTGCCATTTAATTTATCCAATTAAATTTATGAATAATGTTATCAAATTTTAGGGGTATTACATCCTCCCCTCCATGATAGAATTTTGTCTCCATAATTCAATCAAGGACAAAACAAGCAAAGTAATCATAGTAACCTAGGAAGTAATGCTATCAAAACAAATTTAAGCGTACCTCACAAGTAACAATTCTATGAAGCCATATAGATCTTACCAAAAGAAAATCAGGAAAACACCCTCTAATCATATCCTCCATCTCCCAAATATAGTCTCTTTCGTTCGAACTTCACTGAACTTTTACCAATTTAACTATCGTGGTTCTCAATTTCCTTATGCCCCTATCTACAACATGAACCAACGTGAACTGGTTGTCTCACAATAGTCAACTTGGGTTCCACTACCAATTCTTCCAATACTCTTGGATCCATGGTAGAGTTAGGGTCAAGTACATACTTCCGTAGTTGCGATAAATGAAACACATTATGGACTCCTTCTAGTCTATCTGGTAGCTCCACCCAATAGGCAAGCTTTCCTATCCTTTCTAAAATCAGAAAAGGCCCAACAAACCTTGGCGTAATCTACTCTTCTTTTCCGAAACAGAACAGGACTTTCATCGGTGAAATCTTGATGAAAACCCTTTCTCTAACAAAGAACTCCAATTTCTTATGCCTTATATTTGCGTACCACTTCTGTTTGGATTGAGCTTCCTTCATTCGACCTGAATGATCTCAGTCTTCTCTGTGGCTTCTCTTATTAATTCTGGACCAAGAACTACACTGTCGCCTATTCTTAGACAACACGATGGTGATCTACACGGTCTTCCATATAAAGCTTCGAAAGGCACCATTCCTATAGTAGCATGAAAGATATAATTATAAGAAAATTCCATCAAATGTAAATGGTCCTCCAAGAACCACCAAAGTCCAAAACACATGCTCTCAAAAAATATTCCAGTACCTTATCACCCTGTTGGTTTTCCTATCTGTCTATGGGGATGAGTCATACTTATCTTGATTTTCGTTTCCATTGCATGTTGCAAACTCTTCCAAAAATCACTCATAAACAACAGATCCTTGTATATTACGACACTACTAGGAACTCCGTGAAGCCTTATTATACTTTTCATGAATAACTCAGCCAAAACTGGCATCATTCTAGTTAACTTCACGAGAATAAAATAAGAAATCTTGGTTAGTCTATCCATGGCAAACCATATGCTTTCATTCGTTCTTCTTAATTTCAACATTCCATCAATGAAATCTATGGAATACCAATTCCAAATTGGAATCTCTAATGGATGTAACAAACCACTATATTTCTGATGTTTAGCTTTCACTTGCAAGGAATTCATACATTCCTTTATCCATAAGCCAACAACCCTCTTTATTCCTTCCCAAGAGAAGCTTCTCTTCATGTCTCGGCACATCTTGTTTCCTTCGGGATGTATCATAAACTTAGAGCAATGACATTCCCTAATAAGTTCCTTCCTCGGATTACCAACCTTCGGAACATATAGTTTTTTCGTTCTTCTGTAACCAACCCTTCTGGTCAAGAGCAAACTTCCTAAGGCTACTCCGTTCCGTTCCAACTTTAAGCTTCTGATCATTTTGTCCAATGAAAGATTGTCTTCCTACCTAGAAGCAATCTTCTCAATCAAAGATGTTAGAACCTCTAAGCATGACATCATTGGTGCACCTCCACTAAAACTAGTTGTTGACCTGATCCTTACATCACATATGACTAAAGCTTCCAGGTCTTTTCATTCGTTCAGCATAGCCAACACCATTCCTTATTCCTCCTACTAAGGGAATCCACAACCTTATTCACTTTCCTAGGGGTATACTCTATGCCAAAGTCATATGTCACCAAGAACTTTGACCATCACTGTTGTCGCATATTCAATTGCTTTTGAAAATAGAAATATCTCATGGATTTATTATCTGTGAAAAACTCAAACATTTTTTTTGAATAAGTAATGCTTCAAATCTTCAAGGGAAAGACAAGCAGCTAAGTCAAGATCATCAGTTTGGTATTGGACATCGTGAAGTCACAGTTATCGTAAAGCATAAGCAATAAACCTTCCTTCTACATCAGAACAACACCTAACCTTGTTCTGAAAGCATAAATAAAAAAAACATATCCTAACTCCCTTCTGGTCCTACTAACACAGGAGCATTGGTAAAAAAGTGCTTCAAATTTTGGAATTTTTCCTCACGCTTGTTAGAGCAAATAGACTTAATATCCCTTTTGGTTAGCTTAGTGATCAGTGTCGCTATCCTCGAAAAGTCCTTGATAATCCTTTGATTGTGCCCGGCCAATGCCAGAAAGCTACGGACCTCTGTAACACTTTCAGGTCTCTTTCAAGTAACGATGTCATCAAACTTTGCAAGATCCGCCGATCATCCATTTTTCAAAACCATGTGACTAAGGAACATCAATTTTTCCCCCAAAACTGACATTTAGAAAACTTCACTCTCAATTGGCGCTTCCGCAAAGTCTCCAGCACTATCTGTAAGTGAATTCCATGATCTTTTGCATTTTTTAATACACTGATATATCATCAATGGAAATCAACACAAATCTGTCTAAGTGTTCCCAAAGTACTTGGTTCATCAAATCCACAAAAAAAGCTGGCGCATTACAAAAGGCATAACCATCCACTTGTATGATCCATATCCCACATGAAAGCTGTCAACAAAACACTCTCTTCCACTACCCTCAGCTGGTGAAACCCGGTATCCAAATTCAACCGAGAAAGCACTTTTGTTTTGCTTAACTGGTCAAACAGATCATCAATGTAAGGCAAATGATATTTATTCTTCAACACCCTCTTGTTGAGCTTCTGGTAGTCAATACACCATCTCAACGATCCACTGAGCTTGTTCATAAGTAATGCTAATGCACCCTAAGGCGAACTACTTGGACGAATGAAGCTTTTACCTTCCAACTCAACAAGTTGCACCTTCATCTCCTTCATTTACGAAGGGGTCATTCACCTAGGAGGTCTACTCACATGTTCTGCTCTTGGCACAAGATCAATCCGAAATCGATTGCTCTTTTCGACGACAATCTTTCTATTGACTTAAAAACGTAAGAAAATTCCTTAACGGTAGGAACGCTACCTGTATCTTCCTCCAACTCTAAACTCTACAACAATGAAAACATCTTCAGAACTGCACTATCCACCAAGAACACAATCCTATCGTTGCTATCAGGATGTTTCAACGATACTTCTCTACTTCGATGCAATACTCTCAAAATATAACAAATTAACCAATCTATACCCAAATAATTCCGAAACCCTCGAAATAAAAAACATATAAGTAATAAATAAATGTATACCCTACCCACTAAAACTAAAGGTTATCACATCTCAAACCCAGAGTTGTTTACCCTCTAATAGGATTAACCACCTTAACGGAAGTAACACGGTATGATGATTCTAAATACAATTTATCTTCTATACATCTACAGATAAATGAATGTGATGCGCTAATGTCAAACAAAACTCTAACATGCATGCTATGAAACAAAAGCATACTTTTCGATAATGTCTTCCCTTTCTCTGTGGCAGTAGGTTTGGAAGGCGAAGGTTCCGTAGCCATCACTTTACCCTTGGCTTCTCCCGTACACTTATCCTTATAATGCCCAAGCAGATTGTAGTTTTAGCACTGGTCATTTTGCTACCCGACAGCGGTCTTCACTTTTGTTGCCTTACACTCTGTCGAATAGTGACCCTTTCGGTGACACTTAAAGAAAAAACTTTTTCCTTGTTCTTCTTAGTCTTTCCCTCTTTCTATGTGTTCCTACCCTTGAAGAATTTCCTTTTCCTTCCCCGATAACCTTGGTTTCCCACCTTCACAAGCATCTCTTCGTTGTGAATGGCCGTTCCACCATTACACCACTGGTGTCTCCCTAGTGAGGCAACATTTCTTTTGCAATCTTAGTTATCAACCCCTAGATGAAATTCTCATTACTCAATACAACAGTGTCAATTTTCCGCCTAACATAGTGAGACAATTCATCAAATCTAGCGACATACTCCACTAGTGTCATATCTCCTTGCTTCAAATTAGCAAGTCTCCTCATCATAATGGACTGGGCGGTTTTCGATACAAATCTTACCTTAATTCTCCTTCAGAATTCTCCCTAAGTAATTCCCCCTTCTTGTCTCATTGCTATAAACCATTTCCACCAATTCAAAGCATTGTCCTCTGGTTGTCTCGAGGCTAATCTTCTCTTCTGCTCATCAAGCAAGCCCAAGTCCTCGAAGATTCTCTCACAATATAATTGCAAAATATCCACAGTAGCACATCCTCCATTCCAAGAAACAGCTTCTCACCTAAACTGGTGTAATCCCTTCTCTACTTCGCATAGTTGTTTCGAATTTGTACTTTCAGATTCACTCTTTTGGGGACAATAACAGCTCCAGCTTGCAACATCTGGATAAAATTCTAGAGCAAGCTCCCTATATCCGCTAATGGGTTTGCAACACCTAGATTCTCACTAGCCCTTCGGCCCAGGCCTTCTACTTCTGGTCCAACATTTCCATCATTCATAGTGCTTCCACCACCTATATTCAGCCCTGGACTCCTCTCCATATCTTACTTCTTCTTTCTGTAGATAACCTTCAGTAAGATACCGAAGGATGTTCATAAGACTGGAAGGCATATGCTATGTAATAGTTTTTCTAACCCAACATTTGAATATTTCTAATCTTTGGGTTTCAATTTGAAAATATATAGAGAAAAACGTTGTTTTAAATTTTCATGAGTCTATGCCCTGATACCAAAATTATAACATTCTATTTTCCAAGACAGAAACCACAACCCTATATATGCTGCAGTCATCTCTTATGTCATCTTCCAGTGATAGAAAACTGGATGTTAATAAACCACAACATCAGAAAATATAAGAGTAAGAAAAACTTTACAAAACATTCATTGAATGTCATTCCACTCATACAACCTTTTGGCAACCTCATGCAGAGAATATACAAATTATTAGAAGATATACTCCGAGAGCAACATATGACAATTCCCTTCAATTGATCAAAGTTTAAATACATAGGCAGTCGTCTTCACTTTTTTGCCTTTCACTCTGTCGAATATTGACACGTCTGGTGATACTTAAATCAAAATACTTCTACCTTGTTATTCTTAGGCTTTCCCTCTTTCCGAGCCTTCCCACCATTAAAGAACTTCCTTTTCCTTTCCTGATAGCCCTGGTCTCCCACCTCCATAAGCATCTCTTTGTTGTGAATTGTTGTCTCCATTGTCACTGGTGTCTCCCAAGTAAGGCATCGTTTCTTTCGCAATATCAAATCTTTGTCCCTTGATGAACTTATAATTCCTCAATATAATAGTGAAAAATGTTCCCCAAGCATAACTAGACAATTCATTAAATCCGGTGGCATACTCCACCACTATCATATCCTCTTGCTTCAAATCAACAAATCTCACCATCATCATGGACTGGGAAGTTTCCGAAACAAATCTGTCCTTAAGTCTCGTTCGGAATTCTTCCTGAATAATTCCCCTTTCTGGTGTCATTGTCATGACACTATTTCACTAACGCAAAGCGTTGCCCAACAGTTGTCTCAAGGATAATCATCTCTTCTGCTGTCAACTATGCCCAAGTTCCCAAAGATTCTCTCACAATGTAACATCCAAGTATCCATAGTAGCAACATCCTCCATTCAAGGAAATAGATTCCCACCTAAACCGGTGTAATCCTTACTCAACTACGCCTCGTTGTTTCCAACTTTCACTTCCGGATTCACTCTTTCGGGGCCAACAGCAGCTCCATCTTGCAACATCTTGATAAAAGTTTGGAACAAGTTCTTCATATCCACCGATGGGTTTACAACGTCTAGATTCTCATTGGCACTTCGGCCCTGGCCTTCCACTTCTAATCAAACATTTCCATCAATTGCAATGCTTTTGCCACCTATATTCATCCTTTGAATCCTTCTCTCCATATCCTCTTCCTTCTGTAGATAACCTTCAGTAAGATACTGAAGGATGTTGATAAGACTGAAAGGAATATATGTACTTATGTAATAAAAATACAAATACGTAATAGTTTCACTAGCCCAAACCTTTGAATTTCTCTAATCTTTAGGTTTTAATTTGAAAATACTTATAGAGAAAAACGTTGTTTTAAATTTCATTAACCCATGCTCTAATACCAAAACTGTAACACTTTGTTTGCTAAGACTGAAACCACAACTCTATAGATGAAGCAGTCATCTCTAGTATAAACTTCTAGTGGTAGAAAACCAGATGTAAATAAATCACAACATTAGAAAACATGGGAGTATGAAAAAATTTAAAAAACATTCATAGATAGTCATTCCATTCATACAACCCTTTTGCAACCCTATGCAAAGAATATATAAATTATTACAAGATTTTGTGACGACCGCCCACAGCCCCCGCACTATACAAGAGGAATAATGCATTGAAAGGTGTGCCAGCCGGCTATGGACGATCATCAAGGTATGGTAGATAAACTAAACTTGGTGTAAACTCGCAGCGAAAGGATAAAATATAATAGAACATATACAACAGGTAGTGATAGTGAAGCGAGAAAACACTAAACTTTCATGACAACTAGAAAGTTCTTCCCATACACGTGGATAACAACAATAGTGTTTGTACAATTTGCCTCACTACAACACTCAGAGAAATAGCTAACATCGGAAACAAATACTAGATAGTAATAAAACTGGTATGTGACCTTCTGCTCGCCATCGATCAGCATCGTCATCCTCACTAAAGCAATACCTTCCAGCTGTTACTCAGTTTGCCCATCCACAACTGGATGAACAACCCAAGATAATAAGAGGAAACATAAAACCTTGAGTCAGACAACAGTCTTACTGAGCGATAAAACAGCTAACAAACTTCCTCAATAAAGTATATGAGAATGGGTAAATAATCAACTAATCTACCCAGCTCCATAGAAGAACTCTCAATTTCTTTCCCCGTTACATGACAGTGATCACCTTTACAATCCATACAACTAAAGGAATAACAATTTAGTCATGGCAATTAAAGCATCCATTCATATATGGCAAAGCAACTCAATCATGATCACAACATGCATTCAAACATCCATGAATGACTCTGGATATCACCGCCAACCTTGCTTTGGAAACTTCGTTATCGTATGACTGGCTAACAATTTGTCGTCAATTGTCAAGGACCACACATGGCGCCCCTGTTCTAGCAAAACTCCACAAGCTATACTCAACACATGCTACACGCTATACTCAAAACGTGTCTAGGCCATGCACGACGCCCCAAGGCACTCGACCTACAATTGGCCTTCAATTGTACCTCTGCTTTGAGTCCGCTAGAACCTACGACAACGATAATTCCTCGACCTTCATCTATCTATTCGTTATCAATTACGACTATTAATTAGCTCAGAACACTTTAGAGCTATCACTTCACACGAACTCAATACATCCTTGAGTTGTCTCACATTTGTTGCATATAACGAACAACAAACACTTTTCAACACTTCCAAACTCCCCAATTGAATTCAGTTTGAAGTCACATCATCACCATAAATGTTGGTTACCCAGAAATGGCAGAAATGGCTTACCAGAAATGGCTGACCAGAATAGGCCGACCCACTTTGGTCCGACCCAACTTTAGTCCGACCCAACTTTGGTCCGACCCAACTACTTCTGACTAGGTCGATCAACTTATTATGACGAGGCCAACCCAATTATGGCCGATCCACTCTTCCTAACTAGGCCGACCCACTTATGGCCGATCCATTCTTCCTGACTAGACCGACCCACTTATGGATGATCCACTTTTTCTGACTAGGACGACCCACTTATGGACGATCCAACATTAGGCCGACCCAACTTATGGCCAACCCAAAACCCGCATATTGCAATTCAACTCCGATTTCGACCAAATCTTCGCCAAACGACGAATCCGACGAAAGCAACTCAACTAAATCATCAAACACAATCATAAACATGTCATAACATTGCTAATCAACATGAACATGACGATTATTACAAAAATGATGTAAATTTCACCAAAAATCATTAAAATGAACATATGACCAAAACAAGAGATTTAACTTGCATAAACATATGAAAAGGTATGAAATCAACTGATTAAACTTGCTAAATTAGATCATAGGGTGATTCATATGAAAATGGACATATAATGATATATATCTACGGTAAAGCACTTGCAATTAATGAAAAACATGCACAAACACTCATATACTTCATTGCATTCATGTGAGAGATGTAAATCACTCACCGATTCTCCAATACAAGCTAAAATGATAGAATTATGAATCCAGACAGCGAGCAATTCGAACCAAACTCTCGATCCGATGAATTCACCTTTTAAATGATGTTGATCTAGCCTCCAATGGTGTAGACGTATGATTTCCCTCCTTAAATTTGGATTTTCAATAGTGGAAAGGTGTTAGAGGAAGAAGGAAATCAATGCCTCCAAATGAGAGAATGGGAAAGTAATCTTTTCCCCTCCACTCTCACCCCCTATTTATAGGATTCCACCAACCCATTAATGGGTTTTCCCAAATCAACCCATTAAGCTCCCAAAACCTGAACAACCAACTGAAAAACCTTAAAACATCGATTCCTCCCAAACCACTGAGCCAAATCTTTAATGTAACCATTCTACGGAAAGGCAATCATCAATTCCTTTCCAATGGAACAGGTCTCAACCTCTGATTCCACCTGAGTCAAAAGTTATGCCCTGTGCAAGACTAACAGGGGCAAAATGGTCACAAACAAAATCGGTAAAAATTATGGACATGTCCCACATCCCCATAAGCAACATATTTAAAGATGAGAATGATCCAACTCTCAGGGAATAAAATAAAAATAGTTTATGATCTTCCGATACGTAAAATGTGGGTTGTTACATTCTTCCCCCCTTTAGAATTTCGCCCCCGAAATTCCAAGCAAACACAGGCAATCACAATAATTTTGCATGCCTGTCATCCATGAGAAGCCAATTCTATCATCCAAGCTAGCAACCATCAAGTCATGCATTCATAGCCTAATCCTAGCACGCGGAATTCTCTTTAACAATCAACAAGATACAACTATATAACGATGGTACGATATCAGGGGGTCCTACCGATGTAGAGTTCTGGATGAGGTGCCTTCGTGCTCTCTCTCCCACGTACAATCGTCATCATCTTTACTCCATGTTACCTTGACCAGCTTAACTGTCTTCCTCCTAAGCTGTTTCGTGTCATTCCCTACAACACGAAGTAGCTTACGAGGTTTATCAACTGCGGTTTCTACTTCTAGGTCTTCGTACTGCTCTGGAGAAACCACCACATTCAAATCATGCACGAACTTCCACATAAACGACACATGGAACACATTATGCATGCTCGACATCTTCTCGGGTAACTTCAACCCATATGCAAGCTTTCCAATTCGCTCGACTATTGGAAATGGTCAAACGAACCTAGGAGCCAACTTTCCTTTACTCTCAAATCGAACTACATGCTTCAATGGAGAAATCTTCACGAAAACCATGTCACAACTTCGAATTCCAAATCTTTTCGATGCTTATCAACATAGCTCTTCTGGCGATCTTGGGCCGCCTTCATTCGTTGCCGAACGATCTCGATACGATCCGAGGTCTCTCTAATCATCTCTGGCCCAAATACCAACTTGTCTCCAGTTTCTAACCAACATGCTGGAGAATTGCACGGTCTCCCATACAACGCCTCGTATGGTGCCATCACAATGCTAGACTGGTAGCTATTATTATATGCAAACTCAACCAGATGTAGATGGCCTTCCCGTGATCCTCCAAAGTATAACAAACAAGCCCTCAGGAGATCTTCCAAAACTCGATTGACTCTCTCGGTCTGACCATCAGTTTGGGGATGATATGCCGTACTCAAGCACAACTCGGTTCCCAAAGCTTCTTGCAAACTTTTCCAAAATCCACTCGTGAATAATGGATCTCGGTCACTCACTATACTCTTTAGGACACCATGGAATCGGACTATCCATTTCACAAAAGTTCAGCCAATTTCGATGCCATCCTAGTCGACTTGACAGGAATGAATCTCGCACTTTTGGTTAAACGATCCACAATGACCCAAATTCCTTTATTTCCTTCCCTGGTTCTAGGTAGTCCACCGGTAAAATCCATCGATATTTGCTCTCACTTCCACGTAGGAACTTCCAATGGCTGAAGCAAACCAATTGGTTTCTTTTGTTCAGCTTTCACTAACTGACAGTTCATGTACTTGGAAATGAACTTTTCAATATCTCGCTTCATCCCCTCCCAATAGTAAACTCTCTTCATGTCCTGATACATCTTATTACCACCGGGATGAATCGTCAACTTCGAGTGATGACATTCTCTCAGAATCTCATCTCTCAATCCATGATATCAGGAACAACTAACCGCCCTTTCTTCTGAAGCCAACCTTCTCGATCGACTTTGAACTCTTTATCTTTTGGTTATAGTCTTTGGATAAACTCGACAAGCTTTGCATCTCGCTTTTGGCTCTTACCAATCCTTTCGATGAGAGTAGGTCTTATCGATAAACTTGCCAACATTTCAGGTTCAACTCACACTTTGGCCCGAAAGCAAACCTTGCCAAATACTCAAGGCTCTTCCATTCCGAAAACATCACTCCCAAACTTTCATGTCTTCGACTCAATGCATCTACAACTGCATTACCTTCATTATGAGTATAGGCTATATCAAAATCATACGATGCCAGAAACTCTAGCCATCGTTGCTGCCAAAGATTTAAATCCTTTTGGGAGAAAAGATACTTTAACGACTTGTGATCCGTAAACAACTCGAATCGGACTCCTGTAACACCCCACGCCCGCTATGGTCACTCTCTAAAGGGAATGCCATAACATCGGTGGAGTATTTTGAGTGAATATAGAACAGAGTAATTACAACAAGACAGATATAAGTAATACTTGAAAATTTAAAACATCATTTCACTTGCAGCGGAAAATAAAACATGTCTGGTTACATCACAAAACCATAATAGGAGTCAAGTACAAATATCCATCATGATAAATAAAAATACATAATCCCAATACATGAACTGATAGCCATAAAAGAAAAGGGTAAGCTGAGCTCTAGATCTAGGGTCCAAGCTCCAAGAGAGTAATAAAAGCAGCCTGATCAAAGCCCACTCGTGCTGGGCCCACTCTGAGAACCTGAGGGTTGGGAAAAAGATAAAAACAACGGGGTCAGACATAAGTCTGAGCGATTCCTATAACTTTAACAATGTAATCATTAAAGTAATAAGGATATGATATAACTTGGTACGGTGTGACTGGGGATAAATGACTACACTCAGTAGCCAATCAGACTTAGAATGAACTAAGTTAATGATAAGGACGCATCTACCCACCTAAGGATAATTTCTATACTGCACCACACCAGTCATTCCTACTTAGAGGTTGATCCCTCCCAAGGACTGAGAAAATTTACCCAGTAGTTTCGTATATCCCTAGCTGACTACATAGGTGCCGTCTGCCCCTATCTCCACTAGGTGTACCCACTACTCCCAAGCGATCGGCTCCCTACCGTAGATACCCGTGCCGGCCCCACAGTGGGGTGTATCACTCCCCAAAGCGGCAACCCGATATAATTAACGGTGCACGGCTTATATCTACACGATGCAACAACGTCTTACCTACCAGCCCGGGTCCATACACGCATATGAAACCCGTTGGACTTGCGTTGCCATCGCTAACCCGTTTTGGCCTCTTATAGTCAAGCCCAATATGCGTGTCCCGTCACTCGACTAGAGTCGAGCCCACTAAGATACGTTGGGATATTGGTTGAAATGGGCCCCCACAAGCTACCCACCAAAGCTTGTCATTTCTAGTGTATACCACTTAACCCTTTAATCATGTTTTAATTACATGTTCCACTTTGGTTAAGTATTCTAATTGTATTTTCTATTGCCACCCAAGGCAACCACTAGATTTCCACATGCCACCCAAGGCACCCACTTAACCCTTTATGTCCCTCCACATGCTAATATGGTTAAGTGTTTCTTAATTAATTAATTAAGATCATGACCTCATAAAGACCTCTCACATTAGACCATCTTTTATGACTGCTGGATATGCCGGTTGGTTCCGGGCAGACTTCTGTCATAAAAAGGGTCTAACCTCGTGTCTTTACTTTGATCACGTATTTAATTTATGACTAAGACCTCTCACATTGGGCCAATCATTTGCAGCCGCTGGATGGCCGGTCGGTTCCGGGCAGACTTCCGCTACAAAAGGGTCCAACCTCGTGTCTTAGTTGATTAATTACACCTAATTAATCACCCCCATAATTAATTATCCCTAATTAATTACACATTTTTAAGAATATGGGTAGACCTAACTTAATAGGTAAATTCCCAATTCCATAGTATGGGTAGACCTAACTTAATAGGTAAATTCCCAACTCCATAATGTGGGTAGACCTAACTTAATAGGTAAATTCCCAATTATGTCCATTCATTTTATGTTATGCTTAATCATAACAACTTTACACCTTTTTATAATCATGCATATTAACCCCATCGTTTCCCACGTAATTCGTTTATATAACATGTCATACATAGGGACAACCTTGCATATGTTATGCATATCATAAAAAGAGACTAACTTGCATATGATCTTGCATATAAACTTGCATTAAACTTGCATATGAACTTACATAAAACTTGCATATGAACTCGCATATGAACTTGCATAAAACTTGCATATGAACTCGCATATGAACTTGCATATGAACTTGCATACCATGTCATAGCGCAAAGGCAAACTTGCATATGTTATGCACATCATAGAAAGAGACTAACTTGCACATAAACTTGCATAAAACTTGCATATCATGTCATATCACAAAGGCAAACTTGCATATGTTGTGCATATCATAAAAAGAGACTAACTTGCACATAAATCTTGCTTATACACTTGCATATCATGTCATATCACAAAGGCAAACTCACATATGTTATGCATATCATAAAAAGAGACTAACTTGCATATGATCTTGCATATAAACTTGCATAAAACTTGCATATGAACTTACATGACACATCATATCATAAAAAGAGGCAAGTTTACATATGAACTTATAACATATGACAACCACAACTTGCATAATCCACATTTACATCCATAGCCTCCCAATATCCTATCCTAATTAGTTTAGCAATTACTTGCTAAAGGCATAGGAACTCACCAAAACCAAGATTAGCAAACTTATGAAGTAGAACTAGTTGCTAAATATGAAGAAGATGATGATTAGAGGTTGATTAGCTTGCAACTTCCTTCATAAACTAGTGGAGGCTCCTCTTAGGTTTGATTTTGGCGGCATGAGGCCATCATTTCTATTTTTAGTATGGATTAGGCTTGCATTAGGGTGTATTTACAGGATTAGGGTGTGTTTTAGACCATAGGATTAACCCTAGGTTAGATTAGGTCCGTTAGATTTAGGAAGTCTCTAGAACACAGCCCAGCCCAAGCCAGAAAACCAGATCTGGTGCACCCAAGCCAACTGGCTCGACACCCTGTGTCGACAGGCAAGTCGACAGGGCAGTCGACTCCCCAGTCAACAGGCCTGTCGACAGCCCTGTCGACATGGCTAGGGCGGGAACTTTCCCGCCTGGCCCCGCTGGTTGAAATTAAAAATCTGAATTTGAATTTTTAAATCTGTTTTTAACTTTGAATTTTCTGCAAAATTCATTGGGCCATAACTGGGCCATACGGACTCCGATTTACAAAATTTCGGACTCTATTTCGCGTATTTTTCCGAGACGAACGCAATGACGCAGCCCGTTTCCCCCAATTCTCACATTTGAGATTATTTATTCTGCAATTAGTGAATTTTAGCATTAACTGAAATACGGGGTGTTACAACTCCCAACAGGTAATGTCTCCACATCTTCAGAGCAAACACAATCGCTACTAACTCCAAATCATGAGTTGGGTAATTCTTCTCATGTGGCTTTAGCTGTCGACTCGCGTAGGTCACAACCTTATCCTTTTGCATTAGTACTGCTCCAAGCCCAGTACCACATGCATCGGTATATACCACCATCTCTTCATTCCTATTTGGAATGGTTAACACAGGAGCACTCGTCAATCTCCCCTTCAGGATCCCGAACGCTTGTTCACACTTTGCATCCTATGTGAATACTTGGTTCTTCTTCGTTAATCCTGTCAAAGGTGCAATATCTTGGAGAAATCCTTGATAAACCGTCGATAATAACCAGCCAACCCAAGGAAACTTTGTACATCCGCCGCATTCTTAGATCTATCCTAGTCTTGGATGCTGCCACCTTAGTGGGGTTAACCGCTATCCCATTTCCAGAAACAATATGACCTAAGAACCTCACTTCATCCTTCCAGAACTGACACTTCGAGAACTTAGCCTTCAACTGATGCTTTTGCAAGATCTCTAACACAACTCTCAAGTGCGTCTGGTGTTCTTCCTCATTCCTTGAGTAAACCAGAATATCATCTACGAACACAATCACGAACTTGTTCAACTGATCTCTGAACACTTTATTCATAAGATCCACAAAGTACGTTGGAGCGTTAGTCAACCCGAATGGCATCATCAACCAATCGAAGAATCCGGATGGCGTCCTAAAAGCAGTCTTTGGTACACTATCCTTAGCCACCCTCAATTGGTGAAATCCTGTTGCCAAATCCATCTGAGAAAACACTTTGGCTTCATGAAGCTGATAGAATAAGTCATCAATCCTTGGCAATGGATGCTTGTTCTTCTTAATCACCTTGTTCAGCTCACGATAGTCTACACACAATCTTAAAGAGCCATATGCCTTGGTTGCAAACATGACCGGTGCACCTCATTCGGAAACACTTCTCCAAATGAATCCCTTCCTTAGAAGGTCACGAGCTTGCACCTCCAACTCTCGCTGTTCCTTAGGCGCCATCCGCCTAAGAGGCATAATGATTGGTCTAACAACCTCGACCAAATCGATCCTAAACTAGATCTCTCGATGCAGCGACAACCCTTTGACCTCGTCAAAGACATCCTCATACTCATTAGCGATCAGCACAGGTGACAAGTCTTCTTGTGGAATCACAAGCAAATATAGATACCTAACGAAGATACCCTCTTCATGATTACACTTTATCAACACCTTTCGCCCTTCCACATCCCCGACTCTCACCTCTAGCTTCTCGCAATTCACCCTTGCCGCATACCTCTTAAGCCAATCCATACCCAAGATGATCCCAAATCCAGCGAAGTTAAGAACAAAGCAATCACACACAAAAGAGCAACCATGACTCGACAACACTAGACCACGACACAAATGCACAAATTGGACGAACCCCCAACTGGATTTGTCATGATCAATGGTCTATCACAAATTTCGGATTCCAAACCTAAGTGACACACAAGCTCATTGCAAATGAATGAATGCGATGCTCCAGTACCCGACAAAACACGAATTGAAACACCATAAACAGAAAGAGTACCTTGCACCATGACACCCTTTCCCTTCTCCTCTGCAGTAGGAGCCCTCGAAGATGATGGCACTGCCCCCAAAGCATAAGCCTTAACCACTTGCTTCCCTTTGGCTGATTCTGGACAATCTTTCTTCTCATATCCTGGCTTCCCACACTTGAAGCACTTCTTCTCAGCTTCAGGATTCTTGCATTCACTAGCAAAATGGCCCTTATGCCAACAACCGAAGCAAGTCACTTCTCCCTTCTGCTTCTTTTGGCCATCCTTTCCTTTCTGTTGTTGTTGCTTCCTTTTCTTATTATTACCACCCTGTTTTGGCTTCTGTTCCTCCTTAGGTGCAACAACAGAAATTTTCTTAGGGAACAGACTTCCATGCCTCAAAGCCTTCTCGACGATCTTCTCAAAGCTATCATCGAGGTGATCCACAAGCTGATTCCCAAGATATTCATCCAATCCCAAGACAAACTTCTCGTTCTTTTGATAAGGAGTATCCACATATGAACGAATATACTTCGACAGAGCCTCGAAGTCAGAAATATAGTCAAGAACTGGGCGACCATTCTGTTTATGCTCCACGAACCTCTTAAACAGAATAGATTTTTGCATGGTGGAGATAAAATTTTCTTCAAACTTTGCTTGGAACAGCTCCCATGAAATATCCTCTTTATGGGTCTCAAGTGTGACAGAGTTCCACCAGTCCATTGCTCTGCCCTCTAACTGCCTTAATGCAAGCTTCCTATTGGTTGCATCATCAATGCCCAGGTCCTTGAAAATTCAAACACAAGTATCCATCCACCTCTGGACTTCCTCAATTGGTTCAGTGCCCTTGAATTGTTTTCCTCCCAATGAAGAAAAGTCTTTGCATAACTTTGCAAATTCTACAGTTCTAGGCATTAGGACTCCAACCTCAACCGTAGCTACCACTGGAGGGTTCCTTCGAAGGCATGTTTCCATTATAGCTTCAAACATGGCCGGGTAGTCATGTGCCCCGCCATTACCCCCTCCAGTACTAGCTTCCCTAGCAGCATGTCTTGATGGTCGTCTACTCATTCTAA
Source organism: Allium sativum (assembly GCA_030737875.1). Classification (NCBI taxonomy): domain Eukaryota; kingdom Viridiplantae; phylum Streptophyta; class Magnoliopsida; order Asparagales; family Amaryllidaceae; genus Allium; species Allium sativum. Next base: position 680,170,284 of record CM060918.1, on the reverse strand, counting down.
ATCTGCAAATTAGAATGATTAGATACTTACAAGAAAAACTACTAAAGGAAAACAACCGCTACCACTATATATGCTAATAGTAAGCATCCAACTGAAATCTATAAGTACGTCCCTCATACGTGATTACGTCCTTGAATTTTGGCTAAAATCGTTAACTAGAGCTCTGATACCAAATGTGACGACCGCCTACAGCCCCCGCACTATACAAAAGGAATAATGCCTGAAAGGTGTTCCAGGCAGCTATGGACGATCATCAAGCTATGGTAGATAAACTAAACCTGGCATAAACTCACAGCGCAAAGATAAAATATAATAGAACATATACAACAGGTAGTGATAGTGAAGCAGAAAACACTAAACTTTCTTGACAACTAGAAAGTATTTCCCATACACGTGGATAACAATAATAGTGTTTGTACAATTAGCCTTACTACAACACTCAGAGAAATAGCAAACAGCGGAAACAAATACTAGATAGTAATAAAACTGGTACGTGAGCCTCCTGCTTGCCATCGATCAGCATCGTCGTCCTCACTAAAGCAATACCTGCCACCTGTTACTCAGTCCTTCCATCCACAACCGGATGAACAGCCCAAGGTAATAAGAGGAAACATAAAACCTTGAGTCAAACAATAGTCTTAATGAGCGATAAAACAACTAACAAACTTCATCAATAAAGTATATGAGAATGGGTAAATAATCAACTAATATACCCAACTCCAAAGAAGAACTCTCAAGTTCCTTCCCCGTTACATGACAATGATAGCCTTTACAATCTATACACCCAAAGGAATAACAATTCAGTCACGACAATTAAAGCATCCATTCATATATGGAAAAGCAACTCAATCATGATCACAACATGCATTCAAACGTCCATGACTAACTCTGGCTATCACCACCAACCTTGCTTTGGAAACTTCGTTATCGTATGACTGGCTAACAATTTGCCGTCAATTGCCAAGGACCACACACGATGCCCCGGTTCTAGCAAAACTCTATATGTTATACTCAACACATGCTACACGCTATACTCAACACGTGTCTAGGCCATACACGACGCCCAAGGACATCGACCTACAATTGATCTTCATTTGTACCTTTACTTTGAGTCCGCTAGAACCTATGACAACAGCAATTCCTCGGCCTTGGTCTCTCTGGTCGTTGTCAATTACAACTATTAATTAGCTCAGAACACTTCAGAGCTATCACTTTACACGAACTCAATACATCCTTGAGTTGTCTCCCTATTTGTTGCATACAATGAACAACAAACACTTTTCAACACTTCCAAACTTCTCAATTGAAGTCACATCATCACCGGAAATGTCCGAACAGAAATAGCTACCCAGAAATGGCAGAAATGGCTGACCAGAATAGGCCGACCCACTTTTGTCCGACCGAACTTCTTCCGTTGAGACGACCCGATTTCCCGTTCTCACGGAAACAAGGTTATCTTTTGGAATATAACACAGAAACAGATAATAGCAGAACAGAATTAAATAAATACACCAGAATGAACGACAAAATATACTGGATAAAAGTAATCATCAGAGTTACACAGTATACAGGATCTTACTTAGTACAAATACAGTTCAGCTATACATAAATGTCTACAGCGGAAATAAACAAAATATGTACAATAGGAGCTGAACAGCATAAAAAGAAATAAATGATAGAATCCATCTTCAGCTCCAGCTATCCAGAAAGAACCAGCTAAACCTGAATACAAGGCTGCCCGTGTAGAAAAAGGGGCACCCGAGTTTGAGAGTGAAACAAACTACGAGTCAGTCATGGGACTGGTATGAGAAATCTACTCAACACATATATAATTGGCTAATCACTGGACCACGCCACTTTCGTGGAACGGGTTTACTCCATTGGATTGCCAGTGCTTTAAAACAAATCTTTCTTTTAAACATCGCTATGCTTTTTATAAGAATGAAGCCGTTATAAGACTCAGTTCCCATCACACAATGCAACGCAAACCGGAGGATAGAGTTTTTACCTTATAACGGCCAAGATATGCTTGATACGAATAAAACAAAGGCATTTGATATTATTGCTAGTGTCTATATGTTTTGAAAACAATTTCAAATCATAACTATCAATCATAGACGACATAAGCGTCCCATGCCACTATGTCGCCAAATGTATATATACAATCGAAACCGCATCATCACGTATTTGGAAATTGGGTTTCCGTCATGAACCAAGGCAAAAGATAGTCCTTACCGAATTCGAGACTGCCTAGCCCGAGTCTCAGGATCAGAACGCATCGATCCTTGGATCGTCAGGGCCGGTCCACACGGAGTGGATTAAAAATGCCTGAGCACTACGTTTCGCCGCCCTTTGGGGCGTAAGCGAGCCAACAAGTGACTCCATCGGACCCGGATCGTCCGATCTAACCGAGGCGCCTCGCAACAGCAACAACCACATAAGTCAAACTCGTCAGGGCGTGTAAAACCACTGACGCCACTTTTAGCTAGGAGGAAACGTAGGCCCTCCCTGAGGTCCGTTCTCCCGTTTTAGGTTCATACCGGGGTGTGAGGCTCGCGAATTCACGTTATACACAAAGCTACGCCACACAGGCGGTGCTTTGATCATCTCCACAAGACTTTGCTTTTCAACAGAAGCCCTGATCACTGCATCTTAGCATGCCACACAGGCAATTCACACCGTGCAACTGATGGCTATCAATCGCACAGAACAAATTCCCATGTCGGACACACAGTCCATTTACAAGTCCGTTCTGGGTCTGAACGAAACCGGAGGCACTAAATACCTCGCAAACCCATCGATCAACACGTACGTCTGAACGATCACCACTCATTATCCATATTTCGGGATGCCTCCCAATCAGGACCTCGGTTACCATCCAAACGAGGTGAAGATCTCCGGTCTTCGACCATCGTCTTCATCTTCGAATTTCAATCGTCGGTCGATTATTCGAAATGAGAATTAACTCGGCCTTTCCAAATAATTCACGTATATTTAGAATTTCAAATCGATTTATTTCAATGGTTAAATTATTCGACAACACCAATTGTTCTTTAATGTAATTTTCACACCAAACACATTCAACCATCAAATATCACATAAATCAAGCAAATTCAGTTTATTTCCATTCCATATCGCTTAGGATATTTTATAACTATTTATCGCTATTTTTATTTATTTTAAAATAGCCATTTTATTCAAAACGACGCTTCGGGCCATAACGTTGCCGTGGCGCTGTTTTTCTTCAGATTTGATTTACACATATCTGAAAATCTAACCGTTGGATCTTTACAAAATTTACATCATTAGAAAGGTCTTTTCAAAACGAATCCAACGGTTCCAGTTTCGGGAAAATCCGACGGTCGGATCTCCCGGTACAATCGTTTGAAATTTCGATTTCAAAATACGAACTGCAGCGTCGTTATTCGATTAAATATAATTTTATTTATATATATAAATAAATATAATCGATTCTGGCGCTGTTTTTCTTCAAATTTGAATTAAACATTCCGGACAATCCAACCGTTGGATTTTTACAAGGTTGGTGCCGTTGGAAAGATTATTCCAAGGCGAACCCGACGGTTGAGGTTTCGGGAAAATCCAATGGTCGGATTTCCCGTACTAGTCGTTTGAAATCACGGTTTCAAAATACGAACTGCACGGCCTCGTTTCGTTTTAATTTTATTTATATTTATATATTTATATAAATATAGTTCATTCAACGATTTCAATATCGTTTTTACTTCAAAAATTTTTCTAACTCCTTAAATTTTGGAAAAATTTCGCCATAACCTCCCCTGCACCGGGAGCGTCGGGAAATCGCAAATAGCGTCCCGGTCCTTCTAATCTCAAAAAGAAAAAGAAGAAGCCAAGCGGCTAGCCAATAGGCTCAAAATCATCACCCAAACAAATCAGTAAATGTGTACCTATTTGTCGGGCACAAAATTTTATTCCTCTTCTCTAGCCCCTTTGCTATAACCTGTTCAAAGAATATTGCATGTACATATATATACAGTTCATATCATTTTTCATTTTCTATTCGATTTCATATTCGATTTCTATTTGGTTTAAAAACACCATTCATTCTAATGTTACATAAATAGGTGCAAATCATTTCATTAGTTAATTAATGAATATTTCAACTCATATATGTTTATTTTGAACAAGTGGCTATTTTTAACACTTCATATTTTAACGATTTATGCATACAATAAAAATGTGATTTTTATTGTATAACAATTCATTTCAAAACACTATTTTTCTATATAGTTCATATAGTCGATAAAAGGTGATTTTTTTTATTATCAAACAATTTATTTCAAAATATGAATACCATTCAACACATGAATTTCTAAACAACGAATGAATATCAATTCAACACATGAATGTTTTCAATAGTTTTTATATATGATAAAAATGTGATTTTTATTATCGAACTATTTATTTCAAAATATGAATACCATTCAACACATGAATTTCTAAACAACGAATGAATATCAATTCAACCCATGAATGTTTTCTATAGTTTTTAGATATCGATAAAAATGTGATTTTTATTATCGAACTATTTATTTCAAAATATGAATACCATTCAACACATGAATTTCTAAACAACGAATGAATATCAATTCAACCCATGAATGTTTTCTATAGTTTTTAGATATCGATAAAAATGTGATTTTTATTATCGAACTATTTATTTTAAAATATGAATACCATTCAACACATGAATTTCTAAACAACGAATGAATATCAATTCAACCCATGAATGTTTTCTATAGTTTTTAGATATCGATAAAAATGTGATTTTTATTATCGAACTATTTATTTTAAAATATGAATACCATTCAACACATGAATTTCTAAACAACGAATGAATATCAATTCAACCCATGAATGTTTTCTATATAAGGAATAAATATAGTTTAAGCATATGAAAATAATTCAAACACACAAATATTATTCAAAATTTCGGCAGCATAACGGCAGGGTAGTTACACCGGCACCGTCCCTAGTACGGCTCCTCGCTCTACCTTAAAACCTCGCGGTTTTTGACAATGGGAAACATGCATCTAGTTCGCACGCAGGCGGCATGTATATATATTTATTTCAATTCCACAAACTAATCCTATGTGGTTTCAACCAAATATTTCACAACCACCAATGGGTATTTTTCAACCACAATCAACCAATATCAATCACAAACAATCCCAAACAATCATTCAATTTTCACCACAATTTCAACCAATAAATATCGTCCATGGTTTGTGGACGAGGGGGCGTATATATATATATATATATATATATATATATATATATATTTATATATAGCAATTTATATATAGCTATTTACATTCAATTTCAACACATATATATATAATTTTTAAATCAGAAATCTCACCAATAGCTATCCAACTTCACGACTCTTCTTAATAGAAATCTTCGCCTATTTGTCGCTTTCACCCGTATTCTCTGCATATGTAAAAATAGAATTTTTACTATGCTATTCAATATATAAAAATCGAATTTTTCCTTTTGCTTTCAACATATAAGAATATGATTTTTCCTTTTGCTTTCGACATATAAAAATATGATTTTTCCTTTTGGTTTCAACATATAAAAATACGATTTTTCCTTTTGGTTTCAACATATAAAAATATGATTTTTCCTTTTGGTTTCAACATATAAAAATATGATTTTTCTTTTTGGTTTCAACATATAAAAATATGATTTTTCCTTTTGGTTTCAACATATAAAAATATGATTTTTCTTTTTGGTTTCAACATATAAAAATATGATTTTTTATTTTGACTTTCAACATATAAAAACATATAAAAATATGATTTTTGCTTTTGCTTTCATATATAAAAATATGATTTTTACTTTTGCTTTCAATATAAAAATATGATTTTTATTTTGAAAGAAATCAGTTTTCAACTTTTCAAGAAAACCTGTTTCTAAATATTTTTATAAATCTCAGTTTTTAAACTTTATAAAAATTTCAGTTTTTAATTCTTTTATAAAAATCAGTTTTATTTTTAAAACATTCAGTTTTTATTTCTTTATTCTTTTTTTTTTTTTTTTTTTTTATAAATGCAGTTTTAAACTTTTTTTTTTAAAAACAAAACAGTTATAAACTTTTAAAAACAAACCAGTTTTAATTTTTATTAAAAAAAATCTGTTTTAATACTTTTATAAAAAAACTCAGTTTTAAGCTTTTTTTTAAAAATCTCAGTTTTTACAGAAATAAAAAAAAAAAACGAAATTTACCGTATATATATAAAAAAAAAAAATAAGATGGAATCCTTACTGTAATCTGTGAAGGGGGGGGAAACGACTCGTCTTCGTCGGCGGCAGGAGGAGTTGGCGAAGCGGAGATGCGGCGGCTTCGATTCGAACGGTGGTGGCGCTTCAAGGCTCGAACGGAGGACTGCTTCGAACGGAGGGCGAGAGCAAGGACGAGGGGCGGACTTCGACGCCTTCGATCGTCGGAGGGGGCTTCGGAGTCGAGACGGGGGGCGTCGCGATGGATTTCTAGGTTTTCTTTTTTTTTTTTTTTTTTTCTCTTGTCTGAATCGAAATGAAAGGGGGGGGGGGCCAAGCGGGAGATAAGGAGGGAGAGGATATTTTTTTTTTTTTTTTATTATTTAATTATTAAATCTCGCAAAAGGTTGACTTTTACATATGACCTCGAAACGAGGCCCACCGCCTGTCGTCCATAGCGTTCTACCCCCATTCCGAACACAATGGGATATGTATCGCAAGCTGGTTTGATCATTACAATCGGTTTCCTTTTGAATTTACATTTAAATCACTATATTGAATTTTAAACGCACATTTCAAATTACCGGGGTCACATACTAACTAGAAAAATTCCAGAAAAATATTTTCTAGCTTCGTATTGACGATACGGTCCTAACAAAACTAGTTTCGTCGAATTCTGAGACTGTTTGAAAAATGGCCAATTTCAAGTCGATTAAAATCAACTGAAACTGGTCAAACGCGTTTTCCTTTGCCACGCTCACATATTGATTCGAAAAATTATGAAATTTGAAACCTAGCAATAACTTGACACTGCGGACCCAACAAAAGTGGTTTCGTCGAAATCCGAGGTCATCTGCAAAATATCCATTTTTAAGGGCCTGAATTCCATAGCGACTATTCAGAATTTTCAACTGGACATACCTTTTGATTCCCGCTATCAAATTTCGATTGGTCGGATTCGTTAGAAAGATATCATCAATTAGATTCCATTATTTTTGGTTTCACTAAGATCCGGATTGTTTTGCACCCGGTATATTCAATTGAAGTTTGAAATCGAATTATCGAACTACCGCGCCATTTTCAATTCTATATATAATTATAATTAATTATATTCGTTTTCAAATGTCGATTCAAACTCAGTTTTCCTCGCCATTACTTAAAATATTTTTTTTTTTTTAAATATTTAAAATCCATTATTTTAGCCAATTTAAAAATTTTAAATTGGTTCAGATTTTCTGGGTCGTTACAATCTCCCCCACTTAAAACTTTTCGTCCCCGAAAAGGAATAAAGTCGAAAGTGGTTTGATAATTCTACGATCACACAATACAACAACAAATTTGTTTTTAATATTCAGAGTATAGAATAAACAATGCACATCCATGGGAAGAAAATAGCAACAGAATAGAGAATTAAATGGTAATGCAAGGTAAAGTAAATGTACCTTGCACCAGTGTCAATCAGAGATATCTACTCGGCATCTAGGATAAGCTTTCTGAATGCTCTCCTCCGTTTCCCAAGTACAATCTCGCGGATCTCCACTCCATTGCACTTTGACTAAGTGAACTTTCTTGTTCCTCAGCTCTTTGGTTTCTTTGCCGATAATCTTTAGCGGCTCTCGCCTCACAGCTAATTCTGGAGTAATTTCAATGTCCTGCTGAGCTGCTTCTTCCACGATCAAGTCTGGATCATGAACGTGCTTTCGAAGTTGAGATATATGAAATACGTCATGCACACCAGGCAACCAGTCAGGCAATTTAACTCTATAAGCGAGAGTTCCAATCCGTTCCAGAATAGGAAACGGACCAATGAATTTGGGTGCTAACTTCCCAGTTTTACCGAACCGGATAACTCCTCTCATCGGCGATACTTTCAAATATACATAGTCGCCAACCTCAAAGGATATATCTCTTCTTCTTTTATCGGCATAGCTCTTTTGTCGGCTTTGAGCGGCGAGTAATCGCTTCCTAATAAAATCGACTTTGTCGGCAGCTTCGCGAATCATATCAGGACCCAACACGAGTCTATTTCCAGGCTCGACCCAACAAGCGGGAGATCGGCACGGTCTACCATACAATGCTTCGAATGGCGACATTGTCAGACTCGCCTGGTAGCTGTTGTTATAAGAGAACTCAGCCAAATGTAGATTGTCTTCCCATGATCCACCGAAATCTATAACACAAGCCCGCAATAGATCTTCTAAAATACGATTCACCCTCTCAGTCTGACCGTCTGTCTGAGGATGATAAGCGGTGCTTAGGTTTAACTTCGTTCCGAGTTCTACTTGAAATGCTTCCCAGAATTTGCTAGTGAATATCGTATCTCTATCACTTACTATACTGAGCGGCACTCCATGTAGTCTAACTATTTCCCTGAAGTACATCTGCGCCAGACTCTGAGCGGTTCTGTTTGATCTGACAGGTATAAAATGGGCGGTCTTCGTGAAGCGATCTACGATCACCCAAATACTGTCATTTCCTTTTCTGGTTCTGGGCAAACCATCAATGAAATCCATGGAGATATGCTCCCACTTCCAACCAGGAACTTCTAGCGGTTGTAATAATCCAGCTAGTTTCTGTTGGTCGCTTTTGACTAGCTGGCAAGTAGGGCATCGACTCACATATATCGAGATGTCTCTTTTTAACGACTTCCACCAGAATGTGCGTTTGATGTCGTTATACATTTTATTCACACCTGGATGGATACTGAGCTTAGATTTGTGACATTCATCAAGCACCTCTCTTCTGAGTTCAGGAATATCTGGAACGCAAATTCGTCCTTCTAACCTCAGAATCCCTTCGCTGTCTAACTGGAAATCCGAAGCATTGCCTTCACGAATTCGCTGACTTATTCCTTTGATAAATTGGTCGTCCTTTTGGAGAGCCGATATCTTATCAATCAATGAAGTCGCAATGATGAAACTGGCGATCATTACATTCTTTCTGCTCAGCGCATCGGCCACGACATTGGCTTTTCCTGGAGTATATATAATTTCAAAGTCATATGCTGCAAGAAACTCCAGCCAACGTTGCTGCCTCAAATTTAAGTCCTTCTGAGTGAACAGATACTTTAATGACTGGTGGTCTGTAAACAGTTCAAACCTCTCGCCTAAAAGATAGTGTCTCCAGATTTTCAACGAGAATATGATAGCCAATAACTCAAGATCATGAGTTACGTAGTTTTTCTCGTGTGGCTTCAGTTGACGGCTAGCATAGGCAATTACTTGGCCTCTTTGCATTAACACTGCCCCAAGGCCTTCTCTAGAAGCATCAGTCCACACTTTTAAATCCTGGTTGCCATCTATAATGGTTAACACTGGGGCTGTCGTTAATCTTAACTTTAGCTCTTCGAAAGCCTCCTCACTTTCCTGAGTCCATTTGAACTTAGAATGCTTCTTTGTAAGCTTAGTTAAGTGACCAGATATCTTCGAAAAGTCTTTAACGAACTTTCGGTAATAGCTAGCCAATCCAAGAAAACTGCGGACTTCAGTGGGAGTACTGGGCTGTTTCCAATTTTGAATAGCTGTGATTTTACTTGGATCCACAGCAATTCCTTCTTTCGATAAGACGTGGCCCAGAAATTTTACTTCATCTTGCCAGAAGATACATTTGGAAAATTTGGCTTTCAATACATTCCTTCTGAGAATTTCTAGAACCTGTTCCAGATGCTTTTCATGTTCGGCCTTTGATTTAGAGAAGATTAGAATATCATCAATAAAAACCAGAACAAATTTATTCAAAACCCCTCTGAACACTCTGTTCATTAGATCGACGAAGTAAGCGGGAGCGTTACATAAGCCGAACGGCATTACTAACCACTCGTAGAATAAGTCGGGGCCTCTGAATGCTGTCATTGGAACACACTCTTCGGCAATTCGAAGTTGATGGAAACCTGTAGCTAGGTCCATCCTTGAGAATACTTGTGCTCCATTTAATCGATCCAACAGATCATCAATCCGCGGCAATGGATATTTGTTCTTTATAGTCTGCTTGTTCAAATCACGATAGTCCACACAAAGACGTAGAGTACCGTCAGATTTTGGGACAAATACCACGGCTGCACCCCAATCAGAGAAACTAGGCCTGATTAGACCTTTCCATACTAGCTGTCTTGTTTGATTGTCTAATTCCTCCTTCTCTTTCAAGGACATTCTTCGAATAGCGTGAACTACCGGCCTTGCATTGGGAATTAAAGCAATCTTGAAATCTATTTCTCTCTGCGGAGGTAAGCGAACAACTTCCTCGAACACATCCGCATAATTCTTGACGACAGGAATATCTTTAATGAGGTCAGGAATATTCTCTGCGACTTCAGGAACATTTTCTATTTGAGCTGGAGAAACATTCAAAGCTGCCCAGAAGTCTTTTCTATTAGCATTCTGACCTTCACAGGGAATGGTTATATAATCGCCTGATTTAATCTTCGCCTTTACGACTCTGTCGGCGCATTTAACCTCAGCTTCGTATTTGGTCAACCAGTCTAACCCCAAGATAAGATCAAACTCTTTAAAATTCATGACGACTGCGATGATAGGAAACCGATAACGAGAGAAAGAAACCGGCACTCCACAAACCCAACTGAGATCAATGGAACCCCCAACCGGATTCTGGACAGTCATTGGTTCCTTGAGCTTTTTCAAATTCAAATCCAGTTTCTTAGCTGCATCTTTGGCAATGAAGCTTCTTGACGCGCCTGTGTCGAACAGTACTTTAACTGGGATGTCTTTGATAGTTAGCGTGCCTTCTAAAACATCTGGTCTTTCTTGGCCAGACGAGGATGCAGGTTCTTCTACCACTTCATTTACTTGCGCTGCTTTGGACTTCTTAAATTGCTTGCAGTCCTTTTCAAGATGGCCAGTCCGACGGCATTGAACGCACTTTCTATTCTCTCGGAACTGGTTATCGGGTTTAGACTCCTTTCGCTTCTTCGAGGTTTTACACTTCCTGGTCAGATGCCCCTGTTTATTGCAGTTAGAGCATGTGGCAGTCGTTGCCCGCTCTTTTTCAGATTTAGCCCTTTTTCTCTTGGCACTGGGCTTCTTACTGACATCAGACTTTGTACTGGCCTCTGGAATATCAGCTTCTGACTTTGCTATGTCACTAGAACTGACTTCCTCTTCGTCGCGTAACATTCCTTTCTTATGGAGATCTTCATACTGATAAGCCATATAAATCATTTCTGAGAAAGGAAGCTTCACATGCCCCAATACTTTATTCTGGTATTTCCTTTGAAGTCCGTGAATAAATCTCATATTCTTCCTCTTCGGATTTTGAATTAGATGAGGAGCAAAGTGAGCAAGTTCATTGAATTTCTTATGATATTCGGGAATGGTCATATCACCTTGTATTAGATAAGAAAATTCATCACATAATCTCTCGGTTACTTCGGGAGGAGTAAATCTTTCTAAGAAAATCAATTTGAATCTGTCCCAGGTGATATCACCTTCTGGATTATTTCTGATGATTGATTCCCACCAGATTAAAGCTTCTTCTTTAAGCGCCCAAGATGCTACTAACCGTTTCTGGTCATCTCTCAGCTGGATATGCTCAAAGATTTTTTCGACAGAACTCAACCAAGCTTGAGTTTGAATAATAGATTCATTGCCCGAGAATTTTTCTCCACCCAGATTTCGATATCTCTTGAATAGAGTCTCTAGATCGGGTTCTGTATTCCTTCTGTTTCTGGCACTCATTTTTCTAGTACTTCTGCAATTAGCAGATCAAGTGTCAGGTCACAGAAAAGGTATTTTAAAATATAGAAACACATACTTCAAGTGTAAATGTGTCTATCGAGGTGTAATCTATTCTGCTTTACTCATACTAGGATATTGCTGATCCTATCTGTATAGAGTTACCCGTCCTAGAACACTACTGGTTCTATTTCTGACGAGTTCGTTCAAATGTTATATTCCAGAACTAAGCTTAACCAAAGCTCTGATACCACGTTGAGACGACCCGATTTCCCGTTCTCACGGAAACAAGGTTATCTTTTGGAATATAACACAGAAACAGATAATAGCAGAACAGAATTAAATAAATACACCAGAATGAACGACAAAATATACTGGATAAAAGTAATCATCAGAGTTACACAGTATACAGGATCTTACTTAGTACAAATACAGTTCAGCTATACATAAATGTCTACAGCGGAAATAAACAAAATATGTACAATAGGAGCTGAACAGCATAAAAAGAAATAAATGATAGAATCCATCTTCAGCTCCAGCTATCCAGAAAGAACCAGCTAAACCTGAATACAAGGCTGCCCGTGTAGAAAAAGGGGCACCCGAGTTTGAGAGTGAAACAAACTACGAGTCAGTCATGGGACTGGTATGAGAAATCTACTCAACACATATATAATTGGCTAATCACTGGACCACGCCACTTTCGTGGAACGGGTTTACTCCATTGGATTGCCAGTGCTTTAAAACAAATCTTTCTTTTAAACATCGCTATGCTTTTTATAAGAATGAAGCCGTTATAAGACTCAGTTCCCATCACACAATGCAACGCAAACCGGAGGATAGAGTTTTTACCTTATAACGGCCAAGATATGCTTGATACGAATAAAACAAAGGCATTTGATATTATTGCTAGTGTCTATATGTTTTGAAAACAATTTCAAATCATAACTATCAATCATAGACGACATGAGCGTCCCATGCCACTATGTCGCCAAATGTATATATACAATCGAAACCGCATCATCACGTATTTGGAAATTGGGTTTCCGTCATGAACCAAGGCAAAAGATAGTCCTTACCGAATTCGAGACTGCCTAGCCCGAGTCTCAGGATCAGAACGCATCGATCCTTGGATCGTCAGGGCCGGTCCACACGGAGTGGATTAAAAATGCCTGAGCACTACGTTTCGCCGCCCTTTGGGGCGTAAGCGAGCCAACAAGTGACTCCATCGGACCCGGATCGTCCGATCTAACCGAGGCGCCTCGCAACAGCAACAACCACATAAGTCAAACTCGTCAGGGCGTGTAAAACCACTGACGCCACTTTTAGCTAGGAGGAAACGTAGGCCCTCCCTGAGGTCCGTTCTCCCGTTTTAGGTTCATACCGGGGTGTGAGGCTCGCGAATTCACGTTATACACAAAGCTACGCCACACAGGCGGTGCTTTAATCATCTCCACAAGACTTTGCTTTTCAACAGAAGCCCTGATCACTGCATCTTAGCATGCCACACAGGCAATTCACACCGTGCAACTGATGGCTATCAATCGCACAGAACAAATTCCCATGTCGGACACACAGTCCATTTACAAGTCCGTTCTGGGTCTGAACGAAACCGGAGGCACTAAATACCTCGCAAACCCATCGATCAACACGTACGTCTGAACGATCACCACTCATTATCCATATTTCGGGATGCCTCCCAATCAGGACCTCGGTTACCATCCAAACGAGGTGAAGATCTCCGGTCTTCGACCATCGTCTTCATCTTCGAATTTCAATCGTCGGTCGATTATTCGAAATGAGAATTAACTCGGCCTTTCCAAATAATTCACGTATATTTAGAATTTCAAATCGATTTATTTCAATGGTTAAATTATTCGACAACACCAATTGTTCTTTAATGTAATTTTCACACCAAACACATTCAACCATCAAATATCACATAAATCAAGCAAATTCAGTTTATTTCCATTCCATATCGCTTAGGATATTTTATAACTATTTATCGCTATTTTTATTTATTTTAAAATAGCCATTTTATTCAAAACGACGCTTCGGGCCATAACGTTGCCGTGGCGCTGTTTTTCTTCAGATTTGATTTACACATATCTGAAAATCTAACCGTTGGATCTTTACAAAATTTACATCATTAGAAAGGTCTTTTCAAAACGAATCCAACGGTTCCAGTTTCGGGAAAATCCGACGGTCGGATCTCCCGGTACAATCGTTTGAAATTTCGATTTCAAAATACGAACTGCAGCGTCGTTATTCGATTAAATATAATTTTATTTATATATATAAATAAATATAATCGATTCTGGCGCTGTTTTTCTTCAAATTTGAATTAAACATTCCGGACAATCCAACCGTTGGATTTTTACAAGGTTGGTGCCGTTGGAAAGATTATTCCAAGGCGAACCCGACGGTTGAGGTTTCGGGAAAATCCAATGGTCGGATTTCCCGTACTAGTCGTTTGAAATCACGGTTTCAAAATACGAACTGCACGGCCTCGTTTCGTTTTAATTTTATTTATATTTATATATTTATATAAATATAGTTCATTCAACGATTTCAATATCGTTTTTACTTCAAAAAATTTTCTAACTCCTTAAATTTTGGAAAAATTTCGCCATAACCTCCCCTGCACCGGGAGCGTCGGGAAATCGCAAATAGCGTCCCGGTCCTTCTAATCTCAAAAAGAAAAAGAAGAAGCCAAGCGGCTAGCCAATAGGCTCAAAATCATCACCCAAACAAATCAGTAAATGTGTACCTATTTGTCGGGCACAAAATTTTATTCCTCTTCTCTAGCCCCTTTGCTATAACCTGTTCAAAGAATATTGCATGTACATATATATACAGTTCATATCATTTTTCATTTTCTATTTGATTTCATATTCGATTTCTATTTGGTTTAAAAACACCATTCATTCTAATGTTACATAAATAGGTGCAAATCATTTCATTAGTTAATTAATGAATATTTCAACTCATATATGTTTATTTTGAACAAGTGGCTATTTTTAACACTTCATATTTTAACGATTTATGCATACAATAAAAATGTGATTTTTATTGTATAACAATTCATTTCAAAACACTATTTTTCTATATAGTTCATATAGTCGATAAAAGGTGATTTTTTTTATTATCAAACAATTTATTTCAAAATATGAATACCATTCAACACATGAATTTCTAAACAACGAATGAATATCAATTCAACACATGAATGTTTTCAATAGTTTTTATATATGATAAAAATGTGATTTTTATTATCGAACTATTTATTTCAAAATATGAATACCATTCAACACATGAATTTCTAAACAACGAATGAATATCAATTCAACCCATGAATGTTTTCTATAGTTTTTAGATATCGATAAAAATGTGATTTTTATTATCGAACTATTTATTTCAAAATATGAATACCATTCAACGCATGAATTTCTAAACAACGAATGAATATCAATTCAACCCATGAATGTTTTCTATAGTTTTTAGATATCGATAAAAATGTGATTTTTATTATCGAACTATTTATTTTAAAATATGAATACCATTCAACACATGAATTTCTAAACAACGAATGAATATCAATTCAACCCATGAATGTTTTCTATAGTTTTTAGATATCGATAAAAATGTGATTTTTATTATCGAACTATTTATTTTAAAATATGAATACCATTCAACACATGAATTTCTAAACAACGAATGAATATCAATTCAACCCATGAATGTTTTCTATATAAGGAATAAATATAGTTTAAGCATATGAAAATAATTCAAACACACAAATATTATTCAAAATTTCGGCAGCATAACGGCAGGGTAGTTACACCGGCACCGTCCCTAGTACGGCTCCTCGCTCTACCTTAAAACCTCGCGGTTTTTGACAATGGGAAACATGCATCTAGTTCGCACGCAGGCGGCATGTATATATATTTATTTCAATTCCACAAACTAATCCTATGTGGTTTCAACCAAATATTTCACAACCACCAATGGGTATTTTTCAACCACAATCAACCAATATCAATCACAAACAATCCCAAACAATCATTCAATTTTCACCACAATTTCAACCAATAAATATCGTCCATGGTTTGTGGACGAGGGGGCGTATATATATATATATATATATATATATTTATATATAGCAATTTATATATAGCTATTTACATTCAATTTCAACACATATATATATAATTTTTAAATCAGAAATCTCACCAATAGCTATCCAACTTCACGACTCTTCTTAATAGAAATCTTCGCCTATTTGTCGCTTTCACCCGTATTCTCTGCATATGTAAAAATAGAATTTTTACTATGCTATTCAATATATAAAAATCGAATTTTTCCTTTTGCTTTCAACATATAAGAATATGATTTTTCCTTTTGCTTTCGACATATAAAAATATGATTTTTCCTTTTGGTTTCAACATATAAAAATACGATTTTTCCTTTTGGTTTCAACATATAAAAATATGATTTTTCCTTTTGGTTTCAACATATAAAAATATGATTTTTCTTTTTGGTTTCAACATATAAAAATATGATTTTTCCTTTTGGTTTCAACATATAAAAATATGATTTTTCTTTTTGGTTTCAACATATAAAAATATGATTTTTTATTTTGACTTTCAACATATAAAAACATATAAAAATATGATTTTTGCTTTTGCTTTCATATATAAAAATATGATTTTTACTTTTGCTTTCAATATAAAAATATGATTTTTATTTTGAAAGAAATCAGTTTTCAACTTTTCAAGAAAACCTGTTTCTAAATATTTTTATAAATCTCAGTTTTTAAACTTTACAAAAATTTCAGTTTTTAATTCTTTTATAAAAATCAGTTTTATTTTTAAAACATTCAGTTTTTATTTCTTTATTCTTTTTTTTTTTTTTTTTTTATAAATGCAGTTTTAAACTTTTTTTTTTAAAAACAAAACAGTTATAAACTTTTAAAAACAAACCAGTTTTAATTTTTATTAAAAAAAATCTGTTTTAATACTTTTATAAAAAAACTCAGTTTTAAGCTTTTTTTTAAAAATCTCAGTTTTTACAGAAATAAAAAAAAAAACGAAATTTACCGTATATATAAAAAAAAAAAAATAAGATGGAATCCTTACTGTAATCTGTGAAGGGGGGGGGGAAACGACTCGTCTTCGTCGGCGGCAGGAGGAGTTGGCGAAGCGGAGATGCGGCGGCTTCGATTCGAACGGTGGTGGCGCTTCAAGGCTCGAACGGAGGACTGCTTCGAACGGAGGGCGAGAGCAAGGACGAGGGGCGGACTTCGACGCCTTCGATCGTCGGAGGGGGCTTCGGAGTCGAGACGGGGGGGCGTCGCGATGGATTTCTAGGTTTTCTTTTTTTTTTTTTTTTTTCTCTTGTCTGAATCGAAATGAAAGGGGGGGGCCAAGCGGGAGATAAGGAGGGAGAGGATATTCTTTTTTTTTTTTTTTATTATTTAATTATTAAATCTCGCAAAAGGTTGACTTTTACATATGACCTCGAAACGAGGCCCACCGCCTGTCGTCCATAGCGTTCTACCCCCATTCCAAACACAATGGGATATGTATCGCAAGCTGGTTTGATCATTACAATCGGTTTCCTTTTGAATTTACATTTAAATCACTATATTGAATTTTAAACGCACATTTCAAATTACCGGGGTCACATACTAACTAGAAAAATTCCAGAAAAATATTTTCTAGCTTCGTATTGACGATACGGTCCTAACAAAACTAGTTTCGTCGAATTCTGAGACTGTTTGAAAAATGGCCAATTTCAAGTCGATTAAAATCAACTGAAACTGGTCAAACGCGTTTTCCTTTGCCACGCTCACATATTGATTCGAAAAATTATGAAATTTGAAACCTAGCAATAACTTGACACTGCGGACCCAACAAAAGTGGTTTCGTCGAAATCCGAGGTCATCTGCAAAATATCCATTTTTAAGGGCCTGAATTCCATAGCGACTATTCAGAATTTTCAACTGGACATACCTTTTGATTCCCGCTATCAAATTTCGATTGGTCGGATTCGTTAGAAAGATATCATCAATTAGATTCCATTATTTTTGGTTTCACTAAGATCCGGATTGTTTTGCACCCGGTATATTCAATTGAAGTTTGAAATCGAATTATCGAACTACCGCGCCATTTTCAATTCTATATATAATTATAATTAATTATATTCGTTTTCAAATGTCGATTCAAACTCAGTTTTCCTCGCCATTACTTAAAATATTTTTTTTTTCTTAAATATTTAAAATCCATTATTTTAGCCAATTTAAAAATTTTAAATTGGTTCAGATTTTCTGGGTCGTTACATCCGACTAAGCCGATCTACTTATGGCTGATCCACTTATTCTGACTAGGCCGAGCCATTTATGGCCGATCCACTCTTTCTGACTAGGTCGACCCACTTATGGACGATCCACTCTTCCTGACTAGGCCGACCCGCTTATGACCGATCCACTTTTACTGACTAGGCCAACCCACTTATGGACGATCCAACATTAGGCAGATCCAACATTAGGCCGACCCAACTTATGGCCGATCCAACTTATGGCCGACCCAAAACCTGCATATTGCAATTTAACTCCGATTTCGACCAAATCTTCGCCAAACGACGAATCCGACAAAACCAACTCAACCAAATCATCAAACACAATCATAAACATGTCATAACATTGCTAATCAACATGAATATGATGATTATTACAAAATTGATGTAACTTTCACCAAAAAACCATTAAAATGAACATATGATCAAAATGAGAGATTTAACTTGCATAAACATATGAAACGGTATGAAATCAACCGGTTAAACTTGCTAAATTAGATCATAGGGTGATTCATATGAAAATGGCCATATAATGATATAGATCTACGGTAAAGCACTTGGAATTGATGAAAAACATGCACAAACACTCATATACTTCATTGCATTCATGTGAGAGATGTAAATCACTCACCGATTCTCCAATACAAGTTAAAATGATAGAATTATGAATCCAGACAGCGAGCAATCTGAACCAAACTCCTCAATCCGATGAATTCACTTTCGAAATGATGTAGATCTTGCCTCCAATGGTGTAGATCTATGATTTCCCTCCTTAGATTTGGATTTTTAATAGTGGAAAGGTGTTAGAGGAAGAAGGAGATCAATGCCTCCAAATGAGAGAATGGGAAAGTAAACTTTTTCCCTCCACTCTCACCCCTTATTTAAAGGATTCCACTAGCCCACTAATGGGCCTTCCCAAATCAACTCATTAAGCTCCCAAAATCTGAACGGTCAACTGATAAACCTTAAAACAACGATTCCTCCCAAACCGTTGAGCCAAATCTTTAATGTAACCATTCTACGGAAAGGCAATCATCAATTTCTTTCCAATGGCACATGTCTCACCCTTTGATTCGACCTGAGTCAACAGTTATGCCCTGTACAAGACTGACAGAGGCAAAATGGTCACAAAAAAATTGGTAAAAATTATGGACATGTCCCACATCCCCATAAGCAACATATTAAAAGATGAGAATGATCCAACCCTAAAGGAATAAGATAAAAATATTTTATGATCTTTCGATACGTAAAATGCAGGCTGTTACAGTTATACTCTGAGGGCAACATATAAAGATGCCCCCTCGTTTGATCAGAGTTTAAATACATAGGCAATCACAATATTGTCGATGCATACATCAAAATAAACAAACAACGGTTCTCCTAAATAGTTATAGCCTCATGCTTGCCTTTGGAAGCTTATTTGAAGAAGAATTTAAAAAACGTAACCCCTATCCAACTCAAATGAGCGCCCGAAAGTTAAAGGTAAAAAACAAAAACTTCGGGTGAGTCAACAGACCGGCGAGAATAATAATCCTTTCTATCCAACACATGAATATCTAGCGGGACCACGTCGCATTGCACAACAGATTTCCCCTTTTCTCGTATCAATCTACCTCTGGAAACATCCTTGAAACACCTATAATTCAATGGTTAGTATGCCACCACAATAACCTAAGTGACTTTATAAATGTGAAATATGCAACACACAATGGATTATCCATACTTGTTATCCCAAATTTCCCATAATAGCGGTTTATGATGATTTCCCATCATTTTCATTCTTTTAATTTGGTTTCCCTTCCATGTTTTGCAAGGTTAACCCTTATTATCAGTGAAACCAAAACACCTACCATATTGCACGAAGCAATGGGTTTATTTTTTGGTATCCGCACTATGCAATTCAAGGTACCCCTTGCTAGGCAACATAACCATCTTTTCTCATTCGTTTGACTTCCACACTGCACAAAGCAACGGAGCTAATCTCTTATTATAATTTCCATACTGTGCGAAGAAATGAAATTCCTCCTTCTGATCCCCATCCCATGTTTTGTAAGCTAACCCCTACAAACAACAGTACTGAATACATATCCTTTAAATTTATTTATTTCCCCAAAATTATGTTTTCCCTATTGGACCCCACAATGTTTTAAGTGGTTCCCCTAATTTATTTTTCCCATTAGTTCCCCCAATGTTCACACAAATGCAAATGTCATATTTGTGGTTTCCTACCAATAACATGTGCAACTTTCAATGTGTCCTACCAAGTTCAAAAAACATATATCTCCAAAAGGAACTTCCTTCCGGCACAACAAGACAATTGTCTTTCACACTGAGGGAATATTCCTTCGGCACCATTCATTATCCATCTCCGAAAGACAACCCTTTCCGGCTTTATAAACGAAACAAATATGCATTTACTTCAGAAAATACCCTCCAATGCCATGTAATTCCCTAGAATTAACCCCTTTCAGATCCACGCATTCAGGTAATCAACCAAGACCTGGGAAAAAAATAATGATGCCAGAGTATAGAGACAAAAGACTCTAACTCCTTTATACAATCATAAAAATAAAGTCCTCTTCATTGACATTACTGACTCCGACGGCCATTTTAAGCAAAGCGTTAAATCTGTAATTAAAAGATTTTCTATCAGCCCGCTTACCACGTCCAAGGAAATAAGTTTAGGAAAACAAGTTAATAAAGGTGTGTCATCATATGCAATGGATTCGAGGATTATAAACTCTCTTTCGATTCCCTAGAAAGGTATAAGTATTTATTCAAAACAACTTCTTTCTTATAAACGACCCCCTTTCATCCCTGCCTAAAGAGAGGGGGCAATGACTCTTATGGAGAAATTATTTTCTAAACATATAAGTATTAATACAAACGCTCCTCTGGAAGGTAGGAGGCAGATGTTTGGATACCTCCCATACCATATATATGTATATGATATTCCAAGTAACCAACACTACCAAAAGGTGGCTTCCATGAGTATCAGAACGTTGCTTCTAAAAAGGCAGTGACACTGATAGTAATACAAATACATTGACTTATTTTCTTATGAATTATTGCTTTACACTTAATCCACTATTTATTGAATTCTCATTGGATTATAAACTAAAATATGAACTATATACAGTCTTTTTATAGTACTTTCGTACCGACCACGTATAAAATATTTATACATATAATTTACTAATCAACACGTAAGGTTTTCCTAAGCAATTCAAACTTAGAAAATTCATAACTAATTC
The DNA here is from genome assembly GCA_030737875.1 of Allium sativum. NCBI lineage: Eukaryota > Viridiplantae > Streptophyta > Magnoliopsida > Asparagales > Amaryllidaceae > Allium > Allium sativum. The sequence continues at coordinate 680,148,725 of CM060918.1, read as the reverse complement.
ATACTTCCATGAAAATTTATGAAATTTGAAACACATATCCAAAATCATCTAACAAACATCATACTAAAAGTCGATGGCATTTGAAGATTTCTATCTAAAGGTTTCACCCTAAAACATAACCATTTGCATGTATATAAGAGCTATATAAACATGTCAAACATAGATAATGATTTTCCACCAATTAACATCATATAAATCATGAAAAACTATCATGAATCTACCATTACTTTCAGTTATATTCCCAATGGTCGAAACATATGTGTAACGCCTTACCTCTATACTCGCATTAGCCAAGGACATTGCGAAGTATGTTGTCAACCAACACGAAGAATAAGGCTATTAAGGAACGATCATCTATATAATAGCTTTGAACAAGTGCTAAACATGTCGAATAATGTGGACTTACTTCTTCTTTCATGAGGAAATCCGACACAACTAATTCAAGTTCAAACCAACTAAACAGTGTCTATATATAATTCGAAAACAATATAAAATAACATAACAATATAGTCAGAGTCGGACACACATATTCACATCACAAAGGTGGAAATCGATATGAATATAACACATAAGAGTGTACACAAAGATAGTGGTCATACTCGATCCACTATAAATAAAAGAATAGGTACAAGTGCTAGCCTAAGGAATATGTATACATGAGGAGTCTCTATCTCATATACATATAACTGAAAACTACAACACTAATGTGGTTAGCCAAAAGTCAAGAGATGGTCCCTGCTAGAAGTCATATGGAAACACCTGTAACACCTCGGTCTGACCCAAGTATTATTTATAAAAAATAAACAATAAACGGACCAGTCTATCTGTACTTATCATAATAAACTGAGATAGACTTAGAGATATAAATAGATAATGACATATATGCAATAATAACATGGTCACATATAAATGTGAAGCCCTGAAAGATGTCCATACAATATCTTTAAGAAATATCGGCGCCACAAAAGAATATCTCATTCTATATCAAATAACTACCCACACAAAATGATAACACATATCAAATCATCGCAAAATTGATAATACGTTATCAAAATGGCTCAAACTGATATCCCATATAAAAGCACAAACCAAAAAAATCAGGAAATAGAAATCCAAAAAGAATCAAAAATGGGGGAGGCCTATCACTAGACGGGAGTTTGAAAACTCAGGAGCCTGAAAACTCACCAATACATGTATCACAAAATGAGACACGACCTCTAGGTAGCTAACTATAGTTTTGAGCTAAAGCACGACTAGAGCGGTCTGAAAACCATGGGTCGTGACCCCGCCAAAGTTGAATCGAAGTTCTACAAGAGGATCCAAGGACCGTAGAAAGTACAAGTCCATAAAATGAGCCAAAGTTCCTCTAAGTGATCCGAAGATCATAAAATGCGCAAATTCACAAAATGAACCAAAGTTTCCCCAAAGTGATATGAAGATCATAAAATGCGGGAATTCACAAAATTAATTGTGATTCCTAAAACTGATCCAAAGATCATAAAATGCAAGAATTCACAAAATGAACCGAAGTTATTCATAGTGATCCAAAGATCCTAAAAAATGTGCAGTAAATTCCATAGACCAGTGACGCCTCATAAAGCTAGTCTAAAGCTCAAAAAGATCATAGTTGACCAAAAGTAGTGTAATATACAGTAAGTTAGTAAACATATGAGTTTAGCCAAATGTCCCATAACCTCCAACTTAACTCAAATGTTTACGAACAAACAATATCGTCCATTAGAAGCACAAGACAATTATTGCCATAATTTTCAATCCAATAAGTTCAAGAATTAACCGTAGAAGCAAATGCAAACGTTTCATACCAACTATTTTACTAAGGCATTTAATTGTATTTCTCATGCGAGTGAGGAAAAGGTTTTTATATATACACACTAGTAGAATGGAAACCAATTTGTAAAACAATTTTTTTTGACGAAAGTAGTGTTAGAAACTATTTTTGACAAAAGATTCCATATCTACTAATAGTATAAAACCCTTTATAGTTTGAAATGGTAAAAACTCTTAAATACGATTGTAACAACAATTAATCCTAGAATTCACGTTTTAATAACTTAAACTTAATCTCATAAATATCGATCACAAATTCATTTACAACGAATAAATCAAAAATCCATATAATCGAGCTGTTGAAATTCACGAATTAGAGCAACTGAGAAAACATAGGAAAAGAGAAAATAAGCCGAAACTCAATCGGAAAGAAGCCTAGAATAACCTAAAATGTTGATTGTGATCTCCAGTGGTCAACAACATAGAAACAAAATTCAGATGTCTGAACCCAAGGGCCAGATGTCTTACCTGCTACTGAACACAAAACGGAGAACCAGACCAGACATCTGAGCCCTATTTTAAGAAGTCTGACAATTTCAGACTTCTAAAATAGGGTTCTAGACATCTAAACTGATGCTTGGGTCAAAATTTGACCCTAGATCATATGTCTGACCCTATGGTTCAGACGTCTGACCTGTTGAAAATCAGAAAATGAAGAACGGAACTCTCCGATCGAAGAGTTTCGGCAACTCCAGACTTCCCGTAATGACTCCCAGTGTTTAGAGAAGTCATATACACTCTCTAATTCATAAAAACAACATGCATAAAGACACATTTAAGGGGTTGCAAAGAATTTGTTTTCAAAACATTAAAATGAGTACATTCACGAAATCAAACCAATTCACACAATGTAACACCCGTAAAATAAACCAAAAATTGACATAAGGTAATTCAATTCAAAATAAATAAAAATAACCAATAATAATTTAACGAGCAAAAAATGAATTTTTGAATAATTGGAAATTGGGTTACGAAAGTATTGCCATTGTGTTAATGGTGCAGTTCTGATCCGTTTCCTTATTTTATTTACTGAAAACGGAGTCTGCATGCAAAACATATTAATAAAAGAAGTTACGCGTAAAGATTAACACACAATGTTTAAAATTCAAATGGATTATATGTAAATCAAGAATATAATTAATTATAGATTGGCATAAAATAATACTCTAAGAGGATTTGAATTTTTGTATATATATTCATATGCAAAGGGGACAAAGATAATCAACATAAGGAAATTAATCAAAGCAATCCGTTTGCAACTAATAGAAAATGATGTTAAGGACGATCAAATCCTCTTGGGTCGACTCCAGAAGAGGATTGACCGCCCCTGTAGGAGGGGGGTCGACTTAGGGTTCGACCGCCCTCCTGGGTGAAGTGGTGGTGGGTGTGTATTTTTATAGGGAGATTTATATAAATTGCAGCAGTTAGACCATATAGATTAAATCTAAATAATCCAATGATTTATACTCACACTAGAAATTATAAATATGAATCCCTAGCATCACTGTAAACCCTACTTTCCTTTCTCTCAATGCCTCTATACTGTCCTCCTACATTACTAATTCCAGAGATAAGGTTAGGATTCTCTTTTATTCCTCTAACCTCAATTCTATCCTCTCTATTCTAGATTAATATAGATTTTAAGTTTTGGAATTTAGTTTATATATATGAGATTTCGACTCATTTTATTATTTTATACATATATATTCTGTAGTAGGATTTGGATTATTATGAATGTATGGGATTTGGATTGAATGAAAACAAAATGATAGAAACCCTCCAAATCCTATATTTGTTTATTACAAAAATGGTCAATCGAAATGATATAGTTGGGTTTGTGATATTTGAATAATAGAGATTAGGCTTAGGGTTTGTAAATTTTTTAGTTTCTGGTTCTAATTCACTTGATTCTTAAGCTCATATATATTTGTGTACTAAACGTGTAAGATTTGTACATTGTAAACTAATAGGTTTAAGCGTCTATTTTAAATAGATTGGTTTGAACTTATTACTTACAATATATTATGTTAAGTTTTTTGTATGCAGTATAAATTAAAAAGTGAAGCATCGCCAAAAGCAAGGTTTTCGCATATATAATTGGATTCATTGCATCTTGCCTATATTATATTATCTAAATAATTATTCAAGTCTAGGTTGCAAGTTTAATTCGTATGTGTTGTTATTTCCCTTTTTATTTTTAATTGAGAATATGCATGTTGGACTATGTTAATTAATAGCGAATTAACTTGTATACCTTAATTATGATTGTTAGGATTGACATCTCAAATGTATTAGGTCGTTTATCTCATGCGCTAAATTCGCACTAATTTATTTATATATTTTTAATGTAATTAGACATAAAATTAATACGTATTAAGTGCGTACTAAATACGTTTAAAATATGAAATAGAATTGGAGTGTCCCCATAAGAATTTGTATGCATATATTTGTATGTGTGTGATTTTATTGTTTTAATTATAGTTAATGACACGAAGACATATGGTTAACCATTACTTGTATTAGAAGCCTACTCGGAACATACTAGCATATCCAGAATCTACAAGAAAGACTGGTTAATACGAGAGGTCTAGGTATCTAGGCTATTATAATTAGTACACTATGACGTGAAGTTCAGCCAAACTTGTAGTAGAAGCCTTCCCGGAACCTCCTGACAAATCCAACATCTACAAGTGTTTTATTTAATGTAGGATATCTAATGTGTGTACGTATGAGTGTCTATATGTATATATATATATATATTCTAATAATACCAATACTTTCCTATGGTGAAGATTTGTTGGATTGCCCAAATAACCAAATCACGTAAGTATAAGAAATTTACCAACAAGCAGGAAAAAAGGGTATATCTATCATTATAAAGTGTAATAGACTCTTACATATAAAATCTCAAAAAAAAAAAAAAAAGAAGAAGACAATCCCTATTCTCCATAAAGTATCTTTTAATATCGATTGAACTCCATTTAAATTTCAACTATTGTGTCTCTATACATATATAATTAATTATTTATCGATTGATATTTACCAGATCTTCAAGTAGTTTCCATAAATATATCTTTTACATAACTACTTTATCAAACAAGTTGATTACTGAATCTTATGATGAGCCTCTTATTAATACTGTGAAATATTTTTTTATTAATCACTCAAACGATATGGTACTTCTATTTATATTACATGAAGTTTTTTTCCATGGTTTTTAGTTGGCAAATAAATATACGGTTTTATGGCAAACTCTTTTGGCAAACAAACAAACGGTTTCAAGGAAAACTCTTTTACATATAAAGCAATTTTTTTTGCTAGAACCAATATATGTTAGACAATGAACAAGCCTCCTAATAACTGCAGTATCAAAAAGTTTGATACCTCTTTGTTGTGCTCAGGCTTATAATTGTATGTTCAAATATATTTCCACTTTTACCTTTACTGCTACTAAAAAAATTCCTCATGAAAAGGTTTATGTGATTTATTCATATTTGGATATTAATTTATCACCCAATTATATGAGTTTGAAATACATACAATCATATTGTGGTTCATGTGATGGTTGCCATTATATTATTTTGTATAATTTTAGTATGAGCTACGAAAAGGTTTGATTTAGGATTGATGCAGCGTTTATATGACCATTCTTGCTTTAGTGAATGTCATCATGTGCACTTCCAGTATTGTTATTGACCTTTTAATTCATTATGCATGCTTCATGAAAAGCTAAATATTTGAATATTCCAATAACAGTGATGATTTTACCCTGCATGTGGACCAAAATCATAAAGTTATATATATTGTTTATATTTATATTTGTTCATATCTACTTAGTTGATACTTTTATGAAGAGCGTTTGCACTATTACAGCCATTTCTATTGGCTGACAATAGTACATCTACAATTGATTGTTTTACAATATAATTAATATTTCAATTATATAGTGGTTTGTATAATTTAAAACATCACTCCTTTAAAAAAAATTGAAATTCATAAAATGTCGTATATTATAATAGTTGTAAATAGTATAGCCGGTGTTAATCTTTCCCTGTCTTATCTTGAACGTTTGATATTTGATTGATAAATTTTCTATGAGACAACCAAGCATTCCTTTGTGGATTTGTTTTCTCATATTGTAAATTTAGATGTCCTTTTTGTTTGTAATTATTTTATGCGGTGGATGTCTATATGTAAGTTAGAAATTTGAAGAAGAGAGCCTGAAGCTTACAAGGGAGTATGTGGATGTAATCCAGTTTTGAATTCTTCATGTTGGACGTGACGTATTTCGTTTTCAGCTGGCTTAGTTAAGGATCCAAACTATTGCAGGTCATTCCTCTCTACTTCCTTCACGTAAAATAATTTTGTCCCTTCGTGTTATTGGTTTAAAACTTTGATTTTTACATTGAAAATTTTATTATGTTTGTAGATGTTTTCTAGGGATTTAGTTGATGAATTGATAAACCTGTTGTTGAACCTGACCACAACTTGGCTAAACTTCATATTACTATTTACAAGTTCAATTTTTCTTCCAGTTCAAAAAATTCAAGTTGAATTAACATTTCAATACACTCATTATAGAAGTATGTTGACAATAAAACTGCAATTTCTATTCTTTTAAAGCAACAACAGCACAACTAAGAATGGATATGGTTTGCCTAGATTTTATTTCTGCTGGTATCTGCTAATCAGTTATGGGCTATGGGTGCGGCATTGGTAAACTTTTTAAATCTGTAAAATGTACTTTGGATTAACCACATTCATTTTAATCTTTGGTATAATATTATGACAATACTGCTTGGCTTAGTTGTTTTTGAGGTAGTAGATATCCTATGTAGTTTGCAACTGATTATATGTTCAAGCCATATTTCATTTCAAATGCCAAGGTTCAAAACTGTATGTTCCACTTGAATTTTAAAGAACATAAGATTTGTTGCAAGGTTATGTGTTTTTGTTTATTGCCCAATACAATTTATCTTGATTGTACTACCATACACAAACTAAATGTTATTTCAATTGTGTTTCATAATTTGATTAAAAAAGTGTTGTATCTAATTTCAACAGTAAAATTTCATTTTATTTTTTTGAACAACAAGCTTTATGTTACTTTTTGTTAATAATATTATGACTGTGGTCATTCAAAATGATGTCTACATTTGTTACTACAGATTTACTATACAACATACAAAGTCTGCAATTTGATCTTATCCAGTTATGTTCTAATCAAATTCAAGGCTATTAATATTGTATTCTAATGCATTTCTTCTTTATTTTGTATGTTAAACATATAGATTTGGCTAGGGAAGATTTAATAAGAATTGAGTCACTGATGACTGCTTATTTGAGCGGCACAAGATTTATTAGGTATGTTTCTATGTATTTATGAATTTTGGTAAATATGGCATGGGGAAAAGCTGCAAATTTATCATTACAATGTTAGAACTAATTCACACATATTTATGGTCATTAAATCCTACCCTTGCATGCCATAATACCCTTCCGCATTTCACTTGCCAAATTATATTTATGTAGTTTGTTCTACGATGATCAAGTCATCATCTCTTCCCTTTTTTCTTCTATTTAATCTCTATGTCTATTGTTGCATTTACCTAACTCATATTATATAGTAACATTGAAGTTGGGACCGATATGATTACAGGAGTATCTTAGAAAACCAAATTAAGCATACGGATTGTAGGATACAATTTCAATATATATTCTCTGAATTGTTCTATTTATTGTTTGATTTTACCATAAAGTAACACATTAATGAGTTTAAGGTGACACTGTACAAACCAACAATGATGATTATGATCAACAAAAATAAATAAATGAATGAAAGAATGTCGTACCAATGAATTTAATACTGGAAAAAAAGAAAAATAATTATCCTTTGTAGAGTCTGAACAATATTTGTTATAAGGAATCAGTTTAGGCATGACGAATTGAAATATTTTTTTTCTCAAGTAAGCTTAGCTTTAAAAGTTTTATATAATCTTCTCTCAAAACCTCATATAACCAATAGCCCTTGAGCTTTATCTGACACATTTCTTAATTGTGAACATATAGAATAGAAAAGAGTAATAATCATAGTTATCATAACCGAACCGTAAGTTAAACCGCAATGCTCAAAGGTCGAAGGTTTTTATGGTCGGACCGGTTGAACCGTCGGAACCATGCATGTTTAATTATAAACGAATAACTGGACTAGATATTAAATTAGCATAAAATATGGGGATAAAATAAGATGACGCATCTAAGCTGAAAGAAAACAAGGGTCTAAATGCAAAAGGCTACCAAATGAATTGAAATAAAGTATGGATTTATCACGCTGCTTGCATACTTTTCATCTTCTTCCTCAAAACCGGTCTTCCTCCTTCAAATAAACCCATCAAAAAAAAAACCTCCATCAGAATCTACCGAAACACAAAGCTAAATCTGGAAATATCTCTCAAAATTGCGGTTATTGAGGGTTCGACTTGATTTATTGGGATCAAACCACGGTCCGATGTAAGTAAGGGTTGGAATCGCCTCCGGACCGTCATGGCTGAAGGTCGGCGGTTCTGGGGATCCGACCGACGGTCCGGTCCGGTCTTGATAACAATAGTAACATCTGACCCACGATTTTGACCTTCTACATATTTTACTTCCTTAACACACCTTTTTCAGTTAACCTCCTTTTCCTTCTAACTATTTTATAGTGCTACTTAGCATAAATTATATGTGCACTGTCCTAAAATTACATGATAAAGGTTTACATATAATTTTCACTTTTAGCGTACATTCTGACAACTGTGTGACATGAAGAATTCTTTACTATGGTCATATTGGTTTATTTTCTATAGACAAATATTTTTTTTAAAAATTTTGACAGCTCCATTTTAATTAACTGATGGAACTTTATATTGCTCTGCATACGTCAATGACATAGATTTCTAATTCTGTATGTTGACTCTTTCTACGTTTGAACTTCCTTTGTGACAGGTTTTCTGATTATGGGTACATAATAACGCTGCATGCTTCATATTTTACTCCTATCTCTGTGCATAATTGCATAGTTCAACATGCTACCTGCTTCCTGTTGCATGCTTATTTTGGAACACTTTGTATTCTTCTTTTGTAAATATTTCCTGCTCCTGGATGTGGTTTGCATCAAACATGTGTTTTGTTAAATTTTGCCTGTTGCAAACATGTGTTGTCCTTTTTTATAAGTTATGATCTCTTTATTTTTTAACATCACTATTCATTTTACTCAATTTCTATATAATGCGCTTTGTCGTGTAATCAAACTTTGAATTAATCATACTATGCCACTGTACTAATAATTTTTACCTATCATTATAAATTTGTCCAAATTAGAATGTACGCCCATGCAGCAAATTGCAATGTAACTGGATGTAGGAGGTTAAATTGCATAAATTTTCTTATATACACGTGCAATGTGCGTGCCTTTGTACTGGTGTGTGTGTATATATATACACATATGTGTGTGTGGGGGGGGGGGGGGGGTGTGTGAACTGGGCCTGCCTTGAGAAATGTATTAATTGGTTGAACTATCTCTTGTTTCATATTAAGTGGTTAGGACTTGGTTCATTCCTAAGGTTCACTCCTTGGTTCTAGACTAAAGTCATGGGACCCGCCATTCTATGTTTTTATTACTCATTGGGTCCGCCTTTCTCTTATAAGGTGTTAAATGGTCCTAGTAGATGATAATATATGAGTGGGATATTTCTTCAAGTAATGTCTGATTCTTATCTACAACTTAGTGAGGGTAGACCTTGGGATGGTTTATACGAAAGGCATAAAGGAGCCATTGTATAAGAGAAGTATTAAATGGCTAGGAGTTCACCTATAGAGATAGCTAGATAGTAACATGATGATTCATCGGTAGGGTCTTAAATGAAGTTGTGTTCCTACATGAACCTAGTATTAAGTGGTCGCTACTATTTCTCGACCTACAAGAAGAGTATATATATTTAATAACGTTGACGTTAGGGATGAGGTCTTAAGTGGCTAGGGGTCCGCCATAGGGTCTTAAGTGATAATAGGAATCCACCTATAATAAATTAGGTAATGGCCTTAAGTGACCAGGTATAACCCACCTCATATGGTATTAAGTGACTATAAGGATTTCTGCCCTTATAACAACATATAAGCCTTAAGTGACTGTAAGGATGTTCGCCTCATGTGTTTAGTTATGTATGTTTGTTTACGTACACATAACATGAAGAATTTACACTGCCAAATATAGGAAATAGTCATTCCTAAACTTATATGTTTTTCATTCAGTAGAACTTTATTTTCTGACCTCCCTCCTTTTAACATAAATATGTTAGTAGGTGAGGATGCTTGGACCACTGATGATTAGTGATGCCTTACAATGGAGGCTTTAGTTATTATGGCATTATTATTGTTACTGTTATCATTATGTATTGGGATAACTATTAATGTACCTTATTATCTACTTAGACTTAGGTATCTGACATTTATGGTGTTTTAATTTTATGGTGCATCTATTTTGAGATGTTATATTTTATCCCTTTCGTTGTGTGAGACTCTGATTTTGTTTAATTGCTCTGTTATATCTATTTAGTATTTTCTCATAAGAACCAACGATCTACTTAGAATGGTTTTAAGTTCCGGCCTTTTCTAGGTCGGAATTTAGGCTCATTCCGGGTGGGTTGTTACATTTGGTATCGTAACATAGGTCACCCGATTACGTGGAAATATACGTAAGAGAGACATATTTGTTGTCTAAAAAGGTTTTCAAAACTATATATTTATATATGTGTGTGTACTATACCAAAAAATCATACAAAGTTATACAAGGAAACCTTTATTTTTCTTCCTTTTTGGCCTTGATACTATCTTAGGAAGTCTGTTGAAGGGTTTTCCCTTTTTAGGATAGTAGAAATGGCTGATAACTAGCCCGAGCAGGGGAACCAGACAACACCTCGGTATTTGCCTGAATGGTTCCAACAGTATCTTAGGACAATGGAACAGGTCCCTACTGCCAGTCCTGCCCCAGAGGACCATCAAATCAACTAACTAAAGAGGCCTTTAAGTTTCCTTGACTTTGGACAAAATTGTGAGTTTGGAAGGCAAGCCATTTTTGGGAACTTAAAGCTTCCTTGAAGCTAAAGCATGGATAACCGAGTGCGAACGGGTCTTCAAGGCTACCAAATGGGACGACCATCGTAAGTGTAGGATAGGGGCTTGGCATTTAAAGGGAGAAGCCCTAGAGTGGTGGAACATTATTTCGGAAGTGAATATGGGTAGATTGTTTACTTGGGAGGATTTTAAGACCCATTTTGGGACTAAGTTCTTACCTAATGTCGAGATGAGCCTACAGATGGAAAAGTTATTCAGTTGAAGCAAGTTGAGTTAAGTCTAAGAGAGCATGTAGCAAGATTTATGGAGTTATTCAAATTTGGGAGAGGGCTAGTGGAATCCCATATAAATAAAGCATTTATATTTGTTAGGCACTGAATTCTCCATTTAGGGAAATGTTGTTGGCTCAGGTGACGTTTCGAGCTACTTTGAAATCCCTTGTTGAGACAAATATCCTGTATACAGCTAAGGAAATTAGGGCAGTTTAGGATGAGAAAGGGGAAGGTGCCTTTAGTTTTTAGAAGAACAAAAAAAAGTTTTTTGGCTTAAGAAGAAGAAAGAAGGAGGTCGAGTTGTGTTCTAGGTTCCACAAGGAAGGCCATGAGGCCAAAGACTGTAGGGTGAAGTAAGCAAAGCCGGAATTCAAGGGAAAATGTTTTAATTGTCACAAGGATAGACACTTGGCAAGGAACTGGTCTAAACCGAGAGTAGTGCAGAGTAGGCAAAATTATGCCTTGGAATTAGCATTGATTCGAAGTCAACCAGCATTGGAAGGTATAATTTCTATCCTAGGAATTTCTTTATATACACTATTCGATTTAGGACCCACCCACTCCTTCATTGCTAGAAGGATTGTTGATTCCTTAAATCTTCCATTGTCCTTTTCTAGCCATCCCACAGGGGTGTCTAACCCTATTGGTGGGACTATGCAACTTTCAATTATGTGTAAAGACCTAGTATTAGACATCAGTGATGTCGACTTTTTTGCAATGCATATGTACTTGAATTCAAGGGATATGGTCTCATTTTAGTAATGAACTAGTTATCATTTTATAGGGCCATCCTTAAATGTGATAAAATAATTGTTTGCTTGAGAAGCCATGAGGTCCATAGCTTAAAGATCCCTTGTAGGACTGGGAATAGAGATTCAACCTTATTGTATTCCTTATCATCTGATTTAGAAGACCATCTTCGATGCCGATAGTTTATGAATTTCCAAATGTCTTCGAGGAGGTCGTAAGACTCCTACCCCATAAACAAATCTCGTTCAGGATAGACCTCGAGAAGGATGCGAGGCTAGTAGCATTTCCATTAAAGCACATTAATCATAAGGAAATGGGAGAGCTGGATAGAAAAATCTTTAGGTTACTGCATATTCAAAGGAGTACATCTGAGTGGGGTGCGCCAGTACTGTTTTCCACAAAATCTGATGGGTCATTAAGATTGTGTGTGGATTATAGAGAACTTAGCAAGCTGAGTAAGAAGAATAGATACCCCTTACTGAGGATTGATGACCTATTTGACCATTTGGGAAGTGCCCAAATCTTTTCTCAGTTAGATCTAGCTACTGGGTTTTATCAATTGAGAATTTCTGAAGAGAGTAAGCCTAAGACCACGTTTATGATTCCATATGGATTGTTTGAGTGGAATGTTATGCCCGTTGTTTTGATGAATTTCCGCGCTTTCTTTTTGGATCTTATGAGTATAATATTTAAAGGCATAATCAACAGGATAGTAGTTGTGTTTTAGATGACATTCTTATCTTTTTCAAGAACTTTAAGGAACATGAGGATCACTTGAGAAAAGTACTAGGAATTCTAAGAGAAAACCAACTTAAGTCCAAGTTTTCAAATTGTCACTTTTGGAAGAGAGAAGTCAAAGTTTCTTAGGCATATTATTTCTGGAAAAGGATTATCCATATACCCCACTAGGTAGAGGTTGTTCAAGGATGGAGGATATTATGTAATGCGGCAGAGGTTAGGAGTTTTCTTGGATTAGCAGGATACTATAGGAAATATATTAAGGACTTCGTGAGCATTACAACCCTTCTAACCCAATTGATGAAAAAGAATCATGAGTTTATGTGGAGTGAGAAGTATGGTATTTTCTTTAAAAGGTTGAAGGAATCTCTCATAAGTCCACCTATCCTTATTATTTAGGATGGAATGAAGATGTTCACAGTTTCCACCGATGATTGTGGAACTGATTTAGGAGCGGTACTCATGCAAGAGAGTAGTGTAGTTGCTTACGCAAGTCAAGAACATAAGGATCACAAGAAGATGTTCCCCGTCCATGACTTAGAGTTAGCAGTTGTAGTTTTTACCCTAAAGATGTAGAGATATTACCTTTTAGGAGAAAAGTTTGGACTCTTCACTGGCCATAAGTCTCTCAGATATTTGTTTTCTCAACGAGATCTGAACCTTCAACAACACCGATGGATGGAATATCTAGCATTATTTGATTTTTTTTCCATTTAGTATACCCTTAAGAAGAGTAATGTCGTGCTCGACTCTTTGAGTCGGAGACATGCTACCCTTATGTGATCACCGATTGGAAGCAATTCGAGTTTCTTTCTAATTTTAATTTGCACCCGCCATTTGAGGCAATTCAACGATTTCTTATAGTTGTGGAGGTAAGACTTGTTTTGATAGAAAGAATTAAGAGTGAGCAAGGCCATGATGATGAGTTGAGGTCATTAAAAGAAAAGATTTCTAAGGGAGAATCTTTTTCTCATTCAGATGGGTATTTTGTCGATAGTAGTGGTAGTCTGAGTAGGGGTAATCGACTTTTTGTCCATAAGAGTAGAGACCTTAGGATGGATGTTCTTGAGGAGTGTCATCGGTGATGACCGTACACCCTAGAGGGGATAAAAAGTTTAAGGACATGAGAAGAAGTTTTTATTGGGAAGGGACGAAGATGGATGTTGCAGAGTTTGTAGCTGAATGTTTTACTTGTAAAAAAGTTAAGGCGGAGCAGGGTAAGCCTGGAGGGCTGTTATTACCTGTAGAGATTGCCATTGGGAAATGGGAACACATTTCTGATGGGTTTCCTATGAGTCAGAAGGGAAATGAAGCCACTGGGGTTGTTGTGGATCAGTTAACAAAGAGCAACCATTTTATTCCGACCAAGAAGAGTAGGACCAGCGCTTTATTAGCTCAAGTATATGTCAAGGAGATAGTTAAACTGCATGGGATTCTGACTAGTATAGTTAGTGATAAAGACCCTTTCTTTATTAGTGAATTCTGGAGGAGCCTACAAGCAGCTTTAGGGATGACGCTGAGTTTGAGAATAACCTATCGCCCGTAAATCGACATTCAGACGGAGAGAGTCAACAGAGTTTTAGAGGATTTTCTTAGGGCTTGCATCATCGACTTTGGAGGAGCTTAGGAACAGCACTTTCCATTAGTTGAGTTTTCGTATAGTAATAGTTATCAAGCGATGATTGGTATGGACCCTTACGAGGCATTCTACGGGCGACCATGCAAAACGCCTACTTGATGTTGGGAAAACACCAACAAGATTCTACTATGACCAGGCCTTATCTGTGAATCTATGGAGGTATTATTACTTTGATTCAGTAAAGGATAAAGGCTACCCAGGACCGGCAGAAGTCTTACTGAAAAGGAGGTGGAAGAAACTAGATTTTTGAGTTGGAGATTTGGTATTCATGAAAGTTTCTCTTAAGAAGATAATCTGGTTCAGAAAGATTGGTAAGTTGGATCCCAGATTTATTGGATCGTTTAGGTTCGTGGATTGTAACACCCCGTAATTCTGTAACACTAGGATTCACAAATTAGGGCAGAATTAAAAAGTTAAAATCAAAATCAAGGGAAACGGGCTGCGCCATTGCGTTCGTCTCGAAATTCTGCATGAAAACGAGTCCGAGTTTGCGTAAATCGGAGTCCGTATGAGGAAGATATGGCCTCCAGAAGATTCAGCGAAGTTCAATTTTCAAAACAGGGCAGAAAAAGGAATTCAAATTCGAAAACAGACCCAGGCTGGGCTGGGCGGGAATTTTCCGGCCCAAGGCACCCAGGTCGACTGGGTAGTCGACCTGGGTCACCCAGGTCGACTGGGTAGTCGACCTGGGTCACCCAGGTCGACTGGGTAGTCGACCTGGGTCACCCAGGTCGACTGGGTAGTCGACCTGGGGGTCGACCCCCCCTGCTTTTTCCTGTTTTCTGCACCTGATTCGTTCTTCTGTATCTGGACGCCATTCTGACCAGATTCGTCCGCCTAACGCTATATAAACAGCCCTAGTCTTCTTCTCTATTCACAATTCTCCTCTACCCTTATGCTGCAAAGATTCTTAGTGAACATGGCTTCCTCTCCTCCTCTTAATTAAATAATAAATAAAATAATATATATAAAATAAATCAACACGAGTAGGTGCTGCTCACAGACTTTCTAAGAGGAGATTCAAGCTAGAATTCAAGTGAAGATTCGAACGACTGCAACGATTGTTTTTCTACGAATCATAGCAACGCCTCCTTTCTATTCTAATCTAATCTCGGTAAGTCAGTTATTTCTAGATTTGAACGTTTTTCTCTGTTCGTGACATGAAATTAAAGGAATAAAAGAATATGCCAAGTCTCTCTCTCTCTCTCTCTATTCGAATCAGTGCCTATACTCTTGGACCTAATTAAGAACTGTTTTGATTCAAGGACAAATAAGACTGTGATTATGAAACTATGGACCTTAGAACCATTTGCCTCTTTGACTATGAACATTGCCTATGACTATGAATGTTGCCTATGACTATGGACATTGCCTATGACTGTGACTGTGACTATGAGGATTATTTCCTTGACTAAACCTATGCCTTTGATTAGAAAACATGAACTATTGTCTATGACATAACAAGGACATCTGTGATTAAACACCTAGGATTCATGACTAGGAAAGTGTTGCTTAAGTTTTATGACTGTGAAATTGGGTCTAAACCCGATCATTTATTCTGTCTATTCTTGGTTATCTTTGGTTTTAGACCTTGGGAATTTACCTATTAAGTTAGGTCTACCCATGTTCTTGAACCTACGCCTTTATTCTGTCTATTTTTGGTTTTAGACCTTGGGAATTTACCTATTAAGTTAGGTATACCCATGTTCTTGAACCGACGTCGTTATTCAACCCTTTTATGCCAGTTGGTATGTCTATCTTTTGCATAGCATCTTTGGTTCATTCCCTATTTTCTACGAACCAAGCTTTATTTATAATCTAGATTGAATCACGATTATACGAACGGTGGGAATGCGATTTGGGCAAAATATGAAATTTACTAAAAACATAGTTTAACTTGGAAATTGGCATAAATTGGGAACATGAATTTTGGCATGTTCATAGAAATGCAAATTGGATAAATTTGACATGAATTAGAAGAGGTGTAATTTGAATCTAGTATTGACGTGTAAATCTAGCATTTACATGAATAGTGAACTAGAGTAATAAGTCTAGTTTGACGTAAATTAGAATGTTGAATTGGAATTGGATTAGCTAATTTGGCACGGTAAGTATATCAGCATAAATGTGAAATTGGCCATAATTGGGAATAACTGTCAGGTTTAGCAAAATCATGGTTAGTGACACTTAAGTTGGTATAGTTTACATACCAAAAAGCATAAATATGATTTAGGAAGGGAAATGGGCCATAGAAATAAATGTAGACAATTTACATTAAAAGAGTAATTAGGAAATAAGTAAATTAGAAATAATTTACTTATATAATCTGGACTAAATGAGGAAATATAAATTTAGACAAATTAAAGGTTTATTAATGACATCTCTTTTAATAATAAGCCAGAAAGTTCTAGAGTGACAGAGAGGATAGTGTCTAGGCTTGAGTTTGGAAAATACAAGTTTCCTGCTCTCCCTGGCTATCCCTAACTGATCCGACGAACGGGATGGTTACTTTCAAAACTTGATTTGAAAATTAATCAAAACCCTTTTGAACTTAGAAAACACGAATATGCCTAACCCGAGGTTAGACTGAGTTGCGATGTAAACCTGCCCGGAACCAACCGGCACATCCAGTAGTCGCAACAATACTTGTCTAATGTGAGTGGTAGTGGCTTTAATTTATCCAGTTAAAGCTAGAACAAGAAAGGTAGGGTTAAGACACTTAACCAATTCAACATGATAACTAGACTGATGGGTGGGGTTAGGTTCAGACTGACACTTAACACAGTTAAGCTAGAATGGGAGGGTTAAGTCCATAGGAACACTTAACCAACTTAACACAGTTAAGCTAGAATGGGTGGGCTAAGTCCATAGAGACACTTAACCAAACTCAAGGTAGCAAAACGAGACTTGTAGGGGTTAAGTAAAGTTAATACACTTAGCCAAATTAACATATTAACTAGACCAGAGGCTGGGGTTAAGTAAAATCTAATACACTTAGCCAATTTGATATGTTAGCTGGGCTAGACCGTAGGGTTAAGTAAACTTGAACACTTAACCATCAGGTTGTGATAAAGGAATGGGGTTAAGTCTAAAACATGAAGGGACAATACATAACCATTAATAATAACATGTTAGTTAAAACAGACAGGCAAGGTTAAGTTAAAAAGGAACACTTAACCAACACAGGGTGAATGGGTAGGGTTAAGCAATAAATACTTAACCAATATAACTTGGTTTGTGGTAGGGTTAAGTCAACATGAGTTACTGATAACACTTAACCAGTTTAACAGGGTAAATGAGGAGTGTTAAGTTAGCGTGGATTGACTATGACACTTAACCAATCCAAATTGACGGGAAAGGGAGCTAAGTAAACCTTAGTTAAGAAAACAACGATTCTGGAAACTAAGTGGTAAATCTTAGTTAGTAAAACTAAGTAGTAATTCTTAGTATAACACGGGAAGGAGCGAATGTCCAACGAATTGGGTTACGAAGCCCGAGGCTTCGAGGGGATGTGAGGGTACTCTTGGTATCCCTCTGTGAGGCTGCAGGTGATCCGCCTGGGCCCACAGAGGTTAAGGTCTGCGTAGAAGAACCAGGGGTATGCCTTGGTTGCAACACATGGCAACCTAAAGACCAGGATGGACCGGCGTGATTCGGTGAGCAAACGGTAGCCCTGTTATAGCGACTCGTCGTCTACCATCCATCTTGAGTCAATCGAGATACGTGAAGCGGAAAGGCGGAGAACTCCAAAAGACCATATACTTGCTATCTAGTTATGGGTGAGGATGGCTATAGGATAGTGGGGCACCGGGGGCCGGCGTATAGTTCTCATTTTTCAAGGTGTGCCTTTCATTAGTTGAGGGAGGGGTCAAGTGGGACCATAGCCACCGAAATAAAAACAGACCTTAGCATCTGCATCGGCAAATATCTGAAAGCTCCCGACCGAATTCTATATTCCTTGATTTGCCCTGTCACAGGACTCGGACAACACATTACAGGACATGTGCATCTAGACAAGCGATAACGATTCGCGATACATGCATAGGGAAGTATAGGAACATATACCACTCTAGGTAGTGTGTCCTAGACTTGGGGGCATCGTTCGACCGGTAGCATAATTCCTAGTTGAACTAGGTGGCATAAATCCTGAATCCGAGAAGCGTTCAGCAGACAGCGTAAACTCTAAAAGGCACTTGGTAGGAAACCCTAGATTAAAACTAGGTAACAATAAATAAATAAATGCCTGAAGGCGATGGAAAATACAGGGATTGGGATCACGTTATCGTTACTAGTTGGGACACTAGTTAGGTGGTGCAGAGATATAGAAACCAGTATAACAAGGAAATAGCTAAGCAGCGAAAGTATTAGAGCATATCCAGTTTATCTTAGCTTAGCATATCTTGTGTTAGTCTTGTCAGATCTTGCCAACCCTATATCTTGTATTCAGTTAATTCATGTCGTTTTGTTTTTCCATGTTCACATGCTAGAAGTTACTGAACTTACTCAGGCTTTATGTCTGACTCTGTTTTTCCTTCGTTTTCTTTTCTTCCGTTTCCCCCCCAGGTAGTAGAGGAGGGAATAGTATAGCTCAGGTTAAGTTGGAATGTCACTCTTTCCCAGCTTGAAGATTTGTTGATGTTTGCTTGGATTCTCTTTTCAGATGCTATGGCTGGCTCTTGCTAAATTTGGGGAATATAAATGTATTTTCATGCTTCTTTATTTTGTAAGACAGATGATACTCTGATATTGTAAAGAAATCATTGTACAAATTATTTTATCAATAAAGCAAAGTTTTATTTTCCGCTGTTTAATTTCTGTCTGTCTTGTAATTTATCTGCATCTTTTACCCTAAATGCTCCACAGAACTTAGTGCATTCCCTTCTTGAGTGACAATAACGGACGTGGGGTGTTACACGTGGTATCAGAGCTGAAGGTTACCAGATCAGATAAAGGATTTGAAAAATTATTTTCAAAACAGTTTTAAAAGAAGCATTTTCAAAAGAAAAGATTTGTTTTAAAGGCATATTCCCCAAAGCCATACGCACTATCTTCTCTTCCTCTGTTTGAATTCTTGTCTCCTTCTTTCTTGAGTCTCTGGGGCTCCTGGATTTCTGGGAGGTAACCTCATCGAAGGGCGAAGTAGTGCCCGACTTCCATCTATAACCGTAGTAGTTTCACCTGCGGTTAGTTTTCTTTCAAGCTTAGTAGGGTTTTCTGTACGATGGAAGCAGCTTTCGAGATATTTGTCAACATGGCTACACACGGAAGGGGATGAGGAGTTTGGCTAGGGAGCACAACCCTAGGATGAGGAGTTCATGGATGTAGATTTAGCTCACAAAGAAGAAAGGAATTATAAAACCTAAGACAAGAGGAAGTATCTTTGCTAGGGAATGATAGGGCATATAAGTAAGGACAAGGGCAAGAATGAGGAACAAGATTTTTAGAAGGGCAAGAACCTACTTTCGCCACCAAGCGTACCTAGGAGAAAGGTAGTAAATTTATGTTGGAAGAGTCTAGTTTTGCTGTTCGTACTCTTTCCTTTGGTTTTAGCGCTTCACATTTTTTTTCATATCCACTTCCATAGTTGAGTCTCTGCACCATAGTACTTGTATCGTAGAAAGATCCCACTAGAGTCTCAAATCCAATTGGTGGTCCGACTAGTTTATTTTTGTTAGTAGGGATTTGAGAATAGCTATCGAATTTGCTTATATCGTCTCACGTAGATCGTCTAAATTCGGGGGAGATATTCCTTGGGTGCTTGTCTGATATTGGTTTAGTCCTTTGGGGCTTGTACTTGAGGAATGTCAAGTTCGGTTTGGATAGTTTGCGTGAGAGATGAATAGTTGTGGCAGGCACTCCAAAGAACACGTAGTGACCTTTCGACTCTTATAGTTATGGCATGGCGGATAAGAGGGAAACCTCTAATCATCTTAGTACATACACTTGGTACCGTAATTGACGTCTGTTTATTTTGGAATTGGAGATCAGAAACTCCACAATCGTGAAGTTAAGATATAGTGGAGTAAAGCTCAAGAAGGCTAGATACTAGCATCATACCCCTTTTCCTTAAGGGTGCATCCTTGATTTCTTTGTTTAGGAGCTTTGCACATAATTGTTTCTCTCTTTCCAAAGTATATCACCTTGGTCGTATCTTCGATCCTTAGGTAGAAGCCAATGGATGTAAACATGCATTTAAAACATGTTATGGTTGATGGTTGCAAGTGGTTGCTAATGGTTGCTTGTGAATGCATATGCATACGTATTAGGCACTAGATCAGTTCAGACGCTTTCATATTGCATTTACAGATATGTATTTGTTTGTAAATTGAACTTGATATGTTATCATATGGGTGTTGCATATGGATGAATGGCTATGCACACATGTAGTATTTACATAACTAGGGATGCTTGCATACATGGTTGGACGCATGGCACTGACATGATTCACATTAAGGAGGTCAATTGAATCAGTAGACCGCCTGATTTTACAGTAGATAAAGACATATACACACTATGCATATGAACATGAAAGCATTAGAAATCTTTTAAGGACAATGGATGCCTATGAGTGAATGGTTGAGTAGATGGGTGATTGGATGGTAGGACACATTCTTCCTAACTTGAAGATTTCGGGGACGAAATCCTTTTAAGTGGGGGAGAATGTAACACCCCGTAATTTTGTAACACTAGGATTCACAAATTAGGGAAGAATTAAAAAGTTAAAATCAAAATCAAGGGAAACGGGCTGCGCCATTGCGTTCGTCTCGGAATTCTGCATGAAAACGAGTCCGAGTTTGCGTAAATTGGAGTCCGTATGAGGAAGATATGGCCTCCGGAAGATTCAGCGAAGTTCAAGTTTCAAAACAGGGCAGAAAAAGGAATTCAAATTCGAAAACAGACCCAGGCTGGGCTGAGCGGGAATTTTCCCGCCTAAGGCACCCAGGTCGACTGGGTAGTCGACCCCCCTGCTTTTTCCTGTTTTCTGCACCTGATTCGTTCTTCTATATCTGGACGCCATTCTGACCAGATTCGTCCGCCTAACGCTATATAAACAGCCTTAGTCTTCTTCTCTATTCACAATTCTCCTCTACCCTTATGCTGCAAAGATTCTTAGTGAACATGGCTTCCTCTCCTCCTCTTAATTAAATAATAAATAAAATAATATATATATAAAATAAATCAAGACGAGGAGGTGCTGCTCATAGACTTTCTAAGAGGAGATTCAAGCTAGAATTCAAGTGAAGATTCGAACGACTACAACGATTGTTTTTCTACGAATCATAGCAACGCCTCCTTTCTATTCTAATCTAATCTCGGTAAGTCAGTTATTTCTAGATTTGAATGTTTTTCTCTGTTCGTGACATGAAATTAAAGGAATAAAAGAATATGCCAAGTCTCTCTCTCTCTCTCTATTCGAATCAGTGCCTATACTCTTGGACCTAATTAAGAACTGTTGTGATTCAAGGACAAATAAGACTGTGACTATGAAGCTATGGACCTTAGAACCATATGCCTCTTTGACTATGAACATTGCCTATGACTATGAATGTTGCCTATGACTATGGACATTGCCTATGACTGTGACTATGAGGATTATTTCCTTGACTAAACCTATGCCTTTGATTAGAAAACATGAACTATTGTCTATGACATAACAAGGACATCTGTGATTAAACACCTAGGATTCATGACTAGGAAAGTGTTGCTTAAGTTTTATGACTGTGAAATTAGGTCTAAACCCAATCATCTATTCTTTCTATTCTTGGTTATCTTTGGTTTTAGACCTTGGGAATTTACCTATTAAGTTAGGTCTACCCATGTTCTTGAACCTACGCCTTTATTCTGTCTATTCTTGGTTTTAGACCTTGGGAATTTACCTATTAAGTTAGGTCTACCCATTTTCTTGAACCGACGTCGTTATTCAACCCTTTTATGCCAGTTGGTATGTCTATCTTTTGCATAGCATCTTTGGTTCATTCCCTATTTTCTACGAACCTAGCTTTATTTATAATCTAGATTGAATCATGATTATACGAACAGTGGGAATGCGGTTTGGGCAAAATATGAAATTTACTAAAACATAGTTTAACTTGGAAATTGGCATAAATTGGGAACATGAATTATGGCATGTTCATAGAAATGCAAATTGGATAAATTTGACATGAATTAGAAGAGGTGTAATTTGAATCTAGTATTGACGTGTAAATCTAGCATTTACATGAATAGTGAACTAGAGTAATAAGTCTAGTTTGACGTAAATTAGAATGTTGAATCGGAATTGGATTAGCTAATTTGGCACGGTAAGTATATCGGCATAAATGTGAAATTGGCCATAATTGGGAATAACTGTCAGGTTTAGCAAAATCATGGTTAGTGGCACTTAAGTTGGTATAGTTTACATACCAAAAAGCATAAATATGATTTAGGAAGGGAAATGGGCCATAGAAATAAATGTAGACAATTTACATTAAAAGAGTAATTAGGAAATAAGTAAATTAGAAATAATTTACTTATAGAATCTAGCCTAAATGAGGAAATATAAATTAAGACAAATTAAAGGTTTATTAACGACATCTCTTTTAATAATAAGCCAGAAAGTTCTAGGGTGACAGAGAGGATAGTGTCTAGGCTTGAGTTTGGAAAATACAAGTTTCCTGCTCTCCCTGGCTATCCCTAACTGATCCGACGAACGGGATGGTTACTTTCAAAACTTGATTTGAAAGTTAATCAAAACCCTTTTGAACTTAGAAAACACGAATATGCCTAACCCGAGGTTAGACTAAGTTGCGATGTAAACCTGCCCGGAACCAACCGGCACATCCAGTAGTCGCAACAATACCTGTCTGATGTGAGTGGTAGCGGCTTTAATTTATTCAGTTAAAGCTAGAACAAGAAAGGTAGGGTTAAGACACTTAACCAGTTCAACATGATAACTAGACTGATGGGTGGGGTTAGGTTCAGACTGATACTTAACACAGTTAAGCTAGGATGGGAGGGTTAAGTCCATAGGAAGACTTAACCAACTTAACACAGTTAAGCTAGAATGGGTGGGCTAAGTCCATAGAGGCACCTAACCAAACTCAAGGTAGCAAAACGAGACTTGGAGAGGTTAAGTAAAGTTAATACACTTAGCCAAATTAACATATTAACTAGACCAGAGGCTGGGGTTAAGTAAAATCTAATACACTTAGCCAATTTGATATGTTAGCTGGGCTAGACCGTAGGGTTAAGTAAACTTGAACACTTAACCATCAGGTTGTGATAAAGGAATGGGGTTAAGTCTAAAACATGAAGGGATAATACTTAACCATTAATAATAACATGTTAGTTAAAACAGATGGGCAAGGTTAAGTTAAAAAGGAACACTTAACCAACACAGGGTGAATGGGTAGGGTTAAGCAATAAATACTTAACCAATATAACTTGGTTTGTGGTAGGGTTAAGTCAACATGAGTTACTGACAACACTTAACCAGTTTAACAGGGTAAATGAGGAGTGTTAAGTTAGCGTGGATTGACTATGACACTTAACCAATCCAAATTGACAGGGAATGGAACTAAGTAAACCTTAGTTAAGAAAACAACGATTCTGGAAACTAAGTGGAAGTAGTAATTCTTAGTATACCACGGGAAGGAGCGAATGTCCAACGAATTGGGTTACGAAGCCCGAGGCTTCGAGGGGACGTGAGGGTACTCTTGGTATCCCTCTGTGAGGCTGCAGATGATCCGCCTGGGCCCCCAGAGGTTAAGGTCTGCGTAGAAGAACCAGGGGTATGCCTTGGTTGCAACACATGGCAACCTAAAGACCAGGATGGACCAACGTGATTCGGCGAGCAAACGGTAGCCCTGTGATAGCGATTCGTCGTCTACCATCCATCTTGAGTCAATCGAGATACGTTAAGCGGAAAGGCGGAGAACTCCAAAAGACCATATACTTGCTATCTAGTTATGGGTGAGGATGGCCATAGGATAGTGGGGCACCGGGGTCCGGCGTATAGTTCTCATTTTTCAAGGTGTGCCTTTCATTAGTTGAGGGAGGGGTCAAGTGGGACCATAGCCACCAAAATAAAAACAGACGTTAGCATCTGCATCGGCAGATATCTGAAAGCTCCCGACCGAGTTCTATGTTCCTTGATTTGCCCTGTCACAGGACTCGGACCACACATTACAGGACATGTGCATCTAGATAAGCGATAACGATTCGCAATACATGCGTGGGGAAGTATAGGAACATATACCACTCTAGGTAGTGTGTCCTAGACTTGGGGGCATCGTTCGACCGGTAGCATAATTCCTAGATGAACTAGGTGGCATAAATCCTGAATCCGAGAAGTGTTCAGCAGACAGCGTAAACTCTAAAAGGAACTTGGTAGAAAACCCTATATTAAAACTAGGTAACAATAAATAAATGGATGCCTGAAGGCGATGGAAAATACAGGGATTGGGATCACGTTATCGTTACTAGTTGGGACACTAGTTAGGTGGTGCAGAGATATAGAAACCAGTATAACAAGGAAATAGCGAAGCAGCGAAAGTATTAGAGCATATCCAGTTTATCTTAGCTTAGCATATCTTGTGTTAATCTTGTCGGATCTTGCCAACCCTATCATCATAGTGTTATCTTGTATTCAGTTAATTCATGTCGTTCTGTTTTTCCATGTTCACATGCTAGAAGTTACTGAACTTACCCAGGCTTTATGTCTGACTCTGTTTTTCTTTCGTCTTCTTTTCTTCCGTCCCCCCCCCCAGGTAGTAGAGGAGGGAATAGTATAGCTCAGGTTAAGTTGGAATGTCACTCTTTCCCAGCTTGAAGATTTGTCGATGTTTGCTTGGATTCTCTTTTCAGATGCTATGGCTGGCTCTTGCTAAATTTGGGGAATATAAATGTATTTTCATGCTTCTTTATTTTGTAAGACAGATGATACTCTGATATTGTAAAGAAATCATTGTACAAATTATTTTATCAATAAAGCAAAGTTTTATTTTCCGCTGTTTAATTTCTGTCTGTCTTGTAATTTATCTGCATCTTTTACCCTAAATGCTCCACAGAACTTAGTGCATTACCTTTTTGAGTGACACTAACGGACGTGGTAAGTTACATGGATAGGATTAGAAAACTTTCTTATCGTGTGAATCTTCTCGAGCGCTTATCGAGGGTCTATAACATTTTCTATGTCTCTCATCTTCGGAAATGCCTACATGATTCGACCATCGACTTCGAGCTAAATGATATTGGAGACGCAGGGAGCTACGAGTTAGAGCCTATGGTGCCACGTGCCACAACAAAGATAGTGAAGCACAGAATTGAAAGACTATGCAACAACTATATTCTCCTAATTCGAGTACAATGACGAGATAACCCTATGGAAAGCACCTAGAAAATCGAGGAGAAGATTAGTCAAACTCATTCAGAGCTTTTTTCATGTAATTATTCCACTCAAATTTCCGTTTATGGTTGCAATGTTGTTGCAAGATTGGATGATAGGAGACAGATGCAACACAAATGCAACGTGCACTCATATAGAAGTATATGCATATTATTGTGTTCTGCATACATATAACATCACTTATTTCACATACACACTAGGACTGAGATCACTTTAGCAAGTCTGCAATATATAATCACTATGAGTTATGGATGTTTATGGATGCTTATAAAATAACATGGGTGTACAACATGGACGTTTGAAGCGAGTTTTGTTCTTATCCCCTTTAAAAGATTTCTGAATGAATGAGGTAGAGGGAGGGGTGGAAGGGGATTTGGTAGAAGAGGTCGGGTTCAACCATTGGGATAATGGTCAAACTAAACCCAAATGGGAAAATATCAAATTCTAACCAACTTCAAACTTATCAATGTTTATACTCAAAAATACATAAATGACATTTTGTACTCAATCGAAGGTATCTCGAGTCCAAATTCATCCATTTATAAAAAGTCACAAATTTCGGCTTTTAAGCCGAACACACAATACTATATTTAAATAAATCTCTTAATTAAATAATTGTAAATTATGCGGGTTGTTACAGACTCCCCCTCCTTAAAGAAATTACATCCCTGCAACAATTTAGGAAAAACCCAAAAAGTAACAACCTAGATGTAATACCACAACGTGATATAATAAGAACAAAAGTCAAGAATAGGAATCAAAGTTTCTAAGATGTCACCGAAATCATAAAACATGAAATATTGTGTGCATGGAAGAAAATAAAGCTAGTAAAGAAAGGTGAAAAGCCATGACCAAATGAGCTTGGCGATTCAAAAAAAGGCTAATAGGGAGAAGCCACTTCTCCCCGACAATGCTAAACTCTAATCATGAGGATTACACGAACGAATACTAAAACAATTTATAGTTCATTATTATTTTTAGCTTGAAAACAAGTTACACATGGTTTAGTTTCTTTTCAAAATAAGATATCCCACACTTTGTAGTTAAAATACTAACTATGCAAGGCGTTCACAATTCATTATCTTATTAAAATCCGTAAGGAGGACCTAAGGAACAATGTCCCGTTATCTTCCCATCATGTTTCAACTAGAAATTCGTCCCTTAAGAATTTCTCAAAAATATTCTTGCTCATAATTTTTCTTGAAAAAGAAAAGGATATATATGATGTTCATATATATCCCATTCACAAGAACGAGGTGTCCCATTAGGGAAACAAGGTCATGAAACAAAAATCCGGGATATAAACCCAAAATTTGAAATTTTAGCGCATCCCCTAATATATCATAAGCACAACTTATAAGTCATTAGAAATGATAAATGGTAGAAGTTGAAAGAATTTCACAAAACTTGCAAACCTTAGTTTTCAAATACATAAGAATATCACCAACAAAGATGAGGTCAAATTACTCGGGATATGGCCTCAAAAATTTGGTTCATATAATATTTGTTAACCCTAAATGACAAAGCGAGCATGAAATAAAGATAATGGAAGTCTATCCCTCTCGATCAAAAGTTAGTGAAAACCTGCTGCTAAGTCTAATAGCAAAATGAGTTTAACACTATTAACCTATTGAATAGATCGTCAATACGAGGCAAGGAATATATTTAGATCACTATGGTTATCACAAAGCTTAAACATTCCACCAGATCTCTCCACAAAAAAGTTCCTCATTGTCCTTAGTGATTGGTCATTAAGGAGGACAAGTAAACAGTCCAAGCCATGAAAATAAAAATCAATTTCAAACTCAACTACCCATCAAGGTGGCCATCCTGAAAATGGGTGCAAAGATTCCAGAAAATTCACACATAATGTGAATTATAAAAACATATCTTCCTCAACGTCATTCTCATTTCAATGAGAATTTAGAAAACATAAGGAAGCTAACGAATCTAAATTAGAATCGCTAGGAACAACAGAAATGTATCTCACAGACATAGGATGTCAAAGATGGATAATTCATTCAATAAATAAAATATGGGCCTCAAATCGGTTAGGCCAATCCATTCCTGAAAATCACCGCGAAACCGAACCAAACAAGACATGCAAATAGGCATGGAAAGAAAAGTCACATAAAAGAGAGCTCATCAAACATAAAAACATGATTTTAAAAACCCACCAAAGTTATGCTCTAGGGCATTTCACAAAGGAATAACAACTTTCTACAAAGTTGATTTATCATAATGCTAAATCCAATTTAGCATACAAGAGATTAAAATTAGGAATCACGCAGGATCCCAATTCATGTAAGCCCGGAGATCAAGAAACGAAATCTGGAAACAAGAGACTAAGATCAATAAATAAAATATAGCTTATTACTTTTCAAAATAAGATTCGAGATAATTTTTAATGAAAACTTGAATCATCCAAATTCTAGAAATTACCCAAAGAAATCTATAAAAAATAAAATGGAAAGACACTCAAACCATAACAAGTGCGAGCATACAAATCCATAAATCACAGTGTTATTCACAAACAGGTCTCATAACATGAAAGTGGACACACACACACACACACACACAAAAGTCTAGAAAACACAAATGAGCGCATGGCTCCAAAGATGAACACGTAAGCAATTCGTGTTATAAATAAATAAAGAGAAACAAATGAATCACTTGAATCATAAGGATCCCTATAGTCACCATATAAACACAAATACTTCCATAGCTCAAAGCTATGTACATACTTATATATATATAATAGTAGTCATCACAAAAATGGTGAAATCATAAATAACCCAAAAACACACAAACAACATGACGCGGATTCACATAGATTACAATGACCTCAATAAGGTCGCTAACACCTCCCGAAGCGGTTCTACCTTAACGACAAGGTCACTGACACCTACCCAGGAAGTTTTGCCATCATGACAAGGTCGCTTACACCTTCCACAAGAAGTTTTGTCTTTAAGGACAAGGCCACTAACACCTATCCAGGCGATTTGTCATTTATCCACAGAATGTGTCACAAGATTGGAAACTCAAATACTCAACAAACGATCAGAAGATAAAAACCACGAAGTAATCATCGACGATCAACAAGGAAAGCGTAATTTACATTAATCTAGTAAATAGGTGAGTTTAGCCATATGCACCATAACAACTAACTTAACTCAAATATTTTTGAACAAATTGCAAATTCCACTATAAAACACAAATTGATCATAGCAAAATTTCAAAAGGCATAACCCAAAGGTTACAAAGGGAAGATCAAAACGGCCTTCATAGCTAAGTTTAAGTTGTTATGCTAATGCTAAGGCTCAATGTCTATGCATACCATAAATATTTAATACTTAAAATTACATTCTTAAATATCGAAATGCAAAATTGTTATGTCAGAATTATATCATTAAAGTAATTAGAAATCCCTATCGATACCATGGCATCCTACATCTTGACTAGAATTCATAACATACTCCATTAGAAAACTGTAATCCAATAGATGCGGGCGATTCTTGTTTTATAGGATTCTGACTTACATCGGATCTTATACATTCATTTGAACTACTATTCACAAAATCATGAACTGCCACTACATGACAAGCTCGTTTTAATAAAATTTAACTAATTCACTTAACGTTAATTAAGTTTATAAATTATAAACCTATTCACTTATGTTTTTAACATAAACTAGTTAAACATTCAAATTCAATTTGGAAATGGTGACTATCCAAAATCGTCGAACATTCCATTTTATTAAAAGATGAAATCTTTCAATCATCATATCAAAATAATATGAAACTATTTATTCATGAATTAAATTTTTAATCATAAATAAATAAACAACTATTTCATAGTGCTTAGCAAAAATAATTTATCCGGTTTCGACCCATAAAGATAATCTCAAACAGATTAGTATATTTCTTAGCCAAAATTAATTTATTAAATAATTTAAAAGCCTTCACGAATAAGTCCCAAAGATGAGTTCAACTCAAAATAGGCAGTAACTCTGTGAATTCCTACTCACGAAAGGGATGGGATTTTAAGTTTATCTAGGCCAAGATTCACAAAATGAACCTAAATAAATTTGATTGGTTGATCAAGGGATCATAAAGTAAGATAGGACATGACGAGTCTTAAGAATCAAAATAAATATTAACACCTGATTTCCTAAGAGAGACTTAGGGCAATGATCCTCATCATAATATATTATATTGTCCTGAACTTGGCTTTGATACCAAGCTATGATGCCGCACCTCTATACTCGCATTAGCCAAGGACATTACGAAGTAATGTTGTCAATTAATATGGAGAATAAGGCTATTGAGGAATGATCTTTTATATAATTACTTTGAACAAGTGTTAAACATGTCGAATAATGTGGTCTTACTTTTTCTTTTAAGAGGAAATCCGACACATCTAATTCAAGTTCAAACAAACCACACAGTGGCTATATATAACTCGAAAATAATATAACATAACATAATAATACAATCAGAGTCATACACTATATATTCACATCGCAAATGAAAAAATGGATATGAATATAACACATTAGAGTTTTCACAAAGATAGTAGTCATACTCGATCCACTATACAACAAAAGAATAGGTGCAAGTGCTAGCCTAAGGAATATGTATAAATGAGGAGTCTATCTCATATACACATAATCAAAATCTACTACTAATGTAGTTAGCTAAAAGTCAAAGAATGGTCCCCGCTAGAAATCATGTGGAAGCACCTGTAATACCTCATTCTAACTCGAGTTTTATTTATAAGAAAATAAACAATAAACAAATCAGTCTAGTCGTACTTATCACAATAAACTGAGGTAGAATAAGAGATACAAACAGATAATGACATATATACAAAAACAATAATGTTCACATATAAATGTGAAACACCCAACGATGTCCACACAATATCTCAAAGAAATCTCATCGCTACCCATAAGAAATGATAACACATCAAATCATCACAAAATTTCTAACACATTATCAAAATAGCTCGAATTAATATCCCATATCAGAACACAAAATTTCAGAAACCGGTGAATAAAAACCAAAAGAATCACCAAAAGAGAGGGATACCTATTACATGACAGGAGCTTGAAAGCTCACCAACACAATCAAAAAATGAGACGCGATCTATAGGTAGTTAAAATATAGTCTTCAGCCAAATCTCCACCGGAACCTTCCAATGACCAAGGGTCGCGACCTCGCCAAATTTAAACCAAAGTTCCACATGATGATCTGAGGGCTGTAGAAAGCACAAGTCCACAAAATGAACTAAAGTTCCTCAAATTGAGCTGAAGATCATAGAATGCACAAATACACAAAATGAACCGATGTTTCCCCAAAAGCGATCCGAAGATCATAAAATGCAGAATTCACAAAATGAACCGAAATTCCTTAAAGTAATCCAAAGATCACAAAATGAGCGAACTCACAAAATGAACCAAAGTTCCTTAAAGTGATATGATGATCCTCTAAAATGTGAAATAAATTCCATAATCCAAAGACATCGCATAATGCTAGTCTAAAGCTTAAAAAGATCATAGTTGATAAAAAGTAGTGTAATATACAATAAGTTAGCAAACAGTTGAGTTTAGCCAAATATTCCATAACCACCAACTTAACTCAAATATTTACGAACAAACTATATAGTCCACTAGAGGCACAAGATGATTGTTTCCACAGTTTTCAATCGAATGAATTCAAGCATTTACCGTCGAAGCAAATGCAAGTGTTTCCTACCACTTATTTTACTAAGGCATTTAATTGTATTTCTCATACGAGCGAGGATAAGTTTTTTTAATATATACATACTAGTAGAATGGAAAACAATTTGTAAAACAACACTGCATGATGAAAGTAGCATTAGAAACTATTTTTGATAAAAGATTTGAAATCTACTAATAGTATAAAACCCTTAATAGTTTGAAGTGGCAAAAACTCATAAATACTATTGTAAGAACAATCGATCCCAGAATTAATATTTCAATAACGTAAATTAAACCTCCTAAATATCAATAACAACTATGTTCACAACAAGTATATTAAAAGTCCATATACTCGAGCTATTAAAATTCATGAATTAAAGCAAAAGAGTAAATATAGCAAAAGAGCAAATGAGTCGTAACTCGGTTGGGAAGAAGTCTGGAATAATCAAAAATATTAATCATGGTCACTACTGGTCAATAGCAGAAAAATAGGTTTCAGACGTCTGAGACTTAAGGTCGGACGTTTGACCTACTACTAAACATAAAACAGAGAATCGGGTCAAGCGTCTGAGCCCTATTTTCAGATATCTAGCCATTTCAGACATCTGGAACAAGGTTCCAACATCTGACTCGGTGCTCTAGTTAAAATTTGACCCTGGATCAGACATCTGACCTTTGGCTCAGACGTCTGAGCTATGGCTCAGATGTCTGACCTGCTGCAAGTCAGAAAATGAACAAGGGAATTCTCCGATCGAAGAGTTCTGACAACTCTGGACCTTTTGTAATGACTCCTAGAGTGGTCGTATACACTCTCTAATACGCAAAAACAACATGCATAAGCACTCATTTAAGGGATTGCAAAGAATTTCCTTTTAAAACACCAAAACGATCAAATTCACGAAACCAAACCAATTCACACAATACATACACAACATAAAGGTGCTAGGAGCACACACAAAAGCATGATAGCTTGTATAGATAGATGTGAGTTCCCAAGAACTCACAACTCAAATCTCAACAAAGAATTGAACTAGAATTCGTATAAATGAAATCAAAATTCATAAACTGGAAAGTTCACACATAAAAAACCAATCCACCAAATTCACACAACACATAAAAGTGCTAAAAGCACACATGTAAAGCATAGTAGCTTCTATGAGTTCCTAAGAATGCATCTTTGAATAAAATAAGCAAAGAGAGCCTCTAACCAAGAAAGATTAGCTTCTCTTCAACCAAAACTCTTGAATCTCCAATCTAAAATCATATCAACAAGATTTGTAACACCCCACGTCCATTAATTTCACTCGCAAAGGGAATGCATTAACTTCCATGGAGCATTTTAAGTGAATATAGAACAGAAAATCACAACAAGACAGATATAAAGCAGTACTTGAAAATTTAAAACTTTATTTAATGTAGCAGAAGGTAAATATGTTTGGTTACATCATCAAAAACCATAAACCAAAGTCAAGTACATAATATCCATCTTGATAAAACAAAGTACATAATCCCACTACTACAAATAGCCATAAAGAAAATGATAGGCTGAACTTTACTTCGGCAATCCAAATCCAAGTGCTCCCAAAGAGATCCCAATCAAGCTCCACTAGTACTAGTCCCACCCTTAGAACCTGGGGGGGGGGGGGGAGAAAGAAAAGAGGTGGAAATAAAAGGGGTCAGACATAAAGTCTGGCGAGTCCGATAACTCTAACAACATAATTATTAAAGAAATATGATAAGATATAAGCTGGAGAATAAGGTAATGACTGTGTGAACCACATGGGTATGGCAAGGCAATCAAGAGAAATAGAGATAACGTAAATGGCGCTTCCTAATCGATATAGGATAATTACTATACTCTACCGTACTGTACCATACTGTATTGTACTAACACTAACTGCACCCCTACTAGTCACTCTAGAAATTTGATCCCTCTTGGCTAAATAGAACGATGATAGCTTCGTGTACTACTAGATGTACCCACTATCCTCCATGTTTGACTATATATCTCTAGTTGCTATCATAGGTACCTAACGTGTACCTATCCCCACTAGATGTACCCCTTCAATAATTAATAATGGTAATTCCACGTACTCCTAGCTGACGTCATAGGTGTCGCCTGCTCCTATCTCCACTAGGTGTACCCCCTTAGTAATTATTAATAATAGTGGTAGCTTCGTGTACTGCTAGCTGACTACATAGGTGTCGTTTGCTCCTATCTCCACTAGGTGTACCCACTACCCTGCCCCATTCGATCGGCTTCCTAACTCGTAGATACCCGTGCTGGCCCCACAGTGGGATGTATCACTCCCCAAAGTGGCAACCCGATACCACCAATGATGCACAGCTTATACCTACACGATGCAACAACGTCTTACTTACCAGCCCGAACCCACGCACGCACGTGACCCCGTTGGACTTGCGTTGCCACCGCTAACCCGATTTGGCCTCTAAAAACCAGACCCAGTAGGCGTGTCCCGTCCTCGACTTGGGTCGAGCTCACAAAGATACTTAATGGGCTACTGGACTGAAAAGGCCCCGCATGCTTGACACAAGCTTTCCACCTAGGCTTGGTCCCCTCTAGTACATCCCACTTAACCCCCTTCATGTCCACTTACATGTTTTAAATTTGGTTAAGGGTTTCTATTAGTAATTCCACATGCCACCCAAGGCACCCACTTAACCCCTATGTCCCACTTACATGTTTTACCTTGGTTAAGTGTTACTAATCGTATTTCCTCATGCCACCCAAGGCACCCACTTAACCCCCATGTCCCACCACATGTTTTACTTTGGTTAAGTGTTTCTTAATTTATTACTACCGTAACCCCTGTAGGACCTCTCACATTAGGCTGGCATTTGTGGCTGCTGGATTTGCCGGGCGGGTCCGAGCAGTCTTACACCACAAACGAGCCTAACCTCGTGTCCATACAATACACATTTAGTTTGGGCCTTTGACCTCTCACATTGGGCTACCATTTGTGGCTGCTAGATTTGCCGGGCGGGACCGGGCAGTCTTACACCACAAATGAGTCCAACCTCGTGTCTTAGGCAATTAATTATACATAATTAATTTTCCCCCAAATTTGAATTACTTTCCCTATTCAAATTTCCATATTTATTTATGTCCATAGTTTATCACCTAAATTATGCTAATCTATTTATGGTATATAAATTATACCAATTTCATCACTAATTAATTTTATTCCTTAAAATTAATTACATGCCTTTTTAGGCCATTACATGCCAAATTCACAATATGTGTGTATCCACTATTATCCCCATCGTACCCCCGTCATTCGTTCGCTTAACATGATATATACGTATTAGACTAGCAAATAGTTAAAATAATAATAAACGTCACAAAGTCACATACACACAATAATAGATCTAATTTGCATCCAACTTGCAATTAAGAATTACCACATACTTGCATAGCCTTTGTATTATCAAGGATCCAAAAATCATAGATCTAAAAGGTGTGAACTTGCATGTATGAACATAGTTTTACACCCAACTAGCCTAGGTAATTATCACAAACTTACATAAACTATGTATGTCGTCATCCTAAACATAAAGGTATCATCTTGCATAACTATGGATCCAATAAAAGGTGTTAACCTGAGTAAACTATGGATCCACATAAAGGTGTAAACTTGCATAACTATGCATGTCATAGTTTCAACATAAAAATGTCAACTTGAATATGGATCTAAACTTTAAAGCTGTGCACTTAAACTTGCATATGAACATAATACTTATACGAACTAGCATATGTTCTACATCGATATTCGCATAAAAACTAATATTATAAACCTAGGTGATTGGATTATAAAAAGGGATTCATTGACACAAGTTAACATCATGAATTACTAGCATATATTTTAGATACAAACTTACATAACATCATATAACTCGCATACAACTTGCGTGATCCTATTAACTTGCATAACATCATATGTACAACGTGCATAATCATATTAACTTGCATAACATCATATATGAAACTTGCATAATCATATTAATTCGCATAATCATATTAATCTTGCATAACATCATACATGAAACCTGCATAACATCATATATAAAACTTGCATAACATCATATAATATGAATCAAGTTAACATACATGATTAAACATATGAATTAGATTCACAACCACAACTTATAATCCAACGTATATCACATCATAATTGATTTAGCAATTATTTTGTTAAAGTGGTCGAACTCACAACTCAAAAGCGGTCTTGAGTTCTGAATTCTGATTTCTGGAGTTGTATTAGCTCTCCTTTGAAGAAGATTCGTTGTTAGGGTTGAGTAGAACTGATTTGATTTGCTGTTCTTCTTCTCTAATTTGGTGGCGGCTACTCTAGTGTTCAAGATGACAGCATGACGACCATAGTTTCAGTTTTAATTCTGATTTAGGGTTTGAGTCTATGGGTCTTTTTATAGAGTTTTGAATTAATTTAAGCCGTCGGATGATCTTAGGGTTAATCAAAACCATTCAGTCATGATAGGGTGACAAGTCAGCCCTAATGACTCAGCAAGGAGTCAGAAAGGACTCAGTAATGAGTCACAACATAGATCGGACTGAACCAGAAAGCTGTGCAGGTTTTCTCTCGGCCTGGGCGCACTTGGGAAGTGCACCAATGTAAATTTGTACTGGCGCACTTCCCAAGTGTGCCAATGCAATTTTTTTCTCTATTTGCCACCAAACTTCGTTCGTCTATAACTCCTTCATCCGGTACCCGTTTCCCACAAACTCGGACTCTATTTCAACCAGAATTCCGAGACGAACACAATGGCGCAACCCCATTCCCTTAATTCTCACGTTAGAGATTAATTATTCTTTATTTTAGTTACTTCGATTATTCAAAAATCCGGGGTGTTACAAGATTCCTAAGAGCTAGGCTATAGGAAAACACAAGAATTGAAGAGGAGTTTAGTTGGAGAAGATAGAGACTGACTTTACCATTCTTCTCTTTGAACTTGCACTTGCTTTATATGCGAATTATAATTCCAAAGATCAAACTAGGGCTTAGGAAATTTTAATACCCCATTTCCCTCTCCGTTTTCTATTTTTGTCTAAGTGTTAGGAATGAATGCGGTAGAGGAAGGGAGGTTAGGGGATTTGGCAGAAGAGGTCGAGTTCAATCATTGGGCCAATGATTAAACTAAACCCATATGGAAAAAAATACCAAATTCTAACCAACTCCAAACTTATCAATGTTTTTACCTAAAAATATCATAAGTGACATTTGAACTCAATGGAAGGTGTCTCGAGTCCAAATTCATCCACAAATAGTCACAAATTTAAAGTTTTAAACCAAATGAACGATACAATATTTAAATAAATCTCTTAATTAAATAATCGTAAATTATGTGGGTTATTACAGACTCCCTCCTTAAAGAATTTGAGACCCCCAAGTATTTAAGAAAAAAACTCAAAAAGTAACAACCTTGATGTAATACCACAACGCGATATAACAAGAACAAGACTCAAGAATAGAAATCAAATTTTCTAAGATGTCACCGAAATAATAAAACATGAAATATATCATGAATGGGATAAAATTAAGCTGGTAAAGAAAGGCGACTAGCCATGACCAATGCACTTAGCGATTGGAAAAAGGGTAATGGGGAAAAGCAACTTCTCCCCGATCGATTAAAACGATAAACTCCAATCATGGGGAATATACAAATGAATACTAAAACAACTTATACTTAATTATATTTTCTAGCTTGAAAACAAGTTACACATGGTTTAGTTTCTTTTAAAAATAGATATCGCAAACTTTATAGTTAAAATACTAACTATGCAAGATGTTCACAAATCGTCATCTTCTTAAAATCCCTAAGGAGGTCCTAGGAAACAATGTTCCGTTATCTTTGTATCATATTTTAACTAGAAAATTTATCTCTTAAGAATTTATTAAAAATAAACTTGCTCATAAATTTTCTTTAAAAAAAGGATGTATATGATGGTCATATATATATATATATATATATATATATATATATATATATATATATATATATATATCATATTCACAAGGAAGAGGGGTCCTATTGGGGAAACAAGACCATGAAACAAAAATCCGGGATACATACCCCAAATTTGAAATATTAGCACGTCCTCTAATATTTCATAAGCACAACTTCTAAGTCGTGAGAACATGATAAATGGTAGAAGTTGAAAGAATTTCAAAAAACTTTAAAACATTGGTTTCCAAATACACAAGAATATCTCCAACAAAGATAAGGTCAAACCACTTGGGATATGACCTTGAAAATTTGGTTCATTAAGGTTCACAAAATAAACTAGAATATTTGTTAATCCTAAACGACAAAACGATAACAAAATGAAGCCAAAGAAAGTCTATCCTTCTCGATCAAAAGTTGGTGAAAACTGGTTGCTAAGTCTAATAGCGAAATGGCTTTAACATTACTAACCTATTGAATAGATCATCAATAAGAGGCAAGGAATTTATTAAGATCGTTATGGTTATCGCAAAGTTTAAACGTTCCATCAGACCTCTCCAAAAAATAGGTCCCCTTTGTTCTTAGTGGTCGTTCACTTAGGAGGACAAGTAAATAGACTGAGTCATGGAAATAAAAATCAATTTCGAACTCAATTACCCATCAAGATGGTCATCCTAAAATAGTTGCAAAGATTCCAGAAAATTCATGCGTAATGTGAATTATAGAAACATGTCTTCCTCTATGTCATTCTCATTGCCACGAGAATTCAGAAAACATAAGGAAGCTAATGAATCTAAACTAGTATTACTAAGAAAAACATAAATCTACCTCACAAACATAGGATGTCGAAGATGGATGCTCTTTTGGAAAATAAAATATAGGCCTCAAAATAGTTAGGCCAGTCCATTCCTAAAAATCATCATGAAACCAGAACAATCAGGACATGTAAATAGGCATGGAAAGAAAAGTCACATAAAAGAGAGCTCATCATCCATAAAAACAAGATATGGTTAATCCACCAAAGTTAGCCTCAAGGGAAATTCACAAAGGAATAACAACTTTCGACAAAGTTCATTTATCGAAACACTAAATCCAATTTATCATACAATAGATGGAAATTAGGAATCATGCAGGATCCCCCATCACGAAAGCCTGGAGATCACAAATCGAAATCTGGAAACAAGAGACGAAGACCAATAAGCAAAATATAGCTTATTAATTTTCAAAAGAAGATTTGAGATATTTTTTTATGAAAACTTGAACCACCCAAATTCTAGATATTGCTCAAATAAATATATAAAAATATAAAATGGAAAGACAATCAAACCATAAAAAGTGCAAGTGTACAAATCCATAATTCACAATATTATTCAATAACAATTATCATAGCACAAAAATGGACACACAAAGAAGTCCACAAAACACAAATGAGAGCATGGCCCCATAGATGAACACATAAGCAATTCGTGTCATAAATAAATAAAGAGAAACACATGAATCACAAGGACCACTGAAGCCATCATATAAACACAAATACTTCTGTAGCTCAAAGCTATATGTATATATATAGACTTATATACATAATAATAGTCATCACAAAAATGGTGAAATCATAAATTACCCAAAGACACACAAACAACATGACATCGATTAGCATAGATTACAATGGCCTCGACAAGGTTGCTAACACCTCCCAAAGCAATTCTGCCTTAACGGAAATGTTGCTGACACTTATCTAAGTAGTTTTGCCATTATAATGTGTTCGCTTACACCTTCCACAAGTAGTTCTATCTTAAAGGACAAGGTTGTTAGCAACTCTCTAGGCGGTTTTGTCATTTATCCACAGAATGTGTCATAAGAGTGGAAACTCAAATACTCCATAAACTATCAGAAGATAAAAACCACAAAGTGATCATCAACGATCAACAAGCATAGAAAAATTTACATTAAGCTAGTAAATATGCGAGTTTAGCCAATCGACCTATAACCGTTGACTTAACTCAAAATGATCGTAGAAAAATTTCAAAAGGCATAACCAAAAGGTTACCCAAAAAAGCTCAAAATTTCCTTCATAGCCAAGTTTAATTTGTTATGCTAATGCTAAGGTTCCACGGATATGCATACCATTAATATTTAATACTTAAAATTGCATTCTTGAATGTTGAAACGCTAAATTATTACGTGATAATTGTCTCATTAAAGTATTTAGAAATCCCTATTGATACCGTGGCGTCCCACGTCTTGACTAGAATTCATAACATACTCCATGAGCAAATTAACACGATAAAACAAATTACGTCCATATATGGATGTAAATTCGTAAATAAATAATTATTTTAGTATTAAATGATGAAGTACCAAACCGGGATTTTTCTGAAAATTTGATTTAGACATATCTCAAATTCACAAGATGGAATTTAAATCTTTCTTCCAATAGAAAACTATAATCCAATCGATCCAGGTGATTCTTGTTTCAAAGAATTCCGACTTATATTGGATCCTATACACTCATTTGAACTTTGGTTCACAAAATCACAAACTACCGCTATGCGACGAACTATTTTTAATTAAATTTAATTAATTTGCTTAATGTTCATTAAGTTTATGAATTATAAACTATTCACTTATGTTTTTAACATAAACTAGTTAAACATTCAAATTCAACTTAAAAATGGTGACAATCCAAAATCGTTGAACATTCCATTTTATTGAAAGATGAAATATGTCAACCATTATATCAACATAAGATGAAACTATTTATTCATGAAGTAAATTTTTAATCATAAATAAATAAACAATGATTTCATAGTGCTTATCAGAAATAATTTATTCGCTTTGAACTCACAAAACTAATCTCAAACGGAATAGTATATTGCTTGGCCAAAATAATTTATTAAATCATTTTATAAAATGATTTAAAAGTCTTAACGAATAAGTACCAAGGATGATTTCAACTCAAAATTGATAATAACTCTGATTTCCTACTCATGAAAGAGACGTGATTCTAAGTTTTTCCAAGTTAAGATTCATAAGGATGAATCTAAATAAATTTGATTAGTTGAACAAGGGATTATAATGTAAGATAGGATACGACGGGTCTAAAGGATATAACTAAATCCTAACGCACAATTTCCTAAGAGAGTCTTAGGACGATGATCTTATTCATAATATCTTTTATTGTCCTGAACTTGGCTCTGATACCAAGCTATGACGCCGCACCTCTATACTCGTATTATTCAAGGACATTACAAAGTAATGTTGTCAGAAGAATAAGGCTGCTAAGTAGTGACCATCTACGTAATAGTTTTGAACGAGTGCTAAATATGCTGAATAATGTAGTTTCACTTTTTCGTTTAAAAGGAAATCTGACACGTCTAATTCAAGTTCAAACAAACTACACAGTGGCTATATATAATTCGAAAACAATATAAAATAACATAACCATATAATCAGAGTCAGGCACATATATTCGTATCACAAAGGCGGAAATAGATATTAATATAACACATAAGAGTGTACACAAAGATAATGGTCATACTCGATACACTATACAACAAAAGAATAGTTAAAGAGCTAGCCTAAGGAATACGTATGCATGTAGAGTCTCTATCTCATATACATATAATCAAAAACTACAACTAATATAGTTAGCTAAAAGTCAAGGAATGATCCCCTGTAGAAGTCGTGTGGAAGCATTTGTAACACCTCGGTCTGACCCGAGTATTATTTATAAGAAAATAAACAATAAACATATCAGTTTAGTTGTACTTATCACAATAAACTGAGGTAGAATAAGAGATATAAACAGATAATGAAATATATATATATAAAAACAAAAATGTTCACATATAAATGTGAAGCCCCCAATGATGTCCATACAATATCTCAAAGAAATCTCACCGGTACAAAAGAATATCTCATTAAAAATTATGTAGCTACCCACAAGAAATGATAACACATATCAAATATCCAAAAATTGATAACACATTATCAAAATAGCTTGAATTAATATCCCATATCAAAACATAAAATTCTAGAAATCGAAGAATAAAAATTCAGAAAATCACAAAAAAGGGAGGTAGGCCTATCATAAGACGGGAGCTTGAAAACTCACCAATAACAAGTATCACAAAATGAGACACGGTCTCTAGGTAGCTAACATATAGTCTTGAGCTGAAACTCCACCAGAACGTTTCAATGACCATGGGTCGCGACCCCGCCAAATTTGAACCGAAGTTCCACATGATGAT
Source organism: Allium sativum (assembly GCA_030737875.1). Classification (NCBI taxonomy): domain Eukaryota; kingdom Viridiplantae; phylum Streptophyta; class Magnoliopsida; order Asparagales; family Amaryllidaceae; genus Allium; species Allium sativum. Next base: position 680,107,027 of record CM060918.1, on the reverse strand, counting down.
CTGAGTACTGTAGATAGCACAAGTCCATAAAATAAACCGAAGTTCCTCAAATCAAGCCGAAGATCGTAAAATGCACAAATTCACAAAATGAACTGAAGTTTCCCCAAAGTGATCTGAAGATCCTAAGATGCACGAATGCCCAAAATGAACCAAAGTTCCTTAAAGTGATCCCAAGATCATAAAATGCACGAATTCACAAAATGAACTGAAGTTCCTCAAAGTGATCCGAAGATCCTAAAAAAATGTGAAATATATTCCACAACCCAGAAACATCTCATAAAGCTTGTCTAAAACTCAACAAGTCACAGTTCATCAAAAGTTGTGTAATATACAATTATTTAGTAAACATACGAGTTTAGCCAAATATCCCATAACCACCAACTTAACTCAAATGTTTACGAACAAACTATGTAGTCCAGTAGAAGAACAAGACGACTATTACCACAGTTTTCAATCGAACGAGTTCAAGCATCAACCATCGAAGCAAATATAAGTGTTTCCTACCACTTGTTTTACTAAGGCAATTAATTGTATTTCTCATATGAGTGAGGAAAATTATATATATATACATACTAATAGAATGGAAAATAATTTGTAAATTAACTTTGTTTAATGAAACTAGCTGTAATGACCCGCATTGGCAGGGGTATCATAATTAATTTATTTAATTATATAAATAGTGATATAATGGATTAAATGGTGAATTAATTAAATAATGGTAAATATTTAATTAAAATAATAAATTCAAATAATATATTTAATTCAGAAATAATCAGAAATATTGGAAATCACAATATTCTGTGAACTGGGTCATCCCGAAGATTTAATTCAGTTTAGGGTTGAAATATATTATCGAATATATTTAAATAACGACCGTTCGAACGTAGAATTATAATATAATTAAAATCGAGCTCGAAATGGCGCGGTAGTTCGCTATTTGGCGATTTGAACTTCAACTGAACATACAAAGTTCGTTTTAAATCAGATTTCTGTGAAACAAGAAACGTACGGAGCTGGTGGAGTATATCTTTCTAGTGGAAGAGAAAAATCGGGATTTCGTCGTGTAGATTTTGACTTATGTCCAAATCAAAATTCAGAAAAGTCGCTGTGGAATTCCTTTATAATTTGCGACACTTTAATTACGTTATAAATGGATTTTCAATATAAATTGAATATCGATTTATTCTGGATAATCAAGTTATAAATTCTGATAGGATATTCTAGAGCCGTACGACATCAAATGTGGATATATACGATAATATTAATTTATTAATATTTAATTTAATTATATTTAAATATATTTATATATTTAAATGAGTCATCCAAAGCTTTAAAAATAGCCACTTTTGCAAACGAAGTCGGAGTTCGACGAAACTAATTTTGTTGGATCCGCAACATCAAATTATTGTTAAATGTCAAGTTCCGTGATTTTTAGGGTCACTGTGTGGCCGTACGGATTTTTAGAGTGCAAAACAGTTAGTATTTCGACAGTTAAAAATACGCTGTTTGAGCAAACGGAGTCGGAATTCGACGAAACTAGTTTCGTTGGGACCGTAATGTTAAACTGTAGGTGTATGTCCATTTTCGTGATTTTTGGGTATCATAGGTAATCATGGTGATTTTTAGACAGCGTATACAAATAACGATTGAATTAAATCAAATATAAAAATAATAAAAGGTTCCTATAAATATGCCTCAACATGTTCTAAACCTAATTTCTATTCCCTTAGAAAACCACCGCCAGTATTCTTTAATCCAGAAATCTCGGTGAGCAAAACAAATCAAAAAGAAATAGGAATAAAATCCTATAAATTGTGAAGCATGTATACGTGAACTTGGGGGAGCATTCTCTACGACCTGATGCTCTTTTTGAGCAACTCGACGCAATTCTCTACTGTTCGAAAGTGAGCAGCGACACCTAGGGCTGCCCTTGGTCGTCGGTTGAGGCAACCAGGGAGGAAGTCGAGGTCAGTTTCGAGTTCCTGACTTCAATTAGCATCTATCGACAAGGAATGGTGGGATTTGGTACAAAAGTATGTCACTCGACACACTATAGCTGCTCGAGAAGCTGCTCCGACGCATTTGAATCCATGACTGCGAATTGGATGAGGCACACACGAAGTTGAGCAGGTGTATGTTTTTACTGATGAGCACGGTAAGGAGGTGAAGAGTTGGTTGTTTTCGTAGTGAAATAGTGAAGCTTGGAGATGCGAAGTATGTTTTCTGTAATGGTGAAACGGCATGAGAACGATGAAGTGCGAGATTTATTCCAGGAAAAGGGAGATGGATGTAGGAGCAGCAGGATTTGTTATTGAATTGGGAAGATGATGAATAATGTAGTGGCAACGGTGGTGTTTTCCAGTGGGCTCCCGGCCAAACAGTTCGAAATATAGATGGAGAAAAAGGAGTTTGAAGGTGAGGCATTTTCTTGGTTCGAACAGTACTGAAATCGTGAAAATCAAATGTGAGGAAGAAGGAAAAGGGTGCGGGTTTAAATCTGTTGGGCCGGAAGGTTTTGGGTTAAGGGATTTCGGATTGGCTGAAGACAAAGGAGAAAATTAAGGCCAATTGTTTTATTTATTTATTTGTTTAAGTCTAGCATTGATTTAAAATAACCTATTAACTTGTTAATGTTACATCTTATACGTATGTATCAGAAATGTACAAAATTAGATCTGATAGGATCGTACAGACCGACACTACATTCTGGAACTGACTGGATGTATATTGGAGCTAGTTTGAATTTATGGCGAAATAAATTGTTTGATTCAAATCAAACAAACAGTTTATCGTTCTTTAACGATGAACTGCCAATGTGAGTAAAACTCACCAACTCTGAACAGTTATATTTTTATAACGTACTTTTAGAACTATTAGATATTGATTGACTGTTGTGTGTAGATTGGTTGATTGAATTGCTAGTCAGTTAATTGAAATTATATATATATATATACACCATTAAATATTGATGTTGTTTATTAGAAAATTTCATATTGAAATGAAATTGATGTATATTATACTGTGTAACATCTGTGGATACAGGGATACAGGTTGGAGGGATCTGACTGGATTCCTCAAAATTTATTTTACTGTTTTCATATATTGTGATATATGATGTGATGTATATCTGTTATGGGTTATGTGTGTTAGAATAATATTTATCATTTGTTATCCGATATTTTAAATATCATAAGAAACCCTGGGATGTAAAAAAGAATATTTCAATGTATATTGAAATAAAGGAATTTTATAAAATCAACCGATTTTATAAAAGGAAATAAATTTGAAAATAAAGCATTTATAAAATCATAGGATATTATAAAGGAGGATATTTGTTTAGAAAACAAATAGGATATTATAAAAAGGAAAACGTTATTAAAAGGGAAAATCTATGTAAATCAATAAAGTAATCGAATATTAGTATTCGAAAGGAGTTAATCAAAAAGGAGTTGAATCAAATAAGTTATTCAGTTATAGTTAACCAGTTAGAGTTAATCAGTTAGAGTAAATCGATTAGAGTCAAATCGAACTAGAGTTATTCAAATATAGTTAATCGAATATTAGTTATTCGAATAAGAGTTAATCAAATAGAGTTAAAACAATATTAGAAACTGACTAGAGATTAGTTAAGTCGAATGGTTTTCTGAGTGTGGATATGATGTTGGTTTCGGCCTTCGGGGTTTATTCTTAGAGAATTGTTCTCTTACTAGTTTACAGTTAGGGACTAATAGTTGTGGAATGGTAGTGATTCGTGAATAAGCTATGGAAATGTTTTCCAGTGTTAATAACGTATATTTTCTAAATCATAGAAAATAAGGAATGTGGATATATATATATATATATATATATGTATATATGTATATATGTTTTGATGATTGGATCGATAATTCCATTTGGAATTTAGATCATTGTTTGTACACCCGACATGTTTTCATTGATAGTTAAATCACAGACTATCAAAGTTTGACCATTTTAACGTTGTTAATATGGAGAGACCGGTTGGATTCTTATCCAAAGAACCACTCTGTATTGGCATAAGCGTTGCGAATATGCCGAAGAAAATGGAAGACGGAATGAAGTGCAAGGGCTGTTGTATAAATCTTAGATAACAATGGACTAAGATGGATGTACTGAATAGTGCCTTCGGTTTCGTTCAATCCCAGAACGAACGTAAATGGACGAATGTCTGACAAAGTATTTCCAATGATTGAATGGATTGGTCTGTATAAATATATATGGTTGCAACGGATTTATTCCCTTAGCATAACATCCAGAATATTTGTGTAAACCAATTAATGATTAACGGATTTGATAATGTGGCATTCAAAGTGATCCTGTTATCAATGAATGGAAAGTAATCGTAACCTCTGGCCTCAACAACCGGTAAATGACAAAAATCGGGCAGGCAGCATGGCTAAGTCGGTCGCATCGAAGTAGGGTGTATAATCGCCTATCTAGAGAATATTCATTTGCTTCTTTAATCTATCAATGATGTCCCATATATATACGGGAAACGGTTGCTGATCCCAACCGTTGGTGATGTACATTCGATACACTCAATCGAAATGAGTGGTCGGTCATGTGTGGCTGAGTTGCAAGATGTTCTTGTTGAACTCCAGTGTATCGTTCCTAGAGTACACTGATTGGAAGGTGGTTCCATACCTTGTCATAGTTGGAAATCCATTTCCCAATACGTGCTTGCGGTTTTGATTGTATACTATATATGTAGAACGTGAGATGAAAGCGTTTCTGCTAGATGATTGTTATAGTTGTGGTTGATAGACATTATTATAATATCAAAAGGTTTTTGATATAAACATATTTTGGATTCTCATAAGGGAAAAACCCGTTCCGTTATACGGCGTGGTCTTATGAGATATCGTTTACTTGCTCAAATTGTTTTAAACTGTTTTACTCATACCAGTCCCATGACTGACCCGGAGTTTACTTTGTTTTGTTCTACCTAAACTCTTGGGTGCCTAAATTTATACGGGCAGTCAAGTAGTTCAGGATTTTACAGATACACTTGGAGAGCTTGGAGCATGAGGCTTCAAGATTCTATAGCTATTATTATTTCCGCTGTTGTTGTAAGTGTTGTACTCTGAAATGTTATTGTATACATATACTGTTTGTATTTCAAAAGTTATGTTATATTTTATTCATTCCGCTGTGAGATTCGTGGTTACTCTGATGATGATGTTCTTCTTCTTCTTCTATTTTAATAGTTCTATCTTATATATCCTCACCCTCTATCTTCTTTCTATTAATTTCTTGAATTTTCAGTGCAATTTGGGGTTGGACTTGTGTTATTTAGTCAGCTCAAATTGGACTGGATTTTCGGGTCATTACAGTTGGTATCAGAGCTTAAGTTAAGTGAATTACCTTGGCTCTGTGGCATGATTCAATAGAGATGGGGTTAGTAATACCCTAGATTGAGTTGAGTGTACATATACGAGTGAACGTATTGTTTATTAAATATAAAAATTTGTTTTATATTGTGGAGCTTTATTGGTTGAGTGGCTTATGAATTCTGGTCGATGGTGGGGCACCACAATATCGATAAGAGTTTATAAATACTCGAATACGATGGATCGACACGGTATGTTTTGAAAGCGGGTGAATGAAGTAATTTTACCTGAATTATATTTTGATATAAAAGAATGTTTAAGATTTGAATCATTATATTTTATTGGATGTGTTGATTGTTATTTAATCGAATGAGATTATAATTGAAATGGTTATATAAATGACCAAGTAGAATTCACATAAGTATAATATATGAGAATTTTAAAATCCTGGGAGATTTTAAATTGTTTACAAACCTTGGAAGGATATTTTGAAATGGTTTCAAAATGGGAAATGTTTAAGAATGGTTTTGAAAATGATATAGTATTGAACTCACTTCGATAAACTGGGAAATAACCCTGATGAGTGTGGCCACATCATCAGTGTTCATTTTCGAGTTCTAGGTGACGGATTACTACCAAATGTTTTATTTTTGAATTGTTTGAGGAAAACAAGTTATTTAGAAATTCAAAGGTTTTGAATTGGTATTATGATTTCAAATTGATTTGAAATAAACCCAGGGATTTAAATTCCAGAATGAGATGGTAAAAGTGAATAATAAACTAAAATTTTACTTGAACTAAGTTAAATAAAATTGGATTTGATTACTGAATAATCTGGAATGGTATTGGAATTCGTGAGTTAAAATTTTGAAAATCGAGAATGGAACTCGAGTTAAGAATGAGATGTGATTTGAGGATATAAACTGTTTGGAGTTGATTGGTATGGCATGATATATGCAGAATTGGTAACAGGTGCAAAGTGATATAATGATATACCCGGTAAAAAGGTACAAGTTTATATTTCATATGAGTTTGGTGATTTATGAGTCGAATTGGCAAGCCGCTTGGCTGTTTGATTTTCTTTTGGGTTGGAGATGGCCTAGAGAGGCGAGTTGGAGTTTTACCGATAGGGCTGTACAAAGGAGGTTATGGCAAAATTTTCCAAAAAATTTAGGCGTTAGAAAATTTTTAGAATTTTTGAAAATTTTAGTTAGTCAGAATAAAATAATATTTTAGTCGATATTAAGTGGTTCAGTGAAACCGGAGTTAAGGGGTAAACTGATAAATATTTACCCAGTAGATAGGGTCATCCACTACCTTAGCAATTTCGAGGACGAAATTATTTTAAGTGGGGAAGAATGTAATGACCCGCATTGGCAGGGGTATCATAATTAATTTATTTAATTATATAAATAGTGATATAATGGATTAAATGGAGAATTAATTAAATAATGGTAAATATTTAATTAAAATAATAAATTAAAATAATATATTTAATTCAGAAATAATCAGAAATATTGGAAATCACAATATTCTGTGAACTGGGTCTTCCCGAAGATTTAATTCAGTTTAGGGTTGAAATATATTAGCGAATATATTTAAATAAAGACCGTTCGAACGTAGAATTATAATATAATTAAAATCGAGCTCGATATGGCGCGGTAGTTCGCTATTTGGCGATTTGAACTTCAATTGAACATACAGAGTTCGTTTTAAATCAGATTTCTGTGAAACAAGAAACGTACGGAGCTGGTGGAGTATATCTTTCTAGTGGAAGAGAAAAATCGGGATTTCGTCGTGTAGATTTTGATTTATGTCCAAATCAAAATTCAGAAAAGTCGCTGTGGAATTCCTTTATAATTTCGACGCTTTAATTACGTTATAAATGGATTTTCAATATAAATTAAATATCGATTTATTCTGGAATTCTGGATAATCAAGTTATAAATTCTGATAGGATATTCTGGAGTCGTACGACATCGTATGTGGATATGTACGATAATATTAATTTATTAATATTTAATTTAATTATATTTAAATATACTTATATATTTAAATAGGTCATCCAAAGCTTTAAAAATAGCCACTTTTGCAAACGAAGTCGGAATTCGACGAAACTAATTTTGTTGGATCCGCAACATCAAATTATTGTTAGATGTCAAGTTCCGTGATTTTTAGGGTCACTGTGTGGCCGTACGGATTTTTAGAGTGCAAAAAAGTCAGTATTTCGACAGTTAAAAATATGCCATGTGAGCAAACGGAGTCGGAATTCGAGGAAACCAGTTTCGTTGGGACCGTAATGTCAAACTGCAGGTGTATGTCCATTTTCGTGATTTTTTGGTATCATAGGTGATCATGGTGATTTTTAGACAGCGTATACAAATAACGATTGAATTAAATCAAATATAAAAATAATAAAAGGTTCCTATAAATATGCCTCAACATGTTCTAAACCTAATTTCTATTCCCTTAGAAAACCGCCGCCAGTATTCTTAAATCCAGATATCTCGGTGAGCAAAACAAATCAAAAAGAAATAGGAATAAAATCCTATAAATTGTGAAGAATGTATATGTGAACTCGGGGGAGCATTCTCTACGACCTGATGCTCTTTTTGAGCAACTCGACGCAATTCTCTGCTGATCGAAAGTGAGCAGCGGCGCCTAGGGCTGCCCGTGGTCATCGGTTGAGGCAACCAGGGAGGAAGTCGAGGTCAGTTTCGAGTTCCTGACTTCAATTAGCATCTATCGACAAGGAATGGTGGGATTTGGTACAAACGTATGTCACTTGACACACTGTAGCTGCTCGAGAAGCTGCTCCGACGCATTTAAATCCATGACTGCGAATTGGATGAGGCACACACGAAGTTGAGCAGGTGCATGTTTTTACTGATGAGCACGGTAAGGAGGTGAAGAGTTGGGAGTTTTCGTAGTGAAACAGTGAAGCTTGGAGATGAAGAATTCGAAGTATGTTTTCTGTAATGGTGAAATGGCATGAGAACGATGAAGTGCGGGATTTATTCCAGGAAAAGGGAGATGGATGTAGGAGCAACAGGATTTGTTACTGAATTGGGAAGACGATGAATAATGTAGTGGCAACGGTGGTGTTTTCCAGTGGGCTTCTGGGCCAAACAGTTCAAAATATAGAAGGAGAAAAAGGAGTTTGAAGGTGAGGCATTTTTCTTGGTTCGAACTGTATTGAAATCGTGAAAATCAAATGTGAGGAAGAAGGGAAAGGGTGCGGGTTTAAATCTGTTGGGCCGGAAGGTTTTGGGTAAAGGGATTTCGGATGGGCTGAAGACAAAGGAGAAAGTTAAGGCCAAATGTTTTATTTATTTATTTATTAAGTCTAGCGTTGATTTAAAATAACCTATTAACTTGTTTATGTTACATCTTATACGTATGTATCAGAAATGTACAAAATTAGATCTGATAGGATCATACAGACCGACACTACATTCTGGAACTGACTGGATGTATATTGGAGCTAGTTTGAATTTATGGCGAAATAAATTGTTTGATTCAAATCAAACAAACAGTTTATCGTTCTTTAACGATGAACTGCCAATGTGAGTAAAACTCACCAACTCTGAACAGTTATATTTTTATAACGTACTTTTAGAACTGTTAGATATTGATTGACTGTTGTGTGTAGATTGGTTGATTGAACTACTAGTCAATTAATTGAAATTATATATATATATACACCATTAAATATTGATGTTGTTTATCAGAACATTTCATATTGAAATGAAATTGATGTATATTATACTGTGTAACATCTGTGGATACAGGGATACAGGTTGGAGGGATCCGACTGGATTCCTCAAAATTTATTTTACTGTTTTCATATATTGTGATATATGATGTGATGTATATCTGTTATGGGTTATGTGTGTTAGAATAATATTTATCATTTGTTATCCGATATTTTAAATATCATAAGAAACCCTGGGATGTAAAAAGGAATATTTCAATGTATATCGAAATAAAGGAATTTTATAAAATCAACCGATTTTATAAAAGGAAATAAATTTGAAAATAAAGCATTTATAAAATCATAGGATATTATAAAGGAGGATATTTGTTTAGAAAACAAATAGGATATTATAAAAAGGAAAACGTTATTAAAAGGGAAAATCTTTGTAAATCAATAAAGTAATCGAATATTAGTATTCGAAAGGAGTTAATCAAAAAGGAGTTGAATCAAATAAGTTATTCAGCTATAGTTAACCAGTTAGAGTTAATCAGTTAGAGTAAATCGATTAGAGTCAAATCGAACTAGAGTTATTCAAATATAGTTAATCGAATATTAGTTATTCGAATAAGAGTTAATCAAATAGAGTTAAAACAATATTAGAAACTGACTAGAGATTAGTTAAGTCGAATGGTTTTCTGAGTGTGGATCTGATGTTGGTTTCGGCCTTCGGGGTTTATACTTAGAGAATTGTTCTCTTACTAGTTTACAGTTAGGGGCTAATAGTTGTGGAATGGTAGTGATTCGTGAATAAGCTATGGAAATGTTTTCCAGTGTTAATAACGTATATTTTCTAAATCATAGAAAATAAGGAATGTGGATATATATATATGTATATATATATATATATGTATATATGTTTTGATGATTGGATCGATAATTCCATTTGGAATTTAGATCGTTGTTTGTACACCGACATGTTTTCATTGATAGTTAAATCACAGACTATCAAAGTTTGACCATTTTAACGTTGTTAATATGGAGAGACCGGTTGGATTCTTATCCAAAGAACCACTCTGTATTAGCATAAGCGTTGCAAATATGCCGAAGAAAATGGAAGACGGAGTAAAGTGCAAGGGCTGTTGTATAAATCTTAGATAACAATGGACTAAGATGGATGTACTGAATAGTGCCTTCGGTTTCGTTCAATCCCAGAACGAACGTAAATGGACGAATGTCTGACAAAGTATTTCCAATGATTGAATGGATTGGTCTATATAAATATATATGGTTGCAACGGATTTATTCCCTTAGCATAACATCCAGAATATTTGTGTAAACCAATTAATGATTAACGGATTTGATAATGTGGCATTCAAAGTGATCGTGTTATCAATGAATGGAAAGTAATCGTAACCTCTGGCCTCAACAACCGGTAAATGACAAAAATCGGGCAGGCAGCATGGCTAAGTCGGTCGCACCGAAGTAGGGTGTATAATCACCTATCTAGAGAATATTCATTTGCTTCTTTAACCTATCAATGCTGTCCCATATATATACGGGAAACAGTTGCTGATCCCAACCGTTGGTGATGTACATTCGATACGCTCAAGCGAAATGAGTGGTCGGTCATGTGTGGCTGAGTTGCAAGATGTTCTTGTTGAACTCCAGTGTATCGTTCCTAGAGTACACTGATCGGAAGGTGGTTCCATACCTTGTCATAGTTGGAAATCCATTTCCCAATACGTGCTTGCGGTTTTGATTGTATACTATATATGTAGAACGTGAGATGAAAGAGTTTCTGCTAGATGATTATTATAGCTGTGGTTGATAGGCATTATTATAATATCAAAAGGTTTTTGATATAAACATATTTTGGATTCTCATAAGGGAAAAACCCGTTCCGTTATACGGCGTGGTCTTATGAGATATCGTTTACTTGCTCAAATTGTTTTAAACTGTTTTACTCATACCAGTCCCATGACTGACCAGGAGTTTACTTTGTTTTGTTCTACCTAAACTCTTGGGTGCCTAAATTTATACGGGTAGTCAAGTAGTTCAGGATTTTACAGATACACTTGGAGAGCTTGGAGCAGGAGGCTTCAAGATTCTATAGCTTTTATTATTTCCGCTGTTGTTGTAAGTGTTGTACTCTGAAATGTTATTGTATACATATACTGTTTGTATTTCAAAAGTTATGTTATATTTTATTCATTCCGCTGTGTGATTCATGGTTACTCTGATGATGATGTTCTTCTTCTATTCTAATAGTTCTATCTTATCTATCCTCACCCTCTATCTTCTTTCTATTAATTTCTTGAATTTTCAGTGCAATTTGGGGTTGGACTTGTGTTATTTAGTCAGCTCAACTTGGACCGGATTTTCGGGTCATTACACTAGCTTTAGAAACCATTTTTGATAAAAGATTTGATATCTACTAATAGTATAAAACTCTTTATAGTTTGTGGGGGGAAAAAACTTAAAAATACGTTTGTAAAAAAATCAAACCCAGAATTCTCGTTTTAATAATGCAAATTAAGTCTCATGAATATTAATAACAAATACATTCACAACGAATAAATCAAAAGTCCATATAATTGAGCTGTTGAAATTCATGAATTAGAGCAATTGAGTAAATACAAGAAAAGAGCAAATGGGACGAAACCCGATCAGGAAGAATTCTGTAATAACCTAAATTGTTGATCGTGCTCACTACTGGTCAATAGCAGAAAAACAGTTTTCGGACATCTAAACCCTAGGGTCAAACGTTAGACCTGCTACTAAACGCAAAATAGTGAATCGAGTCAGACGTCTGAGCCCTATTTCCCAAAGTCTTACCATTTTAGATATCTGGAACAAGGGTCCAGACCTCTGACCAGATGCTCGGGTTAAAAATTGACTCTGGATCAGGCTTCTGACCTGCTGCAGGTTAGATAATGAACAAAGTAACTCTCTGATCGAAGAGTTCCAACAACTCTGGACTTTCAGTAATGACTCACAATATTTAGAGAGGTCGTATACACTCTCTAATACACAAAAACAACATGCCTAAACACCCAAGGATTGCAAATAGTTTTCTTTCAAAACACCAAAACGAGCAAATTCACGAAACTAAACCAATTCACACAACGTATGCATAACATAGAGGTGCTAAGAGCGCACAACCAAGAATGATAGCTTGTATACATAATGTGAGTTCCCCAACAACTCACAACTAATCTCAATAAAGATTTACACTAGAATTCATATAAACGAAATCAAAATTCATAATTTGGATAGTTCATACACAAATAAACCAACCCACCAAATGCACACATAACATAAAAGTGCAAGGAGCACACATGCCAAGCATAATAGCTTGATTACATAGATGTGAGTTCCCAAGAACTCACCTTTGAATAAAATAAGGAAAGAGAGGATCTAAACCAAGCAAAATTAACTTCTCTTCAACTAAAACTCTTGAATATCCATTCTAAGAACATATCAACAAAATGCCTAAGAGCTGGTTATAGGAAAACACAAGAATTGAATAGGAATTGAGTTGGAAAAGATAGAGACCGAGCTTGACTTTTTTATCTTTGAATTTGCACTTGCTTTCTACACGAATTGGAATTCCTAAGATCAAATTAGGTATTAGGAAATTTAAATTTCCCAATCCCTCTCCATTTTCTATTTTTGTTCAAGTGTTAGGAATGAATGAGGTAGAGAAAGGGAGGTTAGGGGATATGGTAGAAGTGGTTGGATTCAACTATTGGGCCGATGGTTAAACTAAAACCAAATGGAAAATACACCAAATTCTAACCAACTCTATACATAACAATGTTTATTCTCAAAAATATCATAAACGGCATTTTGAACTCAATGGAAGGTGTCTCGAGTCCAAATTCATCCATTTACCAAAAGTCACAAATTTTGGATTATAAATTGATTGCACGATACAATATTTAAATTAATCTCTTGTAAATTATGTGGGTTGTTACAACAAGGGTAAGAGTATTTTTCATCTTGATTAGTTGGGGTTTTGAGAATCGCTGATAGAGTTTCCAGGCTATAAATCCTATTTTTTTCTTTCTTCTTCTTCCTAGCTTAATGGCCATCCACCTTAGTTCTCTTTTGAATTTTTAAAGTGAACTAAAAGTGAAACAAACTACGGTAGAATATGAGTACGTATAAGGGCCAAAAGTTTACCTTTTTTTTCTCTATCGTATACCCTCCCTTAAGCAATTCATTTGGTTCTAAGGTCAAATTACTAATTAGTTGATTAAACACAACTCATTTTCCTCCTTCATCTTATTATTCCCATTTAATTAATCGAATTAAATTCATGAATAATGTTATCAATTTTTAGGGGTATTATAGTAGCACAATGTATAAATCACATGAAATCACTAAAAGGAAAACACAAAAGCCACAGAAACTCAGTTAAGAGCTCAAAATCACAAATAAAATCAACATATACACACGAATCTTTGGGTAACCCGAAGCTATGTATATATAATAATAGCCACTTCAAATGGTGAAATCATCACTAAACACAAAATTCCAAAAACCCGATTTTGAATCCAAACACAAGATTGACAAGCCAAAGGCTCGATGCCATGGCAGTACTAATATCCACCATAGAGGTGCTTTTATAAGATGACCAAAAGGTCACAATGTAACATAATTGACCCGTAACACCCCGTATTTTCTGAGAATATTAAAATAACAAATTAAAGAATAATTTATTTGAAAAAGAGGAATGAGAAAAGAATGATGTTTAGCATTGTTCTAAGGTTTGTAAGCAAAAGACTTAGTAGCTCATTTGGTTAGAACATGTGACTTGCATACAAGAGGTATAGAGTTCGATCCCCGACAGCACCATATTTTTGTTTTAGGGGAATGGCTAAAAAGTGGCTTAGTGTGAACGCAGTTCAAAAAGTGGTTTAGTGTGAAAATGGTTAATTATGAAGAAGTTATTAAGCCATGAAGTTTGTATGCATATGAGAGAAATATATATATAGATATATATAAAAATTAAATAAATAAATATTCAAAAAAAGTTCAAAACAGCGAATCGGGAGGGGGAATAGCCGAACCACACCATTTTTGGAGTCGACCCGAGCCCCGCTGGGTCGATTAGAGGTCAATCCAGGGTGTTTGGCTGCCAACCCGTGGCCCGATTCGCCCTAAGGGCTGATATGGCATATGAGTGGTCTAGATCAGTTCTAGGGTTAATCTTAAGGCCTAAATAACTTCCTACACCTATATATACACCCTAAGACCTAACCCTAATTCATAAATATTATCTATGACACCATTATGTTGTCAAATTCTATCTTAAACCCTAGTCGCCGCCTCTAAATCAAATCTCAAGTGTTCAACTTCAACTCAAATTAAAGATTAGAGCTTCTACAACAATTCAAGAAGATAAATGTAACACCCCACCTCCGCTTGGGTCACTCACAAAGGGAATGCACTAGTTTTGGAGGAGCGTTATCGAGGTAAACAAACACAGAAATATTACAAGACAGAACATAAATAAAACAGCGGAAGAATCAAAAGCTAAATTTCATTACTTTCAAAATAGTCAAAGCCTTCTTACAGCCAAAGTACCAAATAGCCGAAGTCATTATTTTCCACTACAACAAATCCTGTCTTGCATAAATAAAGAAGCCTAATCTTAAAACAACAAAAGTAGCTTAATTCCCCAAAGGTAGAAGAAATGCAGGCATAGCATAGCTCAAGATCAAAACATACATGAGCTGAACCGAAAGCAAGCGAAATCCAAGCTAACTGCTAGAGTTTCCTCCCTGAGAACCTAGGGGGGAAAAGAAAGAAAAAGAGGCAAAAGAAAATGGGTCAGTCATAAAGACTGGTAAGTCCTAGTGACTTTTAGCATAAAAACAGGTAAAGGTAACATGACATGTATAAACTAAAAGTAAACATAAGGATGCTGTCAAGATGGGCAAGATAGACTAAGATAGCATAATAAATCAAGTATAGCATCGCATGTTCAAGGTTTGTTACACCATCTGTACTAGTATCCTAAACCCATGTCTTATATTAGTCATGAAATGATCCCTTGGCCCAATATCATGAAATGACCCATTTCTAGGTCCAACGAAACGATCCACTAGACGATCGACTCCCTACAAGTTCTAGCTCGTCATGTGTCTGTGTCATACGGCCCTATCACGAATGTAGTCACCTGTGCTAGGTCCACCATAGGGTGTATCAAGCCCTAGGGTGCCAACCACCGCCACGAATCAAGCATGCACAGGTAAACCTACTGATGCCCAATGCCTGCTTTTTCAACTCCGGACCACGTGCATGACCATATCCCGCCTGAACCTACACCGGCTCACCAACTAAGCCGTCGTTCTGGTCGCTTACAATCAGCCCAGTAATTGTGCCCCACCTTGCCTAGTTCCAGGGTACCATGATACGTCTAGTGGGTTACTGCTGACATGGACCGCGTAACTAGGGTTTCCGTCCAACAGTTTAAGTGTTGTCATTTAAATTCGTGACTTAACCCTTATCAGTCTAGCATGTCAAGTTGGTTAAGTGTTGTCTTTCATGTTCATGACTTAACCCTATCATGTGGCATTAATTCATTAATGCACCCCAACCTCTCACATCAGAAATGTTGTTGTGGTCAATGGATATGCCGGGTGGTTCCGGGCAGATTTACACCACAACTCAGTTTGACCTCGGGTTTCAAGCGTGACCAACTACCCACATTGGATCCTATTGTTTGCCGTAACTGGATTTGCCAGGCGGTTCCGGGCAGAATTACACTGCAAACTCAACCCAACCTCGAGTTGGCCATTTTCAAGTTCATTCTAGTGTCATGTCCATGTTCAAGAGTCATGTCAAGTTCTTGTCAAGTTTCATGGAGAGTTTCATGCCAAGTTTCCTATAATTACCAATTTTTCCCGACGTTACCTCGTCTAAATATTAGGCTAACGATCTTAGCCTAATTTTCCGTCCGCATGATTTTTGACATATAATATTAGGCTAAAAACTTAGCCTAATTTAACGTACACAAAATTTGCATAAAGAAATTCATTAACATAAACATGACATAGGTATAAACTTGGCATTCTCGGCATAGTAAATATGAACACCTAGGTGTGTACTTGCAAAATAATCAATATGAATGTCATAGGTGTGATCTTGCAACGTAGACTAAATCAACTTACATATATGTGAACTTGCAAATCAATCACGAGCATATGAATAAGTGTGAACTTGAAATATGACATAGGTTTAACATATACACATAAACATGTAGATCTAACATTTGGTCACATATGTGATATGATTTTACATCCTAAAACTTGCATAACATGATAACCTACACAACTTGTCATAACAGGTTATACTCCAAGTTCATATACATATGAATAGACTTATTCATTAATTCCCAATTCAATATGATACTAAAATAGAACCACAGACATAGATCAATATCATTCAATTCCACATATAACATAATAAACATTGTTCTATTATCGATTTATTTCCAAGGCATGATATAACTGAATAAATTGACTAAAACATCGCAGGCATATAGATCCGATAACATTATGAACATGAAGAGGTTTGAATAATAATCTAGGTTCAAGAACATGGATAGATCTAACTTAAATAGAAATATCCCCAAAATCAAGATCCAAGGACAAATAAAGAAAATAGGTCTGAATAGAAAATCAAGCTTAGATCCAATTTCATAGTCATAATCCTAGGCAATAACCTCATGGTCATGAATCATAGGTGATTAGCCAAAATTGTCCCTGTCGTAGTCATAGGCAATAGTCTTATGTTCACAGTCATAGGCATAGTCTTATGTTCACAGGCATAGGCATAGGCATAGTCTTATGTCCACAGTCATAGGCATAGGCATAGGTATAGTCTTATGTTCACGGTCATAGTCTTAGGCCATTAACAATAGTTTCAACGTCATAGGCATAATAATTTTATAGACTTGAGAGAGTCTAATTTACAACATGAATAGGTCCATACTGATTTCATAGCAATATTCCCAAAAGTCAAGATCCAAGATGAACAAGAATAGATATGAATCCAATTTATAATATGTACATATTAAGTTTATAGTTTTTATCTAAAAGTAACTTGAACTTACAGATCGTGGTCTAAAAAATTTAGATGCAGAAGTCAAGTCTAGAAATTTGTCGTTGAATTGTTGAATCGTTGAGTCTTGCTTTGATTGTAGAAGAAAATCCCTCCAATATGAAATTCCTAGCCGTAGTCTTCAAGAAATAATCTTCGCGTTTTAATTTTATTTATCTTAATTTAATTTGGAGGAAGAAGAAGAAGCCATGATCATCAAGAGTTTGTGCAGCATAAGGTTAGAGAAGAATGGTGTAAAGAGAATGAGGCTAGGAGGCTGTTTATATAGGATTAGGCAGACGAATCTGGACAGAAAACTAGATCAGATACATCAGAATGCATCAGGTTCAGAAAATGGGTTCGGGAGGCAGGTCGACCCCCAGGTCGACACTATGGTCGACCTGGTCCCTGGGAGGTCGACACTATGGTCGACCCCCACGTCGACCTGGTCCTGGGCGGGAAATTTACTGCCCATCCTGTTCTGGGTTTTGAATTCGAATTTTCGAGCTGTTTTTGATTCTGAAAATTCCTGAAACTTCAGAGGGTCATATCTCCCTCATACGGACTCCGATTTTCGAAAACTCGAACTCGTTTCCAAGAAGAATTTCGAGTCAAACGCAATGGCACAACCCGTTTCCTTTGATTCTTGTTTTAATAATTAATTCTGCCTTGATTTATACTTTTAACATGTTATTAAAATTCGGATTTTTACATTCTCCCCTCCTTAAAGGATTTCGTCCCCGAAATCTTCAATTTAAGAAGAATGCATCCTATCATCCAATCAACCATCTACTCAACCATCATCCACAAGCAACCATTGTCCTTAAAAGATTTCTAATCCTATATGAACATATGCAGAAAGTGTGTGTACATGTTCCTTATCTAATGCAAACGATCAGGCCTGATTGATCTTCTTAATGCAAAATATGTTTAGTGCCATGAATCCAACATGTATGCAAATAGTTCTAGTCACATAAACACTATATGTGTGCACAAACACCCATCCATATGCAACATTCACATGATAACACATTCAATTTCATCCATAAACAAGTATAAACTCTCATGCATATGCGATATGAAAATCTGTCTGAGCCGATCTAGTGCCTAATGTGTGTTATGCAACCACGAGCAACCACTTGCGACCACTTGCAACCATTTGCAAACATCAACCATAACATGTTTCAATCACATGTTTACATCCAAAAGCGTTCTACCTAAGGTTCTCAAGATAGGATTGAGAAGATAAGCAAGATAAAACAAAGCATCAAGGAGAAGAATTTAAAGATGTACCCCCAGAAGATCCTGCTTGCACTTGCTTCTTAGGGCAGTTCTTGCTGATATGTCCAGTATCACCACACTGGAAGCATGCTCCCATCTTCATCTTCTTCTTTCTACAATCCTGAACTACATGCCCCTCAATACCACAGAAGTGGCATTTTATTTTCTCACGTGTCTTGTTATCATTATTGTTGTTGTTGTTCTTTCCTCCTTTCTCGGAGCCTACCTTCATGTTTTGAGACTCATTCGTCTTGACCTCCTTCTTGTCATTCTTGTCTTCTTCATTTAAGAGTACCATGTCTACTAACTTTTCGTAAGTAGCCCCCATAGGTACGTGGGTCATAGCCAAGTTGTGAAGTGGCTCATTCAATCCTTTGACAAAACGGAGAGCCTTCTTATGAGGAGTATTCACTAAGTCCAGTCCAAACCGAGCCAGCTGATTGAAATGATTGACGTACTCCTTGACCGTCATACTTCCTTGCTTAAGAGATAAGAATTTTTCCAGCTGTAGACTTCGTTCAGCTTGCGAGAGGAATTTCATATCGAACCTTATTCTGAAATCCATTCATGTTTCAACCGGCCTCTCAGCGTTAGTGACTTCCCACCAATAGGAAGCTTCGTCTTTGAGCAACCATACCGCCAACTGTACCTTCTGCCTATCGTCCACCTCGAAGATAATGAACAGATCCTTAGTTTTTTTGAGCCAGTTCCTCGCTTCTACGAATGATTCAGTTCCCTTGAAATCCTTTCCACCCATGGCCCTAAAATCTTTACAGATCGTTGAGAAAGCAATTGCACGAGGAGGGGGAGGAGGAGGAATCGCTGCAGCTGGAGGAGAGATATCTGCTAGGCCTGCATCGTTGGCCCTACCCTCTAAGTACCTCCTGAACCAGCCAGGTATTGGCACGCCCTCTGGAAAGTTAAGATTCCCAGACATGCTGAAATGAAAAAGAAGAGATTCAAACAAGGAAACAAAGGATAGTGCTGATGGCTTTTGGGGAATAGCCTTTAAATAAAACAAGACTTTTCTTGAAAAATGCTTCTTTGTAAACGGTTTTGAAAATAATTTCAGAAGGTTTTAAATTTTTTTTTGCCCAGTCTGATAACCTTCTGCTCTGATACCAAGTGTAACACCCTACCTCCGCTAGGGTCACTCACAAAGGGAATGCACTAGTTTTGGAGGAGCGTTATCGAGGTAAACAAACACAGAAATATTACAAGACAAAACATAAATAAAACAGCGGAAGAATCAAAAGCTAAATTTCATTACTTCCAAAATAGTCAAAGCCTTCTTATAGCTAAAGTACCAAATAGCCAAAGTCATTATTTTCCATTACAACAAATCCTGTCTTGCATAAATAAAGAAGCATAATCTTAAAACAACAAAAGTAGCTTAATTCCCTAAAGTTAGCAGAAATGCAGCCATAGCATAGCTCAAGATCAAACCATACATGATCTGAACCGAAAGCAAGCGAAATCCAAGCTAAGTGCTAGAGTTTCCTCCCTGAGAACCTGGGGGGAAACGAAAGAAAAAGAGGCGAAAGAAAATGGGTCAGTCATAAAGACTGGTAAGTCCTAGTGACTTTCAGCATAAAAACAGGTAAAGGTAACATGACATGTATAAACTGAAAGTAAACAAAAGGATGCTGTCAAGATCGGCAAGATAGACTAAGATAGCATAATAAATCAAGAATAGCATCGCATGTTCAAGGTTTGTTACACCAACTGTACTAGTATCCTAAACCCATGTCTTATATTAGTCATGAAATGATCTCTTGGCCCAATATCATGAAATGACCCATTTCTAGGTCCAACGAAACGATCCACTAGTCGATCGGCTCCCTACAAGTTCTAGCTCGTTACGTGTCTATGTCATACGGCCCTATCACGAATATAGTCACCTGTGCTAGGTCCACCATAGGGTGTATCAAGCCTTAGGGTGCCAACCACTGACACGAATCAAGCATGCACAGGTAAACCTACTGATGCCCAATGCCTGCTTTTTCAACTCCGTACCACGTGCATGACCATAGCCCGCCTAAACCTACACTGGCGCACCAACTCATCCGTCGTTCTGGTTGCTTACAATCAGCCTAGTAATCGTGCCCCCACCCTGCCTAGTTCCAGGGTACCATGATACATCTAGTGGGTTACTGCTGAAATGGACTGCGTAACTTGGGTTTCCGTCCAACAGGATAAGTGTTGTCAATTAAATTCGTGACTTAACCCTTATCAGTCTAGCATGTCAAGTTGGTTAAGTGTTGTCTTTCATGTTCATGACTTAACCCTATCATGTGGCATTAATTCATTAATGCACCCCAACCTCTCACATCAGACTTGTTGTTGTGGTCAATGGATATGCCGGGCGGATCCAAACACCACAACTCAGTCTGACCTTGGGTTTCAAACGCGATATGACCAACTACCCACATTGGATCCTATTGTTTGCAGTAACTGGATTTGCCGGGCGGTTCCGGGCAGAATTACACTGCAAACTCAACCCAACCTCGAGTTGGCCATTTTCAAGTTCATTCTAGTGTCATGTCCATGTTCAAGAGTCATGTCAAGTTCTTGCCAAGTTTCCTATAATTACCAATTTTTCCCAACGTTACCTCGTCTAAATATTAGGCTAACAATTTTAGCT
This sequence comes from Allium sativum, assembly GCA_030737875.1. Lineage (NCBI taxonomy): Eukaryota > Viridiplantae > Streptophyta > Magnoliopsida > Asparagales > Amaryllidaceae > Allium > Allium sativum. Next base: position 680,085,945 of record CM060918.1, on the reverse strand, counting down.
TAATTTTCCGTCCGCATGATTTTTGACACATAATAATAGGCTAAAAACTTAGCCTAATTTAACGTACACAAAATTTGCATAAAGAAATTCATTAACATAAACATGACATAGGTGTAAACTTGGCATTCTCGGCATAGTCAATATGAACACCATAGGTGTGTACTTGCAAAATAATCAATATGAATGTCATAGGTGTGATCTTGCAACTTAGACTAAATCAACATACATATATGTGAATTTGCAACATAGACTAAATCAACTTACATATATGTGAACTTGCAAATCAATCACGAGCATATGAATAAGTGTGAACTTGAAATATGACATAGGTTTAACATGTACACATAAACATGTAGATCTAACATTTGGTCACATATCTGATATGATTTTACAACCTAAAACTTGCATAACATGATAACCTACACAACTTGTCATAACAGGTTATACTCCAAGTTCATATACATATGAATAGACTTATTCATTAATTCCCAATTCAATATGATACTAAAATAGAACCACAGACATAGATCAATATCATTCAATTCCACATATAACATAATAAACATTGTTCTATTATCGATTTATTTCCAAGGCATGACATAACTGAATAAATTGACTAAAACATTTCAGGCATATAGATCTGATAACATTATGAACATGAAGAGGTTTGAATAATAATCTAGGTTCAAGAACATGGATAGATCTAAATTAAATAGAAAAATCCCCAAAATCAAGATCCAAGGACAAATAAAGAAAATAGGTCTGAATAGAAAATCAAGCTTAGATCCAATTTCATAGTCATAATCCTAGGCAATAACCTCATGGTCATGAATCATAGGTGATTAGCCACAATTGTCCATGTCATAGTCATAAGCAATAGTCTTATGTTCACGGTCATAGGCATAGGCATAGTCTTATGTTCACAGTCATAGCCATAGGCATAGTCTTTTGTCCACAGTCATAGGCATAGGCATAGGTATAGTCTTATGTTCATGGTCATAGTCTTAGGCCATTAACAATAGTTTCAACGTCATAGGCATAATAATGTTATGGACACGAGAGAGTCTGATTTACAACAAGAATAGGTCCAAACTGATTTCATAGCAATATTCCCAAAAGTCAAGATCCAAGATGAACAAGAATAGATATGAATCCAATTTATAACATGTACATATTAAGTTTATAGTTTTTATCTAAAAGTAACTTGAACTTACAGATCGTGGTCTAAGAAATTTAGATGCAGAAGTCAAGTCTAGAAATTTGTCGTTGAATTGTTGAATCGTTGAGTCTTGCTTTGATTGTAGAAGCAAATCCCTCCAATATGAAATTCCTAGCCGTAGTCTTCAAGAAATAATCTTCGTGTTTTAATTTTATTTATCTTAATTTAATTTAGAGGAAGAAGAAGAAGCCATGATCATCAAGAGTTTGTGCAGCATAAGGTTAGAGAAGAATGATGTAAAGAGAATGAGGCTATTTATATAGGATTAGGTAGACGAATATGGACAGAAAACGAGATCAGATACATCAGAATGCATCAGGTTCAGAAAATGGGTTCGGGAGGCAGATCGACCCCCAAATCGACACTATGGTCGACCTGGTCCCTGGAAGGTCAACACTATGGTCGACTCCCAGGTCGACCTGGTCCTGGGTGGGAAATTTCCCGCCCAGCCTGTTCTGGGTTTTGAATTCGAATTTGAATTCGAATTTTCGAGCTGTTTTTTATTCTGAAAATTCCTGAAACTTCGGAGGGTCATATCTCCCTCATACGTACTCCGATTTTCGAAAACTCGGAGCCGTTTCGAAGCAGAATTTCGAGACGAACGCAATGGCGCAACCTGTTTCCCTTGATTCTTAATTTAATAATTAATTCTGCCTTGATTTATAGTTTTAACATGTTATTAAAATTCGGGTTGTTACAATAAATCAGCAACACCGCAACGTTTCTACACCAATTTCAGTGCATAATTCTATTCTTTAACCACAAAAGGTGAGTACGTTGATTTTCATAATATAATGGGATTAAAAGTAACATGATGAAGTTGTAAAGAGGATTCATATGTATGTATGTAATTTAAATCTCATCTAAGTCTTCACCTTTTTGATTCATGTCATCATATGCCTATATTTCTATGTAAAGTTCATACCTTTATCAGTTTATTCATATTGAATCTGTCATTATGCCTCTATGCTAGTTTACATGCCCCTTTATTTCATGATGTTGTGTTAATTCCAATTTTCTGTGATTTGATTCTCTCTTCTTGTCCCTATTCCTTTTATTTTTGGATCTAGGCTACCTTCGGGCCTATGTTAAAAATACGCGCGAATGCAAATACGTGGGAACGATGGGAATATGTGAAATATGGAAAATTGAATATTATTGGATATTTTGGATGATTGGATATTATGTGAAATTGGCATATTTGGGTATGAATTACATGGAATTGATGAAATTGCCTATAATTGTAAATTTGTAATTGAGGCTAATTAATATGTAATTAGTGACAATTTGGAATAGGCAATATTATAAACATGATTATATGTTTAATTGGATATACATGACATGAAAATTGGGTATGGGTGAAATACGATTATTAATAAACCTTTGACACGAGGTTAGGCGCAATTATGGCGTAAGACTGCCCGGAACCGCCCGGCAAATCCAGCTGCCACAATTGGACGTCTAATGTGAGAGGTCAACGGAATGAATTGTAGGCGCAACGGTTAATGACATGAGGTTAGACCAGGTTTGTGGCGTAAGACTGCCCGGAACCGCCCGGCAAATCCAACGGCCACAAAGCGTTCGGTCTAATGTGGGAGGTCATGCACTGTTCGTCATAAGGAATGAATTAAGGAATACTAACCATAATAAGACATGAGTATGGTTCGAGGGTTAAGTGGGGTGACATGTAAATTATGACATGTAAATATGGACTTAACCGGTATAAGATAAGACATGTAAATTATGACATGTAAGTATGGACTTAACCATAGTATGTGTAAGACACGGACATTTAAATTAAAATGGTTAAGTGGGAGAAAAACCTAGTGGGGACCAAGCATAGGTGGGAGGCTTGTGTCGGATGGGGGGACCTGTTTCAACCAATAACCCGTTTGAGTATCTAATTGGGCCCGGTACTAGGCCGGGGTTGGGGCACGCTTACTGGACTTGAATGTAAGAGGTCAAAACGTGAATAGCGGTGGCAACGCGAGTCCAACGGGTTCATGTGCGTGCATGGGTCCGGGCTGGTAGGTAAGACGTTGTTGCATCGTGTAGGTATGGCCGTGCATTTTATGTTGGTATCGAGGTTGCCACTTTGGGGAGTGATACACCCCACTGTGGGACCAGCACGGGTGCCTACGGAGTTTAGGGAGCCGATCGAATGGGTAGGGTAAGGGTACCTTAGCGGTGGTAGGAGCAAGCCGGCACCTACGATAGCAGCTAGGTATAAGTAACTACCAAGTTTGTCATGTGGGTATAGTTAGTGGGAAGGGATCAACCTTTAGTAAATAGAGACTAATAGATGTGCGGTGTAATTAAGTAATGTGGTGTAACTTAGCAAAAGTGCGGTGTAACGAAATACATGTTGGTTGAGTTGGATAGTCCTTTGGGTGCTAGTCTGATGTTGACTTCGGTCTTCCGGGTTAGTACTTGGAGGGTTGTTCTCTTAGCCAAGGTGTAGGATTGTCTTAGTACTTAGGAACGGAATCATCATATCCATCCTTTTTATCTACCTTATCTATGTTACAGCCATATCATGATGCCTATTTATGTCTTAATCATTTACCTTACCTATTATTTGTTAAAATTACTGGACTCGCCAGACTTTATGTCTGACTCGTTTTGTTTCCACCTCTTTTATTTCCTTCCCCCCCCCCTCAGGTTTGCAAGGAGGGAATACTACAGCTTAGTGCCGATTTCTTTCAGTTGCTTGAAAAGAGTAGATGTATCGCTTTGGACTCTCTCATCTTTCTGGCTTTGCTTATGCTCAGTGGGGATTTATGCATTTATGTTATTTAAGTGTTTGCTTCTTTATGTACTTTGAAGTTTTTGGAAAAGACAATTGATCCTGTTGTAATGGTTTTGGAGACTACTTATGTAAGCTTGTTTTGAAGTTATGATGCTATGAAATAAGTTTTATCTTCCGCTGTGTTTTATTTATTTATTCTTGTAATTTATCTGTTCTATACTACTATAACGCTTCATGACATAAATGCATTCCATTTGTGAGTGACATTAATGGCCATGGGGTGTTACATGACCAGAAGGTCTAGTACTGGCAAATTAATAGAATGTGTCACAAACTCTAAGAAATTAATTCGAATAGTGGTTACTGTGCGTCCCATACTATACGTTCACACTATTAGTTTACTACCAGCGACTCGATTCCACACTAGAAAAACAAGAATACACAAGAAAATATTAACAATAATATCATCGAAATGATAAGTCTATAATCAACCGATATAATAAACTTGTTTGTCACATACCATACGGTTTTAATTCGTTTAATTCACAATCTCGCCTTCTCGAAGGGTGCAAAGGCGTCTGACTTTTAATGAGAAAATACGCTTTATAAAACTCGGGTTTGAAACAATTTTTGGAAAGTATTCGAAAGTCATCAAAATGGGAAACTCTTTTATAATTTGAATTATTCATATATTTATAAAATTCACATTGGAGAAATAATCTTCCTTAATATAAAATTTATATTCAGAAAACACTTTTTAAAACAATTTTAAAAATACGTGCATGTGTATGGGAAACACGAGGAAACGACACAGAAAATTTTATACAAAACACATCAAAATACAACTTCAAATTCTTAGTAAAATAGGATTCTTCATTGTTGAATTAAGCCAAAGTAAACACAGAAGGCCTGGTTTGAATATTAGATTAAATGTGCTACAAAATACTTAAGAAATCACTTGAAATTTATCACTAAACCATGCTTAATATCTCATTAGAAATGAAATAGAGTATGTAAATAAAAGAACAAAGTCATGGGGAGTTACCTGGGCATTTTTCCCAAGTTGGGTCAACCCACCCCATGCTTGGGTCAACCCAAGTTCATATTGGGTCGACCTAGCCAAGAAAATGTGCCCAGCCTAGAAACAAGCTCCAAGTTCCACATTCTGATCAAATCCGGGCACTCATATAACTTCAGAATTTGATGAAAATTTAAATTCACATACTATAAAAACATAACTATCAATAGAAAAAGAATCGCAACATTTTGCTAAGGATGTAAGAAGACATGCAGCCCTAAACATGGATCCAGGCCATGTTTTACTGCTATTGGACAAAATCAACTTACAATAAACAATTTTTAGCTATTCAACACGTAAATTCAATAATTTAAGAATAATTCAAGTTAGAAAGTGAAAGAGAATTTCATTATAGATATGCAGCGAAGGATTGGCTCAAATTCACTTGAATTAGGATCAAATTTGGTGCTTCGTGGCCTCTTTCCTTGCATGAGCACCTGAAGAACAGATTATAGTCGCATGTAAAGAATTTTCAATATGCTGTAAATATTATTTAAAAATTTGATAGGAAAGAGAATAAATTTGTAGTTCTAATGGTTTACCTATAATTAACTAAAACGAATCAAACTCGCCCTTATGGGAAAGCTCGGATTGAGTTGAGAACACGACAAATCAGAACACAAACAATAGAACATTTCATTGTTTATTACAACAATTACATCAGAGTACAAGAATATATCAGAGTATGAATAAATATTACACATTGGAAATACAATATCAGAGATTAAAATAATTTACATAGCAGCGAAAAAATAATACATAACACAACTGTAAGAGATACACGGATACAAAGCTTTCTGAATATAGCTCCAGCTGTAAACCAGGATCTTGTAAAATAGATATCTGCAAAACCAAAACTACTAGCTACCCGTGTGGAAAATAGGGGCACCCAGAGTCTAGGTTAAAACAATAAACTCCAGGTCAGTCATAGGACTGGTGTGAGAACAAAACAGTTATTAAAACTTTACATTAAAATAGAGTAAATCAAGGGACCACTCCGTATAACACGGAATGGGTTTTCTCTCAAGAATACCAATGCATAAAACAAACAATGCAATGCTTTTTGGAAAATGAAGCTATTATAAGACTCATGTCCCATCACACAATGCGACGCAAGCCGGAGGATAGAGTTTTACCTTATAATAGCAAAACATGCTTGGTACATTTAAAACAAATCGTTTTGATATTACTATATGTGTATAGTGTCAAAAATCGCTTCAAATATAAATGTATCAATCATAGACGGCATGGGTACCATATATCATGTCGCTATACCAGGCTCTACAATTAAAACCTAAATGTCACGTATTGGAAATTGGTTTCCATCTATGAGTCGAGGCCAGGGATGGCTCCTCACCGATTCAAGACACTCTAGCAAATGCCGTAGGATCCCCAGCAGTGAACCTTTGGATCTTCAGGGCCAGTCCACACTTACGTTAGTGGACTAGTATTCCTGAACACACGTTTCCCGGTCCTATCGGACCTATCCATCGGCACCGTAGTGACCGATATATCCGAGGCGCCTCGTTATCCATCATCCACATAGGTAAAAATATAAATGTCTGGGCTCCATACCATGACACCACCCATAGCTAGAAAGAAACGCCGTGCACTCCCTGCAGTCATGATCCCGTTTTTGACTCACACCAAGTGTGAGGCTCGTGAATTAACGCTATACACAAAGTTATGCTATTTAAAGCCGTACTTTGACCATCAAAGACAAGACTCTGCTTTTCAACAAAAGCCTTGATCATTTGCACCTCAGCATGCCATACTGACAATTCACGCCATGCGACTAATGCCTATCGATATATAACCTCTAAGCTCGTACGTCTCAGACAAGGGTGTTAAGCAAGAGAATAAATTCTCCACCACCAAACATATATATATTTAATAGAGATCAATCAACACAGAATAAAATCCAATGTTAGACACACATCCATTTACTAGTTTGTTCTGGGTCTGAATGAAACCAGAGGCACTTTATTCCTCGTCCTATATGTCCAACACAGGAGAGAGGTCCTCGCATATCTGGTTGATCTCCAAGTACGTCTAGACGATAACTACTTATTACCTTGTCTTGGGTGTACAACCCAATCAAGACATCAGTAATCATCCAGACGATGTGAAGAACTCCGGTCTTCAACCACCGTCTTCATCGTCGACTTATCGTCGAATCAATTATTCAGAATGGGTATAAACCCGGCCTTTCCGAATAATTCACGTATCTTATAATCAAGTGCTATAAAAACAAAACATATGCCTCATTCCAACCCAAAATATTCTTTTATTCAAATATTCTTTTCACAATTTAAACCAAGTTAAGGTTTTCTAAACTAGTCGGGATTAGCGTACCTTACTGAAGTAATCATTTATTTTATACCAATCCCAACCTATTCATCCTATGGAGCAAAACTGGTAATACTCCATATCTAACACCGCGGTGTTATCGGTAAAATTAATTACCATTTCATGTTTAAATCTAATTAAAGATTTAATTATCGCTTGGAGTAAAACTGGTGGTACTCCGTTCTCGATCATTTCCCAAATTTGATAATTTAAGTTACCACATTCTCATTTCAATCTAATTAAAGATTCATTAAAAATCCATTTAGTTTTAATCTTCCAAAAATCATTATTAATTATTTAACTTTGGAAAATCAAACATGCCGCATCGACAATCTAAACCGTACCATCGATTTCTGTCGATATATAACCTCTAAGCTCGTACGTCTCAGAAAAGGGTGTTAAGCAAGAGAATAAATTCTCTGCTACCAAACAGATATTTATTTAGCAGAGATCAACAATATGGATCGAAATACAATGTTAGACATGTAATCCTGTCTTTAACTAAGTTAAAGAACTAATGTCGTTTAAAACACAGTTCACGATAAACTCAAAATCACATTCCATTAACCATGGAATCTTCACGGAAAACAGATCAATATATTATCGATATCAATTTCCGTATCCGACTAATAATACAAATGGAATAACGACAAAGCCTTTTGAATTACATATATATTAACAGTCTTCCCCCACAGAAGCTCACTTCGATTATTACCAAATCGAATTCCATTCAAATCCAATTTAATATATTAAATTGGAAAACTTTACTTTAGAAAATTTCAATTAATCTTAATAAAAAGATTTGTAAATTCCAAATCACATTTCACTGTTAATCGGGTTAAAGAATGAATGTTGTTAAAAATACAATTCACAATAAACCCAATTCACATTCCATTTTATTCCGGTTACTAAATATAACTGGAAACTCTAATAATCTTAATTAAAAGATTTATTCTTTTCACACGGGGTTTAAGAACAGTGTTACTGAAGACACTATTCACGACAAACCCAAAATCCAATTCAATATTAAATATAAGGTTCTGAATAGAAATTATATTGGCTTATATTCAATATCAAATTCAGAAACCAACACATATCGTATGGGGAATAATGATGTATATCTATCTTCCAAATTCCTCCATAATATCCATATAGTCACAGAATCCAATATTGAAATCCTCGAAGATGATTTCTATTCAAATCCATTCCAATTCATACATTGGAAAATCCTGGTTATATTAAAACCCTTTATAAATCCAATTTATTTATTTAAAAATTGTTGGATTATCCTTCTAGTTAATAACTAGTTCATTTTGATAAAAATGTATTTTTATCTTTACAAACGTGGAATTTTTCATCCTAATTCTTTCCAAATCATTTATTATGATTTTACACAAATTATTAATATTTTAAATAATTTTATCAAGGCCCGTACAGCCGGTTTTCAATAACAGCCACCGAACTGCATCCATAGCGACCTTTTCCAAATTTGATTTGGACATAATTACAAATCCAACTATTAGATTTCAAATCTATTATATTCATTGGAAAGCTCTTTCCGATACGAACCCAACGGTTCCGTTTTTAGGAGAATCCGATGGTCGGATCTCTCGTAATGTCAATTCGAAGTCAATGGTCAAAATTCGCGAACAATCGTGACACGGCGCGTTCTATTCAGGCCATTAAATATATATAATATATATATTATATATATGTTTCGTTGATTTCCATTTAAAACGTATTTTATAAATCGTTTATAAATTCGTTTTAAAACGATTCCCACTTTCATTTCAATTTTAAATCAAAATTGAATACTTCTTATCATTATAATATTTAAATGATGATATTTTAAAAAAAAAAATCAGATTTTGAAATCATTTCCTTTTTTATATTCATTATAAAAATGAATAAAATCGATATAAATATCATTCGCGTTAAAATGGCGCATAACTAATCAACACGGCTTCACATATTTCAATCTTTTCATGTCCATCCAAAATCGGACATTGTGATGACCCCATTTCCCGTACGAACGGAGACAAGGGTTATCTTTGGAATATAACACAGAAACAGATAATAGCAGAATAGAATTAAATAAATACACCAGATAATGAACAATAGAATATACTGGATAAAAGTAATCTTCAGAGTTACACAGTTTACAGGATCATACTTAGTACAAATGCAGTTGAACTATACATATATGTCCACAGCGGAAAATAAACATAATGTACAATAGGAGCTGAACAGCATAAAAAGAGATAAATGAGAGAATCCATCTTTAGCTCCAGCTATCCAGAAAGAACCAGCTAAACCTGAATACAAGGTTGCCCGTGTAGAAAAAGGGGCAACCGAGTTTGAAAGTGAAACAAACTACGAGTCAGTCATGGGACTGGTATGAGAAATCTACTCAACACATTTCAAATATGGCTAATCACAGGACTACGCCACTTTCGTGGAATGAGTTTACTCCATTGGATTGCCAGTGCTTTAAAAACAAATCTTTCTTTTAAAACATCGCAATGCTTTTTATAAAATGAAGCCATTATAAGACTCAGTTCCCATCACACAATGCAACGCAAACCGGAGGATAGAGTTTTACCTTATAATGGCCAAAATATGATTGATACGAATAAAACAAAGCATTTGGTATTACTACTAGTGTTTATATGTTTCAAAAACAATTTCAAATCATAACTATCAATCATAGACGACATGGGTACCATATATCATGTCGCCATATACATATACAATCAAAACCGCACGATCACGTATTTGGAAATTGTATTTCCGTCATGAACCAAGGCAAAAGATAGTCCTTACCGAATTCGAGACAATCTAGCCTAACATGTCTCAGGAACAGCCGCAACTGCCCCCTAGATCGTCAGGGCCAGTCCACCGATGTGGATTATTATGCCTGAACAATACGTCTCCCCGCCCTATGGGGCGCAAATGAGCCAACGAATGACTCCATCGGACCCGGATCGTCCGATCTAACAGAGGCGCCTCGCAACACAACAACCACACAGGTGAAAAGTATATAAATGTCAGGGCTGGTAGGTCACTGACACCACCCTAGCTAGAAAGAAATGCATGCCCTCCCTGAGGTCCTCCTCCCGTTTCTGGTTCATACCGGGGTGTGAGGCCCGCGAATTCACGTCATACACAAAGCTACGCCACACAGGCTGTGCTTTGATCATCACCACAAGACTTTGCTTTTCAACAGAAGCCCTGATCATTTGCCACCTAGGCATGCCACACTGGCAATTCATGCCATGCGACTGATATCCACCGATATACAACCTCTGAGCTCGTGTGTCTCAGAGAAGGGCGTTAAGCAAAAGAATAAATTCTCCGCCGCCAAACAGATGTATATTTAACAGAGATCAATCAACACAGAATAAAATCCAATGTCAGACACACAGTCTATTTACAAGTCCGTTCTGGGTCTGAACGAAACCGGAGGCACTATATACCTCGCAAACCCATCGATCACCACGTACGTCTGGACGATCACCACTCATTATCCATATTTCGGGATGCCTCCCAATCGGGACCTCGGTTACCATCCAAACGAGGTGAAGATCTCCGGTCTTCGACCACCGTCTTCATCTTCGACTTTCAATCGTCGGTCAATTATTTAAAATGAGAATTAACTCGGCCTTTTCAAATAATTCACGGATATTTAGAATTTCAAATCAATTTATTTCAATGGTTAAATCATTCGACAACACCAATTTTGTTCTTTAATGTAATTTTCACACCAAACACATTCAACCATCAAATACCACATAAATCGAGCAAATTCAGTTTATTTCCATTCCATATCGTTTATGATATTTTATAACGATTTATCGCTATTTTTATTTATTTTAAAATAACCAATTTATTCAAAACGACGCTTCGGGCCATAACGCGGCCGTGGCGCTGTTTTCCTTCAGATTTGATTTACACATATCTGAAAATCTAACCGTTGGATCTTCACAAAATTTACATCATTAGAAAGATCTTTTCAAAACGAATCCAACGGTTCCAGTTTTCGGAAAATCCGACGGTCGGATCTCCCGGTACAATCGTTTGAAGTTTCGATTTCAAAATACGAACTGCAGCGTCGTTATTCGATTAAATATAATTATATATATATAATCGATTCTGGCGCTGTTTTTCTACAGATTTGAATTAAACATTCCAGACAATCCAACTGTTGGATTTTTATAAAGTTGGTGCTGTTGGAAATATATTTCCAAGGCGAACCCAACGGTTGCGGTTTCGGGAAAATCCAATGGTCGGATTTCCCGCACTAGTTGTTTGAAATCACAATTTCAAAACACGAACTGCACGGCCACGTTTCGTTTTAATTTTATTTATATTTATATAAATATAGCTCATTCAACAATTTCAATATCGTTTTCACTTCAAATATTTCACTAACGCCTTAAAATTTTGGAAAATTTCGCCATAACCTCCTTTGTACGGGAGGGGCTGGGAAAATTCCCAAATAGCCACACGGGCGTCTCATGTCAAAAAGAAAAAGAAAAAGCCAAGCGGCTAGCCAACAGGCTCATAAAATCATCACCCAAACAAAACAGTAAATGTGTACCTATTTGTCGGGCACAAAATTTTATTCCTCTTCTCTAGCCCCTTTGCTATAACCTGTTCAATAAATATGCTCGTACATATATACAATTTTTATCACTTATCATTTTCCATTCAACATCATATTTGATTTACTTTGGTTTAAAAACACCATTCATTCTAATGTTGCATGCATAGGCTTCCAATCATATCATTAGCTAATTAATGTATATTTCAACTCATGCATATTTTATTTGAACAATTGGCTATTTTTAACGCTTCACATTTCAAAGATGATAATTTTGGCGAACTAAAACACATTTCAACACATGACTATTTTCTTTAGTTCCTATGCATGTTGAAAATAATATTTCTTCACAAATATTTATTTCAATGTCCGCATATCTTTAGCATATCACATAGATGATAAAAGTGATATTTTTATCATTTAAAATATTTATTCGACAAATAGATGTTTTCAACACTTCATAGTTTCAATAAAAATGTAATTTTTATTGTTCGATCTTTTTATTTAACACATGAACTTTTCCACTAATCACACTTCTCAACACATGAGCATTTCCACACGTGGATATTTTATTTATGTTGTTCATATAAGAAAGATAGAATTTTTGTTGTTGAAACTATTTATATATAAGGCGAATATTTTACATACTTCATATATATTATAAAAATGTGATTTTTATTGTTTAGACACTTCATTCATTCACAAATGAATTTAATTTTCACACATCACTTTTCAACACATGAACATTTCCACACATGGATATAGTTTCAACATATGACATTAATTTCAACGCATGAAAATGATTTCAACATATGGAAATTATTCTAACACATAAAGATTATTCAAAATTTCGGCAGCATAACGGCAGGGTAGTTAAAACCGGCACTGTCCCTAGTACGGCTCCTCGCTCTACCTTAAAACCTCGTGGTTTTTGACAATGGAGATCATGCATCTAGTTCGCACGCAGGCGGCATGTATATATTTATTTCATTTCCACAAACTAATCTTATGTGGTTTCAACCAAATATTTCTCAACCACGAACGGGTATTTTTCAACCACAATCAATCAATATCAACCACAAACAATCCCAAACAACCATTCGCTATCAATCAATTTTCACACCAATCACAACCAATAAATATCATCCACGGTTTGTGGACGAGGGGCGTATATATATATACATATATATAGCAGTTCACTTCTATTTCGACATATATATAATTTTTACAACGCATATATAACTTATACATCGAATGTACAACTTATACAACGCTTATACATGAGGTGTACAACGCTTATATAACTCATACATCGACTATATAATTTATACATCGTCGTTTTCCATATCGTTTATAAATTCGAAATCTCACATTGGGTTCCACTCCACCAAAAATAGCAGAAGGCTCAGAAAAATATGCGGTCTCTTCTAAAATGTAGAAGACGTCCACACGAGTCCACTGTCTCTTGTTTCACTGAATTTCGATAACACAGCAAAAAGATATGATTTTTACAAGTTTGCAACGGTTTTAAATTGTTAAAGACAGATTTAAAATATACACAACCGATTACCTCACTGGATCTTCAAAACTAGGTCAGCAATTTTCTGCAAATCCGTGAAATGAGAAGGCGATCGGGTGGCACCACCTGGAAGGGCTTGGAACGACGCTCCTGCGCCACCCTTTGATGGCGAACTCGCATGCGAATCGAAGGGGAAATCGGGGCTTGAACGACGGCTTCAGGAGGGCGATTCTCGAAGGATACGAAACCAGAAGGGCGAGACTGGTGTGGATTTGAAGAGTAGGCTGGGATCTTCAAAAAGTTTAACTGGGGCGTTCGACAATGGTGCATGGATCGGAAGATAATCGGAGGGGAAGAACTAAAGCGCCTCCGCCTTATATCACGATTACGGGGAGAGAGAAAATGAGGGATTTTCTTTTTTTTTTTTCTTTTTTTTAAAAATATGATTGGCCGGGGAAGTTTTAAAGGGGTTTTCTGACACGACCACCAATCTAAACCCAACGACTGTCGTCCCTAGCGTTTTACCCCCATTCTGAACACAATGGGATATGTTTCGTAGGCCCATTCGACTGTTTCAGTCAGTTTTCCTTCAAATTAAAATATAAAACATTCAATATTTGATTTGAACGTGCATTTCAATTTGCCAGGGCCACAAACTGATTCGAAAAATTCCAAAAAAATTTATCTAGCTATGTTTTGAAGATACGGTTCCAACAAAACTAGTTTCGTTGAATTCTGAGACCGTATGCAAAAAGGCCCATTTCTGGTCGATCCAATTTAACTGTAATTGACCAAAACACGTTTTCCTTTGCCACGCTCACATACTAGCTTCAAAAATTATGAAATTTGAAACCTAGCTATAACTTCACATCCCGGATCCAACAAAAGTGGTTTCGTTGAAATCCGAGGTCGTATGCAAAATGGCCAATTTCACGGGCTATATAAATTCCATAGCAACCCTTCTGAAAATTCATTTGGCCATAACTTTTGCTTTCCGCTATGAAAATTTGATTTTTCAGATTCGTTAGAAAGGTATTCACTAACAGATTTAAATATTTTTGGTTTCAGTCAAATCCGTTTTGTTTTGCACCCGGTACAGTCCGACAAAGTTTGAATTCAATTTTTTTTTAAACTGCAGCGCCATTTCAGGCCTTGTTTATAATTAGAATTAATTATATTCGTTTTCAATTGTCGATTCAAACTCAGTTTTCATCACTATTATTTAAAATATTTATTTTAAATATTTAAAATCCATTATTTTAGCCAATTTAAAATTTTTAAATTGGTTCAGATTTTCTGGGTCGTTACAGTCTCCCCCACTTAAAACTTTTCGTTCCCGAAAAGGAACAAAGTCGAAAGTAGTTTGATTAATCAACTCTACGTTCGATCTGGCTTCCATTCTCCAACTTTTCAGTTTATGAGAGTTTTCAAATTCTTCAAAAATTTGGCTAACAACCGGAATTTTCGAAAAATTTCTCCATAATTCTATCGTTGATTAAATTAACTATTGTTTCAATAATTCAATTAATCAAATCTACAGTTACCTAACACAACCAACAATCAAAATTTTCAAAATCATACAAATTAATTCATATTCTCCTTTAAAGTCATTCAGACCATAGAGTTAAAAGTGCACATCCATGGAAAGAAAATAACAACAGAATAGAGAACTAATTGGTTATGCAAAGTATGGTAAATGTACCTTGCACCGGAGTCAATCAAAGATATCCACTCGGCATCTAGGATAAGCTTTCTGAATGCTCTCCACAGTTTCCCAAGTACAATCTCGCGGATCTCCACTCCATTGCACTTTGACTAAGTGAACCTTCTTGTTCCTCAGCTCTTTGGTTTCTTTGCCGATGATCTTTAGCGGCTCTCGCCTCACAGCTAATTTTGGAGTAATTTCAATATCCTGCTTAGCTTCTTCTTCCACGATCAAGTCTGGATCATGAACGTGCTTTCGAAGTTGAGATATGTGAAATACATCATGAACTCCAGGCAACCAATCAGGCAATTTAACCCTATAAGCGAGAGTTCCGATCTGTTCCAGAATAGGAAACGGACCAATGAATTTGGGCGCCAACTTCCCAGTTTTACCGAACCGGATTACTCCTCTCATCGGCGATACTTTCAAATATACATAGTCGCCAACAGCAAAGGATATATCCCTTCTTCTTTTATCGGCATAGCTCTTTTGCCGGCTTTGAGCGGCCAATAATCGTTTCTTAATAAAATCGACTTTGTTGGCAGCTTCTCGGATCATATCGGGCACTAACACAAGTCTATTTCCAGGTTCGACCCAACAAGCAGGAGATCGGCATGGTCTACCATACAACGCTTCAAATGGCGACATTGTCAGGCTCGCCTGGTAGCTGTTGTTATATGAGAATTCAGCCAAATGTAGATGGTCTTCCCATGACCTACCAAAATCTAGAACACAAGCCCGCAATAGATCTTCTAAAATACGATTCACCCTCTCAGTCTGACCGTCAGTCTGAGGATGATAAGCGGTGCTCAAGTTCAGCTTCGTTCCGAGCTCTACTTGAAATGCCTCCCAGAATTTACCAGTAAATATTGTTTCTCTATCATTGACTATACTGAGCGGCACTCCATGTAGTCTAACTATTTCCTTGAAATAAATCTGCGCCAGGCTCTAGGCAGTTCTGTTTGATCTGACAGGTATGAAATGGGCGGTCTTCGTGAAGCGATCTACGATCACCCAAATACTGTCATTTCTTTTTCTGGTTCTGGGCAGACCATCAATGAAATCCATAGAAATATGTTCCCACTTCCAACCAGGAACGTCTAGCGGTTGTAATAATCCAGCTAGTTTATGTTGGTCGCTTTTGACTAGCTGGCAAGTAGGGCATCGGCTAACATACAAGGAAATGTCCCTTTTCATCGACTTCCACCAGAAAGTGCGTTTGATGTCATTATACATTTTGCTTACTCCCGGATGGATACTAAGTTTTGACTTGTGGCATTCATCCAGTACTTCCTTTCGGAGTTCAGGAATGTTAGGAACACAGATTCGACCTTTCAGCCTTAGAATCCCCTCATTATCAACTTGAAAACTTAAGGGCTCGCCCTTCTGAATTATCTCTCTGGTCTTCTGAATGAAGTGATCATCCTTCTGAAGAGCAGATATTTTATCCATCAATGAAGTCGTGATAATAAAACTGGCGATCATTTTATTCTTTCGGCTTAATGCATCGGCCACGACATTGGCTTTCCCTGGAGTATATATAATCTCAAAGTCATATGCTGCAAGAAACTCCAGCCAACGTTGCTGCCTCAAATTCAGGTCTTTCTGAGTGAACAGATATTTTAACGACTGGTGATCTGTAAACAGTTCAAATCTCTCACCCAGAAGATAGTGTCTCCAGATTTTTAAAGAGAATATGATAGCCAATAACTCAAGATCATGAGTTACACAGTTTTTCTCGTGCAGTTTCAGTTGACGGCTAGCATAAGCAATCACTTGGCCCCTCTGCATTAACACTGCGCCAAGGCCTTCTCTAGAAGCATCAGTCCAGACTTTCAAATCCTGATTGCCATCGATGATGGTTAACACTGGAGCTGTCGTTAATCTTAACTTTAGCTCTTCAAAAGCCTCTTCACATTCTGGAGTCCACTTGAATTTAGAATGCTTCTTTATAAGCTTCATTAAGTGACCAGATATCTTCGAAAAGTCTTTAACAAATTTCCGGTAATAACTAGCCAATCCGAGAAAACTGCGGACTTCTGTAGGGGTATTGGGCTGCTTCCAATTCTGAATAGCTGTGATTTTACTTGGATCCACAGCAATTCCTTCTTTTGATACGACGTGGCCCAGAAATTTTACTTCATCCTGCCAGAATATACATTTGGATAGTTTAGCTTTCAAGACATTCCTTCTGAGGATTTCCAGAACCTGTTCCAGATGCTTTTCATGTTCGGCCTTTGATTTAGAGAAGATTAAAATATCGTCAATGAAAACTAGAACGAATTTATTCAAAACTTCTCTGAACACTCTATTCATCAGATCGACAAAGTGAGCTGGAGCGTTACATAAGCCGAACGGCATTACTAACCACTCGTAGAATAAGTCGGGACCTCTGAATGCTGTCATTGGAACACACTCTTCGGCAATTCGAAGTTGATGGAAGCCTATAGCTAGGTCCATCCTTGAGAATACTTGTGCTCCATTCAGACGATCCAACAAATCATCAATCCGCAGCAATGGATATTTATTCTTTATGGTCTGATGTTTAAATCATGATAATCCACACATAGACATAGAGTACCGTCAGATTTTGGGAAAACACCACTGCTGCTCCCCAATCAGAGAAACTAGGCCTGATCAGACCCTTCCATAATAGTTGTCTTGTTTGATTGTCTAATTCCTCTTTCTCTTTCAAGGACATTCTTCGAATAGCGTGAACTACTGGCCTTGCATTCGGAATTAAAGCAATTTTGAAATCTATTTCTCTCTGCGGAGGTAAGCGAACAACTTCTTCGAACACATCCGCATAATTTTTGACGATAGGAATGTCTTTTACTAGGTCGGGAATATTCTCTGTGTCTTCAGGGATATTTTCTATTTGAGCTGGAGAAACATCCAAAGCTGCCCAGAAGTCCTTTCTATTTGAAGTCGGGCCTTCACACGGTATGGTTATATAATTCCCTGATTGGGCCTTTGCCTTAACAACTCTCTCGGCGCATCTAACCTCTGCTTCATATTTAGTTAGCCAGTCTAACCCCAAGATAAGATCAAACTCTTTAAAATTCATGACGACCGCGATGGTAGGAAACCGATAACGAGATAAAGAAACTGGCACTCTACAAAACCAACTGAGATCAATGGAACCCCCAACCGGATTCTGGACAGTCATTGGTTCCTTTAGCTTTTTCAATTTCAAATCTAGTTTCTTAGCTGCATTCTTGGCAACGAAACTTTGTGACGCGCCTGTGTCAAACAGTACTTTAACGGGGATATCTTTGACAGTAAGCGTGCCTTCTAAAACATCTGGACTTTCCTGAATAGCTGAGGGCTCAGAAGTTTCTGCCACTTCATTTACCTGAGCCTCTTTGGTCTTTTTCAATAGCCAGCAATCTTGCTTTACATGACCAGCCTGTTGGCATTGACCGCACTTTCTATTCTCTTGAAAATTCATCCCGGATTTAGACCCACCGTCCTTTCGTCTGTTCGAAGACCTGCAGTTCCTCATCGAATGCCCTTGCTAATTACACTTTAGACACACGACCGCCTTTACCTTTTTCTGACCGACCTTTGGCCTCTTTCTGGCCTCATCCTTTATACTTGCCTTATATGGCACACTAGTCTCTAGGCTATCAGCTTCTAGTTTTCTTTTGCTGCTAGAACCGATTTCTTCTTCGTCTTGCAACATGTCTTTCTTATGGAGATCTTCATACTGATAAGCCATATAAATCATTTCTGAAAAAGGGAGCTTCAAATGCCCCATTACTTTATTCTGATATTTCCTTTGAAGTCCGTAAATAAATCTCAGATTCTTTCTCCTCGTATTTTGAATTAGACGAGGAGCAAAGTGAGAAAGTTCGTTGAATTTCTTATGATATTCTGGGATGGTCATATCTCCTTGTATCAAATAAGAAAATTCATCACATAGTCGCTCAGTCGCTTCGGGAGGAGTAAATCTTTCCAAGAAAATCACTTTGAATCTATCCCAGGTGATATCACCTTCTGGATTATCCTTGATAACTGAATCCCACCAGAATAAAGCTTCATCTTTGAGCGCCCAGGAGGCCAGTAATCTTTTCTGGTCATCCCTCAGCTTTAATGCTTCGAAGATTTTCTCAGCCGAACGAATCCAAGCTTGTGTTTTCATAATTGATTCTTCACCCGAGAAAGGTTTTCCACCCAGATTTCTATATTTCATAAATAGAGCTTCTATATCCGGGTCAGTATTACTTCTTCTGTTTCTGGCACTCATTTTCTAGTTCTACTGCAAATAGCAGATCAAGTGTCAGGTCAACAGAAAAGATATTTCAAAATATAGAGACAAATACTTGAATGTAAATGCGTCTATCGAGGTTTTTTTTCATTCTGCTACCCATACTAGGATATAACTGATCCTATCTGTATTGAGTTACTCGTCCTAGAACACTACTGGTTCTATTTCTGACGAGTTCGTTAATATGTTATTTTCCAAAACTAAGCTTAACGTCGCTCTGATACCACGATGTGACGACCCCATTTCCCGTACGAACGGAGACAAGGGTTATCTGTAAAGACCCGGAAATTCCCGCTCTTTAAATCGACCATAAACCACACAGGTCTGACCCAAAGATTGGAAATCTTCGAATACTTTAACTTTGGGAATACAATACATCAGAACAAATAACAGCAGACTTTTATTACATTACAATAATGTTACATCAGAGTACAGAATATATCAGAGTACATTGAAATAAAATTACAACGGAAGATAAATTACAAAAGATTTAATACATTAAATAAAATACAGTAAACAGCGGTAGACTACTAAGCTCTGGACACAGCTTTAGGCTTCGATCCAGGATCCTGCTAAAAGAATATATATCTGCAAAAAGCTACTCGACTGCCCGTGTGGAAAAGAGGGCACCCGAGTTTGCAAAGTGAAACAAACTACGAGTCAGTCATGGGACTGGTGTGAGAATTCTAAACTAATTTAATTAATAAGACAAATCCAAGGACCACGCCGCTAATGCGGAACGGGTTTTATTCCAATGGATTGCCGGTGCATAAATTAAAGTAGATCGTTAAACAATGCAATGTTTTTTGGAAAATGAAACCATTATAAGACCCAAGTCCCATCACACAATGCAATGCACACCAGAGGATAGGGATTTACCTTATAATGGTCAAAAGATGCTAAACACGTAAAACGGATTACTACTAGTGTGTATATGTTTTAAATAAAAACATTTCAATCATAAGTATCAATCCTAGACGGCATGGGTACCATATATCATGTCGCCAATACTAGTTCTACAATCAAAACCGCAAGGTCGTATTGGAAATTGGATTTCCATCATGAGTCGAGGCTAGGGGCAAGCTCCTCTCCGATTCGAGACACTCTAGCAAATGCCTCAGGATCCCCCGCAGTGAACCCTTGGATCTTCAGGGCCGGTCCCCGCATATGGGCAGTGGATTAGTTATGCCTGAACACACGCTTCCTGGTCCCTTTGGACCTATAATATGACCACCAACGGCCTATAAAACACGAGGCGCCTCAAAATCCATCATCCACATAAGTAAAATGTCAACGCTGGTAGGTCCCTGACATCACTCTAGCTAGAAAGAAACGTGTGCACTCCCTGTAGTCCATATCCCGTTTTTGACTCATACCGGGGTGTGAGGCTCGCGAAGTCACGCTATACACAAAGCTACGCCTAAACAGGCCGTGCTTTGATCATCAACCACAAGGCCTGCTTTTCAACAAAAGCCTTGATCAATGCATCTTAGTATGCCACATTGTCAGTCCATACTATACCATTAATTTCTACCAATATATAACCTCTAAGCTCGTACGTCTCAGAGAAGGGCGTTAACCACCAAACAGATATATATTAAGAGAGATCAACGAATGTAGTATAAAGGACTACAACGTCAGACATACATTCCATTTATAAACTTATGCTCTGGGTCTGAGCGAAAGTCAAATCCGTACAAATCAACACTTCGTCCGAACGGCCACCACTGAAGCCCTTTCAAGGTAGCTACTCCTCTCATGGGTCTCAGTAGCAACACATCCATTCGATGTGAAGATCGACGGTCTTCAATCACCGTCTTTAAATCTTCGACTTAGAACGTCGTATAATCATTTGAAATGAGATTGAACTCGGACTTTTCAAATGATTCTCGCATATATATATATATATATATATATATATAATAATTTGAAAACATTTCCTATCGTTATTAATATTTGATAACGACCTATCGCTATTTTTATTTATATAAAAATAGCCTAAATTAATTTAACGACGCTTCGGGTCAATGTGCGACCCTGGCGCTGTTTTCAACCAAATTTGATTTACACATAACTTGAAATCTAACCGTTGGATTTTGACGAAGTCTATATCGTTGGAAAGATCTTCCCAAAGCGGTCCTAACGGTTCCAGTTTTGGGAAAATCCGACTGTCGGATCTTTCGGTATAACCGTTTAAAGTTATGACTTCAAAACGCGAACTACCGCGCGTGTTTCGCTTAGTTTTAATTTATATTATATTATATATATATATATATATATATATATATATATATAGACCATGTAGCGCTTTCCACTATTATAATTTATTACTTTAAATCATTACATTTATATTTTTGTCCGCCGATTCTAATGCGGCAAAAATAATGTTTTCAACTAAGTATATTTTATATTTATATAAAATGCTATTTTGTCCGCCAAATTCTAATGCGACAAAAACAATGTTTTTAACTATGCATATTTTATATTGTATAAAAATAATCTTCTCCTTTATATTTACAAATAAAATATAAATGTCTTTTATTTCTTCTTCCTTTACATTGAAAATGTAACTCTTCCTTTTTATTTTTCTTTACATAGAAAAATGTAACTTTTCTTTTTATTTTCCATAGAAAATAATGTTTCCTATTTATTTCCTTAACATAGAAAATAATGTTTCTTCTATTTTCTTAACACAGAAAATAATGTTTCTTCTATTTCTCTTAACATAGAAAATAATGTTTCTTTTCTGATTCCATAACATTAGAAAAACAATGTTAATTTTTTTTTTTTTTACATTGATAACAATGTTTCTTTTTACATTGAAAACAATGTTAATTTTATTTTCTTTTTACATTGAAAACAATGCTTCTTTTTGAAAACAATGTTTCCTTTATTTCCTTTTCATTGAAAAAGAATGTTTCTTTTCTATTATTCTTACCTTAGAAAAACAATGTTTCTTTTATATTATCATTACATTGGAAAAAACAATGTTTCTTTTCTATTTTATGTTTGCATTGTAAGATGCAAATAAAAGGTAAATTTTATTTCTAATGTAGACGTATTTTCTAGTGCCAACATTTCAAATATAAATATAATTTCTAATGCGAATGTTTGGTTCATTCAACTATATCCACATGACGATGGTATTTGGTGTCGTTACAACAAGGCCAACATGACGATAGTTTTTTTTTTTTACGTTATTACAATAACATTAACATGACGATAGTTTTTGGTGTCATTACATTAACATTAACATGATGATAGTTTTTGGTGTCATTACAATAACATTAACATGATGATAGTTTTTGGTGTCATTACAATAACATTAACATGACGATAGTTTTTGGTGTCATTACATATGGTGAATCACTAATAAGGCCTCATCTTACTTTTATTTGTAAATCAAATAAGACATTAAATCTTTATTTTCTATATTTGTGAATTGAAATAAAATAGCAAATCTTCCTTAAACCAAACTTTAATCTTTGTAAATCAAAAATAAAGATTCACTTTTCTTATTATATTGGAAATCAAGATAAAAATTCAACCTTTTCATTGATTTTGTAAACACATTAAAGATTCTAATTTATTTTGTAAATTAAAATGAAACTTTTACTTCCTTTTATTTTTATATAGATCAAACTTTCTTTTATTAAAAATAAAATACGATAAAGATTCGACTTTGTTTTACTTTGTTTCAAAAACAAAGGATTAAAAACTTTACTTTGTTTTCAAAATCAAAGAGACTAAAACTGTATTTTTGTTTCAAAACAAAAGAGTAAATCTAAAATTTTATTTTCAAAACAAAAAGAGCAAGTCTTTATTTTCGTTTTTAAAACAAAAGGAGCAAATCTTATTTTTGTTTTTAAAACCAAAGATCCAAATTTTTGTTTTTAGAACAAAGATCCAAATTTTTATCATGGTTAGGATAATTCAAATTAAAAATTAAACCTTTTCTTTTTATTTTGTAAATCAAAAAAAAAAAAATCAAATCTTGTTTTAATTTTGTGAATCAAAATATGAACCTTTGTTTCCTTTTTATTTTGAAATATAAAAGATTCAAAACAAAATAAAATAAAGAGAAAAATTAAAATAAAGATGAGAACTATATTACAATTACACAAAAATACAGATCTGGACTAACATTCCAACACAGCACAAGAACATTACAATTCACACAAACATTATATAGCTTACATCACCACAACACAGATCAATAATAATAATAACAGATCATGATTTCACTATTTTAATTAATTTAATAAATTAGGATTCTCACATTCGTTGTAGATTATGGTCCAAATTCCAAACAGTTCAAAATGGTCCTTTTTCAGTCCAACAATGTAGATCTGGTTTTTACGATCAGAACGCTGCCCTTCTTTCTTCTTCAGGAACAAAGGCCGAACCTTTCGACAGGCAATGGAGGGTGGCGGCTGGGAATTGACTGCGGTGGCTCGGGTGGTTGTTGCGGTTGCATATCGATGGTGGAATGCGGTGACAACGAATGGTAGAAGGGAAGAGCAAAGATTTTGGAGGCCGCCATTTGATTTGCAAGATTTAATTTTCGGTGAGGATGGATTTGGGGAAAACGTTTGATTGAGAAAAAAAAGAGTAAAGGGGAAAGTGATAAAAAGAAAGGTGTAACACCCCACGCCCGCTATGGTCACTCTCTAAGGGAATGCCATAACATCGGTGGAGTATTTTAAGTGGATATAGAACAGAAAAATTACAACAAGACAGATATAAGTAATACTTGAAAATTTCAAAACATCATTTCATTGCAGCGGAAAGTAAAACATGTTTGGTTACATCTCAAAACCATAATAAAAGTCAAGTACAAAATATCCATCCTGATAAATAAAAGTACATAATCCCAATACATGAACAGATAGCCATAAAAGTAAGGGTAAGCTGAGCTCTACACCTATGGTCCAAGCTCCAAAAGAGAATAAAGCAGCCTGATCAAAGCCCACTCGAACTGGGCCCACTCTGATAACCTGAGGGTTGGGAAAAAGATAAAAACAACGGGGTCAGACATAAGTCTGAGTGAGTCCTATAACTTTAACAATACAACCGTTAAAGTAACCAGAGAAGACATAAGTTTGATATACGGTAACGTCTGGGGATGAATGGCTACCCTAGGCAGCTAGGTAGACTTAGGATAAATTAAGATAACCGTAAAGACGCATCCACCCACCCAAGGATAATTACTACCCTGCACCACACCAGTTATTCCTACTTAAAGGTTGATCCCACTAAGTGTACTTAGTAATTCAGTAGTTTCGTGTACCCCTATCTGACTACATAGGTGTACCCACTACTCCCCAAGCGATCGGCTCCCCTACGTAGATACCCGTGCTGGTCCCACGATGGGGTGTATCATTCCCCAACGTGGCCACCAGATAATATCAACGGTGTACGGCTTTATATCTACACGATGCAACAACGACTTACCAACCAGCCCGGGTCCACACACGCATATGAAACCCGTTGGTCCCGCGTTGCCACCGCTAACCCGGTTTGGCCTCTTATGGTCAAGCCCAATATGTGTGTCCCGTCACTCGACTAGAGTCGAGCCCACAAAGATACGTTTGGGATATTGGTTGAAACGGGCCCCCACAAGCTACCACCTAAGCTTGCTATTACTAGTGAATCCCACTTAACCCTTTAACCATGTCCCCTTACATGTTATAAATTTTGGTTAAGTCCTTTAATCATATTCTAATTGTCATACAAGGTACCCACTAGATTTTCACATGCCACCCATGGCACTTACTTAACCCTTTAATCATGTTTAATTACATGTTCCACTTTGGTTAAGTATTCTAATCGTATTCTCACATGCCACCCATGGCACTTACTTAACCCTTTAATCATGTTTAGTTACATGTTTCACTTTGGTTAAGTATTCTAATCGTATTTTTCTATTGCCACCCAAGGCAACCCACTAGTCTCCCCATGCCACCCAAGGCACCCACTTAACCCCTCATGTCCCACTACATGCTAATATGGTTAAGTGTTTCTTAATTCATTAATTAAGATCATGACCTCATAAAGACCTCTCACATTAGACCGTCTTTTATGACTGCTGGATATGCCGGTTGGTTCCGGGCAGACTTCTGTCATCAAAAGGGTCTAACCTCGTGTCTTTACTTTAATCATGTATTTAATTTATGACTAAGACCCCTCACATTGGGCCAATCATTTGTAGCCACTGGATGGCCGGTCGGTTCCGGGCAGACTTCCGCTACAAAAGGGTCCAACCTCATGTCTTAGTTGATTAATTACACCTAATTAATCACCCCCATATTAATTATCCCTAATTAATATCAAGTTTTTCATAACATGGGTAGACCTAACTCAATAGGTAAATTCCCATGGGGTAGACCTAACTCAATAGGTAAATTCCCACTTATGCTTATTCATTTTATGGTATGCTTAATCATAACCATTTCACACCATTTCATTAACATGTCTGTTAACCCCATCGTTTCCCCACGTACTTATGCTAACACGACATATTTCCAAGAGAAGATTCTTTCACAATTAACATGGGTTTCATTTAGCATACATTAGCATTAACATGGGTTAAAAGGTGTCCACTTACATTATGACATTAACCCAACTAGCATTACTAAATAACCCAACTTGCATGAACATACATATGTCATGTATAAAGGCAACTTGCATAAGTGTTCATAGGTTATACAAAGGTGAACTTGCATGTGTCTTAAAGGTGTGAACTTACACAACATGTTACATGTTAACTTGCATAACATCATACACATAACTTGCATAATATTATAAACATAACTTGCATATCAACATACACATAACTTACATAGCATCATGCACATACTTGCATAACATCATACACATAACTTGCATATGAACTTGCATAACAACATGCACATAACTTACATAACATCATACACATAAACTTGCATCACATGTTGAGCTTGCATATAAGCATACACATAATTTGTATAACATGTTGAGCTTGCATATATGACTTGCATCTTAAAGGAGGGTAAACATGCATACACATATATATTTATTCATAGCATATAAAGGTGCCATCTTGCATATGTATGCATCACATTTAAAAGGGTAAACTTGCATGTCATGATTTATGCATAATACCAAACACTTAGCATGCATAAAACCACCTACTTAGCATGCATAAAATCAATTAATTATTATGCATAAACCCACCACTTAACTTGCATAAACCCACATATCCAATTTGCATAAACTCCCATATTCAACATGCATAAACTCACATATTCAACATGCATAAACTCACATATTCAATATGCATAAACTCACATATTCAACATGCATAAACTCACATATTCAATATGCATAAACTCACATATTCAACATGCATAAACATAGGATTAATATTAAACATAGATTAGCATATTCACATCATATCATATGACTTGAAAACCCATTAATCCTCATGCAAAACCATAGATCTCATCATATCTCATCTACTTAATTTAGCAATTGATCATCAAAGTGATAGAAACTCACCAAAACCAAGATTAGCGAACTTATGAAGTGGAATTAGTTGCTTTTAGTTGAAGAAGATGTTGATTAGAGGTTGATTAGCTTGCAACTCTCTTCATTGTTTTGTGGAGGCCATGATCAAGTTTCATTTTGCCATAGTTTAGTTACAAGATCTAATTATGAATGAATTAGGGTAGGGTTGGGGTCTTATTTATAGGATTAGGTAGTGTTTTAGGCCCTTAGATTAACCCTAGGTTAGATTAGGTCCGTTAGATTTAGGAAATCTCTAGAACCCAGCCCAGCCCTAGCCAGAAAACCAAATCTGGTGCACCCAAGCTCTCTGGCTCGACACGCCGTGTCGACAGGCAAGTCGACACCCCTGTCGACAGGCCTGTCGACAGCCCTGTCGACATGGTTAGGGCGGGAATTTTCCCGCCTGGCCCCGCTGGTTTGATTTTGAAATCTGAATTTGAATTTTTAAACCTGTTTTTAGCTTTAATTTTTCTGCAAACTTCATTGGGCCTTAACTGGGCCATACGGACTCCGATTTACAAAATTTCGGACTCTATTCTGCGTATTTTTCCGAGACGAACGCAATGACGCAGCCCGTTACCCCCAATTCCCACATCTGAGATTATTTATTCTGCGATTAGTGAACTTTAGCATTAACTAAAATTCGGGGTGTTACATTCTCCCCTCCTTAAAGGATTTCGTCCCCGAAATCTCTAAGCTAAGGAGAATGCATATCCTACCATCCAAACAACCATCTACTCAAACCATCAACCATGGGCATCCATTGTCCTTAAACAGTTTCTAATGATGTATGAGCATATGCAAAAAGTGTGTGTATATGTTCCCTATCTAATGTATGAACATATGCAAACCATGATAGTGCCATGCATCCATTATGTATGCGAGAGAACCCTATCGACACATACAATATCTACATGAGTGCACAATCATTCACCAAAATGCATCATCCATATGATAACACAATCATTATACATCCATAAATATAGTTTCCTACACACAATTTTATGCAATATGCAATATGAAGTGATGGAGCCGATCTAGTGCCTAGAGTGTGTGTATATGCATCCACGAGCAACCACTAGCAAACACTTGCATCCACTTGCATCCATCATACATAACATGTCTCAAACACATGTTTCAACCATAGGACTATCCTATCTGAAGGTCAAAGGTACTAACGAGGGGACATACTAAGGATAAGATAAGCACTAGACAACCGATAAAGGAGACGTCTAAAGCACATACCCTCAAAAAGGGATGGGCATAACGAACGCATCTTCGCTTCTGTCTCCCAAGTAGCATTGCTCTCACTTTCTCTCCTTTTTCATTTTGACTAGTCAAACCTCTCTGTTTCTCAACTCCCTAATCTCTGACCCAAGGATGTGGGTAGGAGCTCGTCGAATAATCACATCACGCTCTACCTTACTTCTCTAAGCAAGCTTGGCTCTATCGCCTCTACGATCTTATGTAGGCCCTTCCTCACATGGAATACATCATGTACACCACTAAGTCTGTCGGGCAACCTCACCAATGGAAGATGCTCTTCCCATGTACCTCCTAAATCCAAGATACATAGCCTCAAAAGGTCTTCTAAAATACGATTCACCCTCTCAGTCTGGCCGTCTATATGAGGATGTTATGCGGTACTCAAATACAACTGAGTCCCTACCGCCTCTTGCAAACTTTTCCAAAACTCTTCAGTGAAGATAGGATCTCGATCGCTCACTATACTGGAAGGTACATCATGCAATCTAATAATCTCTCGAATGTAAACTGAAGCTAGATATGGAATAGTCCTCTTGCTCTTCACGGGTATGAAATGGGCACACTTAGTAAGTCTATCTACCACAACCCAAATCCCCGTATTACCCTTCCTTGATTTCGGTAATCCTTCGAGACACTATCCCACTTCCTTAGCGGAACTTCCAATGGGTGAAGCAACCCACTTGGTTTCTTTTGCTCCGCTTTCACCAAGCATCTAGCGACATACTCGGCCATGTCTTTCTTCATACCGGCCAAAAAGAAAACTCGCTTCATGTCTTGGTACATCTCGTCCCATGAGAAAACCAGATTCTTCTTCGTCAAGGGGTTTAATGGGGCTGATATCTTCACGAAGTCTTTGATGAACTTCCTATAATATCCTGCCAACCCCAAGAAACTTCTTACTTCGGTAGCATCCCTAGGAACTTTCCAATCCTGGGTAGATACTATCTTTGTGGGATCCACAGCTATCCCTTTCTTAGAGACCACATGCCCTAAGAATCGCACTTCTCTTCTCCAAAGATGACATTTAGAGAATTTAGCTTTAAGACTATGTGCTCGAAGAGTCTCTAACACTCCTCTGAGATGTAAGGCATGCTTTTCTCCACTTCTAGAGAGAATCAGGATATTCTCCCATGCAAAATCGTCACAACTATCCATCTCTCACGCAGACCACCTTAGTCGAGCTCGACATCCCTCAAATGCAAGCCCCAAAGGCCTAAACCAATACCAGACAAACACCCAAGGGATACCTCCTTCGAATTCAGACGACCTACGTGAGATGATACTAGTAAAAACGGCTAAATAATTAAGCCACTTGTCCAACTCTGGATGTCCTCGCCGGTCTTGCTCCAAAACCACCGTTTATCCCATAACTGGCTTTGCTCATCCTATTGAGCACATACGAAAACTTATTCCGCTCCTAGAAAAGACCAAGATATCATTTACAAAGACCATCACGAACTTATTTAGGTACTCCCTGAACACCCTTCTCATCATATGCGGGGGCGTTCGTCAAACCAAATGGCATCTCCAGCCACTCATAAAAAACCATCCGGAGTCCTAAAGGTAGTCTTCTCTATACTATCCTCAGTCACTCTCAACTGACGAAACCTCGTGGCTAAGTCCAACTGCGAAAATACTGAGGCGCCCACTAACTGATCAAAGAGATCATCAATCCTCGACAATGGGTGTCTATTCTTCTTTGTGAGTTTATTTAGCTTTCTTTAGCCTACACAAAGTCTGAGGGACCCATCCGCCTTCGTGGAAAAAACTACCGGAGCACCCTACTCCGATATACTTCGTCTTCTAAATCCCCTCTCAAGCAAATTGCCTACTTGCTTATGGAGTTCCCTCCTCTCACAAGGAGCCACGTGGCACACTGGCCAAGACACTGGTTTGGCATTGTCTACCAGATATATTTGGAAGTCAATCTCCCGCTCCGGAGGTAAGCCCTTCACCTCCTCAAACACATCCGAGTATTCCCGGACCACTCTAACAGATCGCAAACTCTCGACCAACGTGTCAAGCGATTCTAGATAACTTAGCATAACAGATTCCATGGGATTACAAGAGATCTCGAGAGTGTTACCCTAGAGTGTCATATGCCTAACAACTCTCCTTCCACAATAAGAACGGCACCATTACTGGATAACCAGTCCATGCCCAAAACTAACCCATAGCCCGTGTAGCCCAAAAAGCATCACATCTAAACTCAACGCTAAGTATAGAAACTTTCAAACCCAAACACATCGTGGAGCCCCAATTGGGTTTGAAATAACTAAGGGATCATCTACTAACTGGTGTCTCAGTGCAGTGACTCAACTAACAATAATGAAATAAACGAACTCGATGCGTCAAAATCAAATAAAGTTTGACCCGGATAATCAAACAGAAAAACTAGACTTTCAATGGAAATAGTTCTACCTCTTTCCTGAATCGATCGAACCGCGAGAGCCTGAGCTTGCCCCCTTGCCTGAGTTGGTGCCAAAAGAGCTTGCACCTGTCCTCCTGAGGTAGATCCCGTCCTTTGCCCTTTCTTAGGGCAGTCTTTCACTAGATGTCCTACTTCGTCACAGTGGAAGCAGCCAGCCTTCCTCTTCTTGCGACAATCCTTGCTTAGGTGGCCTAGTGTTCCACAACTGAAGCACTTCTTCTTTCCCTTGCCACCGTTGCCTTTCCCACCCTTGTTTTGCTGTTGCTGTTGAGGTCTCTTCTGATCTCCTTTCTTCTCGGGTGCTTTATTAGCATTGGGACCCTTCTCTTCCTCATGCATAAGTGCCATGTCCACTAGCTTCTCGAAAGTGGCCCCCATAGGGATGTGAGACATAGCCAATCCGTGCATCGGTTCGTTCAAGCCTTTAACGAACCTCAAAGCTTTCTCTTCCGGTGTGTTTACCAAGTCCATGTTGAATCTCTCTAACTGATTAAACTTGTTAACATATTCTTTCACCGAC
Source organism: Allium sativum (assembly GCA_030737875.1). NCBI lineage: Eukaryota > Viridiplantae > Streptophyta > Magnoliopsida > Asparagales > Amaryllidaceae > Allium > Allium sativum. The sequence continues at coordinate 680,054,688 of CM060918.1, read as the reverse complement.
AAGTTCCCTTGCTTTAAGTTCAAGAACCTTTCCACGTGCATATTTTCTTCCACTTTTGAGAGAAACTTTGCCTCAAACCTTTGCCTGAAATCCATCCAAGAATCAACCGGGCGTTCTCCATTAGTGACCTCCCACCAGAACGAGGCCTCTCCTTCCATTAACCAAGCGGCTAACCTGACTTTCTTTCCCTCTTCTACTTCCAAGATTTCCATCAATTCTTCCATCTCATTAAGCCAATCCCTAGCTCCCACAAAAGGTTTTCCTCCCATAGCCTTAAACTTGCTACAAGTCATAGCAAAGGTATCCGCGCGAGGAGGAACGAGTGCAACGGGTGGAGGAGGAACATTTGCTGGACCTGCAGCGGCGGCCCTAGCCTCTAACAACCTCCTATACCATACTGGTACCGCTACACCGTCCGGAAGATAAAGACCTTCAGCCATGCTGAGACGAAAAAGGAAAGATTCAAAACGGAGAATTCGAAAGATAAAGATATGGCTATCGGGGATTATGCTTTTCTTTCAAAAACTTTTCTCTTTAAAGACATGTTTTTGAAAATATTTCTTCCAAAAATGTTTTTAGAAAAATAGTTTTCTAAAACTTTTATCTGTTCTGGTAACCTCGCTCTGATACCACGTGTAACACCCCACGCCCGCTATGGTCACTCTCTAAGGAAATGCCATAACATCGGTGGAGTATTTTAAGTGGATATAGAACAGAAAAATTACAACAAGACAGATATAAGTAATACTTGAAAATTTCAAAACATCATTTCATTGCAGCGGAAAGTAAAACATGTTTGGTTACATCTCAAAACCATAATAAAAGTCAAGTACAAAATATCCATCCTGATAAATAAAAGTACATAATCCCAATACATGACCAGATAGCCATAAAAGTAAGGGTAAGCTGAGCTCTACACCTATGGTCCAAGCTCCAAAAGAGAATAAAGCAGCCTGATCAAAGCCCACTCGAACTGGGCCCACTCTGATAACCTGAGGGTTGGGAAAAAGATAAAAACAACGGGGTCAGACATAAGTCTGAGTGAGTCCTATAACTTTAACAATACAACCGTTAAAGTAACCAGAGAAGACATAAGTTTGATATACGGTAACGTCTGGGGATGAATGGCTACCCTAGGCAGCTAGGTAGACTTAGGATAAATTAAGATAACCGTAAAGACGCATCCACCCACCCAAGGATAATTACTACCCTGCACCACACCAGTTATTCCTACTTAAAGGTTGATCCCACTAAGTGTACTTAGTAATTCAGTAGTTTCGTGTACCCCTATCTGACTACATAGGTGTACCCACTACTCCCCAAGCGATCGGCTCCCCTACGTAGATACCCGTGCTGGTCCCACGATGGGGTGTATCATTCCCCAACGTGGCCACCAGATAATATCAACGGTGCACGGCTTTATATCTACACGATGCAACAACGACTTACCAACCAGCCTGGGTCCACACACGCATATGAAACCCGTTGGTCCCGCGTTGCCACCGCTAACCCGGTTTGGCCTCTTATAGTCAAGCCCAATATGCGTGTCCCGTCACTCGACTAGAGTCGAGCCCACAAAGATACGTTTGGGATATTGGTTGAAACGGGCCCCCACAAGCTACCACCTAAGCTTGCTATTACTAGTGAATCCCACTTAACCCTTTAACCATGTCCCCTTACATGTTATAAATTTTGGTTAAGTCCTTTAATCATATTCTAATTGTCATACAAGGTACCCACTAGATTTTCACATGCCACCCATGGCACTTACTTAACCCTTTAATCATGTTTAATTACATGTTCCACTTTGGTTAAGTATTCTAATCGTATTCTCACATGCCACCCACGGCACTTACTTAACCCTTTAATCATGTTTAGTTACATGTTTCACTTTGGTTAAGTATTCTAATCGTATTTTTCTATTGCCACCCAAGGCAACCCACTAGTCTCCCCATGCCACCCAAGGCACCCACTTAACCCCTCATGTCCCACTACATGCTAATATGGTTAAGTGTTTCTTAATTCATTAATTAAGATCATGACCTCATAAAGACCTCTCACATTAGACCGTCTTTTATGACTGCTGGATATGCCGGTTGGTTCCGGGCAGACTTCTGTCATCAAAAGGGTATAACCTCGTGTCTTTACTTTAATCATGTATTTAATTTATGACTAAGACCCCTCACATTGGGCCAATCATTTGTAGCCGCTGGATGGCCGGTCGGTTCCGGGCAGACTTCCGCTACAAAAGGGTCCAACCTCGTGTCTTAGTTGATTAATTACACCTAATTAATCACCCCCATATTAATTATCCCTAATTAATATCAAGTTTTTCATAACATGGGTAGACCTAACTCAATAGGTAAATTCCCATGGGGTAGACCTAACTCAATAGGTAAATTCCCACTTATGCTTATTCATTTTATGGTATGCTTAATCATAACCATTTCACACCATTTCATTAACATGTCTGTTAACCCCATCGTTTCCCCACGTACTTATGCTAACACGACATATTTCCAAGAGAAGATTCTTTCACAATTAACATGGGTTTCATTTAGCATACATTAGCATTAACATGGGTTAAAAGGTGTCCACTTACATCATGACATTAACCCAACTAGCATTACTAAATAACCCAACTTGCATGAACATACATATGTCATGTATAAAGGCAACTTGCATAAGTGTTCATAGGTTATACAAAGGTGAACTTGCATGTGTCTTAAAGGTGTGAACTTACACAACATGTTACATGTTAACTTGCATAACATCATACACATAACTTGCATAATATTATAAACATAACTTGCATATCAACATACACATAACTTACATAGCATCATGCACATACTTTCATAACATCATACACATAACTTGCATATGAACTTGCATAACAACATGCACATAACTTACATAACATCATACACATAAACTTGCATCACATGTTGAGCTTGCATATAAGCATACACATAATTTGTTTAACATGTTGAGCTTGCATATATGACTTGCATCTTAAAGGAGGGTAAACATGCATACACATATATATTTATTCATAGCATATAAAGGTGCCATCTTGCATATGTATGCATCACATTTAAAAGGGTAAACTTGCATGTCATGATTTATGCATAATACCAAACACTTAGCATGCATAAAACCACCTACTTAGCATGCATAAAATCAATTAATTATTATGCATAAACCCACCACTTAACTTGCATAAACCCACATATCCAATTTGCATAAACTCCCATATTCAACATGCATAAACTCACATATTCAACATGCATAAACTCACATATTCAATATGCATAAACTCACATATTCAACATGCATAAACTCACATATTCAATATGCATAAACTCACATATTCAACATGCATAAACATAGGATTAATATTAAACATAGATTAGCATATTCACATCATATCATATGACTTGAAAACCCATTAATCCTCATGCAAAACCATAGATCTCATCATATCTCATCTACTTAATTTAGCAATTGATCATCAAAGTGATAGAAACTCACCAAAACCAAGACTAGCGAACTTATGAAGTGGAATTAGTTGCTTTTAGTTGAAGAAGATGTTGATTAGAGGTTGATTAGCTTGCAACTCTCTTCATTGTTTTGTGGAGGCCATGATCAAGTTTCATTTTGCCATAGTTTAGTTACAAGATCTAATTATGAATGAATTAGGGTAGGGTTGGGGTCTTATTTATAGGATTAGGTAGTGTTTTAGGCCCTTAGATTAACCCTAGGTTAGATTAGGTCCGTTAGATTTAGGAAATCTCTAGAACCCAGCCCAGCCCTAGCCAGAAAACCAAATCTGGTGCACCCAAGCTCTCTGGCTCGACACGCCGTGTCGACAGGCAAGTCGACAGGCAAGTCGACACCCCTGTCGACAGGCCTGTCGACAGCCCTGTCGACATGGTTAGGGCGGGAATTTTCCCGCCTGGCCCCGCTGGTTTGATTTTGAAATCTGAATTTGAATTTTTAAACCTGTTTTTAGCTTTAATTTTTCTGCAAACTTCATTGGGCCTTAACTGGGCCATACGGACTCCGATTTACAAAATTTCGGACTCTATTCTGCGTATTTTTCCGAGACGAACGCAATGGCGCAGCCCGTTACCCCCAATTCCCACGTCTGAGATTATTTATTCTGCGATTAGTGAATTTTAGCATTAACTAAAATTCGGGGTGTTACAAAAGGGGAGGGAACGGTTTTATAAAAGGGGAAAGGCGCAAGGAGAGATACATGAAAGGACACGGTAAAAAAAAGGATGCGTTAATTTTCTTAGATCACGAAAGAAACGGTCAATATGTTTCACCGATTCAAATACTGGATATTTAATTAATTAATTAATTCCATGAATGTATTTAATATTAAAAGGAAAGCATTTATGTTATATTATGTATTTTATATAAATAAATCATTCAATCTTTTTGGTATTCATCTTCAATTCAAATCCAAACGTTACTAGCTTGCAATAAGGCTCATATTAGTTATAGGAATCATTTACGTACATTATAAATTTCCTGGTTTCATAAATTATATTTAACACGACAATATTAATTATAGGAATTAATCAAATTTAATGTTGTGCATTAATTTCCATTATTCAATCCTTAACTCAATTTCAAACGTTACCAACTTAGTCCTAATCTAACATTGGACTAATATTTAGTCAAGTTTTTTTTTTTTTTGTTAATTAGTCCAAAGCACATAATATTTCAATATTATATTTCAAATATCCTTGTTATCAATATAAACAAATTAACAATTTTATGAGCAATTAATATATGTCATTATTTCAAGCTAAGCTGAGAATGATTGCTTAAATAATTTAATTAAGTTCCCATCACACAAATTTCATATCTGAACATTAAAGTCAAATTATAAATTAATTGACCCATTTTAATTCATAAAATTTAATATTAAAACCAAAATCTCCATATATAACTTTTCCTTATTTTGTTTGTTGGAGTGGAAGGGCAGCAGCTTTTCATTTATATATTTTAATGGTCATGTGAAAGTTGGAGAATTAATCAAGGGGTTTTAATGAAAGCAGCGGTTTCTTTGCTATAGGTAAAACGGTGCCTTTTTATATACTGAGTAACATCAAAAGAAAATCTAGAAAATTGTTTAACATAAACGTACACAAAGAATAAAATGGCAGGTGCATTAATAATATTAAATTATAAACGGATAAAATTTTAGTTTATACATACAAAAATTTGACAAACTTCTATATAAATTTACAAAGAATTATCCTTTTAAAGGCAAACACTTCGTCCGAAATATCTAAAAGTCAAAATTTTCCGTCTAAATCTAAATACAAATATTAAATTTTTTCCTTATCATACAAGCATTAATAGGTTCAATGTTAAATCAAATTAATATATATATATATATATGACATGTGTATATAAGCAATCTAGTCCAATGTCAATGAATGTTTGATTTTCTTTTATTTGAAATAAGCAGTGTTAAACATGTACTTTTACACATTTATTTCTTTTTGTTTGTATGTGTTGTTTTTCAATTCACATTCCTTCATTCCTTTTAAAAAGGGAAAATTTTCAAAAGCTAATTGATACTCTTTTCATGAATCATACTATAGAAATCTCAAACATAATACAATATGCTAATAATCTAATCAGTCAATATTGCTATTTTAACTCAAATTACAATAAAAATTGTTATCACTTACAAGTTTACTATTCCATTTATTATCAATTGTTTGTAGTTAATCATTACAAATATACATACAATTTGATACTAAATTCAATTGTAATAAATCACTATTTATCTAACTACGAATAATTGTTTAATAGAAATAATTTTGAAATCATTCATAAATAATATCTTAATTTAATTCATGATTTTTTTTAATAATGGTATTTTTAAATTCAGACGCATTTTCTAACAAAATTTCGTTAAAATAAAAATTTAAATTGGTTCCAAAATTCCGGGTTGTTACAATCTCCCCGACTTAAAATCTTTTCGTCCTCGAAAAGGAACTAAGGTAAAAGTTGTTTAATTATCTAACCAAATTTTAATTTTCTTTTATTAATTTTATTTGTTGACTAACTTATCAAATATATATACTTTTATATATTTAAAATCTTATTTTCAAAAATAGATTATATATAATTAAAATACGTTAATTATAAGCTTATCACTCTGAACTCATCCTAGGGCATTACTAACCCCATCTCTAATGAGTTTTCTCATTCTAGGACACTGCTGGTCCTATCTCTAATGAGTATTCTTATTGGATATTACTAATCCAATCTCTGATGAGTCTTTGTTCAGTTCTAACGAGTTGTACCCCAAAGATTTGAGCTAACCAGAGCTCAGATACCAACTGTAAAGACCCGGAAATTCCCGCTCTTTAAATCGACCATAAACCACACAGGTCTGACCCAAAGATTGGAAATCTTCGAATACTTTAACTTTGGGAATACAATACATCAGAACAAATAACAGCAGACTTTTATTACATTACAATAATGTTACATCAAAGTACAGAATATATCAGAGTACATTGAAATAAAATTACAGCGGAAGATAAATTACAAAAGATTTAATACATTAAATAAAATACAGTAAACAGCGGTAGACTACTAAGCTCTGGACACAGCTTTAGGCTTCGATCCAGGATCCTGCTAAAAGAATAGATATCTGCAAAAAGCTACTCGACTGCCCGTGTGGAAAAGAGGGCACCCGAGTTTGCAAAGTGAAACAAACTACGAGTCAGTCATGGGACTGGTGTGAGAATTCTAAACTAATTTAATTAATAAGACAAATCCAAGGACCACACCGCTAATGCGGAACGGGTTTTACTCCAATGGATTGCCGGTGCATAAATTAAAGTAAATCGTTAAACAACGCAATGTTTTTTGGAAAATGAAACCATTATAAGACCCAAGTCCCATCACACAATGCAACGCACACCATAGGATAGGGTTTTACCTTATAATGGTCAAAAGATGCTAAATACGTAAAACGGATTACTACTAGTGTGTATATGTTTTAAATAAAAACATTTCAATCATAAGTATCAATCCTAGACGGCATGGGTACCATATATCATGTCGCCAATACTAGTTCTACAATCAAAACCGCAAGGTCGTATTGGAAATTGGATTTCCATCATGAGTCGAGGCTAGGGGCAAGCTCCTCTCCGATTCGAGACACTCTAGCAATTGCCTCAGGATCCCCCGCAGTGAACCCTTGGATCTTCAAGGCCGGTCCCCGCCTATGGGCAGTGGATTAGTTATGCCTGAACACACGCTTCCCGGTCCCTTTGGATCTAAAATATGACCACCAACGGCCTATAAAACACGAGGCGCCTCAAAATCCATCATCCACATAAGTAAAATGTCAACGCTGGTAGGTCCTTGACATCACTCTAGCAAGAAAGAAACGTGTGCACTCCCTGCAGTCCGTATCCCGTTTTTGACTCATACCGGGGTGTGAGGCTCGCGAAGTCACGCTATACACAAAGCTACGCCTAAACAGGCCATGCTTTGATCATCAACCACAAGTCCTGCTTTTCAACAAAAGCCTTGATCAATGCATCTTAGTATGCCACATTGTCAGTCCATACTATACCATTAATTTCTACCAATATATAACCTCTAAGCTCGTACGTCTCAGAGAAGGGCGTTAACCACCAAACAGATATATATTAAGAGAGATCAACGAATGTAGTATAAAGGACTACAACGTCAGACATACATTCCATTTATAAACTTATGCTCTGGGTCTGAGCGAAAGTCAAATCCGTACAAATCAACACTTCGTCCGAACGGCCACCACTGAAGCCCTTTCAAGGTAGCTACTCCTCTCATGGGTCTCAGTAGCAACACATCCATTCGATGTGAAGATCGCCGGTCTTCAATCACCGTCTTTAAATCTTCGACTTAGAACGTCGTATAATCATTTGAAATGAGATTGAACTCGGACTTTTCAAATGATTCTCGCATATATATATATATAATAATTTGAAAACATTTCCTATCGTTATTAATATTTGATAACGACCTATCGCTATTTTTATTTATATAAAAATAGCCTAAATTAATTTAACGACGCTTCGGGTCAATGGGCGACCCTGGCGCTGTTTTCAACCAAATTTGATTTACACATAACTTGAAATCTAACCGTTGGATTTTGACGAAGTCTATATCGTTGGAAAGATCTTCCCAAAGCGGTCCTAACGGTTCCAGTTTTGGGAAAATCCGACTGCCGGATCTTTCGGTATAACCATTTAAAGTTATGACTTCAAAACACGAACTACTGCGCGTGTTTCGCTTAGTTTTAATTTATATTATATATATATATATATATACGAGCATCACGGCACGCGCTTCGCACGTAGTAACGGCACGTGCTTCGCGTGTGGTCGTGGCACGCGCTTCACGCTTGATAATGGCACGCGCTTCGTGCTTGATATTATGTATTTTAAACATGGAAGGAAAAATGATTTGTACTGATGTTACATGATTAATAAGTTACCACTCCAAAAAATAATATAGTATACAATATAAATAAATTCAAATGCGATATCAATCATTAATAAATGCAAATGTAAATAAAAAAGTCTAACCATAAAGCATATATTATGATAATACTAAAAATATAGAATTGCCATACTAAAAATGATAGAATCTATTTACTAACAAAATATTTCATCTTGATTATCTTCACTTCACCATCCAGTTTCTCCCATATGCTTTACAAAAGAAAAAAACATGATTAGATAATACAATTGAATAATGGACATTATTTTATTTTATAAATTAAATAATTGTATGCAGCTTACCAACTTAGACGTGAAACTTGCATCTCAACCGTACTCATCTACTAACATGATATTTTGATTGCTGCGCAATTGCATGGTGCTGCGGATCGCATGAACGTTTACAGTATTATATAGGTTCAGTGCAAACTATTGAAAACCAAATACTGATGCAAACCAAGCAGATAAATCCGAAAAGACACAACTAAATACTGACGCAAACTAAAGTAGATAAATGCATAGAATAATATACAGTACATGTCTTGAAATCAGAAGTTTACCCACTGCAATCAAAAGCTGGTGATGCTGAGAGTAGTAAACAGTTTAAATGTCAATAGAGGAAAAGGGAAGAATAAAGAGGGTAATTGATTTTGTGAGGTGGGGAAGAAAGAAACAGTGTCATATTTATAACTAAGAAAGTGTACATATTAGCAGGATAAGATAGTGCATTTTAGGAATGCGATAAAATATGTGCACTATTAATTATCGAATTAAAGTACAAAAATTTAATTAGATTATTTTATATATGATAATTTTAACGTTATATACACTACCAATTATATTTGAATGACATAGGGCATATAAAGTAATTATACAATCAAATGCAATTATAGTAAAAGAAAAAGAAAAAAGAAAGAGGAATGCAGCATTTTACAAATTAAATCAGTAATATATTTTTAATATGTATATTGGAAATGTAGTTATATGTTCACAACTCAATTTTGGATGTGAGAATGCATTTACATGTAAATATAGTATGAAATAATCATAATTGGTAGAATTGGTATACATAAATCCCACCATAATTCTACCATAATACTGAAAATCTGTGATAATCTACAACTCAATTTAATTTGATTAAATATATGCACAACTCAATATTTGAATTGCATATTTGGATTATGGTACCAAATACAGTAGAATTTGTATTACCAAATAGGTACCATAGTACAGTCTTATATTGTAATAATACAATATTTGGTAGAATTTGTATTACTGATTTAATTCTACCAATTATGAAATAATCCATTTATTCTATATTTGAATTGGTATTTCATATTATTTTTGAATTTCAAATATAGTATCAAAGGTTCACAACTCGATTATGTCTACCATATGAGAATCCATTTACAATCCTACCAATTTAAAATTATCATGTTTAAAATAATTCATTTATTATATACCAATTGAGAATAAATCCTACCATAATTCTATTAATTAATAATAATAAATGTTTAAAATTGAATGCATTTACATGTACCATAATTCTCGTCGCATGATTTATGATTTAATTGAAAATGATTAGGGCGCTCAAAAGGTATGACATGCATTCTTATAGTAAAGGGCATTTTCGTCAGTTTAGGTGTACACCAAAAAAGTGTGACACCAAACCTATTCCGATTATTAGTAAAGATATATATAAATATATATAGACCATGTAGCGCTTTCCACTATTATAATTTATTACTTTAAATCATTACATTTATATTTTTGTCCGCCGATTCTAATGCGGCAAAAATAATGTTTTCAACTAAGTATATTTTATATTTATATAAAATGCTATTTTGTCCGCCAAATTCTAATGCGACAAAAACAATGTTTTTAACTATGCATATTTTATATTGTATAAAAATAATCTTCTCCTTTATATTTACAAATAAAACATAAATGTCTTTTATTTCTTCTTCCTTTACATTGAAAATGTAACTCTTCCTTTTTATTTTTCTTTACATAGAAAAATGTAACTTTTCTTTTTATTTTCCATAGAAAATAATGTTTCCTATTTGTTTGCTTAACATAGAAAATAATGTTTCTTCTATTTTCTTAACATAGAAAATAATGTTTCTTCTATTTTTCTTAGCATAGAAAATAATGTTTCTTTTCTACTTCCATAACATTAGAAAAACAATGTTAATTTTTTTTTTTTACATTGAAAACAATGTTTCTTTTTACATTGAAAACAATGTTAATTTTATTTTCTTTTTACATTGAAAACAATGCTTCTTTTTACATTGAAAACAATGTTTCCTTTAATTTCTTTTCATTGAAAAAGAATGTTTCTTTTCTATTATTCTTACCTTAGAAAAACAATGTTTCTTTTATATTATCATTACATTGGAAAAAACAATGTTTCTTTTCTATTTTATGTTTGCATTGTAAGATGCAAATAAAAGGTGAATTTTATTTCTAATGTAGACGTATTTTCTAGTGCCAACATTTCAAATATAAATATAATTTCTAATGCGAATGTTTGGTTCATTCAACTATATCCACATGACGATGGTATTTGGTGTCATTACAACAAGGACAACACGACGATAGTTTTTTTTTTTTTTTTACGTTATTACAATAACATTAACATGACGATAGTTTTTGGTGTCATTACATTAACATTAACAGGATGATAGTTTTTGGTGTCATTACAATAACATTAACATGACGATAGTTTTTGGTGTCATTACAATAACATTAACATGACGATAGTTTTTGGTGTCATTACATATGGTGAATCACTAATAAGGCCTCATCTTACTTTTATTTGTAAATCAAATAAGACATTAAATCTTTATTTTCTATATTTGTGAATTGAAATAAAATAGTAAATCTTCCTTAAACCAAACTTTAATCTTTGTAAATCAAAAATAAAGATTCTCTTTTCTTATTATATTGGAAATCAAGATAAAAATTCAACCTTTTCATTAATTTTGTAAACACATTAAAGATTCTAATTTATTTTGTAAATTAAAATGAAACTTTTACTTCCTTTTATTTTTATATAGATCAAACTTTCTTTTATTAAAAATAAAATACGATAAAGATTTGACTTTATTTTACCTTGTTTCAAAAACAAAGGATTAAAATTTACTTTGTTTTCAAAATCAAAGACACTAAAACTATATTTTTGTTTCAAAACAAAAGAGTAAATCTAAAATTTTATTTTCAAAACAAAAAGAGCAAGTATTTATTTTCGTTTTCAAAACAAAAAGAGCAAATCTTATTTTTGTTTTTAAAAAAAAAGATCCAAATTTTTGTTTTTAGAACAAAGATCCAAATTTTTATCATGGTTAGGATAATTCAAATTAAAAATTAAAACTTTGCCTTTTTATTTTGTAAATCAAAATAAAATATAAAAAATCAAATCTTGTTTTAATTTTGTGAATCAAAATATGAACCTTTGTTTCCTTTTTATTTTGAAATATAAAAGATTCAAAACAAAATAAAATAAAGAGAAAAATTAAAATAAAGATGAGAACTATATTACGATTACACAAAAATACAGATCTGGACTAACATTCCAACACATCACAAGAACATTACAATTCACACAAACATTATATATCTTACATCACCACAACACAGATCAATAATAATAACAACAGATCATGATTTCACTATTTTAATTAATTTAATAAATTAGGATTCTCACATTCGTTGTAGATTATGGTCCAAATTCCAAACAGTTCAAAATGGTCCTTTTTCAGTCCAGCAATGTAGATCTGGTTTTTACGATCAGAACGCTGCCCTTCTTTCTTCTTCAGGAACAAAGGCCGAACCTTTCGACAGGCAATGGAGGGTGGCGGCTGGGAATAAACTGCGGTGGCTCGGGTGGTTGTTGCGGTTGCATATCGATGGTGGAATGCGGTGACAACGAATGGTGGAAGGGAAGAGCAAAGATTTTGGAGGCCGCCATTTGATTTGCAAGATTTAATTTTCGGTAAGGATGGATTTGGGGAAAACGTTTGACTGAGAAAAAAAAAGTGTAAAGGGGAAAGTGATAAAAAGAAAGGGGAGGGAATAGTTTTATAAAAGGGGAAAGGCGCAAGGAGAGATACATGAAATGACACGGTAAAAAAAAGAAAAAAAAGGATGCGTTAATTTTCTTAGATCACGAAAGAAACGGTCAATATGTTTCACCGATTCAAATACTGGATATTTAATTAATTAATTAATTCCATGAATGTATTTAATATTAAAAGGAAAGCATTTATGTTATATTATGTATTTTATATAAATAAATCATTCAATCTTTTTGGTATTCATCTTTAATTCAAACCCAAACGTTACTAGCTTGCAATAAGGCTCATATTAGTTATAGGAATCATTTACGTACATTATAAATTTCTTGGTTTCATAAATTATATTTAACACGACAATATTAATTATAGGAATTAATCAAATTTAATGTAGTCCATTAATTTCCATTATTCAATCCTTAACTCAATTTCAAACGTTACCAACTTAGTCCTAATCTAACATTGGACTCATGTTTAGTCAAGTTTTTTTTTTTGTTAATTAGTCCAAAGCACATAATATTTCAATATTATATTTCAAATATCCTTGTTATCAATATAAACAGATTAACAATTTTATGAGCAATTAATATATGTCATTATTTCAAGCTAAGCTGAGAACGATTGCTTAAATAATTTAATTAAGTTCCCATCACACAAATTTCATATCTGAACATTAAAGTCAAATTATAAATTAATTGACCCATTTTAATTCATAAAATTTAATATTAAAACCAAAATCTCCATATATAACTTTTCCTTATTTTGTTTGTTGGAGTGGAAGGGCAGCAACTTTTCATTTATATATTTTAATGGTCACGTGAAAGTTGGAGAATTAATCAAGGGGTTTTAATGAAAGCAGCGGTTTCTTTGCTATAGGTAAAACGGTGCCTTTTTATATACTGAGTAACATCAAAAGCAAATCTGGAAAATTGTTTAACATAAATGTACACAAAGAATAAAATGGCAGGTGCATTAATAATATTAAATTATAAACGGATAAAATTTTAGTTTATACATACAAAAATTTGACAAACTTCTATATAAATTTACAAAGAATTATCCTTTTAAAGGCAAACACTTCGTCCGAAATATCTAAAAGCCAAAATTTTCCGTCTAAATCTAAATACAAATATTAAATTTTTTCCTTATCATACAAGCATTAATAGGTTCAATGTTAAATCAAATTAATATATATATATATATATATATGACATGTGTATATAAGCAATCTAGTCCAATGTCAATGAATGTTTGATTTTCTTTTATTTGAAATAAGCAGTGTTAAACATGTACTTTTACACATTTATTTCTTTTTGTTTGTATGTGTTGTTTTTCAATTCACATTCCTTCATTCCTTTTAAAAAGGGAAAATTTTCAAAAGCTAATTGATACTCTTTTCATGAATCATACTATAGAAATCTCAAACATAATACAATATGCTAATAATCTAATCAGTCAATATTGCTATTTTAACTCAAATTACAATAAAAATTGTTATCACTTACAAGTTTACTATTCCATTTATTATCAATTGTTTGTAGTTAATCATTACAAATATACATACAATTTGATACTAAATTCAATTGTAATAAATCACTATTTATCTAACTACGAATAATTGTTTAATAGAAATAATTTTGAAATCGTTCATATATAATATCTTAATTTAATTCATGATTTTTTTTTTAATAATGGTATTTTTAAATTCAGACGCACTTTCTAACAAAATTTCCTTAAAATAAAAATTTAAATTGGTTCCAAAATTCCGGGTTGTTACAATATCTTTGGAATATAACACAAAAACTGATAATAGCAGAACAGAATTAAATAAATACACCAGATAATGAACAATAGAATATACTGGATAAAAGTAATCATCAGAGTTACACAGTTTACAGGATCATACTTAGTACAAATGCAGTTCAACTATACATATATGTCCACAGCGGAAAATAAACATAATGTACAATAGGAGCTGAACAACATAAAAAGAGATAAATGAGAGAATCCATCTTCAGCTCCAGCTATCCAGAAAGAACCAGCTAAACCTGAATACAAGGCTGCCCGTGTAGAAAAAGGGGCACCCGAGTTTGAAAGTGAAACAAACTACGAGTCAGTCATGGGACTGGTATGAGAAATCTACTCAACACATTTCAAATATGGCTAATCACAGGACCACGCCACTTTCGTGGAACGGGTTTACTCCATTGGATTGCCAGTGCTTTAAAAACAAATCTTTCTTTTAAAACATCGCAATGCTTTTTATAAAATGAAGCCATTATAAGACTCAGTTCCCATCACACAATGCAACGCAAACCGGAGGATAGAGTTTTACCTTATAATGGCCAAAATATGATTGATACGAATAAAACAAAGCATTTGGTATTACTACTAGTGTTTATATGTTTCAAAAACAATTTCAAATCATAACTATCAATCATAGACAGCATGGGTACCATATATCATGTCGCCATATATATATACAATCAAAACCGCACGATCACGTATTTGGAAATTGGATTTCCGTCAAGAACCAAGGCAAAAGATAGTCCTTACCGAATTCGAGACAATCTAGCCTACCATGTCTCAGGAACAGCCGCAACTGCCCCCTGGATCGTCAGGGCCGGTCCACCGATGTGTATTATTATGCCTGAATAATACGTCTCCCCGCCCTATGGGGCGTAAATGAGCCAACGAATGACTCCATCGGACCCGGATCGTCCGATCTAACCGAGGCACCTCGCAACAGCAACAACCGCACAGGTGAAAAGTATATAAATGTCAGGGCTGGTAGGTCACTAACACCACCCTAGCTAGAAAGAAACGCATGCCCTCCCTGAGGTCCTCCTCCCGTTTCTGGTTTATACCGGGGTGTGAGGCTCGCGAATTCATGTCATAAACAAAGCTACCCCACACAGGCTGGGCTTTGATCATCACCACAAGACTTTGCTTTTCAACAGAAGCCCTGATCATTTGCCACTTAGGCATGCCACACTGGCAATTCATGTCATGCGACTGATATCCACCGATATACAACCTCTGAGCTCATGTGTCTCAGAGAAGGGCGTTAAGCAAAAGAATAAATTATCTGCCGCCAAACAGATGTATATTTAACAGAGATCAATCAACACAGAATAGAATACAATGTCAGACACACAGTCCATTTACAAGTCCGTTCTGGGTCTGAACGAAACCGGAGGCACTATATACCTTACAAACCCATCGATTACCACGTATGTCTGGACGATCACCACTCATTATCCATATTTCGGGATGCCTCCCAATCAGGACCTCGGTTACCATCCAAACGAGGTGAAGATCTCCGGTCTTCGACCACCGTCTTCATCTTCGACTTTCAATCGTCGGTCAATTATTTAAAATGAAAATTAACTCGGCCTTTTCAAATAATTCACGGATATTTAGAATTTCAAATCAATTTATTTCAATGGTTAAATCATTCGACAACACCAATTTTGTTCTTTAATGTAATTTTCACACCAAAAACATTCAACCATCAAATACCACATAAATCGAGCAAATTCAGTTTATTTCCATTCCATATCGTTTATGATATTTTATAACGATTTATCGCTATTTTTATTTATTTTAAAATAGCCAATTTCTTCAAAACGACGCTTCGGGCCATAACGCGGCCGTGGCGCTGTTTTCCTTCAGATTTTATTTACACATATCTGAAAATCTAACCGTTGGATCTTCACAAATTTTACATCATTAGAAAGATCTTTTCAAAATGAATCCAACAGTTCCAGTTTCGGGAAAATCCGATGGTCGGATCTCCCGGTACAATCGTTTGAAGTTTCGATTTCAAAATACGAATTGCAGCGTCGTTATTCGATTAAATATAATTATATTTATATATATATATATATATAATCGATTCTGGCGCTGTTTTTCTTCAGATTTGAATTAAACATTCCAGACAATCCAACCGTTGGATTTTTACAAAGTTGGTGCCGTTGGAAAGATATTTCCAAGGCGAACCCAACGGTTGCAGTTTCGGGAAAATCCAATGGTCGGATTTCCCGCACTAGTTGTTTGAAATCACGGTTTCAAAACACGAACTGCACGGCCATGTTTCGTTTTAATTTTATTTATATTCATATATTTATATAAATATAGCTCATTCAACAATTTCAATATCGTTTTCACTTCAAATATTTCACTAACGCCTTTAAATTTTGGAAAATTTCGCCATAACCTCCTTTGTACGGGAGGGGCTGGGAAAATTCCCAAATAGCCACACGGGCGTCTCATGTCAAAAAGAAAAAGAAAAAGCCAAGCGGCTAGCCAACAGGCTCATAAAATCATCACCCAAACAAAACAGTAAATGTGTACCTATTTGTCGGGCACAAAATTTTATTCCTCTTCTCTAGCCCCTTTGCTATAACCTGTTCAATAAATATGCTCGTACATATATACAATTTTTATCACTTATCATTTTCCATTCAACATCATATTTGATTTACTTTGGTTTAAAAACACCATTCATTCTAATGTTGCATGCATAGGCTTCCAATCATATCATTAGCTAATTAATGTATATTTCAACTCATGCATATTTTATTTGAACAAGTGGCTATTTTTAACGCTTCACATTTCAAAGATGATAATTTTGGCGAACTAAAACACATTTCAACACATGACTATTTTCTTTAGTTCCTATGCATGTTGAAAATAATATTTCTTCACAAATATTTATTTCAATGTCCGCATATCTTTAGCATATCACATAAATGATAAAAATGATATTTTTATCATTTAAAATATTTATTCGACAAATAGATGTTTTCAACACTTCATAGTTTCAATAAAAATGTAATTTTTATTGTTCGATCTTTTTATTCAACACATGAACTTTTCCACTAATCACACTTCTCAACACATGAGCATTTCCACACATGGATATTTTATTTATGTTGTTCATATAAGAAAGATAGAATTTTTGTTGTTGAAACTATTTATATATAAGGCGAATATTTTACATACTTCATATATATTATAAAAATGTGATTTTTATTGTTTAGACACTTCATTCATTCACAAATGAATTTAATTTTCACACATCACTTTTCAACACATGAACATTTCCACACATGGATATAGTTTCAACATATGACTTTAATTTCAACGCATGAAAATGATTTCAACATATGAAAATTATTCTAACACATAAAGATTATTCAAAATTTTGGCAGCATAACGGCAGGGTAGTTAAAACCGGCACCGTCCCTAGTACGGCTCCTCGCTCTACCTTAAAACCTCGCGGTTTTTGACAATGGAGATCATGCATCTAGTTCGCACGCAGGCGGCATGTATATATTTATTTCATTTCCACAAACTAATCCTATGTGGTTTCAACCAAATAATTCTCAACCACAAACGGGTATTTTTCAACCACAATCAATCAATATCAACCACAAACAATCAATATCAACCGCAAACAATCCCAAACAACCATTCGCTATCAATCAATTTTCACACCAATCACAACCAATAAATATCGTCCATGGTTTGTGGACGAGGGGCGTATTTATATATATATATATATATATATATATATATATATATATATATATATATATATATATAGCAATTCACTTCTATTTCAACACATATATAATTTTTACAACGCATATATAACTTATACATCGAACGTACAACTTATACAACGCTTATACATGAAGTGTACAACGCTTATATAACTCATACATCGACTATATAATTTATACATCGTTGTTTTCCATATCGTTTATAAATTCGAAATCTCACATTGGGTTCCACTCCACCAAAAATAGCAGAAGGCTCAGAAAAATATGCGGTCTCTTCTAAAATGTAGGAGACGTCCACACGAGTCCACTGTCTCTTGTTTCATTGAATTTCGATAACACAGCAAAAAGATATGATTTTTACAAGTTTGCAACGGTTTTAAACTGTTAAAGACAGATTTAAAATATACACAGTCGTTTACCTCACTGGATCTTCAAAACTAGGTCAGCAATTCTGCAAATCCGTGAAACGAGAAGGCGATCGGGTGGCACCACTTGGAAGGGCTTGAAACGGCGCTCCTGCGCCACCCCTTGATGGCGAACTCGCACGCGAATCGAGGGGGAAATCGGGGCTTGAACGACGGAACTTCAGGAGGGCGATTCTCGAAGGATACGAAACCAGAAGGGGCGAGATTGGTGTGGATTGGAAGAGTAGGCTGGGATCTTCAAAAAGTTTAACTGGGGCGTTCGACAATGGTGTGTGGATCGGAAGATAATCGGAGGGGAAGAATTGAAGCGCCTCCGCCGTATATCGCGATTACGGGGAGAGAGAAAATGAGGGATTTTCTTTTTTTATTTTTAAAAAAAATATGATTGGCCGGAGAAGTTTTAAAGGGGTTTTCTGACACGACCACCAATCTAAACCAACCGATTGTCATCCCTAGCATTTTACCCCCATTCCGAACACAATGGGATATGTTTCGTAGGCCCATTCGACTGTTTCATTCAGTTTTCCTTCAAATTAAAATATAAAACATTCAATATTTTATTTGAACGTGCATTTCAATTTTCCAGGGCCACAAACTGATTCAAAAAATTCCAGAAAAATAAATCTAGCTATGTTTTGACGATACGGTCCCAACAAAACTAGTTTCGTCGAATTCTGAGACCGTATGCAAAAAGGCCCATTTCTGGTCGATCCAATTTAACTATAATTGACCAAAACACATTTTCCTTTGCCACGCTCACATACTAGCTTCAAAAATTATGAAATTTGAAACCTAGTAATAACTTCACATCCCGGATCCAACAAACGTGGTTTCGTTGAAATCCGAGGTCGTATGCAAAATGGCCAATTTCACGGGCTATATAAATTCCATAGCGACCCTTCTGAAAATTCATTTGGCCATAACTTTTGCTTTCCGCTATGAAAATTTGATTTTTCAGATTCGTTAGAAAGGTATTCACTAATATATTTAAATATTTTTGGTTTCAGTCAAATCCGTTTTGTTTTGCACCCGGTACAGTCCGACAAAGTTTGAATTCAACTTTTTTTGAAACTACAGCGCCATTTCAGGCCTTGTTTATAATTAGAATTAATTATATTCGTTTTCAATTATCGATTCAAACTCAGTTTTCGTCGCTATTATTTAAAATATTTATTTTAAATATTTAAAATCCATTATTTTAGCCAATTTACAAATTTTAAATTGGTTCAGATTTTCTGGGTCGTTACAGACATCAAGTTCACATTTTAATCCTTTACTGAATATTATTTTAAAATATTCATTCTTTCTGAATTGGAATCAAACCCAATCAATCACCATATAATTTATTTATATGGATTTCAAACATCACATGTACACAACAACAATGATAAACAATAATCCATCATCCAGAGTGCATTCTACACTGTATAAGCATTAAAATAAATAAATAACGCTTACTACAGTCTTTCAACCAATCAATTGACATATAACTGAACAATTGGGATTGTACGCCAAATATCATCCCAATACCTGTGTGGGGTTTCAACCAACAAATACTGAATGTTATTTGTGCAGTTGAGCGATGTGTAAAATTTATCGTCCCAATCCATGTTAGTAAAATGAGTGTACATAAACAAATCGTCCGATTTGTAAATGAATATTTATTTTCATTTCAGGAGAATTTTATGTCGTTCATATATATGTTAAAAATTATATTTTTAACGATAAAATATTTATTTCAACACTTGACTATTTTATATAGTTCATACACTCAATAAAAATAATATTTTTATTGTTCAAGCACTTTATTCAACATATAAATATTTTATACAGTTCATATACACATTAAAAATTATATTTTTAATAAATAAATATTTATTTCTGAAAATGTCGGCATTATAACGGTGCGATATTAAAACCAGAGTAATGTCTAGTATTACCCCTCTCCTGATACTGGCTTGCGCCATACACAATCAATCCAATCAATCACAAAACCACAATACAATTCATTTCCACAATACGGTCAATTTTCCCAATACAATCCAAACAAACAACCATGGTTTGTACAATAAATAATGTCGGGGATACTAAGCCCCGTCTGCATCCTAGTATATTTTTAACTGTAAAATAAACTGAGTGAGAAGGTGTTCTCACATTGGGATCCACTCCGTCGTTGTTTTCTGATGCTTTGATTTGCTGTTGGCTCCAGAATTTGCAAACAAGCTCCAATCTTCACGCCGTATTTTTTTCTAGCTTAAACGCGTCATTCCGGACAACTTTCGCCTAATGGACTTTTTCTCGAAAATGCTCCATTTCGCCGGAAATCGCAAAAAGATAGTATTTGGACAGCAAAATTTGGACGTGTTTTCTGAACAACTCCGCAATCCAAAATATGACTTCTATATACTCAAATCGAAGAGAAAAACGAGATTTTGACTTTGATACTATGGAGTTTTGGCCAGAAACGCTCGAATTGGAAGATATTGAGGAAATAAGATCTGGACTGTTTTGCATATACCGTAATTTTGGTGCAAAGAGGGATTCTGGGTTTCGTGGGGCCTGCGGCCAAGCGGGTGGTGGTCAGAGGCGGCGGCAGGCCTGACTGGGGTGGCTGAGGCCACGGCAAGGTGGTGGTGGCGATGGAGGGGCACGTGGAGGCAGGCTGCGCTGATTTGGGGGATTAGGGATTTAGAAATTGAAGAGAGAGAGAGAGAGAGAGGAGGAGAGGAGGAGGACGAGGAAGGGGGCGCTTGGGGGGGAGGCCGACGGTGGAGGGGCCGAGGGCAGCGGCGGCCTGGGGTGCGGCGTCGTGTGTTTTTTTTCATGGCGAATGGACGATGGAGAGGAGAGAAGAAAGGGGGAATATATAATTATATAATTATATTATTTTAAATTCCAAAAAAAGTTACCTTTTCATTTGAACTCTAGATTGAATCCAACGACTGTCGCTCCTAGCCATACCCCCATTCCGGACACAATAGGATATGTCCCGCAAGCCAATTCGACTGTTTCGATCAGTTTTCTTTTAAATTAAAATATAAATTAATATAACGTTCAAAATTGATTTCAACGTACATTTTAACTTACTGGAGCCACACACTGATTCCAGAAATTCCAGAAAAATAAATCTAGTTATGTTTTGATGTTACGGTCCTAACAAAACTAATTTCATCGTATTTGGAGACCGTTTGAAAAATGGTCATTTTCCAGTCGATTAAATTCAAACTAAAAGTACCAAACGCGTTTAAATTCACTACACTCACATATTAATTCCAAAAATTACGAAAATTGGAATCTAGCAACAATTTGACATTTCGGATCCAAAAAATGTAGTTTCGTCTAAAACGGAAGTCGTTTGCAAAATGACTATTTTAAGGGGCTATATATCATTTTAAAATATATATAAATTCCATAGTGACTAATTTAAATTTTAAACTGGACATAACTTTTAATTTATATTATAAAATCTTAGTTTTTCACATTCATTAGAAAGATATAATTAAATAGATTCCAATGTTTCTGGTTTTTCTGAAATCCGATTTATTTTGAATTCTGTACGTTCATTTGAAATTTAAAATCGAATTTTGAAATTACCACGCCATTTCAGGCTCGTTTTATAATTAAAATAAATTTATACGTTCTAACTTCAATTTAAATAAATTTTTAGTCGTTATTATTTAAATATATCATTTAAAATATTCAAAATCCATAAAAATAGCTAAAATAAAAAAAATTAAATTGGTTCAGAAATTCCGGGTTGTTACATTAACCGTTAGTTTAGCTTCTGATTTATTGAAGGTTTGGAAGTTATGATTTACTTTAGCAAGAGGGTTGCACTATCTCAACATTATAGTAAATTTTAAGAAAATAAGATCTTTGCCTATAAGAAGAAGAGTATGTATCCAAACTCTTCTTTCTTTAACCAATATGTTGATGTGACTTATTAGCCTAATTGAGTTGGTCAGTAACCTCTTAGAACTTACGTTAACCTAATATCCTATTAACACAAATTTAAGGTATTTCTTCACTAAGTACAAGATTTTAACTTCACATTGTAAAATTAGTTCTAACCACTTTACCAAAAATAAAATATATATATGTTTTAAGCACTTTGGATATTATTTTAGATTATTTATTCTAAAATTTACAATATTCCGAAATGTAAAATTTTACATTCCTTTGAACAAAATTTATAATGCTTAAAGTTATAAATGTTCAAAATACAATATTTTGACATAATTGGATTTTTCACTTATTTTACCACACATATATGTTGTAAACAATATACAATAAGAAAGCCATTAGAGGAGGAGAAAGAAGATACTTTTATTCATTCCTCTATTAGTCCAATATTTACATTACATGAGCTCCTTATATAAAGTTTTGGGAGCTTGGAGTAAAACTTATCCCATAATGTGGGACTAAACAGAATATGACAAAAGCATATTCACTTATATATATTACAACACTCCCCCCTTGAATATGCGTATGTAAAGATGATAAGATTAATTGCCTCATTAAAAACCTTTTTTATAAAAAACCATGTGGGAAAAATCATAAACAAGGAAAAGAGTACAATTTTTATTTCATCTCTAGGTAACATATTGACAATGTTCTAATGAGGGTTGATACTTCTGGATCAAAATAATGCCTCATTAAAAACCTTACTAACAAAAACCCAGTGGGAAAAATATTAGTGAAGGAAAAGAGTACATTACAGCATAATATATGCTCCCCCTGATTCGTAACGCATTATTCGAATAGTTTGGTGATGCAAGCGGAGCATACCAATTTTTTATATCATCTTCTGCAACGTTGATTTTGGAAGTGCCTTCGTGAATGGATCTATTGGATTTTCTTGAGATTGGATTTGCTTCACTTCTATCTTATTGTCCCTTTTTGGAGCTCATGTGTGAAAAAGAATTTGGGAGAAATGTGTTTTGTCCTATCACCCTTGATATATCATGCTTGAATCTGAGCTACGCATGCTGCATTGTCTTCATAAATAATTGATCTTTCTGTAGTTGAGGGAAGTTGGCATGTGCTTCGAATATGTTCAATTAATTATCTTAACCAAACATATTCTTGACTTGCTTCATGTAGTGCTAGTATTTCAGAATGATTGGATGATGTTACTACCAATGTTTTCTTTGTAGATCTCCATGAAATAGCAGCATTGTTATTTGTAAACACATATCCAGTTTGTGAATTTGCTTTATGTGGATTAGAAAGGTAAATTTAACACTCCTCCTTGAATATGTATATACAAATTCTTGAATGCTCTTATAATAGCTTGAAATTATCCCCTTTGAAAGATTATTGCTCCCCCTCATAGTATATTGCTTGCAAATATCTATTCGGATGACATAGATATTGTTTGTTGCCTCGTTAAAAACCTCTATTAGGAAATCGCAATGGAAAAACCATGAACGAGGAAAAGAGTGCAAATCTTGGAATTGTAAATACCATATTAAAATGATATTTCTCCTAAGAGTTCGGTACTTCAGGATCAATGCAATGCCTCATTAAAATCTTACTAAGAAAAACCCTATGGGAAAAATATTAGTGAAGGAAAAAGAGTACAAAAATATATTTTTAATAATTTACTACATTAAATGTAGAATGATACTTCTGGATCAATATAATTCTTCAGAAAAAACCTTACAAAGGAAAACCTGGTGGCAAAAACCTTAGTTAAGGATAAAAATACAAATTAACTTAAATAACATATTTGAGATGTTATTCCTTGATGTGGTGCTTGATTCTTCTAGATCAAGATAATGCCTCGTTAAAACTTTCAAATATTACTTTGAGGATGATATTTCTTTTGATACTCCCCTTGATTTAATTTTCTCTAAAATTATAATTATCCTTTGATTTCTCAATTTCGTTATAGATACTTATGGATCCATATATATGTATCTCATTGACAATATTACTCAAACAAATCTTGTATAGGAAATAAAATCAAGAGATAATAATCTTTAGTCTTCATACTTCCGATGTTCATCATTTGTTAACATTTGCCTCATTAAAAACTTCACAATGGAAAACCCTATAGGAAAAAACCAAAGTGAACGAAAAAGAGTGCGACATCACAAGATAATTCTTAATGAACTTTTCTTTTAAAAAAAAATTTGTGCATTTTCATACTTCAGGCATGTTTTCTTATTCACAGCACCTTTTGTTTGCGCTTGCTTGCTATACACTTCGAGTGTTTACAATTTTGTAATTCAATCAGGTTTGCACAGTGCAATACATTTGTAATGAACAATATTAGTTTCATTACAGCAATACTTAAGAGCAGGAAGTAATCTACTCATCTTGAATTATATCAAGATTTTCATTACAACAATACTTAGAAGCATGTTGTAATCTATATTCTATGTTCTTTGCATTCTTTATAATTACTAAAGTTATTTATATTCTTTAGGAACATGTACACTTCAATGAATTTTTCATATCGCAACTATACTCAAAAGTATATTAAATGTTTCATTACAACAATACTTAAAAGCAGGAAATAATCTACTCATCATGAATTATATCATGTTTTTCATTATAATAATACTTAGAAGAATGTTGTAACCAACTCTCTTTATTCTTTATATTCTATGTAACCAACAAAGTACTTTATGTTCTTCAGGAACTAATATTCTATCATTATTTAGTGTGATTTAACAAATATTCATACCTTCGAGGTTTATTCACTACTTTGCAAACTACAGATCCACATTTCTCAATTAGAGAAGGATTCATGATGGCCAATCATGATTTAACATAAGCGCTTTACTTTTTATAAATTTATCATCGATGATTATATATTGTCAGTTCTGGATATAATTTATTGAGATCTCTTTATTTATCTATTTTAGGTACCTAAACCACTTCTGGGGTTGTTTGACAATCATGTCATGGATCGCTTCAAGAGACTCCTTAGGTGTTTCTTCAAGAACACTCACTTCCTTCATCTGGCATCTTTATTACTTAGTTCAGAAGTATTTTGAACTGACTTTTAAACCAATCTTTAAATGTGGTTTATGCACTTTGATCCTTCAGGGATTCAAATAGATATTGAAGCAAATCTACAAGGGATATTACTTATAATTTATTTGTGTGTCAATTATTTAACACTTATACTCAAAATGAAATTGTATCCCTTTATCCTCCCCCTAAATGTTGACAAACATTGTCACACTAAATAATAATCATCATGGGATTCTCATTTTGATCCATTATCACATTGCTGCTAGCAAATATATTATATGTATATCAGTTGTAGGCGGATAACCCTTTAATTAGTCGATAAGATGCGTTCACTTTTTTTTACTCATTCTCTTTCATTGATCTAGCAATATTGGAGGAATTTTCTTATTATACAGATCATTTGAATAAGCATATGACTTCAGGTCATTCAACATTCATGTTGATTGAAATTTAAATCACTAAATAATATTTATGCATAATCTATAAAATAAGCTTATAACAAACTTCAGGTTGTTATTTAAATATTTACAGATATGAATATATAAATATGTGCGTCCGCGTATTATAAATTTGCATAGTCTTTATCATTTGAGTTAGTGATTTTCGAATAAATATTACAAAGATCAAACTATTGGTTTCAATGTATTGATCAATGTCATTACAAATTCTTCAGGATCGTATGATAATGTTCAAAACTTCTAGTTCGAAAACATATCGAACTTCTAGTCCAAATAAATATATGAACAACTTCAAGTTGTTAAGTTGATGGAGTTTTAAAATCGCTTCTGGGATATTCCATAAACACCATTTGTGGAGTTTTAATACATATTTTCTCTTTTAGGAGAAATTTATGAACTTTTCCACAAATATTTATCACTTTTAATTGTAGAAATATCTTCTGGAGATATTTTTTATCATTTTCAAATAAACAGATCTCTTCTAGAGATATCTTACCATTTCCAAATATACAAATATTCTCTAAAGATATTTTGTTATCACCGCTTCTGGGATGAACCTATCTCCTCCAGAGATAAATATATACAAATTATCGAAATGTCATATCAATATACAAAAATACATATCAAACTTTAAATGTAGTAACAAAATTAGATGCACTGAATAAAAATAAGATTCAAGAAAAGAAATCACTACTTCTGGAGTGTATGATATTCCTTTAGGGAACATATCTTTTATTTATGTAATTGCAATGCAACAAATAAAAAAAACTCTAACATCTCTTCTAGGATGTTGGATTTGCTAATAAAAATAAATCTCTAGAACATCTCTTTAAAAGATTAATATGCATATTATATCTTCAGGATATTCAGTTAATACAAATTGTACATGAAAGATGTCAGTTAGATGAAACCCATTTAGAGATTTTCTATTGAATCCAATGTTATTGTCACATATTATTATGTGTGTGTCTCTTTTAACTTCTTCTAGAAGTACAATCTTTTCATGTCACAACTTCAAGAAAGCTTCGGGTTTCTATTTCTTAAGTATTATGATTTATTTATTTCCTTTAACTTGTTCAGGAAGTAAAATCTTATCATTTTACATAATTTCAACATAACTTCAGGCTACTTATTCATGAACTTCAAGTTCATTTTTTTTTATGAACTTTGGGTTCTCAAATTATGTGTAAACTTCTTGTTTAGAAGCTTATAAATTTTGACAAGTTAAGAAAAATATTGATATGAATTCAAGACCTTAGGTCTTGGGTTTTGAGTTATACAACTCCTTGTTTAAATAATTTCTTCACACAACTTCAGGTTGTTGTTGAACCTATTTCTTCCATTTATTATATATTACTTGCCAAATAAATACATAAAAAAATCATACTTATATCCATATTCTGAGCATGAACATATAACATTTAATTTACAATAATCAATGCACTTATGATAATAATAATTGCAATTAACATTTATATGGTCTAGGATATAACTATTGTCACAGTAAAATGATTTCATTACAAACATATGAATCAATTGAGAAACGGTACTTAAAGTAACACAATTTCATCTCAGGTTTAAGGTCAATATTACTTAATGATAAAATTAAAATGAATATCTTAATAATGAAATATATTTATCAATAATTAGATTTCCTAAAATAAATATCTCTTCTTGATATATATATATATATATATATATATATATATTCTTCATACAAATATAATAGAATCTTCAGGATGCAACAAATCTTACATATGTAGTTTTAGCAAATGAGATATATTGCATAAAAGATTTCTATCTCAAATAACAAATGTATTCAATAATTCATGGGAACTCAAAAAAAAATTGACTATAAAGGAATTACAAGTTATCAACTTTTATTTCAAATACTAAAAAATAAGTTTGTCGTGTATGCTTTCATTAATATTTCCATTCACTTCAGGTGCTAAATCAAAAGTAACTTCGATAAATGAAAGCTTTTATTTTTCTTCTTCATTACTTATTCAAATCATTTTCTATTACATGTCATTTGCTATAAGAAAAAAATTAAATGCAATTACATGCTTCGAGGTTTTTATTTCATCTTTCTCATTTGTATATGAACTTCAGGTTCTTCATTTGCATATGAACTTCAGGTTCCTTATTTGCATATGAACTTCAGGTTCCTCATTTGCATATCAACTTCAGGTTCCTTATTTTCATATGAACTTCAGGTTCCTCATTTGAAAATAAATTTTTTACATCATGGTTTTTCAATTTCACTTCCAGTGATAAATCAATACTGCTATTGATTTTAAATGCTACATCATTATATTTTATACCCATAATTCTATTGGGTGTACATAAAAAGATCATACATATTTTTCTTCAGTCATAGGAAAAGTAATAGTAAATCGGAAAGGATAAAACTAGATTTACCTCTACATAACCAATAATGTAAATAATACATATACAATCGAATCTCCATCAAATTAGATTTGGAAAATTCAAAATTAGATCCACAAAGAAATGAAAGAATACATCTACACATATTTAGGATCAACAAAAATAATTAGATCTAAAAAGTTAGATCCATTAGAATATAATCTAGATCTACAAAAAAATATAGTAAAAGAGATCTAGAAGTTTGAGTCAGATCTAGAAGAACAGAAAATATGACAAATTCGTAGATCCATTGATCAAATATTCTCAAACAGAAAATAATTGTATAACAAATATATATATATATCCATGAATTGATATCTTCAAATAAAAATTACTTACACGATAGATCCATAGATATAGATCTAGAATATTTCAAACAATAGCTCTAATAGAATCTCGTGCTGATAACGTGTTGTAAACAATATACAATAAGAAAGCCATTAGAGGAGGAGAAATAAGATACTTTTATTCATTCCTCTATTAGTCCAATATTTACATTACATGAGCTCCTTGTATAAAGGCTTGGGAGCTTGGAGTAAAACTTATCCCACAATGTGGGACTAAACAGTATATGACAAAAGCATATTCACTCATATATATTACAACAATATAGATATTTTTAAATAATATTTATATGTTTTATTATTTGTTTGTATACAAATTTTATTTATAATGATGGTTTTCTCAAGAATTCACCGTTTACACTTTTGTTGCAACTTAATACAATAAAATCCATTAGGAATTTTATAAAATCCATTAGGAATTTTATAAATTCCTATTTATTCACATTTATAAAGTTTCTAAAACTTATTTATTTTCCGATTTTACTTACACACAAACATTGAATTTTAAGCTCAATTCAATTCAAGCAAAAAAAAATCCATTTATTCACTAATTCTTCACCAAAACACATTACTAAGCTTATTTCTTCAAGCTTATTCTGATCCGAACATAATTTTCCATAAAATTCCATATTTAAACATTTTAAATGATTAAATGATCACTTTATCCATTTTTCCTCCAAGTTAATTACCAAAACCCAAATTTAAATGTACTTGGAGAATTTTATTCAAATTATCCTCCCCTAATTTTATTTACCAATTGATTAATAAATTATAATCTCATTATAATTTATAATTAATAACATGTAATCACAAAACCAGGTTGTTACAGGCTCTCCCCTTATGAAAATTGTGTCTTTGCAATTTCCTTAGGGAAAAATTATACTCAACTCAACTTTATCACACTTCAAAGGAATGGACAAGAAAGGGTAACATGATATATAAAATTTCTCATCCGTGACACTAGAAATATATGAAATCGGGATATGACCGCTTGATAAACTCTTTGGTTTTCCATGTGCAATCATAGGGATTATTGCACCATTGAAATTTCATGAGCGGTACATTCTTTTTTAAAGGCATTTAACCTCCATACCAAGAATATGTTAGATCCTGATATTATGGTTTTGATGAAAACGACCTTATGACTTATTATAAATTATGTATAGTAACATTTTATGTAAATTTATATGTGAATACATAGGATTTTTCTTGACATATATTGAGAATAAAGACTATACATTATAAATATTTAAGAATACAAGGATGAAGAATTCAAGATTGAAGACTCATGAGTATCGAGAGTTCAAGATATCAAGATAAGTAATAGAGTCTAGATTTATGTAAAACTTCATGATAGCCCTAACATCTTTAATTGGGTTTATTCGTGGGATGGAACCCATAAGCAACTCCAGATTTGGTAGGAACCGAGGCTTGACGTGATGCTCTACAAGTACGAACTCACAAACTACTTCAAAATTATCCTTTTTATAGATTTTATCTAAAAATGTTTTTGCCTTAAAACTCTCCTTAGCTTTTGTTTTCAAAATATTTCAAATCACTTCCCTTTTTTAACTTATTTAACAAGTTGTTTTAAAACATCTTTTTATTTCAAACTAACTTCTAATTTAAATATTTTAGTAATAAATTTCAAAATTACAATTTATACTTAATTTTCAATATTCTTTTTATATATTATAAATATATGTTTTAATCTATATTCTTACTCTATTATACTATCTTCTAATATAGGAAAATAGTTTGCTTGAACTTCAGGATTACTTCGATCTACTTCATTTTTACTGTTTTCCAAAATACACTTTACAATTTTTTTAATAAGGATGTTGACATCATAGGATACCCCATGCCGATATGGTGTCCGTTAATTTCAAAATTTTAATTTTTGAAAGAAGTGTCTATTCATTCGAATCTCTTTATGAATGGACATGGTTATTGCTTCCTTATAAGTACCTAACTAGAAACAATCTTTTTAACAAATTTTCTTATTTTTCTTTTTTCTTTCTTCTCCACTCCATTTCCTTTTTAAATTTCAAGAATTTTTAGCCAAACTTTGCTGAAATTTAAATAGAATCAAACCAAATCATCAATAATTTAATTCTCTATCACTATCTCAAAGATCTAAGTGTTATTCAGAGTTATAGGAGCATATGTAATCATAGATGGGAAGGTCAAAGTCCTATCAAGTTTCTTTATCATATTGTTACAAAAGAGGTGTGGTTGTGGCCTACTTAAATCAATTAGGTATGATTGTAGCTCGTAAATCAATTAGGTGATTTTGTTGCCTAGCTAAATCAAGAGAGTTCCCTACTGGGAAGCAGGTGGGGGTGTACCTCATGGCCATGAAATCGAGGATTGTAATATCGACATCTATTTGAAAAGAAATCTACACAATCTTGAGTTGTGTGGGACTGGATGCAAGGTAACTCCTAGCCAATATAAATCCTGGTGTGTACTTTCCTTTACTTCTTTTACTTATTATTTTCAACTATTTTTTTGATTCTATGATTATTTCATGTCTATGATTTGCATTCGATTCTATTATATTCAAAAAGATTTTAAAAAGTTCATAATTTCCATTAGACGCTATTCACCCCTCCTTTAGTTTAAGTTAGCCTTAAGACCCATAATCCGCATTTCCATTAGTTGGTATCAGAGCACAGGTTTTCAAAGTTTTCATAATCTGATTTTTTGAAAACTCCAAAATAGCAACTTTTTAGTTTCTTTTAACACTAGTTTAAAAATGTTTAATTCATCATTGTTTCATGAATTTGCATTTGGTTACTTTGAAGAGTTGTGTTATCTACAAAATTGGTGTGTTGTGCAAGAGCAAATGTTCAAAGGTTCTTGATGATTTAACACTCAACGGAAAATGGTGCAAATTAAGAAAAACAAATGGATACTTGATAGTGTATGTTCAAGACACCTGACTGGAAATCCAGATATACTAAATGGTATAGTTTATGAAGATGGAGGAATGGTCAATTTTGAAGACAACTCAAAAGGAAACGTAATTGGTATTGACAACGTTGATAATTCTAAAACTCCGACTATTGTTGATGTTTTCTAGTTAGGAATTTAAAACACAACTTAGTATAAGTTAATTATGTGACAAAGGTTACAAAATTTAAGTTTGAAAAAAAAGGTCACACCAAAAATAATAAATCAAATATTATATTTGAAGGAATTAGGAAGAAAAATATTTATATTCTAAGTATGAAAATTTCAAATGAAAACTTATATCTTTTAGCTAATACAAATGACCCTTGTGGGCATAAAGATTCAGGCATATAAATTTCAAACTCCTATCTAGACTTTTTAAAATTGATTTAGTAAGAGATCTTCCTAAACTGAACTTTAAAAAAGATAGTATATATGATGCATGTCAACTAGGAAAACTTGATCCTTAATGTGTGCTCCAGTTTCTGTCCAATCGTCCATCGAACCTGTCAAATTAGATTAACGCAATAAAATTAAAAAGAAATAAATAAATATGTAAGTATAAAAATTTATTTTTAAATTTTTATTTTCCTCAATTATTAGGGTTGTTTCTTATAATTAATATAGACAAGGTTAAACAAGCATACATGGATATATGTACTCGAAAACATATAATATTTGCAGTGATACACTGTGAATACTATAATGTCTGAGCATATGGTATTTTTTCCATGGACAACTGCAATGGTTAAATATTTCGATGCAACTCAATGTAGTCATTATTGACCACAACAAGGTCAATATCAACGTAGCAACACAAACACATGTATACACATACATGTATATGTATATACAAGTATATATGCTCAAAATCGACAAGTGCAGCAAAATAGGTCAGAGTTCATGACCAGGGAACCATCAAGTTTCAGGTCAAGCATATTCAAGTGCACACGCATGTGCATCATGCATAAACAAGTTCATAAAGACGCACAGTAGACCAATGAACAGGCTAATACCACAAGTGCGCTATGGTCAAGTTCAAGTACCATAAATGGCACAAGTGCACAAGCATCAACCTAGCAAGGACATAACACATGAAAAGGAAAGAGGCCAAGAAGACAGATCAGTTCGACCTTAACACAATCATGTGCATAACTTAAGTTCAAAACATACAAGGACGACAACAAATATGCATAAGCCAAACAACAATACCAAGTATTTTCTGTTAGAACACATGAATATGGCAATTTAGGTAAGCATGAACAAGGTAGTATCAAAGGTTTCGACAACAAGGCAAAGTGTTGCACAAGTTAAAATGCACAATGCAAGAGAGTGTACAAAAGAAAGTGGTGCACAAGAAAATGCAAAGCAAAGAACAAGTATAAATCTGTTCAAATCATGTTGAAAATAAAGTAGAGTATCTGTTCTTATCTTCTCAGAGTCAAAGCCACAATATCATATTTTATTTTGGTAAAATCAAGTAAGGAATCCGCTCGAATACAATGCAAGAAAGTTCCAGTTCATCGAGGGCTGAAATAATTAGAGTATAAGCATCTCCTTTACCAAGGTCGAACAAATATTATTTTTAAAGTTAACATACTGTTATGTTTGAAGAAGATGTACAAGAGACTACGCAAAAGAACCAAAAATATCAATTTCGAAATCAAGTTGCACGTGTTAACATTAATCAAGCCAAGTCAGAGAAAAAGATATCAAAACCGAAAATTCAGAAATATGTGAATATATATTTCGCATATACACAAGACCAATTCAACCGACAAATTAGAGATATAACGAGGTATGAAACTCTATATAAACCCGGTACATCATGGACATTTTGTAACGTCTCGGGATTTTAGCTATTTAATCATTAATTTATTTAATTATTTTAATATATTTGTTTGATAAAATAAATGGTTTGAATTCAAATATTTTGAATATTTAATTATTCTAAATAGTGGAGTAATAAATTTAATTTCCGAAATGGTCGAAAATAAATTAAATTGGTAATACTGTGTAAATTGGATAATACAAGATATTTAATTGAGTTATATCTGTGTTATAATAACGAATATATTATTTGAACGATGGTTGAACGTATTAATTATAATGTAATTATAAAATGAGCTCGTAACGTCGTGGTAGTTCGTAAATTGAGTTTTGAACTTCAATTGAATATACAGACTGTGAAACAAGAAATGTTTGAATCTATTAGATCATATTTTTCTAATGGAAGTGAAAAACCGAGATTTTAGCTTATAAATTGTAAGTTATGCCCAAATCAAATTTTCAAATAGTCGCTATCGAATTTGTTTATAAGCCATAATGATTTATTAAATATAATAAATTATTGGTTTTGAATTTGGACAAGATATTCGAGATTTGTACTTAATTTAATTTATAGAATTTTACTATAATTTTTAATTTGTAAAATAAGCTACTTTTTTGTAAACATGTTTTGCACCCTAAATTATCTCTTTTGGGGTTTCTCAAAATAAGAAAACTTGTCTATTTGATTATCGTTCTATGTTCATGGTGCGTTGCTCATTACAACGACATTTTTATTTTAGTCTCTAACGTTAATACATGGAGGTAATAGTACATAGCAGGTATGTCAGACTTACTAGATCTTAGCATTCCCTTAAATTTTTTCAAAACAAAAAACTCACGTTTTCATATAATAATGTGCAAAAACCTCACTAGCATATGTTTTGTTTCCAATAGAATGCCCTGCAAACAACATGTCCACATTTAATACCTTTCCACTTTTACTGACCTTATAGCTCTGTACGTTGTTTCTTAGACCAGGATGATAAGGCTGCACCATTACTCAGCAACGAAGTAAAGTTTGTGCACTCAACCACACATGAGCTTTGTAGGGAACCAAAGTAAAAATCACGCAGACCAAAATGGAACCGTAGGCTTATGTGTTTTCCTTTATTTTGTCTACCCTATGCTCTATAAGTCCTAGGCAAATATGACAACACACTGTCACCTACATCAGCTGTTCTAAAATATTCAAAGGTATGCAAACCTATTTTATTTTTTGAAACTTCATGCCTAAGTTTTTAACATACCATGAGTTTTCACATCCGCAATCCTGAGCGTGAAATAACATTACACGCAGATGCCCAAATGCCCAACCCTATATATAGTGTGTACAAAAGCACATGCTCCTACGTTGAAATTTTTATTGTACCAGGTGATAGCGACATACCCTCTCTTCCCTATTTAAACATGTTGTTTTCTATTTCTTTTTTTTTCTTGATCCAGATAAAACTCCAAGCCGAGTGTTATTTTTTCTTTTTCCTTTTTCCATTGCTTTCAAAATTTAAATCGAGCCATATACACCTCAAATAATAATAATAATAATAATAATAATAATAATAATAATAATATGAAACATATATAAAGGCAATCTGGAGACCAACGGCTTCGATCAAATATTATTTTCGAGGGTATCGAACCATATTCATTCGCACCCATAAAACTATAGTGAGCTGAGGGTTTGGATGTCGTGAGATTAAAGCATTGTTGCACAGAACAGTTACAGTGTGTGGATCGAGAGGATAGACCAACACTTGTACGTAAACTTTGGGAAAGAACGGCGCCGAGGGAGGTCGATACTTTTCC
This sequence comes from Allium sativum, assembly GCA_030737875.1. Lineage (NCBI taxonomy): Eukaryota > Viridiplantae > Streptophyta > Magnoliopsida > Asparagales > Amaryllidaceae > Allium > Allium sativum. The sequence goes on along the minus strand of CM060918.1, from coordinate 680,019,282 downwards.
TATCACCATGCATTTCACGCAGGAAGACGCGAGTGAAATTTCTGTTCGAGTATCATGAAAACTTATATGGGTTGAAAGAGAGATTGATAAGGAGTATAATGGTGTATTTTATTTGTTGAATCATGATCGGTGTGGTGGAGAATGGGGGAGTATATGTGCGGTAGTGGACATGTAAAGGAGCAGGAGGTTTCAATTTTGTTTCATGAAGAAGAAGGTTGCCCGTACTTTGGGGTATGGGCTCTAAATGGAGATGGGATGATTTAAATAATGGTGAATCCTAGGTATTATTAAAAAGAAAAAAGAAAAGAAAAATTAGAACGTGAGTCCCTAATAAGGAAAAGGAGACCGTGAGTTTAAATTATTGGCAATGAAGTTCGAATATAGGCAAGCAGCGTTATTTTGGAATGTGGAAGCTGTTTATATGTGGTCTGGGTACTAGCCATAGGAATGGACCGTATTGTTAAGGTAAAGCCCAAAATTTCAAAATAAAATTTTAAATTAAGTTTATTTTAATTTAACACGGTATATAAACTTGTAACTTGAATATCTTGTTATTAGAATTTCGAACGGACTGATCCGTTGGGATCATATGGACACAGGCTACACTATGAAGCTAGTTTGGAGCCATTTGTAGCTCATTTGAATTTATGGCACAATAAACGGCTGATCGGATCTATCGGTCGTTAACCGTTATTTAACGATTAACGACCAAGGTGAGTAAACTCACTAACTCTGTCTTGTTTTGTAATATTATAAATGTTATTTAATATTGATAAGTAATAATTGAATGTTGTGTGTGATGGTTGTTTGGATGATTTGCTAATAAATTGATTGAAATAATATATATACGGTTATACATATAAATCGTTCATTGAACACCGATTCTATTTATTATAATATTTCATATTGATATGGAATTGGTGAAATTTGTGTTGATTAACATCTGTGGATGCAGGGAAATAGGTTGGAGGGATCCAACTGGATTCCTCAACAATTATATTGTTGTTTTTCATATATATTGCATTATATGATGTGACAAATAATCAGTGATTGATTATTGTGTATTTTGGGATGTTTGAATAACATTGACCTGAAATAATTGGTATTCAAAATACCGTAAAATATATTAGAAAATAGTTCGAGTTTTAAAAAAAGGAAAACTCTATTTTAAATAGAAATCGAATTTCAAAGGGACTAGAATATAATAACTTGCTTTAATTAAATTAAAACAAGTAGTTTGATTTATAAACGATGTTTAGAAATAAAGTGGAAAAATTATTATTAAATAATTAGGAAACAAAAGATGAATTTATAAAGGGAAAACTGGGTAATCGTTTCAAATGAAAACGACGGCATTTAGTTCGATGTTCGAAATGTAAATATAATCGAAATAAACCTATAAGGATTTATAATTTGATGTCGACTACGTCGAATATTATAAATATAATTTATTTTAGAAATTATAGATTATAAAACTTAGAAATTGACAAGATAATAATATTTGGTTTAAAAACCAATAATAGAATGTGTAATCGAGATTTAGTTATAAACTTAAGTTATAATTAACAAAGTGTTGACTTGTAAATGGAGCTTATGAAGTGGAATACAAATATGAATTTTAAAAGGACTAGATAAATGGGATTTTAAACTGTAATGGTAATATTTATTTAAATCACGATTTGATTAAATAAAATGAGTCGAGATTTTTACAGAAGGAAATTATTCACGTTATAGAGTGAATTATGATTTTTGAGCCAACGATTTGCAAGGTTAAAATTGTTATAAAAAGTAAATGATTTGTGAATGGAGTTACGGAAATTAGAAACTGACTGGAGACTAGTCAAGGTGAACGACATTCTGAGTGTTGATCTAATGTTGGTTTCGGCCTTCGGGGTTGATGCTTAAGGAGTTATTCTCTTAATAGTTTATGGTTAGAGAATGGTGGATAGTGATGCGTGAATAAGATATGGAAATGTTTTCCAATATTAAAAATGTATATTTTCTAAATATAGAAAATAAGAGTCAGTAGATATATAGAATTAATTATCGATGTTAAAAAGAAATATTTTCTAGATACAGAAAATAAATAGTTTAAAATAGATGGAAACGTTTTCCAAGGTTCATGTGAGGCAAAACAGGTTTCTTGAGACATATTTGGGAAAATATGGGAAACAGGAAATCGGGGAAATGAATAATTATTGATAAATTAATTTAAGGAGCTCAGTGTTGATGAATTGTTTGTCGATAAATTCCCATTTGGAGATAAGATCGTTGTGTATGTAGATGTTTCCTTTGATAGTTAAATCACCGGCTATCAAAGTTTTTGACCATTTTTCCATTGTCAATACGGAGAGACCGGGATTAGATTTATTATCTGAAAACCACTCTATATGGGCATTAGCGTTATGAATCAAAAATGATGAAGATAACTGAAGACGGAGTTTATGCAAGGGCAGCTCTGGCGATCCTAGATAGAAATTGCCTAAGACGGATTTATAGAGTAGTGCCTTCGGTTTGTCCAGTCCTAAGACAACGTGTATGGACGAATGTCTGACAGAGTATATCTAATAGATCGCGTAAGTTGATCGCTTCAAATGTATTTATGTTGGTGACGGAGGAATTCGTTTCTCTTAGCTTTGTACGTGTGGTATTTTTAGGGAAATCAATTTATGATTTAACGGGTATGACGATGTGGAATTCAGAGTAAATGAAGGTGTGATTTGTCAAGATACATTACGACCTCAAGCCTCATCAACCGGGAAATGACAAAAATCGGGCAGGCAGCATAGCTAAGTGGGTCGCACCCAATTACGGTATGTTGTCACCATCTAGAGAATATTCATATTTGTTACTTCTTTCATTTCTGTATCTCCCGGGAACGGTTATGTTGGTATACCAACCGTAAGGTGACAATATATTCAGAACATTCAAGCGAAATGAATGGCCGGTAATGTGTGGCTAAGTTACAAGATGTTCTAGTTGAACTCCAGTGTATTTCCTCTAGAGTACACTGATCGGAAAGTGGTTCCATATCTTGTCACAATTGGAAATCCATTCACCAATAAGTGCCCATGGTTTTTGATTGTATATTATATATGTGGATTGTGAGATGCAAGCATTCCGCTAGATTCATATTTACTTGTATTAGACATTGTTATAATATCATAATAGTATTGACTTTGAAAGTGTTTTGGGTAATCATATGGTAAAAACCATCCGTGTTTATGTGTGGATCGGTCTTATGATTATCTTTTTTTAAAAGGATTTAAAAAAAGTTAAACCAAATGGTTGGAGTTTACTCACACCAATCCCATGACTGACCCAGAGTTTATTTTGTTTTGTTTTATCCTAAACTCTTAGGTACTCAAATTTGTACGGGCAGTTAAGTAGTCGGGATTTTACAGATATACCTGGAAGAGCATGGAGCAGGAGACTTCAACATTAGTTATATTTAGAGTTTGTTTCAGCTATGATGATATGAATTATACTATGAAATGGTATGTTTATACAGATATAAGTTTGTATTTCAAAAGTTATGTTATATAACATATTTTATTCGTTCCGCTGTGAGAGTCGTGTTTACTCTAATTCTGTTTGTTGTGATCTACTCCTTCTTCTATTCTAACTTTCTTTCTTTCTATTTCTCACCTGTTAACTTCTTTCTATGAATGATCTGGTACTTCCGATTCTTGAATATTCGACATTATGCTTGGTGTCGATTTTTGGAGTCGAAAATCCCCGGGTCGTTACACATTTCAAGCATAAAAGTCGAGCAAATAAATAATCGGGAAGGGTAGAAAATTGTACTGATTTTCACCATGAAACCACAGTTGCCATAGAGTATGCCGAAGAAGAAATCGAAGATGAAAAACTCAAGTTAAATCATTTTATTCTTGGTCGATTCGAAAATAGGAGTAGCGGGTTTCAGAAGCCTAAAATCCTTACTTCATATTTTTTTGAATCAACAAAGACGAGAAACAAAAAAGGTGGATAGGTTTGCAATACAATGGAAGAACTTGAAAGTAAAAAAGTCGACCACTTTTTTAAGGATTTATTGGCATCATTTGTAAATTAAGGTTTTTTATTTTATTTTCAAATTTTTTAATCTTAGTTGTAATTTTCATATCAAAAACTCTAGTTTTTAACTAGGCTACAAACTACGAGATTTGTAGTTTGAGAATTCGCAACTCAGGGTATTTAGTTGTGGAAGTGTTTTAAGAAAAGGGTTAATACAATTAAGTGAGCGATAGTTGCAAATTTACCGAGTTGTGTAAGAGTTGTATTGTTTAACTCCTAGATGAAATTTTAGGGTATAAGTTTTGAGTGTAGGGTTTGGACGATCAATGGAGCGAGAGTTGTGAGTTTACAGGGATTGTGAGCGAAGAAATTATCTAGTTCCTAGTAGAAACCTTGGAAGAAGCAGTAGGAAGTGTTTTGCCAAAGACGGGTACATCTATGCGTCATTTACCTTCTATGTTTACTTAGTTTATTATTTGCACTTTTTATTGTTAATTATTATTCTATGAAAAAGTGCAATAAACCATATTCATCCTCATTTAAGGTTAATTCAGATCCTGCAAGTGATATCAGAGCAGGTATTTATTTTTTAGGATAACTTTAGGGTAAAGAATTTGTCAAACAACGCACTTCCTAGGATCATTTAATAGTTAGGCTAGCTATGTTTAATGGAACTAATTATTCTTATTGAAAGTTAGAATGAAATATTTAATTTCCATTGACTATGATGTGTGGGATTTTGTTGAAACCGGTTATACTTCACCCACAACAATAATTAGTGGAGTGAAATTTCCTAAACCCAAAGACAAAGGGATGCAACCGATAAGAAATTATTTCCTATAAATGTCAAAGCAATAAATGCTTTTATTTGTGCTCTTAAGAAAACTTAAATTTAATCGAATATCTCACTGTTTGATAGCATATGAAATTTGGTACACTTTGGAAGTCACTCATGAAGGGACGCCTTAAGTTAAGGAATCTCGCTGTAAAAATCATACTTTTATGAGCCTAAATTTTGAAAAAAATCAAAATTTAAATTCATCCAATCATGGAGAGCATAAATGTGGTACCTACAAATAATGAGCATGAGCATATTCAGAGTAAAATAAAATTAACTCATAGTTGAAACAAGACAGGATAACAAGTATCGATTTAGGCAACTACCTTAATAGAAAATTGCCACATCAATACTGAACATGAGAGAACAAGAACCTGAAACCAAAATTGACTATGTGTGAAGATCTGTCTTCCCTAAGTTAAACCTGAGAGTTGTTATACGGAGTGAGTCAGAACAACAAGTCCTGGTGAGTTGAAAATGTATAACACTGCCTACAATACACAAATATATCTCGTTTGGTTTCACCCAAAATTATATGTCTAACAAGGCTAGTGATTCTAACCTAACCTTGTAAAGATCACGCACAATGATTAATTACCATACCCAAGGTAGCACTACCCAAAGATATGTTATCGTACTATTTCGAGGTAGAACTTTTATGCATAAGTATGAAGCCTTTAAACCATCATTCAAATGTCTACCAAAACTAAAAGGTGGAATCTCTAACTATTTAATACCCTATTAATAAAAGAAGTGGGTCATCACTATATAGCCACTTATTGCCACATGATTAACATAACATAAAGGCGAATCCTTCGATCACTTAATACCTTATTAGGTGGTTTATCACGTACTAATATAAATTAGAGGACATTAACTACTAAGTCCTACTAATTTAAGGCTTTTGTCATCCATCTATGTCCCCCAAACCCCGCATAAGGTGAGAGATAGTAAGAAGTCACTTATTACCTACATGTTAGGTAGACGATTTCTCGACATTTATGACCTTCCACCTATGGATTCCTGTGTTAAGATCTAGCTAAACTTATTGGATAACCTCCAGATAGGTAAACCTATAGTACCTTTGTGGTGGTTATTTAACACCTTATCCCAATGCGGACTTTAACACCAGTCACTTATTAACTAAAGGAAATGAACTATCATGGAGATTACCAATCTTGTACCCAATTAGCTATTGAAATACTTCTTATTTTAGGGAGGTGAGATATTCGATCACTTGATACCTTTAAGGGCAGACCCAAATGACTCTACCATTATGGGGAAGGGTGAGTCAAATCACTTAATACCCGATAGGTGGATCCTACAACTAAATACCTCTAATCCTGAAGTAGGCTACGTAATGAATTATTTCCTTTTTAGTTTCTTCTTTTGGAGGGGAGGTGGGTCCTACATCCACTTTATGCCTCAAAACTAGAAGCAAACCTTTTAGGATAATTCGTGTTACACAATTAACTATCTTCACGGGTTCCCGTGGTTAATGATATCTCAAATCAGTTGTGTATATATCTGGTTGTTGAATAGTGCAGACTGTTGCCCAATAAGGAATCTGACCTCGCATCACTAACATACTAAATCTGATCCTTGTTTTTAATAAAGATGTAAATTATAGAATCAAACTAGATTAAGATAAGGATAACTCTCTAAATCTTCCTATCCTAGGATATTTGATTATTTATTTCCTTATTGGACTTAGTATCTAATATGACATTAATAACTATTAAATCCTCTTTTAATTCTATTTATTACTATCATGGTTATATGCCATAAATAAACCCAAAGTTTAAAGAATCACATGCCTATTGCTTATATCAACCCCATTCAATTATACTAATTCTAATTGTTGTAACTCCCAAATATTACTGTAGTTATTTAGTTTCATCAGTTCTTATATAATATATAAGTTTATTTTTATTAATCTCCCTAATTAGCACAACCCCTATTCCCAATCACGTTTAAATTGAAGCCATTTGGCATTTATTACCAATTCAATTTATTTCCCCAAAACGTTTATGGTTACAATATTCATACCCTTATTTGTAACACTTTGATTATATCCATCAATTCCACATTTAGGGCTATAACGGTCACAAATATACATTTCCATTTATTATGGGAAATATTTTCAAATATTTATTCCCATTGAATGGAAATTGTTAACCAACTTTTTGGCAAAAGTCGTCACGAATCTGATCGAAGCCCAATATCCAGAAATACGCCCTTCAGCAATGCGCAACCAGCCAATTCGGGCAGTTCATACCCTAGAAGGCCCAGCCAAAGCTCGGTCCAAATAGACCCACTTCAGCCACCAGCTCGAGCCAATTCTTCCAGCCAATAAACTCACTCCGGAAGATTTTCTCTCCCCCATCGACCGAGTAAATCACTCCCACAAAAGGCGCATCGACCAGGTATCTCGGATCTGCATGGAAATATCCAGCTAAGCGTTTTAAATGGTCCACCCAACTTTCAAGGCAATAAAGGCAGCCAACCATATCCGGACAAAGCTCTACTTTTGATACACCTCAACTCGAGTGCCACGTAAGCCACTGTTTTCGAGGATACTATTAATGAGCAGTGGAATGGTTCTTACCGCCGCAATTGCTTCCAGTGTACGAGCTCCACATGTCCAAGCTCCGAAAAAGAGGAAGGCCTCATAGCGGCCCGCTCAGCCCAGCATTTCGCCTATAAATATCACAAAGCTCAAAGAAGAAAGGAGCTTTTTTTTGGACACTCTATTATCCCCTTAAGACTTCCAACTCTCACGGCTAATTCACAAAATAGCCATTCCTTTTTCTTCATTCCTCAAGGAAAAAGCTTTATATTTGTAATCAAAATAAAGTCAATATATATAAAGTGGATGTAGGCACTAGCTTTTGCCGAACCACTATAAAAATCTTATGCGTGTTCCTTGTTTTATTTGCTTTAACAATTCCATAATCATTATTTGTGTGCTCTCCACACGATTGGGGGTTAACTATCACGAGTGACCAACTTTTGATGTCAACACTTTGGCGTGCCAGGAAGGGTTCGAACCTTCGACTTTCTGCTAGTTTTAATCCATGGCGAATAAATGGAAGAAAGATGCAACATCTTCTCGTCCCACTAATGTCCATGCAGCCGATACAAACGCTGCAAAAGCTAGTTAGGACGTTTCCTCTCATGAAGATGTGTCCCGATATCTTACCCAGGACGACATGGATAAAATCATGACCGAATTCAGAGGCCATATGACATCTCAGGGTAAACTCCTCGAACGACAGCAGCAGTTGATGGACCATCTTCTCGGTCAAGTGGAGATCGGGCTAAACGCTTCAACATCAATTCCTCCATCAACTGGGACTAGAGAAACAACTGATCTTTGGTCTGCACAAAATCAGGCTACTAATCAGATCCCTCCAAAGACATAGAAGACTCCTATGGCCGCCATCACAAGAGTTCAGAATCGATCAAAATTTGCAATCTCTTTGACCAGAGATCCCCACAAAGACATAGAATACTTCTAGGTCGAGGCCAAACAATTCCTCCGACAAGAAGACGCCATCATTGATATGGAGAGCCTCAAGGTCTTAGCCACCAAACAAGGAGGTCCATCCAACACTAGTGGCCAGAATAAAGGGAGAGGAAAGGCCCCGGATAAGAACAAGCGCAACATGCGACCTCGAAGAGAAAGTAAGTATGATCAATATACCGAGCTCAATTCTTCCCTGTTCGACATCTACCTTAACATACGAGGATCCCTGCCTTTCCCTAGACCTCCTCGATGAGAGCCGACCCAGAAAGAGCCCGAATCTGGAAAGCACTGCATGTTTCACAACATCGCTGGTCACAGTACCAATGAATGCAGGCATTTACACGATCTCATCGACGATAGGGTCAGGCGAGGGGAGCTTCCCGAATATGTCAAAAAGAACACACATGCAATGCCGCCACAATCTTCCGCCCGAGCTCCTCAGGCTGGTCATCGAGCTCCTAGAAACGGAAAGGACCTCAAGACTAGCAACCGCGACATTATCATTAATTAAGCTTAGGTTTCTTTTATCAATGTTTTTCTGTTTCAATAAAATGGACACTTTGATATACACATGTACGGGGTTAGGATTTAGCTCCTAGGCATGCTTTGGAATCAAGAGTTGTCCTCCTTAGATTTTATTTTCATTTCCCTGTAATAGTTCTTTAGCAACTGTGAATTTTCTTTTGCAAACATGGATTATGTTTGAATGATAAAAGCCGAACATTACAAACGCTCGCCCCTCCTAAATATGGTCAGCGCGAAAGCCTACCATCATCTCTGAAAACCTACTCCTTGAGCCGAGTACGGTTAGATCTCTTTAAGCCAGTATGGACTATACTCGCCCCTTCTAAAACTAACCGAATGACCTTACATAAGTCGAGCACGAAAAACACTTGCCATAAGCCGAGTATGGTTAATACTCGCCACCTCTATAAGTCGAGTATGGTTTATACTTGCTACCTCTATAAGTCGAGTATGGTTAATACTCGCCACCACTATAAGACGGGAATGGTTAATACTCGCCGCCTCTATAAGCCGAGTATGGTTGATACTCGTCATTCCTCCAAGCCAAGTGTAACTACATCTCGTCCTTATTTTTAGGCCGAGTATGACTTATACTCACCCCAAATGCCTTCCCTAGATCGAGAACGGTTCATGCCATTTTTGTAGGTACTAATTCTCTTGACTGAAGTTTGCAACTGCCTTTCTAGCCTTAATATGGTCTTCGATGATTGTTGGATTTTTTGCCTTAATACGACCTTTTTCGATCGTCGGTTTTCTGGTCTTAATACAATCATCGGGGCCGTCGGATTTCTGGCCTTAATATGGTCCGGTACGACCATAGTCACCCGAGCAATTGTGTTTCGGATCACACTTCAGAACACACCTCCCTCTACCAAAGAAGATGTATTCTGAGGGCAAAGTGTTAACTAACTTTTTTGGAAAAAGCTGACATGGATCAGAACGAAGCCCAATACCCAGAAATACGCCCTTCAGCAATGCGGAACCGGCTAACTCAGGTAGTTATACACCAGAAGGCCCAGCCAAAGCTCGATCCAGATACGCCTTCTTCAGGCACCAGCTCGAGCCAGTTCTATCTAGCCAATAAACTCACTCTGGAAGATTCACAGTCCCCCGTCGACCGAGTAGATCACTCCCAAAAAAGGCGCATCGACCAAGTATCTCGGATCTGCATGGAAATATCAAGCTGAGCCTTTTAAATGCTCCACCCAACTTTCAAGGCAATAAAGGCAGTCAACCATATTCGGATAGAGCTCTACTTTTGATACACCTCATCTCGAGTGCCACGTAATCCGTTGTTTCTGAGCATACTATTAATGAGCAGTGGAATGGGTCTTATCACCACAATTGCTACCAGTGTATGAGCTCCATGCGTCTGACCTTCGAAAAAGAGGAAGGCCGCGTAGCGGCCCGCTCAGCCCAGCACTTCGCCTATAAATATCACAAAGCTTAAAGAAGAAAGGAGCTTTTTTTGGACACTTTATTCTCCCCTTAAGACTTCCAACTCTCATGGCTAATTCACAAAATAGCCATTCCTTTTTCTTCATTCCTAAAGGAAAAAGCTTTGTATTTGTAATCAAAATAAAGTCAATATATATAAAGTGGACGTAGGCACTGACCTTTGCCGAATCACTATAAAATCTTGTGCATGTTCCTTGTTTTATTTGTGTTACCGCATTTCATAATCATTATTCCTGTGCTCTCCACATGATTGGGGGTTGACTGTCACTAGTGACCAACTTTTGACATCAACAGAAATCATTCAAATTCAAGAACACAATCATACATTCAATTATAATAGCGTTATTTACATAGGTTTGGAAAGATAAGAATGCAATAATTATATATTTATATTTTAAGTTCGATGGTAGCATATTTACATTTATATTTTATTATTATCATTATTTTATATTTCAGTCTAAGCTAACAACCAGAATAAATCTCTTTTTGTGTTTAATCTTGTTTAATATTCAAAATCTCATGGAAAGGTTATTTACTTCAATTAATGTAATTTTTTCCCCAAAATTACTTAAAAGAGGAATGTTGGCATATTTCAAAATCACAAGGAAATATGTGTTATTTTATTTGGAATACATGTTGTAAGCTACGTACTACAGTACGTGAATTTATACATCTCTTCCTATTTGATTTGTTTGTTTTCCTTCTATATTTTAAATAATAACTTTTTATAAAGAAAAAGCAAAAAGGGAAAATTTACAACAATCGAGTAAAACTCCAGACAATATTAAACATAAACTGGTTCTTAATTCTAAAAGAATATTGCACAAATCATATATCTACACCCAAATCCTATAAATCTAGAATAACAACACCACACATTTGACAATATTTTGGGACTAACTTCCATATTCAGGGTGTTTACAATAACCATAAATAATCCAAAGATAAATCATAGGAAATATAAGAATAATAAACTAAGAGGCCTACAAATGCATATCCAATATCACATATTATTTCAGATTTGACATAAACAAAATAAATCTGATATTTCAGGCTTACAACTCAGATTTAACACAAAGATATATGATAATCTAAACAATGCATATATTTCCCCTCACCTGAAAGCTATCCAAATCTGAGCATAGCGTTTAGGCCTATGATTTCCAGATCTTACAGATCAATAATTTGTATATAAATGAGTTATATAATATTTAGGTTTGTAGATCAGAAATAAAAATTGGAAAAGAAAACAGAAATTTAATAATATGGATTGCCTATTCGTAGAACCAACCCTTTTGCACAAACCTAGATTCAATCTCTCCAATTCTTGTTTATTTTGTTTGTATATGTTTAGAATTTTAAAAGAGGTTAGAGAATTCGAAACGGCAGATTTTCGCCGTTTCATCTAGAAAATATGAGCAAAAGAATGGGGTTCAACCCTTTATTTATAGGCAATGAAATGACCCTAAACCGTAAGATAAATTGTAGAAAAAATCCGTCCATATATTTATAATTTATAATATCTTTAACCCTAGCCGCCACTGGAATGCAGCAACTCGGGGGTCGACCGTTAATTTGACCACTCTGCTCGTCCTAACTCCAATGGAGCAAGTGATTAACGGTAATAAATATATTATTCATTCTGTTTATCTATTTTTTGTCCGTTTTCGTATTTCGTCCCTAATTTTTTTATATGTACTTTGTTCGCGAAGTTCCAAACATGAAAGTTGACCAGAATTTCATTACAAAAGCAATATTGTAAGTTTCATGGTCAAATTTCATCATTTTGCAAAAATTCCATTTTTGGAATATAACAAAATAATTAATTTAATTATCGCCTAATTACAGGGTGTTAGCTTCGCCTAGCTCTTCTCAGCAATGTATATGAAAAAAAATGAGAGTGTAAAGGAGATGTTTGGTCGATTCTCAATACTGGTCTAAAATGCAAGATCTCTAGGAAAAGCTTACATTAAAGTGGAATTGGTGCAGAGAATACTAAGAGTGCAACCAATGAATGTTGGCGCAAAACTATCAGTTATTCAAGACTCTAAAAATCTTAATAAATTGAGTATGGAAGGATTATTAGGAAATATGATGACTAATGAAATAAAACTTAAAGCTAGAGAAGAGCATAATGGCTATGAATCGAAGGAAACAACTGCTCTAAGCAACACTCTTGAAAGTGATGATGAAGATGATGAACTGGTTGAAGAGCTTGCCATGTTAACAATTCATCTTAAAAAAATGGTATATAAAGCTCCAACTAAAAACAAGGGTCAAAGATCAGACGAAGTTTCAATTGATTTCAAAGGCAAAGAAATAAGTTGTCAAAGTGCAAGAAACCGGGTCACATCAAGCCAAATTTCCAATGGAATGAATTCAACAAACGAAAAAATGGAGAAGAGCCTTTGAAGCGGCATGGGATGAAGAAGAAGGAATTGAGTGCTCTAATAGTGAAAGCAAAAAAAGAAAATCTATGCTTTATGGCTTAATAAAATGCTGGCAACAACGACGACGATTCTAGTGAGGTAGCAAGTTATAGTTTTAAAGAATTACTTTTATTTTGTCACGAACTCACTATAATAATTGATAGTCCTGATAAAAAACGATAAATTAAAATCTCAAAACGATGAACTACTCGGCATAAATAATAAGTTAGAGAACAATCTTGAAAATTTTAAGAACTTTTAGAACATAGAATGCGAAAAACTTGAATTTTAAAGATGTCAACGTTTTGAAAACAAAATTTCTATGACCAAGATCAAAATTAAATTAAAATTATTGAAACTAAAAATATGATTTTGAAACAGAATAATTATGAAAAAAATCAATATCTCTAAAAATCAATATTCTAAGTTAATGAAAGATAATAATTTTTAATGACATTTTTCGTCAACACCAGAATATGTGGTTATAGTTGTGAACTTAGGGTAGTTTTGGGATAATCTAGTTCCTCAAAGCCTAACCTAATTTGTCGTTCCCAAAATATCAAGATCTTTGGTCTGAAGATTAGTTACCCTTCCTTCTAGAGGAGAGTATCACACTTACGAGAATTAAGGATCAACGGTTACTTCGAGATAGCGCTATATAAGCTCAGTACCAATTGGAGCTAGACGGCTTAGTGGGGGCGATTCGGTAATTACTTGGAATTTTAGGCTGAAGAGTGCTGATATATAGAAATATAATAATATATGGTATAATATTCGGAAAAGTAAAGAACACAAAAATTTATAGTAGTTTGGTTTGGATTGAACCTACGTCCACATTAAGGGCTTTGATGATTTCATTCATGGTGGCATATAATAATATATGGTATAATATTCGGGAAAGTAAAGAACACAAAAATTTATAGTAGTTTGGTTTGGATTGAACCTACGTCCACATTAAGGGCTTTGATGATTTCATTTATGGTGGCGGTTACATGTGAAATCCCCAATTTGATTTCTAAATTAGGGTTTTGTCTCATAGAAATGAATACAAGGTTTTGGAATGAGGAAAGGTCCCCAACTTGTGACCTTGGCGTCTTATTTATAGGCGATTTGAGCCCTGTTTATTGTTACGGGGGGAACCGTCCTTTCGTGCCATCCTTCCGGTTCCGCGCATTTAAAGGGTCACTGGCTTCGGTGTCAACCCTCTTCTATGTCTTCTGATTTCGATGCCATGGTTTCGGTTTCAACTTTAGTGTTGGTTTCATTGCTTTCTTCTCTTTATACCTTGCTTTATCCTCAATGGTACTGACTATTAGTGCTTGGTTCTGCATTTGTTGCTTGTCCCAATGCGTGTTGCCCTTGTTTATCAGTATTGGCACTTAGTTTATTGGCATAGATAGTTCTCTTCGTCCCCATCATATATGTTTCCATCTCTTCACTTTCTTCATGAATCGGGTTTCGGTATTGTGCCTTCACCTTTAGTGTCTTGTGTTGATTTTACTAAGTGTCTGATATCGCCTTCCATGATACTAATTCTTTAGCATTTGGCTTCGTTCCTGCTACTTCCACTTTGAGTATTGAACCAATGTTTCCACCTTTAAGTCTTTAGTTTGGCTTTTCCTTTCTATACTACTTTGGTATTGGTCTTTTCATCTAGTACTTTCATTATCTCGGTATCATCCTCATGCTTTAATCTTAATTCTCTTTTGGGTGTCGGTTCTATCAACTTGCCTCGTTGTTTCAGTGTCGACACCAAGCTAATTGCTCATTGTATGTTCGTATCGGCACCATGCCTTCATTCTCTTCTTTTTTCGCTATTTTGGTATTGTTGTTGTTGTTCCCTATCTTGTTATCGGTGTCGGCTTCAATGGCATCCTCTTGAACCTTTTTTTTATCGGTGTCGGCTTTGACACTTCCCAGGCTTCAACGTTGGTACCGATCCCATTGGCCTTTCCTTTATATCTTTTGGTATCGATATTGGGTGCTTGGCCTACATACCCTGCTTTTGATGTTGATCTAGCTATTCCCATAGCCTTTCCTTCTCAATTCCAATTTTACTGCCTTAAGCCATCTATTCTTAGTATTGTCTACTGGTTTCGAAGCTTCCACCTCTTTCCATTAGGTCAATGAAAATTTTGTGTTAACATTTAGCCCTCTCCCCCAATATATAGGGATTTTGTTCTTTAGAACAAAAATCCAATGATTCTTGCTCTGCCTTTTTGTAACTCAAGAGACATTAGTGAAATTTTTTGATATTAGTTTTTTTTATAACATAGAATGATGATACAAAAAAGAATGTTAGGTATTCTTAGATGATAGCATTAGAGTTTAAACCTCAAATTGTGAACTCGTTATGAGTTTAATTATATAATGCGCGGAACCAATAATGTATCCATGCAGGCCTATATAATGTGAATTTAGAGATCTAGGACATTTTCTTTTAATAGGAAATAGGAAATCCAAGATTTTAATTTGGGTACTTAGTGTCAAAAGTTCAGTGAGATAGCAATCCAAGACCCAAACTTGGATGTTTGCAATATAAGTTCAAGAATCTACTCCTAGTAATAAATAGAGGAACATAAACCCATATTTGAGCATTTTGAAAATAAGGTCAGGAATTCACTCCTGGAGATAACAGAATCCTAAAGCCCATATTCAGGCATTTATAATAGAAGACCAGAATTTCACCCTTGGAAATAATAGAAATCATGAAGTCTTGATTCAGGCATTCATAATAGAAGACAAGAATTCTACTTCTGGAAATAATAGAAGTCCCGAACAAAACACAGAATCAGGTATTTATAAAAAAGGACCAGAATTACCCTTTTGGAAATGATAGAAACCCTGAATCCCATATTTAAGCATTTATAATAGAAGACCAGAGTTCCACTTCGGGAGATAATAGAAGTCTCAAACAAAACCCAGATTTGGGTATTTATAATAGAAGACCAGAATTCCCATTTTCGAAATAATAGAAATCCTAAAGCCCAGATTCAGGCATTTATAATAAAAGACCATAATTCCATATCTGGAAATAATAGAAGTCCCGAACCATACCAGGTTCAGTTATTTATAATAGAAGACCATAATTCCCCTTTTCGAAATAATAGAAATCCTAAAGCCTAGATTCAGGCATTTATAATAAAAGACAAGAATTCCACTTCTGGAAATAATATAAGTCCCGAACCAAACCTAGATTTCGGTATTTATAATAGAAGACCAAAAATCCATATCTGGCAATAATAGAAGTCCCGAACCGAAACACAGATTTGGGTATTTAATAAAAGACCAGAAATCCATATCTGGAAATAATAGAAGTCCCAAACTGAAACACTGATTCATGTATTTAATAGATGACTAGAAATTCATATCTATAAATAATAGATGTCCAAAACCGAAACCGAGATTCAGGCATTTAATATTTTTGCTTGAGGTGCCAGTTCGGCCTTGTGAGCCACTCTCTGCTTTGCTTGATTTGTGAGCCACTCCTTCGGGCTCTGATTGGATTTGCGAGCCACTCCTTCGGGCTTTGATTGGATTTGCGAGCCACTCCTTCGGGCTTTGACTGGATTTGATGAGCCACTTCCTTGGGCTTTGATTGGCTGTTTCGGCCTTGTTCTTTATGCAAAGATTGTATTTGCTTTAACGCTCCTTTTGAGCTTTCATTCCCTTCCGTGGGATGAGACATAAGCAGAGGTAAAGTGTACTCATTCTTAGAGCAGAGGCAGGATATGCTCACCTTTAGAGTAGAGGTAGGGCGTTCTTTAGGTACTCCTCCAAAGCTTTCGTTCCCTTCTGCGAGATGAAGAAATAAGCAGAGGTGGGACATGCTTAGTCTATTATCGTCATGAACAGATAGTTTAGGTGAGCACTTGGCTCAATGGTGAGCACACAGCTCGATGATTAGCACATAGCTCGTGTGATGATTAATAAGATTGTAAATTCTAAACATACAAAGTGGAGCCGAAGATCCACAAAAGGTTAAACCACTTAATGCCTATCAATGATCAACAAGGAAAATGTAATCCATATTAAGTTAGTAGATATGCGAATTTAGCAAAATGTCACATAACTGTTGTCTTAACTCAAGTATATATGAATGAAACGCAAATTCCATCATCAAGTACGAAACATAAAATCATTGCGTCAGAATTTTCACGCCGAAGTATTTAGAAATTCCTTCGACAATGCAGCATCCCATGCTTTGACCAGAATTCATAACATACCCCAAGGGCAAAACAACACAATTATTTTATGATTCTTGGCGGAAATAATTTATCTACCTTAGACCTACTAAGCCAATTATTCTAATGAATCATTTTTTATTCTTAGTTTCTACTCATGAAAGAGGACTGGGCTCAAAACTTATTCATGCTAAGATATCACACTAAGCTTAGTATTGCAGATCCACTGACTGGATTAGCAATTTTTAGTAAGATTTTCTAACATGAACCATGCAATGCATCCATGAACAAGCACAAGATGTCAATAAAACTTAGTAATCCTACCATGAATGGAATGAAAATTATTTGGATCAGACGAAGTATTGCTAGGGGCTTACACAACACCTAACCATTCCTCTGAAGTTCACGGCACGAAGAAGCTACATGCCCCGGAGTCTTGCAGATGCGACAAGAGCGAGGCTTAGGAAACCGACCAGCGTAATGGTCCTTTGATCCACAATTGTAACAAGCTATATGAATAGAGTTTGAAGCTCCAGTTTCGAAGGTTTCTCACTTCCCTTCGAGCCTGGTACTATTGTTACATAAGCTAGCAAACCTGGAATTGAGATATGCAGTCACAGAAGTGGTCCCTTCCGCTCGGGTGTTTTTCTCGAGATTAAGAAGTTACCAAGTCATTTCTTATTTGCCTGGGATGAACATTTTAGGTTTTGCTTTTGACTAAGCTCTTGAATTATGCCTTCAAGCGCCTTGCACTCGTTAAAACTGTGCACTTTCGTCTTATAATAATTACAGTAATTCCCTCCGTTCAATGGTTCTGGGCAATTTTTTGACTTTGAAAGAAGCTGGGGAGTTGTATTTATCTTTAGCTATAACATGTATGTACGAGATGGGTTTGTTCCGGGTTGCAAAATTGGTGTTAGAATATTCCCACTTTGGCCTTTTTTGATTTTTGTTAGGTTCAAGTTTCCCGCCTTGAGATCTTCGATTAGAGTTGGATTTCCCTTTTTCTTCGCGAAGGCCAAGCTTCTTCTTTGCATAGTACACTTCATCCAGGCGAATGAACTTATCTTCTTAGTAGTGAAAGTCTCACAAGTCTTTGCATCCATGGACTAATATCTCCTTCCAACACGGAGTGTTCTCAATCAATCTTGAATGAATGGCAATGAGCTTGTTACGGTTGCTCACATCCTTTTCTTTCAAAGCTTCAACATTAAATAACTTTATATAATCGACAAAGACTCTTCTTTCCTTTTTTTTATAATTACCATGGCAGTGTAGTCCACAATTGGATCCTTGTAGAAGCAGAATTGTGCTGAGAACTCAAGAGAAAGTTGCACCTAAGAGTAGATGAATTTTTCTCGATATTGGCAGTACCATTTAGCAAACGCTCCTTATAGCGTTACCGAAATATTCGACATCAAACATCCCCTGAGGCATTATAAAGATCAATATGGCTATAAAAAACCATGAGGTGATCGTTTGGATGAGTGGTTCCGTAGTATTTTATGGTGGGTTCTTTACATGTGGCGGTATCTCTGTATTCATGATCCCATTAGTAAATGGGGACACTCTTACATTATTGTTGGCCTGCTCACTCAACGCTCTCTTTCTTCCTTCTCCAAGAAAGTTTTTACCTATGGAATTCTCCTCTAAAGAATATGAATTCGGAAATTTTGCTAGATTAGAGGACCCACCTACTTCGATCATGTTTAAGTTGAATGATGGGGGTACGTTTCTTCGAGAATGGTTATTTGAGCTATATCTTCATTAGCGTTGCTTAGTCCTATTTGCATCATCTTATATGTTCTTTAATAGCTTTCAGATCAATGAGGTCTGAAGTGGTTATTCAAGGTTTAGAAGTCCCTTGTCGAAACTTTTTATCTATGGTCTAGCTCTTCAATGCTTAATCAACAAAGGGAACAACCAAGAGAGCGGTAGGATATCTGGGGGTTCAGAGGATTGGAGGTTCAGGCCTCTCCCTCTAGTGCCAAAATGTTCACGACATTTTTAATCAACACCATAATATGTAGTTATAGTTGTGAACTTAGGGTAGTTTTGGGATAATCTAGTTCTTCAAAGCCTAACTTAATTTTCCATCCCCAAAATATCAAGATCTTAGGTTCAAAGACTAGTTACCCTTCCTTCGAGAGGAGAGTATCACACTTACGAGACTTAAAGATCAACAATTTACTTCAGGATAGGGCTATATAAGCTCGGTACCAACTGGAGCTAGATGGCTTATTGGGGGAGAATTGATAATTACTTGGAATATTAGGTTGAAGGGTGCTGATATTTAGAAATATAATAATATATGGTATGATATATGGAAAAATAAAGTACACAACAATTTACAATGGTTCTGTTCGGATTAAATCTACATGCACTTTATGGGATTGAATGATTTTATTCATGGTGGAGGTTACATGTGAAATCCCTAATTTGATTTCTAAATTAGGGTTTTGTCTCATAGAAATGAATACAAGGTTTTGAAATGAGGAGGGGTCCCCAACTTGTAACTCTAAGGCCTTATTTATAGCAGATTTGACCCCTCTTTTGCTGCTACCAGGTGGAAACCTTCCTTTTGCGCCATCCTTTTGTTTCCGGCGCATTTGAAGGTCACTGGCTTCGGTGTCGACCCACTTCCATGTCTTTTGATTTTGATGGCATGGTTTTGGTATCAACTTTAGTGTTAGTTTCATTGCTTTCTTCTCTTTATACCTAGCTTTATCCTCAACGGTACTGACTATTAGTGCTTGGTTCTACATTCGTTGCTTGTCCCAATGGGTGTCTCCCTTATGTATCGGTACTGAAACTTAGTTTATCGGTATAGATAGTTCTCTTTTTCCCCATTATATATGTATCCAGCTCTTTACTTCCTTCATGAATCGGGTTTTGGTATCATGCCTTCACCATTAGTATCTGGTGTTGATCTTACTTAGTGTCTAGTATCGCCTTCCACGATACTAATTCTTTAGCATTTGGCTTTGTTCCTACTACTTCCACTTTGAGTATCAAACCCATGTTTACAACTTTAAGTCATTGATTTCGTGTTTCCTTCTTTATTACTTTGGTATTGATCTTTTCATCCGATGCTTTCATCTTCTCGGTATCGGCCCCATGTTTTAATCTTAATTCTCTTTTGGGTGTCGGCTCTATAAACTTGCCTGCTTGTTTTGGTGTTGACACCAAGCTAATTGCTCATTATATGTTGGTGCCAGCACCATGCCTTAATTCTATTATTTTCTTTCTATTTTGGTATCGTCGTTGTTCTTCCCTATCTTGGTATTGGTGTCGGCTTCACAAGCTTACTCTGGAACCTTTTTGCTATTAGTGTCGGCTTTGACACTTCTCAGGCTTCTACATTGGTGCAGATCACATTGGCCTTTCCTTTATATCTTTGGTATCGATATCGGTTGCACAGCTTCCATACCCTTCTTTTGATGTTGATCTAGTTGTCCCTGCAGCCTTTCCTCGTCGGTTTCGATTTTACGGCCTTAAGCCATCTATTCTTAGTATTGTTCTGGTTTAGAAGCGTCCACCTCTTTCCATTAAGTCAATGCAAATTTGGTTTTAACAATAATGATCTTAAATCTATAATTTAACAACCTGAATCAACATTGGCTACATTTTCAAAAGGAAAAAAATCATCGGATATGTTATTGAAAAATCAGTTTTTTGTTGAAATTAAAAAGGGAATTGAAAACTGATCAAATTGAAAAGATGAATTTTGATAATTCCAAATAATTTTCAAACTTTGTGTTATGTGGAAAATTTGGACATAAACAAGATAAGTGCTTATTTAGAAATAAAACAATCCAACTGAACAAATTTTGGGTCCCAAAAGGTAAAAAGACAAATGTGTCTAAAGTTAGATGAATATGGGTCCTTCAAGGTACTTTAGTGAGTGAGAATGGATTTTGTATAAACGAGTTTGGGTGCCAAAAAGAACGAATGAAGTTAAGGGTAGTACAACATTTTTTGTTAGACCACTCAATTATGTAAAAAATTTAGGTACCAAAGGTGGCTATGGAACAACTTCGAGAAAGGTAGAATTCATGTTATTCCATATCATTGTTGAAACATTTTTTAGTATTCCATATCCATAAAATATCGAGTTGAAAATTAATAAATTCACAACGTCATTGGTAAGTCCTGTATGATCTCTAAACTCAAGTTTATATTTTTCTATCAATGACAATTTGTTTTGACATTGCAACATTATTTCTGTCATATCTTGAGCTTTATAACTTCAAATTGCAAAATTAAAGATGTTCTGGAAAATAGATTTAATTATCTTCCATTTTTACGTTTTGAGTATTTCCAGATTATGAACTTAAACTAGTGAAAATTGTAATACATTTTAAGTATAGGCTATAAACTATTCTAAAAAAATTTAACAATACTGTAGTATTCTGATCATATCTTGAGTTCTTCAAAATTTTGAAAATTTTAAAGTTCTGACAAACAAATTAAATTTCACACAACTTTGTGTTTTAACTACTAATTCACCTTGGAAAGTCTTGAAAATCTACGCTCAATACAGTGCACTACTTGAAAACTATTTTGGATAAATCATGATACTTTCATAGTTTTTTGTTTGACTTGGGTATTTTGATTTAAAAATCATTTGATACATGTTAATATGTTGAATTCGAAACAATCATGATTCTAACTCATTTTGATTTCTAAAGATGATTTTTTTTAAGTGATTTCAAACGATCAACATTCTTATGTTTTTGAAAAAGTTGTATGAGAAATTTATTTACGAGTCTTAATTTTTTTTGAAATAGAAAATTGCTACCTTGTTCTATTGAATTTGGATATGGTTGAATTTTCATGAGTAAGCACGAAAATATTCTCAATAAGTTAGTAGTATGATTAGTGTCTAGATTTCAATGAATTCTATAAACAATCTGAGCTACAAGGGGTAATTGTCATGGAGCAATCAGTTTAAGAAGTATTAGAGAATATCTCATTTAACTAATTGATTTTTGAAAATAGATTTTCAATTTAAATAACTCCTAACAAAAACTCATACTCGAAGATAGAATTTCATGATTATGCTTCGATTTGGGTATTATAGAAATTGACTGATCATTAATCATTTTATGGTTGGAATACCCATGATTGTTTATTCAAAAATCAATTTCTAAAAGGTGAACTATTATGAAATCCATCAAAATTTGTATAGATTTAGAAATTGTGACAATCCCGAGAATTGAACCCCAGATCCCTTGGAAAGAAACAACACACATTAACCACTATGTTAAAAGATCTTTTTGTTAACTTTTAAAAAGGGGTGTTATAGACTAACACCCTTAAAGAGCTCAACGTCCTCATTGGCTCATCATCACTCATCACTCAGGCATCATACATGTAACCAACATCAGTACCGCATCAACTGACATCCGCAACATTACACACACAATTTCGGCTGAGTACAGGATCTAATACAAAATGTGACAATCCAGGGACTCGAACCTCAGACCTCTCGAAAGCAACACCACACGCTAAGCACTATGATAAAATCTTTCTGTTAACTTTTCAAAAGGGATGTTATAGAAACTATGATGGAAAACCGACTACATTATTTTTAAGAACAAGTGAAAATGAAAGCTTCAAAAATCTCATGAATATTAAATAAATTTCATAATATTTTTAATTTAACTAGATTATTTCATGATCATTTACCTTACTATCACCTTTCTATCGTTCATTACAATTTTGTATAATGAGAAGAGTTTTCTATTTTTTATCAAAAGGAATTGGTTATTGTGCTAAGGTATTCGCTCTCATTTAAAAGTCCGCGTGGTTATGCATGGACGGATAACCTATATATTTATTTATTATGGCTTCATTCTCGTTTAAAAGTCCTTATGATTATGCATGAATGGAGCACAGTAGAATCTAAGTATTATTCTAATCTCATTTAAAGTCCTCAAGGTTATACATGGTTAGAAAATACTTGGAATTTTTAAGTTACTGGTAATCCCATTTAAAAGTCCTAATGGTTATGCGTCACTAGAAAGTGCTTAAAAATGTTTATAATGGTCCTTAAATTAATATTATTTGGAAACTTAGAAGTTAAATTCCTTGATTTTGAAATTTTTGCAAACTCTCTTCATTATACAAATTGACCGTCAATCCATCATTCTAAAAAGTGATTTTTTTTTCTCTCTAAATTGTGTAATATTCTTATCTTTTATTTAATTTGGATCTGTGATATATGATTTCTCTCTTGATTTGAACTTATACATCACTATTTAAATTTATATTATTCTTTTGATTATAACAGAAGGAGGAGAAACATTAAGATTTTGATGGAAGTGTAAACATTTATAGAATATATAACTATTTTGTTGTTATGATTGATAAATTTCTTAGCTTTCAAATTTATGCATTTATATAAGGATAGTTTAGTTGCAGGGGAGTACATAAATAGGGAAGCATATTTATGTCATGATAAACACATTCACATGCATATCAAAATTTAAATATTTTTTGTCATCATCAAAAGAAGGAGATTATTGAATATATTGATATGAATTTTTGTATGATGATAACAACATATATATTATTCAATAAATATGTTTATATAAGTATTATTTCATTTTTCACAAGCATGATATAAATGTTTGCCAGAATTGAATATGTAAATCAAAATTTATTCTTTGAACAAATATTTTATTTGCATACATGTTTTTATTACATTTTCAAATAGTAAACATATTTCATGTGTACAACTCAGAGCTCCTCCTCGATGGGAAGAATGTAAATGGCGTCAATGTTTCCACTTCTATACTCCATTTTTCTCCATGTTTCTTCAAATCTCCTCCTTTTCTTTCCACTCCATTTCATTCTCCACTCCTCTCTTCAATTTACTCTTGCTTATGTCTTGTGTGATCGTCCCATCGAGTTGTACATCATCTTTTCAGATCTGAGCTCTAGCTCCTTTTAACCCTAATTTCTATAAGCCTCGTTTCAGCATCTTTCCTCTTACTAACCCGAATTTGGCAACTCCATTTTTCATTGCTTGGTGATTGCTCATGTAAGTACACCTTGCGTGTTATTCAACTGGCAGAGTCGACTTGTGGTGTTAAGGTGGATGCTAGCAACGTGGAGTGATTTAAGGAAGCAGCTCGAATTGATTCGCGTCTCTACAAACTAGTCTGGTATGTGTTCACAATTGATTTAACCGAGTATATTGACTACCCTAGTTCAATGGATTTTGTGTGTTTATTGAATCGTCTGGTCTCAATCTTGTATGTGATGGTTCGATTTGGAAGGTTGGTGTTCAATGTTTTCTTAAATTTTCGTCTTGTTGGTAGTTTTATTATCAGCTTTTTGCGGTCTGATAGATGAAACTCTTACTATCGGTGATTGGTTTGTCTTTGTTAATCCCTAAAAATCCATATGCATATTGGGTAAAGGGTACAAGGAGGATATCACATGGGTCGTCCGTGCACGATGCAACCGCATAGAGCAAGACCCAAATATCGGACCCAGGGCAGGTCAAGTCAACCGATGCGGCCTAAGATAACGGCATAATTTATTATGAGAAGTGCGACCCGAAAAAGATAAAGGTTGCATATCTTGAGAATCGCTCAAACACCGAAATAAAGCAAGTCGCCCATTCAACATAAGTGGGAGCGACCTCATAACATAGTCGTAAAGCCAAACAGCACCATACAAAGGCAGTAAGAAAATGAGCGCCCTTGGACCGAGAAGGACGGTCGCGCAAGGAACAAAGGAGAATCAACTCCAGACTCGCATCCTGCTCTTACAAAATCTCCCAAAAGCACTCGTAGGATGCTCGCTTACATGGACCCGCTCAACTACTCATGATACTCGTTCCAACGAGCCGTCTGCACATGATAACTGGATACAGCTATGGACAGCTGGCTAAAGCTAGCCAGTGGCATGGTCGCAATTAACAGAATGAACGATCCACAGCCTGGATAAACGGATTCCAGATCATTTACCAAGGGAAGTTCACCTATAAATACACCATAGCTACCAACATAAAAGGGGACTTTTCGGAAATAACCATGAAGTGCTGCTGAATTTCATCCTCAACCATAGATTCGGCCATGGCGTCATGGTGAAGGAAAGCGAAGACATCCTTCTTCTTAATCATTCATCCATCCTTCTTCTCCTCAAATTCTACTACTCTCTTGTATAATTCCTTAGATTGAAATATATAAACGAGGGTATAGTGAGTGGATATAGAAATGTATGAAAAAGAGGGTGGATGTACTTTGTTATTCTCATTATAAGACAGGAAATCACCTTCATAGTGGACGTAGGCCTCATTAACGGATGAACCACTCTAAATCTCGTCTCCATTTTACTTTTCTCGCATTTTCACTTTTTTTATTACTGATTAAACACGGTTCCATTTATTCCTTACCGAATTTGTGAAGTACAGTTTAGTACCTTGGGTGTTTGGACCATTTTTGGTGTAAACATTTTGGCGCTCACCATGGGGTCGTGTTCATAAATTCCTTTTGTTGTTCAACAGTAAAAACATCCCAAAATTGTTCTCTCCTTTGGGAATCATGGTTGGATCGAAGAAAAGCGGTAAATCTAATAAAGTCGATGCAATTAATTAGGATGATAATGCTGACGAAGCTACACCTCAAATCTTGAATCAAGCGGCCGGGTAAACCCCTGGGCCATCAGTGACGCGAGATGAATTGAATGTGGTCGTAACTGGCTTGAACGAGAAAATGGATAATACAGCGAAGATGATAATGGAAAGGTTTGATGTCCTGACCAATGGTCAAACCAATTTATTACCGCCAAATATTGTAGTTAATGCTAATGGAAAAGAGGACTCATCAGCCTCAGACCCTGGACGACCTCACAGCCTAATGAGAGACAGGGGAAAGGCCGGCATTGAGGATCCTAAGGTCAGATCTCCACAGCGCAAAGAAGAACGTGCGGCGAGTCGTACCAACATAACCTCCCTCAAGAAGGATGCAAGGCGCCGAAGCTTAAACCATGGTCGCGCTGATAAGAACATCAGCATCGATCCTGATGAACAAGCAGGTGACGAAAGGCGCATCACAGACCTAATCCAGCGAGTAATGAAGGAGAAGGCGAGTCGAGAGGATGAGGAGAAAGAATGGGAGTTTTCTCCCAGCAAAAATCCATTCACAGAGGAGATTCGTCAAGCGAAATTCCCGAAGAAATTTATACCACCAGCAATAGCGCCTTATAGCGGAGTTCGAGATCCAACCATTTTCCTGTTCAAGTACGACCTGCACATGAATGGAGCTAGGTCCACCGACGAAATCAAGTTCTTATAATTTCCCATGTGCCTAGAAGGCATGGCCTCGCTATGGTTCACCAGACTCCCACCTAGGTGTATCGATCAGTTTGCTGATCTAGCAAGGAGGTTTCAGGATCAATTCCGAATACAGACCACCAAGGTAAGGGATGTGATGTCACTCAGGGAAATGGAACAGAAGCATGGGAAAACCATCAGAGCTTTCCTTATACGCTTCAATGCTGCGACAACGGAGGTCATAGAACTAGAACCTTGGTATTTGCTGGTAGCCTTGAAAGGGGCCATCGATAAGAAGTCAGAATTTGGAAAGTGGCTTAAGATGAAGAAACCAAAGACTTTAAAGAAGTTCTACAAGAAAGTTGAGGAATACATGAGTGTGATAGATGAAGCTTCAGGTGTCCAGAAGACTACAGAAAATAACGCAGTCAGAGAAGGAAAGAGCGATGAGCCCAGGGTTGAGCAGAAGAGCGATGTAGGACAAAAGAGGGGAAACGATGAGAGGGATAGCAAAACTTATAAGAAGACGCGAATGTACAAACCATCTGAGCTAACCCTCCTGAACGAAACCCCAGAGAGAGGATTTACCAAGCCGCGAAGGACTCGGGCCTTTTCCCTCAGATGAAGCCGCAGAAGGTAACTGAACAACAGGCAAATTCCAGGAAATTCTGCCGTTTCCATAGCCAACCAGGGCACATCACTAACGAATGCCGGAACCTGAAGAGTTTGATTAAGGAGCTCATTAGGAAGAACCGACTCCAGCAGTATGTGAAAAATCCCCAAAGCATTCCAGCCATGTGGAGGCGTAACAATGTGGCTAGCCAGCCTAACTCGAGTGAAGAGGACCAAGTGCCAGTCGACCCGAGACCAGTAATCAATATGATGTTTGGGGGTCCCTACCCAGCCGGGAATAGTTGGGTAGATATGGAAAGATGCGCTAGCGAATTAAAGGATGTCACGAAAGAGGAAGGGTGCATGATCTTGAACAACGAGCTTCCGATGAAAATGCACAAAACTTCGACTGAGGATGTGATATTCAGAGATAAGGATGAAGAAGGCTTAATTACGCCAACTATTGATGCCATGGTGATCACAATTGGTCTCGGGCCTGCAGTGGTAAAAAGGGTCCTGGTTGACACCGGGGCATCATTCAATGTGATATTTATAAACACTTTCCAAAAGATGAATCTCTCCATGGTAAAGGTGCGCATGTACCCACATAAGATCCACGGTTTTACAGGTTAACCTACGCAACCCATCGGAACGATAGATTTGCCTGTCGAATTGGCAAATGGGGAGCGTTGAGTTTCCATGGTGCAACCTTTGTCATAATAGACGAGTTCTCGTCTTACAATGCATTCCTTGGGAAGCCGACTCTTTCAGGTTTCAAGATTGCTTTAGCTCCTTGGTGTTTGACCATGAAGTTTCCAACCAAAACGGGAATCGGTGTAATCAAGGGCGATCAAATTGCCGCAAGGGACTGCTATGTGACAGAACTGAAAGAGGCCAAAAAAAAAGAATCAAGAAAGGATGCAGAGGTTCTCCCTCGCATCCAAAACCCCCCTTATAGCAACTAAAGAAAGGTCCGTGCACTGGTGAGCATAGCGGAATGCAAAAAAGAGATCGATCCTAGAGAAGCCAGTGCAAAGGAAGAAAGGGCGACCTTAGCCAAAGACACGATTCCTATAGCTGTAAATCCAAAGGACCCAAACCGTGTGTTGAATATAGGGTTTCG
Organism: Allium sativum; assembly: GCA_030737875.1. NCBI lineage: Eukaryota > Viridiplantae > Streptophyta > Magnoliopsida > Asparagales > Amaryllidaceae > Allium > Allium sativum. Next base: position 679,991,278 of record CM060918.1, on the reverse strand, counting down.
GCTGAGCCCTGAATTGAAAAATCAATTGATTGCCTTTTTGAGAGCTAACTTAGATGTGTTCGCATGGAACTATTCCGACATGCGGAATATCTCTGTATGTTGCAGTCCATAAGCTAAACATTGACCTGCGCATTCCGACTGTCAACCAAAAAAGGAGAGCCCAAGGGCCGGAGAGATCACGCACCTTAAAAGAAGAAGTCGACAGACTAATGGAAAATGGTTTTATTAGAGAATCTACATATCCGAAATGGGTATCCAACCCGGTGCTCGTAAAGAAATCAAACGGCAAACGGCGGGTCTGTGTGGATTATTCAGACCTAAATAAAGCTTGTCCAAAAGATAGTTTCCCTTTCCCCAGAATCAACCAACTGGTGGATTCCACGGCCGATCATGAATTGCTCTTTCATGGACGCATATTCCGGTTACAATCAAATTATGATGTATGGTCCAGATCAGGAAAATACCAGCTTTATTACTGATCTCGGCCTATATTGCTATAAGGTAATGCCATTTTGTCTAAAAAACGCAGGTGCGACTTACCAATGACTAGTAAATGCTATGTTCAAGAAACAAATCGGTAGGACAATGGAAGTCTATGTCGATGACATGTTGATTAAGTCAAAGAAAGCAATAGACCATTTGGAGGACCTAGCCCGAATGTTCGACATCTTACGACAATATGGCATGAAGTTGAACCCTTTGAGATGTAGTTTTGGTGTTGGCTTAGCAAGTTCCTTGGGTACATGGTCAACGCTAGAGGTATAGAAGCTAATCCAGCCAAAATATCAGCTCTAATAGAAATGCGTGCCCTAGGAACCAAGAAGGAGCTTCAGTGTTTAAATGGGAAGATCGCGGCTTTGAATCGCTTCATATCCAGGGCAACGGACAGATGTCTTCCATTCTTCGATGCCCTCAGAAAAGGAAGAAAAGGAGATACAATGGACCCCTGAGTGCCAGAGAGCCTTCGAAGAACTGATCCAACAACTGGCAACACCACCTATGCTGTCAAAGCCTAGTGACGGGGAAGACTTGTTTCTATACTTGGCGGTCTCTGCCCATGCTCTAAGCGCAACACTAATCAAAGAAGATTTGAAGATACAAAAACCGGTATATTACATCAGTAAAAGGTTATCCGGAGCGGAGCTTAATTATCCAAGACTTGAAAAACTTTCTTATTGTTTGCTCATTGCATCAAAGAAGCTTCGTCCCTACTTCCAAGCTCATCCCATCAAGGTGAAGACAAGTCCTATCCCGACCAGAAACCTCCGGAAGGTTATTAAAATGGAATATAGAGCTTAGCCAGTACGACATTACGTATCACCCCCAGAAAGCGATCAACGGACAAGCGCTTGCTGATTTCATTGCAGAATTTACCGACCGAGGGGAAGTAAAGGAGCAAGATTATATCGAAACTAATATCCAGTGGAAGCTATTTGTAGATGGGGCATCGAACGACCGTTGTTCGGGGGCAGGGGTAGTTCTCGAAACCCCTGAGGGAAGATCCTTATGCTATGCACTAAGGTTAGAATTCACTACAACCAACAACGAGGCCAAGTACGAGGCCCTTATCGCAAGAATAAAGCTAGTGAAAGAGTTGCAAATAAAAACTATACAGATCTTCAACGACTCCCGGCTCGTAGTATGCCAGATTCTGGGAGAATTCCAAGCAAAAATGGGTAACTTGCCAGATTATCTTACAAAAGCCTTGGAATTGTTGGAAGCTTTCGAGCATTACACCATATCTCATATTCCCAGGGAAGAAAATACTAAAGCTGATTCATTAGCCAAATACGCGAGCATAGGAGATGCACAGCTAATGGGGTTAGTCCCAGTGGAAGTCCTTTCCAATCCAACTACAAAACAAATTGAAATGGATTGGATCATGGAAACAACTGATGAATCAAATTCATGGATGTTGCCAATTAAATAATACCTCTCAATTGGGGCACTCCCGGCTGAAGCCAAACTCCGAAGAAAGATCTTACAAAAAGCTCCTTTATACCTTATTCAAGATGGACGACAATATAGACGGGGATTTTTCTACACCTTTACTTTGCTGTGTTACAGAGAAGGAGTCTAAGGCAATTATGGCGGAACTGCACGAAAGGGAATGCGGAGGTCATACCGGAGGACAAACTTTGGCCAAGAAGATCCTACGATATGGTTACTTCTGGCCAGATATCAATAAAGATTCCACAGCCTACACTAAAAAATGTGACATGTGCCAAAGATTTGCAAAAATCCCAAGGATGCCATCTACAACCATAACCCACATGGTCAGCCCGTGGCCATTTGCTATCTAGGGCATCGACCTCATAGGAGCCCTTCCCACTACAAAATCCGGTTTCAAATACGCAATTGATGCCATTGACTACTTTACGAAATGGGCTGAAGTAGAACCATTGGCCACTATAACTTCAAAGAAGGTTATTAACTTTGTCTTAAAAAATGTCATATGTCGGTTCGGGGTACCACAAAAAATAATCACGGACAACGAAACCCAGTTCGAAAGTGAAGAATTCCAAAGATTTTGCGCCAAGTATAAAATCCAAAAAATCTTTTCAGCGGTCGCTCATCCACAAGCGAACGGGCAGGTGGAGGCAGTAAATAAAATCATCAAGACTACCATCAAGAAGCAACTAGAAAAGGCTAAGGGAGGATGGGTAGATGAACTCCCGTTGGCTTTATGGGTGTATCGCACTACGCACAAAACTGCAACAGGGCATACTCCCTTTTCATTATCCTATGGCTCTGAAGCTATGATACCAGTGGAGTTAAAATTCCCTACCCATTGAAGAATACATTTTGACCCCAAAGAGAACGAGAAGTTACATCTTGAAGCCCTCGACCAACTCGAGGAAAGAAGAAAAGAAGCGGAACTTAGAGTAGCCGCGCACCAAAGGAGGGTGGCCAGGCACTTCAATTCAAAAGTCAAGCATAGAACTTTTGAAACCGGAGACCTCATTCTGAAAAATATTATGACCGGTACTGGAGTCTTCGGGCCCAATTGGGAAGGACCTTATGTTATAAGTTAGAAACTCCAGGACAGAACCTTCAAATTGACCACCACAGACGGGAACCAGATTCCACAAGCATGGAATAGCGAGCATATCCGTCGTTATTTCTTATAGCATGTTATTCAAATACATAGAAAATGCTGTAGAGATTCATAAAATTTTCGCGTTTTTAATAATGTACATGAAGTGACTGAATATGGAGTCCTAATTACATGTACAGAACACTCATTCACAATCCTCTACTAAAAGTTGACTTCCTTGTGTAGGCAAACGAGCGATCAGGGAGCACCAACTCGAGGAATTCCAACTTCCATCAGGAAACACTGGACCTCTCAATACATGACCAACAAAAGCTTGGTGCCAGATTAAAAAATTCAATGTTGGAATAAAAGCAACTCAAAAGTCCCACGGATAAAATTGCTAAGCCCACCGAAGAAGCACCTTCTTAGGTGACCTTCCTAGGTGTTTGACACGGGTTTTCCAACTTGAGAAAAAGAAACTCAATGAGGCGAACCAACGTCTGTGTCCTAGGCCAAAGCACAAAGTCGGAAAAACCGGCATGTCCCGAAACGGAAAATTGCCAATTTCAAGGGGCACCTACCTTGGTAGGTAAAAGACACGAATTTTTCCTTTCTGAGTTAAAAGCTCGATGAGATGAATTAGTGTTTGCTCCTCGGATGAAGCATAAAATGGGGAAGGATTAAACATGCTGGAAAGACCAGAGCAAAAACAGAAACCCGACCGAAAGGAGGTGGCCATTCTTGTTCTTTGTTGTTAACCAAGTCAAACAAAGCCAAGGATGGATTACAACAGCAGAAATCCTAGCCTTATGGGGGTGCAGAAATCCTAGCCGTATGGGGTGTCCATTCTTGTTCATTGTTGTTAACCAAGTCAAATGAAGCCAAGACCGTATTCTACATTGGTGCCCAAATCCTCCCACGGGGGCACGCATAAAAATGCATCACGAAAATACCCCAAACAAATAAAGTAGGATATTCAATAAAAAAAACCTAAATGGCTGACTTGTCAAAGTTAAAACAACTAAAGACTTACCAATTAAGCCAAATATTGAATGCTGGATAATCCTAGCCTAATAAGAACAATACAAGACCAACCGTAATACGATATTAACATACGAACGAATGCCTCGTGTTACGATATTAACATACGAACGAACGCCTCATGATACGACGCTAACACACGGTCGCTGCGAAAAACTTTTAAGAAAAATGTGTGTGTATTGTCCAAACAGGGCAAAGAGACATGGCATAGCACATACAAGGAAAGCATCACAAAACCAACCAAGTAACCTTTCATCAAGAGCACAGAAAGTGTCACAGGTCAAACACAAAATCACAAACAAGAACTAGCATGATGTCACAGGCGAGGACCGGCACTCGCTTACACAACCAGTCTTAAAATTCAAAAAGAAAAACAACCAAGAGAGAGGAGGTTACAGATCTCTAACCTTCCTTGGCCTACCTATTTTCCTCTTCGCCGGAGCAGAACAAGATGAAGTCCCTTCAGCATGTGCGGAAATCACCGACTCAACATCCCCAGGGGAGAAGGAAGCGTCTATGCTATCCTTGGACCTAAGAGCCTGGATTAACTTCGCCTTATCGTTTTCCAAAACAGAAATACGCTCAAGGATGTCCTTGTGAAGTTTCTGGAGGTTAGAGGCCAACTTATGCCAGCCAATCATCCGCTTCGCAGAATGATTCTTCAGCAAATCCATCTGTTTTCCAAATTGGTGGACAACAGTCTCGAGGCGAGCCAACATTTGACCTTTCGCTGCAGTCATATCATAAGTGAAATTCAGAGAGTCAGCCGAAGATACATCCACATTCGTAGGGACCCTTGTAAGCTCCATCCCCGAAATCTCTTAGCAAACCTGGGACTGCAAGGCCCAGGAGCATGACGAGGCATGTTGATGATAGCTTCAAGTTCCATATAAAAGGGCCGGAAGGAGAATTTACGGACGGTTGACCAATCCACTGAATCTCGTCCCTTGAAATGGTCAAATCGACAAAAGTTCCCTTTTGGCGTTGTTCTGGAGATGAGACCATCCTGCAAACGGACTAGGGAATAGCCGTAAGGCTCAAAGGAAGAATGAGCACGAGAAAGAATCAACAAACCTGAGTAGCAGTGGAAAGAGATATGAAGTTTTTCTTACAAATTTAAGAGACCTTCTCGAAAGATAGATGGAAGCAAAATCGAATGAAAAATAAGAGAATGAAGGGGAGATTAAAAGGCACACCTCAAAGGTACTCTTCGCCACATCAGCATAACACTTGAGTACTGAAACAGGTGTCCCATCAGAAGATCAGTTGGAGTATTCACTTCCCCATAATTTAGCTATTTACAATAAGGCAAAGCTGTCCAAACATCTCGCCCAAAGGTAAAGACACCAATCAGCTACAACAAAGCAATTTCAGTCCCTGCATGAACAACTCATCAACAAGTCAGGACAAACCCATCAACCAATGTGCGATCAAATATGTCGACGCCAGTGATTCCATACAAAAAGGAATCATGGACTTCGGGGGGCAAGTGTTAATCCCTAAAAATCCATACGCACATTGGGTAAAGGGTACAAGGCGGATATCACATGGGTTGTCCGTGCACGATGTAACCGCACAGAGTAAGACCCAAATATCGGACCTAGGGCAGGTCAAGTAAACCGATGCGACCTAAGATAATGGTATAACATATTATAAGAAGTGCAATCCGAAAAAAATAAAGTTTGCATATCCTGAGAACCGCTCAAACACCGAAATAAAGCAAGTTGCCCATTCAACATAAGCAGAAGCGACCTCATAACATAACCGTAAAGCCAAACAGCATCATACAAAGGCAGCAAGAAGATGAGCGCCCTTGGACCGAGAAGGACGGTCGCGCGATGAACAAAGGAGAATCAACTCCAGACCCGCATCCCGCTCTTACAAAATCTCCCAAAAACACTCGCAGGACGCTCGCTTACATGGACCCGCTCAGCTATTCAAGATACTCGTTCCATCGAGCTGTCCACACATGATAACTAGATACATCTACGAACAGCTGGCTACAACTAGCCAGTGGAATGGTTGCAATTAACAGAATGAACGATCCACAGCCTGGATAAACGGATTCCAGATCATTTATCAAGGGAAGTTCACCTATAAATACACCATATCTACCAACATAAAAGGGGACTTTTCGGAAATAACCACGAAGTGCTGCTGAATTTCATCCTCAACCACAGATTTGGCCATGGCATCAAGGACAATCTTACGGTGAAGGAAAACGAAGACATCCTTCTTCTTAATCATTCATCCATCCTTCTTCTCCTCAAATTCTACTACTCTCTTGTATAATTCCTTAGATTGAAATATATAAACGAGGGTATAGTGAGTGGATATCGAAATGTATGAAAACAGAGGGTGGATGTACTTCGTAATTCTCATTATAAGACAGGAAATCACCTTCATAGTAGACGTAGGCCTCATTGCCGGCTAAACCACTATAAATCTCATCTCCATTTTACTTTTCTCGCATTTTTCACCTTTTTATTGCTGATTAAACACGGTTCCATTTATTCCTTACCGAATTGGTGAAGTACAGTTTAGTACCTTGGGTGTTTAGACCATTTTTGGTGTAAACAGTCTTATCTGGTTAATATGGAGTTGCGAGGCTGTATGGTTCTTCATGGTTTGCGCTTTGAGTTAGTGTTCTAGAACTACATATATCCCTCAGTATGCAGGTGAAGCGAGAGCTATCAATTTGCAGAAGGTGTTATCTTTACCTCCTTGCTCTTGGCTCTGCTTAGACATGCCATGGCAGCCTATTGCTATGATCTCATGTCAGATACCCATGTATGTTTCATGGAATTTTCGGTGTAGTGCAGTTAAGTATGTTTTTATGGTAATCCGGTCCTCGATTCTGCTTTGTCTTACGGCTACATGGGAAGCTTCTGCTCCATCTTTGCTGTAATGGCCTAGTATATCATCTCCTGCCAACTACATCTTGACTGCACAACATCATGTGAGATGGGTTCTGCCCACTACTCCTTGTACCATTAGAAGTGACCGGTCTATCCAGATGAAGTATGGTCATATCTTGATGCAGCTTCCTGTCCCATTATGTCACATGCTCGAGTACAATTGACTTGCATTCAACTTTGGATGTACATTTTGTTGTACTTGTGCAGTATTGATGGATAGTTTCTTTTGGGTCCTTTTTTTGTACTCAATATGTAAATTGTGTTATAAGTGAAGAATGTAATGTTTTATGTTATATCTCCATGCGTGGAGGATTATTGTAGTCTAGTTAATTCATGCTAGCTCCAGTGATGTAAGCCTGCAAGGTAGAGTATACTATACACTATAAATTCTGTAATCGATGGACGATCCACCTTAAAAACCAAAGTATCTGATTGTCAACTAACAATCACTTATAATATACTGTATTTTTTATTATTAGTTATAACAAAAGGTGTTTGCGGTCACCTTAAAAATCGGATAGCTTTGCCAAAAAAGGTTCCAGTCTATTACATTCACAGTCGTGTGACCACTGCTTCACTACATACACTCAATCACATTTTTACAAGAACTGCCTCACTACGTAATTCACAGATTCACTTAGTGTAACAACCCGGAAAATCAGAACCAATTTAAAATTTTTATTTTGATAATTTTAATGAATTTTGAATATCTAAAATGAACTATTTTAAATAATAACGACGAGAAATTTATTTTGAATAGAATTAGAACGTATATATTTATTTAAATCGAAGTTAGAATATAAATATTTATTTTAATTATAAAAGGAATTGGAAATGGCGCGGTAGTTTGAAAATTCGATTTCAAATTTCAAATGAATGTACAGGATTCAAAACAAATCGGAATTTAGTGAAACCAAAATATTTGAATCTATTTGAAAATATCTTTCCAATGAATCTGAAAAATCTAGATTTCCTAGCGAGAATAAAAAGTTATGCCCAGTTGAAAATTCAAAATAATCGATATGGAAATATAGCCCTTAAAAATGGAAGTTTTGCAAACGACCTCCATTTTCGATGAAACCACTTTTGTTGGATCCAGAGTGTCAAGTTATTGCTAGATTCCAATTTTCATATTTTTGAAATCAATATGTGAGCGTGGCAAAGAAAAACGGGTTTTGCCAATTTCAGTCAATTTGGATCGACCAAAAATGGCCATTTTTCAAAAGGTCTCCAAATTCGATGAAATTGGTTTTGTTAGGACCGTATCGTCAAAACATAGCTAGATTTATTTTTCTGGAATTTTTGAAGTCCGTACGTGGCTCCGGTAAATTAAAATGTGCGTTCGAATTTAAAATATAATGATTTATATTTTAATTTTAATGGAAATTGATCGTAACGGTCAAATTGGCTTACCAGACATATCCCATTGTATTCGGAATGGGGGTATTAAGCTAAGGGCGATAGTCGTTGGGTTTGATTTAGAGTTCAGATGCAAAAACCCCTTATTTTCGAATAAAATAATAATATTGTATATATGTATATATATTTTTCTAAATTCCTATTCGTCCATTTCACGAACCCGCCGGACCTAATCTCAGTGACCAAAATTTTACAAAATTTCTCCCTCATTTTTCTTTCAATCCACCAATAGAATTTCAAAACTTCACAAGCGAAATTCCTAGTGCTATGAGAGATCTACAAATCCATACCAACGTGATGTGTAATGGTGGAGAAAAATTTGTGAAATGTCAGCCCAAAGGGCTCGTGTTCAAGTTTGGATTTCTAGGTGGTGGGGGCTACCGAACTATGCGCCACCACTGGTGGAGAAGGGTGGCGCTCCGGTGCTTAAATTGACGTCCATGGATGGGTCTCCGACCTCTTCAATTTGCGTGCGTGGATGAGGGCCTTGAGGTGACGATGGGTTCCTGAAACCGATCGAGGAAGATGAGGGTAATAAAGGGTATTAAATTGTTTAATTAATTTTAATTAATTCAATAATCTAATTAAAGTTGAAAAACCCGTATCTTCTCCATACGATATCGGAATCGCGTGAAACTGGATCCGTTGCGACCGTGGGAAAGAGAGCTTCACAACAAAATGACCGCGTCCAATATGGAGCACATCAAAATTTCGGGCAAATTCAAATTGTTCCAAAATTCAGATAAAAACAGACGTAGTGGATCCCAATGTGAGAACTCCTCACTATAATTTTCTTTGTACATTTATTTATTTTATAACTGCATTTATGAACTGCTCCCGTCGTCCACGGACCATGGATGACTTGTTTGTTTGATTGTGTTGTCAAAATTGTTTATGATGTGAAATGGACTGCATAAAATATTCATGTGTTGAATAAAGTATATGAATAATAAAATATCATTTTTATAGAATTCATGAACTGTAAATAATATTCATGTGTTAATAAATATTTCATAGTTAAAAATATAATTTTAACGTGTATATGAATAAAATAAATATTCATTTACAAATCGGACGATTTGTTTATGTACACCCATTTGATTGATATGGATTGAGACTATAAATTTTACACATCGCCCAACTGACAAATAAAATCTATGTTTGTTGATTGAAACCCCACACGGCTATTGGGATGATATTCAACGTACACTAATCCCAATTGTTTAGTTGTATGTCAATCTATTGGTTGACAGACTGTTGTAAGCGTTAAATATTTATTTTTTATGCTTATGCAGTGTAGAATGCACCCTGGATGATGCTTGAATGTTTACCATTGCTGTTATGTACATATGTTGTATGAAATCCATATAAATCACATTATATGGTAATTGACTGTGTCTGATTCCAGTTCAGAAAGAAGGAATATTTTAAAATAATGAATATTTTAAAATAATATTCAGTAAAAGATCAAAATCTGATTTTGATGTCCGATTTGGGATGGACACGAATATATTTAAATATATAAAGCTGTGTTGATCAGATTAACGCCATTTTGAAGTGAACGATATTTATATCGATTTTACTAATTTTTATAATGAATATCGAAAAGGAAGTGATTTCAAAATCTAATGTTTTGAAAATATTATCATTTATATATTAATTATATGGAATATTCAATTTTGATTTGAAATTGAATATGAAGTTGAGATCGTTTTGCAAAATGAATTTAGAACGATTTATAAAATATGTTTAAAATGGAAATCGATGAAATATATATTATATATATTTAATGGCCTAAATAGAACGCGTCGTGCCGTGGTAGTTCGCGAATTTCGATCATTGATTTCTAATGGACATTACGGGAGATCCAACTGTTGGATTCTCCAAAAACCAGAATTATTGGATTCGTATCGAAAAGAGCTATCTAACCAATATAAGAAATTTGGTATCTAACGGTTGGATTTAGAATTATGTCCAAATCAAATTTGGAAAAGGTCGCTATAAGTGCAGTTCGATGGCCGTTTACGGAAATCGACTGTACGGGCCTTGAAAAAAATATTAAAAATATCAATAATTTGTGTAAAATCATAATAAACGATTTGGAAAGAATTGGGATGAAAATTCCCATATTTGAAAAGATAAAAATATATTTTTATCGAAATGAACTAGTTAGGAACTAGAATTATAATCCAATTATTTTTAAATAAATAAACTGGATTTGAAATGGTTTTAAAAATAACCAGAATTTCCAATATATGAATTGGAATGGATTTGAATCGAAATTATCTTCGGAATATTTCGATATTGGATTCCGTGATTGTACGGGCATTATGGAGGAATTTGGAAGATATATATATATATATATATATATATATATATATATATATATATATATATATATCGTTATTCCCAATACGATATTTGTTGGTTTCAGAATTGAATATAAGTCGATATATTTTCTATTCAGAGCCTTGTATCTAATATCAAATTGGATTTTGGGTTTGTCGTGAATGGTATCTTTAATAATACTGTTCTTAAACCCAATGGAGTTAAGAAAATTAGAAACTAACTGGAGATTAGCTGAGTTGAATGGTTTCCTGGGTATTGATCTGATGTTGGTTTCGGCCTTCGGGATTAATACTTAGGGAATTGTTCACTTACTAATTTAAGGTTAGAGACTGATGGGATGGGGTCTTCAGTAACACTGTTCTTAAACCCAGTTGAGAAAAGAATAAATCTTTAAACTAAGATTTAGTGAAGTTTTCCGATTGATAAATATTTAATTGGAATTGAATAAAAAGATTTGGATTTTTCGGTTTATCGTGAACAGTGTTTTAAATAGCACTTGTTCTTTTACCCAATTAACAGTGGAGAATATGATTTGGAATTTATAATCTTTTAATTAAGATTAATGGAATTTTCCAAAGTAAATATTTCCAATTTAATATATTAAATTGGAATTAAATGGAATTTGATTTTGTAATAATCGAGATGAGCTTCTGTGGAGGAAGACTGTTAATACATATGGAATTTAAAAGACTTTTTCGTTATTCCATTTATATTATTAGTCAGATACGGAAATTGATATCGATTATATATTGATCTGTTTTCTATGAAGATTCCATGGTTAATGGAATGGGATTTTGGGTTTGCCATGAACTGTGTTTAAATGACAGTGGTTCTTTAACTGGAGTAAAAGCAGGATTAATTTTCAGAAAGTTGAATAATCAATAAGAAATGATTTTAGAGATTGAAACCAATTAGAGTTTGAATAAATCTTTTTTAGATTGTGAATGAATAAATGGTAATTAAATTACCAAAACATGAAATGGGATTGAACCAAATTTACTGGTTGTTGATATTCATGATTGTGTTTGATTGATTGTTTGGATTATGCTTGACCAGTTTATGAGCAAGATATGCTTTTACATTTAGCATTGGATTGGATAGAAATACTGGTATGCTAACATCTTGTGAAACACTTCACGATTTTACTATGAGATGTGTTGCGATGTTGTTGTGTTCATTTCAAATTTAATGAATGATTTTGAAATGATATTTTTCTTAAGTGAAAAGAAATATATTCCCGATTTTGGACAAGGAATGTTTTATAAAAATGATTTATAAAATAGAAAGGATTTCGAGGGCTAAAACCCGATGATTTCGAAATGAACTGAAAACGTATTATGGTTTTACATTGTAGTTCATCATAAATTCGATTAGTTGCTATTAATGATGTATCTGTTTGGTGGCGGAGAATTTATTCTCTTGTTTAACACCCTTCTTTGAGGCGTACGAGCTCAAAAGTTATGTGATTAATAGTGACTATTCATATGTGCGAATTGCTGATGTGAAGTACTATAGTTTGAAAGTACTGGTGATTATTATATTTTCAAATGATTTTCTCTACTTCAGGATATAAAATGATTTAGAAAGTATGTGGCTGGAGATTGGGTGACCTGGATGACTAAAAGTATAGGCTGGATCCAGTGCCTTAGGGTGAGTGGTCAGTAGTGTAGCCTGCTCCATGCTTGGGAGGTGCATATATATATATATATATATATATATATATATATCGAGTTGGAGGGGCGCTTACTGCCCTGTCTGAGGGAAGATTCCTGATATTTGGTTGCATACTTGTTTGTATGCATTGTTATGATCTGGAATTCATTTTTCCAAAGATTTTGGTTTAAGACCCCGAAGTGAAATCTACTTTGATATAAAGCTAGATATGTATTTCAAATGATTTGAAATAAAAATTGGGAAATAAAATCCAAAGGAATAATTTCTGTAAATTGAATTAGATTTGGAAAATCTAAGTGTGGTGATTAATCTAAATGGGTAGATTAGTATATTGCATGTTGATTGATGCATAGTAGATCCATATCTCTATTACTAATTGTTGTTTATACACTGACATTCATGGGGGTAAACCTGTTCCGCGTTAGCGGCGTGGTCCTGTGATATGCTTCACATTTATATAAGTTAATTTTAACTGTAGAGTTTCTCACATCAGTCCCATGACTGGCCTGTAGTTTGCTTTTCGCTTGCAAACTCGGGTGCCCCTATTTTCCACATGGGCAGTCGAGTAGTTTATTTTGCAGACATATAAGCAGGATTCTGTATTGAAGGGAAAAGCTATGTCCACAGCATTGATAGTCTTCCGCTGTGTAGTTTACTTGTTTCCGCTGCATTGTATTACATTTATTGTAAATTAAGCTTCCGTTGTACTATTATTTTTCGATGTACTATGATATTCTGTGCTCTGATGTAACATTATTATAATGTTTATAAAAGTTTTCTGTTATTTGTTCTGATGTGTTGTATGCCCAGAGTTAGCGTATGCGGGATTCGAACAGTCTTGGTCTATTTAGCGATCGATTAGGTCCGAGCGAAATCTGTATCGTTATAGCTGGTATCAGTGCTTTGGTTTACAGAGCTCGAGAACAAGACATTAGAACCGAAGGAAAGAATTCATCAGAGATTGGATTAGTAATATCCAATGAGAATTACTTGTTAGAGATAGGATCAGCAGTATCCTAGAACGAGTGTAAAGAGTGTTATTTTAAAAATAAAAATGAAAACTAATTTTGTTTTGAAAATTTAATCTAATTATACGTATTTGAGTAAATTGTTTTATTGTATTTTGACAATCGAGTATATGAGATTTTGCATATATGCGTCATGAACGTATATTCGATGTTTTAATATACTTGATAGATATAGAATCACACTCTAGTCGCCCGAAGATGATACTGCTGATGACGTACGACATCAGTAGTTTATTTTCGAGTTTCGAAAGTGGGATATCTATATATTCCCAATTGACTGGTGTGAGAACCAAAACTAGACATCAAAAATCTGATTTTTGACTATGTACTAAAGTTATGTGTTTGAAACGTTAATCAACTAATTGATTGCTGATTGTTGATTGTGTTAAGTGATTATTCATTTAAACCAACATGTGAAATGAAGTAAATTTAGCCAAATTTTATCGAAAGTTGAACTAAAATGAAAATTGATTGAAATTGCATACATGTACATGCATATATATTGAACAGGTCATAGCAAGGAGGATAGAGAAGAGGAATAAAATTGTATGCCCGACAAATAGGTACATGTTTACAAATTTATTGGGTTTGGATGATTTTATGAGCCAATTGGCTAGCCGCTTGGCTTTTTCTTTTTCTTTTTTAGATGTGAGGGCCTGTGTGGCGGTTTGAGGATTTTCCCGGTGCTCCCCGTACAAAGGAGGTTATGGCGAAATTGTTCGAAAATTTAGGGTGTTAGCCAAATTTTTGAAGAACTTGAAAATTCTTAGAAACTGAAAACTTGAAGAATAGAAGCCAGAATGAAAGTTGAGTTGATTAGTTAAACAGCTTTAAGCTCCGTTCCTTTTCGAGGACGAAAATATTTTAAGTGGGGGAGATTGTAACAAACCGGAAAATCAGAACCAATTTAAAAATTTTATTTTGACAATTTTAATTAATTTTGGATATTTAAAATGAATTATTTTAAATAATAATGACGAGAAATTTATTTTGAATAGAATTAGAATGTATATATTTATTTAAATCAAAGTTAGAATACAAATAATTATTTTAATTATAAAAGGAATTGGAAATGGCGCGGTAGTTTGAAAATTCGATTTCAAATTTCAAATGAATGTACAGGATTCAAAACAAACCGTGTTTTAGTGAAACCAAAAATATTTGAATCTGTTTGAAAATATCTTTCCAACGAATCTGAAAAATCCAGATTTCCTAGTGGGAATAAAAAGTAATGCCAAGTTAAAAATTCAAAATAGTCGCTATGGAAATATTGCCCTTAAAAATGGTAGTTTTGCAAACGACCTCCGTTTTCGATGATACCACTTTTGTTGGATCCGGAGTGTCAAGTTATTGCTAGATTCCAATTTTCACAATTTTTGAAATCAATACGTGAGCATGGCAAAAGAAAATGTGTTTTGTCAATTTGGATCGACCAGAAAATGACCATTTTTCAAACGATCTCCAAATTCGACGAAATTAGTTTTGTTAGGACCGCATCGTCAAAATATAACTAGATTTATTTTTCTAGAATTTTTGGAGTCTGTGTGTGGCCCCGGTAAATTAAAATGTGCGTTCGAATTTAAAATATAATGATTTATATTTTAAATTTAACGAAAACGTATTGTAACGGTCAAATTTGCTTCCCGGACATATCCCATTGTGTTCGGAATGGGGGTATTTAGCTAGAGGCGACAGTCGTTGGGTTTGATTTAGAGTTCGGATGAAAAAAACCCTTATTTTCGAATAAAATAATAATATTATATATATGTATATGTATTTTTCTAAATTCCTATTCGTCCATTTAACAAACCCGCTAGCCCTAATCTCAGCGGCCAATATCGCTCTTTCAATCCACCAATCGAATTCCAAAACTTTATAAGCGAAATTCCTAGTGCTATGAGAGATCTACAAATCCATACCAACGTGACGTGTAATGGCAGAGAAAAATTCGCGAATTCTCAGCCCAAAGGGCTCGCGTTCAAGTTCGGATTTCTAAGTGGTGGGGCTACCGAACTGTGCGCCACCACTGGCGGAGAAGGGCAGCGCTCCGACGCTTCAAATGACGTCCGTGGATGGGTCTCCGGCCTCTTCAATTTACATTCGCGGATGAGGGCCTTGGGGTGATGATGCGTTCCTGAAACCGATCGAGGAAGATGAGGGTAATAAAGGGGATTAAATTGTTTAATTAATTTTAGTTAATTCAATAATGTAATCAAAGTTGAAAAACCCGTATCTTTCCTATACGAGATCAGAATCGCGCGAAACTGGATCCGTTGCGATCTTGGGGACGAGAGCTTCACAACAAAACTGACCACGCATGTCAGAATTTCTGGCAAATTTAAATTGTTCAGAAATTCAGATGAAAACAGACGGAGTGGATCCCAATGTGAGAACTCCTCATTATAATTTTCTTTGTACAGTTATTTATTTTATAACTGCATTTATGAACTGCTCTCCGTCGTCCACAGACCATGGACGACTTGTTTGTTTGATTGTGTTGTGAAAATTATTTTTGATGTGAAATGGACTGTATAAAATATTCATGTGTTGAATAAAGTATATGAATAATAAAAATACCATTTTGTTTGAATTCATGAACTGTAAATAATATTCATGTGCTGAAATAAATATTTCATAGTTAAAAATATAATTTTAACGTGCATATGAATAAAATAAATATTCATTTACAAATCAGATGATTTGTTTATGTACACCCATTTGACTGATATGGATTGGGACGATAAATTTTACACATCACCGAACTGCACAAATAAAATCTGTGTTTGTTGATTGAAACCCCACATGGGTATTGGGATGATATTTGATGTACACTAATCCCAATTGTTTAGTTGTATGTCAATCGCTTGTTTGACAGACTGTTGTAAGCGTTAAATATTTATATTTAATGCTTATGCGGTATAGAATGCACCCTGGATGATGGTTGATTGTTTATCATTGCTGTTATGTACATGTGTCGTATGAAATCCATATAAATCACATTACATGGTAATTGACTATGTTTGATTCCAATTCAGAAAGAAGGAATTTCTTAAAATAATGAATATTTTAAAATAATATTCAGTAAAAGATCAAAATCTGATTTTGACGTCCGATTTGGGATGGACACGAATACATTTAAATATATAAAGCCGTGTTGATGAGAATAATGCCATTTTGACGTGAACGATATTTATATCGATTTTATTCATTTTTATAATGAATATCGAAAAGGAAGTGATTTCAAAATATAATGTTTTGAAAACATTATCATTTATATTTTAATGATATTGGATATTCAATTTAGATTTGAAATTGAATATGAAGTTGAGATCGTTTTGAAAACAAATTTAGAATGATTTATAAAATACGTTTTGAATGGAAATCGATGAAATATATATAATATATATGTTTAATGGCCTGAATAGAATGTGTTGCGCTGCGCCACGACAGTTCTCGAATTTTGACCACTGACTTCGAATGGACATTACGGGAGATCCGACCGTCATGATTCTCCAAAAACTGAAACCGTTGGGTTTGCATCGAAAAGAGCTTTCTAACGAATACAAGAAATTTGGAATCTAACGGTTGGATTTGGAATTATGTCAAAATCAAATTTGGAAAAGGTCATTGTAAGTGCAGTTCGATGGCCGTTTATGGAAATCGACTGTACGGGTCTTGATAAAATTATTAAAAATATCAATAATTTGTGTAAAAATCATAATAAATGATTTGGAAAGAATCCGGTTGAAAATTTCCATATTTGAAAAGATAAAAATATATTTTTATCGAAATGAACTAGCTAGGAACTAGAATTATAATCCAATTATTTTTAAATAAATAAATTGGATTTGAAATGGTTTTAAAAATAACCAGAATTTCCAATATATTAATTGAAATGTATTTGAATCAAAATTATATTCGGAATATTTCGATATTGGATTCCGTGATTATACGGACATTGGAGGAATTTGGAAGATATATATATATCGTTATTCCCAATACAATATTTGTTGGTTTCAGAATTTGATATCAAATTGGATTTTGGGTTTTTCGTGAATGGTATCTTTAATAATACTGTTCTTAAACCCAATGGAGTTAAGAAAATTAGAGATTAACTGGAGATTAGCTAAGTTGAATGGTTTCCTGGGTATTGATCTGATGTTGGTTTTGGCCTTCGGGATTAATACTTAGGGAATTGTTCTCTTACTAATTTAAGGTTAGAGACTGATGGGATGGGGTTTTCAGTAACACTGTTCTTAAACCCAGTTGAGAAAAGAATAAATCTTTAAACTAAGATTTAGTGAAGTTTTCCTATTAATAAATATTTAATTGGAATTGAATAAAAAGATTTGGATTTTTGGGTTTATCGTGAACGGTGTTTTAAATAGCACTTGTTCTTTTACCCAATTAACAGTGGAGAATATGATTTGGAATTTATAATCTTTTAATTAAGATTAATGGAATTTTCCAAAGTAAATATTTCCAATTTAATATATTAAATTGGAATTAAATGGAATTCGATTTGGTAATAATCGAGATGAGCTTCTGTGGAGGAAGACTGTTAATACATATGGAATTTAAAAGGCTTTGTCGTTATTCCATTTATATTATTACTCAGATACGGAAATTGATATCGATTATATATTGATCTAATTTCTGTGAAAATCCATGGTTAATGGAATGGGATTTTGGGTTTGCCGTGAACTGTGTTTAAATGACAGTAGTTCTTTAACCCGAGTACAAGCAAGATTTATTTTCAGAAAGTTGAACAATCAATAAGAAATGATTTTAGAGATTGAAACCAATTGGAGTTTGAATAAATCTTTAATTAGACTGTGTATGAATAAATGGTAATTAAACTACCAAAACATGAAATGGGATTGAACCAAATTTACTTGGTTGTTGATATTCATGATTGTGTTTGATTGATTGTTTGGATTGTGCTCGACCAGTTTATGAGTAAGATATGCTTTTACATTTAGCATTGGGTGGGGTAGAAATACTAGTATGCTAACTTCTTGTGAAACACTTCACGATTTGACTATGACATGTGTAGCGATGTTGTTGTGTTCATTTCAAATTTAATGAATGATTTTGAAATGATATTTTTTTAAGTGAAAAGAAATGTATTCCCGATTTTGGACAGGGAATGTTTTATAAAAATGATTTATAAAACAGAAAGGATTTCGAGGGCTAAAACCCGATGATTTCGAAATGATTTGAAAATGTATTAGGGTTTTACATTGTAGTTCATCACATATTCAATTAGTTGCTATTAATGATGTATCTGTTTGGTGGCGGAGAATTGATTCTCTTGCTTAACACCCTTCTTTGAGATGTACGAGCTCAAAGGTTATGTGATTAGTACTGACTGATCATATGTGTGAATTGCTGATGTAAAGTACTATAGTTTGAAAGTACTTGTGATTATTGTGTTGTGAAATGATTTTCCCCACTTCGGGATATAAAATGATTTAGCAAGTATGTGGCTAGAGATCGGGTGACCTAGACGACTAAAAGTATGGGCTGGATCCAGTGCCTTAGAGTGAGTGATCAGCAGTGTAGCTTGCTCCATGCATGGTAGGTGCATATATATATATATATATATATATATATATATATATATATATATATATATATATCGAGTTGGAGGGGCGCTTACTGCCACTACAACAAATATACCATATTACAACGGTGCAAAAACGTTGTAAAAAGTTTTTACAACGGTGGAGCCACCGTCATGTAATAAGAAGTTGTAACAACCCGCAAAAATCAGGACCAATTTAAAAATTTTATTTTAGAAAATTTTAATGAATTTTGACAATATAAAATAATTTATTTAAATAATAATGATCACAAATTTGATTTAAATCGAAGTTAGAATGAATGATTTAATTTTAATTAACAAAAGAGTTAGAAACAGCGCGGTAGTTTGAAAAGTCAAACTTGAACTTTGACTAACCGTACAGGATGCAAAATTTAACGGATTTTAGTGTAACAAAAAATATTAGAATCTATTTAAAAATATCTTTCCAACGAATCCGAAAAATTGAAATTTCATAACGGAAATCAAAAGTTATGGCCAATTCAATATTTAGAAAGGTCGCTATGAAATTTTTAAAGGTCAAAATGCTACTTTTTGCATACGAAGGAATTTGAAATCGAAACCCCTTCCATTGAGTTCAGAGTGATGTTTCTACATTGAAACACCGTAAACACTTATATATTTTGAGTTTCGGGATTTATTTGTTTAAAAATATATTTTTAATATTAAATATATTGGCCTTAAAAATAGTCATTTTTCAAACGACCTCGGTTTTCGACGAAATCACTTTTGTTGGAACCGGAATGTCAAATTATTGCTAGGTTTCAATTTTCAGAATTTTTCAAATTAATATGTGAGCGTGGGAAAAGAAAATGTGTTTTGACTATTTCAGTTAAATTTAAACGCCTTAAAAATAGACATTTTTTAAACAGTCTCAGAATTCGACGAAAATAATTTTGTTGGATTCGTATCGTCATAAGAAAGCTAAAAATATTTTTTTTAGAATTTTTAGAGATCGTATGTGGCCCCGGCATATTTAAATGTACGGTAGAAATTAAATAATTAATTTAATATTGTATTTTCAAGTAAAACCGAAAAAAAAACTGCTGTATATTTCGGAATTGGACCTTGGGACGTAGCCCATCGCGTTCAGAAGGCCTCAAAACGTTAAGATCGACAGTAAGCAGGCCCAAATCCGAGAAAGTCCAAAAATCCACTTTATTTCATGAAATTCGGAATTAAATATTAAAATATTATTAAATCTGAAAACCCTAACCCTAATTTGTCCAGCCGCCATGTCCAAAACCGAAGGCCAGAAATCACCCAAATTCAAATGCTAATATCTCTCAATCCGTTCGACGAAAATTGACGTATGACCTACCAAATCGAAGAGAATTCAGAGAGCTACAAATCTATACGGTTAAGATCGGATTTTGGTGCATGGATTTCACGAATTCAGGGCTAGAAGGTGACGGTTTTGGGTGCATTTTTCCATGCAATGGGCCCACCGAGCTCGGCCTCGGTCCTGGTGCAACAAGGTGGTGGTGCGGGCTTCGGACTGGTGGCGGTTGATCGGTGAATGGAGGACCGTAGGGGGGTGCGCATAGAAGGTT
Organism: Allium sativum; assembly: GCA_030737875.1. Taxonomy (NCBI): domain Eukaryota; kingdom Viridiplantae; phylum Streptophyta; class Magnoliopsida; order Asparagales; family Amaryllidaceae; genus Allium; species Allium sativum. The sequence goes on along the minus strand of CM060918.1, from coordinate 679,970,654 downwards.
GGAGCATGGAGATGGGTTCGGCCGTGAGGAAGAAAGGCCGACGTGAGAGAGAAGGTCCGAACATTTTTTAATTATTATTTTATTTATTTTATATTTAATTTGTCCGATCTTTAAAAATCCGTAACTTCTTCATACGAGGTCCGTTTGACAAACCATAAATTGCGTTGGAATCACAAAATTAAGAGCTTCGCGATGGCGCAGACTAGAGTTGATTCTGAGATAGTCGAATTTCAGCCAAATTTCAACATGAGAATTCTAATTTTAATCATTTAATTAATTATTAATTATTTTCTCGCATTAAAGAAAATTGTATTGTCATATAAATTCAGATCTGGATGTCATGTGTGGTTTGGATTGATAATTGTTGCTTGTTGAATGCTTTTTGTTCATGATATGCTAAATCCGCTTTGAATTGTATATATTTTATCTGCGGTTGGAAAATGGGATCTAAAATTAGATCAAAACATATTTTATTCAAAAGGAAAGAAAAAAAACATTTATTCAGATCTAGTTGGAAAAGTTTATTTTATGTTATTAAAATAATATTTTTATTATTCTGAATTCAACAATAGAAATTGATCGACAAATAAATATTTATTTTTATTTGTTGATTTAACAATGGAATTTGGTCGAAAATAAATATTTATTTTTATTTGTTGATTTTATAATAGAAATTGGCACAACGAATAAAAAATATCTTTACGGGTTTACATTAAAGAGAATGTTTAAATTTTTTTTTTTTTTTTTGATATGAGGTTGTTTCATTAAAAAGAATGAAAACAAAGGATTTCAATTTTTTTTTTATATAAAAATGGTTTTCAATCAAAAGTCATAATTTATTTGTCACTTTGATGTTCAATAAAAGTTGCAACATTATAAATCTCATTTTTTTGTTATATTATTTTCAATAAATGTAGTAACATTAAAATTTCATTTTTAATGTAATAATTGTTTTCAATAAAAAGAAGCAACGTAAAAAGATCATATTTTTATGTGTCCATTGTTTTCAATAGAAAGACTTTGCATAAAAAAATCACATTTTTAATGTGATTTAGATTTCATTGTAAAGATGAAGATAAAATGGATTTTTATTTTCATTTTAGGCAATGGAAAGTTTATAAATTAAAATTGCATTTTTATTGAAATTTTGTTCATTGTAATGAATAGAAAAGATCGCATCCATATGTGTAATGAGAAAAAAAGAATTACATTTATATGTAAGGAAAAATGAACAGAAAAGGATTACATTTTTAATGTAATCAAAGATTAAGAATCACGTTTTGGTTTACATATCATATGTAAATTAAAATTCATTTTAGAAGTAAAACTTTTGTTTACATTTTTATGTAAATAAAAAAAGATATGTTTTGGAAATCACAATGTTTGTTTACATTTTTATATGTAAATAAGAAATTATTTTCAGAAGTTACATTATATTTGTAAATATATTTTGTAAATAAAAAGTTGTTCTTTTATTTGCATTCACCAATGCAAAGGTATATTGAAAATAAAATTATTCTTTTATTTGCATTTTCCAATGTAAATATACATTAAAAATAAACTTGTTCTTTTGTTTGCATCTAAAAATGCAAATATATATTTAAAAGTGAAACATGTTCTCTTATTTGTATTTACGAATACAAATATATATATTAAAGTAAAATTTATTCTTTTATTTGCATTCACTTATGCAAATACATTTTGAAAATGAACGAACCTTTTTATTTGTGTTCCCAAACACAAATACATTATAGAAAATGAATGATCCTTTATGTTTGTGTTCTCAAACACAAATATAACATAGAAAATTAAAATGGTCTTTTTATTCGTGTTCTTAAACACAAATAAAACATTAAAAATAAAAGAACATTTTTTTTGTGTTCTCCAACACAAATATAACATGATTTTAAAGTAGTACATTTTTATTTTTTATTTGCATTTTCAATGAAAATATTTCATGAAATCAAAAGTTCACATTTTTGTTAACATTTCATAATGTAAATAATACAAGAAAATAAAAATTACATTTTTGTTTGCATTCTACAATGCAAACAAAATGTAGAAAATAGAATATGCATTTTTATTTGCATTCAATCATGCAAATAAAACAAAGGAGATAAAATTACATTTTTGTTTGCAACTTTAGTTGCAAACAAACAAGAATATAAAAATTGCATTTCTGTTTGCAAATTTAGATGCAAACAAATTTATTAAAAACAAAAGATACATTTTTGTTGCATGTTTTAAATGTGAACAAAGCATTAAAATAAAAGTTACATTTTTAATTATTTATTTACTTCACTTGATGTAAATAAACATAAAATAAAGAGTTGTTCTTTTATTTACATTTCTTGATGTAAATAAAACTAGAAATTTAATATTACACATTTATTTGCTTTACTCAACGCAAATAAAATAGGAGAATAAAAGAAATATTTTCATCTGCAATCCTTAATGCAAATAAATTATGAAATGAAAAAGTTACAATCTTTTTATTTACATTCCTCTATGTAAATAAACATCAAATAAAAAGGTTGGATCTTTATTTGCATTCTCTATTGCAAATAAAGCATGAAATGAATAGTTATATTTTGTGTTATTATTTATATCCCCTATTACGAATGGAATTAAAAGATTACATTTTTTTCTTTTCATTTATTTACAATGAAAGGAATTGAAATAAAGATTATATTTTTATCATCATTTTTGATGCGATAAAAGAATAGAAATAAAGATTACATTTTTATTGACATTTTACATGCGATAAAAAGAACAGGAATAAAAGAGATATTTTTATCATCGTGTTATATATTGTGTATTACACTGCCATAGGCAAGTTACTTGACTTGTTTATGTGATTGGGTCGATAATTTTCACACATCGCCCAAGTGCACAAATAATTTATTATTTGTTTGTTGGTTGAAACCCCACACGGGTGTTGGGATGAAAATTAACATACACTAATCCCAATATTTAGTTGTATGTTGATCGTTAGATCGACAGGCTGCGATGAGCGTTATTATTTAATCTTAACGCTTACGCAGTGGAATTTACACTTTGGATGAAATGGATGATTTGATGATTATATTGTTATTGTCATATATATGATGTGTGTGAAATCCATATAATCCAAATCATATGGTAAACGATTGAGTCGCATTTCAATTCAGATGATCTTTTAAATAAGAATATTCTTACACTAGAAATTCTTTTTATAAAAAGGATATATTTTCATAAAAAGATATTTTAGTTAAGTATATTTTTTTTTGATAAAGAATATGTGTAAAAGATAAAAATATGTAGTATGAAGAATACTTTCCAATTAAATCTTTTGTATAAAGAGTATTTTAATGATTATTTTAAAATATATTTTATAATAACGAATTAATATTTAAAGGGAAATCCTTTAATTAAGATTATTAGAATTTGCAATTAAATTTCATGATATGAGATACATTGAGATGTGAAGTGGATTTATCGTGGATGGTGTTTTTAAATGACATTTGTCCTTTAATCCAATTTACATCGAAATTATTATTTGGAATTTGTAAATCTACTCATAGATTTAACAAAAGCATTTTCTAAAAATCTAGTTCTCCAATTTAATATATATTAAATTGGAATTAAGTGGAAATTCTATTGGTAATAATCGAGATGGGCTTCTGTAATAGAAGACCGATATTATATATGGAATTTAAGAGGCTTTGCCGTTATTCCATGTATATTGTTAGTCCGATACAGAAATTTATATCGATTATGTACTGATTGATTCCTGTGGAATTCCATATTTAGGAAATTGATTTGTGGGTTTATCGTGAACTGTGTTTTAAATGACACGAGTTCTTTAACCCGTTTAAAAGAAGATTTATTCTTTAAAATAAATGATCTGTGAAAATGATTTTTGATATTAAATCAAATTCAGAATTTTTAATAAATCTTTTAAGGAAGATTTATGATTTGATTTATTAATTTATCTTTGATAAAATTTATGAAAATCTTTTAATATGAATATCTTATTAAAAGAATATTCGGGGTCGGAATGTGACATAATGTGTGATTTTCCAATATTTGATTTTTAATCACAAAATACGCGAGTTATTCAGAAAGACTGGGTTTAACCCATTCTGAATAATCACCACGACGATCAAGAGTCAAAGATGAAGACGGTGGTAGAAGACCGAAGGTTTTCACATCGTTGGGATGATGACGACGGGTATCTTGAATTGGGACAGTACATTCCAAGGCAAGGTATTTGGTAATGATCGTCCAAACGTATTTGGAGATCGACGGACACATTGTTTCGCTCAGACCCAGAGCGGACTTGTAAATGGATTGCGTGTCTGACATTGTATTCTTTTCTACTGTATTTGTTGAACGCTACTGATTATATATTTCTGTTTGGTGGTGGAGAATTTATTCTTCACTTAACCCCCTTCTCTAAGACGTATGAGCTTAGAGGTTATATATATATTAGTAGATGATCAATGATACAGTAGAGTCTGACAATGTGGCATGCTAAGATGCAATTGATCAAGGCTTTGTTGAAAAGCAGGCCTTGTGGTTGATGATCAAAGCACAGTCTATTTAGGCATAGCTTTGTGTATATCGTGACTTCGCGAGCCTCACAGCCCGGTAGAGTCTAAAACGGGAGAAGGGAACGCAGGGAGTGCACACGTTTCTCTCTAGCTAGAGTGGTGCTAGGGACCTACCAGCGCTGGCATTTACTCATTGTGGTTGTTGGATTTTTCGAGGCCTCGGTTTATGCGGTCGCCACTGGCCGTATTATAGGTCCAAAAGGACCGGGGAGCGTGTGTTCAGGAATTGCCAATCCATTAAGCGTTAACGTATGGACCGGCCCTGCAGGATCCAAGGGTTGGACAGAGTACCAATCCTGGGGCATTTGCTAGAGTGTCTCGAATCGGTAAGGATCTCCTCCCTAGCCTTGACTCAGATGGAAACCCAAATTTCCAATACGACATCACGCGATTTTGATTGTATACCTATATATGGCGACATAGTGGGATGGGGCACTCATGCCGTCTAGGATTGATATATTTACTTTGATGTATTTCAAATTGGTTGCACACTATTATTATATAATACCGTGTTTATCGTATCAAGCATCTTTTGATCATTATAAGGTAAAACCCTATCCTCCGGTTTGCGTTGCATTGTGTGATGGGACTTGGGTCTTATAATGGTTTCATTTTTCTAAAAAGCATTGCGTTATTTTGACGTTTTACCTTAGTCATGCACTAGCAATCCATAGGAGAAAACCCGTTCCGCGAAAGTGGCGAGGTCCTGTGATTAGCCTTATTATATTATATAGGTTAAGTAGAATTCTCACACCAGTCCCATGACTGACCTGTAGTTTGTCCACTGGCAAACTCGGGTGCCCATATTTTCCACACGGGCAGTCGAGTAGCTATTTTTGCAGATATATTAAGCAGGATTCTGGGTTGAAGCTTAAAGCTGTGTCCAGAGATAGAGAGTCTTCCGCTGTGTTCTTCCGTTGCAATATATTACATTTTTTTTTGTATTTATCTTCCGCTGTAATTATATTCCAATGTACTCTGATATGTATATTCTGTACTCTGATGTAACATTTATTATAGTGTTATAAAAGTCTTTTGTTATCTGTTGTAATGTGTTGTATGCCCAAATTTAAAGTATTCGTAGGTTTCCACTTTTTGGATCAGACCTGTGTGGTTTATGGTCGATTCAAAGGGCGGGAATTTGCGGGTCTTTACAGTTGGTATCAGAGCCAGGTTAGCTTAAATCTTTGGGGTACAACTTGTTAGAACTGAACAAAAGACTCATCAGAGATTGGATTAGTAATGTCCAATAAGAATACTCATTAGAGATAGGATCAGCAGTATCCTAGAATGAGTAAACTCGTTAGAGATGCGGTTAGTAATGCCCTAGAACGAGTTAAGAGTTACGAATTTATATTAACGTATTTTTGATAATTATAATCTATTCTTTGAAATATGATTTTTATATATATTTTGGAAAAGATAATTAACCATTACAATTTAAAATTAAGATAGTTAATTTCACAATTTTTAGCTACGTTCCTTTTCGAGGACGAAAAGTTTTTAAGTGGGGGCGATTGTAACAACCCGCAAAAATCAGGACCAATTTAAAATTTTTATTTTAGAAAATTTTAATGAATTTTGACAATATAAAATAATTTATTTTAATAATAATGATCACAAATTTGATTTAAACCGAAGTTAGAATGAATGATTTAATTTTAATTAACAAAAGAGTTAGAAACAGCGCGGTAGTTTGAAAAGTCAAACTTGAACTTTGACTGACCGTACAGGATGCAAAATTTAACGGATTTTAGTGAAACCAAAAATATTAGAATCTATTTAAAAATATCTTTCCAACGAATCCGAAAAATTGAAATTTCATAGCGGAAATCAAAAGTTATGGCCAATTCAATATTTAGAAAGGTAGCTATGAAATTTTTAAAGGTCAAAATGCTACTTTTTGCATACGAAGGAATTTGAACTCGAAACCACTTCCATTGAGTTCAGAATGATGTTTCTACATTGAAAAACAGTAAACACTTATATATTTTGAGTTTCGGGATTTATTTGTTTAAAAATATATTTTTAATATTAAATATATTGGCCTTAAAAATAGTCATTTTTCAAACGACCTCGGTTTTCGACGAAATCACTTTTGTTGGAACCGAAATGTCAAATTATTGCTAGGTTTCAATTTTCAGAATTTTTCAAATTAATATGTGAGCGTGGGAAAAGAAAATGTGTTTTGATTATTTTAGTTAAATTTAAACGCCTTAAAAATAGACATTTTTCAAACAGTCTCAGTATTTGATGAAAATAATTTTGTTGGATTCGTATCGTCATAAGAAAGCTAAAAATATTTTTTTTTAGAATTTTTAGAGATCGTATGTGGCCCCGGCATATTTAAATGTACGGTAGAAATTAAATAATTAATTTAATATTGTATTTTCAAGTAAAACCGAAAAAAAACTGCTGTATATTTTGGAATTGGACCTTGGGACATAGCCCATCGCGTTCAGAAGGCCTCAAAACGTTAAGATCGACAGTAAGCAGGCCCAAATCCGAGAAAGTCCAAAAATCCACTTTATTTCATGAAATTCGGAATTAAATATTAAAATATTATTAAATCCGAAAACCCTAACCCTAATTTGTCCAGCCGCTATGTCCAAAACCGAAGGCCAGAAATCACCCAAATTCAAATGCTAATATCTCTCAATCCGTTCGACGAAAATTGACGTATGACCTACCAAATCGAAGAGAATTCAGAGAGCTACAAATCTATACGGTTAAGATCGGATTTTGGTGCATGGATTTCGCGAATTCAGGGCTAGAAGGTGACGGTTTTTGGTGCATTTTTCCATGCAATGGGCCCACCGAGCTCGGCCTCGGTCCTGGTGCAACAAGGTGGTGGTGCGGGCTTCGGACTGGTGGCGGTTGATCGGTGAATGGAGGACCGTAGGGGGGTGCGCATAGAAGGTTGGAGCATGGAGATGGGTTCGGCCGTGAGGAAGAATGGCCGACGTGTGAGAGAAGGTCTGAACATTTTTTAATTATTATTTTATTTATTTTATATTTAATTTGTCCGATCTTTAAAAATCCGTAACTTCTTCATACGAGGTCCGTTTGACAAACCATAAATTGCGTTGGAATCACAAAATTAAGAGCTTCGCGATGGCGCAGACTAGAGCTGATTCTGAGACAGTCGAATTTCAGCCAAATTTCAATGTGAGAATTCTAATTTTAATCATTTAATTAATTATTAATTATTTTCTCGCATTAAAGAAAATTGTATTGTCATATAAATTCAGATCTGGATGTCATGTGTGGTTTGGATTGATAATTGTTGCTTGTTGAATGCTTGTTGTTCATGATATGCTAAATCCGCTTTGAATTGTATATATTTTATCTGCGGTTGGAAAATGGGATCTAAAATTAGATCAAAACATATTTTATTCAAAAGGAAAGAAAAAAAACATTTATTCAGATCTAGTTGGAAAAGTTTATTTTATGTTATTAAAATAATATTTTTATTATTCTAAATTCAACAATAGAAATTGATCGACAAATAAATATTTATTTTTATTTGTTGATTTAACAATGGAATTTGGTCGAAAATAAATTTTTATTTTTATTTGTTGATTTTATAATAGAAATTGGCACAACGAATAAAATATATCTTTACGGGTTTACATTAAAGAGAATGTTTAATTTTTTTTTATATGAGGTTGTTTCATTAAAAAGAATGAAAACAAAGGATTTCAATTTTTTTTTTATATAAAAATGGTTTTCAATCAAAAGTCATAATTTATTTGTCACTTTGATGTTCAATAAAAGTTGCAACATTATAAATCTCATTTTTTTGTTATATTGTTTTCAATAAATGTAGTAACATTAAAATTTCATTTTTAATGTAATAAGTGTTTTCAATAAAAAGAAGCAACGTAAAAAGATCATATTTTTATGTGTCCATTGTTTTCAATAGAAAGACTTTGCATAAAAAAATCACATTTTTAATGTGATTTAGATTTCATTGTAAAGATGAAGATAAAATGGATTTTTATTTTCATTTTTGGCAATGGAAAGTTTATAAATTAAAATTACATTTTTATTGAAATTTTGTTCATTGTAATGAATAGAAAAGATCGCATCCATATGTGTAATGAGAAAAAAAGGATTACATTTATATGTAAGGAAAAATGAACAGAAAAGGATTACATTTTTAATGTAATCAAAGATTAAGAATCACATTTTGGTTTACATATCATATGTAAATTAAAATTCATTTTAGAAGTAAAACTTTTGTTTACATTTTTATGTAAATAAAAAAAGACATGTTTTGGAAATCACAATGTTTGTTTACATTTTTATATGTAAATAAGAAATTATTTTCAGAAGTTACATTATATTTGTAAATATATTTTGTAAATAAAAAGTTGTTCTTTTATTTGCATTCACCAATGCAAAGGTATATTGAAAATAAAATAATTCTTTTATTTGCATTTTCCAATGTAAATATACATTAAAAATAAACTTGTTCTTTTGTTTGCATCTAAAAATGCAAATATATATTTAAAAATGAAACTTGTTCTCTTATTTGTATTTACGAATACAAATATATATATTAAAGTAAAATTTATTCTTTTATTTGCATTCACTTATGCAAATACATTTTGAAAATGAACGAACCTTTTTATTTGTGTTCCCAAACACAAATACATTATAGAAAATGAATGATCCTTTATGTTTGTGTTCTCAAACACAAATATAACATAGAAAATTAAAATGGTCTTTTTATTCGTGTTCTTAAACACAAATAAAACATTAAAAATAAAAGAACATTTTTTTTGTGTTCTCCAACACAAATATAACATGATTTTAAAGTAGTACATTTTTATTTTTTATTTGCATTTTCAATGCAAATATTTCATGAAATCAAAAGTTCACATTTTTGTTAACATTTCATAATGTAAATAATACAAGAAAATAAAAAATTACATTTTTGTTTGCATTCTACAATGCAAACGAAATGTAGAAAATAGAATATGCATTTTTATTTGCATTCTATCATGCAAATAAAACAAAGGAGATAAAATTACATTTTTTTTGCAACTTTAGTTGCAAACAAACAAGAATATAAAAATTGCATTTCTGTTTGCAAATTTAGATGCAAACAAATTTATTAAAAACAAAAGATACATTTTTGTTGCATGTTTTAAATATGAACAAAGCATTAAAATAAAAGTTACATTTTTAATTATTTATTTACTTCACTTGATGTAAATAAACATAAAATAAAGAGTTGTTCTTTTATTTACATTTCTTGATGTAAATAAAACTAGAAATTTAATATTACACTTTTATTTGCTTTACTCAACGCAAATAAAACGGGAGAATAAAAGAAATATTTTCATCTGCAATCCTTAATGCAAATAAATTATGAAATGAAAAAGTTACAATCTTTTTATTTACATTCCTCTATGTAAATAAACATCAAATAAAAAGGTTGAATCTTTATTTGCATTCTCTATTGCAAATAAAGCATGAAATGAATAGTTATATTTTGTGTTATTATTTATATCCCCTATTACGAATGGAATTAAAAGATTACATTTTTTTCTTTTCATTTATTTACAATGAAAGGAATTGAAATAAAGATTATATTTTTATCATCATTTTTGATGCGATAAAAGAATAGAAATAAAGATTACATTTTTATTGACATTTTACATGCGATAAAAAGAACAGGAATAAAAGAGATATTTTTATCATCGTGTTATATATTGTGTATTACACTGCCATAGGCAAGTTACCTGACTTGTTTATGTGATTGGGTCGATAATTTTCACACATCGCCCAAGTGCGCAAATAATTTATTATTTGTTTGTTGGTTGAAACCCCACACGGGTGTTGGGATGAAAATTAACATACACTAATCCCAATATTTAGTTGTATGTTGATCGTTAGATCGACAGGCTGCGATGAGCGTTATTATTTAATCTTAACGCTTACGCAGTGGAATTTACACTTTGGATGAAATGGATGATTTGATGATTATATTGTTATTGTCATATATATGATGTGTGTGAAATCCATATAATCCAAATTATATGGTAAACGATTGAGTCGCATTTCGATTCAGATGATCTTTTAAATAAGAATATTCTTACACTAGAAATTCTTTTTATATAAAGGATATATTTTCATAAAAAGATATTTTAGTTAAGTATATTTTTTTAAGATAAAGAATATGTGTAAAAGAAAAAAATATGTAATATGAAGAATACTTTCCAATTAGAATCTTTTGTATAAAGAGTATTTTAATGATTATTTTAAAATATATTTTATAATAACGAATTAATATTTAAAGGGAAATCCTTTAATTAAGATTATTAGAATTTGCAATTATATTTCATGATATGAGATTCATTGAGATGTGAAGTGGATTTATCGTGGATGGTGTTTTTAAATGACATTTGTCCTTTAATCCAATTTACATCGAAATTATTATTTGGAATTTGTAAATCTACTCATAGATTTAACAAAAGCATTTTCTAAAAATCTAGTTCTCCAATTTAATATATATTAAATTGGAATTAAGTGGAAATTCTATTGGTAATAATCGAGATGGGCTTCTGTAATAGAAGACCGATATTATATATGGAATTTAAGAGACTTTGTCGTTATTCCATGTATATTGTTAGTCCGATACAGAAATTTATATCGATTATGTATTGATTGATTCCTGTGGAATTCCATATTTAGGAAATTGATTTGTGGGTTTATCGTGAACTGTGTTTTAAATGACACGAGTTCTTTAACCCGTTTAAAAGAAGATTTATTCTTTAAAATAAATGATCTGTGAAAATGATTTTTGATATTAAATCAAATTCAGAATTTTTAATAAATCTTTTAAGGAAGATTTATGATTTGATTTATTAATTTATCTTTGATAAAATTTATGAAAATATTTTAATAAGAATATCTTATTAAAAGAATATTCGGGGTCGGAATGTGACATAATGTGTGATTTTCCAATATTTGATTTTTAATCACAAAATACGCGAGTTATTCAGAAAGACTGGGTTTAACCCATTCTGAATAATCACCACGACGATCAAGAGTCGAAGATGAAGACGGTGGTAGAAGACCCAAGGTTTTCACATCGTTGGGATGATGATGACTGGTATCTTGAATTGGGACAGTACATTCCAAGGCAAGGTATTTGGTAATGATCGTCCAAACGTATTTGGAGATCGACGGACACGTTGTTTCGCTCAGACCCAGAGCAGACTTGTAAATGGATTGCGTGTCTGACATTGTATTCTTTTCTACTGTATTTGTTGAACGCTACTGATTATATATTTCTGTTTGGTGATGGAGAATTTATTCTTCACTTAACCCCCTTCTCTAAGACGTATGAGCTTAGAGGTTATATATATATTGGTAGATGATCAATGATATAGTAGAGTCTGACAATGTGGCATGCTAAGATGCAATTGATCAAGGCTTTGTTGAAAAGCAGGCCTTGTGGTTGATGATCAAAGCACAGTCTATTTAGGCATAGCTTTGTGTATATCGTGACTTCGCGAGCCTCATAGCCCGGTAGAGTCTAAAACGGGAGAAGGGAACGCAGGGAGTGCACACGTTTCTCTCTAGCTAGAGTGGTGCCAGGGACCTACCAGCGCTGGCATTTATTCACTGTGGTTGTTGGATTTTTCGAGGCCTCGGTTTATGCGGTCGCCACTGGCCGTATTATAGGTCCAAAAGGACCGGGGAGCGTGTGTTCAGGAATTGCTAATCCATTAAGCGTTAACGTATGGACCAGCCCTGCAGGATCCAAGGGTTGGACAGAGTACCAATCCTGGGGCATTTGCTAGAGTGTCTCGAATCGGTAAGGATCTCCTCCCTAGCCTTGACTCAGATGGAAACCCAAATTTCCAAAACGACATCACGCGATTTTGATTGTATACCTATATATGGCGACATAGTGGGATGAGGCACTCATGCCGTCTAGGATTGATATATTTACTTTGATGTATTTCAAATTGGTTGCACACTATTATTATATAATACCGTGTTTATCGTATCAAGCATCTTTTGATCATTACAAGGTAAAACCCTATCCTCCGGTTTGCGTTGCATTGTGTGATGGGACTTGTCTTATAATGGTTTCATTTTTCTAAAAAGCATTGCGTTATTTTGACGTTTTACCTTAGTCATGCACTGGCAATCCATAGGAGAAAACCCGTTCCGCGAAAGTGGCGAGGTCCTGTGATTAGCCTTATTATATTATGTAGGTTAAGTAGAATTCTCACACCAGTCCCATGACTGACCTGTAGTTTGTCCACTGGCAAACTCGGGTGCCCATATTTTCCACATGGGCAGTCGAGTAGCTATTTTTGCAGATATATTAAGCAGGATTCTGGGTTGAAGCTTAAAGCTGTGTCCAGAGATAGAGAGTCTTCCGCTGTGTTCTTCCGTTGCAATATATTACATTTTTTTTGTATTTATCTTCCGCTGTAATTATATTTCAATGTACTCTGATATGTATATTCTGTACTCTGATGTAACATTTATTATAGTGTTATAAAAGTCTTCTGTTATCTGTTGTAATGTGTTGTATGCCCAAAGTTAAAGTATTCGTAGGTTTCCCCTTTTTGGATCAGACCTGTGTGGTTTATGGTCGATTCAAAGGGCGGGAATTTGCGGTTCTTTACAGAAGTTGTAATATACTTATATCTTTTACAACTTTTCTGGACCATTGCAACACGGTTGTTAAATAGGATATTTAATAACTTTTACTCACCGTTGTAATAAATTTTACTACAACTTTTATTCCCCGTTGTTGTAGACATTTAAATATCGTAAGATCATTAGTATGCCAACTGGTGATTACTGTTGTGACTTCCAGAATATTAAAACTCTTTCACACCATTGCAAAATGATTTATTACAACTTTTTTTTGCTGTTGTAACTTATATGCACCCTATAATATAAAGAATTCATATATTAATAATAATATGATTCATATTTCAATGCAACAAATATAACTATATAGAATCATTCATATATATTAATTAACATAACATTCAATCAACATACACATAGTACATCACCAACTAAACCCGTCACAAAAAACATAACCGTTTTAAAATACATACATCGATCTAACACAAAATATACATAAGAAATATTGAAGTATTGTCCACAAAAGATACATAAGCATACCCTACGAAAGCACTCTAGCTGAAGGCAACGTAATTTTTATTCCAAGCCACAATTGATCCAACAACTTCTCCAACAACTTCTCTAATGGTAGTCATTTCGGAATTCGGCTTCCACAAGAAAGCTTCTGGATCCACCGACACATCAATCTAAACTTTCCAATCTTGCGATCCACGGTGGAACTGCAAAAAAATAATATAATTTTAATAAGTTCAGTAGAACAAGAAACTGATGCTTGTTATAAAAAATTTCAAAACACTACACAAACATAGACCCAAAAAACTGAAAAATGAGTCTGCACCAAAAAATTCAGTACAGGAACATAGACTCAAACAAAGGAACATTTTCAAAACCTATTTTGCAAACATTTCCAGAACTTATTTTCTGAAACAGAAATTGCAGTGTAACTGGCACTTTTCTGATTAAAAATGCAGGTTGGCTTGCACTTTCCAAAAATTTCAATAAATTTTGACAATGATGAAAAAAATGCAGTTATTTAATAAAAAATATATTTATGTAACTATTACGATAACTTTTTAATAAAGAAATTCCTTTTTTTCAATTTTGAAAACCTACCAAAAAATGCAACTTGCACTTTCTATCAGTTACTAGTTTGCAGTTCCTATTTCACAAAAGACAAGGCCTGATTCATAAAATCATTGTTACGTGAACCTCTCTTACAAACATATCAAAAATAGGAAACTCCACAGTTTTTAACAAGTAGTTCTAACTAGATCATAGAAATTAAAATTGCAATAAGCAACTTATTTCACCTTCTTGTAAATTAATGGCAAACATATTAGTTGTTTTGACTATTTAAATGCAATGACAAACATGCCTTGAGAGATTAAAAGAGAAGTGTTCATATTATAAACATAGAAATTGCAACAAAAATTAGTTGAACACGTTGAAGTTAGTCATTGCTCGTGCCTTAATTCAACCTCTAAGCAACTTGTTTCACCCTTTAGTAAATTATTGGCAAATGTACAAGTAGTCATAAGTAACTCATAAGTTGATTTAACTATTTAAATGTAACCACCAAACATATTTTGAACTTGCAATACTTACCATAACTTCTTTGGCTGCTTGACTGAGATCCTCATCTAATGATACACTGAGAGGTAGCATATTAACTTCTCTTAGACGTGGAAGTGACGACTCAATTTGGTCAACTGCAATTCTATTCACATACTTGTACAGTTTCGTCATCACTTTCCTAAAATATGACATTAACTGCTCCCCTTCTAATTTCATTGCTTTCCGAAAATAAATAACCAAATTGATGCAACTGTTTTATGTCCATGAGTCTTAAAGACATTTGATACTGCAGAATAAAGATAAGTAGAGACATTGTTACTCAGCGGAATTTGTCTCAATTTTGTGGTTGAGACAAACTTAAAACTAAAAAAGTTGTCTTTAAAATCAGGTCTCAAGAAAACTGGAGACAACACGCATTGGTTACAAAAACATTAGAACACTGGAAGTCAATTCTGGAAGGCCAAACCTTCATAAATAAGCCTTAACCTGTGTTTGGGAAGTAGCTATTTCAAATGCATGCTTCAATACTGTAATACTAGAATCAAATCCTGTCATTTATGAATCCAAATTACTAGGCGTTGATGATTGATTAGTAGCTGAGTCACTCTTATACACAGAAGTGGCAGCATCATGAGGTAACACGATGAATGATTCCTCCATCGTTTTTACAGAATGTGAGCCCCCCTCAATCTGTGGGCCGCCACTTCTTGGACGTGGTGGAGCACCATGGATTTGAGCTTTCTGCTTAGGCAACACAACATAAGAGTGCTCCATTCGACTTGCACCCAATATACTACCTTGGATTGAAGACTGCATCCCTATGCCAACCATGAAGGATAATTACTAAATTACATAATTCATACAAGTTGCTTTAGTGTTTCATTAATGACAGATATCAAAATAGACTGTTTTATATAGGGAAATATCAGCCTAAGACAATTTGAAACATGTTACTGTAGCTGTTATGCTGGTTATTGTAAATTGAAACACAAAGTAACAAACAACTGTAAATGATGCAAATAGCTCCATAATGTCAGTAGTCATTGAAAATCGATTAAAATCCGATTAACCCTAAAAACTGACCAGAAACGCTTTGACGGGTTAAGCAGCGTTGAATCAAAGACAAGCGGATATCTTACCTCATAGATAAGCATAAACGGCGGAGGAAAGACAATCAAATCCAGTAAGACGAAAGGAACTCCGAGCAGATCTATAGATTAATGCATCAAGTAAGAGTGAGAAAAGGAGATACTCTGCCAAACAATTCCACACTACTACACAAAAATCACCGTCGAACCAGATCTGTAACAACCAACTCGGGAAGACCAACTGGGAAGGCAACGAGAATGGGATTGGTGAAGGCAGTAGAGGATATTGACGCCAGCAATCAGCTAAACTTTCTCAAAAAGAAGTCGATGACTAGAATACGGTAGATCTGGAGGGAGTATATTTGAAATAAAGGAAACTGAAATTGGGGAAGGGCTTCAAACAACGATGGAAAAAGCCACGCTTAGGGAAGAGAGAGCGAAAGGAGGAAACAGGAACAAAAAGAGAAAAGGAGAAATGGTAGGGGCGGCTGTAAAATCCTAATCAATAAATATCGATATTTTTCAAGAATTATTGATAGGAAATTAGCTTGGATAAAAAACTATTTACGTAAGGACATGTGGACAATTATGAAGCGATTAATCAATAAAAATGCGTTATGATCTCTTATGAAATGATTTGAAATGAAATGTCCAAAATTAACTTTTCATTTTTTTAAGTGAATCACAAAGAAATTGATTTGAAAGCAAATATGTTATGATTTTGTTAATTAATAAAGAATTTTATTGTTCTCAAATTTAATTCATTTTATGAAGAAAGAATAAGATATTAGCTCAACAATTTTATTTGAAAATTGAATTGAATATTTAAGATGAAATTTGTATTTTGAATTGAGAATTATATTTTAATTATGTAGTATTATTAATTATTAATAGCAATCATTGATTATTCATGATTAGCATTAATTATTATATTTTAATTATTAACTATTTAATAGTAATTATGTAATATTAACTATATTTTTTAATTATTCTTCTTAATTTCTAAGTATTAAATATTACAGATTGATTATTGATTATTACTTCCTAATTGATTATTAACAGTAATTATTAGCTATTAATTATAAATAATCAATATAAATGTATTAAATATTAATTATTAGTTGTTAATTATATTGAAATATAGTCATATATTATAACAGTCAAAAAATAAAAGTTGTGGTAGGCTTTTATTACAACTGTCAAAATAACACAGTTGTTAAAAATAAGTTTATTACAACTTTTCTGGAAAAAAGTTGTAAAAAACATTTATTACAACGGTGCTTTTACCACCGTTGTAAAATTAAAGTTGTAATATGGTGTTTTTGTTGTAGTGTGCCCTGTCTGAGGGAAGATTCCCGATATTTGGTTGCATACTTGTTTGTATGCATTGTTATGATTTGGAATTCATATTTTCAAAGATTTTGGTTTGAGATCCCGAAGTGAAATCTACTTTGATGTAAAGCTAGATATGTATTTCAAATGATTTGAAATAGAAATCGGGAAATAAAGTCCGAAGGAATAATTTCTGTAAATTGAATTGGATTTGGAAAATCTAAGTGTGGTGATTAATCTAAATGGGTAGATTAGGATATTGCATGTTGATTGATGCATAATAGATCCATATCTCTATTACAGATTGTTGTTTATACACTGAAGTTCATGGGGGTAAACCCGTTCCGCGTTAGCGGCGTGGTCCTGTGATATGCTTCACATTTATATAAGTTAATTTTAACTGTAGAGTTTTTCACACCAGTCCCATGACTGATCTGTATTTTGCTTTTCCCTTGCAAACTCGGGTGCCCCTATTTTCCACATGGGCAGTCGAGTAGTTTATTTTGCAGATATATAAGCAAGATTCTGGATCGAAGCGAAAAGTTGTATCTAGAGCATTGATAGTCTTCCGCTGTGTAGTTTACTTGTTTCCGCTGCATTGTATTACATTTATTGTAAATTAAGCTTCCGTTGTATTATTATTTTTCGATGTACTCTGATATTCTGTACTCTGATGTAACATTATTATGATGTTTATAAAAGTCTTCGGTTATTTGTTCTGATGTGTTGTATGCCCAGAGTTAGCGTATGCGGAATTCGAACGGTCTTGGTCAATTTAGCGATCGATTAGGTCTGAGCGAAATCCATATCGTTACACTCAATCACTCACTTTTTTTATTGTTGATCTTCAATGTGTGCTCCAATTTCTGCTTAATCGTTGTAATGTCCCGGATTTTTAGTCAATTTATTTTGAATATTTTTTTAAATATTGAATGGGAAATATAAATTAATTTTAATAAGAATTTATCGATGTAATAATCAATATATGAATTAATATCGAATATATTGATTTATCGTAATACAACACGGTAATAATGGAATTCGGAATTAAAATTGAATCAAAATGATTATATCAATTAATATAAACCCTGTAGTCAAATAAAACGATAATAATTATTTATTATCGATGAATTGAACTATTTGAAACCGATTTATATTTTTATAGATTTAATTTAACTCGTCTGTTTAAATTAATATCTTCTCCTTTTGAACAAATTAAAATTCGGAATCTGTTCCGTTGGGTTTAGAATAGCATTATAATATGAGAACGTCAGTCGCTACGGTTAAATAGGGGTTCACGGTTGAAAATCAGGGACCATGAGGTACTTTGAGTTATTATATATTCTAATCAAATCTTTTACATAATCAAATCAAATAAATTTCATCACCCTATGAATTAATTACGCAGACCTACCGCATAGCTTACCTTCTTCGAGCCGTAAAATTGGTCTCCTTCCTTTCGTTCAAAAGGAAAACAATGAATAAATGGTTGGTATGAATGGTCGCCTCGTTTGTCTATAAATTAAACCCCATGCCTTATTTCACTTCTCAGACCCAACAAACCATTCATCCTCATTCATTTTCCTCATGTATTCGAAATCCAATTCCTCCGAAGAAAAAAAAATCGAATTAAATTTCGAATTCACATCTGAAGCAATCCGTGAGCAACAAAGAGACACTCGCAACTGTGGAAATCGTGAGTTCCTAAAGCTCGACAACAATTCGCAATTTCGACTGAAGCTCGACTAATTTGATGGCTCACGTTGTAGGGGAAGTCGATGTTTTTGCGTGTGTTTTCGAGCATTTTTGGAGGTGTAATTTCGAAGATCTGAAGAGGGGTGCGAGTGGAAGGATGTTGCGATTAGATGGATGTGGTTACAGCAACTTCGAGAAGGGGGGTTTGGAGCAGGAAAAAGGTCGCGCCTTTACCTGAAGCTGACCAGCGGATTTCAGTGGTGACGTTGTCTTCAGTTTTGGTTCTTACGAAATGGAGAGGCTGGTCTGTGTTTTGAGGGATGGAGGGTGCGATGATGCAATAGTGAAGTTCGGATTTTATTTATGAACGGGGAGGTATTGATGCTGTTTTGGATCTAAGAAGTATGGGAGTTGAGTATGAAACCTGGGAGGAAGATGGGTTGATTTTGGTTTGGTATAGTGAGCTATTTGTTCACAGTTATGATAATTGAGGGTAGATAGTTAGTTAAACAGTAGGTTATGGCGGAGTGGAGATTAGTCGAAGCAACTATGGTGTGGGTATGTTTGCCGGAGACAGTAAGTTGTGGATGTTGGGTTGAACTGAGTGCCGGCAGTATGGAGGCGTAGTAGTGGAAAGGGTGATTGCTTTGTTAGATCGGAGTGTTACTAGAGCTCGCGATGAAGTGAGGGTGTCATGGTGCAGTAATCATAAGGTATACATTTTCAATGATATTTAAACACATGTAGAATAAGTAATTTATTTATACATTGTTAGGACTTAATTTAAATGAATAAATGTTTAATTGACAAATTTAAAATAAATAATTGTAGATGCAAAGTAGATTCAGTTGAACCAATTCTAGTAGATGCGAAACCGAGGGATATGGAAATTAAATGGATATTCAGTAAAGGAAAATTAAGGTGAGTGAATCTCACTTAAATTTTTATTTTTTATCGTTAAAAATAAATTGTTGACTGTTTGGATGCATGCATGTATTATTGAATTATTGTGGTTATATATATATTAGTTATTTAGGCTTGGTGATTGTGGTTATTATATATATATTGTATATTTCCCGCAGTACCATTAGCAGATGACCCTATCGCCCCACGATATATGAGTGGATGACCTTCTATACCGCGGTATCCTGCCTTGAAGCAGGATTGGTATTATTATGTTGTCTAACATCTGTAAATGAAGGGAAATCAGGTTGGAGGAATCCAACTGGATTCCTCAAACTTATTTATCATTGTTTATAGATTTATAAATGCGTGAAATGTTGAATTGCATTGATGTTGTGTGTTGAATGCTTGAATATCACTGGCCCTAGAGGTTGATATTTGAAAATATCATAAAAATGGATTTTTAGATTTGAAAAAGGGAATTTTATTTTTTGAAATAAAATTTGAATTTCGAATAGGATAAGAAGAAAATAACTTGTTTTAATAATAAAACAAGTAATGAATGTATAAATGATTTGTTATAAATGTAAGAAAATTGTCATTTGGTAATATTTATTTTTTAATTCAAGTATGAATTTTAAAAGGAAAGTTTAATTTCCGAAATAGAAATGGAATTATAAATAGGTTAGGAAATATTTATTTGTTTAAAAATAAAAACAATTAATTGAATTTATAGACTATGTTTATAAATGAAAAGGAAATTATCATTTAATAAATCTTGAAACGTAAATGCAAGCGTGATTTTAAAAGAAAGTTTATTCGCCCAAAGTAGAAATGAAATTTCAAATGGAGTTTGAAATAGAACTTGTTTTAATACTTAAAACAAGAAGTATAGTCTATAAACAACGTTTATGGATGAATGTGAAAATCATCATTTGGTACTTTATTAATTTTTAAATTCACGTATGATTTGTTTTCCGAAGTGGAAATTAGATTTCAAATGTAATTTGAAATCGAAACGTGGTTTAATATTTAGAACAAGAAGTGAAATTTATAAACGATATTTATTAATAAAGGAAAATAACTATTTTTGGATAGTTTGAATTTTTAATTCAAGTGTGAATTAAATAAGCAAATTTGGAATCGTTTGAGAAAGAAACAATGAAATTTATTCCGATTTTCGGGATAAATTGGATTGAAATAAATCTATACCGATTTATGATTTGAATTCAGCGGAGTCGAATTTATAGAAAATAAAATATTATTTCCAAAAGATATTGGAACTTATTAAATAGAAATTTAGAATTTTAATATGAAAATAGATTCGATACTTATATATCTAAGTTATTGTAATAAAATATTTCAAATAAGGAATCGAGTTTTAAATGGAAGCTCGTTTAATGTAAAATAAGGTGGTCAATTTAAAACAATGTTTATAAATGTAATAAAGTAATTATTGGATAAATTGGAAACAGATTTTTCCAAATATAAGGAATGTCATTTAAAAATTACATTTTTAAATGAGATAGAAGAGGAGATTTTGTTGATAAATAATGGCGATTTGGTATTACAAACTCTTGTCCGTCTCAAGATAAGAACGTTGTTGGTCTAGGTCTGAGAGGTAAATAAAATACCCCAACTTGAACGACTTCACTATTATCACGGGAAGATATTAGTTTGTAATGGTTAAGGGATGTTGAATTAATAAATTATTTGTATAAGGGGATTTTATAATTTGAATTCGATGATATCGATATTTTATAAATAAGCTAACTCCATGTGAATTGAACTTGAATATAGAAATTTGAGTTTTGAATTAATTCATAACCGACTTATGAATGTGAAAAATAAATAATCGACGAGTTGAATAATCTGATTTATGAAGTTAGATTTGGATAACAGAATTAATTTATTTTAAAATATTAGAAAATGGAGTTGGAATTTAATTATAAACAACGTTTTAAATGTTTATATTTAATTTAATTAAAACGAACTCACCGCAGTGCGGTAGTTCGTAATTTGATGATTCGGACTTCAATTGAGCATATAGAACTCAATATAAGTCGGAATTCGATGAAACAAGAAACGCCGGACCTATTGAACGATTGTTTTCTAATGGAAGAAAAACACCTGAATTTCGTCCTATAGATTTTGAGTTATATCAAAATCAAAATTTCAGAAAAACAGCGCCAAAATCGTTTTAAAACCATAAGGGTTTATTAAACTAAACAAAAGGACTTTAGTGAGTAAAAATCCGAATTTCCATTAGTAAAATTCGGACTTGGGTTATAAAATAAATATGTACCCAAGTAGAGCAAGTGAATTGGATTCTGAAACAAAACCAGATTTTAAATTATTAAATGGAATCGACTAATTAGAAATGGTTAATTAATGAAATTTTGAGGTTGAACTTAACTTTAGTTAAGCAAATCGAGTTGTAAATTTAAATTCGAAAATGAATATGAAACTCGAACTAAAATGGGAATTTAACGGATTTATAAGAGAGTTAAAAGTAAATTTGAACGTGATAGGTTCAAACTTAAAATGGTCCAAGTAAAGAAGATAATTAACTAATTAGCGAATGGAAAGTGATTAAAGTGAAAAGTGTGGAATTATTTCGAAATAAATTGGGAATGAGCTTATATATGGTAAACACTGTTGATTCAAACTATAAATGAATTGCTTCAAACTATAAGTGAATAGAGCTGCTGAATTACTTAAAGAATTAATTAGTGGGATTGAATGTGGTGAAATCAAGATAGCCGTATTGTTTTGAAATAAATGGGAGTGCAGGTGTACGTATATTAGACAGGTATGGGATGAAGAATATGAAGAGAGTATGATGGTTATAATTTAAGTGCCCGACAAAAAGGTACTTGTTTAATTTCCATATGAGGTTTTATGCGCCGAATCGGCAAGCCGCTTGGCTTTTTGATTTTCTTTTTGAATGGAAAGGGCCTAGAGAGGCGAGTTGGGGTTTGAACTATTGACCGGTACAAAATAGGTGCTGGCAAAATTTTCTGGAAATTTAAGGAGTTAGAATATTTGTAAGAAATTTTGATAATAGAAATCGATATAACGATATATATAGAATTCGCTAAGAAATGAATTTAATATAAAATATTAGAAAGGGCTAGTGATTATGAAATTGTTTGACGGATGTTTTTTCTTTCTTTCCATTGATAGTAAAATCACCGACTATCAAAGATTTTTGACCATCATTGCAATACGGAGAGACCTGTTGGATTTAATATCTGAAAACCACTCCGTATAGGCATAGGCGTTGCGAATTAGATTATGCTGAAGATAATCGAAGACGGAGTTAAATTCAAGGGCTGTTATGTTTGTCCAGTCCTAGGACAACTTGTATGGACGAATGTCTGACAGAGTATTCCTAACAGTCACAAAAGACAATCTTTTCAAGGTATTACGTCTGGTGGCGGAGAAATTCGTTTCTCTTAGCTTTTACACCCGTAGTATTTCTGGAAAGATCAACTAGTGATTTGACGGGTTTGACGATGTGGCATTCAAAGTGTATGGTGGCCAGATGTTCTAAAAGACAGACGTAGCCTCAAGCTTCACAACCGGGAAATGACAAAAATCGGGCAGGCAACATGGCTATGTGGGTCGCTCCCATTAGGGTGTATAATCACCTATTTAGAGAAATTCCTTTTACTTCTTTAATCTATTTCGATGTTGTCCCTTTTCGGGAAACGGTGGTTTGAGCCCAACCGTTGGTGATATCCATTCGATACACTTAAGCGAAATGAGTGGTCGGTCATGTGTGGGCCGGGTTGCAAGAGGTTCTTGTTGAACCGAGTGTGTTCCCCTCTAGAGATACACTATCGGCAGCTGGTCCCATACCTTGTCATAGTTGGAATCCAATCACCAATAAGCGCCCTACGATTTTTGCTTTTATTCTATATATGCAGAGCGTGAGATGCAAACGTTCTACTACTTGGTTATTTATTTTGATTAGACATTATTATAATATCACTAGATTTTGATATCAAAATGGTTTGGGTTATAGTAATGTAAAAACCGTCCATGTTTATGTGTGGGCCGGTCTTACTATTACTCTTTCTTTCAAAGGATTTTCAAAGTTAAACAAATGGTTGGAGTTTACTCACACCAGTCCCATGACTGACCCAGAGTTTATTTTGTTTGTTTTTCCTAAACTCTTGCGTGCCCAAATTTGTACGGGCAGTCAAGTGTTTCAGGATTTTACAGATACACTTGGAGGAGCTTGAACCAGGAGGCTTCACTGTTAGTTAGTTAAAGTTATTTTCGCTGTATCAGATATTGTATTATGCTCTGATATTGGTATGTATACACAAAACAGATTTGTATTTCAAAATCATGATGTTATATTTTATTCGTTCCGCTATGAGATTCTATTTTGTTATATCTATTCTTCTTCTATTTGTTTCTATTTCTTTAACACTAATGACTC
Source organism: Allium sativum (assembly GCA_030737875.1). Lineage (NCBI taxonomy): Eukaryota > Viridiplantae > Streptophyta > Magnoliopsida > Asparagales > Amaryllidaceae > Allium > Allium sativum. The sequence goes on along the minus strand of CM060918.1, from coordinate 679,946,382 downwards.
GTAATTCTGTGTTATTTGAGTTGGACGTGTGTTGTTTAAGTCAACTCAGATAGTACGGATTTCCGAGCCATTACAATCGTCCGTCGAACCTATCGAATTAGAATGCGGTAAAATTGAAAAGAAACAGATAAATCTACAAATATAAAATTTATTTTTAAATTTCTATTTGCCTCAGTTATTTGGGTTATTTCTCATAATTTATCTAGACAAGGTTAAATGAGCATACATATGTATAAGTACTCGAACAACGTATAATATTTACAGTGATACGCTGTAATTACTACAGTGTATGAGCACATAGTATGTTTCCCACGAACGATTGCAAAGGTTAAATCTTTCGATTCTACTCAGCGTAGTCAACTTTGACCTCGACAAATTCAATATCAATGCACTAGCGCACACACATGTAAACACATACATGTATATAAAAGTATATATGTCAAAACTGACAAGTGCATGTGCAGCTAAACAGGTCAGAGTTCAAGACATAGGCAACAACCGTCAAGGTCAAGCATATTCAAGTGCTCAAGCATGTGCATCATGTACATATACAAAGGACAACACAGTAGACCAATGAACAGGCCAATACCACAAATGCACCATCGTCAGGTTCAAGTACCATAAATGACCTAAGTGCACAAAAAATATCTCAGCAAAAACATAACACATGAACAAGAAAGAGCACAAGAAGACAGAGCAGTTCAACCTCAACATAATCAGGTGCATAACTTAAGTGTATAAAATTCAGGTCAGCTACAAACATACATATGCCAATAATACTGTAATGACCCACATTCTACGCATCGGGGAATCATAGAATATTTATTTCTTTCCCGTATGAAGTCGTATGGTCATGTAACTTTGGGAAGCATCCATTAGAGTCATTTCCCATGTTCATGATTTTTGTCGATTTTTAAATGACCATTTTGCCCTTAGTTAGTACTGTTTTGGCCATAACTTTTGATTGGAAAGGAATTTTGACCTGAAACCACTTCCATTGGATTCGTTTGATGGTTTACCTTTCCGTAGAGTGGTCATAATAGCCAAACAGACTTAACGTTTGGGAGATATGGCTGAAATAAGGTTTGGAAGGTGAAAAACTGCTTAACCGGGCCAAATCGGGTGATTAGTGAGTAGGCCCATAACCTATTTCGGGATTAGGGTTATGGGGAGGCTGAAATGAGATAGAGGATCATTCCATTTCAGTTTTCTAGCCTCCACTTATCACCAAGGAACCCTAAAAATGACCTCTAACCTCTAAATCACCTCCAAATCATCTTTTGGTCAAGGATTTGGCTTAGCAACCTCTAATCAAGGAAGATCTACACCAAATCAACATTGGAGCTGCTGTTTAGCATTTAGATTCACATCAAATCAGAGACTTATTTCAGATCTTAGTTTATTTGTGGCTAAGGTGAGTGATTTGCATAGTTTTGCACTAATTATGGCTAATTAGGGGTGATTAGTGTTAATTAGCGAATTTAAACATGATAAAATTCGGGGAAAATATTCATAAATTCTTAAATGATGTTTTAGACCTCTGATATGAATTTGGATTAATTTGGTTAAGTTTTGTTAATCCTATCATTAGTTTCACCTAAACATGCTTAAGGGGAGATATGGGACTTTGGGGTATGTTTGATCCATTTTAACCTATTATATTGATGTTTTGATGTTTGTGGTTGGTTATGCATGTTGCTATGACTGTATGAAATGCTTTGTGATTGGTTTCAATAGTTAGAATGGTCGAAAACGTCGTCGAATGGCGTAAACACTTGCTGGAACAGCTTCAGAAAACAGTGCAGGTTTCGGATCGGATATGTTGAACTGGGCAAGGAATCCGATCGGATCGGAACCTGACACTTGGGAAAATTGGCAAAAAGGAAGGCCACGCTACTGAACTGGGCTCGGATCGGATTAAAGAGGAGGATCGAAGCGGATAAAGCAGGATGGATCGGATCGAAGCACGTGAAGGATGAGGAGACGGATCGGAGCGGAAGCATGAACTGGAGGGGGAATGGCACCCGACCCGACCCGAGGAGAAATACTCGACCCGAACCGATGAAGAGGACCCGACCCGAACCGATGAAGAGGACCCGACCCGAACCGATGGCTTGAGGAGGAACCCGACCCGACCTAGTATTGACCAATAACCCGAGATGCAAAGGTAGTCCAATATGGGAAGTTAGAGCTCAGGATCCAGTTGGGAACCAACGAGTTCACTTCATGGTTGGGCTTTGCTGCGGGACGCGTGCTAAGGAGTTGTCGACGTTCATAACTTCGATTCACCACTAAAAATGAATGATGACTACTTATCAGTGCAGTAGGGTCATTATGACCTGAGGGGCAAGGTGATGGTAGCAAGACTACGTTATCAGTGCAGTAGGATCATTATGACCTGAGGGGCAAGGTGATGCGTAGTAAGACTATGAGCCAGCGCAGATGGGGTGAACAACTCCATGGGGCAAGTGGTCATAGTAAGGATTGGTAAGGCTATGAGCCAGCGTAGATGGGGTGAATAACTCCATGGGGCAAGTGGACATAGCGAGGAATTAGTGGCTACGTTATCAGTGCAGTGAAGCCATTTATGACTTCATGGGGCAGAGTGATCGTAGCAAGGTATGTTGGGTGATCAAAGTAGTGAATATCGTATGCTTTACGCACTGAGTGAGAGATGTAAGGATGGATGCTATGTTTGATTGTTTGCCATCACTATGACATGCATACCTCCCCCACCTCCGTATCTTTACACAGTTTGATATGGTACCTTAGAGTGTTGTACAGTATGTAGTGCTAACTCTTTGGTTGCAGGTCCAGGTTCAGGTATGTTTTAGTCTACCTTTTATTGTTCACTTTAGATGCTTATCGCTCATACCAGGCTTTATGTCTGACCCAGAGTTTTATGTCTCCTCTTATTACTCTGGGTGCTCACACGAGCAGACTAGAGACAGGTTAGCTGGTGATGCGCGAGTAGCTGATTCGGAGGCGGGCAGGAGGCTTCCACGTATGATATATATATATATATATATACGCATTCTCCCTGTGTCGTCGGTGGTCTCTACTTGGGCATTAGTAGTGTACCTCCTTTATCTTACTTTTGCTTTGAGACAGTTTGAAAGTTGTAATAAGCTGTATTTTGGATTTCCGCTGCTATGATGTTTAGTTCTGGTTTTCAGCTTATGCACTGTCTCTACTGTTTTATGTCAAGTATGTTATTATTATATTTTATTCTATGCGCTGTGAGACATTCTACAGGTTCTTTGTATGTTCATTTCTTTCTTCCTTTTTCCTTCAGACGACCCGTTCCGTGCTAACTGGACATGTGTACAGTGCACTTTTGGATTAAATGTCGGTTGGTGCGGGGTGGGCCGTCACACTTGGTATCAGAGCTCTAGGTTGCGTAGTTAACCTAGGGAAAGACACTAGGGAGAGATAGTACGTATATGAGAGCGCGTATTTGTGATTACTTTGGTTTTCAAAAGCTATGTATATATATATACTATTAGTAGTATAAAAGATGAAGTCGCACTGCACTAGCACCACTATGGGGTCGTTAATCGTTTCCCTTTTTCAGAATGACGATGAGCCGAGATACGAGGGGTGCTGTTAGAGGAACCAACCAGGGAAATGCCGCTGACAAGAGGGCAATGTTTACTAACCTCATGAGAGACATGCTTAGAGAAGTGCAAGGGGCAGTTCCCAATCCCGGAGTTGGTGTTGGCCCAGTAGTGCAGGCGCCTAGGGTCAATTTCGCCAAGTTGTGCAAGGATTACACTAATCTTGGTGGGAAGCCATTCCACGGGACGGAGTCGGCCACAGATGTTCAAGACTGGATGGATAGCTGCGACCGTATCTTCGATGACTTGGGTCTTGAGGATGCGATGAAGAGAAGGCTAGCGTCTCGTTAGCTGCAAGGGCGAGCGATGAATTGGTGGAATGCCATTAGAACAGCAACTCCAGAGGACCAGGTTACTTGGGATCAGTTCAAGGCTCGCTTTAGCGAGAAGTTCATTCCAGCTGCCCAGAAGTCAGTGTTGTTCAAGAGGTTCTTGGAACTCAAGCAGAACGGAAGGGCAGTTTCTGATTATATTGCTGAGTTCGACACTTTGTCGAAGTATGGACTGTCTCTTATCGACACTCTTGAGAAGAAGAATGAGAAGTTTATTACTGGCTTGGATGGATACTTGGGGGAAAGGCTTATCAACCACATCGATGAGACTTTTGAATCGATTGTGGGGAAGGCTTTGAGATCAGAGAGTCTTTACCCTAAGTCAAAGACTGAGGCTGCATCTGCAGAAGGGCCAAAGCCGCAAGCTGGCGGTTGAGGCAAGAATAACTCTTAGAATAAGAGGAAGCAGGACCAATCAAAAGGTGGCCAGAAAAAGAGCAAGAAGGAAGTTGAGTGCTTCAGCTGTGGTAAGAAGGGCCATTATGCTAAAGAATGTCGGGCCAAGCCAGCGGAAAGGAAGTGCTACAACTGTGGTCAAGTGGGACATCATAAGGATAAGTGTCCGCAATCTCTTAAGGAGAAGCAGATTGTGAAAGCATATGCTATTGATACTGTTCCTTCTTCGTTGAATGCCCCAACTGCGGTGGAGAAAGAAAAGAATATTGTTATTCAAGGTATGCTTTCTATTTATGATGTACCAGTTCGAGTTTTGTTTGATACTGGGGCTTCCCGTTCCTTCATATCTAGTGACCTGGTAGATAGGCTGGGACTGGAACCCGAGATAGTCGATAGACCATTGGTTGTGACGAACCCGATTGGTGGTTCGACTAGCCTTAGTATGATTTGCAGGGATTTGTTCTTATCGAGTCATGGATATATGTTTGTTTGTGATTGCTTTGTTTTGGGATTTACTGGGTATGGCATTATATTGGGAGTCGATTGGCTCCAAAGATACGGGTTGGTGGTAGACTGTGAGGGCTTTTTGGTGACAGTGAGGGCGGATGATGGGCGGAGGGTAGTGTTTGGTAGTCTACCTAGTGATGGGGTTATGGCTAGTTTTGTAAATTTCCTCGACATCCCGCAGGATGAGTTGTCAGATGTGCCCGTGGTTGGCCAGTATCCGGACGTCTTCGAGGAGGTGACCGGGCTTCCACCACACCGAGAGATTGAGTTCCGTATTGATTTAGTGAAAGATGCCAGACCTATAGTAATGCCACTTCGTCGTATGGCACCAAGGGAGCAGCGAGAGCTCGGGGTGCAAGTCAGCAATCTTTTGAAGAAGGGATTTATTAGAAGGAGTGTCTCCGAGTGGGGAGCACCAGTTGTGTTTGCCACTAAGGCAGATGGTTCCCTTCGTTTGTGCGTGGACTATCGCGAATTGAATAAGGTGACGAGGAAGAATAAGTATCCTCTACCGCGGATAGATGATTTGTTTGATCAGCTGCAAGGAGCTAGAGTGTTCTCCCAGTTGGACCTCGCGACAGGATTTCATCAGCTTCGAGTAGCAGATGAGAGTGTTCCGAAAACGGCATTCAGGACGCCGTCTGGATTTTATGAGTGGTTGGTCATGCCATTTGGGTTGACCAATGCACCAGCCTACTTTGTGCATCTTATGAATCGAGTATTCAGAGATCTGTTGAATAAGTTTGTTCTTGTGTTCGTGGATGATATCCTTGTTTACTCAAGGACAGAGGAGGAACACAAAGGGCACTTGAGGATAGTGATGGAGGTGTTGAGGAAACACCAATTGAAAGCGAAATTCTCTAAGTGTCATTTTTGGAGAAGGGAAGTGAGATTCTTGGGTCATGTTGTTTCCGAGAATGGTATTGCCGTGGACCCTGCGAAGGTAGCTACGGTACAGGATTGGCCTACGCCCAAGAATGCAACAGTTGTAAGAAGTTTCTTGGGATTAGCTGGATATTATCGTAAGTTTATCCAGGACTTCTCCAAGATAGCAGCACCGTTGACTCAGTTGACTAAGAAGAATCAGTCCTTCGTCTGGGACGAAGTGTGTGAGGATGCCTTCAGGAGTCTAAAAGAGAAGTTGACGCGTGCGCCAGTGTTAGTCATTCCTAAGGGGAATGAAGAGATGACGGTATACATGGATGCTTGTGGTACCGGACTGGGTGCTGTATTGATGCAAGGAGGTAGGGTTGTAGCTTATGCTAGTCGAAAACTAAAGCCGCATGAGAAGAAGTATCCTACCCATGATTTGGAATTAGCAGCGATCGTGTTTGCGCTGAAGATGTGGAGACACTATCTCTTGGGAGAAAGATTTGAGTTGTTTACCGATCATAAATTGTTAAAGTATCTCTTCTCCCAGAAGGATCTGAATCTCCGTCAGCAGAGATGGTTAGTGTTCTTGGCTTCGTATGATTTTGATATCGCATATACACCTGGGAAAGGTAATGCGGTAGCCGATGCCTTGAGTAGGATATATGCCAGTTTAGGGGCTATGTTTCTTGAGTGGAAGCAACTGGAGTATATCGCGGGGTTTGATTTTAGACCAAAGTGCGAATTGGATCCAGTCATGCTAGCTAGTTTGACGATCAGACCCACCTTGATAGAGCGGATTGGTTCCAGCCAGAGGGACGATCCCAATCTATTGGAAATCATCTCCAAGTTAGAGATGAACATCGACGGTGAGGAGATGAATGTGTATGGGCTGGATCGAGATGGATGGCTTCGGAAGAATGGAAGACTAGTTGTGCCCAACGTGAATGGTTTGAGAGATGAAGTGCTTAGAGAATGTCATCACTCAAAACTAACCATACATCCCGGTGGTAATAAGATGTATCGAGACATGAGACAGACTTACTACTGGGAAGAGATGAAAAGAGACGTTGGGAAGTTTATATCCAAATGCATGAATTGCCAGCTCGTTAAAGCCGAGCAAAAGAAGCCTAGTGGGTTGTTACAACCATTAGAAATTCCCGAATGGAAATGGGAGCAAGTCTCGATGGATTTCATCGATGGCTTACCAAGGACTAGATCGGGACATAATAGCATTTGGTGATTGTGGATCGATTGACTAAAAGTGCAAGATTTATACCAGTCAAATCGACCAGAACGGCAGCCAAGTTGGCAGAATTGTATATGAAGTGGGTAGTGAGATTTCATGGAGTACCCAAAAGCATTGTGAGTGACCGAGACCCGTTGTTCACTAGTGGGTTTTGGAAGAGCTTACAAGAGGCTCTAGGGTCAGGATTACATCTCAGTACCGCATATCATCCTCAGACCGACGGTCAAACGGAGAGGGTGAATCGTATATTGGAAGATCTCTTGAGAGCTTGTATATTGGATTTTGGTGGATCATGGGATGACCATTTGCATCTAGTAGAGTTTGCATATAATAATAGCTACCAATCCAGTATCGGTATGGCTCCATATGAAGCTTTGTACGGAAGACTGTGCAACTCACCATCATGTTGGATAGAGACTGGCGAGAAGTTTGTGCTTGGACCAGATGTGGTGAGGGAAACTTCCGATAAGATTAAGATCATTCAGCAACGAATGAAAGCTGCCCAAGATAGGCAGAAGAGTTATGCTGATAAGAGGAGAAGAGACTTGAAATTCTCCGTTGGTGACTTGGTGTTTGTCAAGATCTCTCCGTTGAAGAGCGTGATACGATTTGGCAGGAGAGGCAAGTTGGCACCAAGATTTGTTGGCCCATTCCCTGTTCTTGAACTAGTCGGGAATTTGGCATATAGAGTTGGCTTACCAGAGAAAATGGCGGGAGTTCACAATGTGTTTCATGTTTCCCAACTAAGGAAGTTCGTTCACGACTCAGATATGACTATTTCACCTGATCAGTTAGAGGACTTCGAAGTAGAACCCGAGGCGGTTGGGAACCGCAAGCCGATTCGTATTGTGGGGCACGATACGAAGCAACTTCGAAGGAAGGCGGTGAAGCAAGTTAAGGTTCAGTGGGGCGAGGACGAGAATGATTGTACTTGGGAAATAGAGGAGAGCATTAGGAAGGCATATCCATAACTCTTTGCCTGGTAAGATTTACTTTGCGATTTAGTTATTCCGCATGCTAGGACAGACTTATTTTACTTGTTTTGCATGTTTGATGGTTGTTTTATGATTGATAGGCATGCGGGACCTTTGTGTGTGTTTTGATTAGGGAATTTCGGGGGCGAAATTTCTTAAGGGGGGGAGAGTGTAATGACCCACATTCTACGCATCGGGGAATCGTATAATATTTATTTCTTTCCCGTATGAAGTCGTATGGTCATGTAACTTTGGGAAGCATCCATTAGAGTCATTTCCCATGTTCATGATTTTTGTCGATTTTTAAATGACCATTTTGCCCTTAGTTAGTACTGTTTTGGCCATAACTTTTGATTGGAAAGGAATTTTGACCTGAAACCACTTCCATTGGATTCGTTTGATGGTTTACCTTTCCGTAGAGTGGTCATAATAGCCAAACGGACTTACCGTTTGGGAGATATGGCTGAAATAAGGTTTGGAAGGTGAAAAACTGCTTAACCGGGCCAAATCGGGTGATTAGTGAGTATGCCCATAACCCATTTCGGGATTAGGGTTATGGGGAGGCTGAAATGAGATAGAGGATCATTCCATTTCAGTTTTCTAGCCTCCACTTATCACCAAGGAACCCTAAAAATGGCCTCTAACCTCTAAATCACCTCCAAATCATCTTTTGGTCAAGGATTTGGCTTAGCAACCTCTAATCAAGGAAGATCTACACCAAATCAACATTGGAGCTGCTGTTTAGCATTTAGATTCACATCAAATCAGAGACTTATTTCAGATCTTAGTTTATTTGTGGCTAAGGTGAGTGATTTGCATAGTTTTGCACTAATTATTGCTAATTAGGGGTGATTAGTGTTAATTAGCGAATTTAAACATGATAAAATTCGGGAAAAATGTTCATAAATTCTTAAATGATGTTTTAGACCTTTGATATGAATTTGGGTTAATTTGGTTAAGTTTTGTTAATCCTATCATTAGTTTCACCTAAACATGCTTAAGGGGAGATATGGGACTTTGGGGTATGTTTGATCCATTTTAACCTATTATATTGATGTTTTGATGTTTGTGGTTGGTTATGCATGTTGCTATGATTGTATGAAATGCTTTGTGATTGGTTTCAATAGTTAGAATGGTCGAAAACGTCGTCGAATGGCGTAAACACTTGCTGGAACAGCTTCCGAAAACAGTGCAGGTTTCAGATCGGATCGGATATGGGGCTCGGATCGGATATGTTGAACTGGGCAAGGAATCCGATCGGATCGGAACATGACACTTGGGAAAATTGGCAAAAAGGAAGGCCACGCTACTGAACTGGGCTCGGATCGGATTAAAGAGGAGGATCGGAGCGGATAGAGCAGGATGAATCAGATCGAAGCACGTGAAGGATGAGGAGACGGATCGGAGCGGAAACATGAACTGGAGGGGGAATGGCACCCGACCCGACCCGAGGAGAAATACTCGACCCGAACCGATGAAGTGGACCCGACCTGAACCGATGGAGGATACTCGACCCGAACCGATGAAGAGGACCCGACCCGAACCGATGGAGGATACTCGACCCGAACCGATGAAGAGGACCCGACCCGCACCGATGGCTTGAGGAGGAACCCAACCCGACCCAGTATTGACCAATATCCCGAGATGCAAAGGTAGTCCAATATGGAAAGTTAGAGCTCAGGATCCAGTTGGGAACCAACGAGTTCACTTCATGGTTGGGCTTTGCTGCGGGACGCATGCTAAGGAGTTGTCGACGTTCATAACTTCGATTCACCACTAAAAATGAATGATGGCTACTTATCAGTGCAGTAGGGTCATTATGACCTCAGGGGCAAGGTGAAGGTAGCAAGACTACGTTATCAGTGCAGTAGGGTCATTATGACCTGAGGGGCAAGGTGATGCGTAGTAAGACTATGAGCCAGCGCAGATGGGGTGAACAACTCCATGGGGCAAGTGGACATAGTAAGGATTGGTAAGGCTATGAGCCAGCGCATATGGGGTGAATAATTCCATGGGGCAAGTGGACATAGCGAGGAATTAGTGGCTACGTTATCAGTGCAGTGAAGCCATTTATGACTTCATGGGGCAGAGTGATCGTAGCAAGGTATGTTAGATGATCAAAGTAGTGAATATCGTATGCTTTACGCACTGAGTGAGAGATGTGAGGCTGGATGCTATGTTTGATTGTTTGCCATCACTATGACACGCACACCTCCCCCACCTCCGTATCTTTACACTGTTTGATATGGTACCTTAGAGTGTTGTACAGTATGTAGTGCTAACTCTTTGGTTGCAGGTCCAGGTTCAGGTATGTTTTAGTCTACCTGTTATTGTTCACTTTAGATGCTTATCGCTCATACCAGGCTTTATGTCTGACCCAGAGTTTTATGTCTCCTCTTATTACTCTGGGTGCTCACACGAGCAGACTAGAGACAGGTTAGCTGGTGATGCGCGAGTAGCTGATTCGGAGGCGGGCAGGAGGCTTCCACGTATGATATATATATATATATATATATATATATATATACGCATTCTCCCTGTGTCGTCGGTGGTCGCTACTTGGGCATTAGTAGTGTACCTCCTTTGTCTTACTTTTGCTTTGAGACAGTTTGAAAGTTGTAATAAGCTGTATTTTGGATTTCCGCTGCTATGATGTTTAGTTCTGGTTTTCAGCTTATGCACTGTCTCTCCTATTTTATGTCAAGTATATTATTATTATATTTTATTCTATGCGCTGTGAGACATTCTACAGGTTCTTTGTATGTTCATTTCTTTCTTCCTTTTTCCTTCTGACGACCCGTTCCGTGCTAGCTGGACATGTGTACAGCGCACTTTTGGAGTAAATGTTGGTTGGTGCGGGGCGGGCCGTCACAAATACCAAGTACTCAGATAAGAATACATGAACAAGGAAATTTGGACAAGCATGAACTAGGTACTATCAAATTTTCGGCAACAAGGCAGAGTGGTGCACAAGTTCAAATGCATAATGCGAGGCAAGTGCACAAACAAATCAGTATGACCAAACAACAAATGCAAAGCAGACAAGATGTATATAATCTTTTCAAATCATGTTGAAAATAAAGTAGAATATCTATTCTTATCTTCTCATAGTCAAAGTCATAGTATTAGACTTTATTATGGTAAAAACCGAGTGAGGAATCTACTTGAATATAATGCAAGGAAGTTCAAGTTCGGTGAGGTCAGAAATAACCAGAGTAAAAGTGTAAAGGGCCACAAATCTGTACCCTTTGGAGTTGACTAAATACACACACATCTAACCTAAATTGCACGAAGATATGAATCTTTATGGGTAAATAAGAAAAGAGACAGAAGAAAATAGAAACAACACACATAATCTCACAATCACAATGGAATAAAATATAATATATATATAACAACTTTTAACATACAGAACTGTAACTGTATATATATACCAATCATCAGAGTACAACATTTGTGTGATACAGCGGAAAATATACACCAGAACCAGCGGTGAAGCCTCCTGCTCCATGCTCCTCCAAATGCATCCGTAAGAACCTGAACAACTTGATTGTCCACACAAATTTGGGCACTCAAGAGTTTTAGGGGGAAAAAATTCTGGGTCAGTCATGGGATTGGTGTAAGTGAACTCCAAACAACTTGCTGAACTTTTAAAAATCCTTTAAAAAGAATGGAACTCTCATAAGACATGACTACACATAAATATGCCATGCGGTTTTACCCTATGATACCCAAAATAATTTTTATTATAAAATTTAATGATATAATAATAATGTCTATCAATCAATAAGTAAAATAGGAATATAGCCGAAATGCTTACATCTTACATTTCGACATATTTGGTTTACATCTAAAACCGTACGACTCGTATTGGAGTTTGGATTTCCAATATGACTAGGTATGGAACCATCTTCCGATCAATGTCCTCTAATGATAAAACACTATGGTTTAATAAGAACATCTTGCAACCCGACCACACAAAGCCAACCACTAATTCCACTTTATTATACTAAATATATCATCACCATGGTTGTTGGCCTTCCAACTCTTCTTATTCCGAAGCATACAAAAAGGGACAATCGATTTCTGTAGATCAAGTGATGAAATGCCCTAATGGAAATGACCCACACATCCCTGTTGTCTATCCGATTTCAATCATTACCTGACTGATAAGGCCTGAGATCACGATTACCTTTTTGAGACATCACATTCAACTTTGAATGCCACATTACCAGATCCGCAAATAACTAATTGATTTGCACAAATATATGCTTGCCTTCTTCGCCACCATACTCGGTATATTTTTGAAAAATGTACATGATTATTGGAAATACATTATTAGACATTCGTTCATACAAGTTCATTTTGGGTCTGAATGAAACTGAAGGCACTATTTCCTATTAATCCATCTTAGCCAATTTCTACCTAAGATTGACAGAAATATCCTTTGCAATTTACTTCGTCTTTGATTATCTTCAATATAATCTAATTTGCAATGCTTATTTCCATACATTGTGGTTTTCAGATAATAAATTTGATCTCGGTCTCTCTGTAGTGGAAATGATAATATCAAATTGGCCAATACTTTGGTAGTCCGTTATTTAACTATCAAAGAAAACAAACATTCAACCAAAGATCTTATTCCATATGGAAAAACTTCTGGTTAAGCAACAAACAACATTGAGCCCCTTTTTAATTAATATTTAATTAATTAAACCATTTCCCAACTTCCATTATCAATATCTTTACCCATATATTTTTTTAAACCTCTTTGGCTTCTCACGATATTTGGAAAAAGAATTTCCTTATTTCACACAACCCTTTATTTTTTATATTTATAACATATCTCATATTTCAGTTGGAAAACATTTCCATTTACTTAATCTCTTTCACGAAACCATTCATTTTCTATAATTAAAAAATATTCGTTATTATATCTCTAAACTGCACTTTCTTAGGTTAAAACAAATGTTGCGTAAAACATAGTTACGACAACCCAAAATATCTCATATTTAGCTAACTATATTTTAATATTGATTTTCGTTACTTAATCTCTTCTATTTATTATTTAATATTGAAATCAATCAAGTTAGGGTATAATTACCTCTCAGACCTTGACTGAATCACATTCTTAACTTCAAAATGGTCAAAGATTACATATCTCGAATAATCGACATCATATATAGTCTATATGTTAAAATCTCATATTCATCTTAAACCATTTCCTTTTTGGAAATCATTACTATAACAAAAATGTTATAGCCTGTGCTTCTTCTCATGCGGAAAACATCTATTACAACAATAAATGTTGAAACCTACGTTTATGATACTGAAATTCATTTCAAATACCTTACAAAACCATTTCTATTTTATTTTTGAAATATCATTTCAAAAATATCAACTAATTAATTATCCGTTTTTAAAAACATGTATACATTTCACTTTCTAATATCCTGTGATAACCCGAATTCCGACAGACTGATTTTTTTTTTCAAAAATCCAATCTATCGAAACCCGAATTGGGTGCTCTAGTATCCTGCAGAAAGAGACAGAGATAAAGAAACATGTCAGAACTTGTAAAGCATCTCACAGCGGAAGGAATTAAAATATAATAATTCAAAAATAGCTTTACCTTATATATCATACTGTCTAACCAGTATCCAAAGCTATACCATCTCTATCATGAACCTAACCTGGAAGTATGTAATGAGGAGGGGGTCAGAACATAAGTTCTGGTGACTGGACTTAGAATGAACTTCTGTATAATCCTACATATATCGTTCAGTTATATTTTCTTGCTTACTAGGTTATTCGCGATATTAGCTCTCTAGGCTATACTCATGTCCCACTAGTAGGTTAACCTAATACAACGAATATGTAGATACCCCCAACTCGTCTAATCCTTTCCATGTATATATACAGTCCCTTGTCGTATGTCGTACGGGCTTCATCATGTAAATCTATACATCTTTAGTGTAGTGCCACCATTCTCGAAATCGTTTGGACTACCACTCTCGATCTTTCTAGATTCTGTGTATCATCTAGATCTAATATAAGGTTTGCTATCGAGCGCTTCCTAGATTCAACCAGGGTTTACGCTACCCAGGGCCACTGGGGTTTATGCTACCTATTGAATGCTTCTCGAATTCAGGGTTTACGCGACCTAGGTCCAACTAGGGATTATGCTACCTATCGAACGATGCCCCCTAGTCTAGGACACGCTACCCAGAGCGATATATGTTCCCAGACTTTCCCCACGTACGTGTCGTGAATCGTTATCGATGTCTAGTTGCACATGTCCTCTATATGTGCGGCCCGAGTCCCGTGGCAGGGCTAATCAGGAAACACGGAACTCGGTCGGGAGCTTTAAGTTATCTGCCGACGCAGATGCTAAGATCTGTTTTTATCTGTGTGTGGTTATGGTCCCACTTGACCCCTCCCTCAACTAATGAAAGGCACCCAAGAAAATCAAGAATGAAAACTATATGCAGGCCCCCTATGACCCACAAACCTATTGGCAAAACCTCACCCATAACTAAATAGCAAGTATATGGTCTGTTGGAGTTCTCCGCCTTTCCGCTTCACGTACTCGATTGACTCAAGATGGTAGGTAGAGGACGACGTGCTATCACAGGGCTAAACAAGATATCGCCGCCTCACGCTGGTCCATCCTAGTCTTTAGGTTGCTTATACTGCAACCAAAGCATACTCTTGGTTCTTGTAACGCAGACCTTAACCTCTGTGAGCCCAGGAGGATCATTTGCAACCTCACAGAGGGATACCAAGAGTACCCTCACGTCCCCTCGAAGCCGCGTGCTTTGTAACCCATACCGTTGGAGCCTTCTTCATGATTAGATGGACGTTCGCTCCTCCTCGTGTTCTACTTGGTTTTCATGACTAAGGTTTACTGCTTAGTTCTCTTAACTAAGGTTTGCTACTTAGTTTTCTGAATCGTTCGTTTTCTTAACTAAGGTTTACTACTTAGTCCTCTTAACTAAGGTTTACTACTTAGTTTCTCTTAATCGTTCATTTTCTTAACTAAGGTTTACAACTTAGTCCTCTTAACTAAGGTTTACTATTTAGTTCTCTTTCTCGTTATTTACTTAGTTCTCTTAACTAAGGTTTATTACTTGGTTCTCTTAACCAAGGTTTGATACTTAGTTTCTGTTACTTAGTTCTCTTTAACTAAGGTTTGTTACTTAGTTCCTTTTAAGTAAGGTTTACCTATGAATTCAAGCATGACTTAAGTTCTCTTTATCAAATGATAGCGTACGGGTGTTCTCTCACATTTCCAGGTTAGATTAACTTATTTCATGGTATAAGTCGTCCCACCCTTCGAGTCTTGTATTTCATCTTAAGTCATATTATTTCTTATCCCTAGGATAAGTTTATCTATTATTTAATCTTATCATTCCCCTTTTTCCTTACTTTGATATTGTTATATTGGTCAAGTTTGCCCATGTATCCAAGTTTACTTAACCCCTAATCACGTATTCAATTCAACCCACGTGTCATGTCAAATTGGTTAAGTGTTATCTATCAGTTCATGTTGACTTAACCTACCCATATATCATGTCAAATTGGTTAAGTGTTATCCAGTAGTTCACGTTGACTTAAACCACCCATATATCATGTCAAATTGGTTAAGTGTTATCTATCAGTTCGTGTTGACTTAACCTTACCATACTAGCATGTGTTATTAGTATTAATTAATTATTAATGCCCAACCTCTCACATTAGACCTATTGTTGCGGTCACTGGATGTACCAGTTGGTTCCGGGCAGGATTACTCCACAACTCAATCTGAACTCGTGTTTTAAGCACGTTATGACTAACTTCTCACATTAGAACCTATTGTTTACGCTCACTGGATGTGCCGGGCGATTTCGGGCAGGATTACACCGCAAACTCATTCTAACCTCGAGTCATCCATGTTTCATGTTTAGCCTATTGACAAATTCACAAATATGTTCATGTTCTTGTTATGCCACTAGTGTCAATTTTCATGTTATATTTCTAAACTTCCCATTTCTTTAACCAATCAAACCCAAATTTAATTAAAACACTCATGCCTCAAATTTCAGGACTTTGAATTAGATTTCATAATTACATAAGGAAGATTAAACCCAAACTTATCCAATTCCGATTAGGTTTCTAGTTTATCTATTTCTTCACCAAATTAGGATTTTTATCTTTAAATCATTTTTTCCCAAATCCCCTATTCAAACTTTATATACCTTTAGCGTAAGTTACTCCAAATTACCAATTTCACGATCCTTTCCCCTTATTTCCTTGAATAATATCAATATATACTCTGCCAATTACCCCAATATTTGCAATAATAATCGTTATGCCATAAACCCCAAATTACATATTATATTCCTTGACTGCATAAAATAGATTATGCCTAATATTTGCAATAATAATCATTATGCCACAAACCCCAAATTACAGATTATATTCCTCGACTGCATAAAATAGATTATGCCGAATATTCCCATATTCCAACCATACGTATGTATAGTAAGATTTCCTCTAGGTTCGAGATAACCTAGATCCAAAAATAAAAAGGGAAAGGAGAATAAAAGAACAATTATTATAACATGAATCTTGAATTGAATTTATAACTGGGGAATGATGAATGATAATAATACTATTATACAACATGTTTATTATAATTCCACTCACCTTGACTGGATTGGGGAAACTAAACGATTTGTTGATGTAGAACGCTGATTTAATCTTCTTATTTGATTATTGGAGAAGAGCATGAATTTTTGATGAAGAACTTTGCTACTTGATTTTATTAAACTCCAAAGTTGATGAAGAACTTGCAATATAATTTAGAGTTTTGGGGCGGCGGCCATGTTTGGTTGAAGTTTTGCGGCATGGAGGCGTCTTAAGGAATTGTTATGAATTAGGGTTAGGTCTTGCTATGTATTTATAGGTGTAGAGAGTGTTTTAGAGCCCTTAGATTGGCCTAGAAGCCATCTGACCCGTACAACACATCAAAACACGTCAAAGGAACTGAAATCGCCCAGATCTGGGGATAGGTCGACCCCCAAGTCGACCTCCCTAGGGATAGGTCTACCTCCAGGTCGACCTTCCTGGTTTTGGCGGGAAATTTCCCGCCCAGCTACCTGGGTCGAATTTCGAACTGTTTTGAATTTTTATTGAATCTTCTAAAGGCCATAACTCCTTCATACGGAGTCCGGTTTATGCAAACTTGGACTCTATTTCAAGCATAATTTCAAGACGAACGCAATGGTGATGTCCGTTTTACATTATTCCTGATATTTAAATTAAGTATCCTTATTTTATTATCTTTTCCGTTACGCAAACTGTTATCGAATTAATTTTTCCTTCTCTTCCATATATTAATTAATTTTCATTATACATCACCATTATTTACCTATCTATGCATATACACATATTTTTAATTATATTAAAAATGCGGGGTGTTACATTCTTCCACCCTTAAAGAATTTCGTCCCCGAAATTCGATAAGAGTAAACATAGATAACCCCTCGCAATATCCATCCATCAAGTGTGCATCCAGTTGTTGCAAACATTGTGCACATGTGCAAAGTGAGATACATCATAGTAAAGTATGTATGCCTAATTTGGATCCACCTGTATGTATGCAAATTTTAAAAACTCTTTCAAAATATGATGCTCACATCCTAAATATACTTGCAGTTCTATACGAATGCAATATTCTTGAAAAATAAAAATATTTTTCATCCAAGTTTTCCCACACTCTTATAGAATAAGAGCATAGTTCACCCAATTGTCGCATCCAAAACCCTACCATCCATCATTAAATTCGAAATTTAGAAAAATCTAATTTTCCAAATTTGATTTTCTTATGTTATGAAAAGATATAAAATGGAAAAATTTACATCCTCCGTTTTTCTTTTCTAATCGTACTTGGATTTTTTTATGACTATTCTATGAAGATTTCCTATTTTCCTATCCAAGCACCACCCTATAAGAAAATTTCTTCTCTTTTTCCACTTATCTTGGAAAAATTTCATATTTATTCATCTTTTTCTTAATATTTCCATTTTCTTTTCCCGTCACATTTGTTACCTTACTGAATTTATTGTTTCTTGTTAAGTAGGCTTTTCTCCTTATTAGCTTATTTGACTTAATCCAATTACTTAAATTTATTATTTCAAATAAGCTTTTTCTGTTTTCAACTCAAACAACATCCTACACAGCTACTACTATGGGCCAAGAATCTTAGGACTTTGTCATCTCAGACAATTGCGAGTCCACACAACAGGATCTACCCACTTACTTGCCCTTTACTACTTAGTAGTCACTACCAGTCCTTGCTGTGTATTACTAGCCTCTCCTTTTTTTTTCTCCAGCAACAAACCTAGGTTTCTCAATGCTTATGCATTCTACGGGAAATTTTCCATTGGTTTAATATTAGCTAATCTCTGACTATAAATTGGCAAGAGAGTAACTCCCTAAATATCAACCTCGAACACCGAAATCAACATCAGATTGACACTCAGTGAATCGCTCAACCAATCTCTAGTTGGTTCCAATTGTTTAATTCATAGCTTTAACTTTATCTCGTTCTTTCTAGGCCTTAATCCTTAACTACTCCATTTTTAAAACATAGTTTGGCCTTCTTTCTTTTTATTACATTCTTCTTCCAAAAACTAAAAGTGGTAAAACTTTTATTCTTTTCTCAAAAACTTGCTTTTGCCAAACCATAAAAAGACATGTCACAAAATAAAATGCAAAACATTTTCTTCAAATCATGAAACTGGAGTAGACAAGGACAACTATCGAGGTTACATTGTTCCTATTTACAATGTTAACTTTGGCTGCTAAGGTGCAAGCATCTACTCTATTCTTACACTCTACCGCTTATTTTGTTCGCCCAACAAAAATTTCTTTTTAAAACAATAATCAAAATTTATTGTTAACATAATAGGGATTTCAAAACTTCTTTTCAATCCTTTCACATATGAAAACTAGCGAGTTAACATGCTCTATAATATGCACCTTTTCATGAGAGAATTCTTTTAAAACAAGAAATCATTGTTTCACACAATATACCCCACTCTACTTTAAAACCCATCATGCATTTATCAAAATACTTTTAAGATTAAATCTTGGAAAAATACCACAAACTCTTTTATAGATTCAAGTTATTAAAAGCTTATCATTGGGTTAGACTCAAAGCGGGGCTTCAACTCACTAGGCTTTCCTAGGCACTTTCGCGAATTCAATTCTCTCGACTATATATATTCCTAATCCATTTTTCATTTTTCAACCTTTTCCAGTTTCTAAGGTTACATGAAACACCCCACCTCCGTTAGGGTCACTCTCAAAGGGAATGCCCTAATTTTGGTGGAGGTTTATAAGTATAAGTCACAGATATACAAGACAGATGTAAGAACACATATTTGTAAACAGCGGAAAAACAACAACTTTTATTTCATAAAAGCAAATACGTGTTACAACACATCACCATGATTGTCTTACATCCTTTCCAAAACATAACATAACACTTTCATAATCTGTCTTGATTACATTATTTAAAGAAGCATAAATAAAACATAGATAAACTGCAAAAGCCCCATAGTGGTTGTCCAAAGCCATAGTTCAAAACGAAAAGGTCCAAGCAATACATTTCTCCTCTTCAAGCTGGATGTTAAGGCTGGTCAAGCTGCAGTGTTCCCTCCCTGTGGACCTGGGGGGGGGGGGAAAGGAAGAAAAGAAGACGAAAGAAAAGTAGAGTCAGACATAAAGCCTGAGTAAGTCTAGTACTATTCTGTCTATGAATAAAGAACTGGGTATGATAAGTATAAACAAGAAGTGGGAAAGCACTATAACTTGGTTAAGTTGTCTAGGGTCGAATATACTATCGTACCCCATGGTAATCTCTGAACCCATATAAACTAGTTCCCAACTGACACCCCATAATCAGGGTGATGTGATCCATTCTATGATGATCGGCTCCTACTCGCATAGTTACATGTGTCTTACGGCCCCCGATGTTGTAGTTACCTATGCTGGTCCCACCATGGGGTGTATCAAGTCCCATGGTGGCGGCCCGACACAATCCTAGAATGCACATGTATGCTACTGGTGTCCAGTGCCTTATTTTTCTGCGCCGGAGTGTGTGCACGCCCGCACCCCGTTAGAACCTACACTGCTACACCACCGCCGTCGATTTGACCTCTTACAATCAGCCCAGGAATCGTGCCCCACCCTGCCTAGTTTCAGGGTATCTTGATACACCTTCTAGGGTTACTGCTGAAAAGGGTCCCCCGTTACTAGGTTTTCTATCTCTAGCCAACATGCTAAGTTGGTTAAGTGTTTTCTAACCTAACCCCCACCAGTCCGTTTAGTTTAGCATGTTCCATTTTGATTAAGTCTTTAGTTCACTTAATCCTAACAATCCTGACTCAGCCTTAATTGTCTTATTAAAGCCTTGACCTCTCACATTAGACAGGTATTGTTGTGGCTGCCTGTTGCCGGTTGGTTCCGGGCAGTCTTACGCCACAACTCAGTCTAACCTCGGGTCCTTATTGGGCTCCATGTTTAACCTCCCACATTGGATAGGTATTGTTGTGACTACTGGACAGCCGGGCGGTTCCGGGCAGGTTTACATCACAACTCAATCCAACCTCGGGTTAAACACATCGTATGTTCTACATTTACATATTTTGTCTTTCTTCTTTATTTTCTTATATGTAAATATTTGCGGCCCATTATTAAGTTAATGGTGTAAAGGTTACACCAATCATGGGCCCAACCCATACTTGAATTTGGGCCCTTCTACTTTATATTTTCATTTATTAATAAATTTAACCCAACGTTATTTTCCCCCGTTTAACACGTTCGTTTATTATATATATGTTGGGCTTAGCCTTTTTAAGCCCAACTTAGCCATGAGAAAAAGGGGAGGCTTAAAGCGTGATTACATACACAAAAAGGGGAATGTGAACGCATGAACTTGCAATGTGACGTTGGGACTACAAAATAGAAAGTGGTGTACTTGCATAGTGGTAACATATACTTTGGTCATAAAGCATAAGTGACATGAATCAAACCATGTAAACTTGTAGTTAAGTTAAGAATATCACTATTGACACATAAGCTTAACTACAACATGAACCTATATTTTTATTCAGGCATAATGTCAAACATAAGCAAGTCATGTTCATAAGATTACTACATGTTTACAAAGGTGCTTACTTTTGTTATTAATACAAAAGTATAATTCAACTAGAATTAATCCAACTTAATCATGATTTTAAATCTATCCACATAACCATGGCACACATATACTTATGGCATAAATATTTCTAACATGAAATCATGATTTTTACTTTAGTCATGCAAACTTGCAAAAGGGATTTTGAATCTAACCTAGCTATGTACCACATATGTCATCATATAATTCTTGTTAACAATATAGACCTAACATGGGTTTCAATTATGCAAAATATCAATCATAACCTAGTCATATTCATAAGTTTGCAAATAGGTTTTCTAGTACAAAAGCATGGCTTAATACATAGATCATGGTGCCAAAATTTCAACATAGTTTCATATGAACTACAATAACCCAAATTTGTTCCAATTACGTACAAAATGATTTTTGTACAAAAATATACATTATGATGGCATAGTAGCAAAACCCCAAACTTGCATGAATTTCAATTAATCAACTACATACATGTAGCTTCAACATGGATTACATAATTTGCGAATATTCCAAACGTATACTTGCATAAAACTACCGCAAACATGTAGTTTTTTATAATGAATAACATAATTCGAGAATATCCAAACGTATACAATATTCCAAGTCGATAAGAATCATAGTAACGCACAAATATGAATTACTTTATCGCCACAAATCAAGTATACAAACCAACACAATTATTTGTTCATACCAAAATAATACTCTACTTACAATTGTGTGGCGAATTCTCCAATTTAGGATTTTGGAGATGTGATTCCTTATTGATTTGATTTGATTAAGTTGCTTTATGCTTTAGAATTTGCCTCCTAATCCTCTCTCCAATTGGTGGCTACTCTTAGTCGTTCCTCAGCAACATGGTGGCCTTGTTCTTATTTTTGAATGAATAGATTAGGTTGAGTCTAGGGTCATTTTTATAGGGTTTATGAACTGATTAGGACCATTGATGTCGCTTGGATTGATCGTAGCCATTCATTCTAAAGAGAGACCAATTAGAGCCTGCCACCTAGCCCTAATGACAAAGCAGTCTACAGAAAATCGACCAACATAGAATAGGCCAGCCAGGTTGGGCTGGGTTCGACCTGGCTCTGGACCAGGTCGACAGCCCTGTCGACAGCCCTGTCGACCTGGTTAGACCAGGTCGACAGCCCAGTCGACCTGGGTGTCTTGGGCGGGAATTTTCCCGCCCTGGCCAATTGGGCCCGATTATTAATTTTTTCTAAGCTGTTTTATTCTGTTCGAATTTTAAACTTAATTCAGAAACTTCCGAAGGCCATATCTTCTTCATACGGACTCCGTTTTTCGAAAACTCGAACTCTATTTCACGTATTTTTCCGAGACGAACGAAATGGCGTATCCCGTTTCCCTTAGTTCTTTGATTTGAAATTAATTATACTTTAATTTGTGAATTTCACAGTTATAGAATTCGCGGGGTGTTACATTCTCCCCCACTTAAAAGGATTTCGTCCCCGAAATCTTCAAGTTAGGAGGAATGTATATCCTAACATCAAATCATCCATCTACTCATCCATCAAACACGAGCATCCATTGTCCTTAAAAGACTTCTAATGCTTCATGATCATATGCGAAGTGTGTGCGTACATGTACTTATCTAATGCAAAATCAGGCGGTCTACTGATTCAGTTGACCTCCTTAATGCGAATTATGTAAGTGCCATGAATCCATTATGTATGCAAATTTTCCTATTCATGATTCTACATGAGTGCACAATCATTCAATACAAATGCAACATCCACATGACAACACATTAAAGTTCAACCACATACGAATGCAAACATATATGCATATGCAATATGAAGTGACTGAGCCGATCTAAAACCTAGATTGTGTGTGTATATGCAACCACGAGCAACCACTAGCAATCACTTGCAACCACTTGCAACCATCATCCATAACATGTTTCAATTACATGTTTCCATCCAAAGGGTTTCTACCTAAAAGATAAGGTCGAGGAAATACACCTAAAAAGATAGATAAAAGCGCAACTTAAGGAAAAGGAAAGATCAAGGATGTACCCTCGAACAGAAAAGGGTAGGCAGTGCGTATTCTAGCTTCAGTTTCCCAAGTCGCGTCTCCCTCGGCGTCGCTCCACTGAACTTTGACGAGCTTGACTTCGCGGTTGCGTAGCTTCTTCACTTCCGTTCCTAATATGCGGGTTGGAACTTTCCTTATGGTCGCTTCGCGTTCCACTTCGGCCTCTTCGAGGATATTTGGCTCTACCACCTCAGCAGACTCATGTAGACATTTTAGGAGATGTGAAACGTGAAAAACGTTGTGGACTCCAGCCAAGTTCTCGGGTAGCTCTAATCTATAGGCCATTTTCCCAATTTTCTCGATGATAGGGAATGGCCCTACGAACCTTGGTGCCAGTTTTCCTGTGGTTCCAAAACGAACAACGTTTCTTAGTGGTGATACCTTGAGAAAAACTCTGTCTCCAACCTCAAATTCAAGGTCGGTCCTTCTCTTGTCGGCATAGGACTTTTGTCTGTCTTGGGCCGTCTTCATCCTTCTTCGTATTAAGTCTACTTTCTCTGAAGTCTCTCGGATCATATCTGGTCCAAGTATGAGCTTATCAGTAGACTCCCACCAACAAGTGGGCGATCGGCACGGTCTTCTATATAAAGCTTCGAAGGGCGCCATTCCGATGGTTGCTTGATAGCTGTTGTTGTAGGCAAATTCCACCAAAGGAAGGTGGTCTTCCCATGTCCCTCCGAAGTCAAGGACGCATAGCCTTAAGAGGTCTTCCAAAACTCTGTTCACTCTCTCTGTTTGGCCGTCGGTTTGGGGATGATAGGCTGTGCTCAAGCATAACTGCGTTCCTACTGCTTTTTGCAGACTCCGCCAAAACTCACTGGTGAAGATGGGGTCTCGGTCACTAACAATGCTAGATGGTATTCCATGGAGTCGAACGATTTCCTTGAGGTAAAGTGATGCTAGGGATGAGGCAGTTCTTTTACTTTTGACAGGTAAAAAGTGGGCGCTTTTAGTAAGCCTATCCACTATTACCCAAATGCTAGTGTTGCCTCTCCTAGACCTAGGCAGCCCATCGATGAAGTCCATTGAGATGCTATCCCACTTCCACTGCGGGACCTCCAGAGGATGTAGCAGTCCGCCAGGCTTTTTCTGTTCCGCCTTAACCTGTTGGCACACCATACACTTAGAAACGAATTCTGCCACAACCTTTTTCATGTCGTTCCAGAAGAAAGTCCTTTTTATATCTTTGTACATTTTATCTCCGCCTGGGTGTATCGTCATCTTGGAGTGATGTGCTTCCTCGAGAACCTTCTTTATTAAATCTTTTGTTTGTGGGACGCATAGTCTTCCGTCTCGCCTTAGCAAACCCTTATCGTCGATGGAGTTTATGTTGAGGTGACTTGAAGTCTCACCCCTAATTAGCCTATCAATTGTTTCCACAAGCTGAGGGTCTTCGCGTTGTGCTGTCCCTACTGAATCCACTAAAGTTGGGCGCACTTCGAGAGATGCTAGGAAGCCTGGTACGAAATCGGAGGAAGGCCTAAAGTCGAAGCTGGCTATAAACTCTAGGCTTTGTCTTTCAACAAACAACGGGCTTAGGGTCAATTTCTTTCGGCTTAACGCGTCTGCCACTACGTTGCCTTTGCCCGGAGTGTAGGAGATTTCGAAATCGTACGAGGCAAGAAACTCCATCCATCTTTGTTGCCTCAAGTTAAGATCCTTCTGCGAGAAAAGATATTTCAACGATTTATGGTCAGTGTAAAGTTCGAACTTCTCACCTAGGAGATAGTGTCGCCAAGACTTGAGTGCAAAGACATTGGCGGCTAACTCAAGATCATGGGTTGGGTAGTTCTTTTCGTGCACTTTCAACTGCCTCCCACCATAAGCTACTACCCTTCCTTCTTGCATTAAGACGGCGCCTAGCCCTGTCCCACATGCATCCGTATAAACAGTGAACATCTTGCTCCCATCTGGCAGCGTCAAAACTGGGGCTGTTGTAAGAGCCCTTTTCAGTCGTTGGAAAGCAAGCTCGCAATCCAAATCCCAATTGAACACTAGATTCTTCTTAGTCAATTTCGTGAGTGGAGCTGAGATTTTCGCAAAATCCCTTATAAATTTTCGATAGAAACCTGCTAGTCCTAGAAAGCTTCGGACCTCAGTTGCATTCCTTGGTGTCTTCCAATCCTGTACCGCCACCACCTTAGCAGGGTCCACTGCTAACCCTTGTTTGGATACTATGTGCCCAAGGAACCTCACCTCTTCTCTCCAAAAGTGGCATTTGGAGAATTTGGCTTTTAGTTGATGGACTCGCAAAGTTTCCATGATTGCCCTTAAGTGTTGAGCATGTTCCTCTTCACTCTTTGAGAAGATAAGGATATCATCTACGAAGACCACTACGAATTTGTTGAGGAAATCTCTAAATACCCTACTCATCAGGTCCACGAAGTAAGCAGGTGCATTTGTCAAACCGAAAGGCATGACAAGCCATTCAAAGAAGCCATCTGGGGTTCTGAATGCCATTTTATCGATGCTATCTTCAGCCACCCTTAGCTGATGAAAACCAGTTGCTAAATCGAGTTGGGAGAAAACAGACGCTCCTACAAGCTGGTCAAACAAATCGTCAATTCTAGGGAGAGGGTGCCTATTCTTTTTCGTTAGCTTGTTGAGCTCCCTGTAGTCAACACATAGACGGAGTGAACCATCTGCCTTTGTAGCGAACACCACTGGAGCGCCCCATTCTGAAATGCTCCTCCTAATGAACCCCTTTTCTAGAAGCTCTTTAATATGTTTACTGAGCTCTTTCCTTTCTCGTGGAGCCATGTGTCTAACGGGCAACGCAACGGGCTTTGCATTATCTACAAGATATATGCGGAAGTCTATTTCCCGCTTCGGAGGCAAGCCCTTCACCTCTTCGAAGACATCCAGATATTCCCGGACCACTCTAACTGATTGCAAATTTTCAACAGAGGCATCTAGCTATTCAAGATAACTAAGCATAACCGCATACGAGGGATTACAAGAAATTTCCAAAGTATTACCGAGCTGGGTTAGGAGTCTAACAACCCTTTTCTCACAATCAAGGATGGCTCCATTACCGGATAGCCAATCCATACCCAAAATCAAACCATACCCCGAAAAGCCCAAAACAAAGGCACTACATTGAAATTCTACGCTTAGAATAGAAATTTTCAATCCCAAACAGATCATAGACAAATGAGCTGGGCCCCCAATTGGGTTTGAAACAATTAAGGGGTCCTCTACCATACTAGTTTTTAGGTGCAGAGATTCTACTAAAGCAGACGAGATAAAGGAGTGTGATGCGCCAGAATCAAATAAAGTGCGAACGGGGTGATCACAAAGATAAACTACACTTTCTACAGAAGTATTTATACCTCGCTGTTGCAGAGGTGGCGCTTCCAGCACATGAACCTGTGCCCCTGGGGTGGATCCAGCCCTCTGCCCCTGTCCTCGTTTCTTTGGGCAGTCCTTAGCCCTGTGGCCTGTCTCACCGCAAGAAAAGCACCCACCATTCTCCTTGGCCTTCTTTTTCCGGTAGTCCTTTACTAAGTGCCCCACTTTGCCACAGAAATTGCACTTCCCCTTCTCTTTGTTGCCTTTCCCGCCTTTCTTAAAGTCTGTCTTCTTAGGCTGCAAACCCTCTTTCTTCCCTTGAGAGCTTTCTGCCTTTGTCTCCTTCTTGCCCTTATCCTCTTCATTCAGCAATGCCATTTGCACCAATCTTTCATACGTGGCTCCCATGGGTATATGGGTCATGGCCAAACTGTGTAATGGCTCATTCAACCCTTTGACGAAACGGAGAGCCTTCTTGTGCGGGGTGTTGACTAGGTCAAGCCCAAACCTAGCCAGCTCATCGAACTGATTCACATACTCTCTGACTGTCTTGTCCCCTTGCTTAAGAAATAAGAATTTTTCCAACTGCAAACTTCTTTCCGCATCTGAGAGAAATTTAGTCTCAAACCTTGCCCTAAAGTCCTCCCATGTCTCCACTGGTCTTTCAGCATTAGTGACTTCCCACCAGTAGGAAGCCTCGCCCTTCAATAGCCACACTGCCAATTGTACTTTTTGTCTATCCTCTACCTCAAAGATGATGAATAGGTCCTCCGTTTCTTTCAGCCAATTTCTAGCTGCCACGAAGGACTCAGTTCCATGGAAATCCTTTCCTTCCATAGCTTTAAAATCTTTACATATCTTAGCAAAAGTGTTTCCCCGTGGAGGAGGTGGAGGAAAAGGTGCTGCTGCAGCTGGATGATTTCCTTCAGCTGGGGGAGGAGGAACGGTAGGACCTGGCTGAGTGGCTCTTGCTTCTAAGAACCATCTAAACCAACCAGGTATTGGTACCCCTTCCGGCAAGTTAAGATCTTCGGACATGCTGAAACAAAAAAGATAGATTCAAAACGAAGGATATACCTATGGCTTTGGGGAGCGGACTTTGCCTTTTAAAATAAAATAATATTTTTCTTTTAAAAATGCTTCTTTAAATTTCCTTTTTGAAAATAATTTTTCAAAACTTTTTATCTTATCTGGTAAACCTGGCTCTGATACCAAGTGAAACACCCCACCTCCGTTAGGGTCACTCTCAAAGGGAATGCCCTAATTTTGGTGGAGGTTTATAAGTATAAGTCACAGATATACAAGACAGATATAAGAACACATATTTGTAAACAGTGGAAAAACAACAACTTTTATTTCATAAAAGCAAATACGTGTTACAACACATCACCATGATTGTCTTACATCCTTTCCAAAACATAACATAACACTTTCATAATCTATCTTGATTACATTATTTAAAGAAGCATAAATAAAACAAAGATAAACTGCAAAAGCCCCATAGTGGTTGTCCAAAGCCATAGTTCAAAACGAAAAGTCCAAGCAATACATTTCTCCTCTTCAAGCTGGATGTTAAGGCTGGTCAAGCTGCAGTGTTCCCTCCCTGTGGACCTGGGGGGGGGGGGAAACGGAAGAAAAGAAGACGAAAGAAAAGTAGAGTCAGACATAAAGCCTGAGTAAGTCTAGTACTATTCTGTCTATGAATAAAGAACTGGGTATGATAAGTATAAACAAGAAGTGGGAAAGCACTATAACTTGGTTAAGTTGTCTAGGGTCGAATATACTATCGTACCCCATGGTAATCTCTGAACCCATATAAACTAGTTCCCAACTGGCACCCCATAATCAGGGTGATGTGTTCCATTCTATGATGATCGGCTCCTACTCGCATAGTTACATGTGTCTTACGGCCCCCGATGTTGTAGTTACCTATGCTGGTCCCACCATGGGGTGTATCAAGTCCCATGGTGGCGGCCCGACACAATCCTAGAATGCACAGGTATGCTACTGGTGTCCAGTGCCTTATTTTTCTACGCCGGAGTGTGTGCACGCCCGCACCCCGTTAGAACCTACACTGCTACACCACCGCCGTCGATTTGACCTCTTACAATCAGCCCAGTAATCGTGCCCCACCCTGCCTAGTTTCAGGGTATCCTGATACACCTTCTAGGGTTACTGCTGAAAAGGGTCCCCCGTTACTAGGTTTTCTATCTCTAGCCAACATGCTAAGTTGGTTAAGTGTTTTCTAACCTAACCCCCACCAGTCCGTTTAGTTTAGCATGTTCCATTTTGATTAAGTCTTTAGTTCACTTAATCCTAACAATCCTGACTCAGCCTTAATTGTCTTATTAAAGCCTTGACCTCTCACATTAGACAGGTATTGTTGTGGCTGCCTGTTGCCGGTTGGTTCCGGGCAGTCTTACGCCACAACTCAGTCTAACCTCGGGTCCTTATTGGGCTCCATGTTTAACCTCCCACATTGGATAGGTATTGTTGTGACTACTGGACAGCCGGGCGGTTCCGGGCAGGTTTACATCACAACTCAATCCAACCTCGGGTTAAACACATCGTATGTTCTACATTTACATATTTTGTCTTTCTTCTTTATTTTCTTATATGTAAATATTTGCGGCCCATTATTAAGTTAATGGTGTAAAGGTTACACCAATCATGGGCCCAACCCATACTTGAATTTGGGCCCTTCTACTTTATATTTTCATTTATTAATAAATTTAACCCAACGTTATTTTCCCCCGTTTAACACGTTCGTTTATTATATATATGTTGGGCTTAGCCTTTTTAAGCCCAACTTAGCCATGAGAAAAAGGGGAGGCTTAAAGCGTGATTACATACACAAAAAGGGGAATGTGAACGCATGAACTTGCAATGTGACGTTGGGACTACAAAATAGAAAGTGGTGTACTTGCATAGTGGTAACATATACTTTGGTCATAAAGCATAAGTGACATGAATCAAACCATGTAAACTTGTAGTTAAGTTAAGAATATCACTATTGACACATAAGCTTAACTACAACATGAACCTATATTTTTATTCAGGCATAATGTCAAACATAAGCAAGTCATGTTCATAAGATTACTACATGTTTACAAAGGTGCTTACTTTTGTTATTAATACAAAAGTATAATTCAACTAGAATTAATCCAACTTAATCATGATTTTAAATCTATCCACATAACCATGGCACACATATACTTATGGCATAAATATTTCTAACATGAAATCATGATTTTTACTTTAGTCATGCAAACTTGCAAAAGGGATTTTGAATCTAACCTAGCTATGTACCACATATGTCATCATATAATTCTTGTTAACAATATAGACCTAACATGGGTTTCAATTATGCAAAATATCAATCATAACCTAGTCATATTCATAAGTTTGCAAATAGGTTTTCTAGTACAAAAGCATGGCTTAATACATAGATCATGGTGCCAAAATTTCAACATAGTTTCATATGAACTACAATAACCCAAATTTGTTCCAATTACGTACAAAATGATTTTTGTACAAAAATATACATTATGATGGCATAGTAGCAAAACCCCAAACTTGCATGAATTTCAATTAATCAACTACATACATGTAGCTTCAACATGGATTACATAATTTGCGAATATTCCAAACGTATACTTGCATAAAACTACCGCAAACATGTAGTTTTTTATAATGAATAACATAATTCGAGAATATCCAAACGTATACAATATTCCAAGTCGATAAGAATCATAGTAACGCACAAATATGAATTACTTTATCGCCACAAATCAAGTATACAAACCAACACAATTATTTGTTCATACCAAAATAATACTCTACTTACAATTGTGTGGCGAATTCTCCAATTTAGGATTTTGGAGATGCGATTCCTTGTTGATTTGATTTGATTAAGTTGCTTTATGCTTTAGAATTTGCCTCCTAATCCTCTCTCCAATTGGTGGCTACTCTTAGTCGTTCCTCAGCAACATGGTGGCCTTGTTCTTATTTTTGAATGAATAGATTAGGTTGAGTCTAGGGTCATTTTTATAGGGTTTATGAACTGATTAGGACCATTGATGTCGCTTGGATTGATCGTAGCCATTCATTCTAAAGAGAGACCAATTAGAGCCTACCACCTAGCCCTAATGACAAAGCAGTCTACAGAAAATCGACCAACATAGAATAGGCCAGCCAGGTTGGGCTGGGTTCGACCTGGCTCTGGACCAGGTCGACAGCCCTGTCGACAGCCCTGTCGACCTGGTTAGACCAGGTCGACAGCCCAGTCGACCTGGGTGTCTTAGGCGGGAATTTTCCCGCCCTGGCCAATTGGGCCCGATTATTAATTTTTTCTGAGCTGTTTTATTCTGTTCGAATTTTAAACTTAATTCAGAAACTTCCGAAGGCCATATCTTCTTCATACGGACTCCGTTTTTCGAAAACTCGGACTCTATTTCGCGTATTTTTCCGAGACGAACGAAATGCCATATCCCGTTTCCCTTAGTTCTTTGATTTGAAATTAATTATACTTTAATTTGTGAATTTCACAGTTATAGAATTCGCGGGGTGTTACATTACACTTCTAAACCCACTACTCTGAAATACTAACATTTCCGTTTCCATCATATGGGATATTTTCTTTCTCTAACATCAAGTCATATTGTACACTTTCCCAACCACCTAATGGTTTCCAAATTCCTATGTTCATTCCTTGAGTGTACAAACTAGATATCCCAACTCTTTTCATGTCTAGTGGGCTACTATATGGATTTAGGTTTTTATATATATAATATATTTATATTTTAGAAAATACAAATACGTTCACTCATTATCTCCCTAAGATCACTAAACCCGAAGCTCTGATACTAGATGGGACAAACCGAATTCCGACAGACCAATTTTTTCTTTCAAAAATCCAATCTATCGAAACCCGAGTTGGGTGCTCTGGTATCCTGCAAAAAATAACAAAGATAATGAAACATGTCAGAACTCGTAAAGCATCTCGCAGCGGAAGGAAATAAAATATAATATATTCAAAAATAGCTTTAACTTATATATCATACTGTCTAACCAGTATCCAAAGCTATACCATCTCTGTCATCAACCTAACCTAGAAGTATGTAATGAGGAGGGGGTCAGAACATAAGTTCTGGTGACTGGACCGAGAATAAACTTCTGTATAATCCTACATATACCATTCAGTTATATTTTCTTGCTTATTAGGTTATTCGCGATATTAGCTCTCTAGGCTATACTCATGTCCCACTAGTAGGTTAACCTAATACAACATATATGTAGATACCCCCAACTCGTCTAATCCTTTCCATGTATATATACAGTCCCATGTCGTATGTCGTACGGGCTTCATCATGTAAATCTATACTACTTTTGTGTAGTGCCTACATTCTCGAAATCGTTTGGACTGCCACTCTCGATCTTGCTAGATTCCGTGTATCATCTAGATCTAATCTAAGGTTTACTATCGAGTGCTTCCTAGATTCAACCAGGGTTTACGCTACCGAGGGCCACTGGGGTTTATGCTACCTATTGAACGCTTCTTGGATTCAGGGTTTACGCGACCTAGGTCTAACTAGGGATTATGCTACCTATCGAACGATGCCCCCTAGTCTAGGACACCCTACCCAGAGCGGTATAGGTTCCTAGACTTTCCCTACGTACGTGTTGTGAATCGTTATCGATGTTTACTTGCACATGTCCTCTATATGTGCGACCCGAGTCCCGTGGCAAGGATAATCAAGAAACACGGAACTCGATCGAGAGCTTTAAGTTATCTGTCAATGCAGATGCTAAGGTCTGTTTTTATCTGTGTGTGGCTATGGTCCCACTTGACTCCTCCCTCAACTAATGAAAGGCACCCAAGAAAATCAAGAATGAGAACTATACTCAAGCCCCTTATGCCCCACAAACCTATTGGCCAAACCTCATCCATAAATAGTTAGCAAGTATATGGTCTGTTAGAGTTCTCCGCCTTTCCGCTTCACGTACTCGATTGACTCAAGATGGTAGGTAGACGACGACATGCTATCACAAGGCTAAACAAGATATCGCCGCCTCACGCCGGTCCATCCTAGTCTTTAGGTTGCTTATATTGCAATCAAGGCATACTCTTGGTTCTTGTAATGTAGATCTTAACCTCTGTGAGCCTAGGAGGATCATCTACAACCTCACAGAGGGATACCAAGAGTACTCTCACGTCCCCTCGAAGCCGCGTGCTTCGTAACCCAGACCATTGGAGCCTTCTTCATGATCAGATGGACATTCGCTCCTCCTCGTGTTCTACTTGGTTTCCGTGACTAAGGTTTATTACTTAGTTCCCTTAACTAAGGTTTACTACTTAGTTTCCTAAATCGTTCGTTTTCTTAACTAAGGTTTACTACTTAGTCCTCTTAACTAAGGTTTACTACTTATTTTCTCTTAATCGTTCATTTTCTTAACTAAGGTTTACAACTTAGTCCTCTTAACTAAGGTTTACTATTTAGTTCTCTTTCTCGTTATTTACTTAGTTCTCTTAACTTAGGTTTATTACTTGGTTCTCTTAACCAAGGTTTGATACTTAGTTTCTGTTACATAGTTCTCTTTAACTAAGGTTTGTTACTTAGTTCCTTTTAAGTAAGGTTTACCTATGAATTCAAGCATGACTTAAGTTCTCTTTATCAAATGATAGCGTACGGGTGTTCTCTTACATTTCCAGCTTAGATTAACTAATTTCATGATATAAGTTGTCCCACCCTTCGAGTCTTGTATTACATCTTAAGTCGTATTATTTCTTATCCCTAGGATAAGTTTATCTATTATTTAATCTTATCATTCCCCATTTTTCCTTGCTTTGATATTATTATATTGGTCAAGTTTGCCCATGTGTCCAAGTTTACTTAACCCCCAATCATGTATTTAATTCAACCCACGTGTCATGTCAAATTGGTTAAGTGTTATCTATCAGTTCATGTTGACTTAACCTACCCATATATCATGTCAAATTGGTTAAGTGTTATCCAGTAGTTCACGTTGACTTAAACCACCCATATATCATGTCAAATTGGTTAAGTGTTATCTATCAGTTCGTGTTGACTTAACCTTACCATACCAGCATGTGTTATTAGCATTAATTAATTATTAATGCCCAACCTCTCACATTAGACCTATTGTTGCGGTCACTGGATGTGCTAGTTGGTTCCGGGCAGGATTACTCCATAACTCAATCTAACCTTGGGTTTCAAGCACGTTATGACTAACTTCTCAGATTAGAACCTATTGTTTGCGGTCACTGGATGTGCCGGGCGGTTTCGGGCAGGATTACACTGCAAACTCATTCTAACCTCGAGTCATCCATGTTTCATGTTTAGCCTATTGACAAATTCACAAATATGTTCATGTTCTTGTTATGCCACTAGTGTTAATTTTCATGTTATATTTCTAAACTTCCCATTTCTTTAACCAATCAAACCCAAATTTAATTAAAACACTCATGCCTCAAATTTCAGGTTTTTGAATTAGATTTCATAATTACATAAGGAAGAATAAACCCAAACTTATCCAATTCTGATTAGGTTTCTAGTTTACCTATTTCTTCACCAAATTAGGATTTTTATCTTTAAATCATTTTTTCCCAAATCCCCTATTCAAACTTTATTTACCTTTATCGTAAGTTAAATTTCACGATCCTTTCCCCTTATTTCCTTAAATAATATCAATATATACTCTGCCAATTACCCCAATATTTGCAATAATAATCGTTATGCCACAAACCCCAAATTACATATTATATTCCTCGACTGCATAAAATAGATTATGCCCAATATTTGCAATAATAATCGTTATGCCACAAACCCCAAATTACAGATTATATTCCTCGACTGCATAAAATAGATTATGCCCAATATTTGCAATAATAATCGTTATGCCACAAACCCCAAATTACATATTATATTCCTCTACTGCCTAAAATAGATTATGCCCAATATTCCCATATTCCAACCATACGTATGTATAATAAGATTTCATATAGGTTCGAGATAACCTAGATCCAAAAATAAAAAGGGGAAGGAGAATAAAAGAACAATTATTATAACATGAATCTTGAATTGAATTTATATCTGGGGAATGATGAACGATAATAATACTATTATACAACAAGTTTATTATTATTCCACTCACCTTGACTGGATTGCGGAAAATAAACGATTTGTTGATGTAGAACACTGATTTAATCATCTTATTTGATTGTTGGTGAAGAGCATGAATTGTTGATGAAGAACTTTGCTACTTGATTTGATTAAACTCTAAAGTTGATGAAGAACTTGCAATATAATTTAGAGTTTTGGGGCCGCGGCCATGTTTGGTTGAAGTTTGGTGGCATGGAGGCATCTTAAGGAATTGTTATGAATTAGGGTTAGGTCTTGCTATGTATTTATAGGTGTAGAGAGTGTTTGAGAGCCCTTAGATTGACCTAGAAGCCATCCGACCCATACAGCACATCAAAACACGTCACAGGAACTGAAATCGCCCAGATCTGGGGATAGGTCGACCCCTATGTAACAACCCGAAAATCTGGGCCAGTTTAAATTTTTTATTTTGGCCATTTTAGCGAATTTTGAATATTTAAAATGAGATTATTTTAAATAATATCGACGAAAAATTTATTTTTGAATATAATCCGACGTATATATTATATACGTCGTCGTTAGAATATAAATATTTATATATAATTATAATAGGAATTGAAAATGGCGCGGTAGTTCGATAATTCGATTTCAAACTTCAATTGAATGTACCGGGTGCAAAATAATCCGGATTTTAGTGAAACCAAAAACATTAGGATCTAATTGATAATATCTTTCCAACAAATCCGAAAGATCAAGATTTCATAGCGGGAATCAAAAGATATGTCCAGTTGAAAATTCTGAATAGTCGCTATGGAATTCAGGCCCTTAAAAATAGACATTTTGCAAATGACTTCGGATTTCGACGAAACCAGTTTTGTTGGATCCGCAGTGTCAAGTTATTGCTAGGTTTAAAATTTCATAATTTTTCGAATCAATATGTGAGCGTGGCAAAGGAAAACGCGTTTGACCAGTTTCAATTGATTTTAATCGACTGGAAAATGGCCATTTTTCCAACGGTCTCAGAATTCGACGAAACTAGTTTTGTTAGGACCGTATCGTCAATACGAAGCTAGAAAATATTTTTCTGCAATTTTTAGAGCTAGTATGTGACCCCGGTAATTTGAAATATACGTTTAAAATTCAATAAAGTGATTTAAATGTAAATTTAACGGAAACTGATTGTAACAGCCGAATCAGCCTACGATACATATCCCATTGTGTTCGGAATGGGGGTTAAACGCTATGGACGACAGGCGGTGGGCCTCGTTTTGAGGTCGAAAATAAAAGTTGCTTTTTGGTGAAAATAAAATAATTAAATAAAAAAAAACCTTCTCCTTATTCATATCAGACCCCCCCCCCCGATTAAAATCATTTCGAACAGATAAAAAAAAAAGAACGAGGAGGACGGAGGGCGCGCCGGGCTGCCCACCCGCCACCGCCCCTGGTGGCGCCGCCCACCCACCAAAGCTCAGGCGAGCTCCTCCTCCCTCCTACCTTTCCCTCTCTCCTCGAATTGAGCCACCAGCGAAGCCCTAATTTCGCCCCTCGGAGCAGCGACCCCCGCCTGCCACCCCGCGCGCCATCCCCTCCGCCTGCTCCTCCTCTGCGACCCCCTTCTTCTCCCCCTCTGCCTCCCTGATCGACCACCCACCACTGGAGAAGCCTCCGACCACCCATGAGCGCGAAAAATCAGTGAGCTTCTCCCTCTTTGTTGTACTTTAATTCAGTTTATTTTATTTAAAATACATTGTTTAAACTCGGTTTTAGTTTATCGAAGCAAAGCTGTGATTTTTATTGATTTTGAAGAAAAAAAATGATTTCTTTAGCATATAAAAACTAGATCTTTAATGATAAAAAGTTATGATTTTTGAAAGTAAAAAAGAATAGATTTTTAGTAAAAGAAA
Source organism: Allium sativum (assembly GCA_030737875.1). NCBI lineage: Eukaryota > Viridiplantae > Streptophyta > Magnoliopsida > Asparagales > Amaryllidaceae > Allium > Allium sativum. The sequence continues at coordinate 679,909,827 of CM060918.1, read as the reverse complement.
ATAGAGATTTTTATTATAAGAAAGTTACTATTTTTATTTTTGAAAAGTCATATTTTTATAGAGTGAAAAGTTTGATCATTTTTATATAGAGAACAGAGTTATAAAAATATAATCTTTTACGTTGTAGAGTTATAAAAATATATGCTTTTTATTAGGACAAAGAAATGGTTTTTATTAGAAAGGCGAAATCTTTATATTGAAAAAGGCGAAATCTTTATATAGAGAATAGCATGATAAAAATATAATCTTTATTATATGAACATCGTTGTAAAAATAGAATTTTTATCTATATAGTAGCGGTGTAAAAATGGGATTTTTATATATTGAATAGCATAGTAAAGATACGATTTTTATATGTTGAACAGCATAGTAAAAATTCGATTTTTTTAAATAAATGAAGTGATTATAAAAATATGATTTTTAAATTGAAAGTAAATAAATAAAAATGTGATTTTTATTTTAAAGACATCGAAATATAAAAATGTGTGATTTTTATATATATAGTGGCTACGGGCAAACGAAGATGACGAAGATGGGATAATGAAGAAGATTTCTCTAAATGAAGAGTCGTGGTATTGGATAGCTTTCGGTGAGAACTTCTCACTCTAAATTTCTTTTTCTAGTTATATATATATATGCTAGGATGCAGACGGTGCTTAGCAGCACCCGACACCCGTCATCCACAGACCATGGATGGCTTGTTTGTTAAATTGTTTGGTTGTGTAGTTGGTTAGTCTAATTGGTTTGAATTGAATTGTTTGGTGAAATTGAATGGATTCGATTGATGTGTGAATGGCGTGGGCCTTCACTAGACCGGGGATAAGGCTAGGCCTTGTCCCGTTTCTAGTATCGTGCCGTTATGCCGCCGAAATTTTCTAAAATATGTTAGAAAAATAAAAATATCATTTTATTTAGAGAATGAACTGAATAGAAATTCATGTGTTGAAATAGAATATTTTATCGTTAAAAAATATAATTTTTAACGTGGAAGTGAATAAAATAAAATATTCATTTACAAACCGGACGGTTTGTTTATGTACACCTATTTGAAGGACATTGATTGGGACGATAAATTTTACACGTCGCCCAACTGCACAACTAAAATCTGTGTTTAATTGTTTGAAACCCCACACGGGTGTTGGGATGAAATTTGAAGTTCACTCATCCTGATTGATTAAATATGTCGATCGATTGATTGACAGGCTGTTATAAGCGTAAGATTTCTATATTTGATGCTTATACAGTGTAGTGCACTTTGGTTGATGATTGATTATTTTTCAATGCTATTATATACATGTATTGTATGGAATCCATATAATTAACGTTATATGGTGATTGATTGGGCCTCATTCCAATCGGGAAAATAATGAATATTATAAAAGAAAATTCATGTGTTGAATATAAAAATGGTCATGTGTTGACGATGTCCAGGTGTTGAGTGAAATATTTTATACAATGAAATTTACATCTTTATCATATTTACAATTAGAATCTACTTCACGGTGGAGTCTAATTAAAAATCAAACGATAGATACCATAGTTTTATAAAATATTTTACATAACAAAAATAGTGATGTGTTGACAGTACTCATGTGTTGAGATTAGTCAGGTGTTGGAAGAAATATAGATTCATGTGTTGAATGGAATAAATATTCATTTGTTGAATAGAATAACGGATTTATTGAAATATATAAAGCCGTGTTGATTAGAGTTGCGCTATTTTGACGTGAACGATATTTATATCGATTACATTCGTTTTTATAAGGAATATAGAAAAGAAGTGATTTCAGAATATAACATTTAGAAAATATTATCATTTATATAGTAATGATATGAAATATTCAATTTTGATTAGAAATTGAATATAGAGTTGAAATGTTTTGAAAACGAATTTAAAACGATTTATAAAATATGTTTTAAAAGGGAAATTGACGAAATATATAATATATATATATATATATATATATTATATATATGTAATGGCCGGAATAGAACGCGCCGCTCCGCGGCAGTTCGTGAATTTCAACCATTGACTTCGAATTGACGTTGCGGGAGATCCGACCGTCGGATTCTCCTAAAACCGAAACCGTTGGGTTCGTATCGAAAAGAGCTTTCCAATGAATATTAGAAATTTGAAATTTAACGGTTGGATTTGGAATTATGTCCAAATCAATTTCAGAAAAGGTCGCTGTAAGTGCAGTTCGATAGCCATTGATGGAAATCGACTGTACGGGCCTTGATAAAATTATTAAAAATATTGATAATTTGTGTAAAATCATAATATGTGAATCGGAAAGAACTGGGATGAAGAATTCCACATTTGAAATGATAAAAATAGTTTTTTATCGAAATGAACCAGTTGTGAACTAGAATTAAAATCAATTTATTTTTGAAATGAATAAATTGAATTTGAAAGTGATTTTAAAACTAATCAATATTCCCAATACGTGGATTGGACTGGAGTTGAATCGAAATTATCTTCGGGATATTTCGACGTTGGATTTCGTGACTATACAGATATTGTTATGGGAATTTGAAAGATATATTTTATATCGTTATTTCCAATACGATATATGTTGGTTTCAGAATTTGATATTGAATATAAGCCAATATATTTTCTATTCAGAGCCTGGTATTTAATATCAAATGTGATTTGGGTTTATCGTGAATCGTGTTTTAGATGACGTTGGTTCTTTAACCCAGTTAAAGGCAAGATATCAATTTTTGAAAAGATTAAAACTAAGTGGAGTTTTAATGAATCTTTAATTAGATTAAAAATGTGAATTGATAATTTAAATTATCAAATCTGAAAGGTGATCAAGAATGGAGTACCACCAGTTTTGCTCCAAAGCGATAGTTAAATCTTTAATTAGATTTGAACGTGAAATGGTAATTAATTTTACCGATAACACCGTGGTGTTAGATGTGGAGTATTACCAGTTTTCTCCATGGGATATATAGGTTGGGATTGGGAAATAAAATAAATAATTACTTCGGTGTGGTTCGCTAATCCCGACTAGTTTGAAATGATATCCAAAGGAAGATTAAAGAATAAATTTAGAAGAATTTATCGTTGATAAAATTAATGGGAACCATTCCCTAAGAATGTGATTTTGTGAATAAAAGAATATTCTTAATTGGAATGAGGCGTTTGTTGTGTTTGTGTAACATTCGTTTATTATATACGTGGGTTATTCAGAAAGGCCGGGTTTATACCCATTCTGAATAACCGATTCGACGAGATGTCGAAGATGAAGACGGTGGTTGAAGACCGGAAGTCTTCACATCGTTTGGGTGATTACTGATGATCTTGATTGGGCTGTACACCCAAGATGAGGGAAACAGTTGGTGATCGTCCAGACGTACTTGGAGATGGATGGATATGCGAGGAAAGTGCCTCCGGTTTCGTTCAGACCCAGAACGAACTTGTAAATGGATTGTGTGTCTGACATTGGATTTTATTCTGTGTTGATTGATCTCTATTAAATATACATCTGTTTGGCGGCGGAGAATTTATTCTCTTGCTTAACGCCCTTCTCTGAGACGTACGAGCTCAGAGGTTGTATATCGATGGACATCAGTCGCATGGAGTGAATTGCCAATGTGGCACGCGTAAGTGGCAATTGATTAGGGCTTTTGTTGAAAAGCAAAGTCTTGTGGTTGATGATCAAAGCACGGCCTGTGTGGCGTAGCTTTGTGTATAACGTGAATTCGCGAGCCTCACACCTCGGTATGAGTCAAAAACGGGAGATGGACCGCTGGGAGAGCACGACGTTTCTTTCTAGCTAGGGTGGTGTCAGTGACCTACCAGCCCTGACATTTATATACTTTTCACCTGTGTGGTTGTTGGATACGAGGCGCCTCGGATATAGGTCTGTAAGGACCGGGAAACGTGTGTTCAGGAATAACTAATCCTCAAAAGTAAGAGAGGACCGACCCAGCCGATTCCAAGGATCAAAGTGGGGTCCTGAGGCATTTGCTAGAGTGTCTCGAATCGGAGAGGAGCTTACCCCTTGCCTCGGCTCATGACAGAAATCCAATTTCCAATACGTGTGTTTCGGTTTTATTTGTAGAACCTAGTATGGCGACATATTGGTATGGGTCATTAATGCCGCCTATGATTGATATTTATGATTGAAATTGTTTTGACACTATACACCTATAATAGTATCAAATAATGTGTTTTAAACGTATCAAGCATGCTTTGGCTGTTATAAGGTAAAAACTCTATCCTCCGGCTTGCGTTGCATTGTGTGATGGGACCTGGGTCTTATAACAGCTTCATTTTTCTTTATTTAGCATTGCGCTGTTTGTTTTATGCACTGGTATTCTTGGGAGGAAACCCGTTCCGTGTTATACGGCGTGGTCCCTTGATTTACCGAACTTTAAAATAAAGAATTATAACTGTTTTAGTTCTCACACCAGTCACATGACTGACCTGGAGTTTATTGTTTTAACCTAAACTCTGGGTGCCCCTATTTTCCACACGGGCAGCTAGTAGTTTTGGTTTTGCAGATTTATATCCACAGGGTCCTGATTTACAGCTGGAACGATGCTCGGAAAGCTCTGTATCCGTGTATCACTTCTAGTTGTGTTTTGTATATTTTCCGCTGCTATGTAATTCATTGTAATCTCTGATATTTGTTGAATGTAATTTATTCATTTATGCTCTGTATATTCTTGTATCTGATGGAATTGTTGTAATAACAATGAAATGTTCTTCCGTATGCGCTCTATTTTGTGTTGTCCTCAATTCTATCCGTGCTTTCCTTCACGGGGAAGTTCGGGTCATCTCACCCTAGGTCGACCTCCCTAGGGTAGGTCGACCCCCAGGTCGACCTCCTGGTCGACCTGACCCCCCAGGTCGACCTGCCTGGTTTTGGCGGGAAATTTCCTACCCAGCCTCCTGGGTCGATTTTCAAACTGTTTTGAATTTTTGTTGAATCTTTTAAAGGCCATAACTCCTTCATACGGAGTCCGATTTACGCAAACTTGGACTCTATTTCAAGCAGAATTTCGAGACAAACGCAATGGTGATGTCCGTTTTACTTTATTCCTGATATTTAAACTAAGTATCCTTATTTTATTATCTTTTCCGTTACGCACACTGTTATCGAATTAATTTTTCCTTCTCTTCCATATATTAATTAATTTTCATTATACATCACCATTATTTACCTATCTATGCATATACACATATTTTTAGTTATATTTAAAATGCGGGGTGTTACATATCCCAAGAATAAATCATTCTAATATTGAAATCTATTTCAAATACCTTACAAAACCATTTCTACTTTATATTGTAATATCATTTTGAAAGTATCAACTAGCTAATTATCCGCTTTTAAAAACGTGTATACATTTCACTTTCTAATATCCCGAGAATAAATCATCAAAATAAAATCGATTTCACCTTTATAAATCCTTATTATAATCCACCTTATTATTTAATAAAATTCCATTATAAAATTTCTTAAATAAGAAAAGATTCTGGTTTGGCCTGATTATCAAAATTCATAAGTTTATTTTTGATGAATTCTCTTTGTATAAAAATCCATACTTTGCTTACAAAGCAAAATGTTTTAACATTTCAAAGAATGTTACCAATTCCCATTTATTTTTATAAAATTTCTAATTATATAATTCTTTTACTTATGAATTTCCATTATAAGTTCATATTTTATCAAAACCTATTTAAGGTCCAAAATTATCTATAATTTGGTTTATAAATTCATATTAATTTTAAATTTATTTGTAAATTATTGGTTCAAAAACCAATAATCCACTCGCCTAATTTCCATTGTATATTATTTTATATAAATAAATTATAAACCTTGTTCATAAAACAATTTGCTTCCTTGTCCTTCCATTCTACTTAAATATTCAATGTCTCTCTTAAAAGTATTTCAAATACCATAAATTTTTAAATATTTAAAAACACCTTTTATTTGATTTCTAGTAAGCCTTTATCAATTAAAAAATTAAAAATTAAGATAATATTATATTATTACAAGAGTATATATATAAACATAGGATTTATTTCTATACCTTTAAATATTGAAACAATAGCATACTAAAATATTTAATTTTCTATTATAGTTATAGTACATGAAATTCAAATATCCTTTCTAAAAATAATTATTTTTACTAAATACACATAGTGATTTATAGTTATAAATACTTCTGGATTTATCTCTATTCCATTCACATTCTGAACTTTGGAATAAAATTCATCATTTCCTTCCGAATCATTTCAAATTCATTTTTAAATTCACACCATAATTTATATGCCCAAATTATCCAATGTTAATTGTTCACCTTATTTATAAACATCGTTTATAAATTAAACTTATTATTTTATATATTAAAAAAAGTTTATATTTCCAAATCCATGTGAGATTCAAATTCTATTTCAAAAAAAATTCCTTTTTAAATTCTTTTATATATATCTCGAATTCCTTTTTATAAATTCATTTCTTAATAATCCAATTTTAAATCAATTCATTTTTTAAATAACTCGTTCTAAACTTAATTCATTTCTCAAATCATATATATAATTACATGATTCACAATTCAGTTTGAATATTTTTTTTCCAGAAATATCTCTTTTGAAATAATTAAACAAACAGCCGAACCATTTTTCCTAAGTCTCAGAATCTTAATTTAACTTCAAACTTTTTTAATGAAGTACTATTTTAATATAAGTCTTTTAAATTCCCATATATTTTTTCCATTTCTTTTCTAAATTCAAATTGTTATTTTCGATATTCAGAATGCCAAAATCAAAGACTTGTGTTATTCACCATGCAATACCAATAATCTATCACATGTCATTAATCACATCATATGTACTATATAGGAAACCAATTAATAAAATTATTGAGGAATCTAGTTGGATCCCTGCAACCTACTTTTCCTACATCCACAGATGTTAATCAACATAATAATACCAATCCCACTTCAAGGTCGGATATAGCGATATAAAGGGTCATCCGCTATTATGCAGGGCGCATAGGGTCTCGTCCACTAAAATGTGCGGGAATATCCAACTACCAAGCCTATACCTACTATGTGTATAATAGCAAACAACTGATAATGATTTACCAATCCATTCAAGCAACCAACAATTATTTTTAACTAATAAAAATAATTTTGGATATTTAAGTTCTGAGTGAGTTTACTCACCTTGGTTTTTCATTTGCAGATCCGGTACAATTTTAATTTAAATTGAATGATGTTTGATTTAAATTTGAATTCCATAGTTGATTCGAATCGACTCCACTATAAATTTAAATTGAATGATGTTTGATTTAAGAGAACCATAATTGAATGATGTTCTGAGTGAGTTATTTAAATATTGAATTTGTAATATAAGTGAATTTATATATGAATTAAAACGAAGTTGAACGTATAAAAATATATATTAAATTATAATCGAGCTCAGAACGACCCTGTAGTTCGTAATTTAACGTTCTGAACTTCAACTGAGTGTACCGGACTCGTTTTAAATCGGATTTCTTCAAAACAAGAAGCGTTGGAATCTGTTGAACTGTATCTTTCTAACAGAAGTGAAAAAACAAGATTTCAGCGTATAAATTGCAAGATATGCCCAAATCAAATATTCAGAAAGTCGCTATGAAATCATTTATTGGCCGTAACAGGTTATTTGAATATAACTTGATATCGGATGCAAATCGGGACAAGGTTCTTTTGAGGCGCAACGATAATTTAATTTTTAGAAATTTTCTGTAATTTTTAATTAACTAAATATGCAACTTTTTATTTGGAGTATTGTGCACCCTATATCGGTATTTCGGGGTTTCAAAATATAAGTCCATCTACCGGTATTATTATATTTTTGGGATCATGGCACATCGCTCGACACTACCGTATGCTCATCTCTATCCGTAACGGCTCAGAAACGAACTGAATCTTACATAACACGATACCCTATAAAGATCTAACCTACCTTAAGAACAACCACCCTTAGTAAACGCCGAAGCCATATTTCATGGAGCGTTCCTTTTAAGAAGACATCACAGACTTACCTTTTACCATACTGGTGATGGATGAACATACTTCGAAATGACCATGCATAATAAAGCTATCCTTTCTTTCCCAAGACCAAATATCACCTAAGCGGACCTACAGGAGAGGTGTACATGCTCATCTAACAGTGAACCTCCCTGGTACATGCTGCTACTGAAGAGAAAAGATAACCTACCTAGTACCTCCCTTATTACTTAAGTCCAAAGTAAATTTCAAATGCCATACATGTTTTCAAAATGAAATGAAAGAAAACAAATTTAAAAATCTGTCTCTGTACGATAGTAAAGCTACCCTTACCGCCTTATAAATTGAAATCATAATTCACTGTAGTCGGTATGGGATAATAACACTGCAGCCATACTTAAATTTAATGCGCGGCCATAACTGTACGCGGTGGAGAAACGACGTCCTTCTTGACTTAAAACATTTTCTCACTGTATATATATCCTCCCCGTTACTTTATCTCTGTAGACCATTCTCTAGTACAGTGTACCTAACCTATCGTCAATACCCTACCGCAATTACCTTATTACTGAAGGTTCCTCCATCCATAAATATGGATAAAAGTCCCACTTTCACCGCATATGTATCTATATATTTGAACTCTACCTCTTCTATGATTCTCACGGAAACAGCAATAGGAAATGTTTATTCCCTGGAAGTAGCGGTGAAGGAAATTGCATGAAGAGCACGGTGGTGTGTATAATAATGCACAGGAGTTTGCTTGCTGCGGAGGATTGCTGGATGAGTTCAGAAATGAGAGATCTTGGCATAAGGGAGCATGGAAATGGCCATAAAACAAGAAAACACTTACGGGTATTTTGTTTGGAGTGTGGCAGGGATTCATTTTCGGTTGATGAAATTGCAAATAGTGGACTGATGCTTGTGATGTGAAGTGGAGACGTTTAGTGACTTTTTGCTCGATGAGAGCTTGTAGCCGTGCATGAGGCTGACAGTTCAGGCCTGGGTGGATGCGTGCGGGCTTCGAATGAAGAGAATAAACAAATGATGAAATGGGGTTAGTCACGTGAAGAAATGGCGAAACAAAGCCGATGTGAAGATCTGGGTGTCGGAAGCCGCAACAGTCCTGAAAAGGACAATGATCTGGGTGGCGAGAGTGAAAAGGGAGTTGCCGTAGAAGGAAGGCGTATGATTTGCAGTAAAGAAATTGCATGGGCAAGGTAACGCTGGCTTTGTACTTCTTTGTGCCACGTAGGTTTGGGCTAGTATGAGTGAAGAGGGAAAAGAATAGAGTAAAAAGGAGTGGAAGGAATTGGGTAATGACAGAAGCATATTTCAGAGTTTGGAAAGAATGAGTTTTTGATAGAAAATATTATCAACATCCTTACTTGGATTTTGTTGGGTGGGAGAAGAAGTTTTGTTGTGCATGAAGCATGAAGTAGCGGGACGTTGAGAGAAGGTGGTGGCGAAGGATCGGAGTTGACCTCCGATCAACTATAGCGATGGTGGAAGAAGTTCAAAAGGACGGACTGATGTTGAGAAGTGGATTTGTTATGTATAAAGTGTGTGTACAAAGGAAGCATCGGTAACCGCGGCATGATCAACGAGGAATGGTAAGGGCGATGCGGGATATGATGAGGAAGAAGGTGACTGTTGAAAAAACACGGTTATAAGGTTGAAACTGAATTCACATTTTGAAGTGGAGTCCGCAGTGTCGAGATAATCAGTACAGTGTTGGTGCACGTGCACCGTGCGCACAAATGCACAGAAGCTTGGACTGATGAAAACAGAGTGAGTGAAGGAGAAGACACTGTTGATGCGGAAATTAAAGCACCGGGAATGATCCACTGACGCAAATCGTTATTTAACGGTTAACGCGCGAAGGTGAGTAAAATCACTAACTCTGATCTATTTTAAAATATTTTAATTATATTTTAATGTTGTTTGAATCCTGTGTGATGGTCGATTAGGTAGATTGCAATTAACTTGGTTGAATATTATATACCGTTACGTATGTACACATCATCGATTGGACACTGATTCCACCGATTAGAATATCCCCTAGTATAGAGTTAGTGTAAATTGTGTTGACTGACATCTGTGGATGCGGAAACCGGTTGGAGGAATCCGACCGAATTAGAACCCCATGTGAATATTGATGTTGAACGGAAATTCAATCATCTGTTTCGATAAATCAATCAACGATATCAATTTAGAAAGTGATAACAGTCGACTGTAAACCCGTCGTTTTGTTAATAAGTTGATTGGCCGTCAGGCAAATCAACGCCGTTAATTATAAAAATTATATTTTTATAATTAAAGTAAAGTTTAAATTTATAATAGAAGTTCTGTTATAAACCAGTATGTTAGAGTTCGTTTTCATAAAATAAATAAAAACGATAGTTGACATTTAAATAAGTTATAAAGCAGAAATTATCTGACGAATAAATATGTGGATAATTATATTTAAGATAAACCATTTAGAAATATTATTAGATTAATTATATTAATCAAATGTTAAGAAGTAATTAAAATCAGTTAAGGAATTTACTGATGGAATGAAGTTGATTTTAATCAACTGTTATTTGGGAAAATAATTATTAGATTAATTGGTCTTTAATTAATCTAATGAAACAGTTTAGAAATAAATAAATCCAAATTAATGAGATTTAATTACCTTTTGGTTAAGAAGTTATAAATAAAACTGTGGGATGGAGAAAGCGAAGAGTTAATGTTTAATAAAAATAATCATAAACAGCAGAGATTTCAAAGTGAGGATATGGTATTATAAAACCATAGTTAAAATTAAACAAGGAAATCCGATTTGTTGTATATTATAAGTAATAAGGGATTAGAGTACAGACTTATATTTGTTCTAAGGTAAGAACGTTGTCGATCAAGGTCTGAGAGGTAAATAAAATACCCCAACTTGAACGGCTTCATTATTATCGAGGAACGATATCAGTTTGTGACGGAAAGAGATGTCAAGATTGGTATAAAAAGGAATATGGCAGCGTATTGTAAGTCTTAGAACTATAGCGATAAAATAAACGTTGTTGACAAGGTAAGTGTGACTGTAATGTTGAGAATAGTTATAAAGAGAATACTACAGCGTATGACAAGTTTTTACTATAGCGATAAATTAGCGTTGTTGACCAAACTTAAGCATGATATTTATATATAGTAGCACTTCCTAGGAAATGCTACAGTTTTGATTTGAAACCCACTTATTCTAAAAGTAATAAGTAACGATATCTGTCCAAAGAAATATAAGAACGAGTTAGAAAGAGATATTAGAAAATTGTTTCAGAAAGCAATGACATCATTTCAATATTCGAAATGGGATTAGAATTAAACCATTAGGATTGGGAATTTTAATTCGACGATGTCGAATGTAATAAAGTAAATCATTTTTAGGAATTATAATCTGAGAAGACAATTAACATTTAGTTTTAAACAAATAAATGTTGATAGAATAGGAATCAGAATTTAGTTATAAACTTGATATCGATTGATAAGAAGTTGACTTAGAGAAAGAGTTTATAAAGTGGAATAGGAGTGAAAAAGTATGGAAGAGTTTTCGGTAAATCAGATAAGGGAAATTATTACGTGAAAAAAGAGTTATATGATAAAGATGTTCAGATTTCTATTATAAGGGATGGTATTCATATTTCAAAGTGAATAATGTTTTAAAGGTGAACGTTGGGCCGATTAAAAGGTTAAAAGGAAATTGGAAATATTTTCCAATATAAATAGGGTAGATTATCCAAGTATAGAAATAAAGAATGTGAAATTAATGGTTATAGTTCGAACGTTAATAACGTATGTTTCTGGAACATGAAAGAATAAGAGTCTATAATAAGTGGAAATGTTTTCCAAGAAGCGTAAAAAAGGCTAAAACGGGATTTGAGAAATATTTGGTAAGAAATGGGAATTCGAAGAATAAAAACGAATGTGTGATGTCTAGTATACATTTGAATGAATGTTTGTTTTTACTTCGATGGTTAAATAACCGACTATCGAAGTGTTTTGACCATCGTTGTCCATACGGAGAGATCGGTTGGATATATTATCCGGAAACCACTCCGTATAGGCATAAGCGCTGCGCATTAGATATGCTGAAGATATTGAAGACGGAGTTAAATGCAAGGGTCGTCCAGTTCTAGAATGGTGTTTTCTGTTTGTCCAGTCCCAGGACAACTTGTATGGACGAGTGTCTGGCAGAGTATTTCCAACAGTCATGCCGTTGATTTTACGAATATACCAAGTTGGTGGGGAGAAGGTAACTTCTCTCTATTCTACACCCAGTGTGCATTTGTGTAATCAATGTGTGATTACGGATTTGACGATGTGACATTCAAAGTGAATGGTGATCGGATGTTCTGAAGATAGACGTAGCCTCTAGCCTCACAACCAGGAATGACAGAAGTTGGGCTAGGCAGCATGGCTAGTTGGGTCATCCCCAAGTAGGGTGTATTGTCACTGATCTAGAGAAAATTCATATTTATACTTCTTTTCGATTCTGTATCTTCGGATGACGGTTGGATGGCCTGCAACCGTGGTGGCAATATATTCGCGACACTCAAGCTAAATGAGTGAGCGGTCATGTGTGGCCGGGTTGCAAGACGTTCTTGTTTAACCCAGAGTGTATCCCCTCTAGAGTACACTATTCAGAAGGTGCTCCCATACCTTGTTTGTTGAAAACCATTCTCCGATAAGCGCCCTGCGGTTTATGATTTTATACTATATATATGTGGAACGTGAGATGCAAGCGTTCTACTACTTGATTACTAAATTGAGTACACATTATTATAATATCACTGAAGTTTGATATCAAAGTATTTTGGGTTATAGTTAGGTAAAAACCATCCATGTCTATGTGTGGGCTGGTCTTACTATTATCCTTTTGTTCCAAAAGGAATTTCAAAGTTAAACAGTATGATTGGAATTTACTCACACCAGTCCCATGACTGATCCAGAGTTTATTTTGTTTGTGTTTTCCCTAAACTCTTGGGTGCCCAAATTTGTACGGGCAGTCAAGTGTTTCAGGCTTTGCAGATTCACTTGGAGGAGCTGGAAATAGAAGGCTTCACCAATAATTAGTTAGAGATTATTTCCGCTGTGATGTCTATGAGTTACACTCTGATATGGTATGTATATGTACAAATTCAGATTTGTATTTCAAAGTTATGTTGTAATAAAATTTATTCATTCCGCTGTGAGTTTCGTGATTACTCTGATTCTGATGTTCAGTGAGTTCTTCTTCTTCTATTCTATTAGTTATATCTTATCTTTCTCACCCTCTAAATTCTTCTACTAATGTCCCGGTATTTTCGATGCTTGAATAGTCAACAGTGTGTTTTTATGTTGATTTTCTGGGTCGAAAAATCCACGCCATTACATTAAGTCTATACGAGCCCAACGAAACTGACGCGTTCGAATTTGATAAAATATGGTAAAGACATATCTCTTGCAAGTTTTTGATTTAATTAATATAATTGTATAATTAACAAATTTTGTTAATTACCTTAATCACTTAATTAAGTTAATTAATCTCCCCTTACCCCTACGTCTTCCCAAGGTCAACCCAATCGAGCTCCCATCATTCCCTTTCCAGGTTGCAACATCGAAAACTTCGACTCCAAAGCTCTATTGTGTTGTCACTACCACACACCATTGCCCCTCGCACACCATAGATAACCGTTTCATTCATGCATCCATGCCAGCGACCTTGGTCCATAACTCCTCGGCCTCCTCCATGCAAATACTGTAAATGGTGCGATTTTTTTAGAGTTAAACTCACCAAAGCTTTTGCCACCGAACCTCCTCGCTACTAGAAGATCAACGCCATCCTCCATTCCACCCATCTCTATCCCAATCGAAGCTGAAACTCGGCCCAAGCTTGCTGGTTCGAACGTCAGCCTTAGCAAATAGCATCGCACCCAACAACACATACACGGTTTTTAAAAGGAGGATTAGCCGAGTTCAATGAATCAAAGTTTGATTGATTACATGAAGTATTTGATTTTATATGAATTTTCAAAGATTTCTAAAGGGGCAGCTTAAATTGTTTTGCTCATGGAAATGAGCTGAAGAGGGTTGGAGATATTATATAGGCGAGGTGTCTTAATTTTATATTCGATTATATTAATGCGTAAATTTTATTTGAATGTTTTTAATTCGTACAATCACATACAAAATCCAATCGCGATGAAAATTGACATCTTGCTATAGTTTGACATTTCAGACCCAATGAAACTTGTTACATCGAATTCTGATATCGTTCGAAAATAAAACACTATTTTAAATTTTAAATTGTTAATCGATACACATTTATATTGCACACGCTCACATAACAACTACAGTTAATACAAAAATTGAAATCTAGCAATAATTAATCATTACACATTTAATAAAATCGGTTCGTTGAACTCTGAGGTCGTTTGAAAATTGGTTATTTTCATAGGTTAAACTAAATCGATAAAATATAAGTCGATGAAGAAACAATCAAATCCACTGATAATAAATTATTATCATCGTTCTAATTCAAACAGAATTTTTATAAATCATTAGAATCGTTTTGATTCATTGTTAACTTAGAATTCAATTATTTCAGGCTTTCGTATTACGAAAATTCGATAAATTCGAAATTAAATCGATAAACTCCATATTAATCCATTTATATTTCTAATTCAACGTTTGAAACAAGTTTTAAATATTCATAATTAAATGGCTAAAAATCTGGGTCGTTCATTCCTCCCCCTTAAAAGAATTTCGTCCCTGAAATTACTAAGGTAGGAAAAATGCTACAAACCTATTAATTTTTTAAAAACCCACTTATGTCCATTTGACACTCATATTTACACATCTCTAGTTTCATACAAAACTTTTAGTTTTGATGTAAATAATTGATTTTCCTTTTCTAATTAAATATTCTTTAAATTGTATCCAATTTAAAAATCATCCCTTTTAGCTTACAAAAATTTTCAAAAAATTAAAAAAAAATTCTAGCTCCCTAAATTTTTGGAAATTTTCGACAAAGTCTCCCTCTTACGAACGATCTTTTGCAAAAAGAGATAAAAATGTATACATCGACCCACATGATCGAAAAAATAGTTCATATACCCTATTTTTATATTTTGTGTGACCGTACCATAAATAAGCATTGTTAAGCGAGTTCGCTTAATTAATAAGTAAATTTCGCAACCAAAATCAAGCCAAACGGTCTTCTGGTACCTGTACTTGCACAATTTAAACACATAAGTCTCACAGTATGAGAATTCAATTAATTTCATTCATTTATATAGTTACACATGGATTCATCACCAAACATGTCATATCATGTGTATTTAGCATGTACATGCTATTACAAGTCCTGACACTTGTTATTCGTTTCAAATTTAGTATATATGTCCTATTATTTACATTACACACCATTTATACTCACATTCATTCAATTTGAATGATTTACAACCAATATTTTCACACTCAATCCATATACCACACACACACATTCACATTCATTCAAACCGATTCCAAATCAGTTTATTCACTTTTGTTTACGACAAATGACAATTTATATGAAAATATAGTGACATTCATTTAACTACATAGTCACTTAGGCTTATAATTATTTTAGATTGATTTCAATTAATCTATCAACTTTATTATTTCATACTAATTTTATCCACCAATCTTATTTTCTAATTCTGTATACAATCAACAAATCAATTTTTAGATATCAAATTTTCTTCAGAGATATTAACTCTTTAAATTTTTGATTTTTTTGCCAATACCTCCTTTGAACGGCTTAATCGGTACCAAAAAAAATGCCTCTAGGCCCTTTCCATTCAAAAAGAAAATTAAAAAGCCAAGCGGCTTGCTCATATAATCATCAAACCTAATTAAATTGTAAACATGTACCTTTTTGTTGGGCATTCAATACAATTCCAATTTATTTCAAAGCAATCCAACCTGTCCTAATTTCTTCGCATTCAATTCACTAATTAATTAATTCGTTCATTCTCCTAATTTGTCTTATTTTCAACTAATCATGCCCAAACACACTTTTATTTGCTTACAACAGTCGAATTATGTTTATAACTCAAGTTTTATATTAAATTTTCAATTTTAATTCACCAATCCAATTTACTTAACCAAGTTAAGTTCTATCTATATATTCCATTAACTAATTAGCTTCTTTAATCAGTTATCTTCATTGCATAATTCAAAATCTGATTTTTATTTCAAAAATCAACCCCTTTAATTCACTTGAGCTCATATTAATTTAGTAACCCAAGTTTGGATTTTTTTTTAATGGAAATCCAAATTTTATTTGCTTAAATCATTCCATTTAATTAAATAAATCATTATGGTTTATAAACCACATATTGCGATTTTTCTAGAAAATTGATTTTGACATAACTCAAAATCTACCTGATGAAATCCAATTTTTTTCTCTTCCATTAGGGATTTATAATCCAATATATCCGAATGATTCTTATTTCAAAGAATTTCGACTTATATTGAATCATATGTACTCAATTGAAGTTCAAATCATAAAATTATGAGCTACTTCGTCGCGACGAGCTTGTTTTAATTAAATTTTAGTTACACGTTTAAACTTCATTTTATCACTAAATTTTAACCTCTTCCTTTTATACTTTAATAAAAATTAAGCTAGGGTTTCAAATTAACTTGAAAATTTTCGACTTTCCAAAATCATCGAATATTCCATCCAAAATTCATAACTAAGTTATAAATTTATTTACAGCTCAATTTTCGATATTTAATTCCATTCGATATTATTTCTAATCAAGTCAAATTTCATTTAACTTAAGTTAAATTATAATCCATTTGATTCATTGTTGTCATTTCAATCTATTTAACTTGCACAAATTAAACTTAAATTCAAAATTCAAATTCCCGACTTTTGGTTTCAATATAGTTTATATAATTATACGCATATATTTGTAACAATTGCAATTCAAAACATTTGAAAATTGTAAAACAACTTGCTTTTAAAAAAAATCCAATAGAAATTTTATATGATAGCAATCCATCACTTAGAAACTCGAAACTGAATATTGATAATGCGGTAGTCATCACCAGAATTATTTTTCCAACAATGGAAGTGAGAGTATTTTATCACTTTCAAAATCCATTTAAAATGATTTTTATTCAAACTCTTTTCAAAGTAATGCTATATTACTTTATATACTTCACAAAAATATTTTCCATCTTCCGAGGATTTAAATTCCAAGTTCTGATTTGAATCCAATTTTAGCTCATCTCATTTGTATATATTATCTTTGTACAAATTATATTTGGTTATATATAACCATTCCATATTTTATATAATCTCATTTGATTATAATAATAACAAAAACACATCCATATATTATAATAATTTCAGAAAATTATTCCTTTATATCAAAATATAATTTTTGGGCAAAATTATTTCATCTACCCACTTTAAAACAATATTATGTCGAATTTTTCAGATCAAGTGTTTAGAAACTCTTATAGACTTCATGGCGTCCCATGATTTGATCAGAATTCATAAACCACTCAACAGATAAGCCAACATAATATAATTTTTTTATATCACTAGCAAATACAAACTCATATTTATATACACACACACTCAAACACATTCTAGAGTACTGCTGATCCTATCTCTAATGAGTAAACCCCAATAAAGCCTAGGTGTTTTCTCAGCCTAAGCTCTGATAACTATGTAAAGTCCTGTAGATCCATACCCTTTGAGTTGACCAAATACACACACATCAAACCGGAATTGCACGAAAATACGAATATTTATGGGTAAAGAAGAAAAGAGATAGAAGAAAATAGGAACAGTGCACAGAATCTCACAACCGCAATGGAATAATATAATATATATATATATAACAACTTTTAAAATACAGAACTATAACTGTATATCCATACCAATCATCAGAGTACACATTTATGTTGATACAACGAAAAATATACACTAGAACTAACGGTGAAGCCTCTTGCTCCAAGCTCCTCCAAATGCATCTGTATGAAACTGAACTACTTGACTACCCGTACAAATTTGGGAATCTAAGAGTTTTAGGGAAAATAAAACAAAATAAACTCTAGGTCGGTGATGGGACTGATATGAATAAACTCCAAAGAATTTGCTTAACTTTTAAAAATCCTTTAAAAAGAATGGAACTCTCATAAGACACGACCACACATAAACATGGCACATATTTTTACCTTACAATATCCAAATTACTTTTTATTATTAAAATTCAATGACATTATAATAATGTCTATCAATCCACAAATAAAATAGGAGTATAGCCGAAATGCTTGAGTCTCACATTTCAACATAATTGGTTTACATCTAAAATCTTATGGCTCGTATTAAAGTTTGGGTTTCCAACTTAACTAGGTATGGAACCATCTTCCGATCAGTGTCCTTTAGATATAAAACATTGGGGTTCAATAAGAATATCTTGCAACCTAGACACACATAATCGGCCACTCATTCAACTTGAGTGTACCCAATAAATCATCACCATGGTTGTTCGAATTACAACCGTTCTTATTCCGAAACATACAAAAAGGGACAATCGATTTCTATATATCATGTGATGATATACTCTAATGGGTATGACCCAAATAGCCCGGTTGCCTACCCGGTTTCAGTCATTTCCCAGTTGAAGGGGCCTGAGGTCACGATTACCTTTTTGAGACATCACATTCAACCTTGAATGCCACATTACCATATCCGCAAATCACTAATTGATTTGCACAAATATACACTGGGTGTTAAGCTAAAGCAGTTGCCATCTTCACCACCTTACCCGGTACATCTGTAAAAATGAACGTACGTGATTATTGGAAATACACCGCCATACATTCATCTATGCAAGTTCATTCTGGCTCTGAATGAAACCGAAGGCACTATTTCCTATTAATCCATCTTAGCCAACTTCTACCTAAGATTGATAGAAATAGCCCTTGCAATTTACTCCGTCTTCGATTATCTTCAATATAATCTAATTCGCAATGCTTATGTCTATATAGAGTTGTTTCAGATAATAAATCTGATCCTGGTCTCTTTGTACCTATAATGATAATATTAAATTGGCTAATACTTTGATAGTAAATTATTCAATTATCAAAGAAAACAAACGTTCAACCAAAGATCTTATTCCAGATGGAAATACTTCTGGTTAAGCAACAAACAATACTGAGCTCCTTTTTAATTAATAATTAAACTATTTCAGAACTTTCGTTTTCAATATCTTTACCCAGATATTTTTTTAAACCTCTTTGGCCTCTCACGATATTTGAAAAAATATTTCCTTATTTCACAAAACCATTTATTTTCAATATTTAGAAAATATCTCATATTTCAGTTGGAAAGCATTTCCATTTACTTAATCTCTTTCACGACATTCATTTTGTATACTTAGAAAATAGGGGAATTTTACTATAAGGGCTTGTTTACCTTATATAATTAATTTTTAGGATACGAGTCGCCAATAATAAGTTTCCAGGACATTTTTCATTAGTCGCCTCTAGTTTCTTCTATTTTTCATTTCATTCGAAACTATTATTCAAAACATTAAAAAAACCTAATTACTAAATCGGTGGAATCAGTACTTTCAACCTTTACCAAAACAACAATTCGAAGAAATCGATCGTCGCCATTTTCCTAGATCAATAATCTACTATAAAGGTAAGTTTTCATCTACTATAAAAGTAAGTTATCTGTTATTACTTAATTGTTTGCCGTTTGTAGATGATATTGCTTTGATCGTTCGATTAAAATTGCTAATCAATGTTTACTTATGCAAATTCTTTTATTATGAATCGATCTACGATAAATAATAGTCATTGTTTGTTGATGATATTGCTTGAATCGAATGACAATAATTACTAGTTAGTGTTTAGAAATACAGCTGTGAAAACTATTATATTACGAAATAATACTCATATATTACTAGTTACTAATAATTTTCTTTTTTGGAAAAGATAAACGGTTTTATCTTTCCCTGAAAAGTGGCTATAAAAATGATTTGTTGTAACACCCCACACCCGCTACGGTCACTCACTAAGGGAATGCTATAACATCGGTGGAGTATTTTAAGTGAATATAGAACAGAAAAATTACAACAAGACAGATATAAGTAATACTTGAGAATTTAAAACATCATTTCATTGCAGCGGAAAGTAAAACATGTTTGGTTACACCAAAACCATAAACAAGAGTCAAGTACATAATATCCATCCTGATAAAACAAAAGTACATAATCCCACTACATAACTTAATAGCCATAATAGAAAAGATAAACTGAGCTTTACATCCACGGTCCAAGCTCCAAAAGATAGATAAAGCAGTCTGATCAAAGCCCACTAGTGCTAGGCCCACTCTGATAACCTGAGGGTTGGGAAAAGGATAATAACAACGGGGTCAGACATAAGTCTGAGCGAGTCCTATAACTTTAACAATACAATCATTAAAGTAACCAGAGTAAGACATGAGCTTGATATACGGTAACGACTGGGGATAAATGGCTACACTAAGCAGCCAACTAGACTTAGGATGAACTAAGATAACCGTAAAGACGCATTTACCCACCCAAGGATAATTACTACACTGCACCACCCCAGATCTACCCACCCAAGGGTAATTCCTACTTAAGGTTGATCCCACTAAGTGTACTTAGTAATTTTTAATAGTAGTTTCGTGTACCCCTAGCTGACTACATAGGTGCTGTCTGCCCCTATCTCCACTAGGTGTACCCACTACTCCCCAAGCGATCGGCTCCCTAACGTAGATACCCGTGCTGGCCCCACAGTGGGGTGTATCATTCCCCAAAGTGGCAACCTGATAATATCAACGGTGCACGGCTTATACCTACACGATGCAACAACGTCTTACTTACCAGCCGGGGTCCACACACGCATATGAAACCTGTTGGACTTGCGTTGCCACCGCTACCCCGTTTTGGCCTCTTATAGTCAAGCCCAGTACGCGTGTCCCGTCCTCGACATGGGTCGAGCCCAATAAGATACATATGGGTTACTGGTTGAAATGGGCCCCCACAAGCTACTACTTAAGCTTGTCATTTTATCTAGTGCATCCCACTTAACCCCTTTTTATAATCATGCCCACTTACATGTTAAGGTTTGGTTAAGTCATCTAATCATATTTCAATTGCCACTCAAGGCCCCCACAAGCTACTACTTAAGCTTGTCATTTAATCATATTTCAATTGCCACTTAAGGCCCCCACAAGCTACTACTTAAGCTTGTCATTAAATCATATTTCAATTGCCACTTAAGCCCCCTCCCCCCCCCCCCCCACAAGCTACTACTTAAGCTTGTCATTTAATCATATTTCAATTGCCACTTAAGGCACCCACTAGATTTCCACATGCCACCCAAGGCACTTACTTGATTCCCACATGCCACCCAAGGCACTTACTTAACCCTTTAATCATGTTTAATTACATGTTCCACTTTGGTTAAGTATTCTAATCGTATTTTCTATTGCCACCCAAGGCAACCCACTAGTTTCCTCATGCCACCCAAGGCACCCCCACTAGTTACTACATGCCACCCAAGGCACCCACGTAACCCCTCATGCCTCACTACATGCTAATTTGGTTAAGTGTTTCTTAATTAATTAAGATCGTAACCTTTTGTAAAGACCTCTCACATTAGACTGTCTTTTATGGCAGCTGGATATGCCGGTTGGTTCCGGGCAGCCTTACACCATAACAGAGTCTAATCTCGTGTCTTTACACTTGTCACGTATTTAGTTTATGACTAAGACCTCTCACATTGGGCCAATCATTTGTAGCCGCTGGATTTGCCGGTCGGTTCCGGGCAGTCTTATGCTACAAAAGGGTCCAACCTCGTGTCTTAGTCGATTAATTACACCTAATTAATCACCCCCATAATTTGTATTAATTGTCCCTAATTAATTACAAATATTTAAGAATATGGGTAGACCTAACTC
The DNA here is from genome assembly GCA_030737875.1 of Allium sativum. Taxonomy (NCBI): domain Eukaryota; kingdom Viridiplantae; phylum Streptophyta; class Magnoliopsida; order Asparagales; family Amaryllidaceae; genus Allium; species Allium sativum. The sequence continues at coordinate 679,887,803 of CM060918.1, read as the reverse complement.
AATAGGTAAATTCCCAATTCCATAATATGGGTAGACCTAACTTAATAGGTAAATTCCCAATTATGTCCATCCACTTTATGGTATGTTTAATCATACCCACTTCACACAATTTTATGTGTTCATTAATTTTTACCCCATCGTCCCCACGTAAATACGTTAACATGACATACTTCAAAAGAGAAGATTCATCATACACACAATGGGTTCAACTTAGCATATCATTAACATTATCATGGGTTTAAAAGGTGTCAACTTGCATATATGACCATAAACCCAACTTGCATAAATAACCAACCCAAACTTGCATGAATCACATATGTCATAAAGATGGTAACTTGCATAAATGTTCATGTCATAGACCTATCATAAAGGTGTCAACTTGCATACATGTCATAGGTCTAAAAGGGATGAACTTGCACATGTACTTATGTCATACAAAGGGGTAAACTTGCATAGCATGTCACATGTTAACTTGCATATAACCAAACACATAACTTGCATAACATGTTACATATGAACTTGCATACAAAGGTAAACTCGCATATGTTATGCATATCACTAATCCAAACAACTTGCATAGATTATGCATATTATAGATCCAAACTCATAGGTTAAACTTGCATGTCATGTCACTTATTTCACACATGATTCTAGCATAAAACCAAGCATTTAACTTGCATAAAACCAAACACTTAGCATGCATAAAACCGAATACTTAGCATGCATAAAACCCACCACTTAACATGCATAAACCCAAACACTTAACTTGCATAAACATAGTGTCATCATGAATAAGTGTTAAACATAGTGATTAGCAAACTAGCATCATAACATATGACCTAAAACCCATTGATCCGCAAGCAAAACCATATGATCTCATCACATCTCATCTACTTAGTTTAGCAATTGGTTATTAAAGTGACAGAAACTCACAAACTCCAAGATTAGCTCCTTAGATAGTTGCTAGAGTTGAAGTAGAGGTGGATTAGTAGTTGATTAGCTTGCAATCCTCTTCCCAAATTAGTGGAGGCTCCTTCTAAGTTGCATTTTGGCGGCATGATGGCATAGATTCTATTTTTAGTATGAATTAGGGTAGTCTTAGGGTGTATTTATAGGATTAGGTTGTGTTTTAGACCCTTAGATTAACCCTAGGTTAGTTTAGGTCCGTCGATTTCGTCCCAAGCCCTCCAACCCAGCCCAAAACTCAACCAGGTGCACCCAGGCCAGAATCAGCCGACAGGGCAAGTCGACAGCCCTGTCGACTGCCAAGTCGACTTGGCTGGGCGGGAGTTTTCCCGCCTGGCCTCCATTTCTGCATGTTTCGAAATTCAAATTTCCCGAAAACTTCTTTGGGCCTTAACTGGGTCATACGGACTCCGATTTACAAAATTTCGGACTCTATTTCGCGTATTTTTCCGAGACGAACACAATGACGTAACCCATTTCCCCTTATTCTCACATCTGAGATTATTAATTCTGAAATTAGTGAATATCAGTGTTAACTGAAATTCGGGGTGTTACATTCTCCCCTCCTTAAAGGATTTCGTCCCTGAAATCTCCAAGTTAAGGAGAATGCATATCCTACCATCCAAACAACCATCTACTCAATCCATCAAACACGGGCATCCATTGTCCTTAAAACAATTTCTACTGATGTATGAGCATATGCAAAAAGTGTATGTATATGTTCCCTATCTAATGTATGAACATATGTAAACCGTGATAGTGCCATGCATCCAATATGTATGCAAAAGAACCCTATCGACACATACTATATCTACATGAGTGCACAATCATTCACCAAAATGCATCATCCATATGATAACACAACCATTATACATCCATAAATATAGCTACCTACACACAATTATATGCAATATGCAATATGAAGTGATTGAGCCGATCTAGTGTCTAGAGTGTGTGTATATGCATCCACGAGCAACCACTAGCAAAAACTTGCATCCACATGCATCCATCAATCATAACATGTCTCAAACACATGTTTCAACCATAGGTTTACCCTATCTAAAGGCCAAAGGCACTAACAAGAGGACATACTAAAGATAAGATAAGTACTAGACAAACGATAAAGGAGAAGTTAAAAGACATACCCTCAAAAAGGAATGGGTATAATGAACGCATTTTCGCTTCCGTCTCCCAAGTAGCGTTGCTCTCATCTTCTCCCCATTGCACTTTGACTAGTTGAACCTCCCTGTTTCTCAACCTCTTAATTTCTGACCCAAGGATGCGTGTAGGAGCTCATCGAATAGTCGCATCACGCTCTATCTCTACTTCTCTAAGCAAGCTCGGCTCTACCACCTCTGCGGTCTCATGTAGGCACTTCCTCAAATGTGACACATGGAATACATCATGTACACCACTAAGTCTGTCGGGCAACTCCACTCTATAGGCCATCTGTCCAATCCTTTCCTTAATAGGAAACGGTCCAACAAACCTTGGTGCTAACTTCCCAACAGATCCAAAGCGAACCACATTCCGCAACGGAGACACTTTGACAAAGACCATGTCCCCAACATCAAACTCAAGCTCTGTTCTCCTCTTGTCCGCATAAGATTTCTGTCTGTCTTGCGCCGCTTTCATCCTTCTTCGAATCAAATCAATCTTTTCCGAAGTCTTCCTAACCATATCGGGCCCAAGCAAGATCTTATCCGTAGATTCCCACCAACATGTAGGTGATCAACAAGGACTTCCATAAAAAGCTTCGAAAGGAGCCATGCCAATACTAGACTGAAAGCTGTTATTATATGCGAACTCCACCAATGGAAGATGCTCTTCTCATGTACCTCCAAAATCTAAGATACATAGCCTCAAAAGGTCTTCTAAAATACGATTCACCCTCTCAGTCTGGCCGTCCGCCTGAGGATGATATGCGGTGCTCAAACACAACTGAGTCCCTACCGCCTCTTTCAAACTCTTCCAAAACTCGCTAGTGAAGATAGGATCTCGATCACTCACTATGCTGGAAGGTACACCATGCAATCTAACAATCTCTCGAATGTAAACTGAAGCTAGCCATGGAGCAGTCCTCTTACTCTTCACGGGTATGAAATGGGCGCTTTTAGTGAGTCTGTCTACCACAACCCAAATTCCCGTATTACCCTTCCTCGATCTTGGTAATCCATCGAGACACTATCCCACTTCCATAGCAGAACTTCCAATGAGTGAAGCAACCCACCGGCTTTCTTCTGCTCCGCTTTCACTTGCTAGCACACCAAGCATCTAGCGACATACTCGGCCACATCTTTCTTCATACCGGCCCAAAAGAAAACTCGCTTCACGTCTTGGTTCATCTTGTCCTCACCGGGATGAATGGTCATCTTCGACCGATGTGCATCATCAAGTATAGCCTTCCTCAAACCCTCGTCTTGCGGTACACAAAGTCTACCGTCTCTACACAACCACCCCTTACCATCTAGGGTGTACCTACTCAAATGGCTGGAAGACTCCCCCCCCCCCCTATGAGCTTCTCTACTAACTCAACTAACTGTGGGTCGTCTCGCTGTGCTCCGCCAATCCGCCCCAAAAGAGTAGGCCTAACCTCCAAGGAGGCTAGCAAACCGGGTACAAAGTCAACGGAAGGTCTAAATTCAAACATAGAAATGAACTCTAAGCTCCGTCGTTCAACAAACAATGAACTCAAGGACAACCTTTTTCTGCTTAAGGCGTCCGCTACCACGTTACCCTTGCCATGGGTATACGCTATCTCAAACTCATAGGATGCTAAGAATCCCATCCAAAATCATCACAACTGTCCATCTCTCACGTAGACCACCCTAGTAGAACTCGACATCCCCCAAATGCAAGCCCCAAAGGCCTAAACCAATATCAGACAAACACCCAAGGGATACCTCCTTCGAATTCAGACGACCTACGTGAGATGATACTAGTAAAAACAGCTAAACAATTGAGCCCTTGTCCAACTCTTGGATGTCCTCGCCAGTCTCGCTCCAAAACCACCGTTTTTCCCATAACTAGCTTTGCTCAACCTATTAAGCACATACGAAAACTTATTTCGCTCCTAGAAAAGACCAAGATGTCATCCACAAAGATCATCACGAACTTATTTAGGTACTCCCTGAACACCCTTCTCATCAAATCAACAAAGTTTGCGAGGGCGTTCGTTAAACCAAATGGCATCACTAGCCACTCATAAAAACCATCTGGAGTCCTAAAGGCAGTCTTCTCTATACTATCCCCAGCCACTCTCAACTGACGAAACCCCGTGGCTAAGTCCAACTGCGAAAACACTGAGGCGCCAACCAACTGATCAAAGAGATCATCAATCCTCGGCAATGGGTGTCTATTCTTCTTTGTGAGTTTATTTAGTTCTCTTTAGCCTACACAAAGTCTGAGGGACCCATTCGCCTTCGTGGCAAAAACTACTGGAGCACCCCACTCCGATATACTTCGTCTTATAAACCCCTTCTCAAGCAAATCGCCTACTTGCTTATGGAGTTCCCTCCTCCCACGAGGAGCCATGTGGCACACTGGCCAAGATACTGGTTTGGCATTATCTACCAGATATATTCGGAAGTCAATCTCCCGCTCCGGAGGTAAGCCCTTCACCTCCTCAAACACATCCGAGTATTCCCGGACCACTCTAACAGATCGCAAACTCTCGACCGACGTGTCAAGCGATTCTAGATAACTTAGCATAACAGATTCCATGGGATTACAAGAGATCTCGAGAGTGTTACCCAAGCGGGTCATAAGCCTAACAACTCTCCCTTCAAAATCAAGAACGGCACCCCTACTGGATAACCAGTCCATGCCCAAAACTAACCCATAGCCCGTGAAGCCCAAAAAGCATCACATCTAAACTCAACGCTAAGTATAGAAACTTTCAAACCCAAACACATCATGGAGCCCCAATTGGGTTTGAAACAACTAAGGGATCATCTACTAAACTGGTGTCTAAGTGCAGTGACTCAACTAACAATGATGAGATAAACGAACTCGATGCGTCAGAATCAAATAAAGTTCGAACCGGATAATAAAGAAATCCAAATTCCAACCTAGACAGTCCTATCCCCATCTGGTACACTAGCAGTGAGGGAATACAACTACCCTCCAGGAGATTCCATACCTTGCCCATGCCCCTTTGGACAATCCTAATAAGGTGTCCTATTCCTCCAAAAGGATAACTACTAGCCCTCTTCTTCCCATTCTCCACTCGTAACCTCCCATCAAAATGAGGTTTCGTCCTTCATTAAACAACAACTATTTGAGCCTTCCTCCCATCGTCTATCCAATAGGTACCTACAAGTCCTCCTCCTTCTTGAACCAACTTCTAATCCATCTAACGTCTAAGTCCCTTGAAGTGGTTTTTCATTCTTATCTATCTTAGAAAGATCATCTATACACGGAGGGGAAACTCAAAACGAGAGAGGAAGAGATTCAAAACGGAGAATTCAAAAGATAAAGATATGGCTATCGGGGATTATGCTTTTCTTTCAAAAACTTTTCTCTTAAAAGACATGTTTTTGAAAATACTTCTTTCAAAAATATTCTTAGAAAATGGTTTTTCTAAAAAAATTATCTGTTCTGGTAACCTTAAGCTCTGATACCACGTGTAACACCCCACACCCGCTACGGTCACTCACTAAGGGAATGCCATAACATCGGTGGAGTATTTTAAGTGAATATAGAACAGAAAAATTACAACAAGACAGATATAAGTAATACTTGAGAATTTAAAACATCATTTCATTGCAGCGGAAAGTAAAACATGTTTGGTTACACCAAAACCATAAACAAGAGTCAAGTACATAATATCCATCCTGATAAAACAAAAGTACATAATCCCACTACATAACTTAATAGCCATAATAGAAAAGATAAACTTAGCTTTACATCCACGGTCCAAGCTCCAAAAGATAGATAAAGCAGTCTGATCAAAGCCCACTAGTGCTAGGCCCACTCTGATAACCTGAGGGTTGGGAAAAAGATAAAAACAACGGGGTCAGACATAAGTCTGAGCGAGTCCTATAACTTTAACAATACAATCATTAAAGTAACCAGAGTAAGACATGAGCTTGATATACGGTAACGACTGGGGATAAATGGCTACACTAAGCAGCCAACTAGACTTAGGATGAACTAAGATAACCGTAAAGACGCATTTACCCACCCAAGGATAATTACTACACTGCACCACCCCAGATCTACCCACCCAAGGGTAATTCCTACACTGCACCACACCAGTTCTACCCACCCAAGGGTAATTCCTACTTAAGGTTGATCCCACTAAGTGTACTTAGTAATTTTTAATAGTAGTTTCGTGTACCCCTAGCTGACTACATAGGTGCCGTCTGCCCCTATCTCCACTAGGTGTACCCACTACTCCCCAAGCGATTGGCTCCCTAACGTAGATACCCGTGCTGGCCCCACAGTGGGGTGTATCATTCCCCAAAGTGGCAACCTGATAATATCAACGGTGCACGGCTTATACCTACACGATGCAACAACGTCTTACTTACCAGCCCGGGTCCACACACGCATATGAAACCCGTTGGACTTGCGTTGCCACCGCTACCCCGTTTTGGCCTCTTATAGTCAAGCCCAGTACGCGTGTCCCGTCCTCGACATGGGTCGAGCCCAATAAGATACATATGGGTTACTGGTTGAAATGGGCCCCCACAAGCTACTACTTAAGCTTGTCATTTTATCTAGTGCATCCCACTTAACCCCTTTTTATAATCATGCCCACTTACATGTTAAGGTTTGGTTAAGTCATCTAATCATATTTCAATTGCCACTCAAGGCCCCCACAAGCTACTACTTAAGCTTGTCATTTAATCATATTTCAATTGCCACTTAAGGCCCCCACAAGCTACTACTTAAGCTTGTCATTAAATCATATTTCAATTGCCACTTAAGCCCCCCCCCCCCCACAAGCTACTACTTAAGCTTGTCATTTAATCATATTTCAATTGCCACTTAAGGCACCCACTAGATTTCCACATGCCACCCAAGGCACTTACTTGATTCCCACATGCCACCCAAGGCACTTACTTAACCCTTTAATCATGTTTAATTACATGTTCCACTTTGGTTAAGTATTCTAATCGTATTTTCTATTGCCACCCAAGGCAACCCACTAGTTTCCTCATGCCACCCAAGGCACCCCCACTAATTACTACATGCCACCCAAGGCACCCACTTAACCCCTCATGCCTCACTACATGCTAATTTGGTTAAGTGTTTCTTAATTATTAAGATCGCAACCTTTTGTAAAGACCTCTCACATTAGACTGTCTTTTATGGCAGCTGGATATGCCGGTTGGTTCCGGGCAGCCTTACACCATAACAGAGTCTAATCTCGTGTCTTTACACTTGTCACGTATTTAGTTTATGACTAAGACCTCTCACATTGGGCCAATCATTTGTAGCCGCTGGATTTGCCGGTCGGTTCCGGGCAGTCTTATGCTACAAAAGGGTCCAACCTCGTGTCTTAGTCGATTAATTACACCTAATTAATCACCCCCATAATTTGTATTAATTGTCCCTAATTAATTACAAATATTTAAGAATATGGGTAGACCTAACTCAATAGGTAAATTCCCAATTCCATAATATGGGTAGACCTAACTTAATAGGTAAATTCCCAATTATGTCCATCTACTTTATGGTATGTTTAATCATACCCACTTCACACAATTTTATGTGTTCATTAATTTTTACCCCATCGTCCCTACGTAAATACGTTAACATGACATACTTCAAAAGAGAAGATTCATCATACACACAATGGGTTCAACTTAGCATATCATTAACATTATCATGGGTTTAAAAGGTGTCAACTTGCATATATGACCATAAACCCAACTTGCATAAATAACCAACCCAAACTTGCATGAATCACATATGTCATAAAGATGGTAACTTGCATAAATGTTCATGTCATAGACCTATCATAAAGGTGTCAACTTGCATACTTGTCATAAGTCTAAAAGGGATGAACTTGCACATGTACTTATGTCATACAAAGGGGTAAACTTGCATAGAATGTCACATGTTAACTTGCATATAACCAAACACATAACTTGCATAACATGTTACATATGAACTTGCATACAAAGGTAAACTCGCATATGTTATGCATATCACTAATCCAAACAACTTGCATAGATTATGCATATTATAGATCCAAACTCATAGGTTAAACTTGCATGTCATGTCACTTATTTCACACATGATTCTAGCATAAAACCAAGCATTTAACTTGCATAAAACCAAACACTTAGCATGCATAAAACCGAATACTTAGCATGCATAAAACCCACCACTTAACATGCATAAACCCAAACACTTAACTTGCATAAACATAGTGTCATCATGAATAAGTGTTAAACATAGTGATTAGCAAACTAGCATCATAACATATGACCTAAAACCCATTGATCCGCAAGCAAAACCATATGATCTCATCACATCTCATCTACTTAGTTTAGCAATTGGTTATTAAAGTGATAGAAACTCACAAACTCCAAGATTAGCTCCTTAGATAGTTGCTAGAGTTGAAGTAGAGGTGGATTAGTAGTTGATTAGCTTGCAATCCTCTTCCCAAATTAGTGGAGGCTCCTTCTAAGTTGCATTTTGGCGGCATGATGGCATAGATTCTATTTTTAGTATGAATTAGGGTAGTCTTAGGGTATATTTATAGGATTAGGTTGTGTTTTAGACCCTTAGATTAACCCTAGGTTAGTTTAGGTCCGTCAAATTTCGTCCCAAGCCCTCCAACCCAGCCCAAAACTCAACCAGGTGCACCCAGGCCAGAATCAGCCGACAGGGCAAGTCGACAGCCCTGTCGACTGCCAAGTTGACAGGCATGTCGACAGGCAAGTCGACAGCCCTGTCGACTGCCAAGTCGACTTGGCTGGGCGGGAGTTTTCCCGCCTGGCCTCCATTTCTGCATGTTTCGAAATTCAAATTTCCCGAAAACTTCTTTGGGCCTTAACCGGGTCATACGGACTCCGATTTACAAAATTTCGGACTCTATTTCGCGTATTTTTCCGAGACGAACACAATGACGTAACCCGTTTCCCCTAATTCTCACATCTGAGATTATTAATTCTGAAATTAGTGAATATCAGTGTTAACTGAAATTCGGGGTGTTACATTTGTCATTGATTATGTAATGTAATTTGTTTGATTGATTGCTCCTTCGAATATTTTGAACTGGTTATTTGACTAATTGGGTACTCAATGTTGTTAGCTTTATGAAAAATATAAATTCATATATCTTTTTTTCTGCTTTTTTTTTGTTTATTTCAATAATTGAGTAATTATGTACATTCATCGAAGATAAAAATGAACACAAGATCAAAGAGAAAACAAGTTGCTTTTAAACAAGCTACATGCATCTTCAACAACAAAGGAACACAATGCTTAAACATAAGACCAATTTCTTCTCCTTAATGTGAAGAACACAGTCAAAGCAAAACATTTTCAATAATACCAGTGGTAACCGTTTTTCCTTAAATTGTGCGTACAATAATTATCTATTTTGATTTTTATGCACACCAGTAACAAAGTTATACAATAGATTATCAATAAAAGAAAGTGATGCAATATACTGTCATTAAAAGATAAATGCATTTATATTTTTAGCAAAGAATTATAAACATTAGCCATTTCAAATTCATAATCAATTACCAAAATTTCATAATCAAATATAACACCAGTTATATCAGTTCTTGTTAGGTATTTCCAGATATGGATTATGTTACTTAAACTTGTAATATTTAATACCAAATTGAATTTGTTTCTACAGACTAGGGTCACACTGAATTGGATAAAAAGCAAATACTATATCTTAACAATAGACAGTACAAACAATGACACGACCCATACTTCCCCGGAAAGGAAAACCCGGATTGAGTTGAGAACACGACAAATCAGAACACAAACAGAAGAACATTTCATTGCTTATTACAACAATTTCATAAGAGTACAAGAATAAATCAGAGTTTGAATAAATATTATACATCAGAAAAATATCATAGATTTAAATTACATTCAAACACATAGCAGCGGAAAAATAATACAAAACACAACTGAAAGAGATACATGGATACTGAGCTTTCTGAATATCGTTCCAGCTGTAAACCAGGATCCTGTGAATATAAATCTACAAAACCAAAACTACTAGCTGCCCATGTGGAAAATAGGGGCACCCAGAGTTTAGGTTAAAACAATAAACTCCAGGTCAGTCATGTGACTGGTGTGAGAACTAAAACAGTTATTAAATCTTTACTTAAAAATAAAGTAAATTAAGGGACCATGCCGTATAACGCGGAACGAGTTTCCTACCAAGAATACCAGTACATAAAACAAACAGCGCAATGTTTTTTGGAAAAATGAAGCTATTATAAGACTCAGGTCCCATCACACAATGCAACGCAAGCCATAGGGTAGAGTTTTACCTTATAATAGCCAAACATGCTTGGTACAATTAAAACAAATCATTTTGATACTATTATAAGTGTATAGCATATAAAACAACTTCAAATATAAATGTATAAATCATAGACGGCATAATATCCCAAGCTACTATGTCGCCATACTAGTTCTACAATTAAAACCGCATGATGTCGTATTGGAAGTTGGATTTCCATCATGAACCAAGGCAAGGGATTGTCCTTACCGCTTCGAGACACTCTAGCCCGTGCGTCAGGACAAGTACTCGGTCAAGTCCTTGGATCTTCAGGGTCGGTCCTGTCTTACGTTTGAGGATTAGTTATTCCTGAACAATGCGTTTCCCTTCCCTATAGGGCGTAAGTTTGGTCAGTATGTCGACCATATCCATCCATCGGCCCCGTAATGACCGATATATCCGAGGTACCTCGCTTTCCAACATCCACATAAGTAAAAATGTCTGGACTGCATATCATGACACCACCCCTACCTAGAAAGAAACACATGTTCTCATTGCAGTCCTCTCCCATTTCTGGTTCATACCGGGGTGTGAGGCTCGCGAATTAACACTACACAAAGCTATGCTATATTAAAGTCGTACTTTGATCATCAAACACAAGACTCTGCTTTTCAATAGAAGCCTTGATCATTTGCATCTCAGCATGCCACACAGGCAATTCACACCATGCGACTGATGTCTATCGATATATAACCTCTGAGCTCGTACGTCTCAGGGAAGGGTGTTAAGCAAGAGAATAAACTCTCCGCCACCAAACAGATATATATTTAATAGAAATCAATCAACACGGAATATAATCCAATGTCAGACACACATCCATTTACAAGTTCGTTCTGAGTCTGAACGAAATCGGAGGCACCTTATTCCTCGTACCGTGTCCAATATAGGAGAGAGGTCCTCGCATATCCGGTCGATGTCCAAGTACGTCTGGATGATCACCACTCATTACCTCGTCTTGGGTGTACAACCCAATCAAGACATTAGTAATCATTCAAACGACGTGAAGACCTCCGGTCTTCAACCATCGTCTTCATCGTCGAATTAGTTATTCAGAATAGGTATAAACCCGGCCTTTCTGAATAACTCGTGTATATAATAAACAAGTGCTACGTAAACACAACATACGCCTCATTCCAATTCAGAATATTCATTTATTTAAATATTCATATCCTTTGGGAAAGGTTCCCATTAATTTTATCAAAGATAAATTCTTTAAATTTATTCTTTAATCTTCCTTTGGATATCAATTCAAACCATATTAAGGTTTTCCAAGATAGTCGGGATTAGCGCACCTTACCTGAAGTAATCATTTGTTTAATTTCCAAATCCCAACCTATTCATCCCATGGAGCAAAACTGGTAATACTCCATATCTAACACCACGGTGTTATTGGTAAATTTAATTACCATTTCAAATTCAAATATAATTAAAGATTTGAATATCACTTGGAGTAAAACTAGTGGTACTCCATTCTTGATCATCTCCCAAATTTGATAATTTAAATTATCACACTCACATTTCAATCTAATTAAAGATTCATTAAAACTCCACTTAGTTTTAATCTTCCCAAAAATCAATACAAATGATTATTTAACTTTGGGAAATCAAACACGCCACATTGACAATCTGCATCGTACCATTGATTTCTACCGATATATAACCTTTAAGCTCGTACGTCTCAAAGAAGGGTGTTAAGCAAGAGAATAAATTCTCTGCCACCAAACAAATATATATTTAGCAGAGATCAACGAATATAGTTTGGAATACAATGTTAGACATGTAATCCTGTCTTTACTGGGTTAAAGAACTAATGTCATTTAAAACACAGTTCACGAGAAACCCAAAATCACATTCCATTAATTATGGAATCTTCACAAAAAACAAATCAATGTATAATCGATACCAGTTTCCGTATCCAACTAAAAATATAAATGGAATAATGACAAAGCCTTTTAAATCCCATATATATTAATAGTCTTCATCCATAGAAGCTCACTTCGATTATTACCCAATTTGAATTCCATTTCAATCCAGTTCATTTTATTAAAATGGAAAACTTTACTTTGGAAAATCCCATTAAATCTTAATAAAAGATTTATATATTCCAAATAACATTTTACTGTAAATCGGTTCAAAGAACGAATGTTGTTAAAAACACAGTTCACGATAAACCCAATTCACATTCCATTTTAATTCCAATTAAATGTTAATTAACTGGAAACTCTAATAATCTTAATTAAAAGATTTATTATTTTCACAAGGGGTTTAAGAACAGTGTTATTTAAGACACCATTCACGACAAACCCAAAATACAATTCTTTTATTCAATTTCAATTAAATATTAATTAATTGGAAAACTTCACTAAATCTTAATTAAAAGATTTATTCTTTTTCTCAACTGGGTTTAAGAACAGTGTTAATGAAGACACCATCCACGACAAACCCAAAATCCAATTTAATAACAAATACAAGGCTCTGAATAGAAAATAATATCGGCTTATATTCAATATCAAATTCTGAAATCAACAAATATCGTATTGGGAATGACGATATATATCTTCCAAATTCCTCCATAATATTTGTATAATCACGGAATCTAATATCGAAATATTCCGAAGATAATTTCGATTCAAATCCATTCCAATTCATATATTTGAAATTCTAGTTATTTTAAAACCCATTCTCCATCCAATTTATTTATTTAAAAATAATTGGATTATAATTCTAGTTGATAACTAGTTCATTTCGATAAAAATATATTTTTATCTCTTCAAATATGGAATTTTTCATTGCAATTCATTCCAAATCTTTTATTATGATTTTACACAAATTAGTGATATTTTTAATAATTTTATTAAGGTCCTTTCAGTCAATTTCCATAAACGATCATCAAACTGCACTTACAACGTCCTTTTCCAAATTTGATTTGGACATAATTCCAAATCCAACCGTTAGAGTTCAAATCTCTTATATTCATTGGAAAGCTCTTTTCGATACGTACCCAACGGTTCTGGTTTTAGGAGAATCCGATGGTCGGATCTCCCGTAATGTCAATTCGAAGTCAATGGTCGAAATTCACGAACAGTTGTGGGGCGGTGCATTCTATTCAGGCCATTAAATATATATATTATATATATTTCATCGATTTCCATTTAAAACGTATTTTATAAATCGTTTTAAATTCATTTTAAAAACGATTTCAACTTCATTTTCAATTTGAAATCAAAATTGAATAATCCTAGTCATTATAATATATAAATGATAATATTTTCAAAATATTAGATTTTGAATTAATTTCCTTTTCGATATTCATTATAAAATGAATAAAATCGATATAAATATCGTTCACGTCAAAATGGGGTTAATCTAATCGACACGGCTTCACATATTTAAATATTTTTGTGTCCATCCCAAATCGGACATCAAAATCATATTTTGATCCATTAATGACTATTATTTTAAAATATTAGTTATTTTAAAATATTCATTATTTGTCATTTTAAAATATCCGTTAATTTAAAATATTCGTTCTTTTCGAATTGGAATCAGACACGGTCAATTACAATATAATATTATTTATATGGATTTCATACAATACATGTATACAATAGCAATGTTAAACAATCAACCATCATCCAGAGTGCACTACACAATTGCATAAGCATTAAATATAAATATTTAACGCTTACAACAGTCTGTCAACCCATCGATTGACATACAACTAAACAATTGGGATTAGTGTATGTCGAATATCATCCCAATACCCTTGCGGGGTTTCAACCAATAAATATTAAATATTATTTGTGCAGTTGGGCAATGTGTAAAATTTTCGTCCCAATCAATATCAGTTAAATGGGTGTACATAAACAAATCATCCGATTTGTAAATGAATATTTATTTTCGGTTCAGGAGAATTTTATGTCATTCATATATACGTTAAAAATTATATTTTTAATGATAAAATATTTTATTCAGCACATGAATGTTTTATATATTTTATTCATTCAATAAAAATGATATTTTTATTGTTCTAACATTTTATTCAACACATGAATATTTTATACATTCAATAAAAATGATATTTTTATCGTTCAGACATTTTATTCAACAAATGAATATTTTATATAATTTATACATTCTCTAAACACAACATGATCAATTCAATCCAAACAAATAATCATGGTTTGTACAGTCAATGGTGTCGGGTGCTGCTAAGCACCGTCTGCATCCTAGTATATATTTAACTGTAAATAAATTGAGTGAGAAAGAGTTCTCTCTTTCGTTTCCACTCCATTATTGTTTGTTTTTGAATTTCTAAATAGTTTGGATTTGCTTGAAATTCCAACATGCTCGTTTCAGCTCTGGTCAGTTCCATCCGTAGATTTCTTTGACACGATCTCAATGCATCTGAAATCGTTCGATTCTGATTTAATATGAATAAGTTATTGATTTTATAAGCTGGTACACAATTGACATCATTAATAATATAATTAATATTAACTAAAACAATAATTAACCTTAATCAAAATTAGACCGCATGTTTTTTTCCTTTCTTCATCGTTCCTCTTCAGTTCCGTCGAACCCATCATCCCCCTTCAACAATCACTCACGCACACTTCCTCAAGGCACAGACCACCGATCAGAGAATACCATCATCAAGCCCCAAACCCCTCCTCCTCACGCCTGGAACCCAGCTCAGCTCGCACCCTTTTGGAGCCCGGAAATCGAGTTCGAACCGCTCTACTTTGAGTGGAGAAATCACTTAATTTAATTCACGAAATCTCATCTTAGCCGCACAAATTATAAATCTCACTGAGTACTTTATTTTTGCCTTTGAAAGTTTTGAAATCTATTGAGCGAATTGGAAGATTTTGGGGAATGAAATTCGGAGGAAATCGGCCTTTGATTTGTACACGACGGCAGCTCCTGAATTGGGAATGAAATTAGGGTTTAGATGGACCTTATATATATATTTATAATAATATTTAATTCAGAAATTACTTGTTTATTGTCCCGAACTCCAGATCGAACCCAACGACTGTCGCCCCTAGCTAAATACCCACATTTCGGACACAATGGGGTATGTTTCATAAGCCAATTATATTGTTTTGATCAGTTCTTATCAAAATTAAAATATAAATCAATATATATTGAATTTAAACGTACGTTTTAATTTACTGGGGATACATACTGACTCCAAAAATTCCAGAAAAATAAATCAAGCTATGTTTTGACGATACGGTCCTAACAAACTAATTTCATCGAATTTGGAGACCTTTGAAAAAATGGTCATTTTCTGGTTAATCCAATTCAAATTTAAATTACCAAACACATTTAAATAAACTGCGCTCACATATTAATTCCAAAAATTCCAAAAATTGGAATCCAGCAATAATTTGACATTTCAGATTCAAAAAAAGTGGTTTCATCGAAAATGGAGGTCGTTTGAAAAATCGCTTTTTTTAAGGGCTATATATTATATAAAATTCCATAGCGACTATTCTGAAATTTCAACTGGACGTAACTTCTTATTCCCATTATAAAATCTAGGTTTTTCACATCTGTTGGAAAGATATTTTCAAACAGATTCAAATATTTCTGGTTTTACTAAAATCCGGTTTATTTTGAATCCTGTACATTCATTTGAAATTTGAAATCGAATTTTCAAACTACTGAGCCATTTCAGGCTCGTTATATAATTAAAATAAATTTATTCATTTTAACTTCGATTTAAATAAATTTTTAGTCGTTATTATTTAAAATAAATCATTTTAAATATTCAAAATACATTAAAATAGCTAAAATAAAAAAATTAAATTGATTCTGATTTTCCGGGTTGTTGCAATCTCCCCCACATTAAATCTTTTCGTCCTCGAAAAGGAACGGAGCTGAAAGTTGTTTAACTAACCAACTCAACTTTCATTCTGGATTTCATCCTTCAACTTTTAAGTTTCTAAGAATTTTCTAAATCTTCAAAAATTTGGATAACACCCTACATTTTCAAAAAAATTAGCCATAATCTCCTTTGTACGCGGAGACATTTAAAACCGCAACTAGCCACGTAGGGCCCTGATCATCCAAAAAGAAAAAGAAAAAGCCAATCGGCTCATAAAATCATCCAAACCCAATAAATTAGTAAACATGTACCTATTTGTCAGGCATACAATTTTATTCCTCTTCTCTAGCCTCCTTGTTATGACCTGTTCAATGTATGTGCATGCATATGCATGCAATTCCAAAAAAAATTCAATTCAATTCAACTTTTGATTCAATTTGGCTTAATGGTTCCAAATTTTAAATAATCAAACAACACAATCAACAATCAATTAGTTGATTATCCTTTCAAACAAGTAACTTGTATATATATATATATATATATATATATATATATATATAAATCCATTTTTGATGTCAAGTCACAACAATATATACTAACGATATTTTGGTTCTCACACAAGTCAATTGGAAATATATAGATATCCTACCTTTGAAACTCCAACATAAATACTGCTGATGACATGTCAATCATCAGTATCACCTCTGGGAGACTAGAGTGTGATTCTATATCCATCCGGTATATTTGAGGCTTCATATACACGTGGATCAGATGTATATTAAAATCTCTATATATCCGATAGTCCAAATCAATTTAAAATAAAATATTCAAATATGTATAATATGGTATAAATTTTTAAAACAAAATTTATTTTCATTTTTAAAAATAACACTCTTTCGACTCATTCTAGGATACTATTGATCCCATCTATAACGAGTCATTCTCATTGGATATTACTAATCCAATCTCCGACGAATTTTTTCGTTTGGTTCTAATGTGTCATTTTCTTGAGCTCTGTAAACCAAAGCTCTGATACCAAGCAGACACGACCCAAAATTCCCCGTAAAGGAAAGCCCAGATTGAGTTCAGAACATGACAAATCAAAACACAAACAGAAGAACATTTCAATGCTTATTACAACAATTTCATCAGAGTACAAGAATAAATCAGAGTTTGAATAAATATTATACATCAGAAAAATATCAGAGATTTAAATTACATTTAAATACATAGCAGCGGATAAATAATACAAAACACAACTGAAAGAGATACATGGATACAGAGCTTTCCGAATATCATTCCAGCTGTAAACCAGGATCCTGTGGATATAAATATGCAAAACCAAAACTACTAGCTGCCCGTGTGGAAAATAGGGGCACCCAGAGTTTAGGTTAAAACAATAAACTCCAAGTCAGTCATGTAACTAATATGAGAACTAAAACAGTTATTAAATCTTTAATTTAAAATAAACTTAATCAAGGGACCACGCCGTATAACACGGAACGGGTTTCCTCCCAAGAATACCAGTGCATAAAACAAACAGCGCAATGCTTTTTGGAAAAATGAAGCTATTATAAGACTCAGGTCCCATCACACAATGCAACGCAAGCCGGAGGATAGAGTTTTACCTTATAATAGCCAAACATGCTAGGTACGTTTAAAACAAATCATTTTGATACTATTATTAAGTGTATAGCGTATAAAACAGCTTCAAATATAAATGTATCAATCATAGATGGCATAGTATCCCATGCTACAATGTCGCCATACTAGTTCTATAATTAAAACCACATGATGTCACATTGGAAGTTGGATTTCCATCATGAACCAAGGCAAGGGATCGTACTTACCACTTCGAGACACTCTAGCCCGTGCCTTAGGACAAGTACTCAGTCAAGTCCTTGGATATGTAGAGTCGGTCCTCTCTTACATTTGAGGATTAGTCATTTCTGAACAATGTGTTTCCCCGGCTTATGGGGCATAAGTCTGGTCAATATGTCGACCATATCCATCCATCGGCCCCGTAGTGACAGATATATCTGAGGTACCTTGCTTTCCAACATCCACATAAGTAAAAATGTCTGGGCTCCATACCATGACACCACTCCTAGCTAGAAAGAAACGCATGTTTTCCCTGCAGTCCTCCCCTGTTTTTGGTTCATACCGGGGTGTGAGGCTTGCGAATTAACGCTACACAAAGCTATGCTATATTAAAGTCGTGCTTTGATCATCAACCACAAGACTCTGCTTTTCAATAGAAGCCTTGATCATTTGAATCTCAGCATGCCACATAGGCAATTCACACCATGCGACTGATGCTTATCGATATAAAAACTCTGAGCTCCTACGTCTCAGAGAAGGGTGTTAAGTAAGAGAATAAATTCTCTTCCACCAAACAGATATATATTTAATAGAAATCAATTGACATAGAATATAATTCAATGTCAAACACCCATCCATTTACAAGTTCGTTCAGGGTCTGAAAGAAACCGGAGGCACCTTATTCCTCGTCTGGTGTCCAATACAGGAGAGAGGTCCTCGCATATCTGGTCGATCTCCAAGTACGTCTGGACGATCACCACTTATTACCTCGTCTTGGGTGTACAACCCAATCAAGAAATCAATAATCATCCAAACGATGTGAAGAGCTCCGGTCCTCATCGTCGACTTATTGTCGAATCAGTTATTCAGAATGGGTATAAACCCGGCCTTTTCGAATAACTCGCGTATATAATAAACAAGTGCTACATAAACACAACATACGCCTCAGTCCAATTCAGAATATTCTTTTATTTAAATATTCATATCCTTTGGCAAAGGTTCCCATTAATTTTATCAAAGATAAATTATTTAAATTTATTCTTTAATCTTCCTTTGGATATCAATTCAAGCCATATTAAGGTTTTCCAAGCTAGTCGGGATTAGCGCACCTTACCTGAAGTAATCATTTGTTTAATTTCCAAATCCCAACCTATTCATCCCATGGAGAAAAACAGGTAATACTCCATGTCTAACACCACGGTGTTATCGATAAATCTAATTACCATTTCACGTTCAAATCTAATTAAAGGTTTGACTATCGCTTGGAGTAAAACGGGTGGTACTCCATTCTCGGTCATCTCCCAAATTTGATAATTTAAATTATTACATTCACATTTCAATCTAATTAAAGATTCATTAAAACTCCACTTAGTTTTAATCATCCCAAAAATCAATATTAATGATTATTTAACTTTGGGAAATCAGACATGCCACACTGACAATCTACACCGTACCATTGATTTCTGCTGATATATAACCTCTAAGCTCGTACGTCTCAGAGAAGGGTGTTAAGCAAGAGAATATATTCTCCGCCAACAAACATATATATATATATATTTAGAAGAGATCAAGAAGTACAGTTCGAAATACAATGTTAGACATGTAATCCTGTCTTTACTGGGTTGAAGAACTAATGTCATTTAAAACACAGTTCACGAGAAACCCAAAATCACATTCCATTAATTATGGAATCTTCACAGAAAACAGATCAACGTATAATCGATACCAGTTTCCGTATCCAACTAATAATATAAATGGAATAACAACAATACCTTTTAAATCCCATATATATTAACAGTCTTCCTCCACAGAAGCTCACTTCGAATATTACCCAAATCGAATTCCATTCCATTCCAAATTATTTTATTAAATTGGAAAACTTTACTTTGGAAAATCCCATTTAATCTTAATAAAAAAATTATATATTCCAAATCACATTTTACTGTAAATTGGGTCAAAGAACGAATGTTGTTAAAAACACAGTTCACGATAAACCCAATTCGCATTCTATTTTAATTCCAATTAAATGTTAATTAACTGGAAACTCTAATAATCTTAATTAAAAGATTTATTCTTTTCACACTGGGTTTAAAAACAGTGTTATTTAAGACACCATTCACGACAAACCCAAAATCCAGTTCTTTTATTCAATTCAAATTAAATATTAATTAATTGGAAAAACTTTACTAAATCTTAATTAAAAGATTTGTTCTTTTCTCAACTGGGTTTAAGAATAGTGTTAATGAAGACACCATTCACGACAAACCAAAAATCCAATTTGATATTAAATACAAGGCTCTGAATAGAAAATAATATCGGCTTATATTCAATATCAAATTTTGAAATCAACAAATATCGTATTGGGAATGACAATATATATATTTTCCAAATTCCTCCACAATATCCGTATAATCAAGGAAACCAATATCGAAATATTCCGAACGTAATTTCGATTCAAATCCATTCCAATTCATATATTGGAAATTATGGTTATTTTTAAACCCATTCTCCATCCAATTTATTTATTTTAAAATAATTCGATTATAATTCTAGTTGATAACTAGTTCATTTCAATAAAAATACATTTTTATCTTTTCAACTATGGAATTTTTCATCCTAGTTCGTTCCAAATCATTCATTATGATTTTGAACAAATTAGTAATATTTTTTATAATTTTATTGAGGCCCTTTCAGTCGATTTCGATAAACGGTCATCGAACTGCACTTACATCGACCTTTTCCGAATTTGATTTAGACATAATTCCAAATCCAACTGTTAGATTTAAAATTTCTTATATTCATTGGAAATCTCTTTTCGATACTAACCCAACGGATCTGGTTTTAGGAGAATCTGATGGTCGGATCTCCCGTAATGTCAATTCGAAGTCAATGGTCGAAATTCGCGAACGTCGTGGAGCGTTTTATTCAGGCCATTAAATATATATAATATATATTTCGTCGATTTCCATTTAAAATGTATTTTATAAATCGTTTTAAATTCGTTTTAAAAATGATTTCAACTTCATTTTTCAATTTTAAATCAAAATTGAATAATCCTTATCATTATAATATATAAATGATAATATTTTCAAAATATCAATTAATTTCCTTTTCGATATTCATTATAAAATGAATAAAATCGATATAAATATCGTTCACGTCAAAATGGCGTTAATCTAATCAACACGGCTTCATATATTTAAATATTTTTGTGTCCATCCCAAATCGTACATCAAAATCATATTTTGATCCATTACTGACTATTGTTTTAAAATATTCATTATTCATCATTTTAAAATATCCGTTAATTTAAAATATTTTTTCTTTTCGAATTGGAATCAGACACAGTTAATTACAATATAATATTATTTATATGGATTTCATACAACACATGTATACAATAGCAATGTTAAACAATCAACCATCATCCAGAGTGCACTACACAACTGCATAAACATTAAATATAAATATTTAACGCTTACAACAGTCTGTCAACCCATCGATTGACATACAACTAAACAAATGGGATTAGTGTATGTCGAATATCATCCCAATACCCATGTGGGGTTTCAACCAACAAATATTGAATATTATTTGTATAATTGGGCGATGTGTAAAATTATCGTCCCAATCAATATCAGTTAAATGGGTGTACATACACAAATCTTCCGATTTGTAAATGAATATTATTTTCAGTTCAGGAGAATTTTATGTCGTTCATATATACGTTAAAAATTATATTTTTAACGATAAAATATTTTATTCAATACATGAATATATTATATATTTTATTCATTCAATAAAAATGATATTTTTATTGTTCTAACATTTTATTCAACACATGAATATTTTATGTATTTTATACATTCAATAAAAATTATATTTTAATTTTTTAGACATTTTATTTAACACAAGAATATTTTATATAATTTATACATTCTCTAAACACAACATAGTGAATTCAATCCAAACAAACAGTCTTGGTTTATACACTCAATGGTGTCAAGTGCTGCTAAGCACCGTCTGCATCCTAGTATATATTTAACTGTAAATAAATTGAGTGAGAAAGAGTTCTCACTTTAGTTTCCACTCCATCAGTGTTTGTTTTTGAATTTATGAATAGTTTGGATTTGCCTGAAATCCCAACATGCTCCGTTTCAGTTGTAGTCAGTTCCATTCGTAGAGTTCTTTGACATGATCTCAACGCATCTAAAATCGTTCGATTCGGATTTAATATGAATAAGTTATTGATTTTATAAGCTGGTATACAATTGACGTCATTAATAATATAATTAATATTAACTAAAACAATAATTAACCTTAATCAAAATTAGACCGCATGTTTTTTTCTTTCTTCATCGTTCCTCTTCAGCTCCGCCGAACCCATCACCCCCCTTCAACAATCACTCATGCACACTTCCTATAACGAACCAAGATTTTTCAATAATTAATATATAATATAATTTCAAATTTTTCTGCATATCAAGTGAATTTAATAAGGTTACAATACAAATATTGTTTTAAAAATATTATATATGAGTTTGAAGAAATATTTTGTTTTGATTTATTTGGACATGAATAATCTATTTTAAGATTTTTTTAAATAAATATTTTTAATATTAATAAGTGATAATATTATATAGTTTGATAAAATAATATATTTCCATGAAGATTTGTTGTATATAAACCTAATTTTTATAATTTATATTTGATAAAATAATAATGAATAAGTATTTTGAAATATTAAGTATTTTATAAAATCTTAGGTAATATATTGGTTACATTCATAAACACTGGAAATTTACTACATATATAAATGTCACTTAAGCGTTGCTAGAAATAAAAATTTCACAAATAAATAAATATGTCGATTTTGGCTTACATTGCATTGGTTAAATTTTTAAAGGAAGATTAGGTGTCCTCAAGCATGTAATTTAAGTACCATGTGTCTTGGATTAAAGAAACATGTAAATTAAATAAATATAAGAGAGCATTCCCTCTCTTTAACTTCAGCCACTTTCCTTTCCTGATACAAACTCTCCTCTGTCATACTCATCTTCCTCTTTCATTTTTCAAGTTACAGTAAACTAAAATTCATGTCTCTACCACAAACAAAAATCAAAATCTCTCAAACCATTCAAAATTAGCTTCTGGCTCCAACACGAAAGTTGTCTGTGTTATTGTTCGTAAAAGAGAAATGGTTAAATTATAGTAAACATGAGAAATGGGTTCCGAAGCTTTGAAAAATTATAACTCACAATCCGCTTTGAATTAGATCGCGCTGTTAGCACTGTTGCAATCAGCATGAAGTGTAGTATTTTTGGTGTAAGTTTGAGACGATTTTATGACGATGATTTTGGATGTTGAAAACTAGGTTTAGAGTTTGTCGGTGATTTGAGGAATGATAGAAGGAATGGATGATGGAGTTGTGACGAGATTGGAAAGAGGTTCGACATGACAAAAATAGGTGGAACTCGGTGCTTGGATGAGTGGTGCGACGCGTTGATGGTGCACAGGTTTCCAGCTCCAGGTTTCGGGAGGATCACGTCGAATTTCAAAGGAGGAGGCCGGACTCGTGGAGGTGCAGTGGGGTGAAAAAGAGGAGAGGACTGCATTGGTGGGTTAGATTTCGAGTATGATGGAGTTTTGGTGATGTATGCATGCCCTACCTTACACGTTTGTTCCAGGAAAAATCAAGAGAAGGGGGAGCGCAGAGAAGAAGAAGAGAGGGAGAGGAGAACGGGTTGGATCGGGCGTATCATGTTGGGTTGGGCTTTCTTGGATTGGGTATATTCCTTTTATTTCTTTTAAGTTAAATGTAGTGTAAAACTTTGGAAACTAATTTCTCATTTATTTTAAATCAGAATGACACACCGTTGGATCCTTTAGAATCGTAAGAGAAAATAGAATCCGTTAGTATATAAATGGGTAACTTTAGTTAGATATAAATTATGGTAATTAGAGAGAAACATCCTTATATATATATATGACAATATATATATAACAAACAACATTATTAATCCAATTCCAATATACAAAATTAGTAGAACAATCATCGGATGCTAATGGAATGAATTGGAAAGCAGTACGTGTAACGGTAGCAGGGTTCGTTGGGTTGTTCGTCCAGACAGTAAAGATTTTTGGAGCTGTTTCAGTGAGAACACTTAATTTAATCATTTATTTTAATTAGTAATGATGAACTAATGAGTTGTGATGAATTTATGATAATTGGTTGGATATGAATGTTTTTATGTGAATGGATTTGCATGTAAGTAGATGATGCACTGAACACTGAAAAGTGTTATTGACAGTAACGCTTGTGCACCGCTGAATTGTTTGTTTATTGATGATGATAATAACGTATGAACATCTGACTTATATGATTAATTTATTATGTTTGCATGATGCACAAACA
Source organism: Allium sativum (assembly GCA_030737875.1). Lineage (NCBI taxonomy): Eukaryota > Viridiplantae > Streptophyta > Magnoliopsida > Asparagales > Amaryllidaceae > Allium > Allium sativum. The sequence goes on along the minus strand of CM060918.1, from coordinate 679,863,272 downwards.
ACAACATGGTTACGGAACCATAAAGAAAATCGATTCAATCCTTCTTCCAAATAAATGAAGATTTATTTCCCAAATATTAAAATATTGTTCTTTTAAGTCAAATTTTAATTTGAAAGAGCTTTCGAAACTTAAATATATTGTTTTACCATATTATACCAGACCGTTCTAGGATAACAGAGAGAATGGTGTCTAGGCTTGGGTTTGGAATTCCAGTTTCCTGCTCTCCCTAGTTATCCCTAACTGGTCCGACAGATGTAATGGTTAATTCAAATATAAATTGAAATTTGAATTGAAGTTGTTTTTTCTTAGAAAACCAATTGGAATTAAAATAATGAATGTCGCGTAAAGACTATTCATGAAGTTAAATTTAAATAAAAGGGCTTTTGAATTCCTATGGTTTACAACTTATTTAAATTTAAATTAAGATTTGAAATTATGGAATGATTTTTGATTTAACTAAATAATCAGGTTTAAGAATTAGTTATTTTGAATTTTAAATTCAATTTTAAAGGGATTTAAATGAATTATATTTAATCGATTTATAATGCGCTGCGATGTTGCAGTTCATAAATATCAATTCCAATTTTAAATGGTTATAACTTGATGATTTGAAATTGGTTTGACTTGAAATAAGAAATTCTGATTTCCAAATATTAACTGTTTTGAATAAAAAGAGAATCTTCAAATTTCAACGTATGATTTTTCGAGTTATGTCCAAAACGAATTTGGAAAGGTCGTTATACGCGCAGTTTGGCAACCATAATGAAATTCAAATAAAACAAGTTTTAAAAATTGGAGAGAATCTTGATAAATCTTTATTTATTTAAGGTAATTAGAACTGAATTATTTGAATTTTTGAACGACTTGGAATTCACTTGATTTAAATGGCTATTGCAGCACTTGTAGTAATGTTCCAAAACGTTATTATCACTTTTCAAAGATAAATGGGTTTGGAATTTGTAAAGGGTGAACCATGATTTCAAATGGTTAAAGGGGTTCATAAATAATTTGGAAGAATTTCTAAGTTATTAGATATTATAAATGGAATTATTTAGTACTTCTAAAGTTAGAATTAAAAGGAAATGAGTGGGATAGAGTTGTGTCGGATATTCGATATATAATTCCAAGGTTAAACAAATACTATCAGAAACATTAGAAATATTTACCTCAAGATTCTGATAGTGTTTGATTGAGTTGTGAATTTATATTGAATATAAGTCTATTTAACTCTATCAAAACTTATGTTTGAATATAAATTGTTTGGATTATCGTAAATGGAATTGTCATCCAAATAAAGATTTAGTAAATTGGAAGATGTAAGGAAGGAATAAAGTGGTATGTTTTAAAGTATAAGAATTGAAAGGTTATGTTTGAAATAAAAGGATTGGTAAATCGAATATTTGATTTCAAAGGAAGAGTTAAGATGATAACGGAATTTACGTTCAATCCAACCTTGATTTATAAATGAATGAACGACAATTGGAAGGAAATTTGAATTGAAACCCTGTGTGGTCCATAACCATTATTTTATGAATACGCTTATTACTTGGAAAGTCCGGGATCGGATTTAAGTCCAAAAACCATTCCAAGTAATAATACGACTCATGAAGCAAATTCAAGACTTGGAATCGATGAATGAAGACCGTGGTTCTTCACAATCGAATGGACTGACTGCCAATTGGATTTTTTACTGAATAGCTACAGTAGAGAGATGCCCCTATTACTAGAGTGGCAGGAAGTACGAATGTATAGGGGGAACCTTTGGACTTTTGTTCCGTTCAGACCCATAACGCACTTGTATGGATTGTGTGGATGACATTGTAGTTGACAGCATAACACTGATTTCTATTGATATATATATCTGGTTTGTGACGTATGAGCTCGAAGTGGTTATGTATAAATGGAAATCAGTGGTCATGTTGTGAATGGACAATGTGACATACTTAAGAAATGAAATGAGCTTGTACGATCAAGGCATTGCTTCTCTAGGCATGTTTTGTGTATGACGTGACATCGACAAACCTCACACCTCAGATAGATTAGAAACTGGCGGATAGGTTGTATACTTATATATGAATTGATGATGAAGCTGCAGCAGTGGGAAACCACTTATGAACTTGGGGAAATTCAGTATGTTCGGGGGGCCGTGTCTGGTCGAAAACCGTTGGCCTGCCCTGCGATTTGTTGTGTGTGTCCGAGATGGATGAAAAAGCCGTGTTACACTTCGCTTCGTATCCCTGATTGATCTTTCGTGGCAGGAATCATCAAGTTAGAAACCCAAATCTCCAATACGAGCCATACGGATTTTGATTGTATACCTATATGTCAATATAACCAGTTGGGATTTTGGGGGCTATGATTCTATATTTATTCGCGAAATGTTTTTCCACACACTGTACTAATGATAATATTAGAAGAGGAATTTTCACGTATGAAGGCATTTTTTGTTATCATAAGATAAACTCGCCCATCTGGTGTGCACTTGCATTGTGTGATGTGGGACGAGCTTATGATAATTTCATTTTCAAAAGTCATTGCGTATTTATATGCACGTGCATTCACATGGAAACCCAACGAATTATAACCCTTAAAACCTTGGATATGTTAAATAATAAGTACTTGAATAATTAAAAAGAGATATATTTTATGAGTAAATCTCACTTAAAGAATTGGGAAATGAAATGGTTGAAAATGCACGTAAGAAAGATAATTTACCCATATCCTTAAATTTGACGTGAATAATTGATCAATCATAACGAACATTTGAATATGAAAATTTTGTAATCTAATAAATTGTAATCCGAGAAGATATCATACTTCTCGATGGATATTAGATAAGTTAATATAAGCAACGGATCTAAATCGACACCTAGTATGTATTAAAATTGGTAATATGCAAGTTAAGCTATTTTGTTTGGAAGTAAATTTTAGCAAAGCAAACCCCTTGATTAATTTAAAGGTAATATTGACTTAAGTAGGAGTTTGTGTAAAAAGTTGATTTTAAGTATAACTAACATCTTGAGTGGGGGAGAAAGCCATTCTTCCCTATTAAGGCGATATAAGTAAGACAACTGGAAATTATTTAACAAGAAATCGTTATGACGCAAAGGAAATATTTAAGTAAAGTTTACCTTAATTGGATTTATAAATATTAGTTGATTTTTGAGAATTTACCTCAAATGCTTGAAGCAATACTAGTTGAAATATGCTGTATCAGAGTAGTGCAGCAGAAGCGTGATGTTATTTTAATGGAAATAATTTTTCCGACTAGTTAAGTAAAGAAAATTGACCATACAAGCTTCAATATTTGAGTAATAGAAAAGAAAAATCATATGCTTTGGATTTTAAACGAATTTAAAAAAAAGAAGGTTTATTCGATTATGTGGATATAACAACTAAAATATGAAATTCAATAATTGAAGATATAAAGATTTACCAGAGATCTTAGAAATATTCGAAACAATTTAGAATTTGAGCTAAAAGAAGTTAAAAAGAACTTACGTAGTAAAAGTTCATTTAAAACTATAAAATGTAGAAAGGCTTATTTGAAAAGCTGCTAAAGAAACCATATTGATCAAAGGGAAAAGTTGTATGGTTTATATGAACATTTACTTAGGTAGATAATTGGATGATTCTAAATGAACTGAACCTATGAATACGGTTCTTAAAATTTTCGACTTAGAATTTGAAATGTTGAAAAAGATCATTAAATTCGAAATTTTAGAACGTAAATTTTGAATGTTTGAGGTTGAATTTTATTCTCAATTGAACGAATTAGTTTTCCAATTATTTTGGACGTGATGAATGACTTGTAAATAAAAGAAATTTCGACGACTAGAATCCCGATATTTTGAAATATATAGAAAACAATAAGTATTTTTAAATTATGATTTTGAAATGATTTACAACTTTGGGATATGAAATGATTTGGTTTATTCGAGTAACCATGACTAAAACTAGGTTGGGATGAAAGATTGGATTTCGTGCGATGGGTGATACTCAGTTGCCCTGTCATGAGGATGAACTTCTTGAACTAATAACATATAGATTTCATCATAGTGTATTTGAAATTTTGAAAGCAAATTGTCCTTGGAAATCCCAAAATGAAGTATGATTTTCTATACGAGAGGAATTAGTGTATTTCAATGGTTTGAAATGGAAAATAGGATTTCAAGTCCAAGAGATCATCTTGAGTTTTCAAAAATTGAAATTATAGGTAAGATATATTTTACTTATGTATAATTTTACGAACTCTCCTTTTCGAGGACGAAAAGTCTTAAGTGAGGGAGATTGTAACGAACCAAGATTTTTCAATAATTAATATATAATATAATTTCAAATTTTTCTGAATATCAAGTGAATTTAATAAGGTTAGAATACAAATATCGTTTTAAAAATATTATATATGAGTTTGAAGAAATATTTTATTTTGATTTATTTGGATATGAATAATCTATTTTAAAAAAATTAAATAAATATTTTTAATATTAATAAGTAATAATATTATATAGTTTGATAAAATAATATATTTCCATGAAGATTTGTTGTATATAAACCAAATTTTTATAATTTATATTTGATAAAATAATAATGACTAAGTATTTTGAAATATTGAGTATTTTATAAAATCTTAGGTAATATATTGGTTACATTCATAAACATTGGAAATTTACTAAATATATAAATGTCACTTAAGTGTTGCTAAAAATAAAAATTTCACAAATAAATAAATATGTTGATTTTGGCTTACATTGCATTGGTTAAATTTTTAAAGGAAGATTAGGTGTCCTTAAGCATGTAATTTGAGTGCCATGTGTCTTGGATTAAAGAAACAAGTAAATTAAATAAATATAAGAAAGCATTCCCTCTCTTTAACTTCAACCACTTTCCTTTCCTGATACAAACTCTCCTCTGTCGTACTCATCTTCCTCTTTCATTTTTCAAGTTACAGTAAACTAAAATTCATGTCTCCACCTCAAACAAAAATCCAAATCTCTCAAACCATTCAAAATTAGCTTTTGGCTCCAACACAAAAGTTGTCCGTGTTACCATTTGTGATTTTTAGAAATCAACGGATTCCTATTTCATCCATCATTGAAAGAGAAATCGTTAAATTACAGTAAACATGATAAATGGGTTCCGAAGCTTTGAAAAATTATATCTCACAATCCGCTTCGAATTAGATCGCGCCGTTAGCGCCATTGCAATCAGCAGGAAGTGTAGTATTTTTGGTGTAAGTTTGAGGCGATTCTGTGACGATGATTTTAGATGTTGAAAACTAGGTTTAGAGTTTGTTGGTGATTTGATAGATGATAGAAGGAATGGATGATGGAGTTGTGATGAGATTAGAAAGAGCTTCGACATGACAAAAATTGGTGGAACTCGGTGCTTGGATGAGTGGTGCAACGCGTTGATGGTGCACGGGTTTCCAGCTCTAGGTTTCGGGAGGATCACATCGAATTTCAAAGGAGGAGGCCGGACTCGTGGAGGTGCGGTGCAGTGTGGTGAGAAAGAGGAGACGACTGCTTTGGTGGGTCCGATTTCGAGTATGATGGAGTTTTGGTGATGTATGCATGCACCACCGTACACGTTTGTTCCAGGAAAAAGCAAGAGAAGGGGGAGCGCGGAGAAGAAGAAGAGAGGGAGAGGAGAACGGGTTGGATTGGGCGTATCATGTTGGGCCAGGCTTTCTCGGATTAGGTATATTCCTTTTATTTCTTTTAAGTTAAATGTAGTGTAAAACTTTGGAAACTAATATCTCATTTATTTTAAATCAGAATGACACACCGTTGGATCCGTTAGAATCGTAAGAGAAAATAGAATCCATTAGTATATAAATGGGTAACTTTAGTTAGATATAAATTATGGTTATTAGAGAGAAACATCCTTATATATATATATATATATATATGACAATATATATAACAAACAATGTTATTAATCCAATTTCAATATATAAGATTAGCAGAACAATCATCGGATGCTAATGGAATCAATTGGAAAGCAGTACGGGTAACGGTAGCAGGGTTCGTTGGGTTGTTCGTCCAGACAGTAAAGATTTTTGGAGTTGTTTCGGGGAGAACACTTAATTTAATCATTTATTTTAATTAGTAATTATGAACTAATGAGTTGTGATGAATTTTTGATAATTGGTTGGATATGAATGTTTATGTGTGAATGGATGTGCATGTAAGTAGATGACGCACTGAACATTGAAAAGAGTTATTGATAGTAACGCTTGTGCACAGCTGAATTGTTTGTTTATTGATGATGATTATAACGTATGATCATTTGACTTATATGGTTGATTTATTATGTTTGCATGATGCAGACACAACACCATGGTTGTGGAACGATACAGAAAATTGATTCAATCCTTCTTCCATATAAATGAAGGTTTATTTTCCAAATATTAAAATGTTGTTCTTTTAAGTCAAATTTTAATTTGAAAGAGCTTTGGAAATTTAAATATATTATTTTACAATATTATATCAGACCGTTCTAGGATGACAGAGAGGATGGTGTCTAGGCTTGGGTTTGGAAATCCAGTTTCCTGCTCTCCCTGGTTGTCCCTAACTGGTCCGACGGACGAAATGGTTAATTCAAGTATAAATTGAAATTTGAATTGAAGTTGTTTTTTTCTTAGAAAACCAATTGGAATTATAATAATGAATGTCGCGCAAAGACTATTCATGAAGTTAAATTTAAATAAAAGGGCTTTTGAATTCCTATGGTTTACAAATTATTTAAATTCAAATTAAAATTTGAAATTATGAAATGATTTTGGATTTAACTAAATAATCAGGTTTAAGAATTAGTTATTTTAAATTTTAAATTCAATTCTAAAGGGATTTAAATGAATTATATTTAATCGATTTATAATGCGCTGCGATGCTGCAGTTTATAAATATCAATTCCAATTTTAAATGGTTATGACTTGATGATTTGAAATTGGTTTGACTTGAAATAAGAAACGCTGATTTCCAAATATTAACAGTTTTGAATAGAAAAAGAATCTTCAAATTTCAGCATACAATTTTTCGAGTTATGTCCAAAACGAATTTGGAAAGGTCGCTGTACGCGCAGTTCGGCAACCATAATGAAATTCAAATAAAACAAGTTTTAAAAATTGGAGAGAATCTTGATAAATCTTACTTTATTTAAAAGGTAATTAGAACTGAATTGTTTGAATTTTTGAACGACTTGGAATTCACTTGATTTAAATGGCTATTGCAGCGCTTGTAGTAACGTTCCAAAACGTTATTATCACTTTTCAAAGATAAATGGTTTGGAATTTATTAAGGGTGAACCATGATTTCAAATGGTTAAAGGGAATCAAAAATAATTTGGAAGAATTTCTAAGTTATTAGATATGTGTAAATGGAATCATTTAGTACTTCTAAAGTTAGAATTAAAAGGAAATGAGTGGGATAGAGTTATGTCGGATATTCGATATGTAATTCCAAGGTTGAACAAATACTATTAGAAACATTAGAAATATTTACCTCAAGATTCTAATAGTATTTGATTGAGTTGTGAATTTATATTGGATATAAGTCGATTTAACTCTATCAAAACTTATGTTTGAATATAAATTGTTTGGATTATCGTAAACGGAATTGTCATCCAAATAAAGATTTAGTAAATTGGAAGATGTAAGGAAGGAATAAAGTGGTATGTTTTGAAGTATAAGAATTGAAAGGTTATGTTTGAAATAAAAGGATTGGTAAATCGAATATTCGATTTCAAAGAAAGAGTTAAGATGATAACGGAATTTACGTTCAATCCAACCTTGTTTCGTAAATGAATGAACGACGATTGGAAGGAAATTTGAATTGAAACCCTGTGTGGTCCATAACCATTGTTTTATGAATACGCTTATTACTTGGAAAAACCGGAATCAGATTTAAGTGCAAAAACCATTCCAAGTAATAATACGATGCATGAAGCTAATTCAAGACTTGGAATCGATAAATGAAGGCCGTGGTTCTTCACAATCGAACGGACTGTCTGCCGATAGGTTTCTTTACTGAATAGCTACCGTAGAGAGATGCCCCTATTACTAGGGTGGGAGGAAGTCCAAACGTATAGGGGGAACCTTTGGATTTTTGTTCTGTTCAGACCCAAAACGGACTTGTATGGATTGTGTGGCTGACATTGTAGTTGACAGCAAAACACTGATTTCCGTTGATATATATCTGGTTTGTGACGTATGAGCTTGAAGTGGTTATGCATAAATGGAAATCAGTGGTCATGTTGTGAATGGACAAGGTGACATACTTAAGAAATGAAATGAGCTTGTACGATCAAGGCATTGCTTCTCTAGACATGTTTTGTGTATGACGTGACATCGACAAACCTCACACCCCAGATTGATGAGAAACTGGCGATTAGGTTGTATACTAATATATGAATTGATGATGAAGCTACAGCAGTGGGAAACCACTTATGAACTTGGGGAAATTGGGTATGTTCGGGGGGGGGGGCGTGTCTGGTCGAAAACTGTTGACCTGCCCTGCGATTTGTTGTTGGTGTCCGAGATGGACGAAAAAACCGTGTTACACTTCGCCTCGTATCCCTGATTGATCTTTCGTGCCTGGAATCATCAAGTTGGAAACCCAAATCTCCAATACGAGCCATACGGATTTTGATTGTATACCTATATGTCAATATTACCAATTGGGGTTATGAGGGCTATGATTCTATATTTATTTGCGAAATGTTTTTCCATACACTGTGCTAATGATAATATTAGAAGAGTATTTTTCACGTGTGAGGGCATTTTTGGTTATCATAAGATAAACTCGCCCATCTAGTGTGCGCTTGCATTGTGTGATGTGGGACGAGCTTATGATAATTTCATTTTCAAAAATCATTGCGTATTTATATGCACGGGCATTCACATAGAGTAAACCCGTTCCGCGTTAGTAGCGTGGTCCGGTGAATTTCCCAACTTTAAAATGAATCCTAATAAAACAACTATTTTATGTTCTCACACCAGTTCCATGACTGACCTGGAGTTTATTGTTCTTACCTAAACTCTGGGTGCCCATTAATTTTCACACAGGCAGCTAGTAGTTTAGTTTTGCAGTTAGGTTTCGTTGGAGCAAAGTTTGGAGCGCTTTCTGAGTTGTAGTCCACGCTAAAGTTGAAGCTTCCACTATATCTTTTTGATCTTCCCCTAAGAGTGTATTTTCATTCTTCCGCTGTATATTTTTAGGTTGTAATTCTAATATTCATGTAACTCTGATGTAATATATTGTATTATGCAATGAAAAGTTCTTTTATTTTGTTCAATGTATGTATGTGCCCATAACAATTTGTCTTTGTGAATGATTTAAGTTGGTTTAATTACCAACGATAATCGGGCAAAAAGATGGGTCGTTACACATCCTCAAGCCACAGACCACCAATCAGAGACCACCATCGTCAAGTTCTGAACCCCTCCTCCTCACGCTTGGAACCCAGCTCAGATCGCACCCTTTTGGAGCCCGGAAATTGAGATCGAACCGCTCTACTTTGAGTGGAGAAATCACTTAATTTAATTCACAAAATCTCATCTTAGCCGCACAAATTATAGATCTCACTGAGTACTTTATTTTTTCCTTTGAAAGCTTTGAAATCTATTGAGCGAATTGGAAGATTTTGGGAATGAAATTAGGAGGAAATTGGCCTTTGATTTCTACATGAAGGCGGCTCCTGAATTGGGAATGAAATTAGGGTTTAGATGGACCTTATATATATAATAATAATAATAATAATTAATTCAGAAATTACTTGTTTATCGTCCCGAACTCCAAATTGAACCCAACGACTATTGTCCCTAGCTAAATACCCCCATTCTGGACTCAATGGGATATGTTTTGTAAGCCAATTATATTGTTTTGATCATTTTTTATCAAAATTAAAATATAAATCAATATATATTGAATTTAAACGTACATTTTAATTTACGGGGGCCACATACTAACTCCAAAAATTCCAGAAAAATAAATCCAGCTATGTTTTGACGATATGGTCCTAATAAAAATTAATTTCATCGAATTTGGAGACCATTTGAAAAATGGTCATTTTCTGGTCATTCCAATTCAAATTTAAATTACCAAACACATTTAAATTTACTGCGCTCACATATTAATTCCAAAAATTATGAAAATTGGAATCCAACAATAGTTTGACATTACGGATTCAACAAAAGTGGTTTCATCGAAAATGAGGTCATTTGCAAAATTGCTATTTTTAAGGGTTATATATTATATAAAATTCCATAGCGACTATTCTGAAATTTCAACTGGACATAACTTTTTATTCTCGTTATGAAATCTGGATTTATCATATCCATTGGAAAGATATTTTCAAACAGATTCAAATATTTAAAGTTTCACTAAAATCCAGTTTATTTTGAATCTTGTACATTCATTTGAAATTTGAAATCGAATTTTCAAACTACCATGCCATTTCAGGCTTGTTATATAATTAAAACAAATTTATTCGTTCTAACTTCAATTTAAATAAATTTTAGTTGTTATTATTTAAAATAAATCATTTTAAATATTCAAAATACATTAAAATAGCTAAAATAAAAAATTAAATTGGTTCTAATTTTCCTGGTTGTTACAAACAATGATACATTTTAACAAGTTTTAAGTTTATGTTCATTATTTAAAATAATTACATACCATATAAAATTGATTTTAAGCTTACATAAACTTGACAAAATCATTTAAATATTTAACTGTTGAAAAGATAAAAACGTTTAGCTTTATCATTATTGGTTTTAATTAGATGTTTAGATATACTCAAATTTGTAAGTAATTGATATAAGTTACACAAGTTTCTTGTTTTAATGTTTATTTCAAATTATTACACTCCTTAAAAACCTGCTTTTTAAACAATGTCCAAAAGATAAATCATATTATCTTTTTGTACCCATTATTGTTCATGTCTGGCATTTTTGATTGATATAGCACTTAATTTCTGTACAATATTGTTTTCATACACTATGATAACATCTTAAACATCCTAAACTAATAATAAAATTTTCATGAATGCAGGAAAAATCTAAACCAGCACAGTATGAACCAAAAAATATAGATTTACAAACAGATTATGATGAAGAAAATACAAAGTCAGATAACCAAAGTGAAGAAACAAATACTGACTTGGATGATGCAGATATTGAAAGTGAGGGAACAAATACTGACTTAGATGATGCATATAACTGTGAAATCGAGGAAATATGGAGAAAAAATATTAAGCAACATTACACTGGCACATATAGATGCAATTTAGATGCAATCTATAAAGTGATGTCAGTTATTAAAAAGGAAAATATTCTTTCCCAAGAAGCAATAGATTAATAGAAAAAACACCTTTTAAAAACTATTTTAAGTTTTTTCTTAACGATTCAATATCAAGACAAGATTTGAGAAAATGTGCTTCAAATCTAGATGATATAATTACTTCTTTCGATGTTTCTGAAAATGCTTTAAAAGTTGGAGGCAAATTTTAAAAATAACTCCCAAAGAAGTTAGTCTTATATTTGGAATGCCACTAGCTGGAGAGGAATTATTTCCAATTCTAGCTTCAAATAAGGCTTTCGTAGTGGAATTTTTTCTGATTTGTTAAGTTCCAATTTCAAAGTAGAAAATGTAATAAGTAGAAAAATAGTGACAAAAAGGTTGAATTCAATGATTGAAAAGAAAAAAGGAGATAAAATTTAGTACAATTATTGTTATTAATACTTATCATAACATTCTTTTTCCCCGACAATCAAAGCTATTGGTTATGGGGTTTTGTGTGTAAATTGTTAAATCTTAAAAAAATGAACTCAATCACTTGGCCGCGAGCAATTTGTGAAAATGTTTTAGAAAATGTTAAGATATACCATGCTGATCCAAGGAATACACCGGGTTGCACTATGGTGTTGTTGGTATGTTCTTATAATATTCACTTAATACAAATACGCTGAATATTATGTTTATTATAAAAATATAAAAATATTTCCTTTTCTTGCAGTACTGGTCCTGTGAAAGAACCCAAATCATTGCTCAAAAAGAATAACTTGAAGACAAAATACCAAGAATGAGGAAATGGGCTTTATCGAAACTGAAAACATCGACTTAACCAAAGTTGATGATAACAAGGTATCCTGGTTATAAATATTTAGTTTTATATTTAATTTAGTTAATTATTTACATTAGTTTCTTCTTATGAATTTCAGTACCATAGTACTGTCTCTTTAAACGATTGTTCAAGCGAATTTTGTTTTGTGCATACTGCATTATGTTCAACTGATTGTTCTAATCCTATATACAACTGTTTCAAATATAGTTCAAAATTATACTACATGTTTCTGTATACAGCAGTTTGAAAAGATAAATGCTTTTATCTTTTCATATTAATTAACAAATAACATATTAATCTGTAATTATATATCACAGTTACTGCTACATGTTAAAAAAGTTTATCATTTTTAACATGATTTAAAGTTCTTACATAAGGTATATAAATTATTTAAACAGCATATAGAAAACATAAATGCATATATCTTTTCAGATTAATAAATAAACAGCATAAATGCATTTATCTTCTCATTCTTACCATGATTTGAAGTTCTTACATACGATGTACAAATGATATAAACAACATATATAAAAGAAAAATGCATTTATCTTTTAAAAATTCAAATATAACTCTTGGTATTATATGCAAGAATTGTGTATAATATTATTGCAATTTATACCTTTCCTACATACACTACACGTTCAAGTAACAAAAATAATAAAAAATTATTGATTAACTTTTAGACTACAGTTTCAAGCTAATATTGAGTTGAAGAATTACATATATAGTAACGATTGTCTTTCCCAATACAGTTTTTGCATAATACTGATGAATAGTTGATCTGATTATTTTTTAAATATTTTCCTTGTAGATTTTAAATTTCTTTTCAGATTTTACAAAAGTGGAGAAGAATCTATTGTCAAAAAAAATGAAACCAGTTGAAGATGAAGATGCAAAGTCTAAAAAAAGGAAATTTGATGACAATATAGAAGTTGAAAGTTTGAAAAAGAGTTTAAAGGAGCTAGAAACAAAATTCAACTTTTTGACTACTGAGTTGAAAAGTTTTGGGGAGCAATTAAATGAAGAAAGAGTTTTACGTGCAACAGCTAAAAAAAGAATCCAAATTCTAGAAATGAATATTCAAAAGCTTGAACACCGTGATGTTACGGAAAAAGAAGGTTTGAAAAAAAAGACTGATGATACTAAAGGTCAAAAAAAATAAAATTAGTTTGTATGATGCACATAAATATCTTTGCTAACTTTCAATGTTTTTTATTTCATTTTAGAAATTGAAGAAGGTTTAACAAAAGAAAACAGTAAACAAGATAGTGAGGAAATTCCAACTGAAAAAGCAATTACTATCGAAGATGATATTAGTGCTAAAGAAAAAAAAGGATGAAACAAAAAAATGTTGAAAAATGTCCACTACTGCAACATCTTAGTGAAGAATTGCAAGAAGTTGTAAATTTTTTTTAAAAAATATTTGGGGGGAAACAAGTAAGTAATTAACCTACTTTATACTCATACAAACTAATTTTATTTTATCAGCAATACTCTAATTTTACAGCAATGAAGCATTCATTTGTGATGATGAAAATTTCATCACCATAACAAAATGCATGATAGAAGACCTCCTATATCAACATAATATTTGTGGTCAAGTAAGTACAACAAAATATACTTTCCATCAATATAAATTTTCTCATTTTATTCTTATTAATGTTCAAATGTAGGTCATCGATTGGTTCTGGTTCTGAAAAATAAAGTTGCTAGAAGAAAGCAATAATATTGTCTATGTGAACACAACAATGACAGTAAGTGGAGTATATTATAACGTTAACATTTTATAAACAAAAAAAAAATCTAAAACATAATTTTTATAGAAAAGTGCAACTGATGGAAGCTTGGAAAAAATCAAGAAACAAATGTTCATTCCATTCATTAAAAAAACACTTTTAAATCCTTTATGTTGCAACATATTGTTCCCCATACATGGAAATGAACATTGGAGCTTGCTAGAACTAGTTGTTGGAGATTGCACCTGGAATCACTATGACTCTCTACACTTAACCACAAGATCAAAAAGTAGAAGAAGCGGTCATGCAAAATTTGCCATCAATGTCATAAGTGCAAATAAAAAAAGTTAAAAGACAAATATATTTATATTTGTTATAAATTTCTTTCAATTATTGCAAAAAGGAGCAGTCAACACCCTGAATAGAGAGTTACAAGATGAAGAATAGGAAACCATTCTCAAAAAAAAATCAGTGATAAATAATGTTGACTATGCTCAACAAAATATCGGGTAATTTTTAGCCATTCAAATCGACAAACAAAATTTATGGTAAATGGTTTTAACTTTTGGTGAAAAGTGAGTTAAACAATAATTTCACATGTACTAAGTTTTGTTAACAATTTTTATTTAAGATAAGATGTTTTCAAACATTACACAAATTATCTAAAACTTTATGTAAGGATTTCAACTTAGTACTAACTTTATTTTCTAGAAAAGATAAATGTTATTGTCTTTTCCTGACAGTAGGCTACAAAATTATTTTTGTACAAAGTACTGCTTGTTTGCATTATCATAATACCGATTACAAGGAATGCAGGTACGATTGTGCAATATTTGTAATGATGTTCATCCAAAAAATAATGCAAGGAATGCAAACTTCGTCAAAAATCAGTCCTGATGAAATAGATGAATTCCGAGCAAATATAGCTGCCGAAATACTTTCTGATGAACCATACTGCTGGAACCTTCAGAAGTTTAACGGCTCTGGGTGAAACCTTAAAAATGTAATTGATCATGAATGATGTTTCTAATATGTAAATGTTGATGTTAACAATTAGATATTGAATTTGTTATGGTTGATACTGATTTGATCGTAGCTGTTAGAGATTATATCTGAATTTGGTGATTAATTACATGTTCAATTTATACACATAGACGATGAATATTTGATATTGAATTTGCTACTGAAAATTTAACGACTATTGTTGATTTAATGATCATATTCAGGATATCATGGATCATCAATTTTATATAACTGATATGAGTATACAGCTTTTATAATTAAGATAAGTCCTTTTATCTTTCATTTATACTGTACAGTTTTATGTTTAGTATTATGTCTTCAAATATATAAATAAAAAACTAAATGCTTTTATCTTTAGTTTGAAAAGTCAATTTCCTTTATTTGATAGTTAAGGAATAAGATATTTTACATTACGACATTGCAATACTATAAACGGTTAAACCATGTTTTGAAAACATCTTATCTCCCTGCGTATTTGCTAACAATTATAAAATGGAATATAAAACTTAATATTAAACCGTGTTTTACTAAAAAATTACAACCATGTATCTTTTTCGAATATGTTGTATAATATTTGTATATTTGTTATGATTATGTTGCTGTATATGTTTAATTGGTAGATTTTGTTTGTGTGCATGATTAATTGATATCATAATTGAAACCATATCAATTATTATTTCATTACTGTTATTAGCAAATATAAATTAGAAAGATAAAAATATTTATCTTTTTCATCCCTTAAACCAAATAATATAGTAATTTAACATTGAAAGCATTGTGCAATTATTAACTAATGTTGTGACGACCCCAAAACCCCGTTCGACGATGTTAAGGGTAATCATTGGAATATAATACATAAACAGATAATAGCATAACAGAATTAAATAAATACGCCAGATAATGTACAAATAATACACTGGATAAAGATAATCATCAGAGTTACACATTATACAGGATCATACTTAGTACAAATACAGTTCGGCTATACATAAATGTCTACAGCGGAAAACAAACATAATATGTACAATAGGAGCTGAACAGCATAAAAAGAGATAAATGATAGAATCCACCTTCAGCTCCAGCCATCCAGAAAGAGCCTGCTAAAACCTGAATACAAGGTTGCCCGTGTAGAAAGAGGGGCACCCGAGTTTGCAAGTGAAACAAACTACGAGTCAGTCATGAGACTGGTATGAGAAATCTACTTAACACATTTTATAATATGGCTAATCACAGGACCACGCCACTTTCGCGGAACGGGTTTACTCCATTGGATTGCCAGTGCTTTACAACAAGTAAATCTATTAAAACATCGCAATGCTTTTTACAAAAATGAAGCCATTATAAGACTCAGTTCCCATCACACAATGCAACGCAAGCCGGAGGATAGAGTTTTACCTTATAATGGCCAAAATAAGCTTGATACGAATAAAACAGAAGAATTTGATATTATTACTAGTGTTTATATGCTTCAAAAACAATTTCAAATCATAAGTATCAATCATAGACGGCATGGGTACCATATATCATGTCACCATATATAGTTATACAATCAAAACCGCACAGTCTCGTATTTGGAAATTGGATTTCCGTCATGAACCAAGGCAAAAGATAGTCCTTACCAACTTCGAGACAATCTAGCCCATGTCTCAGGACCCAGACTCAGGTGGGCCCTTGGATCATCAGGGCCGATCCACTCGATGTGGACTAAAATGCCTGAACACTGCGTTTTCCCGCCCTTTGGGGCGTAAATAAGGCAACGAATGACTCCATCGGTCCCGGATCGACCCATATAACTGAGGCGCCTCGCAATAGCAACAACAACAACCACATAGGTGAAAATAATATAAATGTCAGCCAGTTTAAGCACTGACACCACCTCTAGCTAGAAGGAAACGATGCCCTCCCTGATGTCCTCTCCCGTTTCTGGTTCATACCGGGGTGTGAGGCTCGCGAATTAACGTTATACACAAAGCTATGCCACACAGGCTGGGCTTTGATCATCAACCACAAGACTTTGCTTTTCAACAGAAGCCTTGATCACTGCATCTTAGCATGCCACACAGGCAATTCACACCATGCAACTGATGGCAATCAATCACACAGAATGGATTCCAATGTCAGACACACAGTCCATTTACAAGTCCGTTCTGGGTCTGAACAAAACCGGAGAAACTGTATACCTCGCATATCCATAGATCTCCACGTACTTCTGGACGATCACCACTCATTATCCATATTTCGGGATGCCTCCCAATCAGGACATCAGTTATCATCCAACCGAGGTGAAGATCTCTGGTCTTCAACCACCGTCTTCATCATCGAATTCTTATCGTCGATTCAGTTATTCAGAATGGGATAAACCCGGTCTTTCTGGGCAACTCGCGTATATAATTAACAAGTGCTACACAAACACAACATACGCCTTATTCCAATTCATCAGTCACTAACCGTAAATTAGTAAGAGAACGATTTCCCAAATATTAACCCCGAAGGCCGAAAACAACATCAGATCAAAACCCAAGAAACCATTCGACTTAGCTAACCTTCAGTTAGTTTCTAAATTTCACATTCCGTATTTTTTATAATATTTTATAACGATTTATCGCTATTTTTATTTATTTAAAAATAGCAAATTTATTCAAACGACGCTTCAGGCCACAACGCGGCCGTGGCGCTGTTTTTCTACATATTTGATTTACACATATATGAAAATCTAACCGTTGGATCTTCACAAAATTTATATCATTAGAAAGATCTTTTCAAAACGAATCCAACGGTTCCAGTTTTGGAAAAATCTGACGGTCGGATCTCCCGGTACACTCGTTTGAAGTTTCGATTTCAAAATACGAACTACAGCGCCGTTATTCGATTTAATTTAATTTTATATATATATATATATATATATATATATATATATAATAGATTATGGCGCTGTTTTTCTTTAGATTTGAATTAAACATTCCAGACAATCCAACCGTTGGATCTTTACAAAGTTGGTATCGTTGGAAAGATATTTCCAAAGCGAACCCAACGGTTTTGGTTTCGGGAAAATCCGATGGTCGGATCTCCCACACTAATCCTTTGAAATCACGGTTTCAAAACACGAACTGCAGCTTCGTTATTCGATTTATTTTAATTATATTTATATATATATAAATAATTTATTCTTCGATTTCAAAACCATACTCTTTTCATACATTGGATAAAAATGATATTTTTATCCAACAGACATTTATTTCAACACTTCACAATTTTTAGCAATTCATGTATATAATAAAAATGTGATTTTTATTGTAAAACTGTTTATTTCAAAACAAGACTATTATATATAGTTCACATAGATGATAAAAATATGATTTTTATTATAAAACAATTTATTTCAAAACACGACTATTTTATATAGTTCATATAGATGATCAAAATATGATTTTTATTATAAAACAATTTATTTCAAACTCGAATACCATTCAACACATGAATTTCTATTCAACGAATGAATTTCTATTCAACACATGAATGTTTTCTAGAGTTCGTATATATATAATAAAAATGTGATTTTTATTGTTAAAACAATTTATTTGAAACACGATTACCATTCAACACATGAATTTCTATTCAAGGAATGAATTTCTATTCAACACATGAATGTTTTCTATAGTTCGTATATATATAATAAAAACGTGATTTTTTATTGTTAAAACAATTTATTTAAAACACGAATACAATTCAACACATGAATTTCTTTTCAACGAATGAATTTCTATTCAACACATGAATGTTTTCTATAGTTCGTATATATATAATAATAATGTGATTTTTTATTGTTAAAACAATTTATTTAAAACACAAATACCATTCAACACATGAATTTCTATTCAACGAATGAATTTCTATTCAACACACGAATATAGTTTCAACACATGAAAATAATTCTAACACATGAATATTATTGAAAATTTCGACAGCATAACGGCAGGGTAGTTAAAACCGGGGCCGTCCCTAGTATGGCTCCTCGCTCTACCTTAAAGCCTCGCAGCTTTTGACAATGGGGATTTCATGCATCTAATTCGCATGTAGGCGGCATGTTTATATTTTTCTTTTCCACAAACTAATCCTATGTGGTTTCAACCAAATAATGCTCAACCACAAACGTGTATTTTTCAACCACAATCAATCAATTTCAACCACAAACAATTCAAATCAACCATTCGCTATCAACCAATTTTCACACCAATTACAACCAATAAATATCATCCATGGTTTATGGACGAGGGGCGTATATATATGTATATATATATATATATATTTATATAAGTATACTTCACTTCTATTTCAACACATATATAATTTTTACAATGCATATATAACTTATACATCGAACGTACAACTTATACAACGCTTATACATGAGGTGTACAACGCTTATATAACTCATACATCGACTATATAATTTATACATCATCGTTTCCCATATCGTTTATAATTTAGAAATCTCACATTGGGTTCCACTCCACCAAAAATAGCAGAAGGCATAGAAAAATATGTGGTCTCTTCTAGAATGTAGAAGACGTCCACACAAGTCCACTGTCTCTTATTTCACTGAATTTCGTCAAGAAACGAAAAAAATATGATTTTTACAGTGAAATCAAAAACCTTAGCGCTTTAAAGTGCTATAATATAATTTAATTTAAATCAGTCGTACCTCAGCTGAATGGTTCGAAACTAGGTTTCGATTTTACTCGAAATCCGTGAAGCTTGAAGAGGATCGGGCTATGCAGTGTCGAAGGGGGAGGAGTGGCGCACCTGCGCATGGTGGAGGGGGCCCACTCGGTGGTCTCTATCGTCGGCGGCGGCGGCTGAAAGGCCCCGACTTTGGAGGCTTGGATCTCACGATTTACTCAATGAAAAAATCGAACCCTGGTATGGATTTAAAGCTCGTCTCGAGCTCTTCAAAATCTTCAACTGGATCGAAGGCTATTGATGCGTGTAGGAGGAGAAAACGAGGAGAGAAGGGATTGACTGGTTTCTGTCGTGCGTCGAGATGATACGGGGAGAGAGAGTATGATGTGGACGAATGATATTTTTTTATATTTATAAATTTTAAAAATCCAAAAATACCCTCTTTCACACACGAACCCCAATCCAAACCCAACGACTGTCGTCCTTAGCCAAATACCCCCATTTCGAACACAATGGGATATGTTTCGTAGGCCCATTCGACTGTTTGAGTCAGTTTCTCTTCAAATTAAATTATAAAACATTCAATATTTATTTTGAACATACATTTCAATTTGCCGGGGCCACATACTAATCCCAAAAATTCCCGAAAAATAAATCTAGCTATGTTTTGACGATACGGTCCCAACAAAACTAGTTTCATTGAATTCTGAGACCGTTTGAAAAATGGCCCTTTTCTGGTCGATCCAATTTAATAGAAATCGACCAAACACATTTTCCTTTGCCACGCTCACATACTAGCTTCAAAATCTATGAAATCTGAAACCTAGCAATAATTTAACATCTCAGATCCAACAAAAGTGGTTTCGTCGAATTCTGAGGTCGTTTGCAAAATAGCCATTTTCACGGGCTATATAAACTCTATAGCGACCTTTCTGAAAATTCATTTGGCTATAACTTTTGTTTCCCGCTATGAAACTTCGATTTTTCAGATTCATTAGAAAGATATTCACTAACAGATTTAAATATTTTTGGTCTCACTAAAATCTGTTTTAATTTGCACCCGGTACAGACAGTCAAAGTTTGAATTCAATTTTTGAAACTACCGCGCCATTTCAGGCCTTGTTTATAATTAGAATTAATTATATTTATTTTCAAACGTCGATTCAAACTTACTTTTCGTCGTTATTATTTAAAATATTTAAAATCCACTAAAATAGCCAAATTCAAAATTTCAAACTGGTTCAGATTTTCCGGATTGTTACAATCTCCCCCACTTAAAACTTTTCGTCCCCGAAAAGGAACAAAGTCGAAAGTGGTTTGATTAATCAACTCTATTTTCAATCCGGCTTCCATTCTCCAACTTTTCAGTTTCTGAGAACTTTCAAATTCTTCAAAAATTTGGCTAACACCCTAAATTTTCGAAAAATTTCGCCATAACCTCCTTTGTACGGGGAGGGGTTTGGAAATTTATTGGGCCGTATTAGGTATCCAATAAATCCTAATAAGCATGCACATATTTATAGTGATATATTCCGGTGTCCACAGGGGAGCGCGTATAGATCATAACTCCAGAGAATAAATTCTCGTCACCCTATAAATGGTTTTTGTGCCTTAATGACTAGAGAGACGTGTTTATTGTCATCTCCAGACCCGTGTGGGGTTTTTATTAATCTGGCAATTTACCGTTACATTTTATATGGTCCATATCAGTCATTAGTTCAACCAGTAAAATATAGTCATCGCCATACAAGCCTCTCGCTCGTATGGTAAATCTTTAACCTCGTCACACAAGCTCCAAATGCTTTTGTGGTATATGATGAAGTATGCCTATCTTCAAGAAGTATGCCATGTAGTGTAGTTCAAAATTAATTGTTACTATCCTATCGCGACGTTTATTATTACACACAGAACAACCAGCACTCCGCATCCAATGACATTCACAGGAGTTGATATAATAATATTTCACATCCAACTCATTAAGGTTTACCTATTTTTCGGGCACGCATATAAATTCTTTGCTCAACAGCTAATCCAATTACCTGTTCAAACATATATAATGCACATGTATATATTTCTATCTATTTTTAAATCAGTTCAATACTTTATTTAATTAATTATCATTCTAATAATTTAATTAATCAAATCTACTATCACACAATACAAACAACAGTCAATTTGTTTTTAACTTTTCAAAAATTTACTAATCGATTCATATACTCTTTTATATATTCAAAAATCATATTTCTTAAACCAGACTATATATATAATCACAAATACGTTATTTATAAATCTATAACTCTCAACTCGTTCTGGGGTATTACTAACCCCATCTCTAACGAGTTATTCTGATTCTGCTATACTCATACTAGGATATTACTGATCCTATCTGTAATGAGTTATTCGTCCTAGAACACTACTGGTTCTATTTCTGACGAGTTCGTTAATATGTTATATTCCAGCACTAAGCTTAACCAAAGCTCTGATACCACGTTGTGACGACCCCAAAACCTCGTACGATGGTGTTAAGGGTAATCTTTGGAATATAACACATAAACAGATAATAGCAGAACAGAATTAAATAAATACGCCAGATAATGTACAAATAATACACTGGATAAAGATAATCATCAGAGTTACACAGTATACAGGATCATACTTAGTACAAATACAGTTCGGCTATACATAAATGTCTACAACGGAAAACAAAAATAATATGTACAATAGGAGCTAAACAACATAAAAAGAGATAAATGATAGAATCCATCTTCAGCTCCAGCCATCTAGAAAGATCCTGCTAAACCTAAATACAAGGTTGCCCGTGTAGAAAGAGGGGCACCTGAGTTTGCAAGTGAAACAAACTACGAGTCAGTCATGGGACTGGTATGAGAAATCTACTTAACACATTTTATAATATGGCTAATCACAGGACCACGCCACTTTCGCGGAACGGGTTTTGAAGCGACCCGAAATTCCCCGGTCTCCGAAGAGATGAGAAAGAACGAATTACTGCGAGGACAAGACAAAACAGAACGCAGACGGAAGAACATTTCATTGTTATTACAACAATTCCATCAGATACATGAATATACAGAGTATAAATGAATAAATTACATTCGACAAATATCAGAGATTACAATAAATTACAAAGCAGCGGAAAATAATACAAAGCACAGCTGAAGGTGATATACGGATACAGAGCTTTCCGGATATCATTCCAGCTGTAAACCAGGATCCTGTGAATATAAATCTGCAAAACCAAAACTACTAGCTGCCCATGTCGAAAATAAGGGCACCCAGAGTTTAGGTTAAAACAATAAACTCCAGTTCCCATCACACAATGCAACGCAAGCCGGAGGATAGGGTTTTACCTTATAACAACCAAACATGCTTGGTATGTTTAAAACAAATCATTTGATACTATAATAAGTGTATAGTGTCGAAACATTTTCAATCATAAATATAAATCATAGACGGCATAAGTGCCCCATACCACTATGTCGCCATACTAGGCTCTACAAATAAAACCGAAATACACATATTGGAAATTGGATTTCCGTCATGAGTCGAGGCAAGGGGCAAGCTCCTCTCCGCGTTCGAGACACTCTAGCAAATGTCTCAGGACTACACACTCTGGGCAATCCTGGATTCGGCTGGGCCGGTCCTCACTTACGTTAGAGGATTAGTTATGCCTGAACACATGTTTCCCGGTCCTTACAGACCTATAATCGAGGCGCCTCATTCCAACAACCACAAAGGTGAAAAGTATATAAATGTCAGGGCTGGTAAGTCACTGACACCACCAAAGCTAGAAAGAAACGTCGTGCTCTCCCAGCGGTCCGTATCCCGTTTTTAACTCATACCGAGGTGTGAGGCTCGCAAATTCACGTTATACACAAAGCTACGCCACGTAGGCCGTGCTTTGATCATCAACCACAAGACTTTGCTTTTCAACAGAAGCCTTGATCCATGCAACTCAGCATGCCACACAGGCAATTCATGCCATGCGATTGATATCTATCGATATATAACCTCTAAGCTCATACGTCTCAGAGAAGGGCGTTAAGCAAGAGAATAAATTCTCCGCCGCCAAATAGATATATATTTAACAGAAATCAATCAACACAGAATAAAATCCAATGTCAGACACACAATCCATTTACAAGTTCGTTCTGGGTCTGAACGAAACCGGAGGCACTTTCCTCGCATATCCATCCATCTTCAGGTACGTCTGGACGACCACCAACTGATTCCCTCATCTCGGGTGTACAGCCCAATCAAGATCATCAGTAATCACCCATACGATGTGAAGACTTCCGGTCTTCAACCACCGTCTTCATCTTCGACATATCGTCGAATCGGTTATTCTGAATGGGTACAAACCCGGACTTTCCGAAAAACCAGCGTATATTAAAAACAAATGTTACACAAACACAACATACGCCTCATTCCAATTCTGAATATTCTGTTATTTAAATATCCACATCTTTTGGGAAAAGTTCCCATTAATTTTACCCAAGATAAATTCTTTAAAATTTATCCTTTAATCTTCCTTTGGATGTCGTTTCAAACCAAATTATGGTTTTCTAAACTAGTCGAGATTAGCGAACCACACCGAAGTAATTATTTATTTTATTTCCCAATCCCAACCTATTCATCCCATGAAGCAAAACTGGTAATACTCCATATTTAATACTATGGTGTTATCGATAAAATAAATTACCATTTCACGTTCAAATCTAATTAAAGATTTAACTATCGCTTTGGAGCAAAACTGGTGATACTCCATTCTCGCTCAATTTCTAAATTTGATAATTTAAATTACCAATTCACATTTCAATCTATTTGCAGATTCATTAACACTCCTTTTACTGGGTTAAAGAACTAGTGTTATTTAAAACACAGTTCACGATAAACCCAAATCACATTCTATTTATTAGCGGGTTAAAGAACTGGTGTTATTTTAAACACAGTTCACGATAAACGCATGAATCAATTCTATTTAAACCCATTTCAAATCTAATTTATTTATATTAAAAATAAATGGGTTTTAATTTCAGTTCAAAACTAGTTCATTTCGATAAAAATCTATTTTTATCTTTTCAAATATGGAGTTTTTCATCCCCTTTTTTTCTCAAATCATTTCTTATGAGTTTACACTAATTATTACTATTTTTAATAATTTTATCAAGGCCCGTACAGTCGATTTCCATCAACGGCCATCGAACTGCACTTACAGCGACCTTTTTCAAATTTAATTTGGATGTATCTCCAAATCCAACCGTTAGATTTCAAATTTCTAATATTCGTTTGAAAGCTCTTTTCGATACGAACCCAACGGTTCCAGTTTTAGGAGAATCCGACGGTCGGATCTCCCGTAATGTCCGTTTGAAATAAATGGTCGAAATTCACGAACTGCCGCGGCGCAGCGCGTTCTATTCATGCCATTATATTATATATATAATATATATAACAAATATTTCGTCGATTTCTATTTAAAACGAATTTTATAAATCATTTTTAATTCGTTTCAAAAACAATTTCAACTTCCATTTCAATTCAAATCAAAATTGAATTTTTCCTTATAAATTCGTTTTAAAATTCATTTCTGTTCAATTCAATTTGAATTCATTTTCAATTCAATTCAATTCAATTCAAATTGGTTTTCTATTCGATTCAATTCAAATTGGTTTTCTATTCGATTCAAATTCAAATTGGTTTTCTATTCGATTCAATTCAAATTGGTTTTCTATTCGATTCAAATTCAAATTAGTTTTCTATTCAATTCAAATCAAATTCAATATATATTTTCAATTCAAATTCAATTCATTTTCTATTCAATTCAAATTCAATTCGTTTTCTATTCAATCGAATTCAAATCGTTATATATTCAATTGAAATCAAATTCGTTATATATTCAATTGAAATCAAATTCGTTATATATTCAATTGAAATCAAATTCGTTATATATTCAATTGAAATCTAATTCGTTATATATTCAATTCAAATCAAATTCGTTATATATTCATTTCATTTCAAATTCGTTATATATTCATTTCAAATCAAATTCGTTAAAATCGCCAAAATAAAAAAAAAATTAAACTGGCCCAGATTTCCGGGTTGTTACAGGTTTACTCAATTGGATTGCCAGTGCTTTACAACAAGTAAATCTTTTAAAACATCACAATGCTTTTTACAAAAATGAAGCCATTATAAGACTCAGTTCCCATCACACAATGCAACGCAAGCCGGAGGATAGAGTTTTACCTTATAATGGCCAAAATATGCTTGATACGAATAAAACAAAAGAATTTGATATTGTTACTAGTGTTTATATGCTTCAAAAACAATTTCAAATCATAAGTATCAATCATAGACGGCATGGGTACCATATATCATGTTGCCATATATAGGTATACAATCAAAACCGCATAGTCTCGTATTTGGAAATTGGATTTCTGTCATGAACCAAGGCAAAAGATAGTCCTTACCGACTTCGAGACAATCTAGCCCATGTCTCAGGACCCAGACTCAGGGGGGCCCTTGGATCGTCAGGGCTGGTCCACTCGATGTGGACTAAAATGCCTGAACACTGCGTTTCCCCACCCTTTGGGGCGTAAATGAGCCAACGAATGACTCCATCGGTCCCGGATCGACCGATATAACCGAGACGCCTCACAACAGCAACAACCACATAGGTGAAAATAATATAAATGTCAGCTAGTTTAAGCACTGACACCACCTCTAGCTAGAAGGAAACGCATGCCCTCTTTGATGTCCTCTCCCATTTCTGGTTCATACCGGGGTGTGAGGCTCGCGAATTAACATTATACACAAAGCTATGCCACGCAGGCCGGGCTTTGATCATCAACCACAAGACTTTGCTTTTCAACAGAAGCCTTGATCACTGCATCTTAGCATGCCACACCGGCAATTCACACCATGCAACTGATGGCTATCAATTACACAGAATGAATTCCAATGTCAGACACACAGTCCATTTACAAGTCCATTCTGGGTCTGAACGAAACCGAAGGCACTGTATACCTCGCATATCCATCGATCTCCACGTACGTCTGCACGATCACCACTCATTATCCATATTTTGGGATGGCTCCCAATCAGGAC
The DNA here is from genome assembly GCA_030737875.1 of Allium sativum. Classification (NCBI taxonomy): domain Eukaryota; kingdom Viridiplantae; phylum Streptophyta; class Magnoliopsida; order Asparagales; family Amaryllidaceae; genus Allium; species Allium sativum. The sequence goes on along the minus strand of CM060918.1, from coordinate 679,836,583 downwards.
ATCAGTTATCATCCAATCGAGGTGAAGATCTCCGGTCTTCAACCACCGTCTTCATCATCGAATTCTTATCGTCGATTCAATTATTCAGAATGGGATAAACCCGGTCTTTCTGAGCAACTCGCGTATATAATTAACAAGTGCTACACAAACACAACATACGCCTTATTCCAATTCATCAGTCACTAACCGTAAATTAGTAAGAGAACGATTTCCCAAATATTAACCCCGAAGGCCGAAACCAACATCAGATCAAAACCCAGGAAACCATTCGACTTAGCTAACCTTCAGTTAGTTTCTAAATTTCGCATTCCATATCGTTTATAATATTTTATAACGATTTATCCCTATTTTTATTTATTTAAAAATAGCCAATTTATTCAAACGACGCTTCAGGCCATAACGCGGTCGTGGCGCTGTTTTTCTTCAGATTTGATTTACACATATCTGAAAATCTAACCGTTGGATCTTCACAAAATTTATATCATTAGAAAGATCTTTTCAAAACGAATCCAACAGTTCCATTTTTGGGAAAATCCGACGGTCGGATCTCCCGGTACACTCGTTTGAAGTTTCGATTTCAAAATACGAACTGCAGCGTCGTTATTCGATTTAATTTAATTATATTTATATATATATATATATATAATCGATTCTGGCGCTGTTTTTGTTCAGATTTGAATTAAACATTCCAGACAATCCAACCATTAGATCTTTACAAAGTTGGTGTCGTTGGAAAGATATTTCCAAAGCGAACCCATTGGTTTTGGTTTCAGGAAAATCCGATGGTCGGATCTCCCACACTAATCGTTTGAAATCACGGTTTCAAAACAAGAACTACAGCTTCGTTATTCGATTTATTTTAATTATATATATATATATATATATATATATATATATATATATGTATGTATAATTTATTCTTCGATTTCAAAACCATACTCTTTTTATACATTAGATAAAAATGATATTTTTATCCAACAGACATTTATTTCAACACTTCACTATTTTTAACAATTCATGTATATAACAAAAATGTGATTTTTATTGTAAACTATTTATTTCAAAACATGACTATTTTATAGTTCATATAGATAATAAAAATATGATTTTTATTATAAAACAATTTATTTCAAAACACGATTATTTTATATAGTTCATATAGATGATAAAAATATGATTTTTATTATAAAACAATTTATTTCAAACACGAATACCATTCAACACATGAATTTCTATTCCACGAATGAATTTCTATTCAACACATGAATGTTTTCTATAGTTCGTATATATATATAATAAAAATGTGATTTTTTATTGTTAAAACAATTTATTTAAAACACGAATACCATTCAACACATGAATTTCTATTCAACGAAAGAATTTCTATTCAACACACGAATATAGTTTCAACACTTGAAAATAATTCTAACACATGAATATTATTGAAAATTTCGGCAGCATAACGGCAGGGTAGTTAAAACCGGGGCCGTCCATAGTACGGCTCCTCGCTCTACCTTAAAGCCTCGCAGCTTTTGACAATGGGGATTTCATGCATCTAGTTCGCATGTAGGCGGCATGTTTATATTTTTCTTTTCCACAAACTAATCCTATGTGGTTTCAACCAAATAATTCTCAACTACAAACGTGTATTTTTCAACCACAATCAATCAATTTCAACCACAAACAATTCAAATCAACCATTCGCTATCAACCAATTTTCACACCAATCACAACCAATAAATATCGTCCATGGTTTGTGGACGAGGGGCGTGTGTGTGTATATATATATATATATATATATATATATAAGTATATTTCACTTCTATTTCAACACATATATAATTTTTACAATGCATATATAACTTATACATCGAACGTACAACTTATACAACGCTTATACATGAGGTGTACAACGCTTATATAACTCAAACATCGACTATATAATTTATACATCATCGTTTTCCATATCGTTTATAATTTAGAAATCTCACATTGGGTTCCACTCCACCAAAAATAGCAGAAGGCTTAGAAAAATATGCGGTCTCTTCTAGAATGTAGAAGACGTCCACATGAGTCCACTGTCTCTTGTTTCACTGAATTTCGTCAAGAAACGAAAAAGATATGATTTTTACAGTGAAATCAAAAACCGTAGCGCTTTAAAGTGCTATAATATAGTTTAATTAAAATCAGTCGTACCTCAGCTGAATGGTTCGAAACTAGGTTTCGATTTTACTCGAAATCCGTGAAGCTTGAAGAGGATCGAGCTATGCAGTGTCGAAGGGGGAGGAGTGGCGCACCTGTGCACGACGGAGGGAGCCCACTCAGTGGTATCTATCGTCGGCGGCGGCGGCTGAAAGGCCCCGACTTTGGAGGCTTGGATCTCACGATTTACTCTATGAAAAAATCGAACCCTGGTGTGGATTTAAAGCTCGTCTCAAGCTCTTCAAAATCTTCAACTGGATCGAAGGCTATTGATGCATGTAGGAGGAGAAAACGAGTAGAGAAGGGATTGACTGGTTTCCGCCGTGCGTCGAGATGATACGGGGAGAGAGAGTATGATGTGGACGAATGATATTTTTTTTATATTTATAAATTTTAAAAATCCAAAAATACCCTCTTTCATACAAGAACCCCAGTCCAGACCAAACGACTGTCGTCCCTAGCCAAAAAAACCCATTCCGAACACAATGGGATATGTTTCGTAGGCCCACTCGACTGTTTGAGTCAGTTTCTTTTCAAATTAAAATATAAAACATTCAATATTTATTTTGAACGTACATTTCAATTTGCCGGAGCCACACACTGATCCCAAAAATTCCCAAAAAATAAATCTAGCTATGTTTTGACGATACGGTCCCAACAAAACTAGTTTCATCGAATTCTGAGACTGTTTGAAAAATGGCCCTTTTCTGGTCGATCCAATTAAATGAAATCGACCAAACACATTTTCCTTTGCCACGCTCACATACTAGCTTCAAAAATTATGAAATTTGAAACCTAGCAATAATTTAACATCCCGGATCCAACAAAAGTGGTTTCGTCGAATTCTGAGGTCGTTTGCAAAATATCCATTTTCACGTGCTATATAAACTCTATAGCGACCTTTCTGAAAATTCATTTGGCCATAACTTTTGCTTCCTGCTATGAAACTTCGATTTTTCAGATTCATTAGAAAGATATTCACTAACAGATTTAAATATTTTTGGTTTCACTAAAATCCGTTTTAATTTGCACCTGATACAGTCGGTCAAAGTTTGAATTCAATTTTTGAAACTACCGCACCATTTCAAGCCTTGTTTATAATTAGAATTAATTATATTTATTTTTAAACGTTGATTCAAACTTACTTTTCGTCGTTATTATTTAAAATATTTATTTTAAAATTTAAAATCCACTAAAATAGCCAATTAAAATTTTCAAACTGGTTCAGATTTTCCGGGTTGTTACAAATGTATTGAAACAGAAATACGTTATATAACATACATACATACTCAGACAACATCAACCTATTAAATTTAGTACATATAACAAACTTATTTGCCTTTAAATGAAAATATAAATACAATTATCTTTTCAAACCTTTGCTGTTCAAAAAAAGGAAATAATCAAATAATTATTCAACATAACACAGCATAAATTTCAAAAGGCCATATAACCAAATAATCATTCAATAAAAGAACAAGTTGCATAATATAAAATAAAAAGATAAAATTTAATATCTTTTTAATCAACTAAACCACAACATATAACAAAAAGTAAACATAAATTTGCAGATTATCATTCAGTTCTTAACATTAGTCACTACTAAAAATCAACATTCATCACATCCATATAACCAAAAATTCATTTTTACATATTATTCAACTGTAACACTAAATTTAAAATAATCAGTAAAATACAGTGAATTTAAAAAAAAACAATCATTCAAAGAACAACTTCTTCTATTATGTCCTAGTTTTTTACACTTTCCACATTTGTTTTGTTTAGCATGAAAATCAACACCTTCAATTCTATTCACTTTAGGCCTTCCAGCTCCACGAACAGCTTTAGGAGGAAGAACAGTAAATGATTCTTCAGCTTCAATTTCTTCTTTATCAAAAGTTGTAATTGGATTTATTGCATGTGAATAAGCAGCTTGATAATATTCAACAGTGAAGTAAGGCTAAATGTAATCGTAAACAGAATTTTTAGACAAATATATACACTTCAAAGCATGGGCACAAGGAAAACCCTTCACTTTCCATTGATTGCAGCTACAAATGCGATTTTTAAGATCTACTTTTTATGATGTTGGAGAATGAACTTCAAAAATAAATTTGCAAAATTCAAAATAAGACATATTTAAATAAATAAAATTAGTACATTTACAAACAATTTTTTCCCACATTAACAGCTAATCCTATATAATGTGTCAAATATCCTGATATGTGTATTATAAGCATTTCTTTCATGCATGACATAATATCACAATACAAAAACATAAATTCTTAAATTTATAGTAAAAAGTTAAATAATACAAAAATTAAGGTGTTGTTACATATTTTGCATTCTACTTTTTCATATACTTAATGACCAAAGTATTAAAAAGATAAATGCACATATCTTATTCAGAAATAGTTTGCACTAAAAAATAAATCTTTGTTAACTGTTTACATCAAAATCCGAAAAGAAAAAACACATACCTAGATGATTTAGTAACACTCCACCCAAACCTTACCTGCTTCAATTTCAACAAACAAACTTCCATTTTTGGACAAACAATACTATTCCAGTTAGCTGCCTCTTCTCTTCGATTAAACATTTGCAACATAAGCTTAATCCGAATACCATCAAGACATGTTACACGCAGACTTCTTTCATCCAAAATCCGTGAATTGAAACTTTCTGCTACATTTGATTTATTTTCACCATATCTTTTTCCTGGGAAAAATAAATATGACCAATGATCATATGGCTTATCATTCAAATATTCAATAGCTTTTGCACCCCCAATTTCTTTAAATTTATCCATAGCTTTTTCAAATTCATGAGCAGTTGATGCTAAAGCACACTGTTCTAGCAAATGACCAACCCAAACACCCCTCCCACTTTTAACAATATCAGTGATATTGCTGCATATAATGTAGACAATAAGAATGATGGCTATTTGGAATTTTTTTAGGAAAACTCAACAACAAAACCCAATGTCTATCACCAAAAAAGGTCAATGGTTTAGTAAACCTAAGAGCATTTCTTAAGTGGGTCAAAAACCAACTCCAGCAATCTTCATTTTCTTTAGGCACAAGAGTCATTGCAAATGGAAAGAAACCTGAAACATATAACAACAACTCCAACAATTTTTCTAAATAAGATTGTCAAACAATACAAATTATAATTTTCAGTTATACCGCAGTACAATATAAAATTAATGAACTGCATAAAAAAGATATATTGTTCTATCTTTTTCTTCTATTAATTTACAAGTTCATATTTATAGAAACTTAACACTATAATACAAAAACTTGATTATCAATATCTAATTATGTACTAAATAAAAAAATAATTAATAACATTAAGTACCTTGATTCCCATTTTTAGCGGTAGCAGCCATCAAAGTACCACTTCGACCTTTTAAAAAAGTAACATCTAAAAAAACCACAGGTCGACAATACTTAAATCCAAATATACAAGCCTCGTAGCAAACAAATACTCTCTCAAATTGATTAGTCTCTTCATCAACATCCATAATTGTATAACTTCTTGGATTATTTTTCTCAATTGCCTTCAAATACCATACTAAATCATTATATGATTTTTTTTCATCACCATATATATCAGTAATAGCCAATTTTGTACCCTCATAAGAATAATAGTAACTTAAAATCCACATAATAATATCTCCTAAAACTTTTCCAAATATCCTTTGTTTTCCTTTTTGACTCATCACATATTTGATTAACAATCAAAGCTTTTACAAGATCACTATTAATAGCTGGACTACTAACTGATTTAAATCCACCTCCACTTGAATGAGTTAGCTGAATATTTTTAACAATCAACTAATCCAATAACTTCAATTTGCAAGAAGCATGAATTCTAAATGAACACCATCAACAACACATCGAACAGTCACATGCTCCTTACAATTCTTAACATATTGAACTTTAAATCCATTTTCAAACAATATGCACTAACCATCCGACGAAGTCCAATAGCCGAATCAAATATTTTTCCAACACCAGTAAAAAATTCTAAATTAGAATTTTTCTTCGACAATTCATGCAAGTTTTTTTCTTGGCAATAAGCAGAGTCTAAATCATCATTATATTCATCCAAATTACTACTCGATTCTCCAATACCAACAACTGAGCCTGATTTATTACTGTCAATAGAAACATCCATTGAATTATTCTTTAAGCATATAAAAAAACCAAGAAATCCTCCTTTTTGAACCATGACATGCATAATATAGCTTGTAGATCACTATTAGTCTCAACATAAATAGTTTTAGATTCTCGAACATAGAACATATCGAAGCATAAAGGAGTAAAAGCATTCCACACCTCACAAACCTTACTCCTAACATAAATAATTGATGCATCCAAACCAAGGAGAATACTAAATGATTTTTTATTAAAATTAAATACAACCATCACAGATATATCAGACCTACAATTGAAAACTTAAATAAGTAAATAGTTATACAATTTAAACCTTTTTACAAGACAACTTACAAAAAGATAAAAACCAGTTATCTTTTTCACTCCAGTTATGCTATTGCACGAAATACAAAATTATACAACAATTTTAAAATCACATAAATGATTTTAAAAGATAATTGTATTATAATTGTTGTGTTATCTTTACATATAATTAATAATCATTTATCATTTTAATTATATAAAAGTTATCTGTTGCACAATATAACATTTTTAAAAAAAGATAAAACCAGTTATCTTTTTCACTCCTGTTTTGTTACCGAAACAAAAATTATCATAACTATACGAAAACTTCAATTAAGTTCACTAATAAACAACCATTAAAATCACATCTCACATGTTATATGAAAATTTCAATTTAAATACATCATACCTTTCAGCAGCCTGTTCAACTAAACGAATATTTGAACTTTGAGTTTGATCTTCCATTAATTGAACTACATAATAGAGAAAAATAAAGAACAATTAATCACATTTCGATAACATATACATGAAATTATGATTCAATTACAAATTGAAAATCGATCGATAATATTATAATCAACAATTCAATTCAAAATTATAAAAATCACCTAATAAAAATTAAAAGATCAGAAAAATAAAAAAAATCGCCTTTTAAATATACAGAATTTAAAAAAATTATGTCGAATTATATAATACAAAGAAGAACGAAATTATTAGAAACTCACCTGAAAGAATCAACGATCGCAGATCGAATTTGAAAACACTGAAAAATCGGAGATATTGTGATCACGAGGCTTGATAAATTTGAAGGGAGCAATATTTTTAAAGAACAAAACGGCTCGCCGTTTTTCTATCCTGCAAAATAATATTTTAAATTTGTGTCCTGGAAAATAATAAAAACAAGGTTACGAGCCCTGGAGGCAAATTTCCTGTAGAAAATATTCATTACTATATCTCCAAACTATACTTTCTTGGGTTAAAACAAATGTTGCATAAAATATTGTTACGACAACCCAAAATACCGCATATTTAGCTAACTATATTTTAATATTGATCTTCAATACTGAATCTCTTATATTTATTAGTTAATAATGAAATCAATCAAGTTGGAGTATGATTACCTCTCAGACCTTGACTGAATTACATTCTTAACTTCAAAATTGTCAAAGATTACCTATCTCAAATAATCAACATCATACATAATCTATATGTTAAAATCTCATATTCAGCTTAAACCATTTCCTTTCTGGAAATCATTTACTATGATAAAAATGTTGTGGTTCACACTTGCTATTATTTGAAAAATGTCTATTACAACAATAAATGTTGAAATATGCATTTCCAATATCAAAATTTATTTCAAATACCTTACAAAACCATTTCTACTTTATTTTGAAATATCATTTCGAAAATATCAACTAGCCAATTATCCACTTTTAAAAACGTGTATACGTTTCACTTTTTAATATCCTGAGATCAAATCATCAAAATAAACTTGATTTCACCTTTATAAACCCTTGTCATAATCCACCTTATTATTTAATAAAATTTCATTATAAAATTTCTTAAATAAGCAAAAATTCTTGTTTTGGCTCGATTACCAATATTCATAAGTTTATTTTTCATGAATTCTCTTGGCATAAAAATCCATATTTTGCTTGCAAAGCAAACCGTTTTAACATTTCTAAGAATGTTACCAGTTCCCGTTTATTTTTATAAAACTTCTAATTATAAAATTCTTTTACTTATGAAATTCCATTATAAGTTCAAATTTTATCAAAACCCATTTAAGGCCCAAAATTACCTATAATTTGGTTTATAACTTCATATTGATTTCAAGTCCATTTCTAAAATATTAGTTCAAAAACCAATAATCCACTTGCCCAATTTCCATTGTATATTTATTTCCACAAATAAATTACAAACCTTGTTCATAAATTATAAACCTTACACCATAAATTTTATAATATTTAAAAACACCTTTTATTTGATTTCTACTAAACCTTCCTCAATTAAAATTTTTGATAATATTATATTATGACAAAATTATGTATGTAAACATAGGATTTATTTCTATACCTTTAAATACTGAAATAGTAGCATCTTAAAATATTTAATTTTAAACTATAGATATACAAAGTGAAATTCAATTTTCCTTTCTAAAAATGAGTTATTTTTATAAAATTCGACATAGTCGATTTCCAGTTATAAACCCTTTCGGATTTATCTCTATTCCATTCACATTCCAAAACTCGGAATAAAATTCATCATTTCCTTTAGAATCGATTTCAAATTCTTTTTTAAATGCATATTGGAATTTATATGCCCAAATTATCCAATTATAATTATTCACCTCATTTATAAACGTCGTTTATAAATTAAGCTCGTTGTTTTATTTATTCAAACAAGTTTATATTTCCAAGTCCATTTGAGATTCAACTTCTATTCGAAAAAAAAATCCCTTCTAAATTCTTTTATATATCTCAAATTCCTTTTTATATATTCATTTCAAAATAATCCAATTCTAACTCAATTCATTTTTCAGATAACCCGTTTCTAAACTCAATTCATTTCTCAAATCATATATATATACATATATATAATTACATTATTCACATTTCTATTTGAATAAAACAATTTTCAAAAATATCTCTTTTGATATAACTAAACAAACAACCAAACCATTTTTCCCAAGTCTCAAAATTTCAATTTAATTTCAAACTTTTTTAGTGAAATACTCTTTTAATGTAAGTCTTTTAAATTCATATTTTTTCATCTCTTTTCTAAATTCAAACTGATATTTCAGATATTCAGAATACAAAAATCAAAGGCTAGTGCTATTCAACATCCAACACCAATAATCTATCACAGGTCATTAATCACATTATATAACATTATATACGAAAACAATTAATATAATTATTGAGGAATCCAGTTGGATCCATCCAACTTGCTTTTCTTGCATCCACAGATGTTAATCAACATAAATAATATCAATCTCGCTTCAAGGTAGGATATTGCGATATAAAGGGATGTCCGTTATTATGTAGGGGCACATAGGGTCTCATTTGCTAAAATGTGTGGGAATATCCAACTACTAAGTCTATCTCTACTACATATATAATAGCAAACAACTGATAATGATTTACCAGTCCATTCAAGCAACCAACAATTATTTTTTAACTAATAAAAATAATTTTAGATATTTAAATTAAAAGTGAGTTTACTCACCTTGATTTTTCATTTGCAAATTCGATACAATTTTAACTTAAATCAAATAATGTTCAATTTAAATCGAAATTCCATAGCTGATTCCAATCGACTCCAAAAATTTCAAATCGAATCCCATCACAAACTTTAAGTTCAAACGAGCTTAATGAAACTTACGGTGTTCGAATCTGATAACATATGATAAAGATATAGCTGTTACAAGTTTTTGATTTAATTAATATGATTGTTTAATTAACAACTTTGGTTAATTACCTTAATCACTTAATTAAGTTAATTATTCTCCACTTAACCCACATCTTCCCCGGGTCAACCCAATCAAGCTCCCATTATTCCCTTTCCAAGTTACGAACTCGAATAAAACTCTACTCTAAAGCTCAATCATGTTTCCACTACTGCACGCCATTTACCCTCGCACACATCATCGGAGATAACCCTTTCATTCATGCCTCTAGGCCAGCGAGCTTTATCCCCAACTCCTCGACTTCCTCCACGCGAATATTGTCCGATTTTTTAGATCCAAACTCCTCAAAGTTTCAACTACCAAACCTCCTCGCTACCAGAAGACCAACGCCATCCTCCATTCAACCCATCTCCATCCCAATCGACGCCGAAGCTTAGCCCTAGTTTGGCTAGTTCGAACGTCGGCCTTAGAAAATAGCATCACACCAATAACACATATATAATTTTAAAGAGGAGGATTAGCCAGGTTTAATGAATTAAAGAATGATTGATTTCGTGAAGTCTTTGAGTTTATATGAATTTTAAAAGATTTCTAAAGGGGCGGCTCAAATGGTTTTGACTATAGAAATGAGTTAAAGAGGGTTGATGGGGTTGGAGACATTATATAGGCAACATATTTTAATTTTATTGTAACAACCTGCCTTTTCGACTGCTTCAAGTCGGTATTTAAACCAACTTAAACCGCTCGAAATGACAGATTTTTATTGCTTATGAGGTTTAGCATAATCAACACACAGAATCACAGAACATAATAACATGCAGTGGAATAATTTTTACAAATATATCAAAGTTTTACAATATTTTTAAACACAACGTAAGAAAATATACATATATTTATTTACCAAAAATTCATAAATTTCACTTCGAAATGATGAAACACATGCATGAAAATAAATGGGAATGAATGAATGTCCGCATGGTTTTTGAATAGTTTATTTTTTTTCCTTTTAAATATAGACAACATGATATTAAAGAGAAGGGAAACATATATATATATATATATATATATACATGGAGATGGTTCGTTTTTGGAAAAAATAGTGATGGGAAAGAAACAGGAAAGGAGAAATAAGATGTAAATTTAAGAAATAAAAATTCGTAAATTAAATAGGATGTGTAAAAATGGAATGAAGTGAAAGAAATTAATAGAATGAAGGAAAATAAATAAATAAATATATAAAGAAATGAAATGAATGTGTAATTAACATTGCAAAATAAATTTATTTGTGAAGGTTTAATTGGACATGTAATCCACGTTCTGAATTCCTAAAATTTAAATTTTGAACAAACAGGGAAAGAATTAAAGACGATAGCCAAAGATACATACATTTATATATTAGAATTTATTTCCTCTAGAATGTACACATTATTTTCAATCAATCTTTCACCAAAAATTAATAAATTTCATTAACAACAACAAAAAAATTATTTTTTAACCACTTTAAATTCAATAATAAATTTTAATTCAATAACTTAAATGCTCAAAATTTATGGGATGTTACGTTTATTTTCGATTATATTTATGCGTAAGTTTCGTTTGAACGTTTTTAATTTGTATAATCACATACGAAGTCCAATCACAATGAAAATTGACATCAGACTATAGTTTGGCGTTCCAAATCAAATGAAACTTGTTTCATTGAATTCCGACACCATCTGAAAATAAAACGCTATTTTGAATTTTAAATCGTTAATTGATGCGCATTTATATTGTGCACGCTCACATAATAAATCCGATTAATATGAAAATTGAATCGAGCAATAATTTATCGTAACGGATTTAATAAAATTGATTTTGTTAAAATCCGAGGTCACTTGAAAAATGGCTATTTTCATATGTTAAACTAAATTGATAAAATATAAATTGATTTCGAAACAACCAAATCCATTGATAATAAATTATTACCATTATTCTAATTCATACAGAATTTACATTAATCTTTAGAATCGTTTCGATTCATTTTTAACTTAGAATTCAATTATTTTCGGTTTTTGTATTACAATAATTCGAATTTAAGTTGTATTTCATTTATTAAATTGATAAACTCCATATTAAAATCCATTTATATTTCCAATTCAACGTTTAAAACAAATTTTAAATATTCAAAATTAAACGAATAAAAATCTGGGTCGTTACAAAAAGCAATTGTTTTACCAAAGTCGAATAATTAATATTTTTTTGAAAGTTAAGAAATTATTGTGTATAAAGAAAATGTACATGGGACTATGCAAAAGAATAAGAAATATCAATTTCGAAATAATGTTGAATGTGTCAACATTAATCAAGCTAAGTCAAAGCCAAAAAAATAAAAATCGAATGTTCACAAATATACGAATATATATTTTATATAAACGCTGGACCAATTAAACCAAGAAATCAAAGAAATAATAGGGTTTTAAACTCTATATAAACCTAATACATCATAGGAATTTCAAGCATAGAAGTCAAGCATATACATAATCGAAAAGGGCAGAAGATCATACCGGTTTCTGAAGAAATAAATCGATCTCGTCAATACTTGAAATCAGAGTAACTCCAAAGCATGTCGAATAAGAGATCAACAACGAAGAACTCAAGTTAGACCATCTTATTCTTGGTTGATTTAAAACAGGAGCAGCGGGTTTTAAGAGCTTAAAACCCAAACTTCAATTTTTCCTGCAGTCAACAAAGACGAGAAACAAAAAAGATGGATGGGCTTTGCAAAATAATGAATGGATTTGAAAAAAAAGGGTCGGACGCTTTATTTAAGGATTTGTTGACATTATTTTTAAATTAGGGTTTTTATTTTTTTTATTTTTATTTTTTATTTTAGTTGTATTTTTCATTTTAGAAACTCTATTTTTAACTAGGCTGCAAACTGCGGGATTTGTAGTTTGAGAATTCACAACTCAAGGGAATGAGTTTTGGCAGGGTTTTGAGTGTAGGGTTAGTACAATTAGGTGAGCAATAGTCGCAAGTTTATGGGGTTGTGTAAGTATTGTATTGTTTAACTCATAGTAGAAACTTCGGCATAGAAGTTCTAAGCGTAGGGTTAGGGCAATCAAGGGACTGAGAGTCGCAGGTTTACACGGATTGTAAGCAAAGAAATTGCCCAATTCCAAGTAGAAACCTTAGGGATAGAAGTAGGCAGGGTATTTCCGAAGCTGGGTATATATGTGTGTGATTTACTTAGATTATTATCTGTGGTGTTTATTATTAATTAATATTCTATGTAAAATTACAATAAACCTTATTCACCCTTCTTTAGGGTTAATTTAGATCCTACATCAATCTGCATAGGATTTTTGGCGACTTTAAGTCTATCTCATCCTTTCTCTAATAAGAGAGATCTTCTACGAAACTTCACGAACAGATTCGGGACCTAAAATATATTTTTTTCTGAACTCAAGCCAATATAAAGGAGAATGACACGGTCTCCCATATAAAACCTTGATTGGATCCATACCGATAGAATATTAGTAGTTATTATTGTAAGTTAACTCAATTAAAAGGATATGTTCCACTTAGATACCATCAAAATCAAGAATATGTGCCCAAAGCAAATCTTCCAATATGTGATTTACCTACTAAGTCTGTCCGTCATATATGGGTGGTATGCGGTGCTAAAATTTAGCTTTATACTTAAAAGATAACCGAAGACTCTTCCAGAAATGGATCATAAAAATCGGGTCATGGTCACACACTATGGAACTAGGAATACTGTGCAATCACACGATTTCCTAAATATAAAGGCCTAAAAGAGCAGACGCCGTTCTATTAGAATTAATAGGAATAAAATGTGTGAACTTGGTAAGATAGTCCATGACCACTCAAATGCTACAGTGGCCTAACATTGAACGGGGTAAGTCACCAATAAAATCCATAGATATTTATGTTGGATCTAGATTAACCCTAGAGGGGGGTAAATAGGGTTTATTAAAAAAATTAAGCGAGATATTAAAAATATCAGATCACAGATGCAGCAAAAATAGAAATGCAGAAAGTAAATGACACAAGATATACCCAGCTTCGGCAAAACCCTGCCTACTGCAGCATTCCTATGGTTTCTACTAGGTGTTAATAACATATCCCCCTTACATACCCTGCAAACTCACGAACCCCTCTCTCCTGTTCTAACCCTATGCTCAAAACCCTAGAATGATCTAATCCCCTAGATCAGATTTCCCCTAGTTTTACAGACTCTAGTAAACTGCCTAGTTTTACAGACGAAACTAGGAAACCACCTAGATTTTATAGACTCTAGAAACTATCAGTTAAACCCCTAACTGAATCCTCTAGAATTTTACAGACTCTAGAAACTGAGAATCGGTTACAAAAGAAAATACACAAAAAACAATTCAAAAATAAAGAAACTAGAAAACCCCCTTTTTAATTCAAAACTAATGCCCGGCCCATTTGAATCCCTTTGCAACTTCTTTTTCCAAATGGTTATCTTCCTCTGGAAAATATGGCGGCCGACCCTTAAAACAGAATAGGGTTTTCTTTTTGTCCTCAAAATGAAATAGATTGCTTCTGGAATTTATTCGAATCTTTGTGGCTTGGAATCAGATGATATTCGGATCTTGATTGCTTCGCATTTGCACATTCTTGTCAATGATTTGGGATATTGTTGCGATCGAAAACTGCGTAAATTGATTTGATTTCTGTTCTTTGAATTGTAGCTTGTATTTTCGATCCCATGCCAATGATGTAATTGGTGTTATATATAGGGTAAATTAGAAACCCTACAACTCTGATTTCGTATATGATTCGATCTAATTTGGCCTATTTCCCCTTTTGACATGTTCTATAAATTGATTTCCTTGATTAGCTCGACTTTGAATGATAATGAATCTAGTCGATATCATGAACCCTTGTGAACTTGAAATATATGTTGTCTTGAGTGAGTTGCGTGATTGAGAGTCTTCGATGATAATTTTCTGGCATCAAAACAAATTGCTTTCTTGCCATTTTTATACTTATCGAAACTGGAAATAACATAATTTGAAATCGACTTCGCCAAATATAAGAAATGCCAGGATAAATGAATTGATTGTTGCGTGGACATCACTTATATTATTATGCTTGATGTGTGCTTTCCATATAAAAATTTCTGAAACAAAATCTTTTGGATTTCTGATCACATTGATTTGTTGACTTCACAATTGTTTAACTTGATTTATTGGAATTACAGAACTTTCCCAAAACATTGTTGGATGAAAGCATTTGTGAAATACTGGAAACAATTGATAGACTTGAATGTTGATTTCCTGGAAATAAAAACACCTACCAAAAGTTTATTGTGAATTTCTGGAAACAGTTAACACTTGTCAAAATGTTTTCTTGTGTGATTTCTGCTCTGCCTTAAAATTGTTCCTTGATTGAAACTATTTCTGGAAATAAATTCCTTACGAAAAAAAATTTGCTATAATTATTCATGCACACATTCATTTGCGTAGTTGCATTGATTATCCCCCTGTGACTTCACCACTGTACATTGCTTGTGTAACGACCGGAAATTTTGCTCGATCTGAATCGATCGCTAAATCGACCAAGACCGTTCGAAACTCCTGATTGTTTTGAGAACACGACAAATTCGAACGCAAACAGAAGAACATTTCATTGTTTATTACAACAATTCCATCAGAATACAAGAATATACAGAGTATGAATAAATATTACACAACAGAAAAATATCAGAGATTACAAAACATTTAAATACATCGCAGCGGAAAAATAATACAATACACAACTGAAAACAGATACATGGATACAGAGCTTTCAGAATATCGCTTCAGCTGTAAATCAGGATCCTGTGAAAATAAATCTGCAAAACCAAAACTACTGGCTGCCCGTGCGGAAAATAAGGGCACCCAGAGTTTAGGTTAAAATAATAAACTCCAGGTTAGTCATGTGACTGGTGTGAGAACTAAAAAAGTTATTAATCTTTATTTTAAAGTTCGGTAAATCAAGGGACCACGCCGTATAACACGGAACGGGTTTCCTCCCAAGAACACCAGTGCATAAAACAAACAGCGCAATGCAAAATAAAGAAAAATGAAGCTATTATAAGACCCAGGTCCCATAACACAATGCAACGCAAACCGAAGGATAGGGTTTTTACCTTATAATAGCCAAGAATGCTTGGTACGTGAAATTTCATGTTTTATTATTACTATAAGTGTATAGTGTCAAAAAAATTTCAAATCATAAGTATCAATCATAGACGACATAAGTGCCCCATACCACTATGTCGCCATACTAGGCTCTACAAATAAAACCGCAAAGTCACGTATTGGAAGTTGGATTTCCATCTGTGAACCGAGGTAGGGGATCGTCCTCTACCGATTCGAGACGCTCTAGCCCGCCCCTTAGGAACAGCCGCAACTGCCCCTTGGATCGTCAGGGTCGGTCCACCAATGTGGATTATTATGCCTGAACACTACATTTCCCCGCCCTTTGGGGCGTAAATGAGCCATATGACTCCATCGGCTCCACACAGTCACCGATATAACCGAGGCGCCTCGCAACAGTAACAACCACATAGGTGAAAATAATATAAATGTCAGGGCTGGTAGGTCACTGACACCACCCTAGCTAGAAGGAAACGCATGTCCTCCCTGAGGTCCTCTCCCGTTTCCGGTTCACAACCGGGGTGTGAGGCTCGTGAATCAACGTTATACAAAGCTATGCCACACAGGCGGTGCTTTGATCATCAACCACAAGACTTTTCTTTTCAACAGAAGCCTTGATCAACTTCCACTTAGGCATGCCACACAGGCAATTCACTCCATGCGATTGATATCCATCAATATATAACCCCTGAGCTCGTACGTCTCAGAGAAGGGCGTTAAGCAAGAGAATAAATTCTCCGCCGCCAAACAGATATATATTTAATAGAAATCAATCACACAGAATAAAATCCAATGTCAGACACACAGTCCATTTACAAGTCTGTTCTGGGTCTGAACGAAACCGGAGGCACCTTGTACCTCGCATATCCATCGATCTCCAAGTACGTCTGGACGATCACCAACTGATTCCCTCCTCTTGGGTGTACAGCCCAATCAAGATCATCGGTAATCACCCAAACGATGTGAAGACCTCCGGTCTTCGACCACCGTCTTCATCCTCGACACCACGTCGAATCAGTTAATCGGAATGGGATAAACCCGGTCTTTCTGAGTAACTCGCGTATATAATAAACCAGTCTTACACAAACACAACATACGCCTCATTCCAATTCAGAATATTCTTTTATTTAAATATTCTTACACTTTGGGAAAGGTTCCTATTAATTTTATCAAAGATAAATTCTTTAAATTTAATCTTTAATCTTCCTTTGAATATCAATTCAAATTAGTTGGGATTAGCGAACCACACCGAAGTAATCACTTATTTTATTTCCCAATCCCAACCTATTCATCCCATGAAGTAAAACTGGTAATACTTCATATCTAACACCATGGTGTTATCGGTAAATTCAATTACCATTTCACGTTCAAATCTAATTAAAGATTTAACTATCGCCTGGAGCAAAACTGGTGATACTCCATTCTCGATTATTTCAATCTAATTAAACATTCATTAAAACTCCACTTGGTTTTAATCTTCCCAATTATCACTATCAATGATTATTTAACTTGGGAAATCACATCCTGTCTTTAACTGGGTTAAAGAACTAATGTCATTTAAAACACGGTTCACTATAAACCCAAAATCACATTCCATTAATTATCGGGTTAAAGAACAAGTGTTATTTAAAACACCGTTCACGATAAACACAAAAATCAATTCAAATTCAAATTCAATTCTAATTAAATTCCATTTAATTCGTACACTCCATTAAATCTAAATAAAAAGATTTAATCTTTTTCTCAACTGGGTTTAAGAACAGTGTTAATGAAGACACCATTCACGACAAACCCAAATCACATTTGATATTAAATACAAGGCTCTGAATAGAAAATATATCGGCTTATATTCAATATCAAATTCTACGACCAACAAATATCGTATTGGAAATAACGATATAAATATATCTTTCAAATTTCCATAACAATATCTGTATAATCACGAAATCCAACATCGAAATATTCCAAAGATAATTTCGATTCAAATCCATTCCAATTCAATTTTTTGAAATTCTGGTTATTTTCAAAACCATTTCAAATCCACTTTATTTACTTTAAAAATAAATAGAATTATAATTCTAGTTCAAAACTAGTTCATTTCGATAAAAATCTATTTTTATCTTTTCAAATTTGGAATTTTTCATCCCAATTCTTCACAAGTCATTTCTTATGATTTTACACAAATTATTACTATTTTTAATAATTTTATCAAGGCCTGTACAGTCGATTTCCATCAACGGCCATCGAACTGCACTTACAGCAACCTTTTCCAAATTTGATTTGGACATAATTCCAAATCCAACCTTTAGATTTCAAATCTCTAACATTCGTTAGAAAGCTCTTTTCGATACGAACCCAACGGTTCCGGTTTTAGGAGAATCTGACGGTCGGATCTCCCGTAATATCCATTCGAAGTCAATGGTCGAAATTCGCAAACTGCCGCGGCGCGGCATGTTCTATTCAGGCCATTATATATAATATATATATATATTATATATTTCGTCGATTTCCTTTCAAAACGTATTTTATAAATCGTTTTAAATTCGTTTTCAAAACGATTTCAACTTCATATTCAATTTCTAATCAAAATTGAATATTCCACATCATCGATATACAAATGATAATATTTTCAAAACGTTATATTTTGAAATCACTTTATTTTCTATATTCATTATAAAAATGAATAAAATCGATATAAATATCGTTCACGACAAAATGGAGTCAATCTAATCAACACGGCTTTTATTCAATACATGAATGTTTATTCTATTCAACACATGAATATTTTCTATTCAACACATGAATTTACTTTCTATTCAACACATAAATTTACTTTCTATTCAACACATGAATTTACTTTCTATATTGGAATGAGGCCCAATCAATTACCATATAATGTTAATTATATGGATTTTTTACAACACACGTATATAATAGCAACGATAAATAATCAACCATCATCCAGAGTGCACCACACTACTGCCTAAGCATTAAATATAAATAATTAACGCTTACACAGTCTGTCAATCCATCGATTGACATACAACTAAACAATCAAGATTAGTGTACATCAAATCTCATCCCAATAACCGTGTAGGGTTTCAAATCAACAAACACAGAATTTATTTGTGCACTTGGGCGATGTGTAAAATTTATCATCCCAATCAATATCAGTCAAATCAGTGTATATAAACAAATCGTCCGATTTTTTAACTATAAAATATTTTCCACCATAAAGTATTTTATTTCATTCCACACCACACAATCAAATTTCACAACACAGCAATCAAACAAACAAGTCATCCATGGTCTATGGACGACGGGTGTTGGGTGCTGCTAAGCACCGTCAGCATCCTAGTATATAATTTTAACTAGAAAACAAGATTTAAAATGAGAAGTTCTCACCGACTAGCTAAACCAATTCACCACGACTCTTTATATGTAGAAAATCTTCGTCGTGCTTCCAACGAGATCTGTTCAACACCGTTTGTGTTAAAAATTATATTTTTAACAACGCCACTTCCTAAATAAAGATTATATTTTTATATCGTTGCTTCATATAATAAAAATCATATTTTTATAACTTTAACCTCGTATCTTTACCTTCAATGCAAAATCATATTTTTCTTCAATGAAAAATCATATTTTTCTTCAATGCAAAATCATATTTTTCTATCAACGAAAAATCATACCTTTCTTCCAATGAAAAATCATACCTTTCATACAATGAAAAATCATACCTTTCTAACAATGAAAAATCATACCTTTCTTCCAATGAAAAATCATACCTTTCTATCAATGAAAAATCATACCTTTCTTCCCTAAAAATCCTAGCTTTTCTATCTAAAAAAAATAAGATTTTTATACAATAAAATAGAATCAGGTAAAAGGACTCACTGTCGAAGAAGGAAGGGGGTATGGCCTGATGTCGGCGTCGGGATCGTTGGAGGTGGGGGAATGGAGTGCGCTTGCGGTTCAGTGGTAGGGGCGGCGCGCTGGCGGTTCATGGAGGGCTGGAGTGCGGTTTTCAACTGATTTGGGGGTTAGGGTTTTTAGGGATTGAAGAGGGAGAGAGAAGGAGGAGGAAGAGGAGGAGAAGGAGGGCGGCTGGAGGGGCGCTCGACGACGGTGGGTGGCGGCGGTGGTCTGGTGGGAGCGGATTTCGTGAGTTACGGTTTTTTTTTTATTTACAACGTTGACTGAAGTGAGAAAGGAGAGAGAGGAGGGAGTATATAAATATTTATTTAATTATTTAATTTTTAAATTTCAAAAAGTAACTTTTAATTTCGAACTAGAAATCGAACCCACCGACTGTCGTCCATAGCTAATTACCCCCATTCCGAACACAATGGGATATGTATCGTAAGCTGATCTGATCGTTTCGATCAGTTTTAGTCAAAATCAAAATATAACTCTATATATTGAATTTGAACGCGCATTTCAATCTACCGGGGCCACATACAGACTTTAAAAATTCCCGAAAAATATTTTCTAGCTTCCTATTGACGATACGGTCCTAACAAAACTAATTTCGTCGAATTCTGAGACCGTTTGAAAAATGGCCAATTTCAGGTCGATCGAAATTAACTAAAACTGTCGAAACACGTTTTACTTTGCCATACTCACATATTGATTCGAAAAATTATGAATTTTGGAATCTAGCAATAATTTGACATCCCGAATTCAACAAAAGTGATTTCGTCGAAAACAGAGGTCGTTTGCAAAATTTCCATTTTTAAGGGCTAGAATTCCATAGCGACTATTCTGAATTTTCAACTGGACGTATCTTTAGAATCCCACTATGAAATTTTGATTTTTCTGATTCGTTGGAAAGATATTCTCAAATAGATTCTAATATTTTTGGTTTCGCTAAAATCTGGTTTATTTTGCACCCGGTACATTCATTTGAAATTTGACATCGAATTTTCAAACTACCACACCATTTTCAATTCCTTTTATAATTATAAATAATTATTTATATTCTAACGACGATCTATATAAATATATACGTTCTAATTCTATTCAAAATAAATTTCTCGTCGTTAATATTTAAAATAATTCATTTTAAATATTCAAAATTCGCCAAAATTGCCAAAATAAAAATTTTAAATTGGCTCAGATTTCCGGGTTATTACAATCTCCCCAACTTAAATCTTTTCGTCCCCGAAAAGGAACGAAGCCGAAAGTTGTTTCACGAATCAACTCAACTTCCAGTATTTTCATTGCGGCTTAAGTTCTTCAACTTTTTAGTTTCTAAGAACTTTTCAAATTTTTCAAAAAATTTGGCTAACACCCTAAATTTTCGAAAAATTTCGCCATAACCTCCCCTGCACTGGGGACTTCGGGATATTTCAAATAGCCTCCTATGGCCCTCATCAATCCAAAAAAAAAAAATCGGCTCATAAAATCATCCAAACCCCAATAAATTAGTAAACATGTACCTATTTGTCGGGCTAACAATTTTATTCTTCTGCTATAGCCTCCTTGCTATGACCTGTTCAGTGTAAGTACATGTATATGCAAGCAAATGCGACAAATTTTCAATACAACTCACTATTTGATTCAATCTGGCTAAAGGTTCAACATTTAATTAATCAAACAGTAATCAAACAACACAACCATCAATCAATTAGTTGATTAGCTTTTCAATCACATAACTTTAATACATAGTCCAAAAATCAGATTGTTGATGCCAATTCACAACAATAAGCCCTATCTAGTTTTGGTTCTCACACCAGTCAATTGGAAATATATAGAAATCCCACCTTCGAAACTCAAATATAAATTTTGATTATACTCGAGTAATCATCAGAATCATCTCCGAGCGACTAGAGTGTGATTCTATATCTATCCAGTATATTAAAATTTCGAATACACGTGGATCAGACGTATACACAAAATCTTTATATACTTGATTGTCCAAATTCAATCTAAAATAAATAATCAAATACGAATAATCGATTTAAATTTTCAAAACAAAATTTGTTTTCACGTTTATTTTTCAAAACAACACTCTTTACACTCGTTCTAGGATACTACTGATCCTATCTCTAACGAGTCATTCCCATTGGATATTACTAATCCAATTTCTGATGAATTCTTTCGTTTGGTTCTAACGTGTCTTGTTCTCGAGCTTTGTAAACCAAAGCTCTGATACCAAGCTGTAACGACCGGAAATTCCGCTCGATCCGAATCGATCGCTAAATCGACCAAGACCGTTCGAAACCCCTGATTGTTTTGAGAACACGGCAAATTCGAACGCAAACAGAAGAACATTTCATTGTTTATTACAACAATTCCATCAGAATACAAGAATATACAGAGTATGAATAAATATTACACAACAGAAAAATATCAAAGATTGCAATACATTTAAATACATCGCAGCGGAAAAATAATACAATACACAACTGAAAACAGATACACGGATACAGAGCTTTCCGAATATCGCTTCAGCTGTAAATCAGGATCCTGTGAATATAAATCTGCAAAACCAAAACTACTGGTTGCCCATGCGGAAAATAAGGGCACCCAGAGTTTAGGTTAAAACAATAAACTCCAGGTCAGCCATGTGACTGGTGTGAGAACTAAAACAGTTATTAATCTTTATTTTAAAGTTCGGTAAATCAAGGGACCACGCCGTATAACACGTAAAGGATTTCCTCCCAAGAACACCAGTGCATAAAACAAACAGCGTAATGCTAAATAAGGAAAAATGAAGCTATTATAAGACCCAGGTCCCATCACACAATGCAACGCAAGCCGGAGGATAGGGTTTTTACCTTATAATAGCCAAGAATGCTTGGTACATGAAATTTCATGTTTTATTAATACTATAAGTGTATAGTGTCAAAACAATTTCAAATCATAAGTACTAATCATAGACGGCATAAGTGCCCTATACCAATATGTCGCCATACTAGGCTCTACAAATAAAACCGCAAAGTCACGTATTGGAAGTTGGATTTCCATCTGTGAACCGAGGCAAGGGATCGTCCTCTACCGATTCGAGACGCTCTAGCCCGCCCCTTAGGAACAACCGCAACTGCCCCTTGGATCGTCAGGGTCGGTCCACCGATGTGGATTATTATGCCTGAACACTACGTTTCCCCGCCCTTTGGGGCGTAAATGAGCCATATGACTCCATCGGCTCCATACAGTCACCGATATATCCGAGGCGCCTCGCAACAGTAACAACCACATAGGTGAAAATAATATAAATGTCAGGGCTGGTAGGTCACTGACACCACCCTAGCTAGAAGGAAACGCATGTCCTCCCTGAGGTCCTCTCCCGTTTCTGGTTCACAGCCGGGGTGTGAGGCTCGTGAATCAACGTTATACAAAGCTATGCCACACAGGCGGTGCTTTGATCATCAACCACAAGACTTTGCTTTTCAACAGAAGCCTTGATCAACTTCCACTTAGGCATGCCACACAGGCAATTCACTCCATGCGATTGATATCCATCAATATATAACCCCTGAGCTCGTACGTCTCAGAGAAGGGCGTTAAGCAAGAGAATAAATTCTCCGCCGCCAAACAGATATATATTTAATAGAAATCAATCACACAGAATAAAATCCAATGTCAGACACACAGTCCATTTACAAGTCTGTTCTGGGTCTGAACGAAACCGGAGGCACCTTATACCTCGCATATCCATCGATCTCCAAGTACGTCTGGACGATCACCAACTGATTCCCTCCTCTTGGGTGTACAGCCCAATCAAGATCATCGGTAATCACCCAAATGATGTGAAGACCTCCAGTCTTCGACCCCCGTCTTCATCCTCGACACCACGTCGAATCAGTTATTCAGAATGGGATAAACCCGGTCTTTCTGAGTAACTCGCGTATATAATAAACCAGTCTTACACAAACACAACATACGCCTCATTCCAATTCAGAATATTCTTTTATTTAAATATTCTTACACTTTGGGAAAGGTTCCTATTAATTTTATCAAAGATAAATTCTTTAAATTTAATCTTTAATCTTCCTTTGAATATCAATTCAAATTAGTTGGGATTAGCGAACCACACCGAAGTAATCACTTATTTTATTTCCCAATCCCAACCTATTCATCCCATGAAGTAAAACTGGTAATACTTCATATCTAACACCACGGTGTTATCGGTAAATTCAATTACCATTTCACGTTCAAATCTAATTAAAGATTTAACTATCGCCTGGAGCAAAACTGGTGATACTCCATTCTCGATTATTTCAATCTAATTAAAGATTCATTAAAACTCCACTTGGTTTTAATCTTCCAAATTATCACTATCAATGATTATTTAACTTGGGAAATCACATCCTGTCTTTAACTGGGTTAAAGAACCAATGTCATTTAAAACACGATTCACTATAAACCCAAAATCACATTCCATTAATTATCGGGTTAAAGAACAAGTGTTATTTAAAACACCGTTCACGATAAACCCAAAAATCAATTCAAATTCAATTCCAATTAAATTCCATTTAATTGGTACACTCCATTAAATCTAAATAAAAAGATTTAATCTTTTTCTCAACTGGGTTTAAGAATAGTGTTAATGAAGACACCATTCACGACAAACCCAAATCACATTTGATATTAAATACAAGGCTCTGAATAGAAAATATATCGGCTTATATCCAATATCAAATTCTACGACCAACAAATATCGTATTGGAAATAACGATATAAATATATCTTTCAAATTTCCATAACAATATCTGTATAATCACGAAATCCAACATCGAAATATTCCAAAGATAATTTCGATTCAAATCCATTCCAATTCAATTATTGGAAATTCTGGTTATTTTCAAAACCATTTCAAATCCACTTTATTTATTTTAAAAATAAATAGAATTATAATTCTAGTTCAAAACTAGTTCATTTCGATAAAAATCTATTTTTATCTTTTCAAATTTGGAATTTTTCATCCCAATTCTTCACAAATTATTTGTTATGATTTTACACAAATTATTACTATTTTTAATAATTTTATCAAGGCCCGTACAGTCGATTTCCATCAACGGCCATCGAACTGCACTTACAGCGACCTTTTCCAAATTTGATTTGGACATAATTCCAAATCCAACCGTTAGATTTCAAATCTCTAACATTCGTTAGAAAGCTCTTTTCGATGCGAACCCAACGGTTCTGGTTTTAGGAGAATCCGACGGTCAGATCTCCCGTAATATCCATTCGAAGTCAATGGTCGAAATTCGCGAACTGCCACGGCGCGGCGCGTTCTATTCAGGCCATTATATATATAATATATATATTATATATATATATCATCGATTTCCTTTCAAAACGTATTTTATAAATCGTTTTAAATTCGTTTTCAAAACGATTTCAACTTCATATTCAATTTCTAATCAAAATTGAATATTCCACATCATCGATATACAAATGATAATATTTTCAAAACGTTATATTTTGAAATCACTTTCTTTTCTATATTCATTATAAAAATGAATAAAATCGATATAAATATCGTTCATGTCAAAATGGCGTCAATCTAATCAACACGACTTTTACTCAACACATGAATGTTTATTCTATTCAACACATGAATATTTTCTATTCAACACATGAATTTACTTTCTATTCAACACATGAATTTACTTTCTATTCAACACATGAATTTACTTTCTATATTGGAATGAGGCCCAATCAATTACCATATAATGTTAATTATATGGATTTTCTACAATACATGTATATGATAGCAACGATAAATAATCAACCATCATCCAGAGTGCACCACACAACTGCCTAAGCATTAAATATAAATAATTAACGCTTACACAGTCTGTCAATCCATCGATTGACATACAACTAAACAATCGGGATTAGTGTACGTCAAATCTCATCCCAATACCCGTGTGGGGTTTCAAATCAACAAACAAAGATTTTATTTGTGCAGTTGGGCGGTGTGTAAAATTTATCGTCCCAATCAATATCAGTCAAATCAGTGTATATAAACAAATCATCCGATTTGTTTATAAATATTCATTTTATACACACGTTAAAAATTATATTTTTAACTATAAAATATTTTCCACTATAAAGTATTTTATTTCATTCCACACCACACAATCAAATTTCACAACACAGCAATCAAACAAACAAGTCAACCATGGTCTGTTGACGACGGGTGTCGGGTGCTACTAAGCACTGTCAGCATCCTAGTATATAATTTTAACTAGAAAACAAGATTTAAAGTGAGAAGTTCTCACCGACTAGCTAAACCAATTCACCGCGACTCTTCATATGTAGAAAATCTTCGTCGTGCTTCCAACGAGATCTGTTCAACACCGTTTGTGTTAAAAATTATATTTTTAACAACGCCACTTCCTTTATAAAGATTATATTTTTATATCGTTGCTTCATATATTAAAAATCATATTTTTCTAACGTTAATCTGATATCTTTACCTTCAATGCAAAATCATATTTTTCTTCAATGCAAAATCATATTTTTCTTCAATGCAAAATCATATTTTTTTCTATCAATTAAAAATCATACCTTTCTTCCAATGAAAAATCATACCTTTCATACAATGAAAAATCATACCTTTCTAACAATGAAAAATCATACCTTTCTAACAATGAAAAATCATAACTTTCTTCCAATGAAAAATCATACCTTTCTAACAATGAAAAATCATACCTTTCTTCCTTAAAAATCCTAGCTTTTCTATCTTAAAAAAAAATAAGATTTTTATACAATAAAATAAAATAGAATCAGGTAAAAGGACTCACTGTCGAAGAAGGAAGGGGGTATGGCCTGATATCGGCGCCGGGATCGTCGGAGGTGGGGGAATGGGGTGCGCTTGCGGTTCAGTGGTAGGGGTGGCGCGCTGGCGATTCATGGATGGCTGGAGTGCGGTTTTCAACTGATTTGGGGGTTAGGGTTTTTAGGGATTGAAGAGAGAGAGAAGGAGGAGGAAGAGGAGGAGAAGGGGGCGGCTCCGGCGGCTGGAGGGGCGCTCGACGATGGTGGGTGGCGGCGGTGGTCTGGTGGGAGCGGATTTCGTGAGTTACGGTTTTTTTTTTATTTACAACATTGACTGAAGTGAGAAAGGACAGAGAGGAGGGAGTATATAAATATTTATTTAATTATTTAATTTTTAAATTTCAAAAAGTAACTTTTAATTTCGAACTCGAAATCGAACCCACGGACTGTCGTCCATAGCTAATTACCCCCATTCCGAACACAATGGGATATGTATCGTAAGCTGATCAGTTTTTATCAAAATCAAAATATAACTCTATATATTGAACTTGAACGTGCATTTCAATCTACCGGGGCCACATACGGACTTTAAAAATTCCTAAAAAATATTTTCTAGCTTCGTATTGACGATACGGTCCTAAAAAAACTTATTTCATCGAATTCTGAGACCGTTTGAAAAATGGCCAATTTCAGGTCGATCGAAATTAACTGAAACTGTCAAAACACATTTTACTTTTCCACGCTCACATATTGATTCAAAAAATTATGAATTTTGGAATTTATCAATAATTTGACATCCCGGATTCAACAAAAGTAGTTTCGTCGAAAACAGAGGTCGTTTGCAAAATTTCCATTTTTAAGGGCCAGAATTCCATAGCGACTATTCTGAATTTTCAAATGGACGTATCTTTTGATTCCCGCTATGAAATTTTGATTTTTCTGATTCGTTGGAAAGATATTCTCAAATAGATTCTAATATTTTTGGTTTCGCTAAAATCCGGTTTATTTTGCACCCGGTACATTCATTTGAAATTTGAAATCGAATTTTCAAACTACCGCGCCATTTTCAATTCCTTTTATAATTATAAATAATTATTTATATTCTAACGACAATCTATATAAATATATACGTTCGAATTCTATTCAAAATAAATTTCTCGTCATTAATATTTAAAATAATTCATTTTAAATATTCAAAATTCGCCAAAATTGCCAAAATAAAAATTTTAAATTGGCTCAGATTTCCGGGTTATTACAGCTTGATTTTCTGGCAATCAACATGAAGAATCCTTGGACTTAATTGTTTGTACTTTATGCATGCTCATGTCATCTTAGACCATCTTGATTTGCTTTGATGTACCATACATATTCCAATTTACATCCTGAACTGTTTCACTTTGCACATTGATTTGGTTTTGCATTGCACTTGCTTCGCCTTGATTTCTAAACATTGCATGCCAACAACCATGTTGTCATGCTTCTTGTGCTCGACCCCCCATGAATGTACTTTGACCACTGTCTTAGCGGCTTGGTGTCATGTTGTGTACACTTGAAAACAGATGCACTGATCTTCCATGTTGAGTCATGACTTTGCTGCTTGATCACCTGACTTAGTTCATGATTATCCACTACTGTTTGGGTTGAAATTGTTTGTGCATCCTGAATTTGACATGCATGTACACCATGCTTGTTATGTACTCGACCATATTTCTGAACTTTGCAAGTTTAATCTGAACTTGATTGTTGTTGCATGCTTCCTGAAACTTTGCATTTTTGTCACTTTAATATTTTTGCTAGCCTGGCGCTCGACCAATCCATGCATATATATATATATATATATATATACGATTTTGAATATGTATGTGTATGGCTCGGGACATTTTTGCTAATTCATTTGTGTTTGCCATGCGCTGAGTCGAGTTGGTCCACGTGGCTGCTCCTCAGTTGCTCGTTGCATTCAGTTAGGCGAGGCAGTGCACACATGTATATATATGCACATTTGTACATGCAGCCATCCAGAATGGATTTCCCTGTCCCTGCACTGTGAAATGTGTATATACATACACATGTGTGTATACATGTATCGTGCACGTGCTATATTCACATATCAGATCAAGTCATGAAAAATGATGAGAAACACACCGAAATTGTGGCAAATAAAAAATAAAAAATAGTATTTATATTCGCGTATATTCGGTTTTGTTTCTATTGTAGTGTACTGTGTGTGTTTCTGTATGTGACAGGTAAGCATGAAGATGACTGGACTGACTGAGAGATGCAGTGAAGACAGAAGATAGAAGACAAGAACAATAGTGCGTGTATATGTCAGTCAATGTATGCATATGTCTGTACGAGTGATGAAATGTAATACGAGTGTTGAGTATTTATGAAAATGTAATGTGTTCAAACAGTGGATTATAAATAGTTGTACTTTTTGAATGTTTGAAATAAAATATTATATTTAAATAAAATACTGTATGAATATTTGAATGTCTATACAGTCGTATTCTATTTAAATATAAATATTATATTCCTATCTATGATGTATATTTGAAACAATACAATTTCAACACATTTAAAATAATATTTATTTGGTTGTTATCATCAAACAAAAATCATATAATTGTGTATACAATACCATTATACACAACAATCTCCCCCTTTTGTTGATGATAAAAAAATAAAAGATTTTGAGCACAATAAATGTGTTTGGCAGTGAACATTGAGCTCCCCCTATTCGTATGCTCCCCCTATGTAACGACCCAGATTTGTGGACAGTTTATTTTAAATATTTAATATGGTTTTAAATATCGAATTGATAATATAAATGAATTTTATATTTAGCTATTGATTTAATAATCAGTTTTGATTTAATATCGAATATATTAAATTATCGTAATACAAAATATAATTGAAATCGAAGTTAAAACTGAATCAAAACAATTCAGATGATCAATATATATTCTATTTGAATATAGACGATGGTAATAATAATTTATGTTTGAAGAATTTATTTATTTTGAATTTAAATTATATCAATTTAATATGATTATTTTATATTTACGTTCGAATTAAATTTTATAGTCTATTCTGTTAAGTTCAGAATAGTGTAATTACATTGGAACGACGGTCGGTACGCTAAAATAGCGGTTCACGATTTTTAATTGTGAACCCCGAGATATTTCATTGTGGATAAGATCGAAATCAAATCAGTATCTATTTAAAAGAAATAAAAATCTCTTTATTTCAAATCGCAGTTAAATCAAAGTCAAATTAAAATTAATTACATGTACCTTAAGTTACCTACCTATAAGCGTACGCACCTATTCCTTAATCCCGAAGTATTCTTCCTTTATATAAACGCATGTATTTCCTTCTTCTTGTTTATTTCCTCGTAATGTTCATTTCTTCAAATGGAAAATAAAAATCAAAGCTTTGAATAACAAAAATGTCGTTCCTTTTACAAAACCGTGAACACCCCCTTTCCTCAAAATCAAAGTCGTGTTCATTTCCCCAAACAGAAACTGAAAGCTTCGAAGATAAAAAAAATGGTCACTGCCATCTTGTCAAATTCAAACGAAACCCATTCGTTAAAAATAAAAGGGGGCAAATTGAAATGAATCCAGTTGCCTCGTCGTTATTACGGAGAGCGCGTGTGAAGGATTGATGAGCTGGGAAGGTTCGGGTTCACTATTTGACTTCAGCATCGATTCAAGTTCAAATTTTGGGCCAGTGGTTCATCGATTTAAGGATGGATGGCCGAAGTAGGAGTCAACGTGAAGATTGGTACCCACTTTTCGATTGTGTCTTTCTGCTGTGAATAAGGTTCGTTGGTGGGTCAGCGATAGGGTTTAGGGCATTCAGACGGTGGTTGTTTTTACAACGAGGATGGGTATAGTTTGATTTCGAACCAGTGAGCATGGGGTGGGTCACGATAATACTGGAGTCGAACTGAATCTGTATGCTGTGATGATTAAGGATGACGAGGTGGTTTTTATGATTTGTCAGGTGAAGTTTTGCATAAGAGTTCAATGGCAATGGAGAAGTAAATGCACGACAAGTGCTCGATGAATTGCCGAAGAAAGGATAAGAACAGTTTTTGGGGTTGTTTGATGTAGGAGGAAGGTTTTTTCTGATTAAGGTAATTTTATTTATTTTATTTCTAATTGAAACTATTTGGGAAGTTAGTTTATATAAAAATAAATAGATTTATTTATATAATTAGTTATATAAAAGGAAATAGTTAGTAAAGAAATGAAATGTATAGACTAATCGTTAATAGAATTAAGGTCTAATTTGAAATTAATTTGCACATGGATAATTAATTAAATTAAATTAGTAAAATTCGGTGATTGAAATTATATTTGTTTTACATTGGGAGAAAACAGACGGATGGAGGAATCGCTGTGAAATCTATAGAATATGCTTCAATGGATATTCAGCGCAGTTAATTCCCGGTGAGTATATCTCACTCACCTTTTATTTAAAATTATTTTTATCAGTTAAAAATAATTGTTTGCTGCTTGTTTGGTTGCGTTTAATATTTTTATGCATCTTAAATATATTAGTTATTTAGGCTTGGTCGTTGCTATTATATATATATATATATATATATATATATATATATATATATATATTGGTGATTGGATTTCCCGCAGTATCATTAGCGGATGCCCGCGGTACCATTAGCGGATGATTACCCTATACGCCCCACGCTATGATAGTGGATGACCTTCATACCGTGATATCCTGCCTTGAAGCAGGATGGGTATTATTTCTGTTGACTAACGTCTGTGGATGCAGGAAAAACAGGTTGGAGGGATCCAACTGGATTCTTCAAAAATATATTATCTCTTTGTTTGTTTGTTTGCACCTATACTGTCATATATGATGTGTTAGAAAACTTGTCAATTATAATTGGTTGTTTTGATTGTTTGAAATATCACTGGGCTTAAATGTTGATATTTTAAAAATATCGAAAAAGGAAATTTCTAGAGTTAAAAGGGGAAATTCTATTTTTCTAAAATAAAATTTGAAATCTGAATAGAATAAAAATATTAACTTGTTTTAAAAGAATAAAAACAAGTACTTCTTTTATAAACAAAGTTTATAAATGAAGTGTAAAGAATTATCATTGGATAATTCAGAAATAAAAATACGAGTGTGAAATTGAAAAGGGAAATCTATTTTCCAAAAGAAGAAATATCGATTTCAAAAGAAATTGAAATCGAGACTTGTTTAAGAATGAATATAGAATTTGAATAGAATTTGAATATACAGAAATTTGAATTCAAAGGAATTGAAATAGAATTTGAATTCAAAGGAATTCAAATGGATTTGAATAAATAAAGTTCAAATGAAATTTAAAATATAGATATTTGAAAATAAAATTCAAATGGAGTTTAACTATAGAATTTGAAAATAGAAGTGAAATGGAGTTTAAATATAGGAATTCAAATAGAAGTGAAATGGAGTTTAAATATAGAATTCAAATAGAGTTGAATTGGAATTTGAGTACAGGATTCAAGTAGGAATTTAAAAATAGAATTTTCAAATAGAAATTGAATATAGAAATTTAAACAAAATGTGAGTATAGAATTTGAATAAGAGAAATTCAATTAGAATTTGAATAAGAGATTTGAAATAGAATTTGAATATAGAAATTCAAATGTAATTTGAATATAGAATTCAAATAGAATTCAAATGGAATTTGAATATAGCATTCAAAGAGAATTGAAATTTAAAATAGAAGATCGAAGTATAAATAAATTTATTTCTGAGTTAGGGAAAATCGACAATTTTAGAAGATCGAAAATATTATGTTGAATTGGAAAATTGGATTTGATATATATTAAAAATATATTAGAATGGAGTTGAATTGATTATAAACAAAGTTTAAATGTTTATATATATAAATATAATTAAAACGAACTAGCCGCAGCGCTGCAGTTCGTAAATTGGCGTTTCGAACTTCAATTGAGTATACAGAACTTGATTGAAGTCGGAATTCTTTGAAACAAGAAACGTCAGGACCGATTAGATAATGGTTTTCTAATGGAAGAGAAAATTCGGAATTTCGTCGTATATATTTTGAGTTATATCAAAATCAAATTTTTACAAAAACAGCGCCATAACCATTTAAAGACCATAACAGTTTATTTAATTTTATAAAAGGATTTTAAGCGAATAAAAATCCGAATTTCTATTTAGAAAATTTCAGATTTGAGTTGTAAATTATATGTGAACTCAAGTGGAGTAATGAATTGATTTTTGAAACAGAAATCAGATTTTTGATTATTGAATAGAATTAACTAATTTGAATAGTAATTAGTTAATGACATTTTGAATTGATATTGGGTTTTGAATAAGTGAATTCGATTCGGAAATTTATATTCGAAATCGAAAAGGAACTTGAAATGGAAATGGAATTTAATTTAGTTATAAGCAAGTTAAATATTTTATTTGAACATGATATGTTCAAATAACAAGTGAAATAGGCTAAGAAGCTAATTAAAGAATAAATGGGCGAAACTGAATCCCAATGATTGGATTGAGTTGAATTGAATTGAAAACAGGTGAACATGTGTTAGACAGGTATGGGATGAAGTATATGAAGATTTTAATTTGTGCCCGACAAAAAGGTACATGTTTAAATTCATATATGAAATTTTATGCGCCGTATCGGCAAGCCGCTTGGCTTTTTCTTTTTCTTTTGGATTGGTGAGGGCCATGGGAGGCTATTTGAAATATCCTGATGCTCCCAGTACAAAGGAGGTTATGGCGAAATTTTCCAGAAATTTAAGGAGTTAGAATATTTTTAAGAAATTTTGATAGTTAGAAATCAATATATCAAAATATATTGAATTCAATAAGGAAATGAATTTAAAAATAGAATATTATAAACAAAAAAGGAAATTTATAGGCTGGTAATCGAAAGAGAAACATATGTACATGTTTTAAAAATGAATAATTGGGTTTTATAGTGTGTTTATTCGAGGTTAGTGGTTTTGCCGTTTTGAAGTTGAGGATGTTTTCAGTCAAGGTCTGAGAGGTAGTTATACCCGATTTCATTTTTAATCAATAAATAGAAAGACCCAGTCTCGAAGAGAAGTGTTGAATAAGAGTTAGTTTAATAAAATATTTTAGGTTGTCATAACGATGTTTTACACAACATTCGTTTTAACCCAAGTGGTGGGATTTTGCAAATATAAAAGTAAATATTTCCTGAGTATAATTAAAGTAATCAGAAAAGAGATAAGTGATTGAAATTGTTTACAATTGCAATAGAATATATTTCTAAATATAGAAAATAAAAGAAGGTGATATAGGGAAATATTTTTTCCAAATAGCGTAAGAAACCAATAAGATTACTGAAAATATTTGGTTAACGAATATTGATAGGGAAATGAAGAAGTGAATTAATTAATGAAATATTAATTAACAGGCCCAGTGATTGATGAATGTTATGGATGAATGGAATGTTTATTTTTCTTCGATAGTTAAATAACCGACTATCGAAGTGTTTGCCAATATCGTTGTCAATATGGAGAGACCGGTTGGATTATTATCCGTGAACCACTCTGTATTGGCAGTAGCGTTGCGAATCAGATTCTGCGAAGGTAATCGAAGACGGAGTGAAGTGCAAGGACTTTTTGTAATGACCCGGGGTTTTCGACTCCGAAAATCGACATAAAACCCAACGTCGACTATTCAGACATCGAAAATACCAGGTCATTAATAGAAAGAAGTTAGAGGATGAGAAAGATAAGATAGAACTGATAGAATAGAAGAAGAAGAAGAACACAGCTGAATATAATCAGAGTAAACACGAATCTCGCAGCGGAACGAATAAAATATATTATATAACATAACCTTGAAATACAAATCTGTTTTGTATATACATACCATTATCAGAGTACAATACATCATATCACAGTGGAAATAATCTCTAAATACTAACGGTGAAGCCTTCTGCTTTTAGCTCCTCCAAGTGTATCTGTAAAAGCCTGAAACACTTGACTGCCCGTACAAATTTAGGCACCCAAGAGTTTAGGGAAAACAAACAAAATAAACTCTGGGTCAGTTATGGGACTGGTGTGAGTAAATTCCAACCATACAATTTAACTTTGAAAATCCTTTTGAAGAAAAAGATAATAGTAAGACCAGTCCATACAGAAACACGGATGGTTTTTACATTACTATAACCCAAAACACTTTGATATCAAAATCCAGTGATATTATAATAATGTCTAATCAAGTAAATAACCAAATAGCAGAACGCTTGCATCTCACGTTCGACATACATATTATAAAATCAAAAACCGCAGGGCACTTATTGGAGATTGGATTCCAACTATGACAAGGTATGGGACCACCTGCCGCTAGTGTATCTCTAGAGGCAAATACACTGGGTTCAACAAGAACGTCATGCAACCCGGCCCACATATGACCGACCACTCATTTCGCTTGAGTGTATCGAATGTATATCACTAACGATTGGACTCAAACCACCGTTTCCCGAATGGGCAGAATCGATAGATTTAGAAACAAAAGGAATTTCTCTATATAGGTGATTATACACCCTAATGGGAGCGACCCACATAGCCATGCTGCCTGCCCGATTTTTGTCATTTCCCAGTTGTGAGGCTTGATGCTACGTCTATCTTTTTAGAACATCTGGCCACCATACACTTTGAATGCCACATCGCCAAACCCATCAAATCACTAGTTGATCTTCCCAAAAATATTACGGGTATAAAAGCTAAGAGAAACGAATTTCTTCGCCACCAGACGTAATACCTTGAAAAGATCATCTTATGTGACCGTTAGGAATACTCTGTCATACATTTGTCCATACAAGTTGTCCTGGGACTGGACAAACAGAAAGCACCATTCTGGAACAGGACGACCCTTGCATTTCACTCCGTCTCAATTTTTCTTCAGCATAACATAATTCGCAGCGCTTATGCCTATACGGAGTGGTTTCAGATAATATATCCAACCGGTCTCTCCGTATTGACAACGATGGTCAAAACACTTCGATAGTCGGTTATTTAACTATCGAAGTAAAAACAACATCCATTCAAATGTATAACTAAACATCATACAAATCACGCATAAGTTTGTTCAACAGCGCTAATTTATCGTTATAGTTTAAAAACTTATCATGCGCTGTAATATTCCCCTTTATAACTAATCTTGACATAACAGTCATGCTTAAGCCTAGTCAACAGCGTTATTTTATCGCTATCGTTCACAGACTTGCAATACGCTACTATATTCCACTTCATAAATAATCTCAACACCTCTTTCCATTACAAAAATCTTGACATCTCTATTTCAATAACATTGTAAATGAGGTCGACTTAAGAAACAATTATTTAATTAAAAATAATTAACTAATAATTTACTTTGTCAAATGAACTATAAAGTACCAGTTTACAATAGGATTTCTATTACAGTTTAAAGATTCGCTTTAATTATAAAAATTTAATTTTTTATAGTCGACTTCGTTGATTCGCCTGACGGCCAATCAACTTCTCACAAAACGATGTGTTTATGGTCGACTGTTGCCACTTTCTAAATCAATATCATTTATTTATTAAATCAAAACAAATGTTAAATTTTTATTCAACACGGTTCAAACAGTGCATATATAAAACAAACAAACAGTACATATAAATATTGAGGAATCCGGTTGGATTCCTCCAATAGGTTTCCTGCATCCACCGATGTTAGTCAAATCAGTATCCAACCAATGATGTGTACATATGCAATGATATATATTTCAATCAATTTTAATTGTAATCTACCTCAACGACCATCACACAGCATTTAAAATATAATTATAATATTTTAAAAATAGATCAGAGTTAGTGAATTTACTCACATTGGCAAGTTAACCGTTAGATAACGATTTGCGTCAGTTTTCACTAATTTCCGTGAGTTCTTGAAGCCTCGCTCTTCCTCATGTCTTTGTTGTTTCCATTTCCTAACCACCCATTCTCTGGTCATTTGAAAATCGAAACCACTGTCATCAGTCAACACCTCACCGTCCAGCGTGCATCTTACCTGTCAAGTACGAGAGCTCAGGCCAGTAACCATGTTACTGTAAAACCTCACCTTTTCCACCATATAATGCTTTCGCCTCCTCCATGTTTATTTCGAACTAAGCTCACCCATCATTAATCTGCTAGGAAGACTTTCCACTTGCGCCTTGCTGTTCAGAGAACAGCTAACCATAAATGCACCAAGTCCATGCTCCTGTATCCTTCAGTACTGTATTTAATATTGGCTCCGCCCACTCAACACATACAACCGCCAGCTCCTTTACTTCGAATACCACCATTTTGCGACAAGTCCAAAGGCTTTGGCCTCATACACATTCACCTCTCTGATGGAAAACGCTAACTGGTTTTCTCCTTAATGTAATACCCTTTTGAAATGAACAGCTACACCCTTTCCATGCAAATCTCGTACACCCTCCTTATTGTACCTCATCCCTTAACGCCTCCTACCATATATGGATTTCATGCTGTCACCGTCTTTCTACTCTTTCTTTCTTGCCATGGCCAACTTCAGACAATGTTCCACCTCTTCCCACTGTTTCTCACTCAAACACAAACCAAAGTCCACCCTTCACCATTTTACACAAAGGCCTACTTCAGTACAAACCTTCTTGTACTGCGTTTTGACCGTGAAACCCCACTTTCATCACTTGCATGCGCCTTCAACTCTCCATGCGTTGGTACCCATTTCCAGATCTCGACTTCGACCTCATCATGAACACATCAACTATTTTTCACCACTTCTCCTTTAAAAACTGTCAGGGCGCATGCTGCATCAAGCACTCTACTTCCACCGTGTTGCTTCTCCAGTTATCTCGACTCGGATTCGTATATAAATATATGTTTATTTTTATAAAAAGAGAACGTCTGATGGGAGAAACGGACGATTTCGTAAGTATTTATAGGCTTAATGCCTTGGTTGCCAAGGGCTAGAGGAGATAGGAGGTACCTTTCTAAAACGTTTAGGCTTGCAGCCTTATTCAGTTTGATTTTGAAAGCATACGGTCTTCATTGTTATGTCTCACGTCTAGTGATGTATGGCTCCCTTGGTCGGCAAGCTTGTAAGCTGAGCTAACTGGTAGGTCTGCATGCTAGATTTGTCCAAATTTTTGTTACTATATCACATAAGATTCTGGTTTTATTCTTTATTGTATTTGGCTATAGAAAACGATAAGAGGAAGAATGGTTTAAGTATACATGGAAGACGATAGTTGGTGGTTAAGGAATAGCAGGGTACTTGTAGGTATCGGCTATAGCATGTAAAATCATTTCAGCGTAGCTGCAGTCTTCAGTTTGCAGTGATTAGAAACGATGTCATTGTGTTTTCATTTCTGTAGATCATGTCCGCAGATGGATAGATATGGATGTCCTTAGGCCTTGAGTTTTCAATTTCGTAAAGGGTGCCAGTATGGTTTAGGATATAGTCTGGTTGATTTCAAGAGACACTACGGACGTAATTAAATTTTTGTATGTTTGCTTTGTTCCATCATAGGTATCGGGCGGATTAACTATAGAAGAAAATGTTAGGGTAGCTTCACTGTTCAATACATAGCTGTATGCACGTTTTCTTCAATGAGAAGAAATCCTGTAGCTTACGAATGAAGGTTCGATCATCCAGTTTTATATTTTTAAAATTAACGTACCGCGCTACGTAAGGTTACATTCATGTTCGAGCAGCTAGGGACAGAAATAAGGATACGGTTGTGTCCAGCGAGGTGCTAAGAGCCCAAAAATATAATAATATCGGTAGTTTAACGCATATTGTGAAACCCCAAAATATTGATATAGGGTGCAAAATACTCCAAATAAAAAGTTGTGTATTTAATTAATTAAAAAAAATTACAGCAAAATTCTAAAAATTAAATTATCGCTTTGTCTCAAAAGAACCTTGTCTAAATTTGAAACCGATACGTAGTTATATCAAATAAACCGTTACGGTCGATATACGATTTCATAGCGACTTTCTGAATATTTTAGTTAGATATAATTCACAATCTATAACGCGAAATCTTGATTTTTCACTTCTGTTAGAAAGATACTGTTCAACTGATTCCAACGCTTCTTGTTTCGTAGAAATCTGATTTAAAACGAGTCATGTACACTCAGTTGAAGTTCAAAACGTTAAATTACGAACTGCAGCGTCGTTATGAGTTCGATTATATTTAATATATATTTTTATATGTTTAACTTCATTTTACTTAATATATAAATCCACTTATATTAAGAATTCAATATTTAAACTGATTTAAATATTCAAATACAAATTGATAAAAACGCGGGATGTTACATTCATTCCCCCTTAAAATAATTTCGTCCTCCAAATTGCTATGATGGGGAAAATGTTACAATCTATGTTGTAAACGGGTTAAAAATCTTTTTGGTTTACTTCATAATTTCAGTTTCAACTGAACCGATTAATTCGAATTAAAATATTAATTCCTTCATCCTAACGAATACTTTCAGAAATTCTGAAAATTTACTAACAGCTTAAATTTTCGAAGAATTTTTGCCAGCATCTCCTCGGCACGGCTTATTCGGTATTACAACAACTTGCTACCCTGGGCCTTCTCCAATCCAAAAGAAAATCTAATAGCCAAACGGCTTGCCCAAACTGACTCATAAAAATATCATCCTCGTATATAAACATGTACCTTTTGTTGGGCATGTAACTTTTATCTCTTCAATTTTCTATCCAATCAGCATGTACCCAAGTATTCCAAACATGGATATGTAATCGACTTATCCACCAATCCCAATCATCATCTTATACTCAAGCCAAAATCCATCCCAAATCCCAGTTTCATTCTAAATCTTATTTCGCCAATTTAGTCACTTCCCCAAGCGAAATTCTATTCCATTGCAATTTCCTCTTATCTGACTTCAATTAAATTCCAATTTTAATTAGCTAAGTTTTTAAATTAAATTCAAATTTATTTACTCGTACCATTTCAATCTTATTTAACTTCATGAGTTAAATTTTAAATTTCAGAATTCAAAGTCCTGGGTTTTATTTCAAATCTGTTTGAAATCATATATATATATATATATATATTCATAACATAGCAATTCAAAACATTTGAATTTCCGAACAACTTATTTCAAAACAAAATCTTTGGCAGTAATCCGTCACTTAGAACTCGAAAATGAACACCGATGATGCCGCGGTTCATCCTCGGAATTTATTTTCCAGCCGTCGAAGTGAGTTCAATACTATATTACTTTCAAAACACTTACTTTTAAACACTTCCATTTCAATATATCTTCCAGAATGCTTAGAAAACAATTTCAAATCACCCCAGGATTTTAAATTTCTATATATTTAATCCTTTTTACAAGTTTCCAGGGTTTATTTCTATTCTTGGATTTAAAATTTAGATTCGGTTCATCTGGTTTTGCGTATTATACTTATATAATATTTCGATTGGTTATTTATATAACCAACTCAATTATAATCTTATTTGATCATAATAACGATCATCATATCCAATATACTATAATATTCTCAAGATATATACTTCTTTTATATCAAAATATATTTTGGGTAAAATTATTTTATTTACCCAGCTTTTAAAACAATACCATGTCGAATTACTCTGTTCAAGAGTTTAGAAACACCTATCGATATGGTTTGCATTACCGTATCGACCAGAATTCATAAACCACTTGCCAAACTAATCAACACAATATAAAACAGTTTTTATATCAATTACAAATACGCGCTCATATATATACACTCATACTCAATCTAGGGTATTACTAACCCCATCTCTATTGAGTTACGCCACAGAGCCAAGGTAATCACTTAACCTTCAGCTCTGATACCAACTGTAACGACCCGGGGTTTTCGACTCCGAAAATCGACATAAAACCCAGCGTTGACTATTCAGACGTCGAAAATACCAGGTCATTAATAGAAAGAAGTTAGATGATGAGAAAGATAAGATAAAACTGATATAATAGAAGAAGAAGAAGAAGAAGAACACGGCTGAATATAATCAGAGTAAACACGAACCACACAGTGGAACGAATAAAATATATTATATAACATAACCTTGAAATACAAATCTGTTTTGTATATACATACCATTATCAGAGTACAATACATCATATCACAGCGGAAATAATCTCTAAATACTAACGGTGAAGCCTTCTGCTTTTAGCTCCTCCAAGTGTATCTGTAAAAGAATGAAACACTTGACTGCCCGTACAAATTTAGGCACCCAAGAGTTTAGGGAAAACAAACAAAATAAACTCTGGCTTAGTCATGGGACTAGTGTGAGTAAATTCCAACCATACGATTTAACTTTGAAAATCCTTTTGAAGAAAAAGATAATAGTAAGACCAGTCCACACATAAACACGGATGGTTTTTACCTTACTATAACCCAAAACACTTTGATATCAAAATCCAATGATATTATAATAATGTCTAATCAAGTAAATAACCAAATAGCAGAACGCTTGCATCTCACGTTCGACATACATAGTATAAAATCAAAAACCGCAGGGCGCTTATTGGAGATTGGATTCCAACTATGACAAGGTATGGGACCACCTGCCGCTAGTGTATCTCTAGAGGCGAATACACTGGGTTCAACAAGAACGTCTTGCAACCCGGCCCACACATGACCGACCACTCATTTCGCTTGAGTGTATCGAATGTATATCACCAACGGTTGGACTCAAACCACCGTTTCCCGAATGGGCAGAATCGATAGATTTAGAAACAAAAGGAATTTCTCTAGATAGGTGATTATACACCCTAATGGGAGCGACCCACATAGCCATGTTGCTTGCCCGATTTTTGTCATTTCCTAGTTGTGAGGCTTGATGCTACGTTTATCTTTTTAGAACATCTGGCCACCATACACTTTGAATGCCACATCGTCAAACCCATCAAATCACTAGTTGATCTTCCCAAAAATATTACGGGTATAAAAGCTAAGAGAAACGAATTTCTCCGTCACCAGACGTAATACCTTGAAAAGATCGTCTTATGTGACCGTTAGGAATACTCTGTCAGACATTCGTCCATACAAGTTGTCCTGGGACTGGACAAACAGAAAACACCATTCTGGAACAGGACGACCCTTGCATTTCACTCTGTCTCAATTTTTCTTCAGCATAACATAATTCGCAGCACTTATGCCTATACGGAGTGGTTTCAGATAATATATCCAACCGATCTCTCCGTATTGACAACGATGGTCAAAACACTTCGATAGTCAGTTATTTAACTATCGAAGTAAAAACATCATCCATTCAAATGTATAACTAAACATCATACAAATCACGCTTAAGTTTGTTCAACAGCGCTAATTTATCGTTATAGTTTAAAAACTTATCATGCGCTGTAATATTCCCCTTTATAACTAATCTTGACATAACAGTCACGCTTAAGCCTAGTCAACAGCGTTATTTTATCGCTATCGTTCACAGACTTGCAATACGCTACTATATTCCACTTCATAATTAATCTCAACACCTCTTTCTGCTACAAAAAACTTGACATCTCTTTCCGTTTCAAAAATCTTGACATCTCTATTTCAATAACATTGTAAATGAGGTCCACTTAAGAAACAATTATTTAATTAAAAATAATTAACTAATAATTTACTTTATAAAATGAACTATAAAGTACCAGTTTATAATAGGATTTCTATTACAGTTTAAAGATTCGCTTTAATTATAAAAATCTAATTTTTTATAATCGACTTCGTTGATTCGCCTGACGGCCAATCAACTTCTCACAAAAAGATGTGTTTATGGTCGACTGTTGCCACTTTCTACATCAATATCATTTACTTATTAAATCAAAACAAATGTTAAATTTTTATTCAACATGGTTCAAACAGTGCATATATAAAACAAACAAACAGTACATATAAATATTGAGGAATCCGGTTGGATTCCTCCAACAGGTTTCCTGCATCCACCGATGTTAGTCAAATCAGTATCCAACCAATGATGTGTACATACGCAATGATATATATTTCAATCAATTTTAATTGTAATCTACCTCAACAACCATCACACAGCATTTAGAATATAATTATAATATTTTAAAAATAGATCAGAGTTAGAGAATTTACTCACCTTGGCGCGTTAACCGTTAGATAACAATTTGCGTCAGTTTTCACTAATTTCCGTGAGTTCTTGAAGCCGCGCTCTTCCTCATGTCTTTGCTGTTTCCATTTCCTAACCGCCCATTCTCCGGTCATCTGAAAATTGAAACCACTGTCATCAGTCAACACCTCACCGTCCAGCGTGCATCTTGCCTGTCGAGTACGAGAGCTCAGGCCAGTAACCATGTTACTGTAAAACCTCACCTTTTCCACCATATAATGCTTTCGCCTCCTCCATGTTTATTTCGAACTAAGCTCACCCATCATTAATCTGCTAGGAAGACTTTCCACTTGCGCCTTGCTTTTCAGAGAACAGCTAACCATAAATGCACCAAGTCCATGCTCCTGTATCCTTCAATACCGTATTTAATATTGGTTCCGCCCACTCAACACATACAACCGCCAGCTCCTCTACTTCGGATACCACCATTTTGCCACAAGTCCAAAGGCTTTGGCCTCATACACATTCACCTCTCTGATGGAAAACACTAACTGGTTTTCTCCTTAATGTAATACCCTTTTGAAATGAACAGCTACACCCTCTCCATGCTAATCCCGTACACCCTCCTTATTGTACCTCATCCCTTAACGCCTCCTACCATATATGGCTTTCATGTTGTCACCGTCTTTCTACTCTTTCTTTCTTGCCATGGCCAACTTCAGACAACGTTCCTCCTCTTCCCACTGTTTCTCACTCAAACACAAACCAAAGTTCACCCTTCACCATTTTACACAAAGGCCTACTTCAGTACAAACCCTCTTGTACGGCGTTTTGACCGTGAAACCCCCCTTTCATCACTTGCATGCGCCTTCAACTCTCCATGCGTTGGTACCCATTTCCAGATCTCGACTTCGACCTCATCATGAACACATCAACTATTTTTCACCACTTCTCCTTTAAAAACTGTCAGGACGCATGCTGCATCAAACACTCCACTTCCACAGCGTTGCATATCCAGTTATCTCGACACGGATTCATATATAAATATATGTTTATTTTTATAAAAAGAGAACGGTTTCATTTCGATTTTATGATGGAGAAATGGACGATTTCGTAAGTATTTATAGGCTTAACGCCTTGGTTGCCAAGGACTAGAGGAGATAGGAGGTACCTCTCTAAAACGTTTTGGCTTGCAGCCTTATTCAGTTTGATTTTGAAAGCATACGGTCTTCATTGTTATGTCTCACGTCTAGTGATGTATGGCTCCCTTGGTCGACAAGCTTGTAAGCTGAGCTAGCTGGTAGGTCTGCATGTTAGATTTGTCCAAATTTTTGTTACTATATCACATAAGATTCTGGTTTTATTCTTTATTGTATGGCTTAAGTATACATGGAAGACGATAGTTGGTGGTTAAGGAATAGCAGGGTACTTGTAGGTATCGGCTATAGCATGTAAAATCATTTCAGCGTAGCTGCAGTCTTCAGTTTGCAGTGATTAGAAACGATGTCATTGTGT
The DNA here is from genome assembly GCA_030737875.1 of Allium sativum. Taxonomy (NCBI): domain Eukaryota; kingdom Viridiplantae; phylum Streptophyta; class Magnoliopsida; order Asparagales; family Amaryllidaceae; genus Allium; species Allium sativum. The sequence goes on along the minus strand of CM060918.1, from coordinate 679,791,955 downwards.
TTTCATTTCTGTAGATCATGTCCGCAGATGGATAGATATGGATGTCCTTAGGCCTTGAGTTTTCAATTTCATAAAGGGTGCCAGTATGGTTTAGGATATAGTCTAGTTGATTTGAAGAGACACTACGGACGTAATTAAATTTTTGTATGTTTGCTTTGTTCCATCATAGGTATCGGGCGGATTAACTATAGAAGAAAATGTTAGGGTAGCTTCATTGTTCAATACATAGCTGTATGCACGTTTTATTCAATGAGAAGAAATTCTGTAGCTTGCGAATGAAGGTTCGATCATCCAGTTTTATATTTTTAAAATTAATGTACCGCGCTACGTAAGGTTACATTCATGTTTGAGCAGCTAGGGACAGAAATAAGGATACGGTTGTGTCCAGCGAGGTGCTACGAGCCCAAAAATATAATAATATCGGTAGTTTAACGCATATTGTGAAACCCTAAAATATTGATATAGGGTGGAGAATACTCCAAATAAAAAGTTGTGTATTTAATTAATTAAAAAAAATTATAGTAAAATTCTAAAAATTAAATTATCGCTATGTCTCAAAAGAACCTTGTCTAAATTCGAAACCGATACGTAGTTATATCAAATAAACCGTTACGGTCGATATACGATTTGATAGCGACTTTCTGAATATTTTAGTTGGATATAATTCACAATCTATAACGCAAAATCTTGATTTTTCACTTCTGTTAGAAAGATACTGTTCAACTGATTCCAACGCTTCTTGTTTCGCAGAAATCTGATTTAAAACGAGCCCTGTACACTCAGTTGAAGTTCAAAACGTTAAATTACGAACTGCAGCGTCGTTATGAGTTCGATTATATTTAATATACATTTTTATACGTTTAACTTCATTTTACTTAATACATAAATCCACTTATATTAAGAATTCAATATTTAAACTGATTTAAATATTCAAATACAAACTGATAAAAACGCGGGACGTTACACTTTTTCTATTAATAGAAATTGTGTCTTCGGTTTCGTTCAATCCCAGAACGAACATAAATGGATGAATGTCTGAGAGAGTATTTCCAGTGATTGAATATGTTGGTTTGTATAAATGTATATATGGTGGCAACGGATTTATTCCCTTAGCATAATATCCAGAATATATTTTTGCAAATCAATAAATGATTAACGGATCTGACAATATGGCATTCAAAGTGATTATGCTATCGATGAATGGAAAGTAATCAAAGCCTCAGGCCTCAACAACCGGGAAAAGACAAAAATCGGGCAGGCAACATGGCTATGTGGGTCGCTCCCATTAGGGTGTATTATCACCTCTCTAGAGATTCATTTAATTCCTTATTATATTCGATGTTGTCCCATTCGGGAAACGGTTGTTGATCCCAACCGTTGGTGATATACATTCGATACACTCAAGCGAAATGAGTGGTCGGTTATGTGTGGGCCGGGTTGCAAGACGTTCTTGTTGAACCCAGTGTATTCGCCTCTAGAGATACACTATCGGAAGGTGGTTCCATACCTTGTCATGTTGGAAATCCAATCTCCAATAAGCGCCCCCGTGGTTTTTGATTTTATACTATGTATGTGGAGCATGAGATGCAAGCGTTCTGCTAGATTCTATTTATTTGATTTAAACACTATTATAATATCATTGGATTTTTGTATCAAAGTGTTTTTGGTTATAGTAAGGTAAAAACTGTCCATGTTTATGTGTGGGCTGGTCTTACTATTATCTTTTCTTTTGTAAGGATTTTTTTTAAAGTTAAACAAATGGTTAGAGTTTACTCACACCAGTCCCATGACTGACCCAGAGTTTATTTTGTTTTTGTTTTCCCTAAACTCTTCGGTGCCCAAATTTGTACGGGCAGTCAAGCAGTCGGGATTTTACAGATTCCCTTGGAAGAGCTGGAAGCAGGAGGCTTCACCAGTTAGTTATAGACTATCATATATTCCACTGTGAACCATGTTTGTATCTGGAAACAGGTGTTTATAACTGTTCCAGGAATAACTGTTGTGCTCTGATGATGGTATGTATATAAAGTTACTGATTTGTATTTCAAAAGTTATGTTATATAATATATTTTATTCGTTCCGCTGTGAGATTTGTCTTCTTTGTTTTCTTCTATTCTAGTATTCCTTTCTTTCTATTTCTCATCCTCTAACTTCTTTCTAATAATGATTCGTATTTCTGTGAAATTTGGGTTGAACGTGTGGTGTTATTAGTCAACTCAGATAGTACAGATTTGTGGGTCATTACAGTTGGTATCAGAGCTTAGGTTGAGTGAATACCTAGGCTTTGGTGGAATGTGATCATTAGAGATAGGGTCAGTAGTTCCCTAGAATGAGTTGAGTGTATATATACGAGAGTGTGTATTTGTAAATTGATATAAAAAGTATTTTATATTGTGTTGGCTAGTCTGTTGAGTGATTTATGAATTCTGGTCGAATCGTGGGATGCCACGACGTCGATAAGAGTTTGTAAATACTTGAACAGAAGATTGAACTCGATATTGTTTTAAAATGGGTAAATGAAACAATTTTACCCAAAATTCTACTTTGATAGAGAAGGAATAATTTTCTTAAATTATTATAAGATATGGATGAGTTGATTGATATTATTATAATCAAATAAGATTATAAAATTGGATTGGTTATTTATAACCAAATAAAATTTGTATATGAATCAAATATACAAATGAGATGAAAAAAAATTGAATTCAGAGCAGAATTTAGATTTAAAATCCTGGGAAGTTGGAAAATAATTATAAAGTATATTAAAATAAAATAGTTTTATTTTGAAAGGATTTTGAATAGAAATCATTTTGAATGGATTTTAAAAGCGATAAAGCACTAAACTCACTTCAGTGGCTAGGAAATAATTCTGATGATGGTCGCGACATCATCAGTGTTCATTTTCGAGTTTCTAAGTGATGAATTGCTACCTTAGAAAAGCTTTTGAATGAAATTTATTGAAAGAAAACAAGATAGGCTAAAAATTCAAATGTTTTGAATTTGAGATGGGAATAAATATAAGTATATATTTATGTGATTTCAAAAGGATTTAAAATGAAATCCCAGGAATGTGAATGTGGAAGTTTAAATGGATTGAAGTGAATAAATTGATTTAAAATCAATTTGAATGAAATTGAATATACATGAGTGAAATATGAATTGAATGTGAATTGAAAATCATTCAAATAAACATGAATGTGAGTATATATATGAAAACCAAAAGTTGGTTAGGACTAAAATGGTCGAAATGTGAAGAGTTGAGTTTCAACATAAGAAAATTCTCGGAAAGTAAATGGGTTTGTAGCTTTTTCTTACCTTAGCAATTTCGGGGACGAAATTATTTTAAGGGGAGAAGAATGTAACGACCCGGATTTTTGAACAGTTTATTTTGAATATTTAATATGGTTTTAAATACCAAATTGATAATATAAATGAATTTTATATTTAGCTATTGATTTAATAATCGGTTTTAATTTAATATCGAATATATTAAATTATCGTAATATGAAATATAATTGAAATCGAAGTAAAAACTGAATCAAAACAATTCAGATGATCAATATATATTCTATTCTAATATAGACGATGGTAATAATAATTTATGTTTGAAGAATTTATTTATTTTGAATCTAAATTATATCAATTTAGTATGGTTATTTTATATATACGTTCGAATTAAATTTTATAGTCTATTCTGTTAAGTTCAGAATAGTGTAATTACATTAGAACGACGGTCGGTACGCTAAAATAGCGGTTCACGATTTTTAATTGTGAACCCCGAGATATTTGATTGTGGATAAGATCGAAATCAAATCAGTATCTATTTAAAATAAATAAAAATCTCTTTATTTCAAATCGCATTTAAATCAAAGTCAGATCAAAATTAATTATATGTACCTTAAGCTACCTACCTATAAGCGTACGCACCTATTCCTTAATCCCGAAGTATTCTTCCTTTATATAAATGCATGTATTTCCTTCTTCTTGTTTATTTCCTCGTAATGTTCATTTCTTCAGATGGAAAATAAAAATCAAAGCTTCGAATAACAAAAATGCCGTTCCTTTTACAAAACCGTGAACTCCCCGTTTCCTCAAAATCAAAGCCGTGTTCATTTCCCTAAACAGAAACTGAAAGCTTCGAATATAAAAAAAATGGTCGCTGCCTTCTTGTCAAATTCAAATGAAACCCGTTCGTTAAAAATAAAAGGGGGCAAATTGAAATGAATCCAGTTGCCTCGTCGTTATTACGGAGAGCGCGTGTGAAGGATGGATGAGCTGGGAAGGTTCGGGTTCACTATTTGACTTCAGCATCGATTCAAGTTCGAATTTTGGGCCAGTGGTTCATCGATTTAAGGATGGAAGGCCGGAGTAGGAGTCAACGTGAAGATTGGTACCCACTTTTCGATTGCGTCTTTCTGCTGTGAATAGGGTTCACTGGTGGGTCAGCGATAGGGTTTAGGGCATTCAGACGGTGGTTGTTTTTACAACGAGGATGGGTATAGTTCGATTTCGAACCAGTGAGCATGGGGTGGGTCACGATAATACTGGAGTCGAACTGAATCTGTATGCTGCGATGATTAAGGATGACAAGGTGGTTTTTATGATTTGTCGGGTGAAGTTTTGCACAGGATTTCAATGGCAATGAAGAAGTAAATGCACGGCAAGTGCTCGATGAATTGCCGAAGAAAGGATAAGAACAGTTTTTGGGACTGTTTGATGTAGGAGGAAGGTTTTTTCTGATTAAGGTAATTTTATTTATTTTATTTCTAATTGAAACTATTTGGGAAGTTAGTTTATATAAAAATAAATAGATTTATTTATATAATTAGTTATATGAAAGGAAATAGTTAGTAAAGAAATGAAATGTATAGACTAATCGTTAATAGAATTAAGGTCTAATTTGAAATTAATTTGCACATGGATAATTAATTAAATTAAATTAGTAAAATTCGGTGATTGAAATTATATTTGTTTTATATTGGGAAAAAACAGACGGATGGAGGAATCGCTGTGAAATCTATAGAATATGCTTCAATGGATATTCAGCGCAGTTAATTCCCGGTGAGTAAATCTCACTCACCTTTTATTTAAAATTATTTTTATCAGTTAAAAATAATTGTTTGTTGCTTTTTTGGTTGCGTTTAATATTTTTGTGCATCTTAAATATATTAGTTATTTAGGCTTGGTGGTTGCTATTAAATATATATATATATATATATATATATATATATATATATATATATTGGTGATTGGATTTCCCGCAGTATCATTAGCGGATGCCCGCGGTACCATTAGCGGATGATTACCCTATACGCCCCATGCTATGATAGTGGATGACCTTCATACCGTGATATCCTGCCTCGAAGCAGGATGGGTATTATTTCTGTTGACTAACGTCTGTGGATGCAGGAAAAACAGGTTGGAGGGATACAACTGGATTCCTCAAAAATATATTATCTCTTTGTTTGTTTGTTTGTTTGCACCTATACTGTCATATATGATGTGTTAGAAAACTTGTCAATTATAATTGGTTGTTTTGATTGTTTGAAATATCACTGGGCTTAAATGTTGATATTTTAAAAATATCGAAAAAGGAAATTTCCAGAGTTAAAAGGGGAAATTCTATTTTTCAAAAATAGAATTTGAAATCTGAATAGAATAAAAATATTAACTTGTTTTAAAAGAATAAAAACAAGTAGTTCTTTTATAAACGAAGTTTATAAATGAAGTGAAAAGAATTATCATTTGATAATTCAGAAATAAAAATATGAGTGTGAAATTGAAAAGGGAAATCTATTTTCCAAAAGTAGAAATATCGATTTCAAAAGAAATTGAAATCGAGACTTGTTTAAGAATGAATATAGAATTTGAATGTACAGAAATTTGAATTCAAAGGAATTGAAATAGAATTTGAATTCAAAGGAATTCAAATGGATTTGAATAAAGAAAGTTCAAATGAAATTTAAAATATAGAGATTTGAAAATAAAATTCAAATGGAGTTTAACTATAGAATTTGAAAATAGAAGTGAAATGGAGTTTAAATATAGGAATTCAAATAGAAGTGAAATGGAGTTTAAATATAGAATTCAAATAGAGTTGAATTGGAATTTGAGTACAGGATTCAAGTAGGAATTTAAAAATAGAATTTTCAAATAGAAATTGAATATAGAAATTTAAACGAAATGTGAGTATAGAATTTGAATAAGAGAAATTCAAATAGAATTTGAATAAGAGATTTGAAATAGAATTTGAATATAGAAATTCAAATGTAATTTGAATATAGAATTCAAATGGAATTTGAATATAGCATTCAAAGAGAATTGAATAGAAGATCGAAGTATAAATAAATTTATTTCTGAGTTAGGGAAAATCGACAATTTTAGAAGATCGAAAATAATATGTTGAATTGGAAAATTGGATTTGATATATATTAAAAATATACTAGAATGGAGTTAAATTCATTATAAATGAAGTTTAAACGTTTATATATATATATATATAATTAAAATGAACTCGTCGCTGCGCTGCAGTTCGTAAATTGGCGTTTCGAACTTCAATCGAGTATACAGTACTCGATTGAAGTCGGAATTCTTTGAAACAAGAAAGCTTAGGATCGATTAGATAATAGTTTTCTAATGGAAGAGAAAGTTCTGAATTTCGTCGTATATATTTTGAGTTATATCAAAATCAAATTTTCATAAAAACAGCGCCATAACCATTTAAAGACCATAACGGTTTATTTAATTTTATAAAAGGATTTTAAGCAAATAAAAATCCGAATTTCTATTTAGAAAATTTCATATTTGAGTTGTAAATTATATGTGAACTCAAGTGGAGTAATAAATTGATTTTTGAAACAGAAATCAAATTTTTGATTATTGAATAGAATTAACTAATTTGAGTAGTAATTAGTTAATGAGATTTTGAATTGATATTGGGTTTTGAATAAGTGAATTCGATTCGGAAATTTATATTCGAAATCGAAAAGGAACTTGAAATGAAAATGGAATTTAATTTAGTTATAAGCAAGTTAAATATTTTATTTGAACATGATATGTTCAAATAACAAGTGAAATAGACTAAGAAGCTAATTAAAGAATAAATGGGGGAAACTGAATCCAAAAGATTGGATTGAGTTGAATTGAATTGAAAACAGGTGATCATGTGTTAGACAGGTATGGGATGAAGTATAAGAAGATTTTAATTTGTTCCCGACAAAAAGGTACATGTTTAAATTCATATATGAGATTTTATGCGCCGTATCGGCAAGCCGCTTGGCTTTTTCTTTTTCTTTTGGATTGGTGAGGGCCATGGGAGGTTGTTTGAAATATCCTGATGCTCCCAGTACAAAGGAGATTATGGCGAAATTTTCCGGAAATTTAAGGAGTTAGAATATTTTTAAGAAATTTTGATAGTTAGAAATCAATATATCAAAGTATATTGAATTCAATTAGGAAACGAATTTAAAAATAGAATATTATAAACAAAAAGGAAATTGATAGGCTGGTAATCGAAAGAGAAACATATATACATGTTTTAAAAATGAATAATTGGGTTTTATAGTGTGTTTATTCGAGGTTAGTGGTTTTGTCGTTTTGAAGTTGAGGATGTTTTCAGTCAAGGTCTGAGAGGTAGCTATACCCCAACTTGATTGATTTCATTTTTAATCGATAAATAGCAAGACCCAGTCTCGAAGAGAAGTGTTGAATAAGAGTTAGTTGAATAAAATATTTTGGGTTGTTGTAACGATGTTTTACACAACATTCGTTTTAACCCAAGTGGTGGGATTTTGGAAATATAAAATAAATTTTTCCTGGGTATAATTAAAGTAGTCGGAAAAGAGATAAGTGATTGAAATTGTTTACAATTGCAATAGAATATATTTTCTAAATATAGAAAATAAAAGAAGGTGATATAGGGAAATGTTTTATCCAAATAGCGTAAGAAACCAATAAGATTACTGAAAATATTTGGTTAACGGATATTGATAGGGAAATGAAGAAGTGAATTAATTAATGAAATATTAATTAACAGGCCCAGTGATTGATGGATGTTATGGATGAATGGAATGTTTATTTTTCTTCGATAGTTAAGTAACCGACTATCGAAGTGTTTGCCAATATCGTTGTCAATATGGAGAGACCGGTTGGATTATTATCCGTGGACCACTCTGTATTGGCAGTAGCGTTGCGAATCAGATTATACGAAGGTAATCGAAGGCGGAGTGAAGTGTAAGGACTTTTTCTATTAATAGAAATTGTGCCATCGGTTTCGTTCAATCCCAAAACGAACATAAATGGATGAATGTCTGACAGAGTATTTCCAATGATCGAATCTGTTGGTTTGTATAAATGTATATATGGTGGCAACGGATTTATTCCCTTAGCATAATATCCAGAATATATTTGTGCAAATCAATAAATGATTAACGGATCTGACAATGTGGCATTCAAAGTGATTATGCTATCGATGAACGGAAAGTAATCGTAGCCTCAGGCCTCAACAACCGGGAAATGACAAAAATCGGGCAGGCAGCAGGGCTATGTGGGTCGCTCCCATTAGGGTGTATTATCACCTATCTAGAGATTCATTTAATTTCTTATTCTATTTGATGTTGTCCCATTCGGGAAAAGGTTGCTGATCCCAACCGTTGGTGATATACATTCGATACACTCAAGCGAAATGAGTGGTCGGCCATGTGTGGGCCGGGTTGCAAGACGTTCTTGTTGAACCCAGTGTATTCGTCTCTAGAGATACACTATCGGAAGGTGGTACCATACCTTGTCATGTTGGAAATCCAATCTCCAATAAGCGCCCCGCAGTTTTTGATTTTATACTATGTATGTGGAGCGTGAGATGCAAGCGTTCCGCTAGATTCTATTTATTTGATTTAAACACTATTATAATATCATTGGATTTTTGTATCAAAATGTTTTTGGTTATAGTAAGGTAAAAACCGTCCATGTTTATGTGTGGGCGGATCTTACTATTATCTTTTCTTTTGAAAGGATTTTTTTAAAGTTAAACAAATCGTTGGAGTTTACTCACACCAGTCCCATGACTGACCCAGAGTTTATTTTGTTTTTGTTTTCCCTAAACTCTTCGGTGCCCAAATTTGTACGGGCAGTCAAGCAGTCGGGATTTTACAGATTCACTTGGAAGAGCTGGAAGCAGGAGGCTTCACCGGTTAGCTATATACTATCATATATTCCACTGTGAACCATGTTTATATCTGGAAACAGGTGTTTATAACTGTTCCAGTAATAACTGTTGTGCTCTGATGATGGTATGTATATAAAGTTACTGATTTGTATTTCAAAATTTATGTTATATAATATATTTTATTCGTTCCGCTGTGAGATTTGTCTTCTTTGTTTTCTTCTATTCTAATATTCCTTTCTTTCTATTTCTCATCCTCTAACTTATTTCTAATATTGATTCGTATTTCTGTGAAATTTGGGTTGAACGTGTGGTGTTATTAGTCAACTCAGATAGTACGGATTTGCATTTTGTTACACCCTACAACCGAACTCCCACTATAACTGTGCATGAGTGAAAAAAAATTGAAATTTTCAATATTAAAATATTTATAAAATATTCACTCATAAATCAAAATCTCAACCCATTCTCCCCCTTTTGTTATCATCAAAAGGACACAGAAGTTGAAATAATGATGAAAAAAGAACTAAAAATATAATATCAGCTTAAGAGGAAGAACGGTCATCATAAATCTCAATCAATCAAACAAAAATCATAATATTATAAGAACTAGTGGCATATTTCACATTGTAGAGAATGACGGGTTTACGACGAAATTTATATAAATGGAGAAAGATAAAAAAATGAATTTCAATTATTTTCCAAAGAATTTTATAAACAAGATGTAAAAAAACAATGACGGATTCGGCTATAATTATAAATTCAATTTAAGTGACAAAATCGTATAATCTCAAATCCCAATAGCTATCAATCAACAAATCATAATACTTCATAAGATTTCAACATATTTCACGTATTAGAAAGGTGGATTGATAAGCAGGTTTTTATACACCAAAGAGAATTTCAAATTAATTTCTATTTATAGCACATTATTTCCTTTTTCTTTTTATTTGTTTAAGAGCACACTGACCACGCATAACCAGAGTTTGGATTTTTAAATGAGGTCAGTCGCAGCTTATAGTTGTCTCCTAACCATGCATGATCAAAGCTTGGATTTTTAAATGACGTTGGAGACACACTTATATATTAATTATATTTTTATCATTTTCGGCTCCAAAAGAAAAACTCCTCGGTATATAAAACCAATATGGATGATGGAAATGCGGCAGGTACAGAAATGGTTTGTGAAATAAATTTATAAATTAATCATATTATGAAATATGCTCAACTGTACCAGGATTATTGAAAATTTTCAATTATCACTAATTCTGAAAAAAATAATGCAGTCCCATTTCTATCACAAATATTTCCACTGTTTAGTCAAGATGATTTTTAAAAAATATTAAACTCTCCACATTAATATAAAAAAAATGATGAATGGCAGAAAGATGGTAGATAAAGGAGATGGTCGTGAAATAATTGCCAGTTCAAAGATATTATAATAACTGTTCAACCATCATGAAAATCTAAATAAAATCTCCTATTGTTGTGAAATATACTGCAGTCACAATTCATCACAATTTCAAAATCCATTAATAATTTTGGTGAATTATAAGTACAGTTCAATTTGGATATAGATTTCAATTTCTGAATGAATAATCAATAAATAACTTTAAAATTGAAAATCAATTACAAGAGGGATGTGCAAAACTATACAAGTCAAGATGGATTAAAAAAATAAAAAAAAAATCAGCACATCTGACACCTATTGGTGTCCTTATTAACAAATTTTAATCACAAAGCCCAACCAGAAAAAATCAACAATTTATCAAAGCTGTAGACAAGAACAAGCAGTTATTTGAAAAATAGTATCAGAGCAGCAAACAGATCATAAACAAGCAATTTCCAAAATATTTTCAAAACAATATTAGAGCAGCACAAGAAATGACACGACCCGAACTTCCCCATGATGGAAAGCCCGGATTAACTTTGAGAACAAGACGCATCGGGACACAAACAGCAGAACATTTCATTGTTTATTACAACAATTTCATCAAAATACAAGAATATACAGAGTATGAATAAAATACATTCAAAAAATATCAGAGATTTACAATACATTACATAGCAGCGGAAAATAATACAAAACACAACTGAAAAGAATATACGGATACAAGGCTTTCCGAATATCATTCCAGCTGCAAACCAGGATCCTGTGAATATTAATCTGCAAAACCAAAACTACTAGCTGCCCGTGTGGAAAATAGGGCCACCCAGAGTTTAGGTTCAAACAATAAACTCCAGGTCAGTCATGTGACTGGTGTGAGAACTAAAACAGTTATTAATCTTTATTTTAAAGTTAGGTAAATCCCAGGACCACGCCGAATAACACGGAATGGGTTTCCTCCCAAGAATACCAGTGCATAAAACAACAGCGTAATGCTAAATAAAGAACAATGAAGCTATTATAAGACTCAGGTCCCATCACACAATGCAACGCAAGCCGGAGGATATAGTTTTTACCTTATAATAGCCAAGAATGCTTGGTACGTAAAATTTCATGTTTTATTATTACTATAAGTGATAGTGTCAAAACAATTTCAATCATAAGTATCAATCATAGATGGCATAAGTGCCCCATACCACTATGTCGCCATACTAGGCTCTACAATCAAAACCGCAAAATGTCGTATTGGAAGTTGGATTTCCATATGCGAACCAAGGCAAGGGATCGTCCTTACCGCTTCGAGACTCTCTAGCCCGAGCCTCGGGAACAGCTACAACTGCCCCATGGATCGTCAAGGCCGGTCCACCCGATGTGGATTACAATGCCTGAACACTGCGTTTCCTCGCCCTATGGGGCGTAAAAGAGCCAAATGACTCTATCTGTCCCGGATCGACCGATATAACCGAGGCGCCTCGCTATCCATCATCCACATAAGTAAAATGCCAGGGCGTGCGAAATGCTGACACCACTCCTAACTAGAAAGAAACGCATGCCCTCCCTGAGGTCCTCTCCCGTTTCTGGTTCACACCGGGGTGTGAGGCTCGCGAATTAACGCTATACAAAGCTATGCCACCAAGGTCGTGCTTTGATCATCAACCACAAGACTCTGCTTTACAACAAAAGCCTTGATCATTTGCATCTCAACATGCCACACATGCAATTCACGCTATGCAACCGATGCATATCAATCACACAGAATGAAATCCGATGTCAGACACATATCCATTTACAAGTCCCTTCTGGGTCTGAACGAAATCGGAGGAACCTTATTCCTCGCATATCCATCGATCTCCAAGTACGTCTAGACGATCACCAACTGATTCCCTCCTCTTGGGTGTACAGCCCAATCAAGATCATCAGTAATTATCCAAACGATGTGAAGACCTCCGGTCTTCAACCACCGTCTTCATCGTCGACTTATCGTCGATTCAGTTATTCAGAATGGGATAAACCCGGTCTTTCCGAATAACTCACGTATATAATAAACAAGTGTTATAAAAACACAACATACGCCTTATTCCAATTTAGAATATTCCTTTATTCAAATATTGTTTTACTTTGGGAAAGGTTCCCATTAATTTTATCAAAGATAAATTCTTTAAATTTATTCTCTAATCTTCCTTTGAATATCAATTCAAACCAAATAATGGTTTATCCAAACTAATCGGGATTAACGAACCCTACCGAAGTAATCATTTGTTTTAATTTCCCAACCCTAACTTATTCATCCCATGAAGTAAAACTGGTAATACTTCATATCTAACACCACGGTGTTATCAGTAAATTCAATTACCATTTCACGTTCAAATCTAATTAAAGATTTAACTATCGCCTGGAGCAAAATTGGTGATACTCCATTCTCGATCATTTCAATCTAATTGAAGATTCATTAAAACCCCACTTGGTTTTAATCTTCCTAAAAATCAATATTAATGATTATTTAACTTGGGAAATCATAACCTGTCTTTTAACTGGGTTAAAGAACCAATGTCATTTAAACACAGTTCACGATAAACCCCAAAATCACATTCCATTCCATCAGCCCTTAAACGTAAATTAGCAAGCGAACAATTCCCTAAGTATTAACCCCGAAGGCCGAAACCAACATCTGATCAATACCCAGAAAACCATTCATGTAACAACCCGGTAATGCGAGCCAGTTTAAAATTTTTATTTTGGCAATTTTAATGAATTTTAACATTTAAAATGAATTATTTTAAATAAAAACGAAGAGAAATTTATTTTGAATAGAATCGAACGTGTATATTATATAGATCGTCGTTAGAATATAAATATTTTATTATAATTATAAATAGAATTGAAAATGGCGCGGTAGTTCGATAATTCGATTTCAAACTTCAATTGAATGTACCGGGTGCAAAATAAACCGGATTTTAGCGAAACCAAAAATAATAGGATCTATTTGAGGATATCTTTCCAACGAATCCGAAAAATTGAGATTTCATAGCGGGAATCAAAAGATATGTCCAGTTGAAAATTCTGAATAGTCGCTACGGAATTCAGGCCCTTAAAAATGGGAATTTTGCAAACGACCTCGGATTTCGACGAAACCGCTTTTGTTGGATCCGTGAGATCAAGTTATTGCTAGATTCCAAATTTCATAATTTTTCGAATCAATATGTGAGTGTAGCAAAGGAAAACGTGTTTGACCAGTTTCAGTTGATTTTAATCGACTGGAAAATGTCCATTTTTCCAACGGTCTCAGAATTCGACAAAACTAGTTTTGTTAGGACCGTATCGTCAATACGAAGCTAGAAAATATTTTTCTGGAAATTTGGGGGTTAGTATATGGCCCCGGTAAATTGAAATGCGCGTTCAAATTCAATATATAGAGTTATATGTTGATTTTGACGAAAACTGATCGTAACGATCGAATTGGCCTACGATACATATCCCATTGTGTTCGGAATGGGGGTAATTAGCTATGGACGATAGGTGGTGGACATCAATTAGAGGTCAAATGAAAAAGTCAACTTTTTGAAATTAAATAATTAAATAAATTAAAAAATAAAACTCTCTCCTTACATCACTCAGCCCCCCCCCCCCCCCGTTTTCTTCTAATTGATTTCAAAAAAAAAAAAGAGGACGGAGGAGCAGCGGTCGCTCCTCCGATCGGAGCGCCGCCACCGCCCAAGGTGGCGCAGCCCACCGCGACCCCCCCAGATCCTCCTCCCTCGTTCGAGCGCCCAGCCCTAAACCGCGTTCTCCCCAACCCTAAACCCCATGCCAAAATCCACGAACCCCGGCGCCCTGGCTCACCACCGTGGCCTCAGCCTCTCCAGCACCACCTCCGATTGGCCGACGCCCCTCAGCCCAATCTCCACCTCCGACGCAGCGAAGCAATCCCCCTCTTCCCGTTCGACTGTGAGCGGTTTTATTTATTTATATTTGTTTATTAAGTGTAATTAGCTTCAAAAAGATAGAAAAAATTAGTTTTATTTTATTTGTTTATTTATTTTACATTATGGCATGATAAGGAAAAGACGTGAATTTTTATTTATATATGAACAAGAATAAAGATGAGACCTTTATGCTGTGTTCATGAAGGAAAGATATGATTTTTATAGTATAGGAAGTAGTAAAAATATGATTTTTATTGATGTAGAGTAATAAAGATGTGATCTTTATAGTAGTAGCAATGTAAAGATACGATCTTTATATTTGAAAAGGCGAAATCTTTATATTTGAAAAGGAGAAATCTTTATATTTGAAAAGGCGAAATCTTTATATTTGAAAAGGCGAAATCTTTATATTTGAAAGGGCGAAATCTTTATATTTGAAAAGGAGAAATCTTTATATTTGAAAAGGCGAAATCTTTATATTTGAAAAGGCGAAATCTTTATATTTGAAAAGGCGAAATCTTTATATAGAGAATAGCGTGATAAAAATAGAATTTTTATCTATATAGTAATGGTGTAAAAATAGAATTTTTATCTATATAGTAACGGTGTAAAAATAGAATTTTTATCTATATAGTAGCGGTGTAAAAATAGAATTTTTATCTATATAGTATCGATGTAAAAATAGAATTTTTATCTATGTAGTAGTAGTATAAAAATATAATTTTTATATACATAGCAACAATATAAAAATGTGATTTTTATATATGTAGTGGCTACGGACAACGAAAGCGACAAAAGGCAAGAACAGTGATGATTACCTACAATTGAAGTGTCGTGAAGTTGGGATAGCTTCGGTGAGAACTTCTCACTCTAAATTTCTTTTTCTAGTTATATATATATATATATATATATATATATACTAGGATGCAGACGGTGCTTAGCAGCACCCGACACCCGTCGTCCACAGACCATGGACGGCTTGTATGCTTGTTTGATGTGTTGTGAAATTTGTTTGTGTTGTTGATGTGAAATCGATAATAAAATGTAGATGGTTGAAATAAATTAATTATCGTTAAAAATATAATTTTTAATGTGAAAGTGAATGAATAAATATTTATAAACAAATCGGCCGATTTATTTATATACACTGGTTTGACTGATATTGATTGGGTCGATAAATTTTACACATCGCCCAACTGCATAAATAAAAATCTGTGTTTGTTGATTTGAAACCCCACACGGGTGTTGGGATGATATTTGGGTACCCTAATCCCAATTAATTAATTGTATGTCGATCGATTGGTCGACAGACTGTGTAAGCGTTGATTATTTATATTTGATGCTTATGCAGTTATGTGGTGCACTCTGGATGATGGTTGATTGTTTATCGTTGCTATTATATATGTGACGGCCCGCCCCGCACCAACCGACATTTACTCCAAAAGTGCGCTGTACACATGTCCAGTTAGCACGGAACGGGTCGCCAGAAGGAAAAAGAAAGAAGGAAATGAACATACAAAGAACCTGTAGAATGTCTCACAGCGCATAGAATAAAATATAGTAGTAACATATTTGACATAAAACAGGAGAGACAGTGCATAAGCTGAAAATCAGAACTAAACATCATAGCAGCGGAAATTCAGAATACAGCTTATTACAACTTTTCAACTGCCTCAAAGCAAAGTAGGATAAATGAGGTACACTACTAATGCCCAAGTAGCGACCACCAACGACACAGGGAGAATGTGTATATATATAATACGTGGAAGCCTCCTGCCCACCTCCGAATCAGCTACTCGCACATCACCAGCTAACCTGTCTCTAGTCTGCTCGTGTGAGCACCCAGAGTAATAAGAGGAGACATAAAACTCTGGGTCAGACATTAAGCCTGGTATGAGCGATAAGCATCTAAAGTGAACAATAACAGGTAGACTAAAACATACCTGAACCTGCAACCAAAGAGTTAGCACTACATACTGTACAACACTCTAAGGTATCATATCAAACAGTGTAAAGATACGGAGGTGGGGGAGGTGTGTATGTCATAATGATGGCAAACAATCAAGCATAGCATCCATCCTCACATCTCTCACTCAGTGCATAAAGCATACGATATTCACTACTTCGATCACCCAACATTCCTTGCTACGATCACTTTGCCCCATGAAGTCATAAATGGCTTCACTGCACTGATAATGTAGCCACTAATTCCTCGCTATGTCCACTTGCCCCATGGAGTTATTCACCCCATCTGCGCTGGCTCATAGCCTTACTACGCATCACCTTGCCCCTCAGGTCATAATGACCCTACTGCACTGATAACGTAGTCTTGCTACCATCACCTTGCCCCTCAGGTCGTAATGACCCTACTGCACTGATAAGGAGCCCATTATTCCTTTTCAGTGGTGAATCGAAGTTATGAACATCGACAACTCCTTAGCACACGTCCCGCAGCAAAGTCCAACCATGAAGTGAACTCATTGGTTCCCAACTGGTTCCGGGATCCTGAGCTCTAACTTCCATTTGGACTACCTTTGCATCTCGGGTTATTGGTCATCACAATCGGATCAGATCAGCCTTCACATTCTTCATCGGATCGGATCGGCCTTTGCATTCGGATCGGGTCGCGCCTCTTGCATCGGATCGGGTCGTGGTCCTCCAGCTCGTGGCTCCTCTTCCTGATTCGTATCGGTGTCACCACTTCGAATCGGATCGGGTTGCTTCATCCGGGTCGGGTCGTGTCTTCTGATCGGGTCGGATCGTCTCGCCTAGTACCCATCGACTCGTGAGCTCCCCACCCTCCTCTGGTTCGGATCGGAAATACTTGTTGGTTCGGATCGTGCTTCTACCACCGGATCGTGCCACCTAGCTGAGTCATGACTTACTCCTTTAAACGGATCGTAACGCCCATGCTGGAACGGTTCGAGTCGCTCTACCCTCCACCGATCCGATCCGGATTCTGGGTCATTTCCTGCATGTTTTCCTACGACTGTTTCTACGCCATTCGACGGCGTTTTCGACCAATCTAACACTTCTAAACAATCAAAAAGCATACCATATAGTCATAGCAACATGTAGTGTCGATTCCAAACATCAAAACATAAATCATAGCATATAAAATGGATCAAACATACCCAAAATCCCAAATTTCCCCTTAAGCATACTTAGGTGAAACTAATGATAGGATTATCAAAACTTAACCAAATTAACCCAAATTCATATCAGAGGTCTAAAACATCATTCCGAATTTTATAAACATTTTTCCAGAATTTTATCATGTTTAAATTCACTAATTAACACTAATCACTCCTAATTAGCCGTAATTAGTGCAAAACTAAGCAAATCACTCACCTTAGCCACAAAATAAACTAAGATCTGAAATGATTCTCTGATTTGATGCGAATTTCAATACCAAACAGCAGCTCCTTTGTTGATTTGGTGAAGATCCTTCTTGATTAGGGGTTGCTAAGCCAAATCCTTAGCCTAAAGGTGATTTGGAGGTGATTTAGAGGTTGGAGGCCATTTTTTTAGGGATCCTTGGTGATAAGTGGAGGCTAGAAAACTGAAATGGAATGATTCTCCATCTCATTTCAGCCCTCCCATAACCCTAATCCCGAAATGGGTTATGGGCCTACTCACTAATCACCCGATTTGGCCCGGTTAAGCAGTTTTTCACCCTCCAAACCTTGTTTCAGCCATATCTCCCAAACGGTAAGTCTGTTTGGCTAATGTGACCACTCTACGGAAAGAGAAACCATCAAACGAATCAAATGGAAGTGGTTTCAGGTCAAAATTCCTTTCCAATCAAAAGTTATGGCCAAAACAGTACCAACTAGGGGCAAAATGGTCATTTAAAAATCGACAAAAATCATGAACATGGGAAATGACTCTAATAGATGTTTCCCAAAGTTACATGACCATACAACTTCATACGGGAAAGAATTAAATATTCTATGATCCTATGATGTGTAGAATACGGGTCATTACAATATACATGTGTTGTATAGAACCCATATAATTAACGTTATATGGTAATTGATTGGGCCTCATTCCAATCGAGAAAATAATGAATATCATAAAAGAAAATTCATGTGTTGAATATAAAAATAGTCATGTGTTGACGATGTTCATGTGTTGAAATTATTCATGTGTTGAGTAAAATATTTTGAATAATAAAATTTACATCTTTATCATATTTAAAATTAGAACTACTTTACAGTAGGAGTCTAATTAAAAATCAAACGATAGATACCATAATTTTATAAAATATTTTACATAGCAAAAATAGTTGTGTGTAGACAGTACTCATGTGTTGAGATTAGTCATGTGTTGAAAGAAATATAGATTCATGTGTTGAATAGAATAAATATTCATTTGTTGAATAGAGTAACGAATTTATTGAAATATATGAAGCCATGTTGATTAAAGTTGCGCCATTTTGATGTGAACGATATTTATATCGATTTTATACAAATATAGAAAAGTAGTGAATTCAAAATATAACATTTTGAAAATATTATCATTTATATAGTAATGATACGAAATATTCAATTTTGATTTGAAATCGAATATAGAGTTGAAATGGTTTTGAAAACGAATTTAAAACGATTTATAAAATACGTTTTAAAAGGAAATTGACGAAACATATATATATATATATATATATATATATATATATATATATAATGGCCTGAATAGAACGCGCCGCGCTGCGGCAGTTCACGAATTTCGACCATTGACTTCGAAATGACGTTGCGGGAGATCCGACCGTCGGATTCTCCTAAAACCGGAACCGTTGGGTTCGTATCGAAAAGAGCTTTCCAATGAATATTATAAATTTGAAATCTAGCGGTTGGATTCGGAATTATGTACAAATCAAATTTGGAAAAGGTCGCTGTAAGTGCAGTTCGATGGCCGTTGATGGAAATCGACTGTACGGGCCTAGATAAAATTATTACAAATATTAATAATTTGTGTAAAATCATAATATGTGAATTGGAAAGAACTGGGATGAAAAATTCCACATTTGAAAGGATAAAAATATATTTTTGTTGAAATGAACTAGTTTTGAACTAGAATTAAAATAAATTTATTTTTGAAATAAATAAATTGAATTTGAAAGTGATTTTAAAAATAATCAATATTCCCAATACGTGAATTGGACTGGAGTTGAATCGAAATTATCTTCGGAATATTTCGATGTTGGATTTCGTGATTATGCAGATATTGTTATGGGAATTTGAAAGATATATTTATATCGTTATTTCCAATACGATATTTGTTGGTTTCAGGATTTGATATTGAATATAAGCCGGTATACTTTCTATTCAGAGCCTAGTATTTAATATCAAATGTGATTTGGGTTTGTCGTGAATGGTGTCTTCATTAACACTGTTCTTAAGCCCAATAGAGAAAAAGATTAAATCTTTCTATTTAGATTTAATGAAGTGTATCAATTAAATAATACTTAATTGGAATTGAATTTGAATTGGTTTTTGGGTTTATCGTGAGCGGTGTTTTGGAACAACACCTGTTCTTTAACCCGATTAACAATAGAGTGTGATTTTGGTTTTATCGTGAATCGTGTTTTAGGTGACATTGGTTCTTTAACCCAGTTAAAGACAGGATATTGATTTTTGAAAAGATTAAAACTAAGGGGAGTTTTAATGAATCTTTAATTAGATTAAAATGTGAATTGATAATTTAAATTATCAAATCTAAAAGGTGATCGAGAATGGAGTACCACCAGTTTTGCTCCAAAGCAATAGTTAAATCTTTAATTAGATTTGAATGTGAGGTGGTAATTAATTTTACCGATAACACCGTGGTGTTAGATGTGGAGTATTACCAGTTTTCTCCATGGGATATATAGGTTGGGATTGGGAAATAAAATAAATAATTACTTCGGTGTGGCTCGCTAATCCCGACTAGTTCGAAATGATATCCAAAGGAAGATTAAAGAATAAATTTAGAAGAATTTATCTTGGATAAAATTAATGGGAACCTTTCCCTAAGAATGTGATTTTGTGAATAAAAGAATATTCTGAATTGGAATGAGGCGTTTGTTGTGTTTGTGTAACATTTGTTTATCATATACGTGGGTTATTCAGAAAGGCCGGGTTTATACCCATTCTGAATAACCGATTCGATGAGATGTCGAAGATGAAGACGGTGGTTGAAGACCGGAAGTCTTCACATCATTTGGGTGATTACTGATGATCTCGATTGGGCTGTACACGCAAGATGAGGGAAACAGTTGGTGATCGTCTAGACGTACTTGGAGATGGATGGATATGCGAGGAAAGTGCCTCCGGTTTCGTTCAGACCCAGGACGAACTTGTAAATGGATTGTGTGTCTGACATTGGATTTTATTCTGTTTTGATTAATCTCTATTAAATATACATCTGTTTGGCGGCAGAGAATTTATTCTCTTGCTTAACGCCCTTCTCTGAGATGTACGAGCTCAGAGGTTGTATATCGATGGACATCAGTCGCATGGCATGAATTGCCAGTGTGGCACGCGTAAGTGGCAATTGATCAAGGCTTCTGTTGAAAAGCAAAGTCTTGTGGTTGATGATCAAAGCATGGTCTGTGTGACGTAGCTTTGTGTATAGCGTGAATTCGCGAGCCTCGCACCTCGGTATGAGTCAAAAACGGGATAGTGACTACAGGGAGAGCACGACGTTTCTTTATAGCTAGGGTGGTGTCAGTGACCTACCAGCCCTGACATTTATATACTTTTCACCTGTGTGGTTGTTGGATACGAGGCGCCTCAGATATAGGTCTGTAAGGACCGGGAAACGTGTGTTCAGGAATAATTAATCGTCAAAAGTAAGAGAGGACCGGCCCTGAAGGTCCAAGGATCATAGTGGGGTCCTGAGGCATTTGCTAGAGTGTCTCGAATCAGAGAGGAGCTTGCCCCTTGCCTCGACTCATGACGGAAATCCAATTTCCAATATGTGATATTGCGGTTTTAATTGTAGAACTAGTATGGCGACATGATAGATGGTACCCATGCCGCCTATGATTGATATTTATGATTGAATTGTTTTGACCCTATACACTTATAGTATCAAGTGATTTGTTTTAAACGTACCAAGCATGTTTGGCTATTATAAGGGAAAACTCTATCCTCCGGCTTGCGTTGCATTGTGTGATGGGACCTGGGTCTTATAATAGCTTCATTTTTCCAAAGAGCATTGCGCTGTTTTGTTATATGCACTAGTATTCTTGGGAGGAAACCCGTTCCGTGTTATACGGCGTGGTCCCTTGAATTACTCTCTTTTAAAGTAAAGTTTTAAATAACTGTTTTAGTTCTCACACCAGTCCCATGACTGACCTGGAGTTTATTGTTTTAACCTAAACTCTGGGTGCCCTTATTTTCAACACGGACAGCTAGTAGTTTTGGTTTTGCAGATTTATATTCACAGGATCCTGATTTACAGCTGGAACGATGCTCGGAAAGCTCTGTATCTGTGCATTACTTCTAGTTGTGCTTTTGTATTATTTTCCGCTGCGATGTATTTAAATGTAATTTAAATCTCTGATATTTTTTGAATGTAATTTATTCATTTATACTCTGTATATTCTTGTATCTGATGGAATTGTTGTAATAACAATGAAATGTTCTTCCGTTTGCGTTCTATTTTGTCTTGTCCTCAATTCTATCCGTGCTTTCCTTACCGGGGAAGTTCGGGTCGTCTCAATTCAACTTAACTAATCTCCAGTTAGTTTCTGATTTTCTTAATTCCGTTGGGTCTAAGAACAGTATTATTAAAGATACCATTCACGACAACCCAAAATCACATTCCATTGACAATGGAATCTTCATGGAAAACAAATCGATAGATATAATCGATACAAACTTCCATATCCAACCGATAATATAAATGGAATAACGACAAGGCCTTTTAAATTCCATATATATTAACCGTCTACCTCTACAGAAGCTTACTTCGATTATCGCCAAATCGAATTCCATTCAATTCCAATTTAATATGTTAAATTGGAAAACTTTACTTTGGAAAATCATCTTTAAATCTTAACAAAAGATTTATAAATTCCAAATCCCATTTCACTGTAAATCGGGTTAAAGAACGAATGTCGTTAAAACACAGTTCATAATAAACCCAATTCACATTCCATTAATTATCGGGTTAAAGAACAAGTGTTATTTAAAACACCGTTCACGATAAACCCAAAAATCAATTCCAATTATATATTATTTAATTGGTATACTTCATTAAATCTAAATAAAAAGATTTAATCTTTTTCTCAGCTGGGTTTAAGAACAGTGTTAATGAAGATACCATTCACGACAAACCCAAATCCCATTTGATATTAAATACAAGGCTCTGAATAGAAAATATATCAGCTTATATTCAACATCAAATTCTACGACAACAAATATCGTATTGGAAATAACGATATAAATATATCTTTCAAATTTCTATAACAATATCTGTATAACCACAAAATCCAACATCGAAATATTCCGAAGGCAATTTCGATTCAAATCCATTTCCAATTCATATATTGGAAATTCTGGTTATTTTTTAGACCCTTTTCAAATCCAATTTATTTATTTCAAAAATAAATGGATTATAATTCAAGTTCAAAACTAGTTCATTTTGATGGAAATCTATTTTTATCTTTTCAAATATGGAATTTTTCATCCCAATTCTTTCCAATCATTTCTTATGATTTTACACAAATTATTAATATTTTTAATAATTTTATCAAGGCCCGTACAGTCGATTTCCATAAACGGCCATCGAACTGCACTTACAGCGACCTTTTCCAAATTTGATTTGGACATAATTCCAAATCCAACCATTAGATTCCAAATCTCTAACATTCGTTAGAAATCTCTTTTCGATACGAACCCAACGGTTCCGATTTTAGGAGAATCCGACGGTCGGATCTCCCGTAATGTCCGTTCGAAGTCAATGGTCGAAATTCGTGAACTGCCGCAGCGCGGCGTGTTCTATTCAGGCCATTATATTATATATATATATAATATATATTTCGTCGATTTCCATTAAAAACGTATTTTATAAATCGTTTTAAATTTGTTTTCAAAACGATTTCAACTTCATATTCAATTTCAAATCAAAATTGAATATTCCGTATCATCGATATATAAATGATAATATTTTCAAAACATTATATTTTGAAATCAATTCCTTTTCGATATTCATTATAAAAATGAATAAAATCGATATAAATACCGTTCACGTCAAAATGGCGTTAATCTAATCAACGCGGCTTTATATATTTAAATATAATCGTATCCATTCCAAATCGGACATCAAAATCATATTTTGATTCTTTTCTAAATATTATTTGAAAATATTCGTTATTTTAAAATATTCCTTCTTTCTGAACTGGAATCAGGCACAGTCAATTACCATATAATTTGATTATATGGATTTCACACAAAAAATGTGTATAACAATAATGAAAACAACAATCCATCATCCAGAGTGCATTCTACACTGTATAAGCATTAAATATAAATATTTAACGCTTATAACAGCCTGTAAATCAATCGATCGACATACAACTAATTATTGGGATTAGTGTATGTCCAATTTCATTCTAATACCCGTGTGGGGTTTTCAATCAACAAATAATGAATTTTATTTGTGCAGTTGGGCGATATGTAAAATTTATCGTCCCAATCCATATCAGTCAAATGTGCATACATAAACAAATCATCCGATTTGTTTATAAATATTTATTTTATTTAATATACACGTTAAAAATTATATTTTTTAACTATAAAATATTTATTCATTCCACATCACACAATAAATTTTCACAACACATCAGTCAAACAAACAAGTCATCCATGGTCTGTGGACGACGGGTGTCGGGTGCTGCTAAGCACCGTCTACATCCTAGTATATATTTTGACTAGAAATAAATTAAAAGTGTGAAGTTCTCACCTTGGGGTTCCACTCAACCATTCTATTTCTGAACGGTCCGAATTTTGTTTTGATTACAGTCCGTTCCATCGCACTCCTTTTCACGCTGTTCATAGTAAAAATCATATTTTTAATATGATGTTCATATATTAAAAATCATATTTTTATTGCTACTTTCCAATAAATAAAAATCACATTTTTATTCTACTTCATATATTTTTACAACGCTTCTTTCTATATAAAAATTATATTTCCACTTCTTATATAAAGATCGAATTTTTATTTCGCTTCATATATAATAAAAATCGAATTTTTACCTTAATGATATACATATAAAGATCGTACCTTCATCATCATGAAAACATTATAAAAATCGTAATTTTATTTATAAAAATCACAATTTTATACCGCTACTATATAGATAAAAATCGAATCTTTCTATCGCTAATGAATATATAAAGATCAAATTTTTATTATCTATATAATATAAAAATCATATTTTTATTATTTCTATAATATAAAAATCACATTTTTATTATCTATATAATATAAAAATCATATTTTTATTATCTCTATTTTATAAAAATCGTATTTTTATGCCGCTATGCCATATATAAAAAAACTAATTTTTATATTGCTATTTCGATTATAAAAATCCTATCTTTTCTTATATAAAAATATAATCTTTTTACTTTTAAAATATAATTTTTAACCATTTTATTTCATATAAATAATAAACAAAACTGATTTTTAATTCTACGTCATATTCCTTAAAAATCAGATTTTTAAAACATGGTTTAATATATTAAAACTGAAATTAAAATTAAATAAAAACTCACTGTGTTCTACGCTGTACCGGGGGGTAGGGGGAATCGGAGTCGAGGAGGGGGTCGGGGCTGCGTGGCAGGCGGTGGCGGGGGAGTGCAGGTGAGGGTCGCGCGGCTGGTGGTCGCGGTGGAGCCGATGGGGTGCTTCGCGGTGGAGTCGATGGGGATGGAGGGTTCGCGGTCTTCGGGGTGGGCGGTTTCGTGGGGGAGTAGGAACGGAGGGGGGAGGACAGAGGTCAGAGAGGGGTGCACGCCTGGTGGTGGCGGCGGTGGCCCCCCAGGGAGGCGCGGCGACGGAGCCAGAGCACGAACCCCCCCCCCCCCTTTTCTTTAATTTGATTTCTGCGGGTTTGACTAAGTGGGAGAGAGAAATAGGGGCTTTATATAAAAAAAATATTTTTTATTTTAATTTTTCTCTCCAAAAACTTAATTTTTCCTTCAATCTCCAAACTGAACCCAACGACTGTAGTCCCTAGTGTAATACCCCCATTTCGAACACAATGGGATATGCCCTGTAAGCCAATTCGACTGTTACGATCAGCTTTCATTTAAATTAAAATGTAAATCATTATATATTCAATTTAAACGCACATTTCAATGTACCGGGCCCACATACTAGCTCTGAAAATTCTAGAAAAATTATTTCTACCTTTGCATTGACAATACGGTCCTAACAAAACTAATTTCGTCAAATTTAAAGATCGTTTGAAAAATGGTCATTTTTTGGTCGATCCAAATTGACTTAAACTGTTAAAACACGTTTTCTTTTGCCACGCTAACATATTGATTCAGAAAATTATGAATTTTGGAATCTAGCAATAACTTAACACTACGGATCCAACAAAAGTGGTTTCGTCGAAAACGGAGGTCGTTTGCAAAAATTTCATTTTTTTAAGGGCTAGAATTCCACAGCGACTATTCTGAATTTTCAACTGGGCGTAACTTTTTATTCCCGCTATGAAATTTCAATTTTTTGGATTCGTTGGAAAGATATTCTCTAATAGATTCTAATATTTTTGGTTTCGCTAAAATCCGGTTTATTTTGAATCCTGTACATTCATTTGAAATTTGAATTCGAATTTTCGAACTACCGCGCCATTTTCAATTCCTTTTGCAATTAAAAATAAATATTTATATTCTAACGATGATTCAAATAAATATGTACATTCTAATTCTATTCAAAATAAATTTCTCGTCATTATTATTTAAAATAATTCATTTTAAATATTCGAAGTTCATCAAAATTGCCAAAATAAAAAATTTAAATTGGTTTAGATTTCCGGGTTATTACAAGAAATCAGTTCAAAGCAGACAAGTCAAGATGATGGTCACAAAGATATTCCATGATCCAAGATTATAAAATATAGTTTATTTTAAATCATTTGGATGAATTGTGAAGATATCAGGATTCAATGAATCAATCACACGGTTCATAAATTTCAGGTTCTGGATACGTGTGGGATTCAATAAATCAATAATTTCAAATGATTTTAAACAAACAAATATTCAAATCAAATAATCATGAAATAACAGTAATATTTAAGACTGGATTTTCAAAGAATTTTTCAAAATTATTTTTGACAAGCCCAAAGAAAATTCAGATCATTTACATTAAGTTTGAGAGGTATTCATGATGCAAAAAATATATTAAAAATAATTTATTTGAAATCACTTGAATCAATGTCAAGTTTGAGATATAATGAATCATTCACACAAGATTTATAATTTCAAATTTAAGAGGTGTGTGATATTCAAAATATCAAGAATTTCAGATGATTTCAAACAAAACTAATGTCAACCATAATAATCATGAATAAAGATGAATTTCAAGATGTAACACTGATTCAAGACAATTTAAAATATTCAAGCCAATCTAAAAATTTCTGAAATTATCACAACTGATAAATAACAGAGTGCTGTAATGAGTATAAATTTTCAAGACTTTCCAAAATGAATTAGAAGAGACTCAAAACAACAAAGGTGTGTGAAATTCCATTAAACTTTTAGATCTTCAAAAAAAATTAGAATTCAAATCAACCGCGTTCAAGATATGATATGAATGCTTCAGCACTGTTAGGAATTCACGAACCAGAAAATAAACTTCAAAACAATTGCAGAAAATTACAAATTTGAATTCAAGATCTGGAAATTATTAAACATTTGAGTTTTATACAAATGAAGTGAATTTTCAGAAAATTATGAATTCTGCAATTTGAAATTAATTAAGCTCAGTAGAAAAACAAAAATATATAGCAGTGTCAAATCAAATCAAAAAATTAAAAAAAAAAAATCCAGAGGGGGTAAAAGAAGGAATACATAAAGAAAATAATAACAAAGAGTATTTACAAAGATGAGTTCAATAATCATACCTAAAATCAATGTAAACCAAAATCTGTTACTCAACATACTTGGCTAAGGAACTGTGAAAAATCTGATGATATGAAGCAGTTTTGAGAATAGTTTCTCATTCGCAAAGCAGTTCCTCAGCCTCCTCTGGTACTTAACAATTTCAGGGATCGAGTGTTCTAACAAAATTTGTAAAACCACTAACAGCTGCATTCATATGTTTTGGTACCCAGACTTGTTTATATAACAAACCATTAGAATTAACTTTCGTACCCTTAGGAACCCAAATCTGTTCGAAGCCCGTTTTATTTCCCTTTGGGATCCAAGAACGTTTAAATGGTTTATTATAAAACAAATTCGCATCATGTTTGTTATTCAAAAACCTTTTAGAGTTTAAATTTTCAGAACGACCCTTCTTGAAGCAGTTTGAAAGAATTTTAAAATCACAAGAGTTCAAATTATCAAAATCATTTCTTTTTCCAAATCGGTTTGAGGGATTTTTAAAATCATTTGAATTTCATTTTTCAAAAACATTGTTTTTCCCAAAACCAAGACCTCGTTTATTTCTAGCAGAAAATTGTTTTTTCAACAACATGTTCAAAGATTTTTCTCCATCAGAAAATTTACTCAAAAAAATTTCAAGTTGTTGAATTTCGTTTTTAAGATCACCATTTTCTTTCATTAAATCTGAACAACGATTTTTAGTGATCTTACATCTTTCAATATCAGATTTCAAAACCAAATTTCCATCATTAAGCAATTTAATTTTGGTTTAGGACTCAGCAATTTCAAATTCAAAATGTTTTCAACTCTCAAATTCAAATTTCTTGAGTTTTGCAATCTCAATTTCTAGCTCATTCAGAATAGACTCAGTTTTCAACAAGCTTTGATTTTCAGCAATAATATATTTGGAATTTTCAATCATCTTAAAATTTTCAAATTCTTTTTGCAAACTATTATTTGTACTTTCAAGCTCCGTCTTGTTCTCTTTTAAAATCAGAATTTCATTCTCAAGTTTTTGAATATTTTTATTTTGACGAACAAGATTATTTTTCAAATTTAAACAAATTTTGCAATTAGAATTTGAAGACTTCTTAATGTTTTTAATCTTTGATTCCAAAAGATTATTTTTGCATATCAACTCAAGTTTTTTAGATTTCAAAATTTTATTTTTAGATTTTAGATTCTCAATAGATTCAGTTAAATCATTTAAACGATGAGTTAAATCTTTATAAGAAAGATCTCCTGTTGAGTCTACATTTGAATTTCGATCTGTACAACCTGTTAAGCACAAATCTGAAACTGAGTTGACATTCTGTGATTTTGAGCGGTTGTCTTCTTTTCCATACAGCGTGTTGAGAGTTGTCTAGATTTCCTGTGCAGTCAAACAATGGGAGATAAGGCTATATTTTACATCATTAATATAAGAATATAAAATATGAGTAGCGCGAAAATTAAATTCAATATCAACCCTATTTACAATATCATACCCATTTATAATACTATTCCAACATTTAATATCAACATATTTTAAATAGGATTCCATTTCTGATTTCCAATTCAAAAAATCTGTACCATTAAAAAGAGTTGGAATACGACTGGACTGATTCTCTATGGACTGACAACTAGGGATCACCATTTACTCTAGAGTTAACAGAATACCTGCTCTGATACTACTTGTTGGATCTAGATCAACCCTAGAGGGAGGTGAATAAGGTTTATTAAAAAAATTAAGCGAGATATTAAAAATATCAGATCACAGAATGCAGTAGAAATAGAAATGCAGAAAGTAAATGACACAAGATATACCCACCTAGATTTTACAGACTCTAGAAAATGTCAGTTAAACCCCTAACTGAATCCTCTAGAATTTTACAGACTCTAGAAACTGAGAATCGGTTACAAAAGAAAATACAAAAAAAAACAATTCAAAAATAAAGAAACTAGAAAAACCACTTTTTAATTCAAAACTAAAGCCCAGCCCATTTGAATCCCTTTGCAACTCCTTTTTCCCAATGGTTATCTTCCTCTGGAAAATATGACGGCCGACCCTTAAAACAAAAGAGGGTTTTCTTTTTGTCCCCAAAACGAAATCGATTGCTTCTGGAATTTATTCGAATCTTTGTGGCTTAGAATCAAATGATATTTGGATCTTGATTGCTTCGCGTTTGCTCCTTCTTGTCAACGATTTGGGATATTGTTGCGATCGAATACTATAAGTGATTCTGAATTGATTTGGTTCTGTTCTTTGAATTGTAGCTTGTATTTTCGATCCCATGCCAGTGATGTAATTGGTGTTATATATAGGGTAAATTAGAAACCCTACAGCTCTGATTTCGTATATGATTCGATCTGATTTGGCCTATTTCCCCGTTTGACATGTTCTGTAAATTGATTGCCTTGATTAGCTCGACTTTGAATGATAATGAATCTAGACGATATCATGAACCCTTGTGAACTTGAAATATGTGTTGTCTTGAATGAGTTGCGTGATTGAAAGTCTTCGATGATAATTTTCTGCAATCAAAACAAATTGCTTCCTTGCCATTTTTATACTTGTTGAAACTGGAAATAAAATAATGTGAAATCGACTTTGCCAAATATAAGAAATGCCAGGATAAATGAATTGATTGTTGCGTGGACATCACTTGTATTATTATGCTTGATGTGTGCTTTCCATATAAACATTTTTGAAACAAAATCTTTGGGATTTTTTATCACATTGATTTGATGACTTCACAATTGTTTGACTTGGTTTACTGGAAATGCAGAACTTTCCCAAAACATTGTTGGATGAAAGCATTTGTGAAATACTGGAAACAATTGATAGACTTGAATGTTGATTTCCTGGAAATAAAAACACCTGCCAAAAGTTTATTGTGAATTTCTGGAAATAGTTAAACACTTGACAAAATGTTTTCTTGTGTGATTTCTGCTCTGCCTTAAAACGGTTCCTTGATTGAAACTATTTCTGGAAATAAACTCCTTACGCAAAAACATTTTGCTGTAATTATTCATGCACACATTCATTTGTGTAGTTGCATTGATTATCCCGTTGTGACTTCACCACTGTACATTGCTTGATTTTCTGGCAATCAACATGAATAATCCTTAGACTGTATTGTTTGTACTTTATGCATGCTCATGTTTTCTTGGACCATCTTGATTTGCTTTGATGTACCATACATTGTCCAATTTACATCCTGAACTGTTTCACTTTGCACATTGATTTGGTTTTGCATTGCACTTGCTTCACCTTGATTTCTAAACATTTCATGCCAACAACCATGTTGTCATGCTTCTTGTGCTCGACCCCCCATGTATGTACTTTGACCACTGTCTTAGCGGCTTGGTGTCATGCTGTGTACACTTGAAAACAGATGCACTGATCTTCCATGTTGAGTCATGACTTTGCTGCTTGATCACCTGACTTAGTTCATGCTTATCCACTACTGTTTGGGTTGAAATTGTTTGTGCATCCTGAATTTGACATGCATGTACACCATGCTTGTTATGTACTCGACCATATTTCTGAACTTTGCAAGTTTAATCTAAACTTGATTGTTGTTGCATGCTTCCTGAAACTTTGCATTTTTGTCACTTTAATATTGTTGCTAGCCTTGCGCTCGACCAATCCATGCACATATATATATATATATATATATATATATATATATATATATATATACACACACGATTTTGTATGTGTGTGTGTGTGGCTCGGGACATTTTTGCTGATTCATTTGTGTTTGCCATGCGCTGAGTCGAGTTGGTCCACGTCGCTGCTCCTCAATTGCTCATTGCATTCAGTTTGGCGAGGCAGTGCACACGTGTATATATATGCACATGTGTACATGCAACCATCCAGAATGGATCTCCCTGTCCCTGCACTATGAAATGTGTATATACATACACATGTGTGTGTATACATGTATCGTGCGCATGTTATACTCACATATCAGATCAAGTCATGAAAAATGATGAGAAACACACCGAAATTCTAAGGCAAATAAAAATTTAAAAATAATATTTATATTCACATGTATACGGTTTTATTTCTTTTGCATCGTACTGTGTGTGTTTCTGTGTGTGACAAGTAAGCATGAAGATGACCGGACTGACTGAGAGATGCAGTGAAGACAGAAGATAGAAGACAACTACAACACTGCGTGTATATGTCAGTCAATGTACGTATATGTTTGTATGAGTGATGAAAAGTAATATGAGTGTTGAGTGTTTATGAAAATGTAATGTGTTCAAATTGTGGAGTTATAAATAGTTGTAATGTTTGAATGTTTGAAATAAAATATTATATTTAAATAAAATACTATATGAATATTTGAATGTCTGTGCAGTCGTATTCTATTTAAATATAAATATTATATTCCTGTCTATGATGAATATATGAAATAGTACAATTACAAACACATTTAAAATAATATTTATTTGGTTGTTATCATCAAACAAAAATCATATAATTGTGTATACGACACCGTTATATACAACAATTTAGTCCCACTTCCACATTGAAACTTCTAAATGTTGTAGGAGACGATTAGGTCGCTGATGCTTGGCTTTCACGAGCTGACAAGTCATACAATTTCTCATATAACTTGCCATATCTCATTTCATGTTATCCCAATAATAGTGGGGATGCATGTTAGCATATATCTCGTTACTGCCCATATGAATAATATACCTAGAACAGTGATATCCAACTAGAATATCTTGCCTAAGCTCTAGAATAGTAGGCATGAATAGTATTCCCTTCTTGCGGAGGCATCCATGGCTATCACTTTGAAATTCCACATCTCAATATCATTGAGGGATTCAAACTTACACTTCTGAATAAGAGAAGAATTGTCGGAATCTTGCCATTGAGCCTCAGCAATCCGATCTAAAGGAGTAGGTCGAGCATCCATGCCATACAATAAGGTAGGAGAGTCTGAAGGATTGGCGCGACCACGAATATCACACAAAGGAAAATATTTCAAATCTTTCCATTACTCAACCATCATGGAAACAACAATCACTTGCTTTCGACTAAAAGCATCGACAACTTGATTCCCTTCCCTAGGGTATACTTAATGTCGA
Source organism: Allium sativum (assembly GCA_030737875.1). Classification (NCBI taxonomy): domain Eukaryota; kingdom Viridiplantae; phylum Streptophyta; class Magnoliopsida; order Asparagales; family Amaryllidaceae; genus Allium; species Allium sativum. Next base: position 679,759,288 of record CM060918.1, on the reverse strand, counting down.
AGACATAAGATGCAAGGAACTTAAGCCAACTTTGTTGTCACATGTTGTGCTCCTTCTAAGTAAATAAATACTTGAGAGATCTGTGATAAGTGTAATTAATAAAATGCTCACCTAACAAATAATGGCCATATATTCAATGTGAAGACAACGACAGTAAACTCAAGATCATGGGTGGCCTATCGTACTTCGTTCGGGCGTAGTTGCCTTGAAGCATAGGTAACTACCCGATTGTGCTACATAAGCCCAGAGCCAAGACCACTATGATTCACATTTGTATATACAACAAGATCTTGGTTCCATTGAGGAATCACTCAAATGGGTGCATGAGTAAGGAGACCCTTAAGTTGTCGAAAAGAAGCTTCACATCGATCAGACCAAATAAAACGAATTTATTTGCGAGTAAGGTTGGTAAGAGGGAGCACAATGTGAGAGAAGTCTCTGATGAATTGACGGTAATTACTCGCCAATCCTAAAAAGCTATGAATATCCGAGACATTCTCAAGACTCTTCTAATGCAGAATAACCTTGATCTTAGAAGGATCAACCGAGACGCCATCAAATGATACAACATGGCCTAAGAACTTAACTTGTTTCTTCCAAAAATTACACTTAGAAAAATTAACTTTGTATTGGTGTTACCGAAGAGCAATTAAAACAATCCTCAAATGATTAGCATGCCTGGCTTTGGATTTGGAATACACAAGAATATCATCAATGAATACAAGCACAAATTTATCGAGAAATTCCCGGAATAGTTGATTCATAAGATCGACAAAGTATACAGGAGTGTTCTTCAAAACAAATGGCATGGCGAGCCACTCATAAGAACCATATCGAGTGCGTAACACGATGAGAGGAATGCAGTCCTCCGCAGTAAAGCCAATGAAACCCCGTAGCACGTTTAAGCTGAGAAAAGACTTCTCCTCACTCAATCGATTGAACATGTCATCGATCTTGAGCAATAGATATCGATTTTTGATGGTTAACTCATTAAGCTTGCAATAATCATTGCATAGCCTAAGAGTTCCATTGGAGGTCTTCACAAATACTACCATGGCACCCCATGGTGAAGAGCTCGACTGAGTGAAATGCTTTACGTCAAGCTCGTGAAGTTTTCTTAAGTTCCTCATTCTCTTTACTCAACATCCTAGTTAGAGGCCGACTCACTCTCTTTGCTCTGAGAACCAAATCAATGCGGAACTCGATAGCCAGTTTGGATGGCAACCCAAAAATGGCTCAAACACATCAAAAAAATCACACGCTATAGGAATATGAGACACGTCACCATCATCGTCGTGATCTCCAAACCCAAGAGAAAATAGATATGCTTCGTTGTCTTGTTCAACATCCCAAAGAATAAGGGATAACTAATTAGGAGAATCGGGATGTTGAAGGTATAAAACCCTCTAAACACAAAGAATCATGGCCTCGTATCGTGCGAGCTCGTCCCTACCAAGAATCACATGAAATCCAGGAGAATGAATCACGTGCGAATTCGCATGGAAAGAAAAGACACACAAGAATAATTTAACATCCATACACAATAAATTGAGAATTATGGATCCCCCGATGGGATTCGCAATCCGCAGTGAAGTCAGAAGACAGACAACATACAAAGATAAAGCATTGACAAGTTCTTTTGATATGATCAAATGCGATGCACCCATATCGAATAAGACCCGAATGAATCGATCACGAATAATAATGATCCTTCCACTACTCCATAGAATGCCTACTGCAACGAAAATCCAAGGTGTTGCCAGCTAAAATGTTGCCACAGCTATGCTGATTTTTGTGTATTACAACGCACTCTCCAATGTGTTACCATAGGTATCAAATTGTGTTGCAGTAGCTATAGTTATAAACTTATAAGTTTAATTTTCCACGTCATCAATCTGCATCTATAAAAAGATGCATATCTATCCATCGATTTACCTTTTAAAAACAACATCTGAAGTTGACACCTCACCAGTCTGTTAAAATACTTCACCACTAATAGGAAATCAATTTACGTTACTCATTGGATTCCTCTTTTGCAATTTCTCAGATCTGTTCATTTCTCACCCATAAATTTCCAATTCTAATCCATAATTTTCATTCACTACTTCTTCCACTACAACCCTCTCTGCGTCCTCCACTTCTTCCATCGAGTCCTCGACTCCAAACGCACTCACTTCTCCCCTTCCCCGTCATCAAACGGTAGTCAATCCAAGAAGAAAGGTGCTAGCTTTTTATCCTGTGTTTCTTATGTACGTTTATGTTGGTTTTTTGATCATCGCTATTCATTAGTTTACCAACTAACAGAAATTATTATCACCATGAGTATAATTTTGTTTGGTTGGTGGTGTTTTTTTGTGGTTTTGTTGTATGTTGATTCACTGAAATGTTCTTTGAGCAGCTATTGGGTTGTTAATCAATTTAATAACATAGAACTTTAATTCCTAGTGAAGTGTGGTTGTGAACAATTAGACCATTGACCTTATATAAGATGCATGTTCTAAACAACTGCTCGGCTTTCCCAGGTTGTTGTTGTCTGTGATGATTGAGACATGATACACTGGTTTATGAAAATGGTTTTATAAGGATGCTTACATATACATGATAGTTATCATTTCTTAAGTATTGTCATGATATGTATGCATAAGACCGTCTAATAAGTATACGCATGATTTCTTAAGTGTGTGTGTGTAAGACTGGCTAATAAATATATGCATATTTTTTTTGGTTATGCACACAAATACTGAATACATGAAATACATGCCTGAAAGCCTATTGAATGATTTGCAGTTTGTGATATCACTTCAACCCTTCCTTCAATTTGAGTCAATGACTGCTCAATCAATTTCTACTTCAAATTCATCAACAACGGCTGCGAAAAAGAACTGCCACCACAAAATCCCAGCGAAGATGAGGACTATGAAGGTAGGGTCAAATGCAGGGAAGAAGTTTTTTGGTTGCTCCATGTGGCCGGTAAGTACAAATTAGGTTTTTTTGGTTGCTTTGTCGATTATCATATCTTTCATTGATGTTTTAGTTGAGAATTTAAGATATGTGCAGAATGGCGATTGCGGGTATTTTATGTGGCATGACGAAGTGTATGAAATCAACAGCAATGCTGAATTGGATGATACTACTGTTAAATTGATGGAAAAAGAAAAGACTATATTGCAATTGCTCATGGAAAAGAAGACAATTGAAGAAAAGTTGCTGAAGCAAAAGTAAAAGAGGGCAAAAGCCGATGAATTTGTGGAAGATATGAAGGAAGAGTTGGCCCTAATGCGCATTGAATGTGGAAAACACGAGACAGGAGAAAAATTCTTTGCAAAAGCTTTAGCTACGTCCTGGATCATGTTTGGAGTTCTTTTGTGTATTGTTATGGCAATGTAGAGCAGTGAAGTAACATGAAATAGCATGCATGAGCAGTTTTTCAGGTATAATTTTAAGTTTTGTCACATTGTAGATTAGTGATATTTTTTGCCACATTGCAGATTAGTGATAATTTTATCCACATTGCCCATTAAACCTAAATTACTGATTACTGATAATTTTATCCACATTGTAATTGTCTTATTGTTTACTTGGTATACACTTGTATACACATTGCGCCTCTGTTATACTATGTATACACATTGTATAGATCAGTATACACTTGTATCCACATTGTGCCTCTGTTATGTAACTCAGTTATGTAAATGAAACACAAATGCAAATGAAACTCAGTTATGTTTAGATCAGTATACACTTGTATACGCATTGTTTAGATCAGTTATGTAACTCGCTTATGTTTATATTAGTACACTTGTATCCATATTGTTCCTCTATTATGTAAATGAAACACAAATGCAAATGAAACTCGGTTATGTTTAGATCAATATACACTTGTATACACATTGTTTAGATCAGCTATGTAACTCAGTTATGCTTAGATCAGTACACTTGCATACACATTGTTTAGATCAGTATATTATGTTATACCGAAATGCAAATGGAATTCAGTTATGAAACTCAGTTTGTGCTGAAAGGAAACTCAGTTATACCTTATACCATGACCATAGTTTGTGCTGAAATGCAATTGAGGCATGCATACCTCTTATTTTGTGTTGAAATGCAACTGATGTATGCAGGTGAAGGAGGCAGTGATGATGATTTTCAAGAACTTGTTATTGAAGGCACTAGAGGTACTCGATGTAGTAGAGGCATTGAATGCATTGGAGGCTTGCGCTATATTTTGAAACTGTTTTAGTTTTATGTAAACATGAATTTAGGACTGACTGTGTTTGTAACTGAGATGTCTGTAAAATTGAATTTAGTGACTATGTTTTGTTATTTTGTAGTTGACTAAGTACTACTTGTGTTTGCTGGTTAATTTGAAATAAAAAGTTCTTTGTTAATTTCAGTGTGAATTATGTAATGTTGCCATATATATGATATAATGTTGCAGTATGTGATGTTAAATGTTATCATAACTATGATATAGTGTTGCCATTGGGTGGTAAAATTGTTGCCATAGATCTATGCACGTAGGCCCCACAACTGGATTCCGTGAACCCGGGCTATAGATTTTAGTGGCGATTCCGTGAACCCGGGTTACAGACTTTAATGGGCCCCACATTTTTGAAAATTTAGTACCTGTGGAAACAGATGTGCCGATGTTGCCTTAAGGTCGCAAATGTGTTGCCTTTGACTCTAAGGCAACACGGCAAAAGGCAACCCCAAGAAAGTGTTGCCACAGATCATTTTTTGCCTATAGCAACACTTTTTGGCACCTACTGCGTTATTCCTCTGGGGTTGCCGTAGGCCATCTATGGCGTAGTGTTCATGAGTAGAAGGTATACCTTGAGGCTGAGAAGAACCACTTTATGCACTCGCCACATTAGGATTCCCTGAACTAGACCCCTTCTGCCTCTTAGGAAAAGAAGAGATCATGTTCCCTCTTTCTTGCAATAATGACACATACGAAGCTTATTGCATGCGTTAGCAAAATGATCATGTGACCTATTATTATAAAATTCCATTGTTGAAGTCGAATGGGGGTGTTGCATGGGACTGAGAACTAGAGTCGCTTTGTTTCTTCTTGTTGCTTTAATGGAAAGACTTGGACTTGTGAAATTGAAAATACTATTTATTCATATATTTTCGAACGATTGACTCATCATCACTATCTTTCTCTCTTTTGACCACTTTGAGATGAAGAGTCACATCCACTAATTCTTCAAAAGTCAACTCGAGTTGCATCATGAGAGATTTCTTAAGACAATTTTTGAGACCATTCACAAACTTAAGATTTTTCTTGTATGAAGTAGAAATATGCTCTAGGACATATTTGGACAAGGCCTCGAATGAAGAGACATACTCGGATGCAGTCGACTTCCCTTGCTTAAGGTTTAGCAAGATACGGGGTAGGATTTCCTTTTTGGATTTAGGCACAAATTTGAGTTCAAATCTCTCCTTGAATTGCTTCCACTCTAAGGTGGACTTATCAACGTTTGTCACTAACAACTCATACCAATAAAGAAAATGATCTTGTAGCATGCTCAATGTTACAAGAATGCAGTGATGGTCTAAAATATCCATTTGCGTAAAGATATGCTCACAAGTGCGGTGCCACGCCTAAATCTCAAGAACTGACTCAGAGCCTTTGAACGGCTTGCCTCCAAGGTGTATGAAATTACTACACATGCGCACAAGTATGAATTTGCATGGAGGATAAGAATGAGGAGGCGTAGGAGGATGTGTGCTCCTACTAAGCTCTAATATCTGATCAGTGGACATATATACACCTTTGGGACATGAACCACTAGACGACTCAACATCCGAAGGACGCTCGCTATCATTTCCAGCCATAGCTTAAAATAGAAAATAAGATTGGATTGTTCATGGGGTAAGACATTGTCAATAGAATTAAATATGAAAGGAATACTATAGAAATTAAGATTACACATTCTTAGACATATTCCCACTTAAATCTACCTAAAAAGGACACATGAAGGGTTAAGGACATTATTAGGAATAACTTCGACTAGGAATGATGCTTTCACTAGTATTATACATCAGTGTACCGTTGTATATATATTGTTCTTTGTTTATCACATTTAATTCTGAATGCAGCTCCGATACCAAACTGTGACTCCTCACCCAGAGACCCAAATTAACAAAGAGCATTAGCAAGTAATGTCGTCTGTTAATACAAAGAATATGGATGGTTAGGAGCGACCATCCATAGTATTGTTCAAAACAAGTATTAGATATATCGATATATTTTTCCTTTGCTCACAAATCGGCATACTTAATTCTTATTTAGTACAATGGTTACTGGGACTATTAAGAACAAAACATTATATATATATATATATATATATAATAAATACATATCACAAAATAACAGATGTAGATATACATACATAAATACACATGTACAATATAAGTAGTCATATAGACCATTATACATATATAAACATCAAAATTCCATGAAAGAATATGCACATCAACATGGCACGATATAACTACAAGATAAATTACAAAAAAAGACTATGCATATGTCCAAAAGGGTCGATAAATATGTCCAAGGAAGAATAGCTAAGCATAAGCCATAAGACCTATCCTGCAACTCGGTCTGACCCGAATGTTAAATACATGGGTCGGTGTAACTTGAATAAGACAGTTGGTATATGATAAGGTAAAAATAATATTCATGAAAAGGGAATTATTCCTTTAGTTCATAAAGGAATAATATACAACACAAATTTCCACAAGTTATAAGTGACAGGTGCACATGACCATGTTAAGGATTTGCATATGACTGGTAATTCCACTAACACAAATGTTTCCTTTAACAAGGGTAGTACAAGGCATAAATCACAAAAAGAAAACTACAAAAGCCACAGAAATCGTAGAAACTCAAGAGCTCAATTAAGAGCTCAAGACCACATAAATTAAATCACCATACACACACGAATCCTCGGGTAATCCGAAGCTATGTATATATTATAATATTCATCTAAAATGGTGAATTCATCACCAAACATAAAATTTAAAAGCAGCCCGATTTCGGATCTGAACACAAGATTGGAAAACCGAAGCTATGCTTGCACATGCTGACTATAAAATTGCTTGAAGCCATGCCAATATTAATATCCATATGAGAGGTAGCTTTATAGGATGACTAAAAGGTCATAATGCAACAAGATTGATGCGGAGGTCAGGAATGCTACGAGATCCAAAAGATTGACCCGAAATACTGGCGAATCAACATAATGTGTCACAAACTCTCAGATGGTAACCCAAATATTGGTAATAGTGAGTCACATACCATACGTTCATACCACTTATTTATTACCGCAAGTCGATTCCACACTAGAAAACACAAGAATACACAAGAAACATTAACAATAATAACCTCGAATAAAGAAGTTTGGATTCAATCAACATAATAAAACCTATGTTTTACATACCACATGGTTTACTAAATCATTTAATTCATAGCTATGCCTTCTCGAAGGGTGCAAAGACATGTGATTTTACATGATAAAATATACTTTACAAAAATCAGTTTTTAAACAAACTTTAGGAAATATTTGGAAATCATCAAGTTTGGAAAACACTTTTCTAATAAAAATTATTCATACATTTATAAAACAGGAAAACAGGCAGAAGAAAGAACATCGATCCAGTTTTAGAATTAAAGTTGCGGCATCATTTTTTCCATCAGAAAGACGCGCAAATTATATTTTTGGCTGAAGGAAATAAATTGCAAAAAAATTAATTCGTTCGTCTTCTGCAATCTCCTTCTTTTGTCAAAATGACGCGGCTTCTTTTCATCAACCAGAAGGACGCAGGTCCTCAGCTTCAGGCGACGGCGGTGACAACTTCAAGCGGCGGCGACGACGGCGACAACTTCAGGTGTAGGCCGCCTCTCCAAGCAGTTGCTTTCGCCTTAACCTCCACTCCACTTCTGTCCCCGACATCATGCCCTTGTTGTCATCCGACCGATCAACGCCTGAAGTCATCGTCGTTCATTCCAAACCTAGCCGCAAATCAAATGAGTTTTTCATTCTTATTGTGATTTGCGATTTTGAGAGTAAAAATTATGCTGCTGCGATTTGTTTCGACTGATTTTGTTTTCTGCACAGGATAATGATATATGAAACTATCATTCCTACGTGTGCTATGAATTTTGCTCCATTATATGAGCAGTTTAGTTTGATGTCCTTGTATTTTATGCTGATTTGCTTTTTTGTTAGTTTCAGACTGTTTGTTGTATTATACGTCCATTATATGTTGATTTGTGTTTTAAAAGTGAATTAACATGTATATAATATGATGAATGATATCTGAATATAGCATTATATTTTTAAAGCACTATAGTATATGTTGAATATACAAAATAGCAGTTAAATTATAATTTTTAAGGTAAACTAGAACATGTAGAAATATTAATTGATGATAGTTAAATGTAGCATTGCATTTTGAAAACAAACAATTATGTATAAAATATGATAACTAAATATATCATTATATTTTTAAAGTACTCTATATATGTTAAGTATACCAAATGATAGTTGAATTTTGTATTCTTTTTAAAAGTGGACTGTTGCGTGTAGAACATACTAAATGATGGATGAATAACATTGTATCTGTAAAATGATTAATAGATATGGAATATGATAAATGATAGTCAAATTTAGCATTTTATTTTTTAAGATGAACTAGCATGTACGAATATGCTAAACTATAGACGATTTTAACATTGTATTTTTAAGTTGAACTGGTAAGTTGAATTCAACATCGTATTTTAAAGTGAACTTGTATGTATAAAATATGCTAAATGATAGTTGAATATAGCATTGTATTTTTAAAGCGAACTAACACATATAAGATATGAAAAATGATTAAAAAAAATATCAGTGTGTTTCCTAAAGAGAACTAGCATGTATAGATATGATAAATGATAGTTGAATTTAACATTGTATTTTTGAAAGTGACCTATCATGTGTATAATATTCTAAATAATGGTTGAATTTAGCACTATATTTGTAAATTAAACTAGTACTGTATATAGAATATAAATAATGATAGTTGAATTTAACATTGCATTTTTTAAAGTGATTTAGCGTTATATTATTAAAATGAATAGAGCATCATATATTATATGCTAAATAATGGTTGAATATATCATAATATTAAAAAAATAAAATGAACTAACATGTATAAATCATAATAAATGATAGTTGAATTTAGCATTGTATGTTTTAAATTGAACTAGCATGTGTAGAATACGTTACATGAGTGTTAAATATTGCATTATATTTTTAAATTGAATTACATGTATAAAATATGAAAATTGATAGCTGTATATAGCATTATAATCGTAAAGTGAACTAGCATGTATAAAATATGATAAATGATAGTTGAATTTATCATTATATTTTTAGAGTGAAATAACATATGTACAATATGCTAAATGATAGTTGAATATAATTTTGTATTTTTAAAGTGAGCTAACTCAAATATTTTGTTAAATTATCACATATATGATGTTGGAATTACGAACTGATGGTTTAGTAGCATTTTGATTGCAGAGCCTACTAACATATTCATGATATTTGAAATGATAGACTGGCATAGCATTTTAACTATATGCAAAACGATAATATAATTTAGCATTTTTGAAATGTAAAGAAACTAATATGATATTACCATGATTTAATGCTAAGTTAATTTAGCACTTTTAGTATCACTGATTTTTTTTAATTCACATGAATAATGAATGAGAAGATGTCGTGTTGCAACATGATTTAAAAAAAAAAATCCAGATCAATGATGATGAGGGTACAGATGGTACAAAAGCGTACAATTGAGACACGGACATGGTACAGTATGATTGAGAAGAGGACGAGTAGGAATTTTATGGGGAGGACATGGTAAAAAAGAAGACGTTGATACTATCGGCAGTGACGATTCAATTGTTGAAGGTTAAAAGCGATGGTGACGATTCAATTATCGGGGCGGCGGCTTCTGCGGCGACTTCGGAAGGCAGTTAGTGGGAAATGGTGAAATCGCAGTGATTTCAGAAGCTGGGTAGGGGAAGAAGGCGATTGTCCTTCTGGTGAAACAATAAAAGTTACGTCCCCGCTTTATAAATTACTGTAATATTTTTCCTTTAAACTAATTTACTCTTTATAAAATTCACATTGAAAAAATTATCTTCCTTTAAACAATATTTATATATGAAAAAGGCTTTTTAAACAATTTTAAAAAAATACATGCGTGCGTACTTGAGAAACACAGGAAAACGACATAGAAAATTTTACATAAAATACATCAAAATGCAACTTCAGATTCTAAATAAACCAGGCTTCTTCATTGTTGAAGTAAGCCAAATTAAACATAAGAGGTATGGTTATTACATTAAATATGCTGCAAATCACTCAAAATTTATCACTAAACCGTGTTCAATATCTCATTCGAAATGCAACAGAGTATGGAAACAGAAGCATAAAGTAACAAGGAGTTACCTGGGTGTTTTGCCCAGGTTGGTTCAACCCATTCTATGCTTGGCTTGACCCATGGGTCGAATCAATGTGTCGACCTAGGCACAGAAATGTTCCCATGCCAAAAACAAGCTCTAGGTTCAACTTTCTAATCAAATTCAGCATGCAAATAACTTTAGAATTTGATGAAAATTTACATGCACATACTATAACAATATGACTATCAATAAAAGAAAGAATCGCAGCATTCCGATAAGGAATGAAGAAGATATGCAGCCCCAAACATGCACTCAGACCATGTTTTGCAGTTGCTGAACAAAATCAACTTACAGCAAACCATTTTTTGCAATTTAACACATAAATTCAACAAAATAAGCATGAACTAGGTTAGAAAGTGCAAGGAGGAACCTCAGCTTAGACATATAGTAAGGGATTGAACTCAAAATTACTTGTATTCAGATCAAATTTGGTGCTTTGTGGCATTTTTCCTTGCTTCATCCCTTAGCGAACAAGTTACATGCACATGCAATGGATTTTCAACATAATGTAAATATTATTTCACAAATTTGAGAGGAATGAGAATAAATTTGTAATTCTGATGGACTATCTATAATTAACACTTGGTTTAACTTCTGATTTCTTTTTAGATTGAAGGTTTGGAGGCTAGGATTTAGTTTAGCGAGAGGGTTTCACTATCTCTCCATTATAGTAAGTTTTAAGAAAATAAGGATTTTGCCTGTAGAAAGAAGAGCACGTATCCAAATCTTTTTCCTTAACCAATGTGTTAATGGACCTTATTAGCCTAATTGAGGTGGTTAGTGACCTCTTAAAGCTTATGTCAACCAAATAGTCTATTAACACAAGTTTTGAGCTATTTCTTCACCAAATACATGATTTTAACTTTCAATTTGTAAAATTAATTCTTAACCACTTTACCAGAAATACAAAAATAAGTTTTAACACATTTTTAACAACTTCAGACATTATTTTGGCTTATTTATTTTGAAATTTACAATTTTTTGAAAAATGTACCATTTTACATTCTTTAGAACAAAAATTATAATTCTGAAAAATAAAATTGTTCACAAAACACTACTGTGATTAGATCTTCAAACAAAAAATATTATTTTATCACACATATAAATATTTTCCAACAATATTTATATGTTTTATTATTTACTTCTGCATAAATTTTATTCAAAAATCATGTTTTTCTCAAATATGCACCGTTTACACATTAATTCAATTTAATGCAATAAAACTTCTAGGAATTTTGTAAATTCCTATTTATTCACATTTTCTCACATTATAAAGTTTTTAAAACTTTATTTATCATTGTTCAATTTTACTTGCACACACACATCGAGTTTTAAACTCAATTTATTCCCAATTTTCAATCTAATACAATTCAACCACAAAATTCCACTTATTCACCAAAACACATTATTAAGTTTATTTTTTCAAGTTATACCCACCCAAACATAATTTTCCATAAAATTCCATATTTAACCAAATGATTAAATGATCACATTATAAAATTTTCCTCCAGGTTAATCCCGAAAACCCACCATTTAAATGTACTTGGATAATTTTATTCAAACTATTCACCTAAAATTTTATTTACACGTGATTAATAAATTAAATTCTCATTATAATTTATTATTATTTTTAATAATAGGTAATCATAAAACCAGGTTGTTATAACAAGAAATTAAGGTGTAAACTCAAAGTATTGTTGAAAACAGTTTAAAATGATGCTTATCGACATGGATAATGATGCCAAGGTTTAGAGGCGACATCCTCAAAGTCTTTCAAAAGCAAGTTTGAACACCAACCTTGTTGACATATTTGTTAATGACAGGGGATAGAGGTGATAAGCCTCAATCTTTTGAAAATAGATTGGAAAACAAACCTTGTCGACTACATCTGTGAGGAAACGGTAGAAAAGAAGTAAGCATTAAGCTTTAGAAACAAGTTATCGGAATAGGCCTTATCAACATATTTGATAAGGTATAAAGGCGGGAAGCCTCAAAACAATTTCAGGAAACAAGCATTGTCAACACAATTGATAATGTATGAAGGCGATAATCCTTAATCTTTAAAACAATGGAAGCGTCAATCCTCATGCTTAATATAAGGAAAAAGTCTTGCCAACTAGGTACAAAAACACTACGCTTATGTACAAAGGAGATAAGCTCTTGTGAAGTGGTTAACTTCTAAAACATGTGTATAGATATAGGCAACAAGGACTAAGCCGACAAGGATGATGGTGACGATAACAATAAGCCTGTATACACCATATATTATGCTTTATGATATTCCATGCATCAAGAGCTTATCGATTATGTTAATAAGATAAAAGCGATAAGGCCTTGTCAACTCGGTTGATGACCCAAATAGTAAATATTTAGAAAACCGATTTTTAGCTAAGTAAAGTGATTCTTTTCACTTACTCCACTAATTTGGCAAAACGTCGTTGGTTTATAAATGTTTTTCAGAACCTCCATCCTATTTTTCAGAATTCAAATGTTTGAAACATTAAAAATCATTTATTATGCTTTCATTACCGCATTAATTACCTAAGTTTATCTAGCTTAGGAAAATCATAACAGTCCATAAGAACAGGGGAAAAAAATCCAAAAAAATCACTGAAATTCAAGAGTAATCCTCTCTATTTTGTATAGAAATTTCAGGTAAAAATCATTCTTAATTATTTAATAATTAAATTTTGTGATTAACACATGAACATGGGAATTCATAGAAAATTTCTAAGTGCTTAAAAAATTATGAAACTCAAAACTCACCTCCAAAAACACATTAGAAACACCATTTAAAAAATTAAAATCAACTGGAGGTGTAAAACTTTGGGTTTTGATCTAAAACCTAATTGAATCAGTGCAAAATAAGCACAAACAATTAGGTCCAAAAGTTATTCTTCTTCCAAAACAGTGAAATGATATCAAAATCAACATGAAAACAACCATTTAAACACCCAAACAGTTTAGATATGAATAATAGCTAAATCCCGTAAAAGATAGAATTATCATTCATCTTAGACTAGAAAGGAAAGTTGTGATTTGTGCTTGTTATACATAAGCTTTCTTTTTCCTTCTTCTTCTAGGTTGTAATGGTTGGCCTCAAAGCTTTTATTTTGGTATTTTAAAAATGTTTTGTGTTGTAAAATGAGAGAATGAATATGAAAAGGTAAAGGGTATACATACATACATGCACTAATTTCCTATATTACCCGTGCCATAACGCCTCTATTTTTTGTAGTTGTTTCGTTAATTAAAGCTAACCTATTTAATTATGAATCTTACCTCAACAACCTTCTATGTTATTCTATTTAATCAACCTGATTAAATTTTCATAATAATGTTATACTTAAAGTAGGTGTACTGCAAAAGTGAAATGCATTGTTAAATTTATGTTGGCCTCTTCATGTTCAATATCTATAAGTTTGTATCCTACATATAATATATTGATGAATTCTAGCATTTTCTCATATGCATTTTGTTTGTCAATTTGCATACTATCTTTCTTAAGCTTGGGAAAGGTTTGAAAGGTGTATTTGGATAGTTACGCTTCTAGTTCATATTTTGCTTGACCTCATATGGCATAGATCCATAATTTTGTTGAGCCGTAGTGACGAAGAGAGAATGTTATTAGTCAATTATGGTGAACTGGTAAAAGTTGCATGATTCAAATATTTTCCAAGAAAAATAAATTAATAAACTGATTCAATTAATTAATTAATTTTTCTCCATGTAGAAATAAAAGGAGGAGAGTTATGTGAGAATATTTACATGGAATTAAAACTAATTAATTATTTTGTAAATCTATTTGCAATATAAAGATACAAGGGTTTATACATAGAGATTCGATCAAGAAAAATTTATAGAACCAAGGTTGTAGTCATCTATGTGTATTGACATTATATTTGGAATTTTGAAATATTGTCATGCAATCAACAAATTAATATTTTTAGTTGCCAAGTAATTCTTTTCATCCTTAATCTATTCAAGTGAAGGAAATTCATCTTTATATTTTGCGTCGGAGAACATTAACCATTATCAGTGAACCTTAGTTTGCAAAGACAAATAAAGTTACAAGTTTTAAATGCAAATCCCTGGAGAAACCGAATTTTCAGTTTGTAACTATAAGTTAATCTCTCTGCTTTACAATTTATAATATTATAATATCACCCTTGTATTCTTTCTTCACAGAAATAAAAAATAGTTGGGTTCGTGTACATAGGACAATTTGGCCGAACCATATTAAATACCTGTGCTCTCTACTCTTCTATATTTCTTTATTTGGTGACTAACATTCGTTGAATCAATTGTTAATAATTAATGACAAGCTGGATCACTGGGTACTCCATGCATAAATCAAACTTCTTCACCACGATTTGGCTGTAGAGCAACTTAACTAAAATTTTGCGCAATAAAAATTCATTTAGTTCAAATGGCTAGAGCATAAATTTTAGAGACAGTTTGACTAAGATACAGTTTAAATTTTAAAATATAGAAAACTCTCTATCTTAAAACTTTATAAATTAGGTCCTTATTTTTCGAAAATCATAAAAAAAACAACAAAAATCAATGTAAAAATTTACCAAACTTAGAAGCTTAATTCAGTACATAATCATTCTCATATTCATGTATGAAAACTATAAAAATTAATTCAAAAACTAGAAAAAACAATAAAAAAATATTTTAGCAAAATACTGCAAATATTCGAAAAATTGTGGACATCACCACAATTATATCAAATTGTTGTATGGTTTTATGCAATTTTTGCTGATTGTTTCGAACTTTCAAATTCAATGCCTAGACCTATTCAAACATCACATTATTGTATAAAAATCATCAAAAAAATGATAAACATTGCATAAAAATGAAAAATATACCACTTCCAATAAAATTCCAGAAATAGTAACAACTATATAGAAAAATTGCAGATATATCTGCTGTTTTAAGATGCACTGAGACATGTTTGCAATACACAGTGGAGTTTTTATAGATATGTCAGCACTTATTAGCAATAAGTGTAGACATTTCGACAATCTATTTTCCTTTATATAAAACACTATGGAATAGTTGTTGATATGTCGGTAATTATTCAAAATAATTGCAGACATTTTAGCGAATTATTTTTCTTTTTCTGTATCAATAATACATTATGCAATTGTTGTAGATATTCTATACTTTTTTTTATAATAAGTGTAGACATTTCAGAAACTTTTTTTTTTCAAAACCCTCCATTAATATTTACAATTTTTTAATTTTTATTTATGTAGTACTGTAAAAAATCATGAAAAAATATTGCTACAATAAAATAGGTACCCGCTTTGCATGTAACCTTAGGGAGGAGTCCATTTTACATTATGTTTCATTTAAGGATGTCTCCCTAATTTCCACTAAATTTTATCCAAAGGATAGTAGGCTTAAGAGACCTTAAGATGTAGGGTTATGCTATAATACATATGAGTATTTAATTGATTGTGTCATACATTTTTCCAATATTTTAAGTTACGGTTCTATGGAATATAAGAAAGAAAAATTAATTCTTTTTTCTTAAAAATATGTATGCTAAAATTATTAAATATGGAAGGCTATTTTGTGCCAAGTAAAAAGTTGTATCTAAATACTCATGTTTTTGAAAAAATGGATTTAGCTAAGTCTATCAAGGAATGTTTTTAGATGTAAATAATGGCATATCTGCATCTGCATCCGCATCCAGTATCATTTTTGGATATCAGATATCTGCATCCTCGGATACGGGATAAAATATTGGATAATTATCCATTTTGCTAACATCTACAAAACAATGGACATAATGAAATTTTTTAGTTCCACGTAAATTTATTTTAGTCTGATTGATTATTAAAGTGCCAAAATTAAATAATTACGATGATACCACATAGTTTTCAACAATTAATATGTTTTTAATGTGTATAATACAACCTCATAACTTTATAAAACAATAAACAAACATCTTTCATTTTACCAAAATACGCCTAATTTGAACTATAATCTTGAAAATAATTGGATGGATAAGTTTTGAATGTGGATGTGCACATATCCGCATTTGTTTTCTTAGATATAGGATATTTATCTGCTTTTTAGATACAGATACAGAAAAAATTTCGGATTTTTTGGGTATCCATTGACAATTCTAAATTTAGTATTAAAATGAAAGTAAGGAATAAAAAGAAAATGTTATAATTTTTTAAGGTTTCCAATCAAAATATTAATTCCTTTCTATGATAATTGTTGTCAAATTAATGGGATTAGTATTACACTGAAATGGAATATAGCATTACTATTAGTCGCACACAAAACCTCTTTATTGCATTTTATTTGGACATGTAAAGTAATGTTATATTTAGTTAATAGATTGATCTACATTAATTTACATATCAACATAGTTAACATGATAGTATTAATTGGTTTTTATTTTTTTAAAGAAGGTAAACTGCTTATATTGACAAAGAATTTCACTTTGTATACATAACACCATTTCAACTTTTCATCTTATATTGGCGAATCTATATTACAATGGAAAGCTTCAAATCAAGTTTTCATGTTGCTTATTTTTGGATCTTTTGAAATTACTAAAGTGCATAAATTATGTAGGCTAAATCTATTTGCGTCACATATTTGCCTTTTCCACCCCTCTATTTAAACAAAAATCATCACACCCCAGTTTTTGCTTTTCCCACCCCAAAATATAACGGAATTTCCCTTTATTTTACCATTTCAATAATAATAATTTAATATTAAAAATTGAAGAAAAAAAGAAATCCAAAAACTATGAAGTTGAATTATTTTTTACATCCTTTTCATTGATAGTGCAACCTAAAAAAAGTTACATTTTAGTTCAATTCAAAAACCAAGTGAACGGTAATTATAATTTTTGCATAAAAAGCAAATTTGAAATAAAACATCATCGTTTTCCTAAACCAAAAAATTTATTGTCTTCTTGAAAACCCTTTGTCGTTTCGTTATCATATTTCCATATGGATAAAATGCGTAATAGAATGAAAAAAATGAATATGTTAAGTATAATAATATGTAAGGGTAAATTTGTCATTTTGTTCTTTTATTTTTTAGCGGGATGGGAATGAATAAACTGGGGAGCTGATAGAATTAGCTAATTATGTAATAACTATTTTTTTTAATCTGCCTCATTTATATTCACGTTTACATCACGACTTAATGCTATGATGAAGGTAATTAACTACCATTTACAATTCTCAACCTATTGACTCAACGAACGCTTACCAATGTAAATAAACTATTGATTTTTCATTTTGTGGTTCATCATTTGCTTCATTAAATATTAAGAATTGAGTTTTCAATTTAATCTAGTAGAAACCATTGATTATGAACAAGCTTTAGAAGCATTTCGATTCGTTGCTAAACCTAAATTTATAATCACTTCTTTAGTATGTAAGGTATGACTAAATTATATAATTCTTACAATATATTCTTATGTAATTATTCGTAATGGGAGTTTAAAGCCTAACCGTAGATAGGTCTCCTTTGCATAGGTCTATATTAACGTGTTATTCTTTAACAATTTCTCGAGTCTAATGTGTCATAATAGCTATTTCTATGTTTAGTTATTTTATTTTTTATTTTTGCATATAAATACATGCACTTAATCCCACTTCATTTTTTATTGTATTTCAATTATTGGACATGGCATACATCTACACCTAACAACAACCAGCTATATGTGTACTTCAAATTTAATTTTGATTTGGCAAGTTTTGAACGAGCAACTATAATAAACTTATATGTTACTTTTAGTTTTAAATTGGCATGCATATTTTGATTTTATTTTCCAGCCTTTAGAACCATCGAAAATGGCTTTCATTTAAAAAACAAAGCAAGATTATGCCATCGCTTTAAAACTTGTTAAGAAGAAAAGAATATTTGTAACGACCCGAAATCCCTCTTACGGGAAAGCACGGATTGAGTTGAGGACAAGACACATCGGAACACAAATAGAAGAACATTTCATTGCTTATTACAACAATTCCATCAGAATACAAGAATATACAGAGTATGAATCAATATTACACATCATAAAATATCAGAGATTACAATACATTACATAGCAGCGGAAAATAATACAAAACACAACTGAATGAGATATACGGATACAGAGCTTTCCGGATATCATTCCAGCTGTAAATCAGGATCCTGTGAATATAAATCTGCAAAACCAAAGCTACTAGCTGCCCATGTCAAAATAAGGGCACCCAGAGTTTAGGTTAAAACAATAAACTCCAGGTCAGTCATGTGACTGGTGTGAGAACTAAAACAGTTATTTAAAGCTTTACTTTAAATCAGATATATCAAGGGACCACGCCGTATAACACGGAACAGGTTTCCTCCCAAGAATACCAGTGCATATAACAAAACAGCGCAATGCTATTTGAAAAAAATGAAGCTATTATAAGACCCAGGTCCTATCACACAATGCAACACAAGCCGGAGGATAGGGTTTTCCCTTATAATAGCCAAACATGCTTGGTACGTTAAAAACAAATCATTTGATACTATTATAAGTGCATAGTGTATAAAACAACTTCAAATATAAACGTATCAATCCTAGACGGCATGGGTACCATATATCATGTCGCCATACTAGGCTCTACAATCAAAACCGCAAAGTCACGTATTTGGAAATTGGATTTCCATCTATGAACCGAGGCAAAACATAGTCCTCTACCGATTCGAGACGCTCTAGCCCGTGTCTCAGGACCCAGACACAGGTGGGCCCTTGGATCGTCAGGGCCGGTCCACCGATGTGGATTAAAATGCCTGAACACTGCGTTTCCCCGCCCTTTGGGGGCGTCAATGAGTCCAATGACTCCATCGGCTCCACATAGTCACCGATATATCCGAGGCACCTCGCAATCCAACAACCACACAGGTGAAAATAATATAAATGTCAGGGCTGGTAGGTCACTGACACCACCCTAGCTAGAAGAAAACGCATGTCCTCCCTGAAGTCCTCTCCCGTTTCTGGTTCACAACCGGGGTGTGAGGATCGCGAATCAACGTTACACAAAGATATGCCACACAGGTGGTGCTTTGATCATCAACCACAAGACTTTGCTTTTCAACAGAAGCCTTGATCAATTGCCACTAAGGCATGCCACACAGGAAATTCACACCATGCGATTGATGTATATCGATATACAACCTCTGATCCCGTACATCTCAGAGAAGGGTGAAGTAAGGGAATGAATTCCCCTTCACCAGACATATGCATATTTAATAGAGATCAATCAACACAGAGAAAAATCCAATGTCAGACACACAGTCCATACGAGTTCGTTCTGGGTCTGAACGAAACTGGAGGCACCTTGTACCTCGCATATCCATCGATCTCCAAGTACGTCTGGACGATCGCCAATTGATTCCCTCCTCTTGGGTGTACAACCCAATCAAGATCATCAGTAATCACCCAAACGATGTAAAGACCTACGGTCTTCGACCACCGTCTTCATCCTCGACACATCGTCGAATCAGTTATTCAGAATGGGATAAACCCGGTCTTTCTGAATAACTCGCGTATATAATAAACAAGTGTTACACAAGCACAACATACGCCTCATTCCAATTCAGAATATTCTTATACCTTGGGAAAGGTTCCCATTAATTTTTATCAAAGATAAATTCTTTAAATTTATTTTTTTAATCTTCTTTTGAATATCAATTCAAATTAGTCGGGATTAGTGAACCACACCGAAGTAATCATTTATTTTAAATTTCCCAATCCCAACCTATTCATCTCATGAAGTAAATCTGGTCATACTTCATATCTAACACCACGGTGTTATCAATAAATTCAATTACCATTTCATGTTCAAATCTAATTAAAGATTTAACTATCGCTTGGAGCAAAACTGGTGATACTCCATTCTCGATCATCTCAATCTAATTAAAGATTCATTAAAACTCCACTTGGTTTTAATCTTCCAAAAAATCATATTAATGATTGTTTAACTTGGGAAACCATATCCTGTCTTTAACTGGGTTAAAGAACCAATGTCATTTAAAACACGGTTCACGATAAACCCAAAATCACATTCCATTAACGATGGAATCTTCATGGAAAACAAATCGATATATATAATCGATATAAACTTCCATATCCGACTAATAATATAAATGGAATAACGACAACGCCTTTTAAATTCCAGATATATTAGCAGTCTTCCTCCATAGAAATTCACTTCGATTATTACCAAATCGAATTCCATTCCATTCCAATTTATTTTATTAAATTGGAAAACTTTTACTTTGGAAAATCTCCTTTAAATCTTAACAAAAGATTTATAAATTCTAAATCACATTTCACTGTAAATCGAGTTAAAGAACGAATGTCGTTAAAACATAGTTCACGATAAACCCCATTCACATTCCATTAATTATCGGGTTAAAGAACAAGTGTTATTTAAAACACCATTCACGATAAACCCAAAAATTAATTCAAATTCAATTCCAATTAAATACCATTTAATTGGTATACTTCATTAAATCTAAATAAAAAGATTTAATCTTTTTCTCAACTGGGTTTAAGAACAATGTTAATGAAGACACCATTCACGACAAACCCAAATCCCATTTGATATTAAATACAAGGCTCTGAATAGAAAATATATTGGCTTATATTCAATATCAAATTCTACGACCAACAAATATCGTATTGGAAATAACGATATAAATATATCTTTCAAATTTCCATAAAAATATATGTATAATCACGAAATCCAACATCGAAATATTCCAAAGACAATTTCGATTCAAATCCATTCTAATTCAATTATTGGAAATTCTGGTTATTTTCAAAACCTTTTCAAATCCACTTTATTTATTT
This sequence comes from Allium sativum, assembly GCA_030737875.1. NCBI lineage: Eukaryota > Viridiplantae > Streptophyta > Magnoliopsida > Asparagales > Amaryllidaceae > Allium > Allium sativum. Next base: position 679,737,893 of record CM060918.1, on the reverse strand, counting down.
TAAAAATAAATGGGATTATAATTCTAGTTCAAAACAAGTTCATTTCGATAAAAACCTATTTTTATCTTTTCAAATATGGAGTTTTTCATTCCAATTCTTTCCAAATCATTTCTTATGATTTTACACTAATTATTGATATTTTTAATAATTTTATCAAGGCCCGTACAGTCGATTTCCATCAACGGCCATCGAACTGCACTTACAGCAACCTTTTCCAAATTTGATTTGGATATAATTCCAAATCCAACCGTTAGATTTCTAATTTCTTGTATTCGTTAGAAAGCTCTTTTCGATACGAACCCAACGGTTCCGGTTTTAGGAGAATCCGACGGTCGGATCTCCCGTAATATCCATTCGAAGTCAATGGTCGAAATTCGCGAACTGCCGCAGCGCGTTCTATTCAGGCCATTATATATATATATAATATTATATATATTTCGTCGATTTCCTTTTAAAACGTATTTTATAAATCGTTTTAAATTCGTTTTCGAAACGATTTCAACGTCATATTCAATTTCGAATCAAAATTGAATATTCCACATCATCGATATACAAATGATAATATTTTCAAAACTTATATTTTGAAATCACTTCCTTTTCTATAATCATTATAAAAACGAATATAATCGATATAAATATCGTTCGCGTCAAAATGGTGCATATCTAACTAACACGGCTTTACATATTTCAATAATTTCGTTATTCTATTTAACAAATGAATATTTTCTTCAACACATGAATATATATTTTTATTCAACACATGAATATATATTTTATTCAACACATGAATTTATATTTTTATTCAACACATGAATATTTATTTTTATTCAACACATGAATATTTATTTTTATTCAACACATGAATATTTATTTTATTCAACACATGAATTTATATTTTATTTTCTCAATTGGAATGAGACCCACTCAATTACCATATAATGTTATTTATATGGATCCTATACAACACATGTATATAATAGCAATGATAAATAATCAACCATCATCCAAAGTGCACCACACAACTGCATAAGCATTAAATAAATAATTAACGCTTACACAGTCTGTCAACCCATCGATTGACATACAACTAAACAATCGGGATGAGTGTACGTCAAATATCATCCCAACACCCATGTGGGGTTTCAATCAATCAAACACATATTTTATTTGTGCAGTTGGGCGATGTGTAAAATTTATCGTCCCAATCTATGTCAGTCAAATAGGTGTACATAAACAAATCGTTCTGATTTGTAAATGAATATCTATTTTATTAACATCAACGTTAAAAATTATATTTTTAACTATAAAATATTTTATTTTATTCCACATCACACAATCAGCTTTCACAACACATCAATCAAACAAACAAACAAGTCATCCATGGTCTGTGGACGACGGGTGTCGGGTGCTGCTAAGCACCGTCTGCATCCTAGTATATATTTCAACTAGAAAACACATACAAGTGAGGAGTTCTCACAGAGAAGCTAAACCAAACGCCGTGAATCTTCATATGTAGGAAATCGGCGCCGTGCTCGCCTTTTGTCACTTTCATTGTCCATATCCATTGCATATATAAAAATCACATATTTTTATTTCACTTTCAAGATGATAAAAATAGCATCTTTAACACGATGTTTTCAATATAAAGATTATATTTTTATAACGCTATTTTCTATATAAAAATTATATTTTTAAACTGCTATCTTTAAAATAAAAATCACATCTTTATACTGCTACTATATAGATAAAAATTCTATTTTTATACCACTACTATATAGATAAAAATCACATTTTTCTTCTTGTACCGTTCATATAAAAATCACATTTTTATTCTTCTCACTATATAAAAATTATATTTTTGATTCACTACTTATATAAAAATCATATTTTTATTATCTCTATAATATAAAAATTATATTTTTATTATCTCTATAATATAAAAATCATATTTTTACATAGCTAAAAATTCTATTTTTACATCGCTTCTTTATATAAAAATCAAATCTTTCCTTATTTTAAAAAATATCGCCTTTTCTATTTTAAAAATACCGTCTTTTCTAATTTTTTTTTTAAAAAATCAAATCTTTTTTAACATAAAAATCACATCTTTTCCTTATTAAAAATCTAACCTTTTTATTAATAAAAATATAGTGTTTTCTTTTATAAAGATATAATCTTTTCTTATTAAAAATCCGACCTTTCTACTTATAAAAATCCGACCTTCCTACTTATAAAAATCATTCCTTTATTCTCTACACATATAAAATCAGTTTTTAATTCTCTATTCATACAAAATCAGTTTTTAAATCGAAGAAAATAAATAAATCTCGAATTTAAAAACTTACATTCATTTTGAAGGAGCGGGGGGGGGGGGGGGGGGTTGCTGCGTTTGATCGGAGGAATGGGGGCTACTGGCGTTCGCAGGCCAAGGGGGAGGAGGTTCACTCACCGGCGGCGAGGCTAGGGTGCTGGAGATGGCGGCTGGCTGCGATTTAGAGGGAGAAAGGGGCCTGGAGCATTAGAGAAGGAAGGGGAAAGGGACGAGAAAGCAGTGGGGGGGAGGCTGGTGGCTGTCGCCACTGCGGCGCGTTCAGGGGAGGGGCGGCGTCCCCTCCGACATCGGCTTCGATTTTTTTCCCTTTAAACCTAATCGGTTTTCCTGAAGAAGGGAGGGTCGGGTTCGGGGTTTGGGGAAGAATGGTATACCAGGGGGGAGCGTGTTGACCGTATAAGAGGAAAAGGGGCTCTTTTTTATAAATTAATATATAAAAAATATTCAATTATTCTCCATAAAGTTACTTTTTCGTTCGGTCTCTAAACGAGACCCAACGACTGTCGTCTCAACAAATTACCCTCATTCTGAATGCAATGGGATATGTCCCGCAAGCCGATTCGACTGTTACGATTAGTTTTTCTCCAAATTAAAATATAAATCAATTTATATTGAATTTAAACACGCTTTTTAATTTACCGGAGCCATGTACTGACTCTAAAAATTCCAAAAAAATTATTTCTAGCTTCGTATTGACGATACAGTCCTAACAAAACTAATTTCATCAAATTCCGAGACCGTTTGAAAAATGGCCATTTTCTGGTCGATCGAAATTGATTGAAACTGTCAAAACACGTTTTACTTCGCCATGCTCACATATTGATTCAGAAAATTACGAATTTTGGAATCTAGCAATAACTTGACATTGCGGATCCAACAAAAGTAGTTTCATCGAAAACAGAGGTCATTTGCAAAATTTCCATTTTTAAGGGCTAGAATTCCATAGCGATTATTCTGAATTTTCAATTGGACATAACTTTTGATTCCCGCTATGAAATTTTGATTTTTTTGATTCGTTGGAAAGATATTCTCAATTAGATTCTAATATTTTTGGTTTCGCTAAAATCCAGTTTATTTTGAATCCTGTACATTCATTTGAACTTTGAAATCGAATTTTCAAACTACCGCGCCATTTTCAATTCCTTTTATAATTAAAATAAAATATTTACATTTTAATGATGATTCAAATAAATATATATGTTCGAATTCTATTCAAAATAAATTTCTCGTCGTTATTATTTAAAATAATTCATTTTAAATACTCAAAATTTGCTAAAATTGCCAAAATAGAAATTTTAAATTGGCTCGGATTTCCGGGTTATTACAATATTCTTAATTTGCTTCATAACTATTGAAAGTACTTATATTTAATGTCAATAAATTTGTAGTTGAATGCTTTATTTATAATTTTATGTTATAATATGCTTGATTATGTACTACATATGCACACTGTTATCATTTTTGTTTGCATAATGCTTGTACAATTTTTGTATTCATTGATTGACTTATATAAAATGTTATTGATGATATTTATAATTTTCAAAGTGTAAAATTATTTAGAGGAAAGCTTACCATCTATATATTGCAATTCATTTATAGTTTAAACTTAAAGGTTCTAATATCATTAACTACAATGCCAAAGATGTGAATTACCTGAACATCATGCCACTTTGGGTATCCTCCAGATGTAAAGAATATCTGTTTTTTCTTCCAAAAGGGAAGCCTATCATTTTCTGGTTTGCATGACAATTAAATCTGGTTTGCATGACAATTATATCTACATGCCAACTATATAATTTTGGGTTTCTAAAGTTGTTGATTAATGCACCAAAATGTAAGATAGTCTTTTCTGCGTTGTTATAATTAATCAATGAAAATGAAGTTTGATCACATATTTCTTTACATTAAAAATAAGTTAACACATTTTTTTTTCTTTTGCACATGCCCAACAAACGCACCACAGATACTGGTAAGAGTAATATTGAAATGATGATTTAATCTATTAAATATTAGTAAAGTTGAAAAATTGTAACTCGCTTGTTGATTCTAGAAGGTTTCTTTGTTCTCTTTATTCCTCTCTCATGGTGTTATATTTTAAAGTCTTCCAATTTTAATTTATCAGTTCCCGTTTATCTTACAAAATCCCTTTCATCATTTTGCATTCTATACACAAATCCAAAAGTTTATACAATTATTTATGAATACTTCATCCAACCTCTTATCAATATTTATATTCAAATACATATATACATACATACATATATATATATATATATATATATATATATATATATTAAGTTAAATATAGTAAGAAAAAGATGTAACATTTGAAGTAATTTGGCATAGGAAAAATAGTAAGAAAATGTCGTTCATTTCTTACCTAGCCTGTATGGGAAGATTAAACACAAAGGACAGAATTGTTCGCTTTGGAAATATATCAAACACTTTGTGTCCATTGTGTGAGTTGCATTTTGAATCAGTTGATCACATTTTCTTTGAATGTGAATATTCTTCATTTATATGGTTGGCAATATGGAAGAAGCTTTCGCTACCTTTGATTATCCAGTCCACTTTAAAAGATGAAGCCAGAACCATTCATATGAATTATCAATCTCATGATCAGCTGCATGATTTGGCTTGTGGAGCTTTTACAACAGTTATATATTTTATTTGGAAAGAGAGGAATTTGATAATTTTCCAAAATAGAAGAACTAGTGCATTGTCGAAGCTAAATCAGATTGAAAGAGTAATGATAATGGAAGTAAATCTAAGAGGAGCTTGCGGAGTGTGGAAATTCTTGAGCGTTGGGGTATTGAGCTTGTGGACACAGGATGAAGGAAGTCAGTGACATATTTTCAGTCAGTTTTGGATTTGAATAATTGGGCCTGTTGGGCTAAGAAGTGGGTTATGTTTGTAGTTTTCTTTTCTTTCTTTGCATGTCGTATAGTTTTTTATTCCGTTTGATGTTTGGTTTACCGAATTTATATGTGCTCTTTTTCCCTGTAAGGCACTCATCTAGGTTAGGGGGATTACAGGGTTTTAGCGAGGCATATAAAGGAGGTTTTTTCTATTGGTATAGCAATAAAGAGTACCAATTTTCAAAATAATAATAATAATAATAATTTAAAGTTAAATATATAGACACAAAATTAAACTATTTAAATAAATTGGGTTAACTATTATTTATTAATGTTTCGAATGCATACCCACGAATGACTATTAAACATGTATACCACTATTATGCCAATCGAAACAATATTTTTTTATATTATATGATGATATATAAATTGCATAAAACAACAATAGAAATTTTAGTTGTAATTCATTTATCCCGAAAAATTTATAATGTACCGTATAGTAAATTCCCACAGTTAACAACAAATGTCTACATTTAATACTACCTAATAGAACCCACCTCATTTTCCCTTAATATTTTACGCTCTAGTCGATATATCTAAATTAATCATGGAATCTTAAATTAAATTAATTAGACAAATAGAAGTAAATAATATCCATAATTAGTTCGTTTATTGAATAATGGAAATATGAAATTTTGTATATACACACCATACTTATATTAATAAAAATGGTAAAATTACCCTTTTCACTAAAGTAAAATAAATAAGTCATGTAACATGAATTATAAAAGGGAATTTTTGTGAAGCATGCTCTTTAAGTTTCAAAATGCGTAGTAATTCATTCTCAGAAACATTTTTTTAAATAATTTGTATTTTTTCCCTTCCAATCTGCAAATATATATAATAAAAACCGCATATATTTGCATTTTCACACAAAAATTCAAATATTTGCACATTTACAAATATATTATATTATATTTCTTTTGTCTTGTCATATTAACATGTGATTAAGTTCATGTTTGATATGAAAGAAAAAAACAAAACAAAAAAATTTGTTGAAAATAATTTTTGAAGTATGATTGAAATAGAGTCGGCCCAATGCATTTGGGTGCCCTAGGCAAAGCCCAAGAGGGTAGGAAAAAAATAATGCCGTAGGCAAAACTAAACAGGGAGAAGAAATAAAAACATAAACATAACAAACAAAGTGAACCAACAATGCTTCGAACCTAGATCTTCATGCGACTAATCCCATGCTTTAACCACTGCTCCAGTAACACTTCTACTTACAGAGATCCCTATAACTTTATATATCGATATACTGAAAAGAACATAACCCATTTTGCTGCCCCTCTCCTTCACCTTTGGCGGTGCTGCCCTAGGCAGCCGCCTCGCCCGCCTACCCCTTGGGCTGGGCCTAGATTGAAAAGATATTTTTTATAAGAGATTCCTAATTTTCGCTAGGAAATAATAGCAAATTCAATTTATAATTCAATCATGCCAATCGATTAATCAAATAATACACTACTTTCTTTAAAGTACCTAATATACCTACATTTTAAAATTAGCATAACCTTTTATCAAACCCTCGCTTCCCTTCTAATGCTTTACATTAACTCAGTACTAGAATTAGTCATGTAACCTTAAAGTTATTTAAATAACTTTGGTAAACGATTATTCATTGAATTGCCTAATTAATCATAATAGTACGAAAATTTTGCAATATATACCATATTCATATTGGAGAAAATGGAACAAAATGCACTTATATATAAAAATATAACAATCACTTAGCATAACCAAGTATTATGGATTTAATTTATAATACATTTATATCAATATATTCATGCATCACGTATTTTTATCTTCAAGTACCTACAACTTGAATTTCTATAGTTATTTACAAAATTCCACTCAATATCATTTAATATCGTACATTTAAATTTAAATTAATTATATGTAGTCTTAAATTTGAACTATTCGAAGAAATTCAGTAAATAAGTACCTACTAAATTTACGTAATAAATCCTAAAGTATGACGGTTCTGATATACATATCATACTCATATCAACATTAGTTGTAAAATTATTTTTTCCATTCAATTTTAAAGATATATAAACGACATAATATAAATAGAAATGTACATAAACAAAAAAAAATTATTATTATTCATTCGTCTCAATGAATTTATCTAACGTTAAATTATCAAAATCTATTTCTAGATTATCGAACATTAAACTGTAAAAAATTTCTTTCAGATTAAAATAAGCATATTGTAACGTTATTATAATTATTCACAACCCCTTAATAACTTTATTATATTTCTACAGTTAAGTGTTTAAATTACTTACGAATCTCGGATTTAAACAACCACACTAAATAAGTAGTCCGTTCTTTTAATAAATCCTTAAAGCATACGTTTGTGTGTGTATACGTATATATGTATTTGTGTGTACATGTGTGTGTTTATAGCTGTGTGTAAATAATGATATTAACAAAATTGGTAGAATTACATTTTCCATTCAACTATAAATATATGTAGATCATCGTAAACATTAAATTATGTATATAAACAATGCTGACAAGGTTAATTTGTAAATCCATTGTAATCGTTGAGTTAGGATAGAACCTCCTTGCGCAGTTCTCTAATTTCAATCATATGTTCCTACTTAAATATTCAAATTAACCGGAACAGAGAAAAATAATGAAGTATTTAAATAGGAACATGTGGTGGAAATCAGAGGGCTACATAATGGAACTCTAGAAGGGGCTACAGATCCTGGCTCATAATTATTCATCCCATTTTTTTTAAATGACAAACTACATTACAAAATTATATTTTTAACTTAAATAACTTCGTCTCAAGTTTTCTATAATTTTTATCAAATTCTTCTTAATTATTTCCTACTATTTAATTTTGGGTCTAAATATTTAACTGATTAAGTAAACTAAATTTAACATATTTAAAAATCCAATTAAATAATATTCTTTAATTCGTCTAAAATCAATATATTAATTTTAGCATGTGTACCATATTTCAACATGTGTACCATATTTATACTAACAAAAATGATGATTTTTTTCTACAGTACAAAAAGATATATAAGATATGTAATATAAATTATGCATGTCAAGTTAGATTTATAGTTTGTTTCACTAATTTTTTTGTACAATTCAATAGCCTTAAAATTATAGATAATATAATTTACAATATTATTTCTTGCAACGCACAAGTACATTCCAGTTAAGTGCAGTGTTAAGGTTCCGTCACTTGCCCAAGGGTAACGTGTTCGATAACCAAACATTGATTGTAGTTGTAGCACTCATATTAGTCTACGTTTTATCACTTTGACTACCGTGAAACTTAAACGTTTGACATTCTAGAAAGAAACATCATATATTAAACACTTTTCCAAAATATGCCATGTTAACTTTCTAAAAAGGAGTTATAATCACGACCCTTTGGCACCACGACCAATATTTGATCGTTGATCGTGTGGAGCCCAAGGTCGGTCTGAAGAAATAATTTCCTAAGCCCAATTTGACTATTGTTACCCTATATCAGACAACATATCATTTTTTTAAATATCTTGATATTAATTACAAAATCACACAAAAGACTAAATAAACCATACAAAACATTAAAATTTCATATAAAAAAACTACATTGACTAGGCTATAACGCTTAACTCGACAGAACATTAAGTTGTACATTAGTCTTTATACAATATTATGGCAAATTTGCTTCAAATATTTCAAGAAAATACCTTTTCTTGTCTTTTTTTGTAGTGAATTCTTCGATTAATTGGTTATAATCAAGTTTCTCCAAAATACACTTTCAATTGAGACCGTTGGTAATCCATTCAATCTTTCTTATAACATTCGTCCAAAGAAAATCTTTAATCATTTTCAATTAGAAAAAAGGTTCTTCCCGCGAAAGCAACTACAATCGAAATAGTTAGCAAAATTCGATAAGTAACCCATGCATAATGAAAACCACTGTCATCCACGTGAGACCTTATAAAGTCGAGAATATCAACCGATTTGATAATGTCCTTAGATACTATAGTTTGTAAAACTATTAAATCTTGAAATAATTCCTTTCCATATATATCACGTTGTCGATTGTGTTTTAGGCAACTTTCTGAATGAATGCAATGTTCCATCAACTCTTCTTTTCAAGATTCAAAAACTTGGTTTTTAACAAAACTCCAAATATTTTATCATAAAGCTCGATTTGTTCAATGTGTTTGAATATATAAGCCACTTCGATTCATGTTCTTTACCATTTACAAAATGATGGAATGTAATACTTAGATGAAATACTTCTACTTTTCTCGAACTTCATGACACTTAGAAATTTTGCATGTTTCTTAAATATTTTAATGGACCCTTTTGATATATTATTACTCTTTTAGTGTCACTTATAAATCCTTGTAAACCCAGATCAAGACCTACCTTACCTTTTGACTTGAATCGAGTATATTCTGATCATGTTCATAATTTACCCTTTCATTCATGTGCACTTCGCGTTCATCTTTTTTACTTTGTTCATCACAAATTTCATCAATATCTTCACTTATTTCTCCAACTTGACTTGAAGTACGTGATTGTTATGCTTTCACCTAAATAATTTGGGTGTTGAATTCTTTAATGAGATAGACATCACATCTAGATGTTACCTGACTTTCTCTTACGCTATACGGTTTTACTTCCTAAGAACAACTCCAACATTATTAAGGGTCTGAATATCACAACACTTAATATTCAGCTGAATATTACGTGTTACGCCCAACGATTTTTTTTTTTAAATTGTTGGACGCCTATTTTTTTAGGTGCCTAACGATAGACACCTAAAAAATAGATGTCCAACAATAATGCCACAAATTATCAGCGAAGTGAAGCACCGAAAAAATAGACACCCTACGATAGAGCATCGATTTTTTAGGCGCTCTACGGTGCAAAACGATATGGCGTCTATTTTTTAGGCGCGCGAGACCAATTATGAATTCAGGATACGTCCCTGAATTTTTCCCTGAATATTCAGGGTAGACATGGCTGTTAGGAACAAAATGTTCCCTACATTACGAATTCAGACATGAAATACGCAGCCGTTGGAGTTGCTCTGAATCTTACCCTCTTTCGCTCTTTTTCATCTTTTGTCATAATATTTATGAAATATAAATGTATTAAAAATAAACTATATTAACAGTTAACACAGATTTGTTTTAAATTCTTCTACAACTAAGTAAATCTACATATTTGTAAAGTGTAAAAAAATATTTTTTGAAACTGGTTTCAAACATGATCTGTGAATGGTTTAAATGAAATTCTCATAAATTCATAAATTTGTAAAGTGTGTGTAAACTTATTTTCTAAATCTTTTTCCAATTACATATTCAACAAATAAAAAAATAATTCAAATTAAGTGAAATTTTTATATAAAAATCAATAAATAAAGACACTAAATAAGAATTCAAAAAATTAGCAAATAAAAAACTAGTAGAGACCAAATAAATTAATTGTCCCACAAAAATCAACAAGCAAAAAAATCACATAACCTAATTAGGCAATTATCCCACATTGCATCAATGCAACAAGCAAAGATCCAACTAATTAATTTAAAAAAAAATTGCATAGAAAATCAACATTAATTAGGCTAAGGAATAGGGAAGAAACATTAAATATAAATTACCTAATTTGGAGATGATGCAGAAGAGGTAAGGTTGCAACTCTTTGAACAATGCACAAAGAATGGAAGATGTTTTGTTTGCAGTAATTTGTTTCAATTTGCATATGTGAATTATGAAAGATATGTTAGATTTTTTTTTTTTTTTTTTAATTCGGAGGTTGCCCATGTTCAAGGATTTGTGGCTAATCCCTGAATCAAAATTACAATACTGATTAAAGAAATATATTTATAATTGAAAAGTTTTTAAATAAATAAACAAATAATTTTACTATTTGACATTAAATATTCGAATTTTACAATATTTCCTCCCTAGTGTTCAAAATTAAGCAATACTTCAAATTAAATTGAGCTAAAAGCTCGTACAGCTACTTGCTCTGGAGTGGGAAGGGACCAGAAAGTGGTGTTCCTTCATTCGCTACATACTCGGTAACGGTAGTCTAATTATTTTCTTCTCCTCTTTGTACGATTTCGTTCTCTCTCATCTTGTGTAGTTATTGTTCATTGGGTTATATCTCAATACCTTCTATTTCCCTTCCTACTATGCTTGGCTCTGAAATTTTCTCCTTTTCAGCTCACTATACGCACAATTAGATTGCCAATAGTCTCTTTAGGTACGCTAATACATCCTTTTTCTTTCTTTTTTTGCTTTGTATTATATGTTCAAAGTTACTTTTCTTCCAGTTTGAACTGTCTGTGCTTCGAAGCTTATATTTTTGAAGTTTATATCTAAAAGGGTGGTTTGCTTCATTTCCCTATTTGGGATCGGGGTATGTTTACTGGAGTGCAATCAGTTAGAAATGAAAACGAAGTTCTTATTTTTTCTATTGAATTGTTCTGCGTTACAATTGGGGATCTGAGTTTTTGATCTAAGTTCTAAGTTAATCTCCATGCAAATTGTTAAGATGTTTTGGTATCTTTTAAGTTCGTTAGTTTAAATGTTAATAATTTATTATTAGCATTATAACGGCTGGGTGTGCGTGTGCTGTTTGCTATGCTTTGTTGATTGAGATCTGTGCAGTTTTGAAGTTCGGACCATACAAATTTGCTCTACATGAGTGTAAGTTACTTCAAATTAACCGTCGTTTAGAAAAAGAATTTTTTTTCCTTGCAAACATTTTGAGTTTTGGATCTTTCATTTGTAGTTACGTGACATTGTTTCAGTAAGGCATCTCAAAATCCATGTCCCTTGTAATATTTTGCTAAATTTGTAAACTAGGTAGCCCTCTTGTGTCAAAGTTTCATCCTTTCCTATTATTTTTAGTTAACATTTGTTTTTATCCGCTACTTGAATTCGCAGCGTGTGACCTTTTTTTTCCTTTGCTCCTTCAAAATTTCATCCTTTACTATTATTTTCAATAGCATTTATTTTAATCCGTTCCTCTATGGTTTTGCCTTCTACAAATATACTTTGAAGCATGTTTCTTTTCTCGAGTGGTTTGAGTTTTCCAGCGTAATCTTCTAATGCTTTGCTTTCTGACCCTGCATAAGATGTTATTCCCCAGCTTTATGTACATCATGTTTCTTAAATAATATATCATCCTTCTTCTGTTTATCTCATCTTTTTTTTTTTTTTCACCTTGCAGATGCCAAAGATGATAGCTAGGAAAAACTTGGTTCTCATCTACTTTTAGCACTTTCTATCGGGCTAATTAATCAAATTGATTAAAAATCACCGAAAACAAAAAAGAGAGGACTAATGGGCTCAAGATTCCCATCTCATCAACTTAGCAATGGTCTATATGTGTCAGGAAGGCCTGAGCAACCGAAAGAAAAACCCCCTACCATGAGCTCAACAGCCATGCCCTATACTGGAGGTGACATAAAAAAGTCAGGAGAACTTGGAAAAATGTTTGATTGATATCCATGTAGAAAAATCAAGAAAATCTGGACCCATAAACAATGCAGCGGCTCGAAATGCATCTTTCGGTGGAGCTGGTTCGAACTCTGGTCCTATTAACACCACTGGTCGTGCCAGCTATTCAGGGTCTCTTTCAACCTCAAACGCCAATGTCAGTGCATCAACTCGACAGAAATCTAATTCTGGACCTCTTAATAGGCATGGAGATCCAATGAAGAAGTCATCAGGCCCATTGTCTGGTGGAGGCACACCAATGAGTCGTCAAAATTCAGCCCACCTTACACCCATTCTGCCTACAACAGGCCTCATCACTTCTGGCCCAATATCATCTGGCCCGCTGAACTCAGTTGGTGCACCTAAAAAACTATCAGGTTCTTTAGATTCTGCTGGTTTGCAGAAACTACATAGTTCGTCAATTGTTCATAATCAAGCAGTTACCAATCTCAGTAAAGAGGAAGCTTATTCATTCAAAGGGAGTGTGCCTAAACTTGTGTTTTGGGCAGTGATCCTACTGTTTCTTATGGGATTTATAGCTGGAGGGTTCATTCTTGGAGCTGTTCACAATCCTGTACTTCTTATTGTTGTGGTTGTTTTCTTTGGAATGGTCGCTTCCTTGTATATTTGGAATAGATGCTGGGGAAGGAGAGCTGTTGTAGAGTATATAACACGGTTTCCAGACTCTGAGCTGAGAACCGCGAAAGAGGGAGAATACGTTAAAGTGTCTGGGGTATGTAACAATTGCTCATTTTCATTGTTTTATATCATGATCATCAAACTTAAAAGTAGACATGATTTTTTTTATATAATTTTGTGTAATCTTGGAGGGGTTTACCTGTCGTTAGGTCTTTGTAGATGAAAGGAAGTTTTAAAGTACTCTGAGGTGTGAGTCATTCTCAAAATATTATTAAAATCCTAGACGTTCGGACTAGGACTTCATGTCAAGCTTGCAAGCTATTGTTCTTTTAATATGGTTTCGCCATAGATCTTGATTCCAAAATGTGCCAAAGTTAAATGTTCATTGTCAGCAAGTTGGCAAAAATAGATATATTATTTTCCAAGATATGCCATAGTAATGGATTTCCGCTCTCAATTTCTAGTAGTTTGTGCAAAAAAATATTATATTGTTGAAAATCAAAGTCAGTCTAATTTTGTAGATTATAATCCAAATAGTAGGAACACTAAATTGCAAAAATAGGCAGATGCAAAGCATGTAGCTTTGATTAAAATAAATTATTTTTTGGAACCAAACAATCTTTTCATTATCTTAACCATCAAAATTAAATTATGAAGAAATTTGTTTACAAAAATGCATGAGTGATTTTAATGGAGGTTAGCCGCAGCGTTATCAAATCGCACACTACAGCGACAAATAGCGCATAGCTTGCTCTATTGTACTTGTAATAGTGCAAGAGTTCCCTGTAGCACAAAATACTACGTTATTTCGTCAAAGCGCCAAATTGTGTGAAATAGCACATAACTCTAAATAGCGTGCTATTTGTTTTGTTTTTTAAAAAAGGTTTGGACAACGATAAAGCCCAAAGTAGCGTGCTATTGTACTTATAATGACTTGGAGGAAAACAACGTACAACATGACTAGAAATAAGAAGAAACTGGTGATTGTTTAGATAATAATGATGATTTTGATTTGAATAACACCAGCGACTAGGGTTTAAAAATTTAGAAGTATAATATAATTTCTATGCTTTTTATTGTACACTTGAATAATGTTTGACTTTATTTATTTGAATCTTGTTATCATAGACTTTATACATGTTATTTTCATTTAACCTTCTTATTTTCACTTTGTGACTTTTGTTGTTTATAATTTTGAAAACTTTTACGTTTTATGCTAAAATGTACTTTTCATGCAATTTTTATCTCATCATAGCTAGTAAATATGAATAATTTTTTTTTTTGAATTTGTTCAGGAGGGACACCGACCGGATTCGTAAAACCCTCCCTAGGGCACCTAGCCCGGTCCGCGAGCACCACATAAGTGGTTGATCTTCGCGCATGCGCACATGATAAATTCTTAGCATGCTATTCCGGGTTTCGAACCCGTGCCACTGTTATCATGGCACAAAGTTGTTAACCGCTGAAATATGAACAAATTTCGCATAACTCCCAAATATAAGAATAATTTTCAAATCCTATATGGTACATATATGTTATATTCATTAATTATTTTGAATGTACAATATGAAATTATTAACTTTTCATTAATATAACTAATTTTACATCAAAAAAAAATCTAATACATGCATGAAGTATGGTAAGGCACTTACTTGCATTTGGAGTTTTTGAACAGCTTGGATATGACGCAAAATATGCAAAAAAAGTAGAATTAAAGTTCAGTTAGGCAAAATATACTTGATTAGTTGTTTAAAAAAAAGCACACGCTTTAGCACAAGCCTTGTGCTATTTGCTATTGATTACACTGGTTAGCCTTAAAACTAATTGAACAGTACATTAATGAGATATTGATCCCTAATATTAATCCTTAGATCAAACGTCATTATAATCCAAACGATCAATTAGAAACACCCAGAAGGCCAACAAAAAACATAAGATTTGTCTTGAGAATTTCAAATTTTCGTGCAAGGTTTTCGGCCAAAAATATTGAAAATGCTTCTTGATCGATTCCAAATGACAGAAACATTACTCAAAAATCATCGAAAAGCTCCGACACTCCAGATGTTCGTGCCTAGGTTTTTATTCATATGTCAAATCTAAAGCATCACTTTCAGCTATTTGGACTGAAAACAAGTTTTACTCTTGAGATTTCCTACTGAAAAGGAAATTGTCATACACACTTCTCTTTCGTGGACGTTGTTCTCAATTTTTACATTTAGTCTTAACATAATCTTCCATACAATGTTGCTTTAATTCCTTTGACATCTACTTTCAACCAACAACCATGTTCGTTCAAAAGGCAAAAAACACTTGTTTAGTAAGCTATGATATGATAAACACTCACTCATCTGGTGTCAGAGCGTCCACTGAAGGTGAATATAGCAAATTTTGTGTTTTCTGAAGCATTATTCTTATTTTGTTGGTTAAGCCTCCATGACATCCTTACATTTTGAACGACATAACAATATCTGCAAGAGTATCCTTTGTGTGGATCTTTGTGAGATTTATTCTTTCTTGTTTTTGTTTTATCAGCATGAAAAGTTTCTTAAATGCATGTGCTTTATTCTAGAGTTATGTTTTATCCTTAACCAAATATGTTGCCATATCGGAAACACTTTTTTACCTGCTTGCACAAGATCCGTCTTTTGACAAAATTACAACAAAATAACCATTTCTTAGTCATTTTCTCAAAGATATCATTTGTTTCAAAGAACCCGCTTCAATACTTGCCTCGAGGAAATAAAAGATAAAATGCCTTGAGGCTTATTCCAAAAAACTTTTTACATCTAAAGCTTACACCTCAGCAACTTGACGCATACGAAGCGTATAAAACGTACACTTCACATGCCTCAAATTGTTGAGGCATATGACTCATTTTTTTAACTTTGTTGCGGATATTGACACTAATACAAATTATTAAACTTTAATTATTTAATGAAAACTAAAAAGAACAAAATTTAAGAAAATAAAAA